>JAPDFJ010000001.1:0-2400000 GCA_027569595.1 Penicillium sp. G339 | reverse complement strand
TAGATGTTGCGGAAGGTGAAGTATTTCGAAACGATCGCGCAGATAATCTGGGAAGTTGGTTATGAAACACTCTGTAAGGATCAATCGGAAACATAGACATACCACTACAATTCCCATCGCGAACACTACCAACACTGGCAGCTTGGTCCTCCATGGCATGCGGGTGCGGAACAGCATTGGTAGGATTACGAGCAGGATCGCAATATCCGAGCTGACATTGAACACGAATTGTATGACTTCGAAACGAAAGTAGGTGGCACATTCACGTTGCGGAGGTGGCAATGTCCAGTATCCGGATACTGGATGGCAGTTGAGGATCAAGGTCAACTCGGAGGCAAGCCAGCCGAGGATGGTATAAACGGTGCATATTTTAACGAATAGGTGCTGCTTCAAATTCAGACTACAGAATGTTAGCTCTGAGGACGCTGCCACCAGCGAGAATAACCACTTACGTGAGCCGGTAATAGACTAGCAGCATACACCCTTTCAGGGAGTATAGTGTGCAGAGGTGGCACTGCGACAATCAGCAAGTCATCCAGGCAGCATTGAGGGAGTCTCGTACATGCTCTGATCCAAATTCAATCTTGGAACCCAAAATTCGATCCCTAATATCCTTGTCCGAAAAGGTTTCGAATTGGCCAGGCTCGTATAAAGTGCTTCCAAGGAAAGAGATCTTGATGTTGGTGACGACAAATGCGGTGTAAAAGCACTGCTAGGTCAGCATATTCTACGGAATTTCTCATAGAAGGTCGTGGTACAGATCATACCACTGCCACGACCATCAAGTAGTCTTCCACTTGATATTGGAATCCCATTCGCTTGTATCGAGCAATTCTAAGCCGAATTAGCCAACAGGCAACCAGAAACCGGGAAACCCAGGGAACACAAAGTACGCACAATCGCACAAAGAAAAATGCCATGGCGATGCCATACATTATCCATGACTCGACAACCAGGTCTTGCGACGAGCCGCCGCCATCGTTGGCCATGATGTGCAAAGGGTAATGATACTGGCTGGATGAACTTTACGATCCGTCCCCCATGGTCTAAGTACCTGCATCAGAGGGCTGCATAAGAGTTTCCAGCCCCAACGCGTAGCAGACCCCACACTATGGTTCCTGAACCACTAGAGATGAAGATCGGAGGGGGCCAGGGGAGGGGACCGGGGAACCGTCGGTAGGGCCCCGAATGATAGCCCGGGGGCACTTGCAAGCGAGACTTTTACCTCCACGATTATTGATTCAACGGAACTATTGGCAGATTGATCCATGCATCGGGGGTTCTCCGGGTACATGGCCGAGCTGGCTTTTGCAGGGGACCCAGTCGAGTGGCAAGCCCGCCGGGAGCGTTCATGGCCCTGGTAGATGAATTCCAAATTGTGGTTCGATGTTGAATCTAAAAGAAGATCACACTTCCCGGGGTGGGCCATGAGAAGGGGGCAGAGAAGCGGCTGTTATGCCAATCAAGATAAATCCTGGTGATGTGGATGCTTGATCGGAAACGCCACCAACTCCACGGGCCGCGTTGCTTCGGTGGAATTTCCCTCAATATAAAAGTAACATTCCTTGCATAGGCAATGATCTTCACAGTACAGTCTCAACAGCGACGTTGATTGCCGAGTTGATCTGGAGATTGTTCAATAGGTTCCACTATCGGCAACCAGAAGCAATTGCTTTGAGACGAAGTATCATTCGAACAGTTTTCAACATCAAGGAGATCGGTGTATATCTTGCAAAATCCAAGTCAGTCACCAGAAATGCCAACTTCAATTCCAGCACATTTGGGGGCCAAACCTTCCATCCTTCCAACCTTGCCAACTTGTAAACTTTCCCCTGCGAGACCTGCATGGACCCGCACGGGCCATGAGGGCCAAGCATGCTAAGCATTCTGGGGCAAGTCTTATCCACTCGTAAATCCTGATTCGATGTGATTTTGTGTCCTGCGCTCGAGTTTTCCCTGCAATCTGTGCAGCCCCTGCCCAGTGTCGCATCCGTAGGGCGAAAGTGCTGGCCCCATGCACCCTTTTCTATGTATTAACTGGTTCAGTATCCCCGCTCGGCCCTTCTGGAAACCTTTTTTTGCGATCTCCCCGTGGTGCAGTCGACTTGTTTTGAATTGCTCTTTATTGTCTACAGGACATCATGGCCGACGAGGAGAAAGGGAGGCAATCTGCGCCAGTCGTCGAGTCTGTTTCCTCTGAACCACCTTCTCCCAAGCAGACCAATAATGTCTTCGATCGTTTCAATGCGCGGCTCGCGTCGCTCAATCTCTTCGAGTCTCGTGGCATTGAGCGTGTGCCCGAGGACCACCGCCAGGTCATGACCGCGGCCGACTACATGCAAATGGGTCTGCTATGGTTCAGTACGAATTTGACTGCCAACAACATGGCTATCGGCATGCTGGGCCCGACCAGTTATTCCTTAAGTTTTGTTGATTCTGCTCTGTGTGCCACTTTCGGTGCGCTCCTCGGTGCAGCCGGTGTCGCCTACATGGGCACCTTTGGCCCAGTCAGTGGGAATCGAACTTTGGTATGTTGGATTTTCTGTGCTTGATGTGACACCTTCGACTGACATCTAGAAATGATAGGTGGTGGCTCGGTACTTCATGGGATACTATCCCAGCAAGATCGCGTGTATTTTGAATATTGTTATCATGTTGGGATATGGTATGGTCGACTGTGTTGTGGGTGGACAGATCCTGTCAGCCGTGGCCGACGGTCGAATGACGGTGATTGTGGGGATTGTTATCGTCGCTATAGTGACTTGGTTTGTGGTGCTATTCGGCATGCGCATTTTCCACATCTATGAACGGTATGCACTTACTTTTGCGTCATGGAGGGACAAAACTAATATGTTGATAGATGGGCCTGGGTCCCTCAGCTTATTGCTGCGTTCGTGCTTGTAGGCTCTGCAGGTTCCAAGTTCAATACCAATATTGTCTCGCTTGGATCTGCCCAAACCATCGCTGGAAATCGCCTGTCCTTCTTCTCGCTCGCCCTTTCAGCCTCGGTTGCGTGGGCTCCAGCCGGTGCCGACTTTTTCGTCTACTTCCCTCCCACAACCTCAAAATGGAAGACTTTCTTGATGACTTTCTTGGGTGTCGGCCTAGCGTTGACTTTTGCCAACTTGGTCGGCGTAGGCCTAGGCTCTGGTACCTTCTCCAATTCCGACTGGGAAGCCGCTGATGGTATCTCATCTGGCGCCCTGATTATGGCTGGTTATAGTGGTCTAGGTGGCTTTGGCAAGTTTATGGGTGTTCTTGTGGCCCTGGGTCAGATTGCCAATAACATCCCCGGCACATACTCGGCCTCCCTCTGCTTCCAAATGTTGGGCCGCCACTTGGCAAGACTCCCTCGGTGGGTGTGGTCTTGTGTCGGTGTTGTCATCTATACTGTCTGCGCCCTCGCCGGACGGAACTATCTCTATGAGATTTTCGAGGACTGGCTTGCTCTCATGGGATACTGGGTAACAATCTACCTCACAATCGCTCTTGAGGAGCACTTTATCTTCCGTCGAACCAGGGGGTTCAACTGGGACGATTGGGCGGATCCCACGAAATTACCACTGGGCCTTGCGGCTCTTGCGGCTTTCCTGATCGGCTGGGTCGGCTCCATCCTCTGCATGGACCAGATCTACTTCGTTGGACCGATTGCGGCCATGGTTGGTGCAGATGGCTCTGACTTGGGAATCTGGGTCGGCGTCTCCTGGGCTATGCTAACCTTCCCGCCTCTTCGGTTCTTGGAGCTCAAGCGATTCAACCGTTAAGGACTGCTTGGTTGCTGTCTTATGAGTTACTGTAATGTCGAGATCTTTTAGGATGCCATTATAATATACCCTCGTTTCGATACGCTCATCACAATCTGGCAAGTCCACGGGTCATGCCCAGGTTTACCTACAATGCCTAATTTAATATTGTTCCTGAAGTTACAAAATGTAGTCTGCACTAGCTCCTTATCACATACAATATCGTCTGCTTATCCCCAGTGATTCTAATACTTGCGAATCGAGCCATATAGCTTAGTCTATATAATTATATCTTCAAGTTTCATTTAAAGTTTCTCCGCAACTATCTTTGAATAGCTTGGCGGGAATAGAAGAAGAGCAGCAAAATCTGGGCATACATACACGATGGAATTAAAATTTACCATTCCGGACTCGATCAAATGAAAATAAATGTGTCCTCAGTGGAAATTCTCGCCTATTCCCGCCACGGTCTCCATGTTCCCACTCGTATCGCCCATGGTCACCTTGAAATAACAGTTCAGGCTATTCTAAAGTTCAGGCCACATAGGAAATTGGCCGCGTACAGTACATGTAATTTAAATACATCAGCGGAAGGGAAGCTGTTGTCATATATTAGTACTATCGACCGGGAAACACAGATGTATATGCGTAGTAGGACTTGTCCAGGTGGCGAATATAAACTTATCAGATAAGGCATGAGGGCTTCTGAACAGTGAATTGGATATTGTTTGGGAACTTAGAATGTACTATCTTTGCGACTAAGGAAGGTCTTGATTTAGGCTTTGTAACTCCGAAGAGTTCCGTTTTGTAACATTGACTATTTTCCTTTTCATTTACATACATCATGATCGGTTATATGTTTACCTTTCTGTATAAATCTAACTATGTCTAATGTATCCCCAGTTTATGTGGAGTTAGAGTTATCAGTGCAGGAAAACGCAGCTGAACCTCCTGACTCCTTATAGGCATCCATAATTCCTACTACTGATCCATAAGTACCCGCAACTGTGAGGAAGCACCCCAGAATGACCACGAAGACACTCCAACATGTCTTAGCAATCCAGAATTTTGCATGTCGCTTATCTTTGGACCAATTATCATAAAGCCACATACAGCCCATAGGTTGAAAGCACATGAGTGGGCCAAGTAGAGCGCCGATAAGCGAAACTAATGAATCGAACACTGGGACTGTGCTAGCAATGATAAAAGCTATCACAGAAACGCCAAAAGTACAGCCAATCCAGGTAGTCCAGTGGATGATCGTATTCGTATTCAGGTGCCGTGAGCCGCGGAGGATGTGAACGAAAATAAACTTTGCTGGTATCTGTATATTTTCAGGAGAGATGATCAGATACAGAAAAGAGTCTCTTCGTGCTTGAGTGAACCTACATGCGAGCAGATGGTTGTGGTGACAATCAATCCCGGCAAGGCGAAGCCGTACGCAACTTTTTTCATGTCTCCACCAGCTGAACCGAGAGCTGGCGAAGAAACATATGATCCGCAGTAATAGTAAACAATACAACCAACTATCATGTACACCCCAGTAACCCCAGCCTGGCAAAGTAGTAGAGCAAATGTATATTTTCGTGGGTCGCGCATTTCCGAAATAATGGCAAAGAACCCCGGAGTGCCGGAGAAAGAAAAAACGAGATTACAGATGGCTGTAATCCCACTGGTAAATGACGGATTACCGATGATCTTGTAATCAGGAATCCAAGGACCATCGGTCTCCGGTGCAGAAGCGGGGCGGTCCTGCAGGCTGACAGCAATGGTCACAGATAATACTAAAAAACTCAATAATCAGCTATGAGTAAAGAAGAAGACTCTCAACGAGGACGCACCAGCAATCAGGATGCACGGAAGTCCTATCCACGCGAGCCAAGTGATTCTTCCAAGTGTCCGCACACTACTAAGAGCAAACCCAAAAACAGCAGCGACAACGGAAAATATAGCCGTACATGTACCATGATTGGAGACGGCGTTCAGACCAATAGAGACTCCAAGTATTCCCGAACCGCTGACGAATATCCAATCTGTGGAATATTAGAAATGGGAGAAATGTAGAGTTGCTTCGGGAAACGCACAAAGACAGAATCCCACTGAGAGAATGCCTCGACCGATCGGACCGAAAATCAGGGCACCAGCATCATCAATGCTATATACCTCACGATGGTTGAGCTTAAAAGTGCCTATGATGTAGTTTGACCACGTCATTATGGAAGCAACAGCACATAGGCAGATAACGCCAGGGACAATTCCCAGTGAATCGAAGGTAGTTGGTATTGCAAGAACTCCTAGACCAATCTGAGTCTTCATCATAAGAATGACAGTTCCCAGCACTCCCACCTAGATAATAGTCAGACTTTGTTGGATTGATTAGGCGACTTGATCAAGTTATGCACACATTTCGATAATTTGGCCCCTCTTCGGTTATCTCTCCGAAAACAAAATCATGATTCGGATCGTCTTGTACATCTTTCAAGTCAATGTCGTCTTTAGAATGAGGTATCTCGGACACTTCCATGATGGAAATATTTTCATCGAAATCTTAAGTCCGGAATCTAGCGCTGTTGCTACTTGATACGTTCTTTTATATTCGGCAAAAATGTCTCCAGCCAATCACTTGCCATAAATTTCATCTTACAAGACCAATCCCCTCATTACGTGTCTCGAATACGGGGATTTGGAGCAGTGTGGGTCTCCGCAAAGTTCTAATAGCAGGTTTAAAGGAAGACAATGCCACAAAGTCAGCGACCAATGCGCAGAATTATAAGAAGCAGGCCGTCAATCTCTCTGGAGCTGAATTCGCCGTCAAAGTCAGCCCGAAAATTTTTGTTATTTAAGATTGTTGCATCGTATATTTGATCATTCTTCCGCATTGTCCTTCCCAAATTTGCAGCTGGATAATAGCACTGAAGAGCCAAAGTCCCTGAGCACCGATCTCCTGGTTCAGTGTCGGGAAACATGCTCATAAATGGTAGTCAATTCCTACTCCGGCCCTTTCCTTCGACCCAGGATTGAATAGCCTGGATAAAAACAGGCCAGTGCGCTAGTGATTGCTTTCACAAAAATCTCCAAAATAATTTACTCGGTTATATTCCTCACCCAGTGGCAATGACCGCAGAAAACCTTATACACGGGAATTTTCCAATTGTGCTCCATAGTCAAAGTCCTAATCAACATTCTAAAACCAATGATTTGATCCCAATGGGAGGATTGAGAAACTTAGGAATGGCGAGCTTGCGGGGAAACTGATATGAGCGTGCGGGGAAAAATCGGCAGTGCTCCCGTAGCGTCCGTATTGACCAATGGAAAATATCGCTAATTGCCGAGCAGTGTCGGTGGATTCCAGCGGGTGAGTTCTACTTCTTAGGTAAATGTCATTCTAGGCAATAGAGTGGAGATGGTTCAGCCCAATGTGGCAAGTTCACATCGTAGTAATTAAAGCGTTCTATGGATTTAACATTTCCATGCCCGACACACCAGTTGGGTTCAATCGGATGGTTTTTGAGGAATCACCAAGTACTAGAAAGGGGTTTAGATCGGTTCCGGACCGACATCCTATCAAGATCTCGGCATACCCGATCGCGTGATCGGCGTGCGGATTACTCAACCGATTTTGGAAACTGACAAGGGCATTTTTGGGAATATTTATACCGGATAACATGTCAATACATTTCTGTACAGCGAGCGGCCTTGCGGTTGAGATAGGCGCTTCTCTGAAGTGTCAGTTTAATGAAGATAATTAAGAATCTAAGCAGGAGTGCTTGATTCTAAGGTGGCTCTAGACATCGGGCTGAGTGATCCAAACCTAATAGTGTTTCATAACAGAAAATTAAGACCTTGGGACGAGTAAAGCTTTGCGGGCGCAGCCTTGATATGAAGGCCCTTATAAAATAGAAAAATGCATCTTGTGCGGGGGGCCACCTCCCACTGTAATATTACTTCTTACTATTACATGCCATGGAACTCCACAGAACCCCGTACAGGATATTTTAGAAACGATGTCTTCGCGTGAATCTATACAGGCTTGAAGAGTACGACAAAATTGTTTTCTCGATGCGGATTCGGTGATACTTCGCGAAAGTTCTGTGATAAGTCCAACGGTATTGCACCGTCTTTCAGCAAATGTGACCAGCAACATGAAATCATTGGGTTTAGGGTTTAAAATATTAAGCCAACCACATATTACGAATTGGCACTCCCGACCCCAGCGCCCACACTGTAGCCACCGCAGGTGGCCATCTACGGTGAATCGACAACAACCTGCCGTCTCAACACACGAAAAAACTGTACGGATCACTGCGGAGGAGTCGCGCGTATTTATTGACACAGCTGCGCACGGGCCATAATTGGCTGGCCACGCATGCAAAGTCCCATCAATTCCACGATCCGCAACGTGTCGAGTCTACTGGGAGGCTCCAGAGAAGATGGGAAAAGTAAACCAGCGCAGTCGCGGGCTAGGACAGTGGAGGCTGCGCAACTGAGTCTCGCGTCGAGCAATGATCACATAGGCACAGGCCCTCGATCGCCGGTCTCCATTTTTTGGCCCCCATTTCCTATGAGTCAAGCCTTGTGCCGTCTAAAGTGCAACACTTGTGCGCCAGTAGTCACTAGAGCCTCGCGAAGCGGCTCTAGGTCGATTTAAATACCCGCTTTGTGATCATCCATTCCACTCGCACACCACAGTTTTTGTCTCCCAACTATACCAACATGCAGTTACCCGCAGAGGTCATTCTATTGATCCTCGACGAAACACTCAACATCCTTCCAATCCAAGAGATACTGAAACTGCGTCAACTAAACCGTACATATCCCCTATTTCCCTCTTCTCTCAAAATTTGACATCATCCACCAAGATACTAACAAGCCTCAGATGCATGGAATGACCAAATAAGCTCTCATCTCCCAACAGATGGAAAATGGAAACCAATTCCACAAGATCCCGGTTCCTGGGCATCCGCAACCATCCCCTGGTGGCAAGCATACATGCGTGACAAGCTCCAAAAGCACCACGACACCCCATGTGCCTTTTCAGTTTTCGTATATGAATCACTGCATTGCCACGCAACCACCATCCTCTCAAATCCCCAAGACGAAAAGCTACTCACAGACATAATCAACATCCTGAGGCCGGCCAGAACAGATCCCCTGATATCCGAGATATTCAATGCAGATATTTACCAAAACAAATTGACTCGGTACAAAGAGCACATGCGACTCCCGGGCCTAATGTACGGGGAACATGGGGACGCGAATGGACACACTTGGGTTGATTCTTGTGAGAATCCGGAACGCAATATCTGCGTCAGGCTCATGAAGATAGCCATCCGGAGCGGTGACGCTGTTGCACTGGAAACGATGCTTTCGTATGGTATTATGACTGGCTTGGAGTATGGATATAAGCCATTTTATCTGATGGAAGAGGCGGCGATGCATGCGAATGCGGAGACGATCCAGGTGTTGGTACGCCACGGTTGTCCAATGGATTTTCCCGAACGTTTCCCTTTCGGCGGAGTGAGGGAGAATAATGTGTTACGTGTTGCTGCGATTTCTGGCAATTGGGAGGGATTTCAAGCTTGGATTCGAGGTTCCTGTTTGTCGGGAAATTATTGCAATCGAATAATATCGGATCAAGCAGCTACTGGCTTGCGAAATGCGCTCGGGGTTCGGAATCGGGAATTTTTCTGGAATGGGGTTGCGTTGTGCACAGAGATTGGCCTGATGGATGCAGTGGTGGATTCTTTAAATTGGGTCATTCGAGCTGGCGATGTGGAGTTACTGGAGGGTATGACGCATCATGTGCATATGGACCTTTCAGTCTCTACATACAAGACTAGAAGGTTACTTTATACCGTTGTGTTTGAATGCAAACGAAGGAGGACGGATATTGCCCGGGTGCTTTTGACGCATGGGTTGGACCCGAACTTGACCTTTGCGAAGTATCGACCACTTCTGATCAGTGCTCTTCGAAGAAAAGACGTGGAAATGGCGGGATTGTTGATTGATTTTCGGGCGGATGTGAATCAAATATATGGCAAAGAATCGGCATTGAAACTGGCTGCGAAATTGGGGGCTGAAGAGTTGGTGCATAAGCTATTGGATGCTGGAGCGAAGCCTGCTTATCGAGATTTCCGATCTTCATATACAGCATTCAGGGATGAACGAATTGTTGGAAATATTGGACGGCTATTTGGGGAGTTGGGTTGGGATAATGAGATGGTCAGAGAGGAGCTTCCTGGCTATTTCCTTGTTGAGGAGGTAATACCAAAGAGAAAGACGCCTAAACCCCGAGATATCGAATAGGCAGACAGAAGTTAAAAAAAAAAAAAAAAAAAAAAAAAAAAAAACTCTGTAACCATGTCGGTGCTCAACAATATTAGCGCCGTCGTTGGTATGGGCGTCTAGAGTTTCCGCGACGTGTAAAGGCGACGATTTTATATTATTATGTGCACCAAAATTCATCGCCATTCCACTGTCATCCACACTTACACCACATGGGCAGGGACGCAGAATGGGGGCGGTTCTAGATGGGGCCCATTTAGCAGCGGCTCGCTGTCCAAGTGACGGGTTTGAGCACATGCTACGTATCAAACGCTATGGAGTATCGATGCGGCTTGTTTTACGGATTGCTTGGGTTTTCGTTGGGTCAAGTTACAAAGTCCCCAGGGTGGTTGGGAGGGAATCCTGGCTATCAGAACTGGAAGCGGGGAACAATGAAAGAGTGTCAGGAATGACACCGATTTCCGGAGATACTGTAACATTCAAAGATGCGAGAAGTAAGATAAGATAAACTAAAACAACGGCCACAACGACAACGAAGATCCTGATGGTCAAGACAGTGGGGATAGGCTTTGATGTGCATAATGTGTAAAGTATAGGTCCGGCAGAGCAGAAGGCATGACGATGTTCATACCTAAGGGAGTTTAGGGGCTACGCCACATCCGTCCAGCTCTTTCATCCCTCAGAATTTATTGAGACCTTATTTGGGACGTAAGCTAGGTTGGTGGTTTTCTTTTGATTTATACTTCCCTCAATGACCTCCTATTGTGGCCCCCATCCGGAAATCCGAACTTTATGGGACACTTGTCTCCACACCAGCTCTACCCGGCTTCTTTGTTACCTCGTCTTCTAAAGAAGGCAGCCGTCGCTCGAAATGTTTTGCACTGGACAACCCAAAAGTTTCCTCAAATTATTGAGGGATGTATAGCCTTGTTCTCCCTATTCACGAGAACTTCAACTTCGCATCACCACTACCCTCCGCAGAGATGGACAAGTTGTTTACACGCAACTATCGACCGGTCCCAAAGACCGAACCCGACGGCGACCTCAGTTCCGATAGCGATGCAACTTTAACCGGTCGTCCCCGACTTCGCTCTATGCCAGGGTTCTTGAAGCGTAACCTAGCCGCCATCACTATAACCGGTCTCATTCTCGTCCTGTTGCTCCTAGTGATGGCAGTGATTGCAGCCATCACGATCGAGCCATTTCGAGAAGTTCTTATTCTTAGAGCATCTCCAGCAAGCTCAAGTTACTTTAAAGGCCAACGACAATGTCTACCAACAGCCCCTCGCACAACCCTCTCTTGTGGAAATTCCACCGCAGAAGCAGAAGCAATGGGCTGCACATATGACCCCCTATCCGCGTGCTGGCTGCACGAAAAATGCCCGCGAGATTATTCCGATGTGTTCGCCACTTTCAATGATGGCAAACCGTTTATATACTACTATGACGAAGAAGCTACTCGCCAAATGAAAAATTATAACGAAGTGGGACATAATGAGAACGGATATTACTGGACATCTGTGCGTGAACATCTCGTGCACTGTCTATATCTTCTGAGACGAGGCCATGATGTGCACATGCGTGGGGATCGACTCGATACTATGCTGGCTGATATGGATCATGTGGATCACTGTACGAACTTTTTGGCAAATTGGTTGCGACGGCCGGATCCTTCATTGGAGCACCTCGGCACGCAAGGAAAAACAGACTGTTTTATGTCCTGCAGTTGAAACAAATGTCCAAGGTGGATTGAATCATTTTGGACAGCAATTCCATTTTGGATCGGGAAACTATGGACTTTATTTTCATACTTTCTGATGTAGTCTTTGAGAAGGACAAGTTCGTCGTTTGCCAGTTTGATACAAATTGATCGGTCGCTGTCAATATTTTGCACACCCATGATGTATTAACTGATCAAAATATAACTTCAAAGAAGTTCTGTAATCTTCTCAATGGGTGTTTAGTACTGTTGCAACAACCAAATAATATTTCGAAATGAGACTACTTAAATGGGTTATCACTTATCCCCATGGGATGTAGCGAGCCCCATAAAAGCCCCTTTCCAACTGCCGATTGGTCACTGCCGGGTTGGGGAGGTATATGCGAGGAATCAGCAAGATTCAGGGCCGTGAGGGGTAAACGTGGTTAACTAGTGAAAGCCAAGCCACCGGCACTAGAATATCTCCCGTTTATTCGACCTTCCTTTTATTAGTTTAATTAGTCCTCTCACGTGAGTTTTGATTGAATAAAAATGTCGAAAACAATTGAAAATTTCTCTGACGCTGAATAGGAATTAATTCGTCGGAACGATTTCCTTCACCATGCTCAGCTACCTCGCACAGGCGACCACGGCCTTTTTGGCCCTGATCCGCCTGACCGATGCTAGTTACGCTTTCTATGTCGGCAAGAACCTCACTGCGGATGGTAGTGTGATGGTCGGTGGCACCGGAGAAGAAGTATCAAGTCATTGGCTACAGCTGTTCCCGGCTCGAGATCATCTTCCCAATTCGACCATCACCGTTGGCGTCACTAAAGAGGCGAGCTTCCCAGGCGAGCTCATTGAGATTCCTCAGGCCAATCACACCTTCCGATACCTGAGCATGGAGTACTCGGACTACGAGGGATTCCCAGCTCCTTTAACCAATGGGGGCCTCAATGAAAAGGGAGTTGCAGTTCGCGACGTCTGGGCCGACAACCGGGAGGAGCTATTGAAAATGACACCGAACCCTCAACATGGGCTTCAATATAGCGACCTTGCACGTATTGTCATGGAGAGGGCTAGCACAGCCCGCCAAGGAGTAGAACTCATCGGACAATTGATCGAGAAACACGGAGAATCCACCTACGGCGGTAACTCTCACCTTATTGCCGACCACAACGAGGGATGGGTTGTCTGGGAAATGGCCGGAGGGAAAGGACTTTGGGCGGCTCAGCGTCTGGGCCCTAATGAGGTCAAGGTGCTATATCCAGGATATATCGAGGATTTCCCGGTCAATTTCCAGCAGAACCCCGATTACATGGGTTCCGATAATATCGTGTCTTTTGCGATAGAGCGTGGGTGGTGGAACTCGACTTCCGGCAAGCCGTTCAATATTTTCGATGTGTATGGGCCACAAGATCCTCGGTATAAAGCCCGTGATGGCGGGTATAAATTCATGTCACAGGCCACCTTGGAAGATGCCACCCTTCGAATGGCACCTGTTACAGAAGAGGATCTAATGGCTCGCGTCAGAGATCATCGTATTGCGGATGACGAGGCTGGGTACGGCCAAGTTGTCAGCCTGCGTCACAGCGTGGACCGAGATATGCTCCGGATCTGGATAGCACCGACAGGCTCCGTCTCAGCACCTTTTATCCCATGGTGGCTGGGAGTCGATTCTATTCTCCCTGAATTTGGAGAACACCGATACCTGACAACTGGAGCTTCGAGCAGTTTTCTCAACCCGGACTATCAATTCCAGGAAGCCTCTATATTTGCTGGGCGGGTATATAAACGGGTACTCTACTATATGTGTTCCTCGCCTCATGTGTACCTCCCACTTGTGACGGAGATGCTGACGAAGTTTGAATCGGAATCTCGCTCACATATTCAACAGTGGGTTGAGAAGTCCGCCCGGCTCTTGATAGCAGCTGGTCAGCGGAAAGATGCCCAGTCATTATTAACCTACTACTCGCATTCTCGGGCACTAAAAGCTTTGGAGATCGGTAACCAATTAAATGGTGCCCTCGATGGATATATCAAGCTCACTGGACAGTGGCGTACCCCAGTGGGCAGCGAGATCAACGATAGTGGCGAGGGGAACGAGACGGTGAATTGTTTGGTCGGGTATGACCCTGATCAACCAAAGTATCTACAGTCACCAGCTCGTAGAAGCTTTTGAGATGAGGGATGATAAGCATCTGCCATCAGCCAGCACCGGGCCGCCTGTCGCGGCCTATCTAGTCAAATATTCCTGAACAAGATGAATGACTTGACGATACACCGATCTCGTATGTATATAGATTAACTATGGGTATCAGCTCATCATTGGCCATGAATAATTTTCAAATTGCTGAAACAGCCATCTGATTCTGATTTAAGTGTGATTCATAGGTGGGTATGTACAGAAATGACCTGAATAGACTTCGATTGAAGTTGATAGGTGTTTTCTAATTAATAGATAACAATTCCACTGCCATCCCAATCCCAAGACGTATCCTCCTCAACAATCTTCTAGTCACCAAACCACCACGGAATCATCACCATCAAATTCTGCAACTTTAGGCTCCCCTCAAAATTTGAAGCTAAGAATCGAAATCGATCACAACTTTAGTGGCTTCATGGCTATTGAACCTGGCGTAGGCGGCAGGGGCGTCTTCAATGTTGATAATATCGCTCACGATGAAGCTAGGTCTGGCCTTACCCGACGCAACCAAATGCAATAGCTGAGGGGCCAGATCTAAAGGCCGTGAAATACCAGCACCCCAATGGTATCCTCCACCCCAAAATTCAGCGAGGGAAAAGTCGATATTGGTATGAATGGTGGAAGCACGAGGCTTGCTTTGAGTATTGCGATGTCCATGGCTGTAAACCCCCACAGTACCCATACCACCATTCATTGAGGTGACGGCCAGCATATTCTTGATGATAACGTCTGATTGGATAGTGAGGTTTCGGTTCACTTGTTCAAAGCCAACACAATCCACGCTTCGAGTAACTCCATCAGGCTCCAAAGCCATGATTTGGTCGACCGGGTCTGCGTCGAGGAAGTTGATGGGAATTGCACCAATCGACTTAGCAAGTCGAAGGCGTTCGGGCACATAGTCAACGCTATAAATGCGTGATGCACCGCGTAAAGAGGCCGAGTATGCAGCCATCAGTCCGACAGGTCCAGCACCGAAGACAGCAACCGTATCGCCTGGCTCCATCCCGGCAAAGTCCAGAGCAGTCCAACCTGTGGCAAAGATATCTGATAACATCACGTAGTCGTTGAGAAGAGATATAGTCTCGTTAGAGGCTGGGTCGGTATAGTTGACAGAAGGAATCGGGATGAGTCCCTCATCTGCGAACGGAACCCGTAAATACTCCGCTAAAAGCACATGCGTCAGTAATGCAGAGGTCATCGTATACGACTAAGTAAACCCTCACCTTGCGTTCCACGAAGTTCACCTCCATTACCGAAAGCCGCATACGGGATATAAGTGAGGTCCGTATTGTAGTGTCCATCAATACTTGTGAAAGGGACGATAACAGGATCCCCAATACTCAACGAGTTGACCATTGATCCAACCTCCGACACATATCCGACGCCTTCGTGGCCGATACCAACTGGAAGGACCTGACCATCCATCGTGCCTCGATAAATGTGCAAATCAGATCCGCAGACGGCCGCTTTCGACATTTTGACCACTACATCAGTCTGGTTGATGATGGTGGGCTTCGGAACGTCAAGGACAGAAATGTTGAAGGGCTGCCCTTGCCAAACGACGGCTCGCATGGTCTCATTGAGAGCGGCCATAGCAGATGAAGCAAACATATTGAAACAGCTAAAGAAGCTCCAAGACTCTAATGACTCTTCAATTGCTAGCAATGTAGTCGGAGACCTTTTTGAACGCTATGGATACCTCGTACCTCGGCGAGCTCTTCTATAGTGTGCCAAGATATGCAGATCCCTTTCATCGGCCGAAATCTTGCCATTTTTAATCGCCATCCCGAGTTTTGCATGATTCCTTCTCAAAGCAGGTTTTGTACGCGCAACCCAATTGACATTTTGCGAAAAGTCTCTAGAGATCTCCCAAGTCCATTATCATTCCTTTCTCAATTATCTACCGTTCAAGGGGGCTTGAAGAGGTAGCCATATATGAAGCAAGGTCCAGTGCGCTTTTGTAAGCATACCATTGGTACCTAGTGGTTTCTGACTATTTCTCTTAAGCGTTACATGTCTAGAATTAGCTAAAGCTTTGATAGCGCGTATCTCAACTGTTATACTGGCCAGCAATGATGATAGCCCTTGCATCAACTTTCTGCACAACTGGCTCCAGAACGCATAACGTATGCATAGAAGCACCCTTTGCATAACAATAATTTATCATGTACGAGTACAAGGGACTTTTGGCAACTGGTTCAGGAAGCAGAAAGACGTGTCAAGCTTCCCATATACGTGTATTGGCGCATTATTCATATTCTCGTGGGCGTTGAACGGATCACCTAGTAACAAAATAAGCCACTGGAAGCTATAATAATGATTTAAATGCTAGTTCATACCTGTTGTGGTTATGATCATCGCTCCCGTCTCCGAAGACGATCCCTGTTGCATAAATGATGTCAAGCGATTTTCTTCGGCCGATGTGTTCGAACTAGCCCCACAACCACCCCTGGCCTACTGTACTTTGAGACATTGGATTCATTGGTTTGTTGATTCATGTGGGTTCACATCGGCCGACGTAGTCTTCCACGCAGGTAGACGGCTTCTTCACAATTCCTTGGCAGCTTTTAGCCTGGATGATGTTAAATAATAGACTGAATCACCTAAGGTATGCCTCGGAGGGCCTATCTAGTACTGAGGTGCGGAAGCTATGTGACCTCATGTACGTCTGTGGCAACCAACCCCACAATATGAAACAGATAATGGACATCGCGCATAACCCAGCGGCTAATGCTGAAACTGAAACCAAGGATATAATTCAGTGACTGCATTTCGAGAGTAAAAGGTACACTGAAAATGGCATCCATCTACGTCAGCCATCTTGGGTTCCAAAACTATAGTGGTGACATGCCACTTTTCTGTGATTGGCCCGCTACGGCAGATCATACGTGGCAGCCCTCCGATCGGCAATGTTCTAATGGCTAGAATATAATTATCTCCGCATGTGTTCAAATTTCTAAAGATTTCATATATTTCTAATATACACCCCACTTGCTTTATCAATTAGGCCTGTAGCTCCTATAACGCTTTAAGTGCGACCTTTAGCTAAAAACACCATGCCGCGGCCGAAAACGAAGACGAAGGTAAGTGATAATTTAAACGGCATTTTAGCAATGTCTATTGGACAGCTTCCCTTCCCTAACTAATTCTCCTTCTCAGACTGAAGATCTCGCGCGAATCCGCCGCAATCAACGCCAGTCTAGGGAGCGGCGTAAGGAGTACATTCGGAGCCTGGAAACGACACTCAAAGAATATGAAAATAAACTCTCTGCAAATGAATTACTTCATCAAGAGTCACTGCATAGCCTCCAAGTCGAGAACAATTTTATGAGAAATTTGCTCGTCGCTTTAGGTGTCAGCCAGGAGATTCCGAGCGAACCTTTAAGTGATGACTTTAACCCGCAATCCTCGGCAATTTCATCACAGGTTAGTTTGGTTGGAATCACCTTTTTCAAGTACTAATTCTCTTCAGGCAATGAGTTTCCTTGAAAGCGACTCTTTCTCTCCATCGACTACTACTATATCACAACTTCCCCATTTTCCCGATGGGCAATCTCGGGATTTTATTGATGAATTCCAAACCACGACATATTCAACTGAGTCACCCTTAGCGGACGTTCAACTACCAATTATTGAGGTCAATAGCTTAAGTCGCTCGGATACTTTACCTCAGAAATGCAATAACGATGACACTCAGAAGGCGGATATCAGCACGAAAGCGTTGAATGATATCACCAAAAATACGACCCTCTGCTCACTCGCCTACCGATTAGTCTCTCAATGCAACAGACAAGGCTTGGATTTGCACGTCATACATATTAGGATGCAGCATGGGTTCCAACAGGGCATGACTCCAAACGAAGGATGCAGGGTTGACAACCAAGTGCTTCTGGGCATATTGACAGAGATTTCATGAAGTTAGTTTGATTACGAATAACATTATTTGACAAGCTCAGCAGATAAAGCAACAATAGCCTGCTGTTTCCTATGGTTTGATTGCGTAAATACTGAATGAACCTTCAGGAATTTACCGTCAGCTTCAAAAAGGCTTAAGTAGACCATAAGAACTTACCTGCCCATTCGTTGAAGTCAAGCTTCATTGCGTCCTTATCATTTGGGGTGCTTCCATGAGTGACGTTATCAGATTGGCAACATCCAACTTGCTGCTCCTTTTGATCCCCAAACACCCCTTTGTAGATGTTAAGGTCCTTTCGAGTATCGACGATTAGAATGTCTAGGGATCGATTAGCCTTTCCAGTACTGCACTCAATGGGGGGAAGGGTTACAGACCTTTGAATCCTGCATTATGCAAGTATTCCTCATATTCATGAACATAACTCGCGCCTGCTATACATCCAACGTATAAGGACAAGTTCTGGGCAATCTCGTCAGGGAGTTGCTTTCGAATGAGAACGTCGCTAATAGCAACCCGGCCAGTTGGCTTCAACAGGCGAAACATCTCGTTGAATACTAAGTGTTTTTCGGCAGCAGGGACCAGATTGACCACACAATTACTAATAATGCAACTTGCTGTCGAGTCTGGAAGCGGAATAGAGGTGATAGAGGCTTCGACGAATGACACATTGGATGCATTTGCTTTTTCGGCATTCTTTCGAGCCAGGTCAAGCATGTCCTATATTTCAAAGTACTCAACTCAATATTCTCATTCACGTGTTCGCGCATAGATCTCTCACCTTCGTCATGTCCACGCCAATCGCTTTCCCCGTCGATCCGACCTTCTGAGCTGCTAGGAAGACATCCAGGCCTCCCCCACTGCCTAGATCAATCACTGTCTCTCCCTAGGTGAATGGTCAGATACAAACGTGCTATACGTCAAGTTACTCTTTTCAACATCTAAGTACTCACGTTACGCAAGCTGGCAAGAGCCACAGGATTTCCACAGCTCACTCCGAGATTTGCATTTTCCGGAATAGAGCTTAAATCCGATGCTTCGTATCCAAAAGCCTCAGCGACATTTTCTTCAACGGTTGTATCTCCCTTGGTGAGTGATCGAGAAGCTAATTCACCATAGCGATCCTGGACAAGGTCGTAAATCTTGTTCGGTTCCATGCTGAATGACAAATTTGTTGCAGCTTTGTGAAAGGAGGGATCTGGATAAGGACATATTTTCTGAGCGTGTACTTCAGGCGATATAAATAATCAAATGTGATAACCGAAAGTATCCGAGACCCCGCTTGCCAAAGTCATCGGCATGTCACCGGAAACGAATTTGCAAACACTACTAATGGTCGAATTGCAGAAATTCCGAGAGTCTGAGGGTACAGGAGACTTTCTGCAAATTTTCTAGAGCTTTGATTCGCCTTCGTCGTTTCTGGCTTGTCACTGCCAAGCCAACCTTGGGAAGACGGCTTTGATCGTAGGCAGGCCCAAAATATACCAGTGCGGTAATAATCGGTAAATAATGATCGTCGCTGCAAGGGGGTAGGCTCAAAGATGGTTTGTTTATCACCTGGTTATGTAGGCAGCTTCCGATATGTTTACTAGATTAAGTTTCATACTAGTACTCGATTTCTTAGACCTGGTTTATGTCTATGACCTCGATGCCACCGACTTGAGGGCTAGATAATTGTATAACAAATCCCACACTTCCATAAGCCATTCGAAGCACTGGCAGATCCAGAATTTAGTTTTAAACGAAATCCACTTCTTGCTACACTCTTCCCTCGCCACTCACCCACTGGCAGCTCCACCCAAGCTTCATTTTCGCCTCCTCCGCGGGCCCGCGGTCAGCGCTCCGCAAACAGAAAATCCCTCCGCAACTCCCAATTTATAATAAAACCAGCCAAATCTTCTTCAAATTCAGCTTATATTCATTCCCACCTTATCTAATTCACCACCATGCCTCCTAAGCGCATCGCGATAGTCACAAGCAGCACTCGCCGCCCACGCCTCAATCCAGCAATCACGCACTACGTCAATGACGTCCTCATCAATGACCCGATGATCCCGACAAACCACCGATCAGTTGCAGCAGACAGAAATACAGAATCATCAGCCTCAGCCTCAGCTTCAGCCTCCGAGTCAGTAATCGACACCGATCCAACACACGTCACATTCGAAATCCTCGATCTAGCATCCCAATCCCTCCCCCTCTATGACGAATCCGTGATTCCAGCAAGTCTCCCAGCAGACAATCCAACACCACACTATAGCAAAGCGCACACGCGGAGGTGGTCAGCTACAGTGCGCAAGTACGACGCCTTTATCTTCGTCACGCCACAATATAACTGGAGTATCCCGGCCAGTCTGAAGAATGCCCTTGACTACCTATTCCATGAGTGGAAAGGGAAACCTGCTGGGATTGTTAGTTATGGATCACGCGGGGGTGGGAAGGCGGCGGATCATTTGAAGGGCATTCTTACGGGTTTGAGAATGGTTGTGGTGGGCTCTGCGCCGGGTTTACCGGTTAAATATACGGGTTTACCTGTTGGTTTGGCTTCGGAGGAGGAGGAGAGGGTTTTGCTTGATGAGAGGGATGTGGCCGGGTGGAAGGATGCGGGTGATGAGGGGATGATGAGGAATTTGGGGATGGAGCTTGTTTGTGAGTTGGATAAGAAGAGATGAGGCTACTCTATTTCCTTTACTATTAGTAGTAAGATAAGGAGTGGTGAATATGTAAATGCTTCAATTATTATATGCTGAGATATGGAAAGTATATCTCGAAATTTTTATGTTCGTACGTCGTAACTCCGTTGACAACTCCTTCCTCCCTCCTTTTTGGTATGAAAGAAAATGCGGTTCCCTTTCACTCACTCACTCACTCACTCCTCCGCCAAAATATCCTCCCTCGTAATCCCACTACGATCACACATAGCGCGGAATATCCCATCCGGCCGATCCCACAACGCAACAGGACTATCCATCTCCGCAATCTGACCCTGATCCATCACACAAATGCGATCATAGTGAATAATCGTGCGCAAGCGATGTGCAATACAGAGCAAAGTCTTCCCATGGAATCCCTGCGCCATGGTCCGTTGAATCTTCTGATCCGTTTCAAAGTCCACGGAAGAAGTAGCTTCGTCGCAGACGATGATTCGCGCGTCGCGGACCAAGGCCCGAGCAAGCGCCATTAGTTGGCGCTGACCGAGGGAAAAATTCAGTCCTTCTTCGTCAACTGCTGATTCAAGGGTGAGGCGGTTTACTGGTCGGGGCTTTGAGTCGGTTCCTGTGGCTGGGGTGGTGGTTCCGGTGCCGGGTTCGCTGGGGATTTCTGTGTCCGGGAGGGGTTCGTCGTTGATTAAGTAGGCTTTTCGTAGGGCAGACCAGAGTTCGAGATCGGAGTGTTCGTTGAAAGGGTCGAGGTTTGTGCGGATCGTGCCGCGGAATAGAGCTGGGTCTTGAGGGATGATTGCTAGTCGAGATCGAAGGTCGTGAAGACCGACTGTGGAGATGTTGATATCATCAATGTGGATTGTGCCACTGGATAGCTCTGTCAGACGGAATAGTGCAGACATAATACTTGATTTGCCGGCTCCGGTTCGTCCGACGATACCAACGCGCTCGCCACCTTGCACGTCCATGGAAAGGCCCTTCAGGACGAGCGGTAGACCATCTCGATAGCGCATTTTCGCATCATCGAAGACGATACGACCCTTCTCTGGCCAGCTGGATGAAACCTCGGTCAGATGTAGAGGGGCTTCTTCTTCCAACTCGGTACCGTAGTAATGTAGACGTTCTGTGGCGTTCATATTGTTTTCAACTTCTGCGAGTTGTCGAACGGTGAATTGGAGCATCTGCGCAATGGAAAGAATGTACGAGAGTACCAGGCCTGAAATGCTAGGCGAGACATTAAACCGAGATGTAACGACCAACACGCCAATGACGAAGACAAGAGCCGTAGCTACGGCATCCAAGCGGACACTGAGCCAACGCTGGTTGGAGAATGTCAGGAAGTAAGCCCCGTTCATCACATCAATCGAGCTGCGGATGCTGTGGCGGAATTGATTCTCGACGCCGTAGGCACGAATGCAAGCGGTTCCAGTAATGGCTTCGCCAAAGCGGGCGTAGACCATCGATCGCAAGACCGCCTCGTGTCGCTTCATCTCGCGGGCGGAGGCTCGGTAGTAGTTTGATGCGAGGAGGAATAAGAAGAAGAGGGGAACCAAGGCGATGACGAAGTAGTAAAAGAAGACGATGATGAGCACCATAACCGAAATAATCATCGTCATGGTCAGCGCGTAGATTCTCATCGCATCCGAAAGCTCATTATCCATGACCTGGATATCCTTCGAGAAACGATTGGTGATTCGGCCCAGTGGAGTGGTATCGAAGAAGGACATTGGCGCACGCAGAACACGAGTCATGGCACGCTGAAGCATTGTCCGACTCGCATTCGTTCCGCACGTCGTCATATATGTCGAGAAAACAAACATGCACAAAACAACGCTGGCACCAAGCCCGGCGTAAATTCCAATATACTGGCCCATCGATAGACTGGGGTATTTATCCGATGTCCAGTAGGAGAGCCACAGACTGGTCCAAATATTGGCGACGTTTGCAAGTGCCAGGAGAATGAAGACAGCAAGGGCGTTGAAATAGCTGCCCGAAGCACGAACATAGGCTTTCCAGACTCCCCAACCGACCGAGGCCGTGGCCTTTTCTTCTTGTTGCATCAGAGCGGCAGCAGGCTTAATAGCCGCTTTCTTTGGGCTTGAACCTGCTTCTTTCTCCTTGGGCTTCTCGATAGCTTCTTCCGCGCCCGCATCTTCTTCCTCTTCCTCCTCTTCCTTTGAATCCTCCTGACGAGATGTAGACATGAGACGCTTGAACAACTCGTTATCACGCATAAGGTTCTCAAAGGAATCCACCGCATCAATACGACCTTCATCCATAACGACAATTCGATCGCAGCGGTTAAGGACATGCAACTGATGAGTTGCGAGAATCCGGCACCGGTCTTTCAAAAGACCACAAATCGCCTTATCCATGATATGGCGGCCGACATGGGCATCAACAGCAGACAAGGGGTCATCCATCAACACAAGCTCGGCGTTGAAGTAGATAGCGCGAGCGATATTGAGACGCTGCTTCTGTCCTCCAGAAACTGTAATACCACGCTCGCCAATTTCAGTCTGGTCGCCGTTCGGGAGGATCTCTAGGTCGGGGCTTAGGGCGCATGCATCGACGACTTGATTATACCACGTTTCATCGTAGTCCTTTCCAAATAGGATATTGTTCCGGACGGAGGTATTTTGAATCCACGCGTACTGTGGACAGAATGATCTTGTCGTGCCCATTCGCACTTTTCCTTCTGTTACTCGCATATCGCCTGCCAGGGCAGACAGCAACGAACTCTTGCCACAACCCACTGTTCCAATCACGGCGATGAGTTCGTTCCGTCCCACCTCGAGCGATATGTTCTTGAGTTTGAAGGGTTCCGCGGGGGTAGAATCCTCCGCCTGTTCCTCTTCCTTGCGAAGTGCGACAGCTTTGGCATCACTTCCGCTCGGTTTCTTCGATTTGTCTGCATTCTCGTTCTCTTCGGTCGGAAGACGCTCCCAGGTGAAAGAGGCATGGTCGATCTCAATTGCACGATCCATCTCCTCATCCTTCTCAATATCCTCCTTCTGCTCCTCCGCAAGAAGGAATTCTTGAATGCGGTTAAGAGCCGTCCAGGCATCGGTGACCTGGCCAATAACAAGAGGTAGCATATTCAGCGGCAAGCGCAGCGAATTGAACAGCGCCAGCGAAGAGAAGATCTCAGCAGGATGCAGATCATGTTCCGAGAGGGCGTAGGTGATGAAAGCCAACATGGAGGCGAAAATGGGGATGGACATGGAGACGCAGAGAATGCCATTACGCACAGCGAGGAGAGTCTGGATGGAACGGATCTCCTTCTTGCGAATTTCCTTCAACCGGTTGAGGAAACTACTCTCCCATCCGAAGAATTTGACGAATCGCACCGCCTGCAGGATCTCCTGTGTCAGCGAGACTCGCTGGTCGGTGATTTTGTTGATGTTTCGGCGACGTTTCACCAGGAAACGGACAGCGTAAGTGAGGAAAGGCACGCCGAAAACGAGTAGCGCGTAGCCAGATAGACAGCTATAGCCGAGGTTCACCAGTAGCAGCACCAGCGTGACGATGATGGAGATAGGCGCTGTCCAGATCATGTGGAACATGCCGCAGGCGAGGTTAATGCGATCAACGTCGATACTCATCAGCGCGACTATGCGCCCATTATTCCAACCGCGCCCATCACCCGCCACACCGTGATCAGTCGGTTTCGCGTTTGCGTTGGGATTCGATTTCGAATTCGCCTGACCCTTCATAAGCGCCTCCTTCGTCGACAGCAACGCCTTAACATCTTCCTCCGCCTTCCCACCAGCCTTCGCTCTCCCAGAAAGCTTCATAGCCTTATTAAAGATCTGCGAGATCAAAACAGCACGAATCTGGCCACCAACCATCTGACCACGATACAAGAACTGATTCGTGCAGAGACTCTGCAGAGCCTGCATGAGGGTAATTCCAACAACAAAGCCCATGCCACGGCCAATATGCGGGGCGGGTTGGCCGCTTTGCTGGGCGCTATACGCCTCGGTGGCAAAAGCAATTAAGTAGCGAGTTAAATAAGGCGCGAAGACTAGCAGCAGCGAACTGAAGAGTTGACAGACCGCGCCTAGGAGGAACTCGAAGCGGAATGTGTCGTACAAGGCCAGGATAAGCGAGCGCTTGCTCCCGCGTGCTGTGCGACTTTCTAATGCGGCATCTAGACGTGAGGAAAGTACGTCCACTGTTCGCTCTGGATTGACTGTCCAGATATCTTGCAGTTCTAGCGGTCGCAGATATCCCACCTAGATCACCCGGTGTTAGCATTAGATCTGCGCGTTGTAGTAAAGATAGCACTCACCCGCATCAAGGGGGACATCCACTGGAAAGAAACGACACTGAGGAATGAAGCGCCATGCTCCTTCGACACGCTACGTTCTTGTGGGACTGGTGGCGGCGTCTGCCATCTGAGCGGATTCCATCGGCGATACCATTTCGATCTGCGAGGAGGCGTGGGTGGCTGCAAGTCATTATCGCGAGTCTTGGCTTCATCATCCCCAGATGCCGAGGCCGATCTGTCGCTGGTGGCGGCCTGCAGTTTTTCATTATCCGCCACCACTACCTGCGACAATGGTTCTGGCGGTGCAGACATGGCGACGCGTCGAGGGAGGGGTAGAGGGGAAAGAAGAAGACGAAGAGAAGCTCACGTCGAGCTAAAACCAAAACTCAAGCGTGACGGGCAGAAATTCCAGAAATTCCAGAGTGCACGGAGATAACGTTGCACTGGCATTTGTTAGCCCCGGGTGTTTCGGCAGTGCCCAGCAGTGCAGTCAGCGATACAGATATAGTCGCGATAAGCCGAGTGATCTCGCTGAATTCGCTGAATCAAAGCTCAAAACTGACACTGGTGTATTAATAGTATTAGTATTATCGAGAGATCCTCCGCTGTCCAGTCCGCACCCTCCGGGCGGAGTTCCGCTCGAGTCCGCTTCAAGCTTCGGGGGAAAACTGGGGCTGTCGGATTAAGTGCTATGACTCAGTCTATGGCTCCTCTGAGGAATGATTAATGATTACTGATCCAAGGTAATATTTCCCATTCATAGGTGGACCGGACTGCTCTTATTCGCTTTCGTTTTCGCATCGGGGATCGGGATTGCAGAGTCCCGTTGACCGACACTAGAGTGTGTTGGGAATAGTGAGGAATTGTGTAGAATAGTAGATTAGGTATAACTACTGGTTAGTTAGTTAGTTCACTGGATTAATCTTGATTAATAATATGATTAAAGTAGAGGAATGCCCAAATGCACATGGTACGTTAGTGTCTAGTATGCATCGGCTAGATGCAGTTGTAGCCCTCACAGACTACTTCCTACTTCCTACTTCCATTACCAGCGAATAATGCTGTTCAATGCAGATCATATTCATTCTTAGTAAGCTTCGCTGTTTAACTAGGCCGAATTGCATAATCCAAGCCATCTCCATCTCCATCTCCATCTCCATCTCCCTCCACCTCCACCCTCCGACCCTCCGCACGGGTTAATGTGCAATCTCCGAAATTAAATCCCAAGCGGATGGTAAATCCTAGTATAACTAAAATTCCTATGAAGATACTACAAATAGCATACTTGAAGGACCTGCTATTCAGCTAAAGTACAGTCCGGAGTGCCCAGCTAATCTATCGTCGATTGGATACATTCCGTTCCTTCGTCATGTCAAGTCATGGGATGCCCATCATCCATAAAAAACAAACTATCTATCTAACCCCATTTTACTGTGAACATGAGATAGTACTCATCTAGTTCTCAAGGTCAATCTTGACCTTCTTCTCCGGCGGGGGAATCACCGCATCCTCAACCGCGCCCTTCAAATTCGGCAATTCAGTCACTGACTCATGGATGATCTTCAGCGCCTGCTGGATCTCCTCATCGGTAATAACCAACGGCGGGGCCAGACGAATAATATTCTGGTGAGTAGGTTTGGCCTGTAGGTTGGATTAAATGTCAGCTCGGTCCTCGCAACAACGCTCCCATCTAATCAAACGTACCAGCAAACCCTTCGTCTTCATGAGCATACACAAATCCCACGCCGAATGGCCATTCGTCTTCGACTCATCAATCACAATAGCATTCAGCAAACCCTTCCCACGAACCGTCTCAATCAACGGACTCTTCAAATCCTCCAATCCCTGCCGGAAAACATGGCCGAGCTTCTCCGCCCGCTCAACCATCTTCTCCTCCTGCACAACCTCAAGAGCCCGGATGGCAACGGCACAGCCGAGCGGGTTACCGCCATAGGTCGAACCGTGGGTACCGGGTTCGATCGTGAGCATGACGTCCTTACGGCCCAGCACGCACGAGACGGGATACATACCCCCGGAAATTGCCTTACCCAGCAAGACCAGGTCGGGCTTGATTCCGCTCCACTCGTGGCAGAGTAACTTACCCGTGCGCGCGATTCCGGTTTGGATCTCGTCGCAGATCAAAAGGACATTGTGTTTGTCGCAGAGCGCGCGGGCTTCCTGGAGGTAGTCTGTGTCCGGAACGACGATACCGGCTTCACCTTGGATAGGCTCGACTAGGAATGCGGCGAGGTTGGGGCCGGCGGCTTCGAAGGCTTCCCGTAGAGCTGCCTTGTCGTTGTACGTGATGGGCTTCTCGGTGCCGGGGATGTTGCACCCGATGCCGGGGAGGTAGGGGCCATAATGCTCGCGCGACTCGGGGTCAGAGGAGAGGGAGATGGCGGCGAACTGGGGGAGTACTTATTAGTTGTGCTTTCTTTGCAGCAAGGGATGGGCTGGAGTGGGAGGAGCTTACTGTTCGGCCGTGGAAGTTGTTCTCCGCACTCAAGACAACGGCCTTATTCTCAGGAATGCCCTTGACCTTGTATCCCCACTTACGGGCGATCTTGATACCAGTCTCAACGGCCTCAGCGCCGGTGTTCATGGGCAGCACCATGTCAAAGCCGAAGTAGCGAGTGACGAACTCGGCAAAGCGAGGGAAGACGTCATTGTAGAAGGCGCGCGAGCTCAGAGTAACGCGCGAGGCCTGGTCGACAAGAGCAGCGACCAGCTTGGGATGGCAGTGGCCTTGATTGACGGCGGAGTAGGCAGAGAGGAAGTCGAGATAGTGGCGGCCCTCAGGGTCCCAGACGGAGGTGCCCTGGGCGCGGGCAAAGACGATAGGCAGAGGGTGATAGTTGTGGGCAGCATAGTCCTTTTCAGCCTGGATAGCCTCGGAGGATGAAGCAGCGTGGTAGTGGGCGAACCCAGTGCCGTTGGCGGGCATGATGGTGTTATGTGGTTGGTGAAGTGTGGTGTAGTAAAAGGTAGCGGCGAGTGGATGGAGAGGTGAAGGTGGAGATGCGGGGAGTGGAGAAGAGTAGAAGTAGAAGCAGTAGAAGTAGAGGTAGACAATAAAATACCCAATACTCAATATCCGAGAAATGCGGAATGAAGAATCAAAAATAAAAAGAAGATTCGAGCAGAATAGAGCAGAAGAAGTGCAGCACTACTTATAAGAATCCTAGGGTGCTCTATACTGCTAAGAGTGCCTCCCCGCCTTCTCCTAAGTGCAGGTCGTCGCGAGTTCGCTTCTCCCTCAACATCCACTGTTCGCTAAGTGCAGGATTACACGAGATCCTCCGTTCACCTCCCCCCGACCATTCTACCATTCGATCCAATCGGCGTCTATTTCCTACCGGCCCGGTCTCCATTTATACTATTACTATTACTATTGCCATCGCGAATTGATTTGGTGCTGGCTGGTTCAGGCCCACGCGCCCACTATGGCCCTCTAAACGCTAGCCACTCGCAGATTCCCCATTACGGCCTCTGACCTCTGTCTTCTGGAAGGCAAAGGCTCAGGCTCAGGCTCAGGCTCAGACTGCTCTCAGGCTGCTCTCAGCAATGCCCTCCAATGCCTCGGCGCGTCGCGTCGCGCCCTCCTCCTGGCTATCACCCTCAACCACCTTCCTCTTCCTCATCGCCTTCCGTCTCGCCAATGCCTTATCCCTTCGGACCTTCTTCCAGCCCGATGAATTCTTTCAGTCGCTCGAACCCGCATGGCAGATCGCCTTTGGCAAGGACCAGGGTGCCTGGGTGACTTGGGTGAGTGGACCGCGTCTCGGTATCCCGATGGCGATGGCGACGGTGCGCTGCCTCCGGCAATAATTAACACCTTTGCTTTCCCAGGAATGGCGTCACCAACTTCGCTCCTCGCTACATCCCCTCCTCTTCGCCGCTATCTATAAAGTTACAGACCTCCTTACCTCCTCCCTCCACATCCCCTCCGCAACGCGCGCCGAGCTCTTCATCGCCGGCCCGAAAGTCGCGCAGGCCATTTTGTCGGCCCTCGGCGATTTCTACACTTATAAACTAGCCACTCGTATCTACGGGTCGGATTCGCGCGGCGCCTGGACAACGGTATGTGGTTGCGCCGTGGGGATGTGTGCCGCATGGATTTTGCGGGGAGAAGAAAACACCGCTAATGGTCGCAGTTATTCGTCACGGCCCTAAATCCTTGGCAGTGGTTCTGCTCGACGAGGACATTGTCAAATTGCTTGGAAACAACTCTCACGATTGTCGCGTTGGACCTTTGGCCCTGGCAGTGGTCAGGAGGCTCTTCGGCCGGCGATAGCCGCAAAAATGAGAGCACGGCCGGGGATGGAGCGCTCTTGTCGAGGTATGACGAAAATGATCTGCAAGACACTGCTTGGTTGAATCAGCCACTGACACGCCACAGCCTTCGTCGATGCTTGCTCCTGGCTGCCCTCGCTTGTATTCTGCGGCCGACTAATGTCTTGATCTGGGTCACCCTGGCCAGTATCGCTTGCCTTCGGAGTTCATGGGGTAGGCGCTTGATACTCGTGCGGGAGGCCTTAATTTGCGGGTATGCCATTCTTCTACTTCACCGTGTTTTACCAGCTCCTGCGGAACTGACCAATTCTAGATCGGCCGTCCTCGCTGTATCAGCCGTCGCAGACCGTCTCTTCTACGGCTTCTGGACGTTCCCACCGCTTCGATTCTTATACTTCAATATCGCACAGTCGCTGGCGGTCTTCTACGGTCGAAATGATTGGCATTACTACTTGTCCCAGGGCCTGCCCCTTCTCCTGACGACCGCATTGATACCCGCCCTTTATGGTCTCTATCAAACATTGACAATCCGAGCATTCTCCTCCTCGGACAGAATGCAAACAGAGATCCGATTCCAGTTGGCAATCATTTGCCTCGTGATGCCTTTTGTACTCTCCTTGATCTCGCACAAGGAAGTGCGCTTCATCTACCCGCTCCTCCCGGCACTCCATATCCTCGCAGCGCAGCCGCTGGTCCAATTCTTCGCCCCGGCAATTTACTACAGGTCCTCGTCAGCATACACCCCGCAGAGATTACTACTCATCTTCCTCGTTCTCGTCAATGTTGTTATAGCGTTATATACGAGCGTCTGGCACGCCTCAGGTGTCCTCAACATAATGACCTACCTCCGCCAACAACACGAAACCCACGCAGAAAGACCAGCGGTATCCGCATTTTCGCCCGTCTCAGCTCACAAGGGAATCACAGCAGGCTTCTTAATGCCATGCCACAGTACCCCCTGGCGATCCCACCTCATATACCCCACAATCGACGCTTGGGCACTATCCTGCGAACCCCCAATTGACTTCAGCGAGTCCGAGAAAGCCGTCTACCGCGATGAAGCGGATCAATTCTACGATGACCCGGCTCAATTCCTCCGCGATAACATGGCCGGTGGACTCCGCCATCTACCCAGAAGACCAAGCTACGCCTACTCCTCCCCAACAGCGCTCTCTCTCTCAGAGTCCCAGCACCAATGGCCAGACTACCTCATCTTCTTCCAACATCTCGAGCCAACCCTCCAAGAGCTCCTCCGCGGCTCCTCCTACAGCGAATGCTGGCGCACTTTCAACACAGCCTGGCACGATGACTGGCGCCGTCAAGGTGATATTATCGTCTGGTGTCTCGATACTTCGGAACAAGATACCTGGCGCGAAACCCAACGCCAACGCCAGCGTCAGCGTCAACGTCAGCAGTCTACCAATACTCGTGAATTCCACTTCGACCGCATGATTGACGCCATCAAGAAAGAAACCGGTCACGTCCAGTCACAGCGCTGGAACTGGAACTGGAAATTGCCAAGTTTCCTCCCCTCCTCATCAACATTCACATTCACCGCCCCCTGGTCCCAAAATCAACCAACATTCGCGTCGAAATTCGCTTCCTGGCGCCGTGCCGTTAAAGCGTATTTCTCGCCCCGGACTTCGACTCTCTGGACGCTTGGTCGGCAGCCGCCGAATATTCGGGACTGGATTCCGAGTCCGGACTGGTTTCCTTCTTTCCCACTGACTTTGCCGGGGTGGTTGGGTAAGTCTCAGTCTAGATCTCGAAAGAAGATTCTTGAGCGGGAGCTGTGGTCTTGATTTGACCATTGTCTGATTCGATTCTTATAGGATGATTTGTTGGAGTTGTAAAGATCTAGATCTGCTTTTATAATGCCGCATGCTACTTAGAAAGATCATTCGAGCTGGATTAGGAGTTATTAGTGCATCTGTACAAATATCCCTCTTGGTTCTATACCTAGGTATTTATCTTATCTTGTAAAAGTAAGTGCCACGGTCTAGATGAAGCCGTGTACAATATTAAAACCAAGCCCGGATAGTATATACCATTGATCCGCTATACACCACACCTCATCTCTTATACATTCGAAAAAAAAGACATATTAAAACAACAAGGAAAGTATTAAAGAGTGAAATGAAAAAGAAATCAAATGAAATGAAATGAAACCAAGATATGCACCAGCCATGCACATGCACATACACATACACATACATCATCGACTCTATCCAATCATTAGAAAGGAAACACATAAGTAATCTTGAATCTTGACCAGTAGGTGGTGGTAGGTAATGGTTGGAACTGCAGAAATAGCAGACTCGTTTCGACCAGTCACATCCAATCACATCACATCACACCGGCATAAGCAGAGCAGAGCAGAGCAGAGCAGAGAGTAGAGAGCACTATCAATAACGAGCACTCAAGCTAGCAAACGCATCGGGGCTATGCCGACCATTCTGCAACCCGTTCACATCAACACTAGGCTGACTCATATGAGTTCGCGGAATGGTGTTCGAGCTTACCGGTGGCGGACCGGAGAATGGGCTCGAAGAGAAGGGACTTGACGAAAATGGACTAGATGAGAATGGGCTTGGGGCGGGTTTCGTGCCTGAGCCATTTGTGCCTGCATTTGCGCCCAGGCCTATGCCCAGGCCGGAGGAGGGCTCCGGCTGGGGCTGGTTTAGTTGGGAGGACGTTACGCCTGCTTGGGCGGCGAGGCCTGAGCCGATTGATGCGGCGCCGAATGGGTTGCGGGATTGTGTCTGTCCGGGGTTTGATTGTGGGGTTGGCATTGAGGAGCCTGGTTGGGTTTGGGGAGTTGTGTTGACGGAGTTTGTTAGAGGTGGGAGGGGACTTGGGGCCGTGTTTTGGAAGGGTTGGGTTTGGATTTGAGGTTGGAATTGGAGTTGGCCTTGACCTTGACCTTGAGCCTGGGGTTCGGGCTGGTGTCTGAATTGGTCGGGGATGGCAGGGACTGATGGTGATGGGGTGAGGTTGTATAGAGAGAGGATGCTGTTCTTGTCCATGTTGCCAGTTGTTTGGGGGATCAGTTGCTGTGGTTGCTGCTGCTGCTGCTGCTGCTGCTGCGGTTGTAGTGGCTGAGACGGGAACTGGGTCTGTGTCGTAAAGGGTCCTGCGCTCTGTGGAGTCATTGGCATACCCTGCTGGAAGGGATTATAAGACCCTTGAGCATTTGGCTGTTGCGGCTGCTGGTTCTGGGAAGGAGTCGGACCAAATGGAGAGGTTCCAAAAGGCGAGTTCGACATAACCGGCATAGTGTTTGCATGTTGAGGTGGACGGGGTGCAGCAATGGTCGGGACTGCTGCTGGCTGCTGCGGCTGCACCGAGTTCTGGGTATTAAAGAATGGATTGCTTTGTGCGGCACCGGGTTTGGGATAGGTTTGACTGGCCATACCTCCCTGCGGCTGAGGCGCGGTCTGGAAGAATGGATTATAGCTGTTGTCCATTGCCTGTGGCGAGGAGAAATAGCCTCCCTGGTTCTGGTTCTGGCTCTGGTTTTGGCTGATGGTCGCGGACGGTGCGAATGATGGTTGATATGTAGCTTGCGACTGCAGCTGTTGCTGTAGCATTGGGTTTGCTTGACTTGGATGTCCACCTGTCGAGTGGGGGAATAATGGCTGCGAGACCTGCAAGTTCTGGAACGAGGCTTCCAATGGTTGTGCGGAGACCGGGGTCGGGTTTGGTTGATCAAATGGGTTATACGACGTGGTCGCAGACTGCGGCTGTTGCGGCGGAACCGGGTTCGAAACGGACCTCTCAAAGGGGTTGTTGGATGTCTGCGATTGCGATTGCGATTGCGGGTTCGGGGTCACGGCGCGCGGAGCAGTTGGCGCAGGTGCAGACGCGGTATTGCTCGTTGGAGCCGGAGTCCTCGCTCGTTGAGGGACAATGCCATTTCCTTCTCCGAGTCTTGCCAGAGTCTCCACCGAACGATCCAGGTCCTCGTTGAGTCCACGAAGCACCATCTCATTCCGCCGGTCATTGCTGAATCCCATCTCCCGCAGTGCAGCCATCTTTGATTCGAATGAAGCAGTCGTCACATCGGCCACCGGTGCCCCGAGGCCACGCTCAGGGTTCTTCGCGGAAGAAGGCGGGGACCAGCGCTCAAGGTCTGGGTTTGGCGAGGGCATTGCCTTGGATGACTTGGTTCCGAATCGGCGGAGGTTCGAGGTGGAGGATGAGCCGCGCAGACCGAAACCGAAGAATTTGTTTCCGGACTTGGGCGGCAGTGGAGGAGGTGATCCTTCGGGGGATCGAGGCGGAGATCTGGTACGTCTGGACTCGGGTCTCCTGGTGTAGCTGGCATCCTCGCGGCTCGGAGGCTTCGGCCTGCCGTCCTCCAACGATCGGTACTGGTACTTTTGCCGGATGAAGCGTTCCATGCAGGAGTCGGCCTCGTCGATGTCGGTCGGGACAGGCGGCTTGACATTTTTCGGATTGTAGATCTTGTTCATGAGGATGTTGCCGTGTGATTTCATATTCTGTTCGTCGGCCGAGGGTCAGTGGTCGGTCTCTGGATCTCGCCCTTTACGGAGACACGGATTAGAACGGGTGTCACTCACATCCACCTGTTCAGAAGTCCAGGTATCCATTGACAAGGACTTGACCTTGGAGATATGTGTGCCCAGCTTGCGGTGGATTGCGGCGCACCGCATGCAAAGGAAGATGCCCATCTATCAGACACGGTCAGTGGGAAATCGGGAGGTTCGGAGGGGATTGAGACTCGTACGTTCCAGCTTGCCCATCCTATAATATCAAAGGTTAGCAATGTTCAAGACAGGAAGACATCATCTTGGCACGTACCTGGGGTCAAGGCGTCGCAGTCGACGCAACGGTCATTGCCGGGGACGGTGCGGATCAGCTCGGCGAGGGTTTTCTCGTTGCGCAGCTGCTGGCGCTTGCTGATGCCATTCGGCATAGTGGGAGAGGGGAAGGATAAATGAATGGACACAATACGTGATTGCGGTGGGAAGAAGCAGAGCCAGAATAAGAATAGAATAGGAATAGAATAGAATTGGAACAGGAACAGGAACCGGATTAGAGTAAAATAGGGGAAGATCGATAATCCCGCCAATCCGCGAGGGGCAACGGTTAAAGTGCAACCAGAACTTTTTAACCCCGGAATTGGCCAGTTCGAGTGCCCCTGATGCTCCACAGTCTGGTTCAACAGTTTGACAAATGCTTGACTCTGCTGTTGCTGAGCTGAGAGCTTGTCTGCAGTTATCTGCTTGACTTACTCTCGACCTGACTGCTGACGGCCGAAGCATACTAGTCGAGCCAGTCACGGCCAATTGCTATTTATACGAGACCATTGGCCTGTCTACGTTGGATGCAATATCAATCATCAATGATCAATCTATCCATCTCGTCTCATCTCATCATCTGAAATGTATGTTTGAGCAGCAGGTGACGCCATCCACCATTGCACCTTCAAGCCGAAGCCATGAGTGCCGTTGCGGAGCCTTAAGATGCTCTGGGAATTTATATAGTACGCCAATATGACCTGCCATCCTATGGAATGGAGGGATTGGAGGTTGATTATGCGTGCAGAAAGTGTATGAGGAGAGAAAGTGTGTTGCTGCAGATTTTTCGTCTAATAGGGATGGTCACGTGAGATGATGTTTGTGTCACGTGTACTACTGCTAGCTTAGTCACGTGTGCGCAAATTCTACTTTCACCTTTTCCTTCTCCTTCCTCCTCCCATCTTCCTCTTCTTCTCTCATCTCCACCAGCGGAATGGTCTTTTAATGTGAAGATCCAGTCCAATGGTGGACTCTCGTAGTGACAGTGACAGTGATAGTGGCATGCTTATGCTGTCTATGTCAACCCACATAACCCGCGAGGTGCCTCTCCGTGGCCCCTCGTCTCTTGGGTGATTTTTATCGTTCGTTCGTGGCAAATCAAAACCAAACAGCTTTTAGCAGGGCTGCGTCTACTCCACCCTGGTGTTCGCTATATCGAGCAGCAGGACTAATTTTATGACGAACATATCAACAAAACTATCTGTATTGGCTAGCTGTGCTTGAAGCTATAGGTAGCAACTAGACTGCCAATGGTACTCCGTCATGACTGGCGGCCAGAAGCACAGTTGATGACCGTCGGAGGTGCCTTCAGATCTAAGTACTCTGCACGACTCGGATCTCTTGGATGATCCATCGTACATCTATCCTAAGGGCAGCTGGCTAGATCTGGTTACCATTCAGTTTTCAAGCTGAGCTTGCACAGTACTAGTATATCCCCCAACGGATGCTCAACGGTAAGATGGACAGTATAAGCTTGAAATATTGGGATAGACTCGGAGATGCTGAAAATTGGCTTTGTTCCGTCAAGCTCGCGCTCATGCATTGTGTACTTGTAATGCACTTACTTTCAATATACTTTCAACAATGCTGGATGGGTGGGAGTATACTTCAGGTTGCTGCTGGAAGCCATGACTAGTATTGGCGACCGATTGTTACTACTGCTACCAATTGGAATTAATTTCTATTATAAAGTGCCAGAATTGCGCCAGCTCACTGTATTCCTACAATTGGATGCAATTGAACGATCTACTATATATATCAGCGGCGGGCGTGCTGTTGTGTAGTGTTCACCATCTCAAACTTTGAACCATGGGCTATCTGGAACCGATCGAGCCATGGGTCGGAAAGATGGTAAATACTATCTTCAAAGACCAAGATAATATATAATCATCTTCAACACAGTCTTTATAATCTCACTACTTTGCACACACACGGTCATCTAGACTGGCTCAATTACACAAGCAATCCAGACCAACCGATCAGTCAGCATCGGCGCAGGCCGGGCGGTGGAGTCAACTTCGTCGCTCGGCCAAACAACACCGCGCGGTTACAAATTACAGACCCGCTCGAGTGGAGAATTGCAATGTGAGATGTACAGACAGACTCGACAGTTTCGAGATGATGCGATGCATGCAGGCCACACGACGAGCCATTGACTCGCTCCAACCCAGCTGTCTGGAGAAGAGACGCGCAAGTCCAGAACACCACCACTACAAACCACACCACCGCGATGGCCCCATTGGGGAACCTCGAACTTGAACCCCTTCGAACCGACGAAATGCGGAGTGCTGAGTCAAAAGGACCGAGGCAATGCGCGGATCCCAGTGATTGGCAGTCGCACTGGCAATCTTTGGTTCACAGAGCCAGTACAGGGGTTGCCTGTAGGTACTTAGCACGGCTTCCGACTTCTTCCTTTCTTTTCCCTCCTCCTACTCCCTTCTCCCCTTCTCCCTTCCACCACCCTCCATCATCTTCACAATGGCTTCCGCTGCTAGATCCGCTTCTCGCGCTTTCCTGCGCTCCTCCCCGGCCTCCTCCTTCCGGCCCGCGGCCCGTTCTGCCCGCTTCGTCCCCGCGCAGTCTTTCCGTACTACTGCTCGTCGTGGATATGCCTCTGAGGCTGGCGGCAAGTCTTCCTCCGGTGGCGGTATCTGGGCTCTGGCCTTCGCCGTTGCTGGCGGTGCTGGCGCCTACTTCTACCTGAATGGCGAGACCAAGCCTTTCGTCCCTACCCAGGCCGATTACCAGAAGGTGTATGACGAGGTTGCCCGCAAGCTGGCCGACGAGACAGACTATGATGATGGCAGCTATGGTCCTGTAAGTAACAGCAGAGCTTGGGCTTCATCTTCACCTTCACCTTCAAGGGAACGGAACCAGCTAACATACCTCCCAGGTCCTCGTCCGTCTCGCCTGGCACGCCAGCGGTACCTATGATAAGGAGACCAACACCGGTGGCAGCAACGGCGCTACCATGCGCTTCGCCCCGGAATCCGACCACGGCGCCAACGCCGGCCTCAAGATTGCCCGTGACTTCCTCGAGCCCATCAAGGCCCAGTTCCCCTGGATCACCTACTCAGACCTGTGGACTCTCGCCGGCTCCGCCGCCATCCAAGAACTCGGCGGCCCCGTCATCCCCTGGAGACCCGGTCGTCAGGATAAGGAAGTTGCCGCCTGTACTCCCGACGGCCGTCTGCCGGATGCCGCCAAGGATCACCGTCATATCCGCGACGTCTTCTCCCGCATGGGCTTTGATGACCGGGAGATGGTTGCTCTGATTGGCGCGCATGCTCTGGGACGCGCGCATACCGACCGTTCTGGATTCGATGGGCCTTGGGATTTCAGCCCTACTGTCTTCAGTAATGAATTCTTCCGTCTTCTTGTTGATGAGAAGTGGAATCAGCGCAAGTGGAATGGTCCTGCTCAGTTCACTGACAAGTCTACCTCTTCGCTGATGATGCTTCCCACTGACATTGCCCTGATTAAGGATAAGGGTTTCAAGCCGCATGTTGAGCGCTATGCCAAGGATAATGATGCTTTCTTCAAGGAGTTCTCGGATGTGTATGTCAAGCTGCTTGAGCTGGGCGTTCCTTTCCAGAGCAAGCCTGAGGATCGCTATGTTTTCAAGACCTCTGAGTAGGTCGGGGGTGTATTGTATGTTGGCCGGTTTAGAGGTAGAGCTTTAGAGATTGATAGAGCTTGGTCTGTATAGACTGCTTTGTTGTGTTTGATATCCGGAATGGTCAGATAGATTAGATCATTTCATTGACTTGTTCGATTAGCAGCAGACTGTATGGCGGGTCAGCGTAGATGAGATGAGTGCGTAGATGATAAGCGACATCTCAGCAGCTTAATTAGCAAAAGGGAGGTCGACCGGTCCTGCAAAACGAAAGAGGGTGAAGGTGGAAAGTGAAGGGTGAAGGAAGCACTCAGCGGAAACCGAGACCGCCCAACCCGAAGTGGCGTGGGAGCCGCAACGATCCTGCGAATTTAAATCTTCAACCCCAGAACCCACCACCCCGCCAACTCACCAGCCCAAACCACCATGCACGCAGTCAATCCTCTCCGCTAACCCTTACTGGATCTAAACCAGGGGTTTACCCGACCTACTCCCACTCTCCCTCCGAGACGAAGCACAACAACTGCGATCCTCACTTACACAATGACCACCTTCACGGACTACTACCAAGTCCTCCACCTCCCCTTCGGCCCCTCAACAAGCCTAACCAAACAACAACTAAAACTCGCCTACCACAAAGCCTTACTACAACACCACCCAGACAAAGCCGGTCCAACCGAGCTCCGCGCATCAGCGAACGAGGGCGGGAGTTCGTCTACGTCTACGTACTCGATTGATGAAATTACCACAGCGTATAAGACGCTTTCGGATCCGATACTTCGCGCGGAGTATGATCGTGTTCTACGTCTTGATCGGGTGAGGGGTGCGGAGCGGGAGAAGACGGGAGAAGTTTTTCATACGGGGTTGGAGGTTGTTGATTTGGAAGATTTGGAAGAGGAGGATGGGGAAGGGGGTGTTTGGTTTCGTGGGTGTAGGTGTGGTGATGAGAGGGGATTTATTGTTTCTGAAAATGAGCTTGAGGAGGAGGTTGAGGCTGGTGAGATTGTTGTTGGGTGTCGTGGGTGTAGTCTTTGGTTGAAGGTGCTGTTTGCTGTTGAGGGTGGATGAGTCCAATGCGATGACGAGATGGATTTTTATTTCTCATGGATGTCCCGATGAGACTTGAACTCGTGATGACTCGACTTGGGTTCAGAGCCGCACGAACTATTTGTGGTTCCGTTGGCTGCGAGCGAACTTGTCGAATGCCCTGCAGGCGCTGGCATGTTGTCTTCACTGTGAAGTCTGACACATCTGTTCTGCCTGGTCGGTTTCTGCTCTACTCTGGGAATGCCGAGCGCAACTGTATCGTGATTCGGGCATCACTAGGTGGAAGGTTTCTCCATCCTCGCTCTGATATACCGTTGACCTCCCTCTGGTCTCATTCTCCGACACTCAGGCCCTGCTAGGTCCTCCGGACCGGTGATGAGGAGACAGAAAGCAAACGATGCATCAATCAAGACCTGGGAAGACCTTGTAGACATTTCAAGATCATATCAGGATGAAAGATGCGGTCCCTGTGGCCACTTGCCGTGGTCCTCCTGCATCGTGACGCACCTACGTGCTTCATCATGGTTCTTTGGCGGACCACCTAGTCGAAGACATTGACATGCAATACTCCGTCAATACCCCGTCAATAACCCGACAAGTCTTGAGATATACAGCCACACACGATTTAGACCAATAACCATGAAACTCTTTCAAATCCCTGTCCACACTATAGCCTTTGCATGAAACAGTCAGCGGGAAACCCTGTGACACCGTCAGCACCTTATTTTGTGCTATCTAGGTATACTAGCCTGAGTGTGGCATGCCAGTGATCTGCCGAATTATGAAAGTCTATCGAAATGACCGGAATATATTCTTCTCCGTCACGGTCAGAGCGGCTCAGACCTCCGGCATCTATCGGCAGTCCCCTTATTGCCCGGAGGTCGCCGTGCCTAGTTCAAGTTATTGACTTTTTGTACAAATTCAATGGGATACCTAGATTGAATCTTAATCCTAGTACTTAGTAGCGGGGAGGTCACACTAGTCTGCCCTAGGTGGCGTCTTGGCCGGGTTTATCACTACCTAACGCGTTTACGAACGGCTTGTGTCGAGTATGAAATGGGGTAGTCGCAGGCGAGTCTTTTTTCTCTTTTATTAGTGCAATAAAGTCAAATGGATGTTCATTACGGTAATTCATATTGCAATATCATGTACTAGTAATTCCAAGACAAAAAATAAAATAAAATAAAAGTTGGTAGGTGGGAACTCGGAGATCAACTTGATGGCGGAGCTACCTTTCGTGCATTTGTTGATGTTTGGCTGGTTATATATTTTCCTAGTAGCGGTTCACTGGAAAACCCCACCAATTGCTAGCAGCACTAAAACTGCAGCGGAAAGAAGACATAATAGACATTGAACAATTGCCCTATCGAACAACTACCCAACTACTGCGCTGACCACCAGGACCATGCTGAGCCATCAGCTCTGTCGCGGTTGTCGATGGAGGGGCGGATGACATATGAGTGGGCCAAACACTCCTGGCAACTCCCCGCCTCCTCACCACATCAACCCACCACCATGTCAGTCGTCACCATATCCTCGCCCGAGCAATTCGGCACTCTGCTGAATTCCTCGCGGATCGTCATTGCAGACTGTAAGTCAGACAGCTTCACAGTCCTCGGATAGCACCCTGGACACGCCGTGGACAGGACAGGACCCCCACCCTCAAGCATCCAGAACCACCTGAGGCAGAACCAGAACCAAAACAGCTAATCTGACTCGAATCTCGTCTAGTCTACGCCGACTGGTGCGGACCATGCAAAGCCATCGCCCCCGTCTACGATTCCCTGGCGCGCCAGCTCTCGCGCCCAAACCAGATCACATTCACCAAGATTAACGGTGACGAGCAGAAAGAACTGGCACAGACATACAGCGTGCGGGCGTACGTCCACCCCATCCATCCCATCACATATTCAGCTACAGCTTCAGCTACAGCTAGCTACGCAGAGAGGGAGCTTGAAACCAAGCTAACAAGAATAGATACCCCACCTTCATCGTCTTCGAGAACGGGCGCAAAACGCAAACCGTGGCCGGCGCCAACCCGCAAAAACTGAACGAGGTCATCCAGAAGCTCGCGACTGAAGCTACCAAGACCGACGGCGATGACGAAGCCAGTGGCAGTGGCAGCGGCGGTGCTCCCTGGCTCGGCGCGACCGTGGCGAAGGGATATGAAGATATCACCGATCAAGCGGATCCGAAGGGGCTGGAGCTACTGAACCGGGACAACCAGTTCGGCGAGCCGCGGGTACTTTTCGAGCCGACGAAGCCATCTGCTCTGAGCAAGGGCAAGAATCAGAACCAGGGTAATGGCAAGGACTGGGTGGAGAGTGATACGGACGAGCAGTTGATGCTCTATATCCCGTTCAAAGCGACGCTGAAGATACACTCGTTGCAGATTAGTTCGTTCGCGGCTGCGGGAGGGGAAGATGAAGATGAGCCGATGCGGCCGAAGACGATTTCGCTGTACTCGAATCGCTCGCATGTGCTTGGCTTTGATGAGGCCGAGGATATTCCTGCTGTGCAGACGGTGGAGATTAAGGCTGAAGATTGGGATGCGAAGACGGGTACGGCGAATGTGCCGTTGCGCTTTGTTAAGTTCCAGAATGTTACCTCGCTGGTGCTCTTCTTTGTGGATGGAGAGGGCGATGGGGAGAAGTTGCGTGTTGATCGCGTTCGCATTGTTGGCGATGCTGGTGAGAAGAGGGCTATGGGAAAATTGGAGAAGATTGGGGATGAGCCTGGCGAGTAGTGCCGCGCAAGCAGCGAAGCACAGCAGGGTAGATCAGAGACTTAGCGATAAACCAGACCATGGCAGTTCAATGCATGAGAGCTACAGAGTAGAGATTTTCATCAAAATGTTCTGCATTCAATTTACTCATAATGATAATGATACTAAAGCTAATGCTATTGCTAGGTATGTCCGATCCCAAACCAAATGGTCTCATCCTTAGGAAATCAGTAAGACCAATAAAGTAGAACCGGTGTGCAATTCCGTTCGTCTGTGGCGCAACTGACACCTGGGTTACATCACTGAAGGCTATTTGAGGGCCGTGGATGTCCAGGCAACACGGGTAATTTCGAAGTTGCGCCGCCGCACGAAGAAGAAAAGAAAAGAGACGAAGCAATTTTTGCCCACCGCAAATTTATACGGCGGGTTTCAGGCGAGCGGACTATCTATTATTCCGGTAACTAGTTTGGACTCGGTTCTGCCTGGGTGCCTGAATACCTGCATCAATGACTAAGCACTCACGGCTAGTTTTTTTTTTTTCGGCGGCGCAAATAGTTTGCCTTCTTCATATATTTGGCTGATGATGAGGATAATGGATATTTTATGATAGGAAGAGACTGACTCCTACGGGAGCTTGATCTTAACTGAACCATCCCTGAGGCCTGTTTGTTTCTGTTTCTGTGTGTTTGTGTTGATAGCGCTGCCACTGAGTTTATTAGAGCGAGTACCGAGGACATAGGTGTCAACTGTCAGTGTCAGCCATTGAGTAGTCCAAGTCTACAGAGATTTCTCCAGCATAACGCAAGTGTAATGCAAGTAGCACATGCTATCCAGCACAGCCGAACATAATGCTGAACATTGCTGAACGGCATAAGGCTGATACTGCTCCATCTCGCTTCGCATACGCACATCACTGCCCCCATGGCTGACCTGAACAGCCAGTGGGAGACTTTATCAGATCACAAATTCAGGTACCAGGTACTTACCATGGTAAAATAGTTGTCATCCAACCCACTCATCAACCCACCCAGCAGAGATTTCTCTCCATCTCCATCTCCATCTAAGCGAGGCGGATTGTGAACGGCTGTGAAACGACACAGGACTGATTGACTGCCTCATCTGCTCCAGTGGAGCAGATTACATCTCCCATCGCGACGGTGAGGTCGAGAGGACCCTGGGATTCAATCCAGTCCACCCCCAGCGGAGTCTACAGCCCGTCTCGGCGGCGGAGCCTCACGGCGGAGTCGCAACGCAACCGAGCAGAGGAGAGTAGAGCGAGTAGAGCGAGTAGAGCGAGCAGCCGGCTGAAACGCGTCAAGTCAGGGTGCGACTTCATCGCTCCATCGCCCCATCATTCCATCACTCCATCACTCCATCACCCCATCACCCCATCGGCTCCATCGACTCCATCGTATGATGTGCGTTAAAGGTTGGGTCGATGGATGGATCCTTATATCGATCGCGGGCCGGTCTATCCATAGTCCTATAGAGGGATGGAATGGTCTTGGTCTCGCCGGACGGTCCCGGGCATGGCGAGACCATACGCAAGTGCAATTGCAAGGGCAAGGGCAAGATACATATGAAACGAAGATGATGATCTTGGCTCGGGCTCCGCTGTGGTGCAATTTTTCGTTTCTGGTAAAGGCGTGATCGTGACATCGTCTGTAACCCGCAGATTCGACACAGATTCGTATGCAAATACAAATACAAAATCCGTACCAGAATTGGACGGTGCCTACTCCACTGTTTTTGTTCTTGGTTGAGCGTGGGGGGTCGATCCACTGGGATGGGAGAAGTTCTCCGATAGGAGAAAGGTGTGCGATTGCGATCTCGTCAGACCTGACCGAGTGGACGCTCGTGATGGGGACCAAGTACTGTACCAATGTGTATGGATGTACTATGCAAGCTCCGATCCAAGGTTGGTGCTATCGAAGAATATGGCTCCGGGTCCAATATCTTCTGCTTCATCTGTTGCCATCCCACTTGAGAAGACCAGAGCAGAGCACGCTCGTCCCGTCTCCACACGAGGTGTTGGCCAGTGCTGGAAAGTACATTTCGGTATCCGTATGTATCCACTGTCAATTTGTCAATTCAGGGCAAGTTCGTCTCATCAGCTCGTGAAGAAAGCAAAGAAGAGACAAAGGAAAGAAAGTGTACATAGGATTTCCACAACCGTATAAACCATTACATAGCGTCCGCCCTAGTCAAGTGGCGTCTTCCAGAAGAAATTATACTACAAACAAGCGCCGTTCGCGAAGGACATTGACCTTTTGCCCACTACTTCCAAAGGGCCCGACCTCGTTTAGTCTCGCTCTAGTCGCTCCTATGGTTTAGTAGTTACTCAATAGCCCCCGTCCCGTGCGATAGCGATGACAATTGGGTCGACCTGCCCACGAGGCAATGGCAATTGTGCAGTCAGTGGCTGTGGCTGCACTACTATCCACTGCGAAATGGTGAAGGAGCTATTAATTACGTACTTCAATCTCCGCGAGGGCGATCGCCATCTACTGGAGCTGAGGCAAAGTCTGTATCTTGAGCCAATTCTTCGATACGAGCCGTGTGTAAAAGACTAATAGTCTATCTGATAAGGGATAAGGGCTGGACGAGCGCGATTGTCGATCTTGATCGCGCAAAAAGGGTCGATGGACACCAGGGCACAGTTTAGTAGCCCCAGCGTCGGAGGTATTTTGTTTGACTAGCCCACGGTCCAGTCAGTGATCATGGTTTTCCACCGGAGGTGTGTGGCGAGGAAGGAGGGAGGAGGGAGTGGGCGAGCCGGGAGATTCACAAATAATGGAGCTTTAACGGAGTTCTAGCGGAGTTCATGGAGTTCATAGTTTCGCTGGCTTCGCTGCTCCTTGCCTAGAGGCGGCGATCGCATGAGTTTGTTCTGCTGAAAAAAAGGATAGATTGGAGGCTCGGGGAGAAGGGCTCGTCTTGGACTGGATTTGGAGTAGATTCGGGCATCCTCCGTTTAGTTTACCTCGTCAGGTACAGAGTACTCCGTACAGGTATAGTGTACAGTTGTACGCAGTAGATACTGAGCCCACACACATCCACGCTGAAACACGCGATGACTTCAGAACCAGAGAATTGCGATCTGGATCGGGAGATAGGGTTTCGGCTGCGGGAATCGCATCGTCGGGGAGGGGACCTCTTCTGGTCTGGGCAGCCGGCAGCGGGGCCAAAGACAAAGAGAGAGACGGAGATGAGGCGGACTTCCGTGCATTCCAATGGGCTTGACGAGAGAAACAAATTCCCTCACCCAACCGAGCTGTTCCACCAGGGTCCTCGGAGGGGGGTCGTAGATGTACAGAGTAGAAGGCTCTGATTGGCACGATTGACTCTGGGCCCGGGTACCTGAGTCGAACCCATGGAATTGGTTCACACGATTGCGCTGGGGGGTTCGTGTCCCAGGAACCGCACGGGAGGGACATACCCATGAACCCAACCCATTGAGGTACCGCACCGTCTTGGGGGCTTGATTGCACCATCTGACGGCCCATTGCGGAGGCAAACCCGTAGTGGCGACCCCAGCACATGAAATTTCGGGGACCATGGAGGCCATCTCGTTGGGTGGCGGATTGGCCCTAATGCACAGCCGGGAAGAGACTGGTTTCCGTTCAGGGACGGGGCAGCTGAGAAAGACTCTCCGCATTTTTGGGGTCTAGCTAGGATTGCGATTGCGATCGCGATCGCAGAAAACAGATTTGCGCTCCTAGCCGATCGCGGTGGACTCGGTGGAGAGCGTATACGATACGAAGGAATGAAGCTGAAGGACTTGCCCTTGGCTATGGGGTTGCTATTCCCCATTGGATCGAAGCTTTGCGAAAATTATGGGCGACGGCTGGTAAACCTTAGGACCGCGGCTTGTGAAGATCGACTCGAGAATATTCCATTGGTTTGGGCGGAGCAGCTAGTACGGAGCTAGGGTTGGGATAAGGAAATGGCTCCGGAAGATACCTCGGTGGATCTTGCGGGCTATGCTCCACCATAGCAGTGGTGTAGTATGGTGTACAGAGTAGTAGTGAAGTAGTAGTTGGGTAGTAAAGACTGGGTGCCCGCTGGTTTTGCAGCGGCACACGAGGTCCAAGTTTAAGTTTGCAGCACGTTGTCCACGGTTACTTCATTTCGGCAGAGGAGGAAGAACTGGGACTGGGACGGGCACCAGGAATGGGACTGTATTCCAATTCAGCACTAGTCTCGGGAAAGCGAGCCAACAAGAGACGAGAAGAGGGGATCGACTCGTTCATCTGGGGTGATGGAAGAGATGGAAGCCGAGGGGACACGTGCTGGGTTCAAGTGCCATTGAACGCTAACCATTATAATGATCATCATTGATACTCTGGTAGCATACGGTAGTTAGTTTAGTAACTACTTGTTTTTCATGTGGGAGAGTTGCCAATTAGGGCACGGATTTCTCTGGAAACTTCCTAGCCTCCCTCCCCTCCCCGCATTCTCGCTTGGGCCATTCGTCATTCCCGGCATTCATTCCATGAATCCTGAAGGAGCAAAGCCATGGATGTGAAACCGCGCCCGAGCACTGGGCGTCGGTAGAGTGTGACATCAGCGTGGCGGAGCGAGCGTTGCATGAGATGGAAGACGACGGGCGCTCGTTCAGTTCACATGAGTTAATTTCGGAGATGGGATGGCAATGGCAACAGCCATGAATAGTACAGAGTATGGAGCCAGAGTGTCGAATTTGCTCGATTATTCCGTACCTTGGCAGGGTATTCCAGCCACTCCCTCTATCGCGTAATTCACAACTCCGCATGGATCAATTCCTGCCCTGGCTCTGCTAGCACTCCCTAGCACGACTAGCTCGCACATATCAAATTCGCAAATTCTCCGAGTGCAAGCAAGTGCCAGCAAGTGACACTTTCACAGCACACCGCTACACACAAGAAAGTCTGGACTGCGCTCGCGATGTCTGTGGGTCCAGCCAAGACCCCCGGCGCCCACGCTAGCACCCGGCGTACGCGTGTTCGAAGCCAAGTCCCTCGAGTGGTTTCAGATTCCAACGTGCGGAAAGGGCCGAAATGAAACCATGATGGCTGGTGGTGGTGGCAGAGTCTCGCTCCACTACCCACTTTCCATCCGCGTTCCGTGGACTGCTCGAACACTGTTCGATATTAGCCTATTCTACATGTGCTCAGAAGGGGATAATCCATTCAATTCAGATCTGCACCGCTGTCAAGGTTTCGCTATATTCGGGCCTAGCTTCTCTTCTCGGTGTAGACTTGCTCAAAGTTTGGCGGTAATAACCTAAAAAACAGAAACTGCGATGCGAGAACGAGCTTGTCTCAAGAGGAACAGAACGGAATAGAAGAGACAGATCAGGACGACTCGGACAAGCGCATTGCATGAGCTCGAGTCGCTATCCGACTTCGTCTCCGTCATTTCAATCCCAATCCAATTCCAATTCCACTCCGAGTCCACCCAAGTTTCACTCTCGTGTAGTTCACCCGCTGATAGTCCGTGGACCCGCCTACTCTCCATCTCTACCCTCCGTGGGTGGACTGTTGGCTGATGGCTGGCTTGATAGCATGACCTCAAATAAGCCAAACCAAACCAAACCAAACCAAACAAAATCGCAGAATTAACTAACCCCCTCCCCACGCCCCATCGACTCGAATCTATGTCGGCTGTCGTCAACCGGTACTGTATCTGAAGCCTCGGCGGCACCATGTGAATGGGCTCGAACCCCTCGACTACTGGTGTTAGCTAACGGTTATGCCGTTGACATTTCCAGTAAAGAGAAAGAGGCAAGTACAGTGCACCCAGGAGCTATAGCTAGCGGACAGCGGACGGAAGGTCCACGTTCGGGATTCCTTCGTAAAAGAAATGGGTCTGTCAGTATACAGTATACAGACTGTACAGGTCAGGTCCATCCTGAACAGATCATATCCCGAAAACACCACCAGCACTATCACAATTATACGAGCCAATCCCGACGACGCAGTGCACCCGGTCGCAGGACGCAAGCTTTTTGCGACGCATGGGGGATTGATGAAGCCAATGGTTCCATGACTCTTGCAGCCATAGCCATCCACATCTCGATGCATCCAATTCCAATCCCCCCCCACCTAACCCAAGGCAACGGATTTCTTTGACAGTCGGCACTAATAACTTAACTCTATGCATGTCTCTGTAACCGGATGGGTGCGCATTCTATCCGCGCCTAGCCTGAACTAAACGCCGACGCCGACGCCACGAACTCACGAACGATGGAACAGGTCGAGTTGACTTGCCAATTCTCGGATACGAGCATGATCGACAACGGTTTTTCGCAGTTCGCAACGTACTTTTTTCACCTTTGCTGTCTTACTAGGATTCTGTTCAGGATTTACAGTACATAGATTGGCAATAGTAACGGGAAAAAGAAAAGGAAAAGGAAAGATAGACGATCCCAGCTCAAACAACCTCGCTCATTCGTCGGGGAAAGTGCTCATCTGGAACCCGCCCGACCAGCCCCATCTCCATCCGTATCCATATCCATCTCCATATCCATCCTGGTGCATCACTTCCGAATTACATGGGGTTGCTCCCGACCCCGTTACTTGGGAATCGGGCTTAAGGGAAAGTTTCTACGCTCCTATCCCCCATCTGATTGGTAAGGGGCCTCGAGCCAAGAAACCAGACATGGGGAAAGCTCTGTAGCTCTGCTCCAGCTTCAACCCGGTCTAAGTCTGATTCAGTGCTGATCTGGGATTTGTACCCTCCGTGTCAAAGTTGAGTGAGTCCACAGTCCACCGTCGGCAGGATGGGGACCTTCCGCGCGAATTGAGTCAGTTAGGGCAAGCCCGTCGAGGCGGAGGCACATGCTCTCTTCATTTTATTCACATTCTCCAGTTCTCCAAATCCTGTCTCCACTGTATAATCGAGAGCCCGCTTGACGAGGTAATAGCTTGTTGCTGGGATAGCCCGTTGGCCCGTGAGGGTATCACCGTCTATCCATTACCATTACGGAAGTTGTTCGGCAGGGGGTTTTTCTAACGGCACAGACCACGAGGCATTCAGGATCAATCCAGACGTGGGGTTTTCTTTTTCGTTCTTGCTGTCTTTCTTTGTTTTTCAGTTCAATTTATTGGAAAAATATGAAATAGCGCGGAAGCTACCATATTTGGCCACTGCTTAATTAAGGCCGTGCGACAACGGTGGCGGTCCGACGGAAATACATGGGATACATAGTTTACTGTGGAAATAAAAGTACTAAATGGGTTTACTAAATGGGTTGGCTGGCAATAGTAGCAAATTCAAATCGGTCACAAATTTGGGGCTCTGTGACCGATCTCATCGATGCTGTATGTTGCTAAGCCATCTGTCATGGGCGTCTGCAGAGAATAAAATCAATCAAAATATAATACTACATATCTCAGTGGTGAGTTATGCTGTGCTGCTATATAATACGCAAGGTGTCCTCTAGTCTGCTCGCTAGGAAGACAAGAATGGGGCGATTCTTTCTCGAAGAGTAAGTGACAGCCTTCCATGCATGGCCCTATCACCGACTAGCCCCCTCTACAGTCTTGGGCCACGTTCTAACTCTCTCTTCGCCCTCCTAACGCACTAATGGAGAAAGGATCTAGTCCTAAGCCGGCAACACTCGGGCCCGTGTGAGTGACTGTGGATTAAGGAATACTGGGAAGTGGAGTGGAGTGGAGAGAGAGGAAGGCCAGGGTGAGAGCAGAGAGCACCTTGTTGGAGATGGACTTGCTGTGTTAAGCTGTTGTATTTACCCTAGCTTTGTACTACTCCGTACTGTTCTCCGGTATGGAGAGAGAGAGGATGGAGACGGGAGAGTGGAGAGGAAGTCGGGAAGGCAGCGATCAGACCATTTCACAATTTCCCGGCCAAGTGGACTGTCTCGGGAGAGTGATTGGATGGCGGAAGAATGTCGAGGATTCCCGTCACCTCTTTACTCCTTCAAGGCTAGTGTCAAGGCAGAGAGGAATCAAAGAGGAATTGGTGGGCCCGTGTGGAGGCCGCTATGTTTAGAAGCGGCCAATGGTGCACGGTTGATGCGCGGATGGGAAGGCTGGGAAAGGATGGGCGATGATGAAATCCGCCTATTTTCTGCTTTTTGTTTTGTGGCCTCTAGCCTCGAGCGGTTTGCTCGTTGCTTTTGCGTGGCTTCACTGGTCTTGACCGGGCTGTGGGATTGTGATAGTCGGTGATTGACAAGGCCCCTCTTACTGGGAATCTCATAGGGCAGATCAAAGTCATGCCGAGAAGTCAGAGGTGGCCAGTCACCAAGGAAAGAAAAATCTCAGGTTTGGGTGAAAGGTTGTGTTACGCCAGTGGAAGTTACTCAGGATTGGACCGGCCTTGCTTGCGTGGCCATTGGCGTGCAGGTGGCCGTGGGAGCGCTGTGAGAGAGCGAATCGATGACTCTGGCATGAGCGTGAGTTGGATGTGTCGGATCCTGGATTCTGCGTGCTGTCTGATGGATCACAAGAAATTGGCGCTGCCCCGGATCTACGAGTGAGACGCGGATGCGATGCGATGCGCTGCGATGGATGCAGCAGTGTCATCACATCGCCTGTGCAATCGGAACACATCACTTCGCGACATGGCTGACGGCGTCAGGCCAATCAGATGTATCACAAGCGTCTCAAAGAATGGCCAGATACACTTTTGCCTCGCATGAATGCCAGTTGCTGCGTAGTGCGTAGTGTATTGCGTAGTGCACTAGCGAGCAGGGCTGTCGGGGCCATTCCCCGGCACTCTCGAGTGATGCCATTTGCACCAGTGGAGGGGACTTGCATGAAGCCTTGCCTCGTCTTGTCTCCAATGATGGCATTCTCTGGGGATTCCGATGGGTTTGGGTCGGGTTCGCGGTTCTGGGTCTAACTTGGTGCCTCCGCGGCTCGTTCCTGCAGTAGGCCGCGCAACGAGGAAATAAAGAGTACAAAAAAAGAAAAAGAAAAAGAAAAGGAAAAGAGAAAAAGTTCATCCCATCACAAGCTGAAAGCTGAGCGACGTGTCCCTTGCAGACTGCGACTGCTTGTGTTCGCCGATAAAATTCCCGCAATCAAATCCATGTGGCGATTTCACAAGCTGGCAGCTGGCAGCTCGAATAATTCGCCTCCACCAAAGCTACAGCTTGGAACCAAAAATCAATATTTACCTATACCTTGAAATCCTACGACAATGGAAAGCGAGCACAGATCAGCTGCTGCCGTTACCGCTGGCTCGTTTTGTTGTACTTTTGGCCACTACCGGCATCATATGAAACAGAAACTGACCGGGGAGGGGGGCGCACACAGAGGTAGCCAATGTCGACCGTTTCACGATGGAAAAGGTAGCACGGTGGCCCAGTCGCCACCGTTGATAACCATCTGATCGGCAGCAGCAGAGGCAGAGAGGCAGCGACTTGAAAGCACGGATTCACGCACACCTGGACATGGGCTGGATGGGGCATAGATCGACCGGACAGGACACCCTCATCCTTAGTTTCCACATGAAGATCGCTGGGGGGAGGGCGAAGTACCGGGGGGAAATGGGCGTCCGAGGAAAGGGCAGTGAGGGCAGTCAGATCAGTGTCGATCGCCAATGCGGTGGGTGCAGCGGGTCCCCCGGGCGGCCATCTGCGCACACTTGTGGATTACTGCCCTGGCAGCGAAATGACGAGACGGGACGGCGTGGGGTGGTCAGTGTGGTAGTGGTGGAGGTGGATGGCCTCGGTGGGAGTGGTGGATGGCCCCAATGGATGGCCCGGCCCAGGATTGTGGTGCACTGGAAGTGTGTCTCCACTGGTGAGTGCTGATTTGCGGTTGGGTGATGGTGGTGGTGGTCGGACTGATAAGGTGGTGGTGGTGGTCACCAGTGGCAGTGGCCGTGTGGCCGACAGTGTGATGAGATGGTGGGAGAGCGCCCGTAGACAGTCGCCAGGATATGTCGAATACAGTCACTCTCACCATATCTCCATCACCCGCAATTGGGTGCGGCATCAGTTGAGTGTGGTGTGGTGTGGTGTGTGAATGGAGGAAGTGGAGGAGGAAAGTGGAGCGAAATGCAGACCAGCCGCCCCGGACTGGCCTAGTTGGGACTTGAGACCACCTTTACACAGCAGATTGAGACACCCATTTTTAGTATTTTTAGTCTTGTATTATATTTCAGAAATACTCAAATACTAAAATACTAAATATTAAATATTAAATAAATAAATACATTTTATTTTATCATTTTATCTCGGCCCACCCGCTAGCACGACAACGACAAGCAGATCACTCTTTTTATCCACCCTCGCCCTCTCTCTTCTCTGCTTCTCTCGTACACTCTTTTCCCTGCCTATCCATTTCCATTTACTTTTCGTTTTTATTTTATACTCTATTTTTTGTCGTTCTCTTTCTGTTTTGGGCCGGGTTATCTTTCGATCGCTCGCTTCCTCTTCACTCTCACTCTCTTCACTCTCTCATCTTCCACACTCTCTTATTCCAGTCTCTTCCGTTCAGGATTCCTCTCCTTTGACTCTACCTGATATCCATTCCTTTGCCTTGGGGCACCTCGACTATACTTAATATCACTAACAATTGCGATCCGTCGGTACGTACACTTTGTATTGCAATGCATTGCCAATTACACCAATGCAATGCAATAGCATAGCAATGGCTTCGCCATTGCTATTACTTTGACTATACTCATCGCTAACCTTGAACTCCCCAGCAATGGACTCCTACACAGTAGCACCCCCGGTGCAAAACCAATCATTCTACTACGACGCGACATCACAAGGCCAAGGCCACTACACCAGTCAACCATCCGACTATTACAGTCAGATGCAATATCACCAGCAAGCCCAGCAGCATCACCAGCAGCAGCAGCAGCAGCATCAAAGCCGCGAGCCCATCTACCAACCCGTCATGAATATGCACCAGATGGCCACTACCAATGCCTTCCGCGGTGCCGCCATCAACATGACCCCCATTGCTTCTCCCCAGCCTTCGCAATTGAAGCCTGCCATTATCGTCCAGCAGGGCTCACCCGCTCTCATGCCCTTGGACACTCGCTTCATCGGTGCCGACTTGTACGCCTTCCCCTCAACACCGCCACTGTCTTCCTCCGGCAGCAGCATCAGCTCTCCTCCCTCCGCCAATGGCACCTTGCACACCCCAATCACCGATACTTTCTTCTCCTTTGAGAAGGTCGAGGGCGTCAAGGAGGGCTGTGAGACTGACGTACACACGGAGATCCTGGCAAACCCGGACTGGTCGCGTTCCGACTCTCCTCCGATGACACCAGGTAAGTTTGTACAGATCAGATCAAATCAAATCATACTACATATCATATGCATGGCAAATGTCACCCCAAACCAAAAATAAACCCAAACCAGGTGGCGATGCATGCAAGGGAGAAACAAAGACTAATTCGAGGCAACAGTCTTCATCCACCCACCATCGCTGACCAACAGCCAAACGTCCGACTTGCTCTCCGCCAATTCTTGCCCCTCGCTTTCTCCCTCGCCCTCTCCAGTCCCATCGGATCTGCTCGCCCAATCCCAAGGCCTGTCCGAGTCAACCGGCGCAGACTTCTGTGACCCGCGTCAACTCACTGTCGAGCCTTCAGTGAACGTCCCAACTCCCCATGGCCTCCCTCCCTTGCCGACTCTCTCCCCCGAAGAGGAGCAACCCCGCGCCGTCGTGGGCAGTGCGTCTGTGACTCTGCCTGTCAACGAGAACCCTGCTCCTTCGTTCACCTCGTCGACAACCGAGGACCCTCTTTCCTCCCTGCCAACCTTCGACAGCTTCTCCGACCTCGACTCCGACGATGAGCTGAACCGCCTGGTCGACTTCCACCCCGGTAGCAACGCTGTTTACCTCGGTGGCAAGCGCCAGCGCGTCGATCAGTACATGGCCGAAGATGATGGATTCCTCAGTGAGCACAGCCTCGAGGACTCAGATGATTCGGAGTTCATGCCTGCGACCATGCCCGGTTTCCACTGGGACGAGTCCGCTCACGCACACGTCCACGCCCACGTCGAGCATGAACACGAGCACGAGCATGAAATTGAGCACGAACAGGAGCATGAGGCAGACTCCGACTCCGACGCCTCCGAGGAAGAGATCAAGACAAAGAAGCGAAGCAACCGCAAATCCTCCCGGAAGAGCGCCCACGTCCACATCGACGATGACTGCTGCTACGAGAAATCTGACTCTATGCCTCCCCCCTCAACAGACGGCACAGTCACAGACAGCGAACCAGCCCCCGTCTCCGTAAACCGTCGCGGTCGCAAACAATCTCTCACCGAAGACCCATCCAAGACCTTCGTCTGCACCCTCTGCTCGCGTCGCTTCCGTCGCCAGGAACATCTGAAGCGCCACTATCGCTCGCTTCACACACAGGATAAGCCCTTCGAGTGCCACGAGTGTGGGAAGAAGTTCTCTCGCAGCGATAACCTCGCTCAGCACGCTCGTACCCATGGCGGTGGCTCCATCGTTATGGGCGTCTTGGATGGTTCGGAAGTCCCCTTCGATGAGTCTCAGGATGCTACTGCCCTAGGAGCCGTTTTGTATGAGTCCAATGAAGCTAGTGCTGATCGTCGTGCGGCGAAGAAGCGCAAGCGTGACTCTGGCTCTGCTTAGGCTTAGGCTTGCGAGTATGACCTTTCTTATGAGACCAGGAGAACTTCCAACTGCATATAATATACATCTCTTCGCTTCGCTCCGCGGTTCTCCGGGGCTGTCCTTGGCTGGACTGTTTTTTATTCGACCTTTTGCGGTCATTGGGTTTGGCGTCCGGGCATTTACACTGGTGGGCATCGGTGTACGGCATAGTCCCTAAGCGGAACCATCGGATATACACTTGGAGTTCAGAGATCTGCCTATGGGCTCTTGATTCTTTTCCTTTTTTTCCTCTTTCCCCCCTCTTTTCCTTTGTCTGGGTTTCATCGGGAAATGGCGTGCATTCAACAAAACAGGATCACGCACCCCCGAGACTATTGGGGAAAAAAGAAAATAGAGCGGCAATGATGGCATCTTGTCTCCGCGGTGACACAGGTGGCTTGTTGATTTCCTTGGTGATTTCCTTTGTCAATTGTTTCCTTGATATTTCCTTTTTTTCCTTTGTCTCTGGTTTTTCCTCCTTTTCCTCCGATCAACACATCAGCGTGTGGGCAAAATATTTCGGCTCCATCTTTTGCAGCCTGCCCTTGAGATTTTCAGCTTTTGAACTTCATCTTCATTCCCATCTTCATCTTCCCTTCTCTGTGACTTTTTACCCTTTCGATTCTTTGTCCGTTTCGCTCACACCTCGTCTTGTCTTATTCCATGTAATACTTTTCCTGTTTACCCTTACCTTTACTGTTTTGCTGTGCTGGTCACATTCATGTATTAACTTAATTTGGCCACCCCCGATCACCTCATCCTCATCCTCATACCCTCTTGTATTGCATTTCTTGCCTGCCCGTTTTGTGTTGGTCAAGGTCATTGATCCGTGGGATCGCATCAATTATAAGCATAATCTCTTCACTTCTCTCCCTCGTAGAATTAGTAGTGTACCCAGCATCTGAAAAACAGGTCATATAGTGTGTTCTTCTATACTACGGAATGTAATTAATTATCTCAAGTTCTGCTGGTCCTACGGGTCCACGCGTGGGATGCCCCAGTGGCAGCGGCTATCGATAAAGAGGTGGAGACTTGCAAATGTCGGAACTTCCCCTCAAGCTTTAACCTGGCAGCACTCGAATCACAGCCTATACTAGGCGCAATGGCTGCCCCTGGCCTCAATGTAATCGCCCTGGTATCCGGCGGGAAAGACTCGCTCTACTCCATTCTACACTGCATCCGAAATGGCCACAAAGTGGTCGCCTTAGCAAACCTGCACCCCGTCACAACCACCACATCAGAGAATGACGAAGAAGAGGACATCGACAGCTTCATGTACCAAACCATCGGACACAGCATTATCCCGCTCTACGAGGAAGCTCTGAATATTCCTCTCTACCGTGCCCCAATTACCGGCGGTGCTGTCGATACGTCGAGAATATACCGACATGATGCTGCCGGTGACGGCGACGGCAACACAGCTGCAAACTCAGACACAGACACAGGCGCAAGCACAGACACAGATGAAACAGAATCTTTGGTCCCATTGCTCCGCCGCATAATGGAAGCCCACCCAGAAGCCAATGCCGTCTCGGCCGGCGCAATCCTCTCCACATACCAACGAACCCGAATCGAGAATGTCGCCGGGCGACTAGGTCTAATTCCACTAGCATGGTTATGGATGTACCCTTCCCTCCCAGCATCCGCAGAACGAGAAGTCGACCCCTACGCTGTGCGTGAAGCGGGCCTGCTAGAGGATATGGCTGCAAGCGGGTGTGATGCGCGAATCATCAAAGTTGCCTCTGGTGGCCTGGATGAGGGATTTCTCTGGGATAATGTTTCGGGAAGTGGCAATGGAGGTCGGGCTTTCCGGAGACGCCTTGTTAAGGCTATGAGTCGGTTTGCGGAGGCGGATGATATTCGGGGCGCTGTTCTTGGTGAAGGGGGTGAGTATGAGACTCTTGCTATTGACGGGCCTGGGTTTCTTTGGAAAAAGAGGATTGAGATTGAAGGTGTTGAGAGTAGGGCTGCGGAGGGGGGTGTTGCTTTTACCAGGCTCGTCGGGGCTAGATGTGCTGTTAAATCTGATGGGGAGTCTGAGTCTGAGATTAGCCCGGAAGATGTTAGGAGGCCTGCTTTGCTGGATGGTAAATTCGCTGCTATCCTGGATGAAGTTTCGTCGACGTCTGCTCTTTCGGATGAGATTGAACTGCCCATGCCAGCAGGCGAAGCTGCAAGTTCTTCTCCGGGATGGAAATCCGATCCAATCTACCGCCAAACCCACACAACATGGACGATCTCGAATCTAATCGCGCCAGAGGCTGGTCCCAGTGCAGGAAATCAGATGAGTGCCATTGTGAGCAAAATCAAAACAGCTCTGGAGGGTTTCGCCCAGCCTCGTTCAACCGAGGATATAGTCTTCGCTACCGTGCTCCTCCGCTCAATGGACGACTTCGCCTCCATGAATGGCATCTACGTATCACTCTTCAAGAAACCAAATCCGCCCGCACGGGCAACAGTCGCTTGCGGGGAGTGCCTCCCAGCCGGAGTGAATGTAATGATTTCTTTCGTGGTGGATCTCGGTCCTCGAATTACACGTCAGGGATTACACGTTCAATCGCGCTCGTACTGGGCTCCGGCCAATATCGGGCCGTATTCTCAGGCCATGTCAGTCGCTTTGGAAGGTAGCCGGACTAGATTGGTTTATGTCGCGGGACAGATTCCACTTGAACCAGCTTCGATGGAAATGGCTTCACGGAATATATCCTGGGAGCAGGATTTCTCTCTCCGGGCTACGTTGGCGCTGCAGCATATGTGGATGATTGGTGAGACTATGCAGGTGGATTGGTGGGCTGGTGCCGTTGCTTTCCTGACTCGTGGGAAAAATATCCAGATGCAAGCATGGGTAGCGTGGCATTTGTGGAAGAAGATGCATACGCCGGAGAAGGAGGGTGAGGGTGAGGATGAGAACGAGCCGCAGTTTGATGCCTGGGATATCAAATATGGGCGTCAAACTGAGGATGTGGCAGCCCAATCTTGGAAATTGCCTAATTTCGAGCATTTGAGCAGCTCCAGTGCTACTACTACCTCTATACCACCCTTCTTGGCTGTGGAAGTTGATCAGCTCCCCCGCGGAAGTGATATCGAATGGCAAGGTCTTGGAACCCGGTGCGGACATATCTCGCTTGAAGAGAAGGCAGATTCTACGACGATTATTGTGGATGGCTGTTACAGCTATACCTGCATTGAAATCCATGAATCGACCTCGCAGAGCCTTGCCGCTATTACGGAAAGTCTCTCCCTGAAACACGGCCTGTCTCAGGCTGTGCTATACACCACACAGCGAGTGCCAGAGGGGTTCTGGACTGGCCAGGTTATCCCGTGTCGAACTGTCTGGGGCCGAGAGGGTAAACCTTTAATTGCAGGAATCGTTCTGCAAGAGGAGATCAAAACGGAATGAAAATAGATATAAGCAAGAAATAACGAAATGCAATGCCATGACCCAAAGATTAAAATACATATTTCCCCGACCTCGTCCAGTCTCCTGACGCTCCTCTCGAATCGGCTCGTTGCCGTTTGTTCCCCTTCCGCTGGTAGCGGTGCGACTGTTTCATCTGCATCTGCAGATGAAGCCTAGAACACTCCGAGGCTTTATGAAATACCCCATTACAAGTAGTGCAAAAGTCAATAACCACCGTCGCAGAGTTCTGCCGAACTTCTGTAATTCTCATACCCCATTTACTCTCTTCAGCGCGCAACGCCTCTTCATACAAGCGTCTTTCTTCCTCAAGTGCGTCGAGCACGAGATTCGAAAATGTAAACGTCGAACTTTCCGAATCACTCCACGGAAGAAGAACACTTCTCTCTTCAGTCTGAAGTTTCTTCCAAGCTTGCCATTCACATGGCAATCCACCTAGAAATGCACAGCCGAGTACAGCGTCGGATATCCCACTCCCAAGTCGCGCATACTGCGTTTGGATGTCTAGTGCTTCGCTGCAATACTCGGTAATACTACCGTGACGCAATGCAGAGAGCGAAGAAAGTCTCATCCAGAGACGGCAGAGAATTTGTAATGCTTCTTCGCCGGTTGGTTTGCTGAAGATGTCGATACCGCGAAGTAAACTCTCAAGTGTTTTGTAGCGGCGCATTTCTCGAGCGATTTTGGGATCGAGTCGACTGATGACGATTGCGCAGGCAGTTTTTTGTTTACGGGTCCAGATTCTTGATTCATGTTGGGATTGTTGTGTTGATGGCTTGTTTTTGTCTTTTAGGAGAGCCTCGAAACCGCGTTCATGTAGGCTTTGGATTATTTCTTGGTTCCACCTTGGCCAATCCTGGCCTATTTTTAGGATTGGGATGGGTCTGGTGTGGGATGTTTTGGAAGGCATTTTGATTGGTGATTCACGAAGATTGATGAAGAAAATGACTGATCGTAGAAACATGGGTCGAGTTGGTTTTTATGCTGTCATTGAGTGCTAGGGGTGGTTGGAATGTGCTGATGTGATGTTGGCATGTTTTGCGGGATCGATCAAGTTTCTCCACATTTTACATTTTTGAGATCCATCTGAGATTCATAAGTGACACCTATTATGATAGACCGTGCGCCGCTTGGTTTGGGAATGCCGCTTATCTCTCTCCGTCTCGCTATCGTCGTAAATTTCTTTTTTCACTTTCTTGTTGAGTTCCGATCGAATAGATCTTCGCGATTTAGTTTCTCACAATACTCATTGTAGCCAGACAGGCGGAAAGAATCACACGCTATAAAGTCGTTCTCGAAATCGGCTTGAAAATTATATACTTGATTTTGATGGCATTAACTGGAAAACCCTTGTCAGGGAAGCCAGTATCGACCTTTTTGGTCATCACAAAGATCAAGGATATCATCGTTACTCTGACTTGGAATTCACTGAAGAAAACCTTCCCAGAGTATGGTACAAGAAAGAGCCAGTATCAGACGATGATGCCCCAAGGGGCTGGCGAGGACCATTTACCTTTTTCGTGTGATAACTGCGCCTGGATTTAGTGATTAGTTGTGAAAATAAATTCTCCTGGTCTTCAAGGAGCCAAACGTGGTTGTCCTACCTGTAGTATTACTAGACTAAGAGGCTTCAAGTTGTTAGGAATATATTTCTAACTAGACTTGAAGTATTCTACCCTAGGCCGAGTATCATGGCTGATCATGTGTATCATGTGTTCTCTAGATCATACAATATCTCCCATGTTTACTACCTGCGATGTCATGCGGTGGGCTCGAGTGGGTCCAAGCATGTGATGCGCCCAGAGCGGCCCCGGAGAACAACAGTTCATCCACTTCGAGTCCGCACCTTCAACTTAACCTCCCTTTGACTCGCACTGCACTGCTCGCGTTCTGCTATTCAGTGTCACCTACTCTCTTTATCCTATTTCACATCGACACATCCTAAACTCTCCCATCATCGAAATGCTACACCCATCCTCCTAGGAATGGCGTTATGAGTTCTTCGCGGGGCCACGAGGAAGAGACGGAGGCGATTGCGATCGCCCGCAGCACGACGACGACACCTGCGAATTCCGACCTAAATGTGGAGGACCTGCGACAATTTACTCGCTCTCCACACCCCTATCATCGCAGCAGGCAGCCTATCTCGCGAACCCCCTCCGAACAAGGTGATCGGCTCCAACCCTTATCTTACTCCAAATCATCGCGGACGCCGAGTGACAGTGGCACGGAGGCGGACGATGAGAGTACTGGTATATTGAGAGGTCTGCCAGCGCCCCCGCTGCGGCCTCGAAAAGGGTTGCGCTCCGGTGCGAATGGTCTGCTCGATGGTGATGTGTGGTTGCCTCGTTTACAACCTTGGCCTTCACTTGTTCGGCAGGCTTCGCGCGGGTCGCAGCGGAGTTCTGAGGTGGAGGCGGAGGAAGAGGCGCTTGAGACACTGCGGTTGAGGCAACAGAGAAGGGTGGAGGTCTTACGCCGGCTGATGGAGACTGCGTTGCTCTTATCAGTGGGTGTGGTTGTTTTGTTGCAAAGAGATGCACGGTCACTAGCCTGGGCTTGGAGGAAAGGTATGTGGGAATAATGATGGGAGTGCGGGTCGATACGATGTGCTAACTTTCCCCCCAGAACTGATCACACATGCCATCCTATTAATAGGACTATACGGTTCCTACCCTCTCCTCCTCCACATCTCGATAAGCCGACGATGGCGTGTATGGCGTTCCAAGCGTGCCTTCTTCTCTATACCAACGAGCTTCGACCCAGCACCGCTCCTATACCCCATTCTCATCCCGATTTTTGTTGCCCTATCCCTCACAAACCACCATCCAGCTCTGGTAATGCCTAACATCATCCTCGGCCTCGCTTCTCTCCCAGCGGCGGTGATCCCAATGCACGGCTGGATCAATGGTCTCAGCATACCTCACTGGGTCGTAGCCGTGATCCCAGTCCTCGTCTCAGAACACTTCTCCCTCGACCACACAATTTGCAAACCGCTCATCCTTCGTGGACATGATGCGGAATCATTGCTTCTTCTTTTTCCTTTGCATCAAGCGTTGATACCCACATTAGACTTTTTGTTGACGACAAGCATTCTCCCCGCCGAGCTTCAGCTTTTGACGACAGCTCTTATCAATTTGTATTTGTTCGCCGCCTCTCCACAGGCAGAGATCCTGAAGGCCCTATTATGGCTCGGTGGAATGTGTATATTCGTGTCATGCCGACACATCTTGCGCTGGGAAGTCGCTTTGGCTCGCATTCCCAGCTGGAAATTTCGCCGCTCGCTCAGCGGTTCGCAATCGGCGCGGAAATTGCTCAATTTGATGGATCACCGTATTTGTCAAAAATTGAGTGGAACTGGATTCTCAGATGAACCATCGTCGGACAGTGATGGGCCGGGCAGTGTGCACAGACCACGCAAGGTAAAGACGATGCGAGAAGCTGGTGAACCGACGCCGCTGCCGGAGCCTAGCTCGGCAATCGATAATATTAGTGCTGAAGAGGCCTTCAAGCGGTATACTCGCACTGGGCGCGCCCGTCGCCATACGATCTCGACATTTGAAGACGCAGTTCAGGAAGAGCGAGTCCGCACCACCCCCGGTGGCCGGCGCAAGAAGTTGATGGGACCTGGCCTTGCCTCGTTCTTATCATTGACCGCAGCCCAGGCACAGGTCCGCAAGTGGCTCTACGCCAGCTCAGTCTACGTTATATCGGTGGCCATTATTCTTGGACCTATCCGGAAATACGTGGCCGAGCGAGCTCTACAGGGGCAAGATCCTTTCGGGTGGGCACTGGGGTACCTTCTGAGCAATCTATCTACCGTCCGGTTCTGGGTCCTCATGTTGAATATGGAGTACTGGATCCAGTTGCCGATTCGTCCGGAAGCCGCCTTGGAGTCAGCCTCCTGCGGGCTTGGCTGGGTTGAGCATCTCCGACAGACGACATTTGGCCCGGCCAATACTCGGCTCCTCATCATGGCGTACTGCGTCGGGGTACTGGTGACAGGGCTGGCAGTGGTATTCCAGCTCAGCGCCGTGGCCGAAGTCGATACACGACGAAAAGTGTTCCACGGGATGATGGTGCTGATGTTCCTGCCTACGATATTCGTGGACCCGGCATTTGCTGCCCTGGCACTGGTGCTCGTCCTATCAATCTTCCTCCTGCTGGATCTCTTCCGGGCCTCCCAATTACCTCCGATCTCGCGGCCATTAACCTGCTTCCTCGCCCCCTACGTGGATGGCCGCGACCACCGCGGCCCGGTCATAGTCTCGCACATTTTCCTTCTCATCGGATGTTCGATTCCACTCTGGCTGTCGCTGGCCGACCTTGCTCGAGAGGGAGAAGGTGCCTGGGTGGGCTGGGAGGTACCCGGGCGAGACATCAGCATGGTCAGCGGGGTGATCTGCGTGGGGATGGGCGACGCGGCGGCGTCGCTTGTGGGGCGTCGGTATGGTCGGCTGAAATGGTTCTGGGGAGGAGGCAAGTCGCTTGAGGGCAGCGTGGCATTTGTCGTGGCGGTGTCTGTGGGACTGTTGGCTGCTCGTGCCTGGTTGAGTGTGGGTGGCTGGGAGTTGGCACCTGCTCTGGGCTCGGGCTCGGGCTCGACTCGGTTCTGGGCGTTGACAGGGTGCAAGGCGGTGTTGGCTGCGGGCGGGACTAGCGCGACTGAGGCGATCCTTACTGGCTGCAATGATAACGTGGTTGTGCCCATCGTGCTGTGGCTTTTGGTGCGGGGATTGGGTGTTTGATATCTACCCTAGGTACCAGGGGTAGACAGCGGTAGGCCTGGTGGTACCCTATATGATGTATGATAGCTTAGAACTGTATTTTCTCCATACTCTACTGGCTAGTATTCTGCTGTATATACACTATTGTATACTCTATTATACACACCCCTTCCGTGTAAAGTAAGGGCTCGCCACTGGATTACCTATTCCCTACTGCAGAGAATAAAAGTGAGAATCTTGATAGCTTTCGTTCTATTAATTTATATAGCTCTTGCTAATTTTGTCTATCTAAGTAGATCCTAGGCGTTACACAAGATTTGATCTTGATACTACCTTAAATCCGTTTAGTTGAGAAAATCTGGATAAGAATGGCAGGCCCTTAGAACGTTTTGGTTCCAATTCTGCAGCCACATCGGTTGCCACTTCGACGGCCAGCTTAGAAGAAACGGGGATGCCGGAGCGTATCTCAGCAGAAAACAACGTAATCGAGTCTCAGAAAATGGAGGATAAGAGGGCTATTAATTGTGCGCAGCCTCCGCCTCCGCCACAAGCGACTAGATAGAGAAGGAGAATTTCGTATCCCCTTCACCGAGCTTTCGAAGATAATCAACGTGTGAGCAGTAGACTGCGGAATACCCGCGGGCTGTGAGGGTCCCATATACCCGCCCCGTAAATTGAGGGTAAGGGCTTAGCTTGCGAAAACCCGCGGGTATTAGAGGGTACCCTTATACCCTCTTTTTTGTATAAGTTTGTTTAATTAACTACTTTAGGTAGCTTACATAGGCATATAGAGGTATTAAAATCGACGTATTTTTGGTATGTTTTACACAGGTATTATCTTGGTACTACTAAATCATAATATTATAAGCTATAAATTTCTTTATTCAGATCTACTTATCTTGATTAATTACATCACGCTTGATACCAGAGGGTCCCATACTGGGACTAGGTGAAGATGCTCCATGACCCTATGAATAAAGATAACCCTTTGATGCCCTTGATGCCTCTTTTGCAAGAGAAAGTCTGGGGTGAGCTGACGAGATTTGAGACGAGTCGGGAAACGCCTCATTATGATGCTACTAAGGCTGTGGCTGCTCTTGAAGACGCTCCAAATATCAGATATGTTCCCTTCAATCCTGGTCAGCTGAACCAGTTCTTGGCTTTCTAGAAAGCAAAGGGCTTCTATGACGTTTAACGTTTGGCTCCTTGCCGATATCCCAATTTTCCCCCAATTCTTTCGTTTTCAGACTCAAATTTTCAGAATGCCTTGTGAAAAGTGCGGATGATTAATTGGTCAATATTTCTGCATATGAAAAAGGAAATTCCAGAATCTTCAAGTTGGTCATCGCGAGTTCTACTATATGGTATCTCTAGTTAGAAAAATATAATCGCGCAAAGCGGTACGTACTAGTAACTAGGCGATGAATCGAGCGTTGCTAATTGAGCCACCCTTTTTGCTAAATGGACCATGGACCTTCTGAACTCAGATTAGCATATATATTTCCTATACAAATTTGGATATACAGTGGCACAACTAAAGCTTGCAACCCTCTATTGCCCACTATCATTAACTAACCTTTGAATAGTAGACTAGTAGTAGCTACCTAAGACATAATAGATAGGCCGACCTCTCCCAGCTTAGGTAGCTACTAGTCTGCTATTCAATGGCGGAGACTAAGACAGTCAACAAGAGGCTGCAAACCTTTGCTATGCTACTGTATGAAGAGGTGTATCTAAATTTGTATTGGAAATACAGTCTAATCTGGATTAGGAAGGACTATGGTCCAAATAGCAAAAATGTGGTCCAATTTGTAAGAGAAGTGGTGCAAATAGCAGCACTCGATGAATCGCGTGGTGGGTGATGGGGTTTCAATATGGGTGGTGGTGCCGCGGACCGTACCTCAAAATAATTCTCTACCTTTGAACCCTTGTAACCACCTCAGAATATCGTTCGATGAACTCAAAATTCGGGGAAACTAAAAAGAAAGAGTTGGCTTGAAATTGGTGAGAATTCAAACGACTAGAATACTCAGGACCCTAATTGAAGCCCACGGCAAAGTATATTCCAGGGCACCCTCTTAAATTTCTTAAGCCCATAATTATGAATAAATTAAACCCCAATTGCAGTGCGCCAGACTGCAATTTCCCCCAAGAGTTAGAGTTAGAGGGTACAGAATCGAAGATAGTTAGCGCAATCTCAAAACGTGTTAAGCATCATGACCCTTCAAAATGGTTTCACAAACACCGAACGCCTTGCTTTTCACCCCAAACCCATGAAATTGAAGAATCATCAGTTCATGTCATAACCTGATCGCCTGCGCTTTCATCACCATCAGACATCGTCAACTCACTAGCAACTACGGTTGGCTGGAAAACTCGATGCAGACACAACCACCGCAATCGCTACCGCCTATGTTTTCGATCAGACCAGATTGATTCAATTTAGTTAAGTGGAAAGACTTACCATGGCCATATCCACGCCTGGCATAATCACTATATCCATGGCAGGTCGATATCCCGCCTGGCAGATGGACAACAACGCTAATTTCTTATTGTACCGAATACTCTCTTTGATTTCCATTATCCTACGATTTTCATCCACCACGTCGTACATCTTCAGAATCCGGCCATGACTCTCGAGGTCGATGGATAAATTGCGGTCCTTCACGTTGCAATCTAACTCTACCAAATTCTCCAGCTCCAGATGCAGATCTCCGCCGAGACTGCGCCGACCGACGGCGATGGAGTTCTCCCGGCAACCAGGAAGGGATACGGTCCATGCATTGCGCACCCAGCGCGATCGTTGATGGATTTCGAACAAGGGTAGACCTGATTGATCTCGCACCTCCCGACAGCAATGCGGGCTACATCTTCGCCCGCTGACGGTGAAGAGAACGGTACCATTCTCATCTTTGATGGAATAGGCGCATTCGGAGACAGCACTGCCGGCTGGGTACAGGGTGAGGTGCGTCTTCTGCTCGGCCATGTATTCATAGCGTAAGCCGATTGGGCGCAGGGGGTCTTTGAGAGGCTTGCGAATATTTTTGTTATGATTTCTTGTCGGGAATGAGGCAACAGATACTTCCGACGTTGCGCTTGCGATTTGCGTGTGCTTCAACATGGTCGAGGGCTGCCTGTTGTTCAACGGAATCAAGGTGGTTCAGATCGAATCCATCACCGTTGAGCCTTCTGAAATAATATTCTGCCACGTATAGAATAGGAGACGTAGCCCTGCTGCGTGTTTCCGACCAAACACATCGACGGTCTGACCGATGTATCAGCTGAGAGTGAACATGCGGGGAATGTAGGAGGTTGCCATGGAACGGAAAAGCTTAATTTGAATTGTCCCGGTCGAACGGGCCTAGATCTGTGCAAAAGTGCAGCGGTGCTCTATGGAGCAAGCGCCACACTTTATTTGAGTCATGAGAAGGTCATTTCGGCAAGATCATAGTGTCATGATACTTGGTACCACTGTGCTAGCAGCCTCAGCATCCAATTCAAGATATGATCTATTATGTTCGAAACGGAAAATGGTCCAAAGTCAATTATCTGGTCAAAGGAGCCGAGCATGTTCCGTGGTCTGTCATCAGTCAGATCAAGCCCAGACCTGGCCCTAAGAAAGGTCGGAAATAAACAGGAAATTTTCCTCTTGAGATCATCTGGATGAGTGACAATATACATATAGCTTATTTTTAAGTTCTTTCCTCCCCACTGGCTGGGGAACAATAGCGATTCTCCACCAAATCGGCTACTTCGGATCTTTGGATGTGTGGGTGTGGGGCAATATTCACCACACAACATGGCATGCCCCGCTAGCCTCACTGAATTCATGATGGACCGACTAGTACTAGATTGACAGAATCATTTGAATTTCAAAATCAAAAGATTTGTTTGATATTAGGCGCAGCGCAAGCTAAAGCATGGAGAATGAGAGAAAACCAGGTACGCAAAATGTACTCAGCCAAACACCTCTTTCAATCCTTAATTTCTGTAATCTCCCATTTCGCGCGCTCTTCCCGCCGATTCTTCACGGACTTTTGTATAATAAGGGCAAGTATTAGAACACCCACAATAAAGACAATGCAAAACACGAGAATAGGTCCGGGTTCTCGCGAGGCCCAATTGCGCTTGACGAACTCATCGCGGACTTGGACACCTCTCGCGGGGGAAGGAGGAATCACAGCCATCGGATGCTGCAGTTCTTGGGAGTAACGAACTGATGTGAGCTAGATCCAGCTTCGGCAAGTCAGAAATTCAACGGTATGGCATGGTTGAGAGACGTGATCGTGATCTAGTATGACTTACATGGAGAAGGGGTGATTGCAAAGATCAGAGGTGTTGAGCAGTAGAGATGTCGAGCAGCCTGGGAGAGTGCTCGAATGAAGGTGTTTTAAGGGAGAAGATCCAGGGTTGAAGAGACGGCAAGGAAGCCAGCAATAGTAAACATAGACGCTGGAGCAGATTTTGGCTAGAGTTCGGCGCGGGGAAGAAAGTTGTCTCTAGCTTTTCCGGTACTCTGACTTCCATGACAAAGAAGGTCTAGGATTTCCGGCTTGCGACTCCATTAATGACTATCCTGGTACTGAGCCTAGTTCTAACGGATGTCGCCGGATCGCCACCCACGCGTGGATGCTGCGGAACCGAGCTGGAGCTTTGGCTTCGATTGGATATAAGACGAATTAGGGCAAGCCGGACATCAAGCGAGCTTCAAACCTTCCCATTCTCGGCGTCATCCTCATCTCTCTGAGCCGGTACGAACAAAAGGTCGATGATATCAAGACGAAACCTTTTTTCTATTCGAGAAAGCTCGTGTTTCGATGTCAATCGGGTCATTTCTACGTCAAGCATCTACCTCATATAGTCCAGCCTCTGTCATTTTGATTCGTACTTGATGATCTCTTCCTGAGACGATCATCGTAGCGAATACCAAATCTAACTTTCTCCCCTCCTTCCCTGTCGCCGTTGCTCTCGTGCGCTCACGAGGTCTGTATTGGAGAATGCCGTCCGTGTACAACCCCCATCGCGACGTCGAAAATGACGCTGCGGGGCGCCGATTATCTTCTATTTCCTACAAGGAGGATGCAAAGATCGATGAATACACGCGCCTGGTGCGATGGATGTCAACCTACCGTGATACGAAAAGAGACCACGTAGGTGAAGGCGAAATTCGCGAGAGTCGCGTGTGGTTTGCGCCATGGCGGAAAAGAAAATTCCTTTGGAAGTACATTGGCGTCGGACAGGAGTTCCCCGAAGACTGGAAGTTCACCGACATTAATCACGGTCTATCGGACTCGGATGTCGAGGAGAGACGCAAGGTGACTGGATTCAATGAATTGACGGCGGAAAAAGTCAATCAATTCCGCAAAATCTTGGGATATTTTCAAGGTCCAATTCTATATGGTGAGAGACTATCGCATCTCTGCCGATCGAATGCGGACAGTGACACACTAACTGGATCTCGACAGTCATGGAGATCGCGGCTTTGCTCGCCGCCGGTTTGGCCGAATGGATTGACTTTGGTGTTATCATCGGCATTCTCTGTCTGAACGCGTCAGTCGGCTGGTACCAAGAAAAGCAGGCTGAGGACGTGGTAGCCAGCCTGAAGGCCGATATTGCAATGCGAAGCACGGTCGTTCGCGATGGGATGGAAATCGATATCTTGGCCCGCGAACTGGTCCCCGGCGACGTGGTAAGATGAGATCCCTGTCTTCTTCACCATATACCTCTAGTAACACATCTTGTCATGTTCAGATAATCATCGAAGAGGCGACCTCGGTCCCTGCCGATGCCAAAGTGGTCTGCGACTACCAAGAGAAAGAGACAGGCTGGCAGAATTATCAGCAAATGCGGCAAGAAGGCAAGCTGGAGAAGAAGAAGAAGAAGCAAGCAGAGGGCGAGGAGGAGGAATCGGAAAAAGATGACGAACATAGGGACTTCCCCGTCCTGGCATGCGATCACTCCGCGATTACTGGAGAGTCTCTCGCCGTGGACCGCTATGCTGGTGACGACGTGTTTTACACGACCGGATGCAAACGAGGCCAGGCCTATGCCATTGTTCAATCGACTGGAGCCAAGACCTTTGTGGGTCGCACGGCGGCGATGGTTCAACTAGGCGCTGTCGGGAAAGGACACTTCCAAGTAGTCATGGACGGGATTGGTACGGCCCTGCTGGTGCTTGTGATGGCATGGATCTTGATCATGTGGATTGGAGGCTTCTTCCGTAACCTTCCCATTGCTTCTCCAACCCAACAAACCCTCCTGCACTTTACCCTTTCTTTGTTGATCATTGGCGTGCCTGTCGGGCTGCCTGTTGTCACGACCACTACTCTCGCTGTCGGTGCGGCTATTTTGGCCAAGAAGAAGGCGATCGTCCAGAAGCTTACGGCAATCGAGTCTTTGGCTGTAAGTATCATCACGACCCATTTTCAGCCCCATCACTGACCCAGACTAGGGTGTGGACATCCTCTGTTCCGATAAAACAGGAACATTGACTGCCAACAAGCTCAGTATCCAGGAGCCATACGTCGCCGAGGGCGTTGATATCAACTGGTTGTTTGCAGTTGCAATTCTAGCCTCTTCTCACAATGTTCGTTCTTTGGATCCGATCGATAAGGTTACCATCTTGTCTGCGAACCAATATCCGAAAGCTAAGGATATCTTACGGCAACCGTGGAAAACAGAAAGCTTCACCCCATTTGATCCAGTGTCGAAGCGAATCGTGTCGGTTGTGACGCTAAATGGCGAGCGGTATACCTGCACGAAAGGAGCGCCAAAGGCAGTGCTTCAGTTGACGAATTGTGAGGAATCAATAGCCTCGTTATATCGACAGCAGGCGACGGAGTTTGCTCGCCGTGGCTTCCGATCACTTGGTGTCGCCGTCAAGAAGGGTGACGAGCCGTGGACCTTGTTGGGAATGCTACCGATGTTCGATCCGCCCCGGGATGACACCGCTCATACGATTTTAGAGTCGCAGAACCTTGGGATCGCAGTTAAGATGCTGACTGGCGATGCAATTGCTATCGCTAAGGAGACTTGCAAAATGCTTGCATTGGGAACGAAAGTCTATAACTCGGAAAGACTTATTGGCGGTGGTATTAGCGCTGCAATGGCCAGTGAATTATGTGAGAAGGCGGACGGATTTGCCGAAGTTTTCCCAGAGCATAAATACCAAGTAGTTGAGATGCTACAAGAGATTGGTCATCTTACAGCTATGACGGGAGACGGTGTCAACGACGCCCCATCGCTGAAGAAAGCTGACTGTGGTATTGCGGTTGAAGGCGCGTCGGAAGCAGCTCAGTCTGCTGCAGATATTGTTTTCCTCGAGCCAGGACTTTCAACTATTATTGATTCTATCAAGGTTCGATCTGCTCACCATATCGATTTTTGCAATTTGATCACTGACTCTGGCTGCTAGATGGCACGTCAAATTTTCCAACGCATGAAAGCATATATTCAATATCGTATTGCGCTCTGCTTTCACCTCGAAGTCTATCTAGTTACTAGCATAATCATTATCAAGGAAAGTATCCGTACTGATTTGGTCGTGTTCATCGCACTGTTTGCAGACCTTGCGACAGTCGCGGTGGCCTACGACAACGCATCCTTCGAGCGCCGACCTGTCCAGTGGCAATTGCCAAAGATCTGGGTTATCTCTGTCATTCTTGGTGTCCTCTTAGCACTCGGGACGTGGGTGATCCGCGGGTCGATGTTCCTGCCGAACGGCGGGTTCTTCCAGAATTGGGGCTCAATCCAAGAAATTTTGTTCTTGGAGGTCGCATTGACTGAGAATTGGCTCATCTTTGTGACGCGTGGAGGCAGCACTTGGCCCTCCCTGCCACTGATCATTGCCATCCTCGGCGTGGATGCGCTCGCAACCTGCTTCTGTTTGTTTGGTTTTTTCTCTAATCAGGATATGATAACCGACCCCTTTGATCAATATATACTACAGGAGACCAGCAATGGTTGGACCAACATTGTCGATGTCGTCCGTTGTTGGGGGTACAGCATTGGTGTGACTGTGGTGATTGCCCTCATCTATTTCATCTTGAACAAATGGAAATGGCTCGATGACTTGGGTCGGACAAAGAAGAGCAAAGGCGACATCGCCATTGGAAGTATCCTCAGTCATCTGTCTACTTTGAGCCTCGAATACGAAAAGGACACGGATAATCATGCGCGAATTTGGCTCGGCGCTAGCAAGGAGGAAGAGGTGGAATAAGCCTCAACTTCTTTAGAAAGAATTCTGTTGGTCTTGTTGGTGGCACCGCGTTTAATTGGGAAGATCGTGGTAATATGGATTCTGTAACGTGAGCTGCGGCAAACTATCTCTTATTCTCTATATCTGTTCAATCCATCTTGTATTGCAGTCTCCGATAATATAAATACAAATCCAATATTTTGTCTATCTTCTATTCTATTTTATTGACTATTTCAGTAAATGATAGGGGCCCGGGGATCCACTGGCAGTATTTGTGCTATAAATGGCTCTATTCTACTGATCTTTTGTTGTGTCGTTGGTACAAAGATTGGATATATCTCTATATCCTCAGATTTATTCTACTGTACCTGCTTTTGTGGGAACAATTCGAGTAAAAGCTCCTTTGCGGACAAATAGATAAAAAAGATAGTATCTTCCCGTAACGTTAAAAAGGATCCATAGACCGCGATAATCTCCTCAAGGGGAACATAGTCATCGTCCTCCTTGTCTGGTAATTTAATAAGTGAAGTCAGTTTGTGTACCATGATAGGCCAAAAGATAGTTAATATAATTGCCAGTATCTCTTTGCAGAGCTTAGCAAAAGGGTCTTGACTAAGGTTTAAGCTAGCATCTGTAGCTAGGCAAGATATCAGATGGGAGAGGAAAAGATATAGATTCAATAAATACTATGAATAGTAACAGAGACTGATTCTTGAAGGTTCTTCAAGAATCGAGGGGCATTCACGTCAAGTCATTCATCCCAGTAATCACGTGGGAATCGGGCAGGAATCGGGCAGATAGCGTAACCGAAACGAGGTCAATAGCCACAGTACTCAAATCGCCAGAGTAGGGTAATTGCCTAGACCTAAGGCTCACCAGTCTTTGACACGAATCCCGTGATAATAAGCGTGTGCACCAAAAATATAATCGTTGTTTTCCGGTTGCTTATAGTGCGTTCCTTTGGAAGGACTATCTTGTTAAGCAAAGAATAGTTTATGTCCTATGGCTAGGATAAGAAAATAGTCAGAGCAATACAAATATAGGAATAAAACATGAATTAAAGAAGCTTGAATAAAAGAAGAGAATATAGCAGTGAATAGTGGAGGGTCCTATAGCTTTAACTTAGACCTAAGGTCCGATATAGAGGTAGCCGTAGATGAAACGAGTAAAGGGAAACTATCCTTGTGGCGCAATATAACAAACACAAGTCTTTGTTTTTAATTTTTAATTTTTGTCGTTATATCGCCCTTTCAATCTGTTCTAGGTTGGCCAAGTCAGGAATAGGAAAAACACCTCAAGAAAGATAGAGTTCAGTAGGCCATCGAAAAAGTATTTCACTCAAGCACTATCGTGGGGCCAAGTGCTAATTTTGGCATAGACAGGGTGTAAGCTAGATGCTCAATAGAGGCCTCTGATCTGATCAGTCTCTGAGTAATCACAGAGCAATCAGTGAGCAGTCACTGATCACTCAGAGATGCTCGGAGCCTTACTAATATATCACGTGACCTACTCTGAGCTGCTCAGTGATCTGAGCCCGGACTGAAATCTACTCAGTGAGTCTGATTCTGAGCGCCCTCATTAAAGCGGCGGCACCTAGAAAAGGAAACCCCCACATTGCATGGGAAATATGTTACGTATAGCGACTTAGGTACTTGAGTATCTACAAGGATAGACTACCGAGGTAGCTACTAGGGTACCCAACTGGGCCGATTTCGGAAGAATCCTCTCAATGAGACCGGACGGATGGACATAAGATAGTAAAATGTATAAGGCGGAGCATAGGGAAAGTCCTTGCAGCAGTTTGATCCCAGACGGAAGCTCTGCGCCGTCGTGCGCGCTCAATGTCCCCTGATCCTGCGGAGCAAGTATCGAAAATATAACATATTCGCCTGTGTATTGTTCGAGGTTATCGCGAATTGACCACCAGTTAATCCTAGGGCGTTACAGGGCGTCGTTACTCGGATTACATCGGCCGCAGTTATACATATTAGTTAAGATACTGCCCCTAGTACTGTAGATCCTTAGGTAAGCCTTGTGCCTTATCTATGGATGCCTCATATCAGTGGCAGGCAACCTGGGGAAGCGTCAGTGCCTGTTTCTGCCTCACAGCTCTCCCCGTCTATCTTCTCTTCTCCTCTCCTCTTCTCTTTTCCCTCTCCCTCTTTCTCTCTACTCTATACCTTTATGCCCACTCCACTCTCCTCACCCTCACCTATTTAAAATACTATTCACCATCAGCCGATCCCAAGGTCCCCGTCATCTCCCCCCGCCCTCCTGACCGCCTGTCACTCGTTATCAGGTCACGCCCCCTCTGCGAGAGTCCCTTGGTCCAGTCGAACATCATCACATCATCGCCCTCTTCCATTAGACCTTCTCTGCCATTTGCCTCCGCATCCGCCTCCTCCCCTTGGTTCGCTTCTATATTGCTCAGTGCCTTTGCCTCTCCCTCTCCCTCTGTTAGCTTGTTGGATCTGCTATCTGCTATCTGCTATCTTATACATCATCTCTCACCTCACCGCTTTCTGAATCATCGGTGTTTTGACGAGCCCCATCTTCTACAATCTACTTACTTCACGACCTGCATCATCCACTTTATTGACTATTGGATCGCTGCGGAGGTCACCAGTTTCGTTCCACGGCACCACCTTTTACATCCTGTCCAGATTTCCAGTTTCCCCGTCCACTTTCTACACCTCCCTCCTCCCCGGGGTTCCTTGTTCTTCCCAAGCTTGCCGGCAGCTGCACCACTCTGCCTTCCCGGCTCCCCTGATGGGCCTCATCTTGCTTCGACCGTCCCTATTTCTCCTGCGGTAGCTGTGGTTATCGGGGCCTGGTTGGACTTCCATCTCTTCCCGTCCGCGGGAAGCGCTGTGTGAACTACGGTAACAAACCATGTCGTCTCAACATTCTCGGAGGTCACGCGAGACCTCTCATCCCAGGATGACGATCGGTCGCTACACCCGTTTGGAGGAGATTGGTCGTGGCAGCTTCGCGACGGTATACCAGGGCATGCATACAGTGAGTTAGGACCCCGACCTTCTTTGAACTTGGCCCGTTTGGCCACCCTCGTTCGACCTGGAGCTAACCAGTCTCCCTCACCTGCCAGAGGACGAAAACCTTTGTCGCCATCAAGTCCGTCAATCTATCGAAGCTCAATAAGAAGTTGAAGGATAACCTTTCCTCCGAAATCGACATCCTCAAGGGCCTTCAGCACCCTCACATCGTCGCCCTGATCGACTGCCATGAGTCTACACAACACATTCACTTGATCATGGAGTACTGTGCACTGGGTGATCTGTCGCAGTTCATCAAGAAGCGAGAAAGTCTCTTTGACCATTCATATACACGGGAAATGATCAAGAAGTATCCCAATGCACCGGGTGGGGCCCTTAATGAAGTCGTGGTTCGGCATTTTCTCAAGCAACTCTCCAGTGCCCTTAAATTCCTACGGGATCGGAATCTCATTCATCGAGATATTAAACCTCAGAATCTTTTACTTTGCCCTGCTCCCGTATCCTACCGGGAAGGCTCAGTGAACACCATTCCATACAAGGGCAGTGATAATTCCTACGATCCGACAACGGGGCTGGAGACGTTGCCCATGCTGAAGATTGCCGATTTCGGCTTTGCTCGATCCCTACCATCGACCTCCCTGGCGGAGACCCTGTGCGGATCACCACTTTATATGGCGCCTGAGATCTTGCGATACGAGAAGTACGATGCCAAGGCGGATCTATGGTCCGTTGGCACCGTACTGTATGAGATGGTGGTAGGACGGCCGCCGTTCCGTGCCACAAATCACGTTGAATTGTTACGGAAGATCGAGAAGGGGGAAGACCGGATTCGTTTCCCAGAGGATAACAAAGCTTCAGAAGATATGAAAAGCTTGATTCGCGGTCTTCTCAAGCGTAACCCAGTGGAACGCTTGAACTTCCCGGAATTTTTCACCAACAATGTGATCATACAGCCAATCCCAGGCCTGTTACCCGATGACCAGCCATCGCGCACGTCCGCGAATACCACCCATGTGCCAGGGCCTTCACGAGCCAACTCGCGATCGGATCTGCCAACACCCATCGAAGCCAAATCCAGAGACTCCCCTTACCCCAATGAACCCGAGGAAACATATACCTACCCGACACCACACCGACACCCGTCTTCTCGCCAAAAGTCCCATACCCCGCCCAGTGCCTCGCCTATGCGCCGCATGGGAAGTGCAGATAGACCTGCGTCTAGTGGTCCTAAAGATCAACCACGAGGAACACCACCACAACGACCGGCTCCTGTCTCTCATATCACTGCACCAGGCCGACAAGAGCTCGTGGATCGGAATGCCGCGACGGTCATGGAGCGACAAAGATCTCGAAACACGTACTCTGGCTCGACCAAGCCAAGTGAAGATTCTCAGGCAGCAGATGAACGTGATCGGGCAGCTCAGGAAGTGGCTTTTGAACGAGACTATGTCCTGGTGGAGAAGCGTGCTGTGGAGGTCAACGCATTTGCAGATGAGTTGGCTCATAGCCCCCGAATCCAAGGAGGATTTCCTCGCGGCCAAAGTGGCAATGTTTCTCGGCGTGCAACAACGCAGGGCTTACCAACCTTGTCATCAACGTCTCCCCATGCCGCCAACTCCAAAGCTATGCAGATCATCCCTGGCCGAGCCCGAGCAGATTCAACGCACGCACGCCAACACTCGTACGAGCGACGGTATGGCCAGAGTCCGTCGTCGGCGACATCGGCGATCTCAAAAGCCCTAAACATGGCTAGTGGCCGCTTGTTTGGAATGGGCTTTTCCCCTCCGTTGGCTATTACTAAAGGAGGAAGATCCCCGCCTCTGTCCTATAATCCTTTCCCTGCCTATCCCGCTGGACAAGCAAACTTGATGCTTACTGGTGATGGAGCCAAGCCAAGCACAGCTTTCGACGAGGACTACAAGACAGTCCAGGTGATTGAGGAGTGTGCCACGCGCAGTGACGTTGTGTATGGATTCGCCGAAGTGAAATATAAGCAGCTTATCCCCTTGGCACCTTCCGCACAGGGCGACCCTTCGGCAAACAGCGATCCCAATGACACCGGGGACGATGGGCTGACGATAGATGCAATCGTGACTCTCTCCGAAGAGGCATTGGTTCTCTACGTGAAGGCTCTTTCTTTACTCGCCAAGTCGATGGATATTGCAGGTTCGTGGTGGTCACGCAAGAACCGGGAGGATACCTACGGGGACTCGGGGAACCGTGGCGATAGCACCAGTGCGCTTGCTGGCACTCGCATTAACAATGTGGTTCAGTGGGTACGCAGCCGGTTCAACGAGGTCCTGGAAAAAGCCGAGTTTGTGCGCTTGAGGCTCATCGAGAGCCAGAAGCGGTTACCTCTTGACCACCCGGGCCACCCTAGCAATCATTCAATCGGATCTACTGCCACTTCGACTGGCTCGGCTGATGTTGTTGTCAGTCCCGGCGTCACTGCAGAGAAGCTGATGTATGATCGTGCATTGGAGATGAGCCGAGCGGCAGCCATCAATGAATTGACGAGTGAAGATCTTGCTGGCTGCGAGATCGCTTACGTGACTGCCATTCGAATGTTGGAGGCTGTCCTCGAGGACGATGGATTACGATCCTCTACTGCAAGTGCATCTCAGGGTAGCGAAAAGCAAGTACTAGATGTATTGCAAGGGGAGGATCGGCAAGTAGTGGTGAAGAGTGAGTTTTCCCTTTACTTCCCCCTCTTGAATCTTCGAAAACAAACACTAACGTGAAACCAGTGGTATCTAGCATGCGCACTCGCCTAGGTGCCCTTCGCAAGAAGCTGGCCATTCTTTCAAAGCGTGCATCAGCGCCGACCCCCACAATGGGCAGTACCGGCCGAATACCCTCCTCCAACCTGGTCCCCATATCCCAAGCCACTCCACCCCGTTAAACCCACTGTACATTCTCCTTACCCAGGTGCTATTGACGACAGATTCTTGATGAATGTGGAACCTCTTCCCCTCTCTTAATGGGGTTATAACCAACCGCACCTTCCCTTTTGACATTCAATTCATGCTATATAAGCCCTTTTGATGATGCCTTTTGGTCCATTTTCGTTCGAGCCATCTCTCCCAGCTAGAGATGTTAATCTTCATGTTCATGATTTGATTCCTTTTATCTAAATGTTCTTTCGATCGCCATATATCCCGCCACACGAGGGACAAGGAGTTTTATTCTTTCGTGTTGGTGTTTATTTTCAATTTTTCATTTTTCAGCCGGCGTTTTATTTTAGGGGGTTATACAGACTGGCAATTCGTTTTTCTTTTTTCTTTTCTTTTTTTTAACCTCCGTCATAGGCGGGCTCGAGTCCGCACAAGACCAGGAGTTTGGATTTTGTTTGGACTGGACTGGACTGGACTGGTGCGCATATGCAGATATTAAGATGAGATTTATTCTGAATGCTTGCAGTTCTGTTTCTAGTAATCCTATAGTTCCCTCCTCTCAGCGGTCTCCAATCCTGTACCCCATGTAGTCAAGGCTAAATAAACCTGAAGACCAGCCAACCGTACAGGATCGCGAACAAGTTCTAGCGCTCATTCACGCCGCATCCCGATGCACCAGAGAATCCAACCTCGCAGAAAGCCTCGGGAACGTGGCCAATCGGGGTTCCGGCGAAAATCCGACATCCTTCTTCGCAGACTAGTTCAGCGTTCTACATAATTCACTTGTACTAGTATCAGTATATACGGGAATTTCTCATGACTCACCCAATTACATCTTTAAGTGATCCTGCTGCAGCTGGAGTCGGCGATGCGAGGGCTAGGGAGGTGAGTGCTAGAATTGCGAGGGCGAGGAACTTTATTTTCGAAGAAAAATAAGTCTTCTAAAGGTTGGAGTTGGGATTGAAAAATTGGATTGGGAATATCTTGGATGTAAGAAGGATAGAATTTTGTTGTTTTGCTATGCTGTTCTTGTTTTGCGATGGGTTCTTGAATTTATACACCTCCGATTCCCAACTAAACGCAAGGCAGACTGCTTATGATACACATACACATACACATTTGGATAACTAAGATGGAAATGAGAATGTTACGACATCGAGTAAGCGATAGTTCTGGGTGTAGTGTAATACTCGGGTTGAAACTGGCTCGGTCGAGAAGGTATTACACAGATAGTGTCCAGTCTTCTCCAGTATCTATAGCTTTCGTTAGGTCGATAAATATTATCGCGCTTATAGTCGTCCATTTCATCTCGGGAGGCAGCGTCTAGGTCCTAGTTAAGAGTGACTACGGCTTTCATTCGTAGCTCCTGTTCAGTCCAGTCAAGCAGGACTCATGTGAGAGGCTCACGATATCTTGACAAGGTTGATCCAGGATCTATAACCAGTTGGGCTCGTGAGACGAGGGATACGGTCTAGGCGAGGGATATGGTCCACCTGTTTGGAGTAGCTGGAGTTATTCATGTCGGTGGTCGTTCGAACAGCAGTGAGGCTGATACTGGTTGGGTTGCAGCCGTTAGTGGTGACTCGTGAAGCCGTGGAGGACTCGGTGCTGAGTGCAAATGAGCCCAGCGTGCAAACAGATGCACACGATAGAGGGAATTCAAGAAAACTAGAGTCGAGGTGACTCTAGTTTGAAGTTCTTGGCGCCAAGGCCGAGGGAAGTGTGATCCTTGTCAATCGTTAGTGGTCTTGAATATTTTATGAACATACAACTGTATGATTTATAATTTTGATATATAATGAAGCAAAATCTGGATGAGAGGGGTCTCGTTTTATACTTAAAAAGAATTTGAAGGGGGGAAAGCTGGAAATGAAAAAGCAGAAGTCGATGAGTGTTTAAATATATTCGTTTGAGGCGATTCGTTCGCTGCGCTTTGTCATTTACGTTGTTCCCAACATGGGAATCTGCTCTATGTCCATGTTTGCTTTCAACATGTTGCGCTTCCAAGAATTTGTTAATAAGGATCGGGTTTTCCTCTACGTTCAGGTTGTCATATGTTGTTTTAGATGACATGTACACATAAGAGCATACCTTAGGGTAGCTGGGCCTGTAAGCTGTCCCTGGCTGACAACGTTAGAAAGAATAAGGCACCTGAGACGGACTTTGCAGTACTATGGGGTATGATGGCGTGCTCGAGGTTCCCTTCTTGTCGAATAGGCTTTCTCTACCTGATCGGTTCTAGGCGGATACTGGACCTTGGCAGAGGCTGCCTAAGTCTTGTGTATTCGTGTTGCCTATGGGACGACATGGCGTAATATGTCCATATTATGTGTAAAGACCGACCAAGGGCAAGTAGTACCTTGAAATAAACCAGTGGGAAACTGGCAAATTTAAATACGTCCATCTAGGCCAAACAAGGCGGGACCCTGAATGTTATTTGTGGGCATTTCCCGATTCTCTTCGGTCACGCCGGTTTTTGGTAGCTTCCCGGATTGCCTTTAAAGTTACCGAGCTTTGTTTGCTGGATTTAGAGCCGACCGCAGTGATATTATGAGATAACTGAGCGCTCCTTCTCTGGCTTGATTATGCCTCTTTTTCAACTCTCCCTAACACAGCTCTCACTTTGATTATTGTCATACCATCTCGTAGACTCAATCAATAAAATTATATGCAAGCTTGACCTAACCCTAACCTGACATGCGCGCAATCCCCTTAACTAAATCCTTCTGTTTTCCGAGGATCCTATTCAAGAACGATTTCCAAGCTGGGAAAGATCCGTGCGGTCAATCAATCGTTTGATATTTTCTTTGTGGCATGAGGTAGCATCCTGCCCAGCCCTTATCCCGTATTGCATCACGTTTAGTGCCAGCACGTCATTTCTAAACCGTTGCTAACCGTGTCCCATATTGCCATATATCTACAGAAGTGACTTTGAGTTTCAAAACTAACTCCCGAATTATCATTTCACATATCAGACTGCTAGTTGGTACGATGAGTGACCGAACTGGATCCTCTGTCGAGGCGGGGCTCAATAAATCGCCTTTGACCGACACGAAACCCCCCGAAGAAGGGCCCCGACCAGCGGATGGAATCACTGGATTGTGTATGTCCATAATTCTCTCCAAATTTTCCATCATGTGGAAAAAAAACTGACCATTCCGACCCAGACGAGGGAAATGTATTCGAAACATCCCCGGACGATCGGCGACAGATCGGCGTGTTCAGTGCGATCGGGCTGATCTTTAACCGGGTTGTCGGAACTGGTATTTTCGCAACCCCCAGCACCATCTTGTCCTTGTCTGGCAGTATCGGTCTTTCACTGTTCATGTGGGCTATTGGCACCATCATCGCTTTGGCTGGCACAGCAGTATACTTGGAATGGGGAACTGCAATTCCGAGGTAAATATATATCGGCCCGCATCACTCTACGAGAACATACAACTGATTCAAGTTCCTCTCAATCAGGAATGGAGGAGAAAAAAACTACCTCGAATACATTTACAAGAAACCGAAGTTTTTTGTAACTGCCATGTTCGCTGCCTACGCATTTCTGTTGGGTTGGGCTGCTAGCAATAGTGTTGTCTTTGGCGAGTATATCCTGAATTCCGCAGAAGTTAAGGTCGGGCGCTGGAACCAGCGTGGAATTGGACTGGCTTGCTTATCTACAGCCTTCCTTATCCATGCATTTGCTTTAAAATGGGGCATTCGTCTCACCAATTTACTCGGAGTCATCAAATTGATCGTCATCCTATTCATCGTGGTCTGCGGCTGGGTCGCACTGGCAGGTCATACTAAGATTGAGCAGCCGCATAACTTCAAGAACGCTTTCGAAGGGACAAAGGGGAGTGGATACAGTATCGTGATGGCGCTTTATAACGTCATCTGGTCATTTATTGGTTACTCCAATGCCAATTATGTTAGTTATGGAGATGATAAACCTCGAGGCGAACTTGACACTAACAAGTAATAGGTCTTGAGCGAGACAAAGAATCCAGTTCGCACTTTAAAGATAGCCGCCCCGGTCGCTATTATCTCTGTCGGTATTCTGTACATGTTCGTTAATATTGCATACTTTGCTGCGGTTCCGAAGAAGCAGATGCTCGAATCGGGAACAGTCGTTGCCGCCGTATTCTTCGGAAACATGTTTGGAAAACAGGCCGAGAAAGTCATGTCGGTACTCGTGGCTCTATCGGCATTTGGGAATGTGTTGTCCGTTCTTTTCTCCCAAGGCCGGAGTAAGCTTCCTATTCATTTTTCTTTTATGACAGTATAAGCTAATTGCATACCTCTAGTTGTACAAGAGCTGGGACGTGAAGGCGCCCTACCATTCTCAAAGATTTGGGCTAGCAATTGGCCTCGAAACTCACCTGCTGCCGGCTTGTTTGCGCATTATCTGGTTTCCGCTATCGTCATGCTCGCACCACCACCTGGTGACGCATATAATTTCCTTCTCAAGTAAGATCCCATTAACCTTCACATGAAAAGGCAACAGCTGACGGATTTATAGCTTAATTTCATACCCCCTCTCCATCATCAACGTCTTCGTCGCTGGCGGCCTGGTCTACATCTACCTAACCAAGGCAAGGGATTTCCCAGGCTGGTCACCAGGAATTAGAGCAACACTTCCCGTCGCAATATTCTTCATGCTGTCCAACATCTACTTAGTCATCGCACCCTATATTCCCCCGAGTGATGGCCAAAGTGTATATGATGAGCTTCCATATTTCTTGCACTGTGTCGTCGCTCTAGGCGTGTTTGCTTTGGGAGCAATCTATTATCTTGCATGGGCTGTCTTGCTACCTCGCTGGGGTGGATACTTACTGGTCAAGGAGACGGTGGTGGATGCGGACGGATGGTCACGCAGCGTGTTTACGCGGATTGAGAGAAAGACAGGGTCTTAAGTGGGTGGATGAGACCTCGGCATTCGTTGTTCAAGTTGTGCGTTTGAAGCTTTATATTATATACGGTGTGGTATTACCCGTGAAGGCATTGCTGCTGGATTTCTGATCATCAAAAATTTGAAGGTCTTTCAGTAGACGGAGTGGAGTAAATATATTTGCTAGAGCTAATTGCCACCTTTACGTGCCGGTGTTGCCCAGACCAGTTGGTAGCCCTGTAAAAATGCGCCCAGGAACAAGAAATAGAAGCTATGCTGAATAAATATATTTGAGCGATAAATCACATCAGACCTGAGGCTCAAAGTGTCCCAGAACTCTATGGAAGACCATTCACGGAGCAGCAAAGCTGTCATGGACCCCTCAAACTGGCTGGTGGTTCTTCTTGCAAGAGGAGCAGCAGTTGCTGCTCCCCAGTCGGCTGCCGTAGAGTCGAGGCATCGCTGGGAGCGACTTGCGTGAGGTGAAAAAGAAAAGAGAGGAGGAGAAAAAGGCGGGTTAGAAGGAGAGAAGTTCTCTTCTGCTGAGCTAAGCAAGAGCTAGACCAAATGGGGAAAGCGGAAACGTGAGTCATTCACCGCCTTAGTTCTGCCAGTGTCATTCTCTGTTGGCCGATTGTCCTTTCGATTGTTCTCTCCGCTAGTCTCGTCATTCTTTGTTCCCTCGATTTATTCTTGTAATATATTAATTTTGGGTTGCATTTCCCCGCGTTTGACTTTTCATTCAGCCTGTTTATTTCCCCAGTTGGGGTGTTGACCGCCGATGCGCCGCTTCTCCACGCGTGCATTGCTTCACGCAAAGCCACCGCTTCCCTCCGCCAGACCTCCCCTCCCCCTCTTTCTATCCGCCCGTTCTACTCCAGCGCCTGCTCCGGGACCCCTTCGCCGTCTTCGATCGCCCCTTTCTCAGACTTCCAAGCGTTATTGTTCCTACCGCAGAATGTGCAGCTCTCGACGCGGCGAGGTCTCGGGCTCGACCAATGTCCAGGGCCGTGAGGTCCTGCCCACCAACGTCAAGCCGGTGCACTATGACCTCACCCTCGAGCCCAATTTTGAGAAGTTTACCTACGATGGAACCGTCGTAATTGAGTATGCTCCTCCGTCAATGCCTATCATCGAAACCATCTCCCCGCGCAATGTTCGTTGCTGATCAGTGGCCGTTAGTCTCCATGTGAACGAGGACACCGACTTCGTTTCCCTCAACACCAACGAGATCGATATCCACAGCGCCGTCATCTCCTCCCAAGGCTCCGTGGTTGAATCCAAGCCCGATATCTCCCTCAACAGCGATGCCCAGACTGCTACAATCAAGTTCAGCCAGGCCCTTGCCGCGGGGTCCGATGCCCAGCTGAAGCTCACATTCACTGGCATCCTGAATGATAACATGGCCGGTTTCTACCGCTCGTCATACAAGGAGAATGGCGAGACCAAGTATATTGCTTCCACCCAGATGGAGCCCACCGATGCCCGCCGGGCCTTCCCTTGCTTCGACGAGCCCGCCCTCAAGGCCAAGTTCACCGTGACCCTGGTCGCAGACAAGAGCATGACCTGTTTGAGTAACATGGATGTTGCGAGTGAGACCGATGTTCAGGGTAGTGCCAAGAAGGCCGTCAAATTCAACACTTCCCCGCTGATGTCTACCTACCTGCTTGCGTTCATTGTCGGACACCTCAACTACGTCGAGACCAAGAACTTCCGCGTGCCCATCCGCGTCTACGCCACTCCGGACCAGGACATTGAACACGGCCGTTTCTCCCTGGAGCTCGCTGCCAAGACTTTGGCTTTCTACGAGAAAGCCTTTGACAGCGACTTCCCGCTGCCGAAGATGGACATGGTGGCAGTGCCCGATTTCAGCGCGGGAGCCATGGAGAACTGGGGCCTGATCACCTACCGAATTGTCGACGTGCTGCTGGATGAGAAGACCAGCGGTGCCTCGCGTAAGGAGCGTATCGCCGAGACTGTTCAACACGAACTGGCTCACCAGTGGTTTGGTAACCTGGTGACCATGGACTTCTGGGATGGCCTGTGGCTCAACGAGGGTTTCGCGACCTGGATGTCGTGGTACTCTTGCAACGTCTTCTACCCCGAGTGGAAGGTCTGGCAAACCTACGTGATCGACAACTTGCAGGGCGCCCTCGGTCTCGACTCGCTTCGTAGCAGTCACCCCATCGAGGTTCCCGTCAAACGTGCCGATGAGATCAACCAGATCTTCGATGCCATTTCCTATTCCAAGGGATCTTCCGTGCTGCGCATGATCTCCAAGTATCTGGGTGAAGATGTCTTCCTCCAGGGTGTTCGCAACTACATCAAGAAGCACGCCTACGGCAACACCGAGACTGGTGATCTCTGGTCCGCTCTTGCCGACGCCAGCGGCAAGCCCGTCCAGTCTGTGATGGATATCTGGACTAAGAACGTTGGTTTCCCCGTCATCGGCGTGACGGAGAACCCCGCTTCTTCCTCCATCACCCTGAAGCAGAACCGCTTCCTGCGTACCGGTGACGTGAAGCCGGAGGAGGATAAGGTCCTCTACCCGTGCATGCTGGGCCTGCGCACCAAGGACGGTGTCAAGGAGGATACCATGCTGACCGAGCGTGAGGGCGAGTTCAAGGTCCCCGACCTGGACTTCTTCAAGCTCAACGCTGATCACTCTGGTATCTACCGCACCTCGTACACCCCCGAGCGCCTCACCAAGCTCGCCAAGGCTGCCCGCGAGGGTCGCCTGACTGTTGAGGACCGTGCTGGTATGATTGCCGATTCCGGTGCCCTCGCTGCCTCTGGCTACCAGAAGACCTCTGGCATGTTGTCGCTGCTCCAGGGTCTTGACACCGAGTCTGAGTTCGTTGTCTGGAACGAGATCCTGACCCGGATCGGTACTCTCCGCGCCGCCTGGATATTCGAAGACAGCAAGACCCGGGATGCCCTGAAGGCCTTCCAGCGCACGCTGGTCTCGTCCAAGGCCCACGAGCTTGGCTGGGAGTTCCCTGAGAACGATGATCACATTCTGCAGCAGTTCAAGGCTCTCATGTTTGGCTCTGCCGGTATGGCCGAGGACCCGGTCGTTATCAAGGCCGCTCAGGATATGTTCGCCCGCTTTTCCGCTGGCGACATCTCCGCTATCCACCCCAACATCCGTGGCAGCGTCTTCACAATTGTGCTGAAGCACGGTGGTGTCAAGGAGTACGAGGTTGTTTTGGACCGCTTCCGCCACGCCCCGACTTCGGACGAGAAGACAACTGCCTTGCGCTGCTTGGGTTCTTGTCCTGACCCCGCTCTCATCAAGCGTACTCTCGACCTGGGCATGGGTGATGAGGTCAAGAACCAGGATATCTATATGCCCCTTAGCGGTCTCCGCAACCACGAGGCTGGTATCAATGCTCGCTGGGCTTGGCTGAAGGAGAACTGGGAGACCATCTACACACGCCTTCCTCCTTCCCTCGGCATGCTCGGAACCGTTGTCCAGCTTACCACTTCCAGCTTCTGCACTGAGGCTCAGCTCAAGGATGTCCAGGCGTTCTTCGATTCCAAGGACACCAAGGTAAGTTATAGCTAAGAAGAGTTCATGATATGTATTCATTTCTGACATTTCTTTACAGGGCTACGACCGCGCTGTTGAGCAAAGCCTCGACGCCATCCGCGCCAAGGTCAACTGGCTCGGCCGTGACCGCGATGACGTTGAAGCCTGGCTGAGCAAGAACAGCTACCTCCAGAGCAAGCTGTAGATGAGCCGATCGCTATAACTCTCCGCAATAATGGCTCATCATCACATGCCCCAAGAAAACGGGTTTTCTTCCGGGTTTTGTTTTCCTGGCTCAAAAGCCATTGGTGTCAGTGGCACACGGGCTGTGCTTCTCTCAGCTAACATTAAAATCATACTCTACTCATCCAGTATAGAAATAGTTTCTTGAAATTTTAGAAATTCAATACAGACTAGAGTTAAATCCCGCTTTGCTCTGACGCTCACCCTGTACTTCGCTTCCCGAAGACCCCCCATTTGATCAATCCAAATCCAGGTCGAATTGAACAATCCGTGTATGTGTCTTAGCCCGATTTTTTCGATTGGAAGTCTTCTGCAATAAGAACATGAGAATTTACCTGGTGTGACATGAATCGACTCGATATGCCGCATCAGGGAGGATTTGCTAACGAAGGCTCCCGAATCTAAGTTTCTTTGCTCTCTACGCTGCAAAACACGAGTCGATCTTTTCTGAACAAATAGCACTGGTCTTGGAACTCTTCTATTCAACCAGATCGCTTGCATCTGCCATATAGTTCTGTTCGTTTGTTGGTACCGACCCGTTCGTCGAGACATTGTTGATTTGTATGTTTGAGTCGGAGTGGGTATACCCGGGGTAATTAAGGTTCGGGTTGTGGGTCGGGTTATAGTCAGTAGTTTGGGACAGGGTGGTGGAAGGACCAACTCGATAGATGCGGGAAGGACTTGTCGAACTCGAATGGTATCGGTGGATACTGAATCAGAGGTTGTGGTAATAAACCGTTGATTGCTGAATGAATCTCATATGTTTAGGATTTGTTGATTGTTGAAGCAATATTATCTGTTCCGGGCTGGTCATAGACCGACGAGGAGGTTTCATAACCCTTTGTTCTCGGCATCCATGGTTGTTCCACAGTGGGTTGGATTCATATGATACCCTGAAGGCTTTAATCCGACAAGTCTGTGACTTGGTGATTGAGCAGGTCTACAATAGGATCAAGATCTGAGTTTCTTCATCAGCAAGGGAATACAAATAGGTGTTGCTCGGCGATTCGTTGAAGACATTCGGTGCTGGGTCGAGAACGTGAAGAGAGTAATCCCTATTGAAATTAATTAGCAACAACTCAATTTCCCGATGGACCTGTTCATGGGATTCATCGCATTATTTCACAATATTGCTATAAGTAGTGCTGTTGGCCAAATAGGTGCCGTCAAGAAACGGATTTAATCCCCTGGCCGATTTTATCAGACCCAGCGTTCACAGCTAAACTTATCGGTTCCACACCTCAAAGCTTTTATCGATTAACTTGGGCTGGGGTTTAATTTTGGGCGGGAAAAGGTTGCAAGGGCCTGAGAAAATTGACCATTAGGGATCTGAGTCTATCACCATCAACGCGTTCAATGTGACAGGTGCACATTTATCATCGGTTGTGTTGACCGCCATCATCAGTCGCGGGGATTCCAATGTTGCTATCCTCCGGGCTATCGCCCGGGGAAGCTTTTCTCGGCCCGAATTTTACCCCAGAATGAGACAGCTAGTCTCGTGTCAACCGAGTCCTTTCTCGACTAACGATGGATGATACAGGTGTGATTTGTCATCCAAATTTTCTTACATCGTCCGGGGCCGGAGGTATCCAAAACCGACGGGTCCCGGATCACGGCATAGCCGTCCACTCGTTCTTCACACTTCCGCTTCCAGCTTAGATAATGTATAAGAATACTTAATAACGACTTATCAGTACCCTGCTCAGCAAGGCACACAATTCCTGGGTGATAGTGGCAATGTATATCTTGGTTATTGGAGCGACTGGTAAACTCTCTCTTCCATTGCAAGTCATATTTCTAATCCAATGCCAGGTCCATCCGGCTTAGAATTCCGCAAAGCCGCACTAGCGCAAGGGCAAAAGTTGACCCTTTATGTGCGGAGTCCAGCTAAGCTTCCTGCTGAGATAAGCAACCATGCGGATGTCTCGGTGGTAAAAGGCACGCTGGAAGATATGTCTAGTTTCCAGCTAGCGGCAACTTCTGGTCCCAACATCTTTATCTCATTCGCAGGACCAGTTGTGAATTCTAAAGGAACGGTGCGTCAATGAATGGGCTCACCCCTTCTCTCGTCTCGCATTTACAAAAGCCGATTCCATTTATTGATGAAGTATTTTAGCCTGTCACTGATGCTATGAAACGCTTCTTCCCTATTTTGGTGGCCAACCACTACAAAAGAGCAATGGTGCTGGGAACGTGCTCATTCCCCGCACCGCAAGATAAAGGTACTCTCAAGTGGAAATTATCAATTATACTTGTCAAACTTATAGGCGGGTCGGCCTATGATGAGTTCAAAGGTCTTGGTGCGTTTGTGACATCTCAGGATATCTCGCAGCTGAAATGGACGTTGTTCAGAGTACCCTTCCTGAATAATGGCCCTAAAGCACCTGTCAAAGCTTCATATACAGGAACTGGCAGCGATGGGATGTTCTTATCCAGAGCGAGCTTGGCAGCTTGGGTAACCGACCAGATGTCTGAAGACTCTGATTGGATTGGCAAATCACCTATACTGTCTAATTGAGGAAATTGATATGCTATTCGTTGTCCGCACTTCATTTCTTGTGTAACACCTATTGGACGAACAGCGGTATGCATCACAGAGCAGCAAAAGGACTAACTTAGAGCACAGGATATTTCAAAGGCATCAGTAAACTGGCCTTACTATTGTTATACTCTTTGCGGTTTTGAACTTTAAGAACAGCCATCTCATTGAACTATTTAGGAGGTCGAGCTATAGCATATTCTAATCGCTGCCATCAGCTATAGGGCTTTTTGTTGGCATAACAGTCAACCTCTTGCTCCTCAGGTAGAGTTCCGTATAAAATATAATCCTTTGCAAGTTGATCTGTACAATAGGATCGATCCCGTCTGGAGCTATGGCCATATGCATTGTGAACAATCAGTCGGGCGTTTTTGCCCATCTCGTTCAAAAGCCTTCTTCCATTGCGCAGCGGAGTTGCGGGATCGTATGGGGAGGCAATTAGGAGAGCCGGAGTTTTGAGATTGTGGTTGAGATCGCCACGATACACCTCCGAAGGGGGCTTCCAGTACGTATTGTAGTGTCGGCAAGTCAGAACCGTGAAGAAGCGGGAGTTGCCTGCCATCCAGCTCTGAGTGGTCATATTTGCCCAAAGTTGGTCCCACCACTCCAGCCCGTCTGGAAGGGGTGCATCGTATCCATCGGAACAGATCACGAGAAGCTCAAGTTCACTGGATGATGGGGCGGAACGGTATGTGGGCTTCTGGGAATGGTCACTCCATGATAGGTCAAGTAGGTTGGCTGCTAGTGTCGCGTTTCCGTTTTCGAGCTCATAGAGCATTTGTGCAGTACTTGGCCAGTTCATGGGTTTATACATGGCTGGATAGAGCACATTTTCCACAAGTGCTGAGTAGGTGACTAAGGATGGACCACCTGATTCTGTGTATGCGGATTGCGGGCGAAGCTGGAGAGAATTGAGAAGTCGAGCCATGCGCTCTTCGAGTTGTTTGAGGGTGGCCGGTCCATCCTGTCCAGAAATCGGTGTTGCCAATGCGCATGCATCCGGACCAGCATCAACACACTCGCCTAAGAACCCATCATGCCAGGCATCTGTTGCATTGTCGAGAGAGGTCCAACCAAATCCGCCAAGAAGACGGTGGTCCCTGACATATTCTGTCCCATCAAGGATTAAGCGACCCGCCCGATCAGGAAACATGTTAACATATGTCTGTCCGATTCCGGTACCATAGCTGACGAAGTATCCTGACACTTCCTCTTCGCCAAGTGCCTTCCTGATCTCGTCGAGGTCCCGGGCAACCGATGCCGTGCTCACAAAGCGACCAAAGTCACCTAGTTGTTGCTGACAGGCAAAGAACGTGGCATTGTTCATGGCATCTAGTATCTCCAATTGTGCTTTTGGAGCTTCCTCGCGATACCGAAGTGTTAAGGGTGACCATCGGTCCCTGTGCGAATTCTGGGGGAAACAGGCCCCCGAGGGTAGAGAGAGATTGACACCGCGTGGATCCCAGCCTAAAACATCGAATTTCCCGTCACTAAAACGCTGGGTCGTCTCCTCTGCAGCTTCCCAGACGAATGTGTTTCCACTTCCCCCTGGGCCGCCTGGTTCGATAATCAGGGTGCGTTCACTTTTGTAGCTGTTGGAGCTGCTGGGTGAGCGATCTTGGCCATTCTTCAAAGGCAGACCGGCGACCTGGAATTTGGTCATTGCAATGCGGACGATGCGAGAATCTGAGTGGTTGTGATAGTCGAGTGGAAGATCCAAGTATCCGCATAGATAGATGCCCTGGCCTGCATTCCCCCAGCTCCAGTGGTTGGGGTTAGGGTCGAAAAGTGCAGCCCATGATTGTTGCGGGGTTGGATCATCAAGTGGCGGTGGACGACTGGCATCAGTGCAGGGGATGAAATGAAATGGGTCACCCTCTTGTGGAAATAACCCATAGGGCGAGTCTTGTGCTTGGGGGTGGACATCATGCTGCACTTCATACCCTGGGAAGACCCAGTGATGCGCCCGCGGAGGAAATCCACTCAACCCCGTAAGGCCGATTGTCCCCACGCCGACTGCGAGCCATATAATCGCCTTCCATGGCCGCTTCTGACCCCGTCGTGTATGGGTGGTATTTTGCTTTTCCATAACTGCGTTCCTGGGGAGGTTGTGGTACCCGAAGACGGGAGGGAGACGTTCGAGGTTCGGAGTTCGGAGTGATGTGGCGCAAGGCTAGCCCTATCTTACACGGGGCTAGGCTATACCAGGGTAGGGTGGTGGGTGTAGATAGAAGAATTTATGATGTCCTAGCAGCTACTGGAAACAATTGATTATTGAAATTGTTGTGAAACAGAAATTCACTCCTCTTTATCTATGCGGCAAAGGCGGACATACAGTCTTATGTACATAGTAAGGGCTTGTAACCGTATTTCTAAATCTGTATGATAGTTCTACTCTTTCTTACCGGCATTTAAATAGATTTACTACCAGAATTCTAAATAATACTTAGAATGGGCAGGTAATAGAGTATCTAGTAGGGTGTCCATATAGTGAAAATGGGGTGTCCATTAAGCATTACTCCGTGGATAGATGACAACTGCGCACTGAAGCCTTACAGGATCCAACTTGACGAATCATGTTGGACACCCTTCAAACTTCGAAACTTCTGATCTTGGAGGGTAGCTATGTCGTCATCCAAAGAGTATCAGATACAACCTCTTTCCGAATTCTTGCATCTGTTGATTATTTGATTTCTCGTGCAGAAACTTACTGTCGAAAAAAACGTGAAGGTACGTCCAAAGGAAATGTGAGTACAACGGATATGGTATAAAATTTGGTATTCTTCGTCAAATATTATCAAAACAGACTATCGAGTCATTACGCCCAACCACCTTTCCCACCAAACCCAGAGCTATCTTCGATCTTCTTGTTCTGGCCACGGTTTGGCTTCGACTGGGCAGCCTCATGTTTACGCAGTTCCTCAGGAACGCGCGAGATGGGCGATTTGGTAAGCATTTGCTTGAGATCGTACCTATAAATAACATTAGTATTTCCAAACAGCAAGTAACGATGAAAGTGTGCGGGAGAGAAACGGGGAGACACATACATAACATCGGAGTCCTCACTACCCAAGAACGTGATAGACACACCACTCTTACCGGCACGACCGGTACGACCGATACGGTGAGTGTAGCTCTCGATAGAGGTAGCCATGTTAAAGTTGACGACGAGTGAGACATCAGGCACATCGATACCTCTACCAGCGAGATCGGTAGCGACCAGAACATCCGTAGAGCCATTGCGGACAGAGGCAAGGGCAGCTTCACGCTGTTCTTGCGTCTTGGAACCGTGCAATGTAACAGAAGAGAAGCCCATGTGTTTGATTTCTCGTGCAATGGCATCACAGTTTCGCTTGATGTTGACGAAGACAATAATTGGGGGTCGGAAGTCGCCGGAGGAGAGAATATCCGCCAGTCGCTTCTTGCGCTTGTCTTCGCCGGGAATCATCTCGACGCGTTGCTCGACTGTGTCGACGGCTTCGCCGACACCACCAATAGTGATGATTGCTGGTCGGCGGAGGTACTTGCGAGCAATGCGCTCCACGGCCGCAGGCATCGTGGCTGTGTACATCATTGTTTGGCGGTATCGGTCTCGTCCGCTGATGTGTTGACTCATGGCATTTGAGTTTTCTGCTTCTTCCGTATCGGGCTTCTCATTCGTGACGGGGAGGGCGTCGAGGATCTTGTTGACGGGCTCTTCGAAGCCCAAGTCGATCATGCGATCTGCTTCATCCATGATGACGTAGCAGCACTGGCTGAGAACAAGCATGCGACGTTCGATACAGTCGACCAGACGACCGGGCGTGGCAATGATGATTTCCGCGCCGTCGCGGAGACTAAAGGCTTGTTCCTCGATAGAGTGACCTCCAACAATACTGACGACATTGAATCCAAGCGGTTGGGTGAATTTCTTAGCTTCAATCTCAATCTGCTGAGCTAATTCACGAGTCGGGGCAAGGACAATGGCGTAGGGTCCGTCGTTTTTGCGCCACTCAAACTCATCCAGTCGTGGTAACTCTGAGATATAGACCAGAAGTGGCAGCAAGAATGCAGCAGTTTTACCGGAACCTGTTACGGCCACACCAATAAGGTCACGCGACTGCATGGCAATGGGAATAGCGGCACGTTGAATAGCCGTAGGTTCCTTGTAGCCAACACGATCGACAAGCTCCAGCAACCGCTTCGGCAACAAACTCTCCTCCCATGAACGCATAGGATTGGGCACGCTGCCACCCTTCGTAGCGATATTGAAATCTTCCTTGAAGATACGCCAGTCGCGCTCGCGCATGTGTTCCAATTTCTTCTCGCTCCAGTGCTTATCGATTTGGCTGCGTGAGCCTTCCTCGCGACGACGACGCTCCATCTCCAGAATCTCCTTTGCACGCATACTCCCGGATTCCTGGTCCCGAGTCTCTAGGGCCGAGGCATACTTCCGCGCCACATTATCCGCGACATCTTCTCCGAAGCCTGCAAGTCGGCCACGTCCAAAGAAGTTTGCTTCATGTCGGTGCTGGTATAACGGGTTGTAGTCGCCACTTGTATCTTCCTCGATATTCCACTCGAAATTAAACTTGCGATCCGTGGTGCGCTTGCGCTTCTTTTTCGCGGAAAAAGTGGAGGTTTGATCGGCTCCCATGTATCTTTGTTTGACGAGGGACGCCTGTGCTTCAGCCTCGTCTTCTTCCGCCAGACGCTTGTCAGCTTTAGCGCTCTTTGATTTTGACGTCTCTCTATCATTGTTTCGTGGTGGTGGGCCGTTTCGCGGGAGAGCCGGTCCAGATGAACCTTCTCCGCGCATTGCGCGAGGTCCCGTCGGGACTCTGTCATTTGAATCTCTGTTATCAGCATATTTTTGTTCCGGTTTCGGTGGAGGATCCTGAGTCGAGAATCCATTGCGATCAACGCCATTTGTAGGCGCTTTAGCTTGTCGCTCCGCTTCCACTTCCTTCGCCCGTTTCTCCAGTGCAAGCTTCTCTCGTTGAGATTTCGACAAGAATTTTGGCTATGAAAGACAAAAACACAAATTAGTCCCCAAGTTTGCTGACGAAGAATAAAAAGTCCTGGGGTCGAATCATACCTTCGCAGCAGCCGCATCTGCCTCTTTCTTCTTCCGAATGAGATCTTCCACACTCAAGGGCGTCGCAGCAGACTTCTTCGCGCCCCATCCTTGCTTCTTCTTCTTTGTCTCCACTGGCGGCGGTGGAGGAATCTCATCTGGAGGAGGCGGAGGCGCGGCAGCATCTGGCGGCGGCGGAGGAGCAGCCGAGTCCTCGGGGGGAGGGGGAGGTGGTGTTGGCGGGCGCTCGCTAGGGTCTGGGGGTGGCCCAGGGGCGTCAGAGCCGTTCGTCATAATAGCGTCCATTGCGACCACGATCTAACGGCAAAGTGATGGTCGTCAGGTTGGACGCTGCGGCGAGCTTCTCGAATTTCTACGGCAGGCGCGGTCGCCCAGCTACGCAGTCACGTGGTTTGCTGGACGATTGAATGGTAGAACATCAAAGAGTATATGACAGGATTTGAGGAAATAAATAAGAGAGAAAGAAAGTTCAAAACCTTGGAAGTTACTAGTACTTCCTGCAGAATCCCATCGAAAGTCGAGTGTGAAATGTGTTCTTCTGCCTAAAGGACTGCCCACTTGAAATATATACATCCCATCTTAGGAGGGTGGACTAACTCCAGAGCCAGATACACGACAGCCCTAGAATCCTTCAACTTGAAGTTGACATGCAAATAGATTCAGGTTTTCTACTTAGAGTGAAGGAGATCCTTACTATTCAGGGATTGGAGTACAGAGTATGGAACATCTGAACTCAGAATATTTGTAATTTCTTGAAGGTGCGGACTTTTTACTATGTACCATACCTTCAATGAGACCCACAATAATTTAACCAGGCCGAAAGCTCGATATACAACAAGTCCCTTCAAGTTTAATTCAATATATTGACCCACCTGCAGCATCTAAAACACTATAAAGGAACCGGGTTGCATAGGGTAGGGAGTTTCAAGCTTAGGGTTCCCAAGTCAAGCTGCAAGACTAAACGCCGACGGCGAAAACTACTGGACCCCGCATGTATAAATATCAAGACCAGACAAGAGAATGCGGAACAGGAGGAAACGCACCGGTGCGTTTTTTCTTCACAATATTTCCGATGTATCGTTCATTCATTCATTTACTCGTACCAAAATCAAAAACAGATGATTCGCCCTGTCCTATCCACTACCCAGTCAACGAGAACACAAACACCAGAGTAGATGAATTGTTCGAATAGAGGAAGCCGGATAGGAGGACAGCAGAAAAAGGTAAGAAGCAATATTATGCATCCGCCTGAGCAACAAGAAATTGATGGAGATCAAAACCATAACCATCTAATGCAGTCGGATATGACGAAAAGGCAGATTCTCAAATGATAAGTAAAAAAGACAAAGCACGTATGAAGGGAATAAAAAAAGATAGCCTCCAGGCAGAGATTTTGTTTTATCTTGTTTCATTCCGAGCTCTCCCATTTTTAGAGCGAAACTCCCCAGATGCCGCGTCCACCGCAAACCCCGAGCCATTCTCGCGGGTTGCCGGACTGATTGGTTCCACTCTGTGGTGACCAACTAATATTAGAGACTTCGTAGTCGCATTGCCAAGCGGCGGCGGGCCCGCGCTCAGAAGGCGTTGCTGGGGCTCCGGGGGTGTTAGCGGGTTGAGAAAGGGGTGCGGCATTCTGTTGATTGATCAGGTCCCATATCAGGACAAGACTATCGTCGCCACCGGAGGCCAGGATACCGCGTCGATTCGGTGACCACTCAACACAGTTGAGTGCCGCTGAGTGGCCCTTTAGCTCAAGAAGGGCTTGGCCGGGTTGCCGTACATCCAGGACGCGGACAATATTGGAATCGGAAGAGAATGTGGCGAGGAGGTGAGCATCATGAGGGGAAGCTGAGAAATGTGAGAATATGCTATTGATAAAAAGCCGATGTAATAACACGTACCTGCGATCCTCAGCAGAGGAGGAGGGAAGAGTCCGGAAGATGATGGGCCGGAAGGACTGGAGTTGCCAGGACTCATCGCCGCTAGAGAATATCAGTATGTGTGATTGATGTGTAAAATCATTGGGTCTACTCACGCCTTTCATTCTTGTCCGTCGGCTCATAGATTATGGTGCTGTGTTCGAGGCTTCGCAAGTCGAACATGCGGACGCTACCATCGGCACCGCAACTGACAAAGACATCGACGCTATTTGCACAGAAACGAACGTCGTATACTTCCTTGTCGTGTGCGATAAGCTGTGTTTTGGCCGTCAAGGTCGGGATGTCCCAGATCGTGCACGTGGTATCAATACTCGAGGTGATTATCAAACTCGGAGAAATCGTGTTCCAGTCAAGCGAGGTAATAGGAGCGGTATGCTCGGGGGATTTAGAATTCGACAGGAGGGCGAGTGGAGAAAGCTTCGAAGGGGGTGCATCTCGTGAGCTGGCAGGCCGTGTGATGGAGTTGGAGCTCTGCAAAGGTTGGGCGTTGGGAAGGGACCACAAGCGGAGGTGATCGCCCGAGGTGGCCAGCAGATCAGTGGACTGCTTTTGTGATGATGGGGGCTCCCATAAGATGCGCGTCACGGGATAAGAGTGAGTCGCCTCGGCTGTCTTGACATAGTCAAGCTTGATCTCCCCCGCTTGCGCATCCAGAGTATCGGGATCTGGCTGTGTCCAATGGGTGTCGATGATTTGAATCTGTAATACGATTAGTGTTTGCTGATAAAAAGCTGCATCGCAAAGGTGATCGAACATAGTTGTGGTTGTCTTCTAAATAACTCCCGAGTGCTAATTTGCCTCCAAAGGAACTGGAGCTTCCCGTCATCGGCCACTTGCACCAATCGACCGCATATATAGGCCATGGTGCCACATAGTTGCTATTTGTCGGGATCTGGGTTTCTCCATTGTAGGGAAGTGAACCCGGGCTCATGAGAGCATCGCCTAGCAAATGATCACCCGGAGGCCGAATGTCCGCCAGCCCCAGCGGCGAGTACTTGGAGCCCTGCGGGGTCTGGGGAGCATACCCGCCGGGCGAAGTGGGATATTTAGTGCCGTCCAGACCACCGTACTGTTTGTATGTTGACTGATCGAAGCCGGCCGGGCTGGATCGCGAATGACCGTGAGAGTTGATCATGCTTGTTCGATGGCTGGTTGGTGTCGACTGCTGCTGGAGGGTAGGAATGACCGATGGGGCTGTGTTGACCGAGACAGCGGAAGGGCGATGCTGGTTTCCGGGCGTGAGAGATCCTGGAACTGCGTTGCTAGAGTTCCCCCCGCTGCCCCCGTATTGCTGCGACTGCGGCTGCTGCTGTTGATGCAGCGGCAGCGAGGAGTGGACGTTGATCAAGGGCACTTGGGCGGCGGCGCCTGCATCGGGCGTGGTGGGGTAGTCCTGCGACAGGGGCTGGCGCGACAAGTTTGGATTGATCAGCCCAGTGGAGGGAATGTGCAGCTCCTCTGGGGTACGTCCAAACACGGCCGATCGCCGATTCGATTCGAAGGAGGCTGGGTTCGACATGGTGCGGAGGTGTCGTTCAAGGCCAGTCGATGGGGCTCTGTGAGAGCTCCACTTCCCCCGGGGATGGAAGAAGGTTAGTGGGCGAAGGACTCCGAATTGGGCACAAGGAGCTTCACGAGGAAAAGAGACGAGACAGCCGAGGATCAAACCAGCTGGTCTGGTTCGATGCGGTCGATGCGGTCGATGCGGTCGAAGAGCAGCTGGGGGTACGCGGATGAGTCAGCATGGAATACGGGCGAGTTGCTCCGGTGTTGTTGAAACATCTACACTTATTTACACTTTGTGGCATCTACACCTACACCTTGTTGCATTCTCTTTACAGCGTCTAATTTCAGATCACATCTCATCGCATATCCCAGAATTGCACACCAAGTCACACCTCTGACATGTCTTCCGATTCCCCCTCGGCCCTACTGCTGCTCCCCCCACCTCCCGCTTTCTCCTTCAACTGGGTAAAGGATGCATTCGAACCAGCCATCGCGGATGTTTTGACGAGGCTCGCAGAGCCAGTAAGAGCCTCTAACCGTGTTGCTACTCTCGACATTGCTCTGGCCATCCCCGATCTTCAGTCACCATCCTGCAGGCCCATCGGGAAGGTCTTCGCCCAACTCCAGCAGTATCTCACGAGCATCTATACGCTTGTTGGTGCCGTCGCTGCAGCTCGAGATGTCGAGTTAGACTTGCCCGGCGGCATTGACGCTCGTGTGCTATTCCTCGACCCCTCAACTACCCCCGAGGCAGTTTCTTCTCAGGCCAGTGTTGGTGACTTGGGATTCGGACCAGTCCTCGGCCTACACTCACTGGCCACCTCGGGCCGACGGTGGGACCATCTATGGTATCCCAACATCGAGGCTGGCAAGACATTGGCCAATTCCTTTGCCCGTAGCATCAACGGCCATGCCGGGAACCAGGCTAAGTCCATTCTACAGGCAGTTTCCAGCAGTTCGGCCTGGGCAGTCCCCGAGCCACTTTTAGTTCCCGAGTCAACCTCCGCAGTGCCCCATTATGCAGTGATCGTGGGAGGAACCTTTGATCACCTTCACCTTGGCCACAAGCTTCTACTTACAGCCCTTGCACTCAGTTTGGAACCGCCGACCCCCGCGGATAAGGACCAAGAGAGGCTCCTGGCAGTGGGGGTAACCGGGGATGCCCTCCTGGTCAACAAGAAGTATGCGGACTTTCTTGAAAGCTGGGAGGACCGCTTCCAGAACACAGCTGCATTCCTCAGAGCCATCATGGATATATCTGGAAATACTACGCCACGTCTGGACCGCACCACTGCACCTGGCCCCAATGGGAACTTTGTGGTGATGACAGTGCAACCCAACCTCGCATTCAAGTTCACGGAGATTTGGGATCCCTTTGGGCCCACCATCACGGAGGAGAATCTCACGGCGCTTGTGGTATCCAAGGAGACAGCATCCGGAGGAGCAGCCGTCAACACCGAGCGGGCCAAAAAGGGATGGAAGAGTCTGGCCATCTTCGAGGTGGATGTGCTTCAGGCCGGGGAGGCCACGGACGTCACCAGCAGCAACTTTGACGGAAAGATCAGCAGCACAGACATCAGACGACGACGCATGAATCTAGCCAAGGTCTGAGGGCGTAAATGATTGAGTGATTGGCAATGATGAGGGGAGGGGAATTCCTCTTGTCTCCAGCCATCCCCCATCCTATAGGTACCCTAGGTACCCTCGCGGGTGGCTCGGTACCTGTAGGAATGCTTGTAGATACAGTAGTAGGCTGCGCATTCAGAATTCGGCCAATTTCACCCAATCCCATCGACTCCACCAAGAGCCCGTCACTCTGCAGATGTGACAAAAGGAGCGGGGCCTGCATTGGCTTCCCCTCCCATCGCAACTCTCCCTCTCTACCAACCATCATCCAACCAACCCACTCTTTCGTCCTCCGCCCACTGCAGGTTCGCGCTATTCATGCTGGCTGGCCGCATCCTCTCTCAATCATGTGATTGTGCAGAGCGCGTCTCGCCAATGGGGCCGACCAGATCGCGATGCCCTGGTTTGTCACCGCTGGATGCACGCTAGGGTCTGATCATCCCGGTCGCGCGCTATCACTAGGGCGAGAATCGCATGGTGAGACAAGTCACTCTGGGGTTCGACGAGTCTACTGGCCTCGAGAGCTTGTTCTGTTTATAGCGCCCAGCTCTTCCCCCGTGTCGTGCGCCCGTCCCTCCCCTCTCTCCCCCTGGTGATCTGTGATCTCCTCTTCGCGCTGGTCTGTAAAAGACCCAGAGAGCCGCCCTTGCTCGCCTTCGTTTTTCTTCTTCCATGTTGCTGCAACTCATCCAAGCAGCCGTGATTGACGGCTGCGCGCGCCGATCATGGCCCAGCCACGTCACATTCAAGATCTTCCCGACGAGCTTCTGAGCGAAGTGCTATCTTTTGTACTGGCATCCGCATCCGCATTGGCGCCGGGAGCTAGGTCTGGATTTCGTGCCCTAAATGGTATCCGCAATGGGAACGGACTCGGGAATCACGGCATGGATCACCAACCCATTGTGTATGGAGAGGCCTCGGATCTCGACCGATTTCGACTCGTCTGCACACGATTCATGCGGATCGGCACGCCGCCCAAATTCTCCCACTTTAACCTGCGGTTTTCCAGAGATGGCTTTCGACGGCTGGATGAGCTGCTCCAGATGCAGTTGGCCTGCTACGTCAATTCTGTGACCTACCTGGTCCGACCTTTTTACAAGGGCAGCGGTAAAGAGCAGCTCCTTTCCCACGAGAAACACACGCAAAACTGACGACGTATGAATAGGCTGGGCTCCGCTCCTTCGCACACTCGGCAAGAAACACCCCACCCTCGCGCAAGTACACCGTAGTCGACTACAGGATCAAATAGATCTAGTCGACAATGACACCGATCTGAGCCAGCTCCGCATGGCGATGGCCTCATTCTCCACGCTGCAGGAACTCAAATTACTCCGCCTACAAGACGGAGTAGACGAACGTCTCCTCGACTTCATCCGTGACTCCATGATGAGAGGGACGCACAATCTCGACCATACCACTCACTTCGACTGGGAATCCGCGTGCTCACGCGCAGTAACCAATCTCGGGATTGCCTTGCTAGACTCCCAATGCACAGCCATCCGCTTCATTGGGCCGCAAATCAGCCCTGAAGCGACACTACGACTCCTCAAAGCCCCTTCAACCACTCTCGCTGCAATGGGTCCCCGCCTTACAAGCCTTGATATCACATTCCACTCGAACAATGATATATCACCCACAATGTCCGACCTTTCAGATGTATTCCACCGCTTCTTCCTAGAAGCAAAGAACCTCGTCGCAATTCACATCGGGTTTCCCTCAAAACACCCACTCTCTCTCCCCCTCGACTCAATCTTCCACAATATCCGCTGGAAAACCCTCCGCGCACTAAGTCTTCAAGGCTGGCGCCTATCCGCAGAAGATATGATCTCCCTAGCCCGGCGTCACCAGCGTCAACTTCGCGATCTCCGCTTAACAGCCATCTACCTGCGAGGAGGGAAGTGGAGTTCAGTACTGAGCGTCCTCCGACACGAAATGGACCGCCTGGATCGTCTCGAGATAAGAGATATAGACTACGTAGCGCACTTCGACGAGTTGTCCATCTCTACCGGTGTCGAAATCTTCAATCCAATCCCGATTCAGCCCCCTTCTTCCTCTGCGTTCTTCCTCACGGCCGGAAATCCTTCCCCCGACCCTCAATCGCCCCCGAGTCTCGCTTCGAATTCGCCTGCACACCTGCTCCAAGACCGTCTACCATTTCGCCGAGGATCGATGGAGAAAGTGCGGGGATTATCTGCGGACGAGCTGGGGGATGATGGGGTTCATGTGAGGCGAGATCAGGAGCGTCTTTGGGAAGCGTGGGTTCTCGCAGCGGGGAGGGAGCGGGAGCGGACACATCGGACTTGGAATGGACATGAGAATGGACGGAATGGATTTGGATCGCACTAGGCATTGCATTAGACATTGACAGTATGCATGATGGGCTGGGTTGGACATTTCGTGTACGAATGCCGGAGTTAGCGGTTATTTGCAATTGCAAATTCAGATATTTCCATTTTACTTTCGTTTTCCTAGATTATATGATTGATGAGTAGTACTAATCTAACCAGCTTGTCCCACCCTTCTAGGTGCCTGAGGTACTACTCTAAAAATAGAAGTTGATCTGACCCAAAATAAAGTTTAAGGTTTCAGCTACGCATTTAGTGATGGCATCTTATCCACAAACAAAGGCATGGTTCAAAATCTCGCAGAAGTGGTATCTCAAGCTCAAACAGCCACCAGGCCAAGTGAAGTGCAAGAAAAGCCCAGCAAAGAGCAAATAGAACAGAACAGAACAGACGAATGACCGAAAAGATTTACAAATCGGCGGCGAAACCGAACAAAGAAATGCCAAACAGAAAATGGCTATGCCTTCCAACACAATCGGAAAAAGGATGAATCAAGAATAGCAATGAGACCAATCGCCACCGGCTCGCGCAAAGCTAAGGGCATCAACAAAGTCTGACCGACGACAACGTCCCAGCGAATCAACCGGACACCCATGTAACGGCACGACGCGATCATTAACCAAGACTCGAACCAACGGTTCAGTCTCCCGGTTACAGGTCATCATCTCGATGTAAGCGCGCGCAGCGAATGGAACCGTCCAAGCCGCGGAGTATCCGCCAGAACTAGACGCGGACTGAACGTGCGAGCGAGAGAGCGGGTGGGTACCATTATACAAACCCATCGCAAAGAAGATAGGGACCATGCCATTATCATGTGAGAAATCTGCGTAGATAGATTTGTGAAGGGGGAATGTTGGTGCCCCTGGTGCGTCGAGGGTGGTGTTTGTTGAGGTTGAGTCATTCACAGGCGTGTGGGTCATTCTCGCGATGAGTTCGTTCACGAAACCTACACCTTGTGTGGGGCCTAGGGGGTTTCCTGCGCCGTAGCCGTAGTATTTGCTTAGGGATTGGAGGTAGTTGTATTGGCTCCATTCGGAGTCTGTAAAGAGGTCGCAGAAGAGGGATAAAGTGCTTCCGTCTTCGTTTGAGGAGATTGTGTCGAAGGGGCACATGTCCATCAGGTAGACGACTTGACTGTCCGTGAAGGATACGCCCGGGAGGTCTCTTTCAAGACGCGAGGCAATGGGAGATGCAATGAGAGCTATGTATCTGTCCTCGATCTTATCACCCAGATCGCTGGCTTCAAAGACGGGACATGTATTGTGGTTGAGGGTATTGTTTGATCCCGCTTCTTCGGAGATTACCACGTTGATAATCGGGCTTGGCTGGCTATTGCTGGTATGTCCGTCATTGTTTTTAGTCTGCTGGAAGCCCCGGATGAAGTTCTTGCCTGACTCCACGACCCGCGATTGGCCCGATGCTCGGACGAAAGGTACATGATCTCGAGCCAGCGCGGCGTATCGTTCATAGAACTTGATACCGGAATTGATCATTTGGCGCTCGCCAAAGGGCGTCAAATCATCACTACCCATGGTGTAGTTGTAAGTCTCGATAAAAGCAGTTTTGCCGTGAAATGCGGTAGCATTGGCCTGAATGGCCTTGATCAACTTGGCATATTCCTCGCTCTTGGAGGAAGTTGGATAGCGCGCACCATGCCGGGATAAAACCTGGACAAAAGTGACCTCGCATTTGTCAGGTACAGCTGCAGAGAGATTATCCTCTACCACGGAGAAGTAAGGGGAGTACTGGCCCCAGCGGTGAGAAACATCGGTGAAGCATTGGTACCCATCCACCACGCTATCGCAGCGTTGAGCACGACGATACGGAGGCAGTTTCTTGACCCTGGAATAGAGATTCGCCCGCACGTCAGGAATTGAATGTTTATTAGCCACGAGGTTCGATCCTGAGGATTCATACCCAACGGTGAAGTACACCAGGAGGAGAGCCAAGAGGCCCAGTAGGGCTGCGATGGACGTGACCAGCCATTTAGCCGAGTGGGACTCTTTCGACGGCCGTTGATCTTCCGATGGATCGCCAAGCAGATGTTGTTCCTCTGGGAGGCGGTTGTGTGCTCTTTGGTACCCCGCCATGTCCAAGATCCAAGATCCAAGATCCCTGTAGTAGATGGATGGGATGGCAATAGACCCGAGTGAGAGGATTGGACTGGGCTCGAGACGAGAGAAGTGAAGAAGAAGAGAAAGAAAAGAAGAAGCTCACCAGCAGCCCGGAAGAATAGCCGCAGTCTCTCGGAGGACGCGCATTCTTCGCCTCGTGTGGTGCTTGAAGATGTCCTCGTGAGGCCAGGTCGCCCGCTGATTGGCTGCAGCTCGGGCCGGGGCACACGGACATGGCAATCTGGCAGGAGCGACTGCCTCTTCTTCACTCCCAAATTAGCAAGAATCTGCAGGTACGGACTTGCTTCTAGTTTAGTATTTCAGTCCAAATTACTAACTAGTAGCTATTGATTAATAAATATCACTACTGAACACTATATATTAATTACTAGATACTACATATTAAAGTCTGGACTGACTCAACAATGACGACGAAGTGGATCGTTTATTCCCTGACGGTTTCACTTTCCCCTTAGTCCATGCTCAGTCCTTCTCGACTCCGCCGTGTGCCCAAGTACCTCGCACAAGAAGAATAGCCCTACAGGGAGATCCTAGCATTTCTATAGCTCCTCAGTTTAGCCATGCTAGTATCACATCATGCTATAACATGTACCATAATTTATAAATCACGCACCTCTCACCTATAGTTACCTAAATTGATCATGCTGTCCTGAGCAGGGTAGATCGAAGAAATCGCATTACAGCTACACCTAACTCGGTTTCCGGTTATGCCAGTGCGTCCGGCATCTTGCGACCTGGTTGCAGATGCTGACTAACTAGTAACTCCCCCATCAATATCATCCGCCCTCTGAGACATTTACTTCGTCCGTCCTTGACAGCTACTGCCGACAGGGATGACCCTTCCGTTTGTCGTCAACATCAGTAATCCTGCCGCTTGAGTCAGACTGTCTACAGTGTGTCCCAAAACCGATGCGACTGCTTTTACTCTCTGATTGTTCACCACTTACGCCCTTCGACTCTTTCTCACATCCATTGCCAAGATACAATATTCCATACACATACAAAGAGTATTTAGGTATTGACAAAATTCCTGTATATCTTCTGGGCATCCAGAAAGGTACATTGGTACGTACAGAACACCATTCCACATTCTTTGTAACATATTGTGAATATGATCATTGGTTGGCGTGTAAATTCGTAAGTCGTTCGGTTCGAAGGCAAACCATTCAAACAGCAATAGTCATAGTCCGATCAGCAAATTTCCTTCTTCGTCGGGGCCAGTGAGTATTTTTTTTGTTATGTATGCGTCTTCGACGTTGGCTCATTCTTATTGGTTTCACTGATGGTGGTGGATCAACTTCGTGGTGCGGGGCTCTGTCAGCCTCAATCTGACACCTTCTGGAATTTAAAAGTGAAGCAGGAATGTTGTAATCAGCCCTTTCAAACATAGAGAAAGGTATCTGAACAATGGCCGAAACTCCCTTTTCACATTCAGATTATTCCTTGACAATTATATGTGCACTATCCAAAGAACTGGCTGCCATGAAAGCCATGCTTGACGAAACCCATCCTAACCTTCCCCCACCACTTTCCAGCCAGTCCTACACGTTGGGGAGGATGGGAGGCCACAATGTCATCTTAGCTTGTCTTCCATCTGGTATGTACGGCACAATATCGGCAACAGCTGTTGTATCTCAGTTACAATCAATGTTTCCGAGCGTACGATATGGTCTCATAGTTGGTATTGGTGGCGGTGTGCCGAGTGAAACAGCAGACATCCGACTCGGCGATGTTGTAGTCAGCAGACCTAATGGAACTTCTAGTGGCGTGATTCCGTATGATCAAGGGAAAGCCATTTACGGTGGACACTTCAAGCAAACCGGCACACTCAACCAGCCACCGCCCATCCTATTAACAGCGATAGCGCAATTGGACGCAAGAGAAATGAATGAAAAAAGTGATGCTCTTTCAAAATCTATATCACAAGTCCTAGCTCAACACCCAGATATGGTGGCTCAATTTTCGAAACCCCTAATCAAGGACCGCCTCTTTGATGCAAAATATGAGCATCAAGGATTAGATGTGACTTGTGTTAACTGCGATCCCAAAAAAGAAGTTTTTCGTACTACGCGAACGTCCGAAGAGCCTAGTATCCATTATGGAACTATTGCATCTGGTAATCAAGTTATTAAGGATGGCTCTGTCCGTGATCAGATTGCAAGAAAGCTGGATGCACTGTGTTTCGAAATGGAGGCAGCTGGGATCATGAACCAGCTCCCTTGCCTTGTGATCCGTGGAGTATGTGACTATTGTGACTCGCACAAAAACAAAAAATGGCAAGGATATGCAGCTCTTGTGGCAGCTGCTTACGCAAAGTCATTATTATCTCTGGTTCCTTTAACCCACATATCAGCGCATGAACAACGTGAGTCAGAGTTGCTTTTGATGTTTGTATTAGTATCTAACAAGATCATCGCACTAGGGATTTCTGATGTATATGAGGTATGTTTGCAGCAAAATTCAGAACTATTGGTTGGTTAGAAAAGAGTCCTAACAATTGATCTTTTTCCACAGAGAGTGCACTTTGAAGATAAAGTAAAGCCTGACCTGATAAAAGCTCCAAGCTCATGTATCCACGATGCCAGGAGTGGTGGAAGACCGACTCCGGGCCCAACACATCCCTGGTCTTCATGTCATCTACGACCCGCCATTAATCAGCTGGATATCCTGGACTACTATCGGGCAAGCTCCAATTGTGGAACATGGTGTATTTGCAAATGTCATTCTCCTCTACGCCTTCGTCTATCGCTACTTTGTGGGTTTTTTGGAAATATAGGGATCACAATATCTCGTTCCTCTTCATATGAGAGGATATGCACCGAAGCTACTTGCTCGCAGCGGTCGGTATGTGTTTCAAGGGCAATGCTTCAACTACCAGCATTTATCTTGAAGAAAATCATATATCTCGTTGTTAGCGTCCACCCTTATGGTCGTCTCGACATGTCACTCAGGACACTCCGGGTTGTTCCTGATAATGCAGATATCATGCAGTTTGCCAAAAGAGGAAGCCTAGACGATGTGCGATCACTTATAAATAAAGGCTTGGCAGCACCGACAGACGTGAACGATAGCTGGGGAGTACCTGTGCTAAATGTGAGTCATACCTGAAAACACATCATGTACTAGGAACTAAGAAAATAAGTACGCCGTTCAGGGCTTACATTTGGACCTTTGCATGTTTTTGGTCAGCGAAGGTGCCATTCCCAGCGTGGAAAATAGATCGAATGTGTAAGTTGCCATTGTGAAATGACTGCTTCGGGGCTCTAACATATGCTCAGCTCAGCTCTTGATAGGGCATGGGATATTGTTCTGTCACGAAGGTGTGATATTGAAATAGAGCAAAGACTGCGTTCAATCTTCTCATTATGGTATGATTCGGTATGGTTTGAAGACCAGCAGTTCACCAGTCTGCATAAAATTGTGCTCGGCGCGGTGGATCATGACCTCAAGGCTCAGTTAGAATTATCCACATCGAATATCAACGAGAAGGATGCCAAAGGGCGCACACCTATTGCTTGGGCGGCTGCTCGAGGAGATGTGAAGTCTGTTCAGACCTTACTATCTTTTGGTGCAGACCCCGAAATCAGCTGTGATACAGGAAATAACCCTCTTTTGCGGAGCGTTCGCGCCAAGTCCCCGGAATGTGTCAGGCTCCTTCTGGAGTATGGTGCTAACGTACAACGCAAAAGCACTCTAGGATTTACTGCCCTACATTATGCAGCATACTATCGAGATGATGAAGCTTACTTGAAGATGCTTCTCGATTTTGGAGCGCCAATCGAGGAGAAGGACAACTATGGCTGGACTCCCCTCTCATGTACCGCTGAGTATGATCAGTCTAAGAGTGCTCGGATCCTATTAGATTACGGAGCAAACCCAAATTTCCCTGATAGAATTGGATGGACCCCAATTTTTAGAGCTATTAGCTCAAACAGTCACCGGGTCCTGAAATTACTCCTTGAGAAAGGAGCTGACTACTGTTCTCTATCTTCACGATTAGAGACTGTTCTTCATGTTGCAGCGGCGCGAGGTGACCTCGAAACTATTGGTTTACTCACAGATGCGACAATGAGGGGATTAAATGCTGATATGAAGGACCTCGATGGTCGTACTGCAGAGGAGATATTTGTCTCCCGGGGTCAATCGCCATCCGATCTTGACACTGCTTTCACCAATCTTTTGAATCGTGTGAAGGATTTATCACCCAGTGAAAGCATTACATAAATAAGATTGCCTAACAGGATTTTCTTATGATTTTGGCGCATGCTGCAGAGATCCCCTATATTTCTTATGTGATTATACTCCACTCTATCTATATTCAATTTTTCGTCAGATTGTCACCGAATTTTACGATATCATCAAGTTTTCTATTAATAAGTATTTAAAATTATTGCGATTATCGTGCCATAGGTGAGCTGCAGCAGGACAGATACTAAATAAAAAGACATCTCGAAAAAGAAAAAAATCATATTTGGTATGCACTAGAAATCCTGTGGCCAAAGAACAAGACGTAGAAGGCTTTGAATTCTTGGACTATCTACAAACATGAGTCTACTTCTACTTAGTGGTAGTAAGTGCATGTTTCCATTCTAATCATCCAACTTGAACAACTTAAACTTGAACACGAACCAAATCCTCTACCTCACCATCATCTATCGCCGGGGACTCAAATTTCATTTCATCAATACCATACACAACCCACCAAATGGGTCAACCGCGATTAACAACACAAATTCAAGCCTGCCTCGAACAAGCCTTTGGCTACCCGTCTCGGAACGGACGCCAAAACCTCAACAGGTTGGTTCGACTAGGAGTTTGCGCCTTATTGACTCTCCCAGAAAATCAGATCCCCGCTATTCCCAGCAGAAGCCGTCCCTATTATTTACAAGAAAGCCAAAGAAGATTCTGTGACTGACGAGGAAACGATCGAACGCGCCAGCACTTCATCAGAGGCTGGATCTAAATCCCTGACCTTTTCAATAGCTCCTCTAGTTCCTACACATGTAATCGATATATGTATCTCGCAATATGTATACAAATCAGGAGAAAGAACGAAGTATGCTTCAGTGATTTCCGGAACAGGTCTCCACCGTAGAGCATCTTGAAGCCACATATATCTTGCACATGCACGCTCTGCAACCGGAAACCGGCGATAAATCGGAGCCGCAACTGTATTCCAAGCCATTTTAATTAATAGAGTAAGAGGAAAAGACAGATCCTTCCAGCCTTTTCCTAACATAACCCCACAATCTATTTCACTAGTTCTGGAATCCATGCGCAAATAGCCTCAAACTCCACGGCGACAAGCGCAACATGCGCGCCACCAACAAAGATATTTGACAGCCCCCCTATCTGTCACAGCGACGGGAAGATCGAGCTAAGCATGCCGTCAACCTGTCAACCTTGATCGGGGCGATTTTACGCGACTTTATTCCACGAATCCTTCGAGCCCGCATTAAGCAAGGGGGTTGACAGAAGTACCCGATACCTGTATGTGCCCCGTCCCACAATAGTTCGATCAACCGCACCGCACACCCCACACAAACATACATACCTGCTGCGAATCCATCCCAATGGATCGCGTCGGATCCGAATCCGTCTCCGTCTCAGCCCCCCCACCCCACTGCAGTTAGACGAGGTGACAGCTTACAAGCGAGCATCCGCGGAACTAGGGTGAGCAGATAAAAGTAGGCTAATGCATGTCTTGCTTTAACGGTGACGTGCTGCGCAGGAGCTGTCATCGTAGATCATGAAAATCACCCTTAACTTCCAATGATTGATTTGTTCCTTTTTTCACAGTCCACTTGGTTCCATATTAGGTGGATATAAGCTAAATGATATAGTCTACGTTTATTTTTTAGTAAACCGTTCCGTCCCCCAGCGAAATCCCGCCCTTGGTACTTTGGTCAATTGGATAAAGATGATGGATCGAAAATGACAGATTGAGTAGATCAACCCAGTTCAAGGGCTTGGAATGGTTGGAGGGGCAACATGTAGTTGATTTTCAGGATTTGTAAAGATCAGCTCTATAGCGGAGTCACATTTAAGCCGCGAATGCAGCGAATCAAGAAGGTAAATGCCATGAAAAAGAAAAAGAAAAAAGGAATCGGGGAGCTGCTAAAAGTGATGAATGGAAATAGAATCAAAATATCAATCTTTTTGACGTCGCTAATGGAGGTATCACCGCAAAACCAGAAACCATGACAACTATGTAATGCAGTAAAAAGGGGGAAGGATGACAGGGATGAGATGGGATGAATATGGGGGCCGGAAGAAAGCAGAACACCGATTTGTGCAGATAACCCCAGGTAGAAAAAATGAACAGCCCAGAAAATTACCAGCAGCAAAGGAGGAAAATGCAAAATACCAATACAACCCAATCGCTTTTGTAAATGGCACCGCTAATCCGAGCATGCTCCACCAGTTCGCGGCCAATATTGGCCGGGGTATTTTTTGTGCACATGAGTATTAAAGCACATAGGAGATAAACAAAAGAGATACAACAGAAAGTAATAATTCCTTGTTTGACAAAATATGAAGCACCAATTCCAAATAGCTGCATCCTTCTAGACACCGTTATGGTCGGGACCATGCTTGAAATGGAGGTAGAGGGGTTCCAGAGACAGGCGGTGGACCTGGGGGCGCAAGACTCCTGCCTGCAGGTGGGGCAGGGGAATACGAAGCCGGACTACCGGGCCAACTAGCCTGCGGTCGACCTGTATCAAGGATCCTCGGTGCCTGCGCGGGCGGTGCATTGGGGGCAGGGCGGGATGCGTCTGCGGACCAGTTGCCAGCGTCGACGGGGAGACTGGGCGAAGACGGACGCGGAGGGAGGGAACTGAGAGACATTGAGCGGCCGAGATGATCGCGAAAGAAATCCCGTTCACTGCGGTAATGGTCTCTTTGTTGCATAAGAGCCCGAATTTCGTCAGCTTGGCGGCGAAGGGAGTCCATTTGTCGCTCGATCTCGTCTTGTTGTGAGGCTAGGCGCTGCTCGAGCTGCATCTCGTTGCGCTTACGGTTTCGGAAACGTCTTGAGGCGTCGCTGTTCGCTTTGCGCTTTTCTGCTTGGCTGGTGGAGCCTGATTTCAGGTCTAATACGCAAGGTATTAATGACGAAGATAGACCGCTGCTCTGGGCCATTGGTTCTTCTTTCACGCGCGGTCCGGCTGTTGCTGGGGTCATGTAGGGCGTCGGTGCAGTATAGGGCGTTGTACTTGGTGCCATTGATGCGTTCGTCACTCCCGGTGACACTCTAAACTGACCATAACCAGCATGAGGCGTAACGGGGCTCGTTTCTTTTGAGTTAGGGTTGGTCATTAGGCCCGGGCCAGCACTGGTTCGCCGTGAGTGAATACCTGATGTAGACTGTAATGATGCAGACGCTGGAGGTTGAGTATTTGGGAGTGAGCTGATGGGTCGAAGTGCTGTGTCTAATGGCAGAGGTGAACTGGATGGCGGCTGACGAGCAATCAGAGACGGTTCATGTGCCACCAACGGCGAGTGCGAAACACTAGATTGCCCGGATGTTCTGCCACTGCCACTGACAAACCGTGCAGATGGAGAACTAGGGTTCATCAAAGGTCGGGAATGAGATCTCGGTGATAATGGTTGTAATCCGTGTAGAGCCCTAGAAGCCGGCGAAGACCCTTGTCGTGGTCGAGGAGACGAGGGTCCTGGTAGATTCAATGGCTCACGAACTCCCGTAAGATCATCTGTCTGCGCCGGATGGTTCAAGATAGAGTGAACGCCAATGGACCTTGAGGAGTCGAGCGGTGGTTCCACAGGGCCGTATGGATGCCATGACTGCGGACGAGTCCGTAATGGTGGTCGACGAGAGGAATGGCGGCTGCCAGGTCCATAGTCGTCGGTCCCACTACGGTCATCTTGGGCATCGTCGGACAATGGGCCTGCGCGCAGAGGGTTCTGCGACATAGACGGAACTCGGTTGCGGGCCTGGGCCTGGGAATTAGGGCATGACCGAGTCCCCCCTCCCTCTGAAGCACTGGGGGTCTCACGAGAGTGAGAGAGGGAGGGATTCGGAAAGCGAGGATCCGCTGGATAATGCGACAGCTTAGGCGAGTGCAGCGGCCTCGGGTAAGGCGCAGTTAATACGCTGATGCCCAGGGTAGCCACGATGAAGGTTGGGAAGAAGTGAAAAGATGCAGGGAGCCCGAACTAGACAGGCGAAGCAAGCAAGTGACAGATGACGAGTGCTGGACAAGTTGAAACCCAATTGAGAAGCAAACGATTGGGTCGAGGGCAAAGTCGAGGTTGAGGGTTTGCGGTTCGAGGATTTGTTTAGGTCTCAAGAGATCGAGAATTGAATCCGGGCAGGGGAAAATGATTCCCTCCAAGTTAAGGATGATGAGCAAGCAGATCAACCATGTGTATGCACGACGGAATCGATCCGAGGCCCCATCCAGCAAAGGGGTCAAAGCTACGGAAAGGGGAGGGAGAAAAGTGAAAAAATGGAGCTTTTGTAGAGCCGTTGAGATCCAGCGGTGTGCGAGGGAGAGGGGAGGGGGGCATGATCCATCACCTTCTGGGGGGGCTAAGACAGAGTTGTCTGTCCGACCCAGCGTGTCGGATAGCGTTGGGCAGGATCTCCTAGGTCCCAGCCTCGAGAAGAGCCCTCGTGGGATCGTGGATCGATGGATCGTCCGTCCTGGTGATGCCAGTCAGTCAGTTCCCATCCGCGCTCCGCCAGTACCAGTGCCAATTTCTAGTTTAGTCTCAGTCTCCACCATGGCGATGGGTGATGGCTATGGCTATGGGGCCCAGATAATGCCATCTCTCATTTTTCCCAAGCGATCGTCGGGAGGCACGAATCATCGGCCGAAAGGCGATGGGGGAAACTGCAAGTGCGCGGGTACCGTCACCGTGGACATGGACAGGGGACGAGTGGAGCAGATGACGCTTTAGAGCGGGGAATGAGGATGTCCATGGTTATCATTGACAGGATCAGATCCATGACGCAGAGAGGAACGACTCATTTCTGGCCAGGGGTCCTGTCATTTTCCGAGAGTTTGGCTCTTGGGGGGAAGGGGAGTCAGACTAACCGGAACTAGAGGCATATCCATTCGACAAAAGGGGAAAGGAAACAAAGAGAAAAAGGAATTAAAAAAGAGGCGAAAAAAAGAAAAAAGAAAATCGATTTATGGGTACAACAAAGCAAACCTAAAAGGCAACACGTTCGTTGTACAGACTTGCCTCGTCAGAAGTACCGACGAATTGTCTCTTGCTACCCGGCCTGCATTTCAGTGCAGGTCTTATATGCAATGCCAGGCATTCAAAATCTGCTGCGCGAGGTACATGTACGGAGTAGCTACATACATACTTCTTGCCTTCCAAACCTTAACGGATACCATGTTATGCATGCATCATCGTCCCCGTATCAATCACGGCACCAGGGGGGCCACCGTTGGGGACCGTTAGGGGGAGGAGAAGGGGGTGGGTGGAGGACAATAGCTTCTCCACTACTAGTAAGGCAGTGAGCGCCACTATGAAATGCAGTGGTTCCTCACCGGTCCTTAGGACCCGCTAGAGAAAGTGAAATGTGGGTTTAGCACGACGTGGGCCCAATCTGCGACGATGGTCGGACTATGGCGTCCAGGATGCTCGTTTCCACGGTGCTGGGATGAGGCAACTGCTGACGAGGAGGGGAGAGACTAGCTCATAGCAGTTGCGCCGAACTAACAATCAACGGCGAGCAGCTAGTAGCTAACAGCCAGTTGAGAACTGACTAGTTGACTAGTTAGCTAGCTCAGACCGAGCTTCAGGCCGAGCCGGGCCCGTTAGATCGGAGGAATGCGATGATCACGAACGGAGAGCGGAAGCCCTACGTCACCGTGAAGATTGCCATTGACGAAGAAATTAAATCAAGCAGACTTGATAATTAATTTGGACCCCAGCAGCTCGTGTTACAAGGATCTACATGGCATCAGGCGGAAACCATCGAACGGCTAGTTTTCCTCTTTCATTTTGGGCAGACCCAAAAAGAAAGAAAAGAAAAAAAATAAATAAATAGAAATAGAAACAAAAACAAAAATAAAAAACAAAATAAAAATAACAAAAGCAAGAGCAAGAGCAAGATTGACAGCTCAGCAGGTCGATCTCCATCCAGAAGCGTCAAAGGCAAACCCGCACTGCTAGCCCCCTGAAGCCTCACCAATGCTCGCGTGCATGAACGAGGCGAGTCAACAGTCAACGCCGGGGAGAGTTAGATAGCTCCGGCAAATGGAGGATGATGGATCTCGACCCCAAGTCAATTTCGATTTCAATTCAAATCCAAATTAATTTTACTTAGCCTCGCCCCGCCGAACGATGTTAGCGCGGATGGCTTCCGCGTGACGAGAATTGAAGAAGATCGGTCTAGCGCTGAAGCGGCTGCAGCGCAAAGTGGATTCCGCAATCCTTCAGGAGGGAAATGGGGCATAACATGGCGGAGCTGAACTCAGACTCGATTTTAGTCTTAGGTCTTGCGTGCAGGGGGCGGAGCCCAGTCACTTGGTTCCTGGTCACTCGCCCAACGCCGATCGTCCTGTTTCTCCGCTAGTGGTCTCCAGAGTGCTAGCTGCTAGGCTGGAGGAGAGAGAGGGCTAGAGGGTACTAACCCCGTCAAGGGAAGAGGGGCGAATGTTAGGATGGAGTCGAGAGATAGATCGACTTGCAGCTGTCAGGGTCAGGTTGCCAGATCGCACGATCGTACATTTGAGATGTACAGAAAGTATGTATGTACCCGTACAGAGTAATCGCATTTTGCACACCGATTTCGTTATTTTCGCAGCCGCCTTTAAAGCCAACGACGAATCATCTCCCTGCACGAGGAAACATTTGCGGCCTGATAGATTCATCGCTCCTGACTGGTCGCCCGAGCAGAAATTTCTAGCCTCGTCCGACTCTGGACCTCCCTCCCTCCATAAGCACTAGCCGCCGCGTCTCGCAAGTAACCCGGGGCTAACTCAAATGGCATTGGTGGCGTACACTCTCAAACGACCGTTCCCAAAGTGCCGGGTCGCGATGGAAACCAAAAAACCCCCAGATGCGTGTCATGCCCAGCGGAGGTGATAGGGGCCAAACTTTGAAGGTCGGGGTTGGTCCCAGGTATCTGGTACACGGGTTTTGCGTTTCCAGATTGAGGTCGTGGAGTACCGATACTTGCTCGGTTGTAATTCTAGCTCTAGCTCTAGCTCTATGCACATACTAGTTCCCCCCACCCCCCTGTTGACTGTTATATTATTTCATTTCTACCTCGGATGACGAGTTGATGATGCGTAAGCTTGGTTTATGACAGGGGGTTATGGCTACTGCATAACTTCTGGTGAATATCGCCTCTTCCGCTTGCTTTTTCCCGTCTGTACATCGTTGAAGCATGTATTGTAAACCTTCCTGTCGGTGGGCATCCAGTGCAATATCTCGTGTCCGCTGCACCCGCCATGAAAAAGAAACGAAGCCATCATTCGATCTTCACGGTCTAGACTTGGATTCCTTTTCCGCTGCCCCTGCATTGGTGCGGAGTATACGATATCTCTTTGTTTACTGCAAGTCATGAACTCTGTCCGTAGATAGTATGCGACGCGTGAGGCGCGAGGCAAATGGGGGCTGGAATGACAATGCCCTTCATCCTCACCGCAGCTGTCTGCCTAGCACACCGAAACAATGTCCCAACCCCGGGGAACAATCACATCTCCGTGCCTGCATCTGACCTGCAGGACGACCCGCCGTGGCAGTGCAGTAAAGTGTTCCCATCACACGCGTGCGATCAGGCGGATTGTGAACTGGACTGAAAGGCGAGAGATCTGTACAACACGTACTACAAAGTTACTGTCTCGATCTCTTGTGTGGTTGACCCCCCCTGATTCGACATGTAAACTTTCTTCTTTACATCCCCCTTCTCCCCTTGCGGCCTGCAGGTCTGAGCCACGGTGACAGCGAGCCGGTCCGTCATTCCTTCGCCCGTTTGGCGATCGTGACCCACTGTAGCTCATGCTTTTACTGCTTCGAGCTTTGTAGCGCGAGTCCACACGATGGATTCGCCACTGCAGAAGGTTCAAAGGGGTAATGCACGGTCGATCGTTTTAGCTACAGCACGGGTGATGTATCTAATTACTTTGTTATCCGTCGCAATTCATTTCTCGAAACGGTTTCGCTCTAACTCTCTCTTTCCCTCGGACCTGAGAGGAGTATCTAGTTCGCAAACCGAAACTCATTCTTTGCCTTACCCCGAACCCCAACATCAACTCTAAACACCCGTCCTCCAAATCGCACCGACTGAGGAAATTGCTCGTCATCCCGGTCATCCTTGGCAGAGGTGATGAACAGCTCCGTGCCTACAAAGCACGGACAGGTTGGGTTCCGCGTTGGCAGGTCAATCTGAGCAATGACTCTACCCTCCGTCGAGACTCGAAGCACTTTGCCCCCGCCATAGATGGCGGTCCAGATACAACCCTCGACGTCCATGGCGAACCCATCCGGCTCAAGCGGCTCTCCGAGGTCGAAGTGCACGCGCCGGTTGCTAATGGCGCCGGTCTCGGCGTCAAAGTCGAAAGCAAAGATCTGGCCCGTGGGCGAGTCGGTCAGATACATCGTGTCATTGGCATAGTTCCACCCAATGCCGTTGGGGATCGTCACTGGTTCCAGCATCCGGTGCAGGCTGAGGTCCGGATCCAGTCTGAACAGCACGCCTTCGGCCCTCGGCTTCCTCACCTTGGGATCATTCATGGCACCAGCCCAGAACCGCCCGTGGCTGTCGACAGCACCGTCATTGAAGCGCATTCTACATCACGATCCGGATCAGCACGAGATGGTTCGGTTCGGTTCAGTTCAGCTCGCTAGCCCTTCGGTGGGTACACGATCGACTTACAACTCCGCCTTCCCCGGGCCATCTTCCTCGCCCCAGGCCTCGCGAATGTAGCTCAGTTTACCGGCGGACCGGTCCAGCCGGGCAAATCCATGCTTAGCCCCAACTATCAGCTGATCCTGATCCTGCTCCGCCGGGCCGGCAATGTTGGCCGTCACGCTGGTTCGTTAGATATCACATTACATAGACAGGAATGGAACCAGCGTCGGCAGGGAGAGTCATACCCAATAGCCGCATCCGTATTGATAACCCTCAGGGACTCGGGCCCCTTGGCCAGATCGAGACGATACAATTTGTGGTCCCAGATGTCGACGAAGCGGAACTCGTTGTTGGCTGCATCGTGATACGGGCCCTCGAGCAGGGTACCCGCTATGTCGATATAGGGCTAGAAGGTAAGGCGAGTTAGCTTGGATTGAAAGCCGGTGTGATTGGCGCAGATTGGATTATTTTCTTCTTCTGCATTTTGCATTTTCTGCATTGCATTTTGCAATTTCGATTTTCCTGTCGAATTCAATTTCGTGCCGTTGTCATCCTGACCGACACGAAGCCCCCAAAGGAAGGGAACGGGAAGGAAAAAATAAAAAAATAAAATAAAATAAAAACAAAAACAGGCCAATCACAAGCCGCGCGAGCAATACGAAATAGAATGGAAGAGTCTGACCTCCTGCACCGTCCACCTCTGAATTTCAGACATGCCGATCTGCTCCACCGGAATCTGGTCGAATGGGAAGAATACCAAAAACGGGGACTCGAAATCCGCTCGGGGAAGTTTCGGCGAGCGGAAAGAAATGGAGAATGGACTGAACTGCACAGAACTGAATCGAAGAGAAATGGGGAACAGATGGGAAAGTGGGACACCGCTCTTTCTGGAGTGCAGCGTCACGCAGCAAGGACCAGGGGGGAACCTCTGTTCGTGAATTATCGGGTGGAGCAAGTCAGAGTGCAAGGTTGGCAGCGCCGATCGCGGGAACAGTCCGAACTGTGAGGTCTGCGTTAAGTGCTCATGCTGAGGATTGGTATTGGAGCAGAGGCACAGGAGGGGAAAAGGGGAAGTGAACAGCTTCAGATTGCCAAGCCCCGCCCCCACAAGTCCCGACGCGGTGGAGTCGGACTGCTATCATCTTCCGGTGGGCATGGCATGGGCATGGCGTGGGCGTGGTGGGTTTCCAGTGGACGAACCGGTAGGACAAGTAATGAGGGGATGGGGTAACTCTCACCGGTCTATACAGTATGCATGTACTCTGTATGTACTATCAAGTATCTACCGAGATGGCATGAAGTGCGGTGAGTGACAGTTCCACCCACTATCGATTGCCTGCAGGGCCTATATCGTTAAGCTCGCACTAGAATGCTCGTAGGCAGTATCGACGAACTCTTGTTCAGCATGTTGGCCATGCTGGAATCCACCGAATGTGATAGTGACATACATAGAGTGGACAGAAACGTTTGTACAGAGTACCAACCCATCTGCCCACCGAGAGTCACGACAAGCCACCCATCACCTTCCAAAACCGCCCAAGCGCCCACATGACCGACTCTGCATGCATCTGCACGAGCTGGCCTCGGAGAGACACGGCTGGGCGCTACCTTCCTCCTGCCTGACCCCAGAATTAGGCATGCGCAGCCCAATCACGAAATCCCCGTGAGCAACAAATCACATCAAATCAGATTGATGAAATTATGCCTGCACCTCTGCCTCTGCCCAGCACATCTGCACACCTTTCTTCCCCGGCCAGCTTAAATCCGGCCCTGCAGAACCCCCCACCTAGAAACCAATGGGAAATAGCCAGCAGACCAACAGCCAACAACAGCAGCGAAGGCACTCGAAACACACTTTCTTGAACCCAATTCGTGCATATCACCTATGCACCTCAAGCATCCGGGGCACGAGTCATGATATGCCGGCCCGGCCCCGAACGTGAAAGTGAAAATGAAAATGAAAGTGGAATGGAAGTTTGAGCGCACGAATGAAACAGAGCCAACCAGGGTAACTGTCACACCGATTTCTCTGCTGTCGCCCTGGTCGCGGGGGCCAAGGCAGCCAGAGCTAGCTAGGGCTTGGGGCCGATCATCACATCGTCCAAATTCTAGCACGGCACAACCCCAGCCAGCCAGAGACCACGAATCATCACCAATCACGTCAGCGGAGATCCGGTGTCGGCGACTTCATCAACATCAGCAGAGTATTAGCTGTGCATTCCTTCAGTCGAGTCGTAAGTCCACTCGAGTCAAGTCAAGGGTACCAATGAGGCGCCCAAGCGTAAGCTGATGCCGCACTTGAAACAAGCTTGGCCATGATGGCCTACACTCCTCATGCAGCTCATCACCCGTCTCACCTCCGCTCGGGGGTTTTGCCAGGTAGACTTGCATACGCCCTCGTCGAATGGAATCGGAGGATAGGGTTTGTTGTCGTGATGGAGATGGATGTGAGACGGCGTAGCGCGTAGACGGTACATGTACACCCTGTGCGTGGGACAGTATCTGAACTCGTCCATAGATCAATCAGTGAGTACTCTGTACTCCCTTCCTACCCTACCCGGGTGTATATCCGGACCCTCAATCGTGATTTGAATTCTTCACCGACTACCCACCGAACCGAACCTGAGGATTGGATCTGGAATTTGTCATTCCGAATTCCTCCCGAGCCTCGTCACGGTGACGGGTTGTGTCCATGCTTACCGCAATCTTAGTGAGTCTCCAGCTGTAACCTTTTTTTTTTCCCGGCTCAATGTCGCGTGGAGTCCCTGTATCCGTACCCAGGACTGCGGATTGAATTCGTATCGTACTGTATAGTAGCAACCTGCAATGCCCTGCACCGCACTGCACTGCACTGCCATGCCCACGCCTCAATTCCGAGGCCGTGGCCCCAGCCTCGCTGCAATTCCTGCAGGATTGGGCATCAATAGGGCTCGGGTCTGGGACGGAGCTTAGGGCACGATTGGGATTCGGATTGGGATTGCGGAGGTTTAGTGGGTCTGTGAGGACGAGCAGGTGTTAGCCATTCATTTGCTTTTCTTTTCTTTTTTTTTTTTCTTCTTCTGTATGGGAGATCCGTAAGATGATGATGGGATTTTGGGCCGACGAGTGAAGTCCTTCGGTGTGCCTTCAAGGTTTCTTGTTTAATCTGGATGTTTCGGTCTCTGCTTGCCTTGCCATCACGGAGTGCGGGATTTTTTGTGGTCCAATCGAATCGACTTTGTGCGAACTTGACTTTGGACAAATTATTGGCGTTGTCAGGGTAGTTTATTTGAGTTGAGTTTCATGTTGGTGTGATAGTGTTGGCGCGTTTCATGTGCTTGGGACTTTCCCATCTTATCTTCGCGTTGATTGATGAAGTGTGATAATAGGCTTTGCTGGAAACCTTTGAAGCAAATAGATGTATCATGGCCTGAAGAGTACGTCGAAGGGTTTAACTGGGAGTTGTTGTCCTGAGATTTATTCATACAGTCAACGTGGATCTGTTGGAAGGTTCGGCAGGTCTCGCCTGGTTATTGTGTGCCGAGTACAATAAAGTCGAGGATCGCTGTCGACACCGTCACGTTATACATATGCGAGTCACCAACTCATGCAATTGAACTGGAGTATGAATTTTCATTCCTCATAAACATAAGTGTCATCTAGATACAAGAAGCCGCTAACCACCAATCCCATGAAACTGAAACTGAAACTGAAACTGAAACTTACAGCCGGCTACCCATGTTAACATGAACAGCCTTGGTCTGCGAGTACGCCTCCAGACCCGCCTCGCCCAGCTCCCGACCAATACCACTCTGCTTGACACCGCCGAAGGGCACGCGGAAGTCGCTATCGTTACTGCTGTTGATCCAAACCATACCGGCCTCAATGTCTGAGGCAACGCGGTGCGCACGCTCAATGTCGCGGGTGAAGATGGCGGCACCGAGACCGTAGGTGGTATCGTTGGCGCGGGTAACAGCCTCCTCTTCGCCGCTGAAGCTGGCGATGACAACGAAGGGACCGAAGACTTCCTCGCGGTAGATGCGCATGTTGTCCTTGACGCCGGTGAAGATGGTCGGGGCAATGAAGAAGCCCTTGCCGTCACCGACGTTCTTGTAGGGCTCGCCGCCAGAGACGAGGGTCGCACCCTCGGACTTGCCGGCTTCGATGTAGGAAAGGACACGGTCGTACTGCGCCTTGGTGACCTGGGGACCTTGGAAGGTGTCGTCGTGGAATGGGTCGCCGACCTTGCTGGTGGTGGCCACGACCTCCTTGAAGGTGGCAACAAACTTATCATACACGGAGTCGTGGACCAGGATACGCGAGGTCGAGGTGCAGACTTGACCCTGGTTGTACATAATACCGATGTGCGCCCACTTGGCAGCCTGCTCGATGTCCGCATCCTCGAACACAACTAGCGGGGACTTACCGCCAGTCTCGAGGGTAATGTTCTTCAAAGTGCCAGCGGCCATCTTCATGATCTCGCGGCCGGTGATGGTCGAGCCAGTGAAGGCGACCTTGTCAACGTCGGCGTGCTGGACCAGCGCGGCACCAGCAACACGGCCGTGACCGTTCAGGATGTTAATAACACCAGGAGGGAAACCGGCCTCCTTGATAAGATTGCCCAGGTACAGGATACTAAGCGGGGTCTGTTCGGCGGCCTTCATAACGATGGTGTTACCGCAGGCCAGAGCCGGTCCGAGCTTCCAGGCGGCCATGGCCAGAGGGAAGTTCCAGGGGATAATCTGGCCAACAACACCAATGGGCTGGCGCAGAGTGTAGGCGAACTTCTGGGGGGTGGTGCCAATGGTCTGGCCCATGACCTTGTCGGCCCATCCGGCGTAGTATCGCAGGCAAGAGGTGACCTCGCCGAGGTCATCGTTCAGGGAGACTGAGTAGGGTTTGCCTGCACATTGTCAGTATCGTTATTGATGACAAGATACGTTTCCCCCATTGCATCCATGGTGGCAGTCACTCACCGTTATCCCAGGTCTCAATGGTGGCCAGAGTCTCCTTGTGCTGCTCGATCAGGTCGGCGAGCTTCAGCATGAGGGCACCGCGGTCGGTGGCGGGCAGCTGCTTCCAGGAAGGGTCCTTGAGGGCCTTGCGCGCGGCCTTCACGGCAGTATCGACATCCTCCTCGCCGGCGGCATAGACGGAGGTGATTTCCGCTTCGTTGCTGTGCGGGTCAGTGATTCAGTCTGGGATTGAGCGGGGGTTCTCGAGGGTCGCCCGGGGGTTGGGATCGGAATGAGAACCAGATTGGTAACGTACGAGGGGTTGATTGAAGCGATCTTCTCGCCCGACTTGGAGGCGACAAACTCGTTGTTGATGAAGAGGCCGATGGGCTGGGCGTAGGTGCGCCCGTTCGGGGCAGTCAATTGCACGGAGAGACTCGACATGGCGGAGGTATGGAAGCCGCGTGGACGAAACGAAGTCGAGAATATGAACCGCAGAGGCCGAAAGGTGTAAGAGCAGTTCAACATGGAGGAGTGGCAGAGGGAGGTCTTAAGAGCAGCAGCAGTGGTCCACCAGGCTGACCTCGGAGAAAGCAACTTTGGTCGAGTCCCCGCTCTGGCGATAACGATAGCAGAGTGGACACTCGGGTAGACCTACTCTTCGGGGGCAACCAGAAGCAGAGCTACCCTTGACTCCATCCGAGTGGCTTGTGGTTGGCTGCGGGCGCCATTCCAGTGCTGGTGTGTCGCCGAGGGAGAAAAGTGGATGAGGGGAAGTGGGTGAAGTCGGCAGGTTGGCTGCCCGCGGCCTGCTAACTTGCCTCATTCGGCATGGTATACCTCTAATGTCGCATAATTTCACGTTTAATTAGATTACATTTACTAAATCACTAACTTGTATATGGCAACGATAATATTGAATATCATCCACGAACTGCCAGTGTCGTCCCTGGCGAATCGCATTGGATACCCCGATTCGTCATGCCAATCCGTGTCAACCGTGACGCCCGCATGTTTGTAGAAGTAGAAACATTGGAGAAATGGAATAGAATATTACAAAGGAAATTCCGTAGAAGGATTCCGTAGATCTCACAGTTCCGTCGAGATATCATCGTCGAGATCCTGCTCAAGATCATTCTCGAGATCCTTGCCCGCCAGCTCGTCGGGGTCCTCGCCCGCCAGCTCGAGAATGTATCGCCATTGCGCTGGGGTCACCGACGACACGCTGAGTCGCGACTGCTTGAGGGTTTGAAGGTTCTCGAGGGGCTTCCCGGCGTCCGAATTGGCCTTAAGGTCGTTCAGCGTGACAGGCTTGTCGAACTTGCGACGGAACTCGACGTGCACCACCACCCACTTGGGTTCGTCGCGCTTGGACTTGGGGTCGTAGTAGGGGTGTTCCGGTTTAAAGGCGGCCTCTATTTGAAGAAAAAATAAGATCAGCATGAAATTTCTTGTCCAGTAGACCGAATGAGTTCGCACCGTCCGGTGAGTGCTCCTGCACAATCTCCATGATCCCGACCACGGCAGGGACCTTGCAGTTCGAATGGTAGAACAATGCGTAGTCTCCCTTCTTCATGTCGCGCATGAGGTTTCGTGCTATAAATCGTGAGTACGCGACTTTCTCCATGTTTAGGACGTTGATCTCTGCTCTTACCAACGGGGTTCCGGACACCTTGAGAAGTTAGTTCACGCCCGGACAAGATTCGAATAGAATAGGATGAAACTCACCATCCCAGGCCTCCGGCACATCGGCCGCAGCCAAATCATCAATGGAAAACTTAACGTCGACTCCCTTCTCCATACGCGACTCAGGCTCGGCCTTCATCAACCAGTATGAACGTCCAGTACCCTCCTTGGGCACTTTCACATCAGCCATCAACTTATCCTTCGCACTAGCGTCGGGCTTGGCATCAAAGATGCTGCGCTCCTCGATATCGTCATTGGCAGGCAAGTTCTTGCGTGGGCGTCCGCGGCCAGCACCTGTCTTCGCTTTTGCCGGGGCCGCGGCTTCTGCAGGTGAAAGCTCACGATTAGCTTCAGTGAGAGTAATCCAGATGAATGCAACATACCGGTTGACTTGCGAGGTCTTCCGCGGCCCCTCTTGGGAGCTGCTGCTGCTACTGCAGCTGCAGCTTCCTTTGCTGCAGCTTGTGCCGCCGTCAAGATCTTCTTCGGACGGCCACGACCACGCGTGGGACCATCACGCACCGGCTTGGGCGTCAAGTCCTCGGGGTTCTTGCGCGGACGACCACGCTTTCTCTTTTCACCAGTCTGGGGCGTGCCGGACTGCATTTGGGAGTTGTCAGTGAAACGGCCTCCATGTGGAACCCGGGGTGGATTGATGGGACGGAGCTCTGAAGATCAGCACAATCGCGCCCCTGCAGCATTGGCGTACCTCTGCGGTTTGCTTGCCAGCCGGCAGCGAGGCACGAGCTCGCTTTGTCGGTGTTGCGGTGCTTTGGCTGCCTGCCTGCGCGCTCTCGGACTTCCGTTTGAAGGGCATTTTGGTTGTTGACGCGGCCGGCGCGGGTAGGGGGTGATTTGGGATGGATCAAACAAATCAGAGGTAAACAAAAGGTATTATTTGTGACAAGAGATTGATGCAGAATACCGTTCACCCTCGATTTTCACGGGGATCCAGGTTCTAAAGGAATAAGGAATGAGCTTGTGTTCGGCCGGCGAATCTGGACGCGACGTGGGTCCACCCCGGAGTCCACGTGACACTGCTAGATCGGGATCTTCGCGCCTCGAAGTAATGGCTTCTACTTTTTCACACGTTGAATGATGGACTAGATTTGAATCACACGATGGTATAATGGGTTTGAGACAGTTTGCTGCATGAATTCTTTACTAACTTCGTCTGTGGTTTATGTTTGGCGTGTTATGGTGTCTCCGTGCTTATCCACAACTATTCACTGCAGCTATTAGTAGTTCTATTTCATATCGTTCTACACTAATTAAAATCCAAGGTAGGCAAGTTGAATGCACTCAGATATGTGACTTGTTGCCTGGTAGTAAAACACTAAAGTGAAAAAATTGAATTCTTCAAACCAACATGAACTTGAATGTTGCCTAATCAGGTGATATGCTCAATATATATTGCCGCTGTGGATCATGGTACTTCAAAGTTGGTTGGAACTCGTACTATTCATTGAACGCAGGCAAATTTGAACGATGGGAATACAACCCTGGGAATGAAACATTCCTGACAACTCATTTAATATGGAGCTTGGAACCTGACCCGTGGTTGTCCTCGACGAGATCAATCCCAAGGTTCTATAGCACTACATAGTTCGATAGATGCCAAGGCTAGTCCATCTTGAGCAAATTCGACAATTCTCATGACTGTATCTTGTAAGGTTATTTCTACAAGGTCCATGCTCATCAATTATTAAACTTCCTTTTTATCTACTAGTATGCATCTTATATCTCACTGAAATTCTAATGAAACTGAAACATACCGAAAACCTTTCGGGGTTGAGACCGACTCTGAGCTTGACCCGTCCTTCTCGATCTGCCCGTACTTTTACGAGATGACCGAACTTCTCGGGTTGGTTCAGCAAGACTCGACTCCGGTTCCGGCTCCGACTCAATTCGCTTAGACCGTCCGATTTTCGTGGTTCCGCTCTTTGCCGTCGTTGTGGCCGATGTCGTGAGCTCGAGTGAGTCTCCAGAGAGGCTAGCTTTCTGTTAGATCCCGAATCCGACCTTGAGGGTACAATTTCTGGTCCTTGATTCTTAGACAAGGGTGTTATCGAGACATGACAGGTGTTCGTCTTTTCCCCATCATACTCCGTGTCAATGTCAAAATCTGAAACATGTGCTTCTGTCTCTGAATCTGCCCTTCGCCTCAAGGATTCCCTCCTCTGACTAGGAAGCTGCGAACCAGCCTGCTCCTCAAGCTGCAGGGACGAAATTGCGTTCGCGTCTGAATCGAGAATACCATCCGGGTCTTCTGGCTCTGATTCTGAGCACACCTCCGAACCCGAAGACAGTTCGGCAAGCTTGTCTTGCACAAGAGACAAGGTCCCCTGATGCCGTTTCCTGAGAGCCAACTGGAGAGGGGAAAGCATATATTTTAGGTCTTTCATTTTGACGCTGGCTTGGCTTTGCAGAAGCAATTGTGCCACATCCTCATGCTGCCCTGCAATTGCTTCGAGTAGTGCAGTCTCTCCTTGTCTGCCCTTTGCGGTCAATTCGAGCCCGGTGCTGAAGAAGCAACTTTACCAAGGCAACATATCCGTGCCTGGCAACTATAATGATCGGCGTGAAACCTTGCACATCCTTCGTCTCAACCCGAGATCCTCACTCAAGGAGTAAGTTCACCACTCCTTGGAATGGTTGGCTAGCGGCCAGTAATAAAGGAGTTTGGCTAGAGTTTGTTCTCGATTCAATTTGGGCTCCTTTGTCGAGGAGCAGCTCGGCCGCAATTTCGTGCCCATTCAAAGCAGCCAAGCAGAGTGGAGAATAGCCAAAATCACTTTTGGACTCGATGTCAGCGTTTCTATTGAGAAGCAACCTCACGACACCCTCACACCCATTTCTGGCGGCCAGTGACAATGAGGTTTGGCAATGACTTGTCCTCATTTCGAAAACTCCTGAGGAACTTAGTGACCACGTGTCATTGTAGCAGGTTGTTGATTCTATATCGACCCCGGCATCGAGAAGCAGCTTCACCACGTCCTCATGGCCATTCTCAGTAGGAGAAGCAGTCTCACTACGCTTTCATCCCCATGTACCATGGCATGAGACAGGGGAGTGTCTCCGTATCTTGTTTCTGAATTAACATCTGCTCCTGACACGAGAAGGAGCTTTACGACCCTTTTGAGATCAAGTTCTATGGCGGCAAACAGCGGGGTCTTTCCGTTATGATTCTTCGAATTGGCATCCGCGCCCCTTTCCATAAAGAGTCTCACTAAATCTTCCTGTCCACTGCAGACCGCTGAAAAGAGCGGAGTCATACCGGAACAGACATTTGACTGAAGATTGGCTCCTTTATCATGAAGTAGCCTCACCACACTTTTATTTCCTGACCGTATGGCAATTGTCAAGGCAGTCCGGCCCTCTAGGGTCTTATAGTTGATGTTAGCTCCTCTGCCAATGAGCAGCCTTACCACATGCTCACATCCTCGATCAACCGCATTCATTAATGCTGTGAAGCCAAGGCGATTGGGTAATTCCATATCAGCACCACTACTCAGCAGTAGCTTTGTGATATCTTTCAGATGGCCTGCCCAAAGAAGTGGGGTCTGCCGTTCAATTCTGTCTCTCAGGTTTATTTCTGAAGAAGTCCTCAGAAGAACTACCATGGAGTTTGGAAGCCCAAAATGAGCTGCCCCCACATGCAAATCTGTCATGCCGGTTGGTTCCCCATACTGTAGTAGGGAACTGCTAAGTTAACAATATATAAGCCATAGGCCCACTTTTCTTCCCCACGCAGATTTAAAGTCATACCAATCTGATAATTGTCGAGTCGGCCGAGAGAGAGACTTGCCGAAAGATCACGCCGGGTAAGATATCCTAGTGGATCTGGCCATTAAATCTCCATGGTTTAGACCTATAATAAGTAGTAGATAGTGTCTGATCCCTTCAACAACATTGAAATCAAAAAGAGGAGTTATAGAAAATTAATACCATCACGAAATTCCATTCCTACCGATATGAAGGATACGAAAGACAGTGGCAAGAGTAGCAACGCTGTCGTTTAAGCAGTCAAGCATGTGGGGATTTAGGTGGCCGTGACATCCCCCTATTGGCCCTTAAAAATTGGATCCGTGAATCATGAACTGACATCACGGCTTCTGCGAATCCCGGGTAGTATGATCTTCTACTTCTCGGTCGAGAATACGAGTACACATATCTGCATGAACTCAAAAAATATTTAAAGGACATTGAACGTCTTGTCAACTCGAAGGAGCTCATAACAAATCACTATGTCAGACCCGAATAACCCTAACATCAAGACCCGAACTACTCCGCAGTGGTCACTCTATCGGCGCGATGCCTTTTGGAACACCAATAATGGAGAATATCCCCTCTTCAACACAGGTATATCTGCATTTACTATATAATCATGCTCCTACTCAGAGGCAAATCTCTAACGGGACATTGGAATGTAGACCCAGCGGAAATCGAAAAGCTAGCAAAGGAAAAGCTATCACTGGCGGGATGGTAAGTACGGTTCTCACGCGACTTCAAAACTCCTGTGTCCGGACAGCTTCTCATCATTCATCTCACCCAGGTACTACTCCTCATGCAATGCAGGACTGTCATGGACACACCTGGCGAATCGCCAGGCATTCTACCGCCACCGCATCATTCCACGCACCCTAGTAGACACCAACATCAGGGACACGGCCGCTGAAATCTTCGGACATAAAGTATCAGCACCCCTTGGCTTCGCACCTATCGGAATCAATCGAATCTACCACCCAACAGGAGAATTGTCGGTTGCAAAGGTCGCCGAGGAGCTGAACCTCCCATACTGCCTTTCTTCCGCCGGCAGCTACAGCATTGAAGACGTGGGGGAAGCCAACAGCAACGGCCCACGATTTTTCCAACTCTACCAGAGCCATGACGATGAGCAGTGCATTTCGATGCTACAGCGTGCCTGGGACTCCGGCTTCGATGTTTGTATGCTTACTACTGATACTTGGTCGCTCGGGTGGCGACACAATGACGTTTTCACCGGCAACTATGCATTCTATCACGACCATGGTGCTGGAGATATTGCATTGCAGGATCCAGTGTTTCTGAAGCGTCTGAAGGAAGCTGGAATTGACCCAAAGAAAAATCCCAAAGAGGCCGGTGCTAAATGGATTGATGAGAATATTTGGCATGGTCGGGCTCATACTTGGGAGAAGGTCCAGTGGACAATGCAGCAGTGGAAACGGATTAGTGGTGGAAGGCCCTTCTGCTTGAAAGGAATCCAAAGTGTGGAGGCTGCTCAGAAATGTGTTGAGATGTGCGTTGATCCTTGTGGGAGTAATACAGGATTCGAATTGCTGACCAAATTGTAGTGGAATTGATGGGATTGTGGTGACAAACCACGCCGGTCGCCAGGTAGACGGTGCTATTGGGAGCCTTGATGCTCTCGAGAAGATTGTCGATTCTGTTGGCGACAAAATTTACGTGAGTATTTTTATTTTATTTTTTACTTGTATTTATTTTCATAGTGCTCACAATCGATGACTCGACAGATCATGTTCGATTCCGGCGTGCGCAGCGCTGCCGACATATTCAAGGCCCTTGCACTGGGCGCAAAGTTTGTCTTCATTGGAAGAATGTGGATTTGGGGCCTGAGTATAGCTGGCGAGCATGGTAAGCATCTACAAAGCGGACTTACTGGGTCAAAGTTTAATCTTGTTTTCTCGTTTAGGTGTTCGCCATGTTTTGAAGAGTTTGTTGGCGGAATTCGACATTTTAATGGAAGAGGCAGGGTTCCAGTCTATTGATCAAATCAATCGCTCTGCAATAGATACTCTGCCGAATTCTTCCAACTTGATGGCCGAGCGCTTCGGAATCTAGTATTCCAACCAGCTCGGCCAATGGCTTCTGCAGCTTGAACGGATTTCTGTGCTCATAATCGCGATGTTTATTTGGTTCTGTCGTTACCTTTATGAGCCCTTCACGATACAGTCAGAAATATTGACAAAGTTCCCTCAAGAAAACACGAAAAGCTGTCTAACAAATGCTGTCTTTCCAAGTGTAGTAACCAGTAGCTCCAGTCTGGTCGGTTCTGACCGTGGGTCTTATCGCAGCAGACTGAAACGTTCAGCTGGGGGCATAATTGGGTACTTAATGGTTCATGTAGGAGTATTCACCCAGGAGTTGTGGAGAGGCTGGGGGGAGGTTGGCGTTTACTTAGCTACGAGTAGGGACCTCACATTTTCAGCCCCATTTACTCAATGGATCGGGTTAATCAACCCCCGCATTAGCCGAAGAACATGTAATTCCTTCTTGCCCAGCACCAGTGAAGGGAAAGAGTCTCTGATCGGCCCACTACTCGATAGAAAGAACCATGCTAATCGCTTTTACATGCGGTCGAGTTGACTACGAGAATAGATCCAAAGCCCAGCAACAATATGTATACTGTAAAGAGCAGTAGCTCGCCAATCCCACGAACTGCATAAATGGGGCTAGTTTCAACCATTCCTATTCTGGAATGTCCCTTGCGCATGTATAAAGTACAGTGACGCAATTTGCCACACCGCTTTCATCGCTTAAAGACAGGGAAACAACAGGTGATCGCAAGCTGTGCTAGTATTCAACCAAACCAAATCGACTATGGAAAATGTTGCATCGCAAGAAAGGCCTTTCACTGCGCAGGCTCGGGTAGTAGCTCCCGCAGTCTCTTGCCAGGAGGAAGCTCTATATTCTCTGAACTCGCAGGTACAGTCATGCAATATGAGTCCACTTCACGCTGTTACACGTTCACGCCTAAAATATAATAGATCCACAGTAATCCTGAGACGTGCTATGAGGAGTTTCAGGCACATGATGCCATCGTGACATTTCTAGAAGAACGTGGATTCGCTGTCACAAAAAATGCGTTCGGCTTGAAGACTTCCTTTCTCGCGGAATATGGTCAAGGAGGCCGGGTTGTCACATTTTGTGCTGAGTACGATGCTCTGCCCCAGATCGGACACGGATGTGGTCACAACCTGATAGCGGTTTCATCAATCGCGGCCTTTATCGGAGCCGTTGCAGCTATGAAAGAGTCCCCGGGCTCCGGGAGAGTTCAACTACTTGGTTGTCCTGCAGAAGAAGGAGGAGGTGGTAAATTAAAATTGATTGAAGCAGGTGCTTTCTCTAAAGTCGATGCCGCTTTGATGATCCACCCCACGCCGCCTGTGGATCATTCACGACCAAATATTGCGGGCGTGTCCTATGGTACCTGTCTCTCCGCGTGTGGAATGAACGCCACTTTTTCTGGAAAGCCTTCTCATGCAGCGGCAATGCCGTGGGCTGGAGTTAATGCCCTAGATGCCGCGACACTTTCATACACAGCGGTCGGGCTGCTTCGACAGCACATCAAGCCAAATGATCGTATCAACATCATTCTGCCTGAGGGAGGTACTGCCCATAATGTCATTCCAGAACGAAGCCGCATTCGGTGCAATGTTCGATCAGAAACAGCGGCTGAGATGGAATCTCTCAGACAACGAGTGTATGATTGCTTCAAGGGAGCGGCAATTGCCACTGGATGTACCTTAGAACTGAGCGAGGCGTATGCTATCACTGCTTCAAAGCCACCGATGCCCTGGACTGGCTTTTCATGACCTGAGTATTAACTTTTTGATTTCCAGGATGGCACCGTATATGGATATCCGGCCGAATGAAGCTCTGTGTGTGGAGTTTGCGGATTCTATGAAGCAATTCGATCGGGACTTTCTATGCAATCTACAACAAAGGGAACTTAGTTCTTTTAGCACCGATATGGGTAAACATCCCCTTTCCCGCACTGTCTCCTCACACAAGAAAACTAAAACAATTTGTCCAGGAAATGTGAGTTACGAAGTACCTTCGTTCCATGGAAACTTCAGTATCCCAACGCAGCCCGGTGTTGGACTTCATACAGAGGAGTTTAGGGATGCAGCAAAGACATTTGAGGCTCATAAATTGGCCATGGGCGTTGGAAAGGGAATGGCAATGGCAGGTCTACGAGTACTCCACGACGACCAGTTTGCTTCGCAAGTCAAACTCAATTTTGAAGCAGACAAGAAATTAAGATAGAGCGGCTATTCACTCAGCATATCTAATTCTTGAAGTTGCTTCTTCCAACTCATGCGTCGACACGCAGAACAAATGCCACACAAGAATCTTCTATATTTGAGTTCTGTTAAGACCGCTCATGTAGTGATTTAATATACGTTATCACCCCAATGCCATGGGGTCCCGGGATATGACAATATCATGTAATTAAAATATTGCGAGGGTAGCGAGACAAGAATATTGCTTCCCCGGGGCTCTTTTTGACGTACAAAATTAGATATTGGCAATATGTTTCGGGAACAAATAAGCGCATGAGGGTGGTGACACGGATTTCACCCTCCCTGAATAAACAGATATAAGCGAAACTTACACAGCATTGATCGCCTTCGCCTAAATGAAGTATCGATTCTTTGGTGGGTCTTTGTGCCAACCAAGTCGCACATGAGACAGATCGAGCCACGGCCACGTGAAACGCAGTGTTCTAGCATCAATAGAATTATGAAATATACCGTCACCTATGAAGAGATCAGGTTATATCAGCGAGTCAAAAACTCTATTTTAAGCGTGTGAATCTATATTACCATTGTTGATAGCCCACCTATCACCTCGGAAGTTGAAAACTGGAATCGAAGTACAATTATCTATCGTTTTCAATATATGACAAAAGACCTAGCCATTTGCGGCTGGAGTCCCTCGCTTCCCTAATCCTTGGAAGGGTAGATGCCCGTAGATAGAGATACAGTGGCCTATAATGCAACTTCAGCGCGGGTTAGATGATAACGTGGACGTCCACTTCGCACTCTGACAGGGCTGAACCGGTCTGGAGTTCAAAGCGGGGTGGTTGGTATTGGGCGATAGATCGAACATCATAACACCCAGGATTCTTTAGATCACACGAACGGATAAATGGGATTTGGATATGTGAAGGGCTTATTAATAGGATAATATTACAGGATCACAAGAAAGTGCTGAGAAACCTCGGCCACCAAATGAAAGAAAAATAAATTTAGAAATGGATATTTAGCTTAGACCGGTCCTCACTTCTGGTCGCATCGATATACACGAAAGGTGTAGGACGATATAAGTTAGTGAGCGAACCTAAAGTCTAACCGCTTGCTTCCCTGAAGTTCGGGACTCTTGATATAATCATTTCGTTCCTGGTCGGACATCTGACTCCATACTTTATCCCTTCTCTTATTTTCATAGACGTAGTATGCTTTCGCGGCAAGAAACAGTACAATTGCCAAAACATTGATGGCAATGAGAGAGGTATTCCCTCTCCGGTACTTGGGCTTGTCATCGTCTCTATAAATGAAGTAGGCGACGATATCACCGGCCTGAACTGACATCTGTATGATACATTAGCGTTCTGTGTGGTCTTTACCACTGTGGTATAACGAACGTTGTATAGTGCAGCTGACACGGAACGATTTCCGACATTGTTCGAGTTTCTGGATGCCCAGGCGACAACAATTGCTAAAGAAGTCAGTCGTTCCGTAATCCCATCGAAAGCTCCTGTCACATACCATGGCAGTATGGATAGCTCAATAAAACAGTCACCACAGCATACGTCCCCCAGGCATTCGAGATAACGTCTGGCCAGAAACGTAGAGCGATTATACAGGGCAGTGTCCAGAGAGCCTGAAACATAGCAACCAACGACCATTGGTTCAACCTGCTTGATACCCATGTGATCAGAAGTAAGTTGAAAATGTGAAACACGCTCGCCGGGATGGTGAGCAAATTCGTCTTGAACTTGTCGAACCCAACCGAGCGGAGAGTAAGAGTGATATACGAGTTGACAGGTGATTGAGGGATGTATACCACCACACCGATCAGGTAGATGGGCCACAGGTGATAGTCTTTGATAGCATCCCAGAGTCGTCTAGGTGTGATTGCCTGACGGTTGTGCATGTCACCTTTGGATGGATCGTCGCGGAGGACACGGTTAGCTACGATCGCGACTTCACGATCGGTGAACCACCCCTTCGGTCGGAACCAGGTTTTTGTTTGGACAACTGATGCTGGCATCATGAAGAAAGATGCGAGTCCGATTGAGAGGGTGATTAGCCCTTCAATTAAGAAGAGCCACTGCCATCCTGCCATGCCGTGCACACCACTGAGGTGGAAAACGGCAAAGGCTAGGAGAGACGTTACGATCGTTGTGACGGAAAGTGAGGTCCAGAAGAAACTATGAATTCTTAGCAGAGGCCCGATTTGGAAGAAGTGCCGCGCATACCTCAGCCGGACTGGAAGTTCCCTGGATGTATAGAAATATGAAAGCCAGAGAACAATGTCTGGGATGAAGCCGCCCTACAAGAACTGTAAGAAAATTACAGAAAATATTCTCTTTTTTACACTCACCTCCAGGACACCTAGCAGGCATCTTGTAACAAGGAAGGTCTTTCTATCGGTCAAGCGGCATTGCGATATAGCCACTACCGACCAGAGTACCATTTGGATAGGAATCCATCGATCTGGGCCGAGCTTTTTGGAAATGAGCTGAGACGGGAGCTCTGCAATTAGAAATGACAGACGGAAGGCAATGTTGCCATAGTTATAGTCTATAAGACGATGGTTAGAAGAATCTATCCGGCCTGAGTTTCGGCAGTCTGATCCTTTGCAATAAAAACGGATTGGCACAATCCGGCCAACTCACCATTGGTAGTTAAATTCAAATCAGTCAGGAAGGTATCAGAAACCGCCTGGACAAGGTTCCCTCTATCGACTTGAAGCGCAAAGAACATGACGCACTGGAGACAAATCAATTAGTGCTCGGTGTTTAAATGTCGTAGATTAGCAACATACTGCCCATAAACAGATCCTCCAGTCAAGCTTTCGCACCAAAGTCTTTTCTTCCTCCGGTGTCCAAGTGAGTGAAGGGTCGAAGACATGCCGACATTCATATTGTGCCTTCTCGTATACTATACTCCAATACTCCGCGACATCAGGATCCAAGAACGGATTCTTTGCGTCGGAATTTTCCCCTTCTGGCTCCACGGTCCCATAAGTCCTCTTGCGTTCTTGTGGTAAGGCTTCGCCGACCGTAGCAACCGCGGTGGTCTTTCCCTCTATCGCGCTCATGTCAGTGAATAAGACGTGATCGAGATGCTGTTTTATTTTCTTGTACCCTATCGCTTCAGAGACGTCTACATTCAAATGTAGAAATTGAACTACTTATACGGCATTTTATCTCCTGTTGCAAAGACCTTCCTGCATGGTTCGAAATGGCGATAACCCTGCGTGTCATGATGTGCGATGATGTGCTAGAGGGGGCTGTCAGTCGGATAGGAACTTGGGGTGTTTTGGGGCTTTTTCCCGCCTTGGCGATACAAGCATGTGCCAATGCTTTGAACTCTCTCAAGAACAAATGAAAGGCTTGGGGGGAGTGTTTGACAGTAGAGGTAGTCCGACCCGAGTCGGTATAACATGACTGACAATACAAAGCAAAAGTAAATAAGTTTTACTGAATTCGATCGCAAATTGCAGAGTTCCTTATAAGTCTACTACTTCTTCCAACTATCCGTCCCGTCGTTGAAAGTGTAACAATGGCGGAGTGGAAGCCAAGACAAACGCAATGTGCACCAAAATGAAGACATTGCGATACGGATGGCGCTGTCCACGGGGTCTCTTGTTCAAAGTTAGCGTGATTACATTCTAGTAGGTGGAGAAAGCATTCATCTTCATTTTACTAGTGGTCTGGAATCTTTCGTCAGCAAGGTATATTTTTGTTTGGTACTAAGGGCCAGCAAAATAGCTTTTCGGCAGAATTGAACTATGGAAGCTATATTAAGCACTCGACCACATGGAAACAACTTGAATTTTTTTGTTCCAAGTAGGCTACGGAACAGATATAAGCTGCCAAATACATTCACCATTCTGTTAAAAGGTTGTAGGATTAAAAATATTTCTACGGATCTGATACTAGGTACTTGCTACTAGTGCACATGTTGAGGTCCCACCGGCAGTACACACAAATATATATATCTATGCGTGACTCGGGAACAGAGCCCGGAATACATGTTCTTTTCTAGGAAAGTGTATTCGGCGCTTATGTGTGCTTAAAGAAGCGGGGCATGTCACCATGGATATTACTATCCACCGGTGACAGAACGAGGAATTTTGCCATGTCGAAATCTGTACTAGATAGTCGGATGAGCATGAATAAATGTTGGATCAGCCTCTCTGATTGTGAATTAACCGAACAAGATAGAGCATGGGAGACAGGGTGGGAGAGCATCTGGGCTCTGGGGAAGCGCAGAAGCTCGTGGAAGAGCCCCACTCGGGTGGGGCTCCGCTTTCGCAGCATCGCTCCGATGCGGCACTTGGCATGCGGTACTGAGTAGGGGACCTTCTGGACGAAGCGCAGCCTGCTCGAGGCAAGTTACGACGAAACTCTGGATTGGCTAAGCTGGAATCATCTTGCAGCTGTGACCCCGCCGATCAACGTTCGCATTGGAGCTGATTAATGCGCCGCGAGGTGCCAGCGTGGAATTGCGCCATCTGGTCCGGTCTCCATTGGCTCCAGGTGGGGGATTGTCGGCCGACTTGGCTGACATTTGTGAGAGTCGGCCGATAGAGTTCGTTGATAGTAATCAAAGGGGGAACAGATGAAAGACAGTATATAGTTTAATTCATTTGAGTGGTCTATGGAGGGGAACAGAAGGAGTAAAGTGTAGAGTGTATAAGTCCGGAGCGGAGTATAGCTTTAAGGGATATCCTTCAGGCGGCATGGCACTTAGGAATGAAACTCAGGCACTCAGGCAGCCACACTAAACAGCCCACTTGCCGTTGGCCAATCAGCAGGGTTCTGCCCCGGCGGTGGGAAATTGCGTGATGGATTCCGGATGAGGTAAGTCGATCACCAGTGGTTCGCGAGGGAAGGTACGATGGTGTGCCCGTGGAGGAGGGGCAAAGGGGGAAGGAACTATTTGAATGGCCGCCTTCCCCTCTTCTTCTTCTCCCTCCTCCTCTCTTTTCTTCTTTCAATCTTCCATCTGTCTCAACATCACCAGTTACAATGGCTGCTGAACGTGCTCCTCCGTATGTGCTATCTATACAATCCCATTGGCACTGCCAGCTTTAGCTTTGGCACTGTGTCCCCAATGTTACTCCATCTCGAACTCTGACTGACCTTCCTTCACTAGCCTCCGTCTGGGCTCCGTTGCCCCCAACTTCGATGCCGAGACCTCCACCGGCCCCATTAACTTCCACAACTTCATCGGCGACAAGTGGACCATCCTCTTCTCCCACCCCGATGACTTCACCCCCATCTGTACCACCGAGTTGGGCGCCTTCGCCAAGCTCGAGCCCGAGTTCACTGCTCGTGGTGTCCAGCTGATCGGTCTCAGCGCCAACGGTGTCGAGTCCCACCACCGCTGGATCAAGGACATCGATGAGGTCTCCGGCTCCCAGCTGAAGTTCCCCATCATCTCCGACCCCGAGCGCAAGGTCGCCTACCAGTACGACATGGTTGACTACCAAGACACCACCAACGTCGACTCGAAGGGCCTCGCTCTGACCATCCGTTCCGTCTTCATCATCGACCCATCCAAGAAGATCCGTCTCATCTTGACCTACCCCGCCTCCACCGGCCGTAACACCGCCGAGGTTCTCCGTGTCGTCGACGCTCTCCAGCTCACCGACAAGCAGGGTGTCACCACCCCTATCAACTGGCTGCCCGGTGACGATGTCGTCATCCCTCCCCCCGTTTCCACCGAGGACGCCAAGAAGAAGTTTGGTGAGGTTCGCGAGGTCAAGCCGTAAGTCTCCATCACCTTTCAATGGCATTGTGAAATCATCCTAACTTATCTCCAGTTACCTCCGCTTCACCAAGTACCCCAGCCAGTAAATGGCGACTTACGATGTGACGCGAAAAGCTAAAACTTATGTTTAGCCGGGCCCGCTTGATGGCCCGCTTGATACCAATATGAAATGATCTATCTGCCTTTTATTGCAGTCCAATTTAGCTGTAGAGTGCAAACGAGAATCGTACAAACTAGTGTGGCGTCAATGTAGAAGATGTAGGTTGATCGCCTGTTATCGTGCCTTGCATGTCGTACTTGTGTCACTGCCACGCGTGATTGACAGCACGAGGTGCAGCAAACGATAATTAAACGGCCGGTGCAATTCCCGGGGAATTTTACCTGAGCAACTAGGACTGCCCTGAAAGTGCAATCTGCAATCTGCAATCTGATGTTGTCTGCGCATTCTGGGAATGCTCTTCCATCGGCTTTCTAGAAGGCTTCCCCCTGGCGGATGGGGCCCCCCGGAAAGGAGAAACGTTGAGACCGCCTTTTTTGTGCCGATCCAACGTCCACACTGACAGGCCTACTTGGACTTATCGGCTCCCCTTGCGTCGTGTTGGTGTCAGTTTCGCCCCTGTTTTTCATATTTCGGCTTCGACGTGGGAACTATCGCTCTGGTCTTTGTCCCTTCTCTACTCACCCCGAGTGCCACCGTTCAAGTTGACCCTGCGATCAGCGTGCGCAGACGCATCCCGACCGTCGACTACCCATAAACCAAGCGATACGAGAGGAGGAGACCAAAAAAGAGGTCACAAGTCATTTACGCATGCGAGTGACGTGGAAAACAGCTCCACGGACTGAATAGCATATAAAGGGGCAAGGGACAACAATCAACAACTCCACGATCGAAATTCCCCTCACGGTGGGGCATCCCTGTTCATGATGATGTCCAGAAGCCAGTCGAGTCTGGGATTCCTGGATGCAGGCCGTGATGAGTCTTCGGCGCCCGGGGTGTCCCCGTCTTTGAACCAGCAAGTATCAGGTCCGATCAACCTGTCCGGACTGGTGTGCAATGTTCGCCGCACCACCGGCAAGGAACCTCACCCCCTGGTGGGCGCGACCACGACGATTCTCGGGGACAAGTTGTATGTCTTTGGAGGCCGAGTCCTCTCGCGCAGTCGCCCACAATTGACCGCCGATCTCTACGAACTGGATCTGATCCGTCGACACTGGACCAAGATCGATGCCGGTGGTGATATTCCGCCCCCGCGTTATTTCCACAGTGTTTGTGCTTTGGGCGATAACAAGTTGGTGGCATATGGAGGCATGTCCCCGGCGCCAGGGACGCCTCGGGATCCGTCCAATCCAGGGGCCCCCGAGTCGCAGTCCGAGGTGGTCGTCATGTCGGATATTCATATATTCGATGTGCCGTCGCGGAGGTGGACTCGGGTTGCGGCCCTTGAGTCGCCCCAGGGAAGATACGCTCACTGCGCGACAATCATGCCGTCGTGCGCCAGTTTCACCTCGGCTAGTGCCCCGTTGTCCGCGATTCACCATAACCCAGAGTCCACAACCCCCCATCAGGGTTCGATTGGCGTAGACATTGATGGCTTTGGAGGTGCTGAGATGGTCGTGGTTGGTGGCCAAGATAGTTCCAACCATTACATTGAGCAGATCAGCGTGTTCAATCTTCGCAGTCTGAAATGGACCAACACCAGCCCGCTTGGACGGAGCTGCGGCGCCTATCGCAGTGTCGTTGCTCCACTGGTTGGCATGGACGTTTCGGAAGTCGGATCAGCCGCCCCGGACAGAGAAATGCATGAGCCAATTGAGCAAACTGATGAACCTGGCTGTCCGATGTTGATCTACTCCAACTACAATTTCCTGGATGTCAAATTGGAGTTGCAGGTGCGCCTACCGGACGGGCGCCTTGTCGAGCGGCCTATGCAGAGCCAGGCGTCTCCTCCGGGCCTGCGCTTCCCCAATGGCGGAATTATCAACGGACATTTTGTCGTCAGTGGCACATATCTTACATCGTCCAAACAGGAATACGCTTTGTGGGCCCTGGACCTGAAGACTTTGACCTGGGGCCGCATCGACGCCGGTGGCTCCGTCTTTGGCCAGGGCAGCTGGAATCGTGGCATTCTTTGGCCCCGCCGGAGTAGTTTTGTGATTCTTGGACACCGCAAGCGCAGCTTGGTTGATGATTATAATCACCGGCGAATTAATTTCTCTCATGTTTGCATGGTGGAGTTGGAAGCGTTTGGGCTGTATAACAACGCATCTCGCACTGCGCCGACATCCGGATATATATCATATAGTTCGCCTTCGGTCCCTGCTTCTCTGCAACAAAAGCTGACTCAATTGACGACGAGCCGGCCCCTGTCTGCTGCATCAGATGAACTTGGAAAACTCGCTCTTTCCTTACACGAACTGTCTGACATGGAATTGCAAGCTGTCGGTGGAGAGCGCATCCCTGTCAACTCCCGTGTGCTGGCTCGGCGATGGGGTCCCTATTTTATCCAGCTCCTGCGCGAGTCCTCCGAAGGAGATATTGCAGGTGGCGCCACTCTACGCCCAGCTCAGATACACCCCAGCCGAAACTCGAGCATCACCATTACCCCATCCATTGGTCAGAACAGCAGCTACTCTAATGCGACCACACTGATCAACCCCTCCGTGCCATCCAAGGCATTATTGGAAAACCTTGAAACCCCCTCCGCCCACAGCCTCACCCCTACCTCTCGACCACGCGTGCTCTATCTCCCCCACACCATCTTTACACTCCAAGTCCTTGTCCAGTACCTCTACACGTCCGCCATCCCTCCCCCCGGCTCTTCCCTCTGCACTCCGCAGATTCTCTGCTCTCTTCTCCAGCTCGCCCGCCCCTACCAAGTGAACGGCCTGCTGGAAGCAACTGTGGAACGCCTTCATCAAGTCCTTGACGGTCGCAACGCCGCCGCCGTCTTCAACGCCGCCGCCATGGCGGCGGGGGGCGGCCGCGGAACCGGCTTTGCCAATGGACTAGGAGGTACGCTCGAGGCACTGAACGGCGCGCAAGGCCGCAATGGCTCTATCGCCGCATCCGAGGCGACAAACTCGCAGCACAGTGTGCTTCACGCCTCCGACTCTTCTGATACCGAGCACGGCGCCACATCCGCCTCCGCCTCAAGCAGCACAAACGATCTTACCAACTTCGCCCGCGGCATCCCATCCCTCCGTATCGATACAAATATGTCTCAGCGACGCGGCCGCTCCCGTGGTGACCGTGACGACTCCGTCAGCAATGCCAGCACCGCCACTTCTGCCTCCAGCGCGAGCTACAGCCAATCCGACTCGGAATTCCCCAGCGACAGCGAGAGCCGCTCTGCCTCCCGCTCTCATAATCGCCGCGACACAGATGTTCGTCCTGGTCGGGAAATCTGGACTGGCGACTTGAGTAGTGTTATTGGGTTGCAGAAGCGGGGATTGCGTGGGTTGATGGAAGGGAGGAGGATGCGTGAGCGCAGTACTAAACCGCCCAGTACCAGTAGCGGGTCGACTTCCGTCCCGCCTTCAGCTGGCTCCGGAGACATTCATCAGTTGCCTATGCAGGGTGTTGCGGGATGAGCGCCCCGACGCTACCGTCCGATACGTGGCGTCCCCTGGGACGTCTATATCTTTTCATATATTTCCTATATACGGTCTTGATCCTAGCCGGTCATCATTTCGATGACTGGATGTATCATGACATTTCAGTTATTTATTGTCGATATTCCCAGCAGGCTGGGCCTCAAAATGGAACGATTCATGGCTATCTTATTTTCTTGTCATTCTCTTCATCGTCTGCGTGTCAATGCATAGCTAAAACCAGACTTGAATCGACGTAGATAGGATGATACGGAGAAGATATTAGCAATGCGGTGATGCTTAGTTTCAAATTAAGTCGTATGTAGTGTACATGGATAAGATCCTCAGTCCAATATCCCGATAAGTAGTCGATGCAAAATTTTCACTTCTGCCCAGCCTTGAGACTATGAAGAGCCTGAGGGCCGACCCAATTTCTTTGGTGCTTTCTCGCCGTATACTGTATTGTCAGTTAGCTCAATCCGCTCGAGGACTCCCCATGTAAACTTCAAGCGATCGCAAGTACAAAGGAACAAGAGAAGGAAGGATAACTCACTCCGCTCATATAGAATCCACGACGTATACATCACAATTGGCAACGCGACAATCGCTGATGTCCACCTGTCAAGTTACCATCAGCACAGCCCACACCACGGCCACTGCCCGGTACCATACCACCAGCGTGTCTGAGACAGAGCAGAGCGTAAAAGAACAATAGACAATAGGGGAAAACTCACTTCCGCGCAGCAATCTTATACTCCCTCGTCTTCCGAATATCCTCCGGGTTCTTAGGGAACGCACGCCGAGGCTCGACCGGGCGCGGAGCTGCACCCGGGTTTTGTGTTGGGATTCGGAGTTTTGGTTGATTTAACGCGTTACGTGACATTTTGGAACTTGGGGAAAGGGGTAGATGGGATGGTGTTGGTAGTTGATGCGGATGACGGAAAATTGCGGAGGTGGTGGTGTTGGGTTTCTGCCTGCGTTTTCAGGCGGATTTCGGGGGAGAGGCGTTTAACTATGCGCTGAGTGGGACTTGACTAGGTTTTGTATTTATTTTTATCGGTCGGTAATTCCTCATATACCGTCTCTATTACTCCCGTACTTGGTTGGCTTTAAATTCTTCTTCAAAACTAAGGATATTTTCTAAAAAAAAGCGCGTTACAAAGTTATTCTTACTGAGAAGTATATTGAGGTTCTCGAGTAAGGTAAGGAATCAACATGCCTACTATTAAATTCCAGCATTCAACTAATGATGTATCACAAAACCAGTTCTCTATGGCACAATAAAAGTACAATAATATTGAATCACAGCTTCACTCGGCACAGTAGAAGCTCTCGGCCAAGGTGGGATTGCCACTACCTTTGTACGTGACGGTCTTGGGGTAAGGGCACAGAATCCTGTCGTAGGACTTGCCATTTGAAGGGGTATAGTTGACAGGGAGGGTCTCGGGGACAGTACCATTCTCAACCCAGGCAACCATGCTATCGAAGATCGTGGATGGGTATCCTCCATATACACCGTAGCAGTGACCCATCATAGGTGCCTCAAAGAATCGATAATAGTCGGCGGCAGTGGGATCCAGGGCTAGTACCTTACGGTAGTAGTCGATGGTGCCCTTGGGGGGGATGATTTCGTCCATCTAGAAGTCAAAAAATCAGCATTTCTTTAGTCTCAGTTTGCGAGATGCAGACAACGTACCTGGCCGTGATAAGTCAACATTTTACCGCCGGCATTGCGGAATCCAGACAGATCAGGGTTATCAGTTCCAAGAAGAGTCCTCCATTTTCGTATAGACTTTTCGAAAATGTAGTCGAATCCAGCCTGCGTGGTGATATTGTCAAGGGTGAAGTTCATATCCTGTTGGACAAATACTTGAAGCCAATTGACTAACATAGACATGGGCGATCCAACACAGGTAGAGTTTGAACATTTTGTGTTGGCCACAGTGGTACCACCTGCTAAAGCAGCACCCTTTTCATAACCATACCACAGGAACTGACTATCAGCACCGCGAGGCCCTGTCCATGTTTCATTGACGACGAAGGCTGCGGCATTCGAGATAGTTCGTACTGACTTGGATTCAGTGCAATTGATCTTGGTGCCGACGGTGGAGAATGGATCAAATTTGCATGCCATCGAATCAGATACAATTCCATCAATTAACCCATCAGCAGCGTCACAGACAGTAACAGCGGCTGCGACCACAGCATCGATCTCGCAGGCGTGAGGGTATTCGTCCATCATATTCATAACGAATTGCGGCCAAACACTTCCAGTGAATAGCTGTGGCCAGTTAATAGCCGGCGCTGCCGCGACAATTCCGTCGTAGGCACCGGGGTATTTCTGTGCGAGCTGCAGACCCTGACGACCACCTTGCGAACAACCAGTCCAATAAGAGTACTCAGGCTGAGTTCCATATACAATCTGAACCAGCTCCTTGGCGAAGAGAGCAGCGTCATTCAAAGAAACCGTAGCTAGATCCTCAATAGAATCATAATCCAAACTCCCATCACTTTTAAGTGCCCATTTCGATGGATCATCGTCGAGACCACCACTACCGGTATGACCACCATTAGTAGTCACGGTCACATATCCTTCAGCCACACCACCAATCATTCCCATGGAGGTAACGCTGGTGAGACCCGCGGTATATCCATTTCCTCCGAGGCCCTGCATGCGCCCATTCCAATTGTCACTTGGGAGGTATACTCCCACCTTCACACTGTCGTTTTTCCCAATGTGTTGGTAGGAAACGGTTACATTGCAAAAGCTGATGCTTTTGGCTTGCACGTTGCCGTGGTTGTAGTAGTAGTATTGCGAGACGGATTTGGTGAGGTTGGATACGTAGCCGGCTTCCAGGCCAGACACATGTGCTCCTGGGATAGAGGGCCAGGAGAAGGCGTCTGCTGTGCACAATGCGGCCATCATAGTCGACATCTTGCTGTTGGCTGTTGGGAGAACAGCAAGAAGGAAAAGGTATTGGAAATGGGTTCTTGTTAGGAAAAGTTGCAAGTGTTGGGATATTCAGACTAACTGCCTTGCTAGGGTTGTCATTCTTATATATTCATATCCTTAGCAGAACTTTTCAAGCACCAAGTCATTTAAACTTTTGCTCTTGGTAGGTTTTTACTTGGCTATTGCTTTCGTATCTAGGTTACAGCATTGTCACCAAATTGCCATTTGCGAATACGCGTATAAGTCGAATGGGGCGGGGTTTCTTCGGATCTTCGGGGTTTAATTGGAAGGCGGTGGAACCGTATATGTGATGGTAATGGTAACCAGTGGATGAAAATGAACAAGTTTGATTTCGAGTATAACCCCTGAACTAACTTATAAGGGATAAAACAAATTACTAATTTATGAAGAGTATCCAGCACCGCCCTCTAATATCCTGTTGAAGTAGGGGATCCGAATTGGCCACCGACTGGTGTATTTCGACTTTCAGCAATGCCTGATTTTTAACTTTCGCCCGCATGGTACGAGACAAAGGAGATTTTACAAATTTGATCGCATACATGGGCTCATTTGGACGTCCTACTACACATCTTACAACATTTTCAATTTAGGAAACTTAATGCAACAAAAGGGTATAGGGTTTTCGGCGTAGTAATAGTGACCTGCGGAATTTCGATTACTGGTGCCAGTCCAATTCTCTATCTTCAAGGTTTGTACGCGATTGTTTGGTTAGAAGGATTCTCTGGATAGTTTTTTGTATCTTGCCGTAAAAGATGTTCCAGTGTGAGGCACTGTCTTGGACCTTCCGTTACTCTTCGAACAGTTTTTCTTTCAAAATGCCCTTGGTACTACATTATCAATAAGGAGACAGTTTCTTTGCTTTATGCAAGTGCTCTTGTCTCTTTATGTAGAGGCCTTTCGTTCATAAAAATTTATAAAATTCAACAATCCAGCTGATATATAGCTTGATGCACGCTCAGGGCATGCTGCATTCTGGACCTGGGCTTGACAAAAACGGCTGCAGCACACTCGGATACCAAACAGCAAAATTTACCATGGCAATAAACATCGGAACTGTGTCAAAGACATATGTGGGCCATTCGTGCCCAAGTAGATATCCATCGTTACCCAATCCATACTCAATCACGCGGAAAATGGATCGAATTAGAATCATGGCACTAATGACCATAAGGCTAGACATATGCTGCTTCCAGGGTACATCGCCTTGCAAAGCCGCAGGCGTGGGTGTCTTTTGCACGCGTTGAGAGAAAGTGATTGCCGTAACCATGAATAAGACGAACGTGAGAATCTGCAACGCTAAACCAGCAAGGACAATATCCTGCCCGAATTTGGTAAGGCTGCTCTCGGCCATTAGGCCGGCACCTCCACCTTGAATGAAGAAGGTGACAATGTCGCAGGTAACGAAAATCTTTGTAATGAGTTCGATACGAATTATTGAAAGTTTCTCCCCGTCGATGGCTCGAATAATGCGAGCGAGCACCATGTATACCGCCGCTGCGAATAGGGTTGGTGCCAGCAGAACAAATACACTTTGTATAATGTAGGGCATCAATTTTCCTGTCTGGTTGTGGGAGGCGGCTCGAGCGGCATATCCAATGAACTCGACTGTAAGAACCCAGCCCGAATTAGCACATTGATCGGAACGATTGATGGATTGGCATGGAAACTTACATAGACCACCAATAGCGAATGGAATGGTGAAGTGCACTTTTGTCTTGAAGAGCTTCCAACAGTGAAATGTGGTGACTGCAAAGAAGAGTATACAGAAGACCGCCGCTGCCGCTATGGAGGGTACATAATGCCAAACGTAATAGCCGCTTTTGAGAGGCTCCAGTTTGGTCATTGTGTCAAGGGGCAGTGAGGATCGGGGGATTAAGAATAAAAGTGTCAAGATGATGCAGACGCTGGCTGAGTATCTGTTCGAAGAGAGCGATTTATCCTGAGATTTGATGAAAATATCTCCAGAACCGGCTCGAAGCTGAATTTATGAAGAAAGTCCTACATGGAAGGCCCATGGTTCTTATGTCAAATATTTTTCCATTCCATTTTTAGAGTCTTTGATTGCACTCGCGTACGGCGCATCAAACGCACTCGTAAACCTAGGGTTTCTTCGATACGCGTACTGGAAAATATAAGATCCAAAGGACTGTAAAGTGGCCCGTGCATACGCGTATAGACGGCGGCGCCATCCCGAACGGCTTAGTCCGAGGGAGGCTTGGCAATTTTCCTGGCGCAGTCGGTAAATACGATGTATCGAAGCACAACGGACATTTATCTGACACGATCTTCGACAGCGTGAAAATTGCGTACGCTGAAATCTCGTCCTGGTTATTCTATAACTGGTAGGGCAAGTTCATGGAGATCCTTCAATTGGCAGTCTTGAGTCATATTATTCGCATGGGAAGAACTAAAAAATGAATGGAAACGCAGGAGGAATATTACAGAAAATTCATTTTGAAATAGGCAAGATGCAAAGAAAAAGGGCATAAATAACGGAACCATTCAATTTTATACACACTATCGCACCGCTTCAGATCTTCAAACCCGTGAATAAGTGTCGGCCAGTGGCATACTCCCCTCGAGATCGGTGCTTGGCTTTAGATCACTAGGATACCAGATGTAGAAGATGACCATGACGATTGCCATTGGCACAGAGTCAAAAATATACATCGTCCATTCATGGGATAACGGATAGCCATCGTTTCCAAGGACATATTCAATGATTCGAAAGATCGAGCGAATTATGATCAAGGCACTCACAGCATACAGCATATACATCGACTTTCTCCAGGTAACTCCAGGCATAACAGATCGGGGGGTTGGGTTTTGACGAATGCGTTTCTCGAAAATTATGGCCGTAAGCCAAAAGATAGAAAATGAGACAAGCTGGATAGCCAGTCCACCAACAACGGCGACTTTTGACCATAAGGGGTAGCCAAGTATAGAAAGAGATGAGGAATTGCCCTGAACGACAAAGGACAAAACATCGCCCCAGACGAAAGTCTTCGTCAAGCGAGAAACACGAATCACTGAGAGGTGCTCGCCTCCAATTGAGCGAATGAGCCGACCGAGGGTCATGTAAATGGTGGCCGCGAAGAGTGTAGGGCTGAGCAAAATGAATATGTTTGCCACAATATACGGACCCATTGTAGTGGTATTATTATGTGCGACACAGCGACCAATGTAGCCAATTACTTGAACTAGAAGCCACAGTGAGCAAATAATTTGAAAAAACACAAAGGTACTCTCTTGGGCGTATACATACACAAGCCACCTATGGTGAAGGCAATGCAAAATCCTGTTCTCGTCTTGTAAAGCTTCCAGAAATGGAGCGCAGTCATGGCCAGAAAAATGAGCATGAAAATGACTGCTGCAGGTATTGAGGGGACATAATCCCAGAACTTATAAGCACGTGTAGAGAGTTGATGCATGCTGAAAACTGATTTTGGTCGGAATTATGGTCAAGTTGTTGAAACGAACGTAGGAAAGAGGAAGGAAGAATGAAAGAGAGAAGCAAGAAGGAAAGTGAAGTAATAGCAAAGAAATCGAGAAAGCTTCCGAATGCTTAAATACTAATTTGGACAATATCTAAAGCCAAAACACCTTTTAACCTCAACAGAATATCTCTATAAATACAGAGGTGTATGAAAAACGAGGCTCCACTTTTGCTTCGGAGGTCTGCCGCCGACCTAAATTTACGCGGACCCACCGGGGCCGCAGCCGATTATTCAAATACGCGTATAGCTTTTGCCTCAGAAAAAGAGGTGCCTGGAATCCGATTAAGTACTGAAAATTACCAAGGGGGCTTAGAAAACTTTGAAACTTCTTACTTCGGTGCCTTGAGTAGTTGTCAAGAATAGTCGCGTTATTATTTGCTTTCCACATGATCACCAAACAGAAGGCAGCTCTGCACTCCACTGACCGATATACTTCCAGATATAATTTTTCCGCAAATCATTTGACATACTTCAAAAGCTATCGCTCCAGATAACACACCATAAAAAGACCCATTTCGTCTTTATTATCAAATGGGCTATCGTTTATCTCGATCGTGGTTCTTCATGTTATATTCTCATGTCTGTGTTCCCATCACAGTGGATTCGAAAGCTGTGAAAGCCCTGGAGGATCGACTTATATAAGAACCACTTGTAGCTAAGGATCAATGTGTTGGTTGATAGCAGTAAAGCAGGAAAGGTGTAACCTTAATCTCCCAATGACATAGTACAATCCAAACCCATTCGGAGTTTTTCAACCATACATGCTATAGATGTTTGGGATGGCCTGCTCCCCAAGGTCTTGAATCCAAGTAGCTTTTCACCTCCGAATATTCTCACGTAATAAAACAGACCGCCAGCTGCAAGGCTAATTCTAGGAACAATTCTTCGCTTGATGAAAAAATCAGCCATGCGAAGTTGAATAGCACCTAGTAACGTGAGGTCGGAAAGTAGGTGCGACTTGAATCGTGAGAAATATTGAACCCTCATGGGATTAAGTCAGGATCCAAGAGGTAAAACCCATCCGGCTTCTCTTGCCTTTTCCGGCATTCCTATTTCTTTTTTCGATGTGCCTCCTTCAGAGAATAGCATGCATTGGCCATGTCATCCATTCAGACCATTCAGGACCTAGGTGTTGGTTTATGAGTTTCACTAGAAAAGCCCCCCCATCTCCACACATCCACATGTCACGGCGAAAATGAAGCACAGCTCCGAAATGTGCCAAAATCACCAAGGCATGGGGTTCTCGTTGTCTAAGCAGATCAATGTATCCTTGACACAAAATCACCGGCCAGGCCACAATAGCATGAATACTGAGTTTTCCTTCTGGCCCGGCGGGCGCTGCCCCAATTACAGACTGCAATGACGATATGGCTTGCTCACAACTAGCACTGTCTTCGTGGTCGAGGTCGATCGAATTGATGAGATTTTGGAGATTTGAGCAAACCTCGCCCAGTTCCGCGCTCACTGGAAGCACGGATTGCCCATGTTTCAATAGAGGTCCCACAATACTATCGCTCAGTATGTGCCAGGAGTCAGTGGTGATTGTTCTGACACCCCGGTGTAAGGAGAGATAGTCAACAAATTTATCCATGAAAGGTTCAAAGTCTAGTTCCCGAAAGATAAAAGTTTTGCACATCTCGTGTAGACCGAGAGTGGAAGAAAAAAGAAACAGTGGAACGCATGTTTCAGCGTTGACTTGAGGATTCGTCGTGTTGAGTATTGATAAAGCGTGTGTCTGGAGCTCAGTCGCTTGACGAAAGTAAAATGATCTTTCTTTGGTGTCCAAAGTGCTTCGATGTATAGCAGCGAGGGCTAGAAGCTCGTTCATAAGATACGGCGTTGAGGTGATCTCTTTGAAGAGTTTGCGAACTGGGAGCTCGACATCCCCGTGTTCATACCGGAAGGTATCGACCAGTTCGGTCGTGAGATGATAAAGAAGATCCATATGCTGCATGTTGACCGGCTGGTGGCTTGTATCTGTCTTCTGGGAATTACCCGGGCTGCATGTCGATGATTGCGGTTGGGATGAAAGTGATCGAGGAGTAGTAGTACGTTCAGGTTGTATACTACTGATATCACTCCAATCCCTGTATTGGCAGTGCCTCTCCGAACTTGTACAATGTGAGCATATCGGTCTCTTTTCATCGCACTGCTCTCCAGTTAGCCCTCTGCAAAAGACTCCTTTTCATGGGGCAACGAATACCTTGATATGGCGTCGTTTGCATTCTATGCAGCCATTGCGCGATTTGCGATGTGTCCTACGAGGCATTTTCAAGTACCCCGATTGGTTGTAAGCCTCATTCAATTTCCCTTGACATAGTGCGCTGGAATGTCAGAGATGAAGATTAACCTCGTCGGGCCAACTTCGGATGAGACAACGAGTCACGTGGTCGGTCTGCAACCACCCACTTCCAGCCAGATGGAATAAGTACTTTCCCAATCTGCTTTTGCTGTAATAGATGGTAGTGACTTGTACTATTTACATTCAAAATGTTATCAAGAAGTGAGTATAGCAGACCTACCAAATTTAATTGCGGTATTCTACTCAGCATGAGCAAGCATACCAGGAGCAGCCCAATAACAGCCCAAGGGCGAGGTGTTGATCTATTACGCGTCTCCATCAGCAACTACGCGATCTTAGCAGGTATTGAGGAATATACCCTTACGAAAAGGAAAACCCAAATCGTCCATTGGAAGCTGGACACAGCCGAGGATAAACTTCATAACTTGCATCTTGCCGATACCCAGGATTCGAAAACAAATGGGGATTGAAATATGAGTGGGGTGTGTTTATATTTTTCATCCGATGTGCAAGAAGAAACAATGCTGAAGATAATGGACCATATGAAACCCTACGAAAGAGAGAGAAAGTGCTTGTTCAGGTAGTTGGGAGTGAATCATCGTACGGGCATTCTTCCCGCTGCCCGTTCTCAGCATTTCTTAGCCTTTCTTGGAACCAGGCACGATGCCACTAAACGTGCCAAGCTGACGACCCAGGATCAAAGCTCCAACTACATCCACCGCTCCAAACACCATGAATTCTGCATATCCTTCCTTACTCATTTCCGACCGGCCGCGAATCAGTAGATTGATACCGAGTGAAGCCGACAGCAGCAATCGGACAGGGACCGAAACATGCAGCCATTGATTTTCCTCTATTGGCATATAGGAGCCGAGAAAATACGGAAGCATCAGAGCACAACTGACAATTCCTAGGAGGGAATTCGAGTCAGCTATGCGAGGTGTTGTCGGGTTCGGAACGGCAAGTTCATGAGTGAAACCGGCGTTGAATGGGGTTTCACGGAAGATGGCCACATAAAGTCCTAGTCCTAAGACAGCAGAACTTGTCAAGAGACAGTGGGTTGGAAGATTTATAGAACGGAAAATCGACATGTTTGCTATAGTGGTTCAATTTAGGGAGAAAGAGTTGTTGAATATTCCCGTTCTTTGATGAGGGGGTGCAGTTTGGCAAGGAGACGAAACCTCGGCCATCTGAGTAAGGGGTTCAAATACGAGATTTAAAGTTCAACCCGGACAAAATAATATTAGCAAACATCCCGCGACAATTATTACACGGCAAATCAGCTACGCTGTAGAAACTAAGAGATTACTCCCGCGAACCTATCTTAGTGGTCGACCAGGCATTTCCAGCTCGCGATTCATAATATTATTAACCGAATCAAGATAGTTTAAGGAAAGGGCAAACCAATGTTATCACTATTGATACTCCATGTATCTAAAGTAATGATAATTTCTCCCACGATTGCCAGCGAGATTAGATGCTGGGATAATGACGTCATTGAATACCAGCTATTGTAAGCCAACGCTTTCTGTAACATCATGTTGAGTTTGGATGACAATTCTGGCTAGATAATGGATCAGATCACCTCCGATCAACAAGTGGATTTTTGCAATGGTGTGGTATCATGGCGGCCTGTTTCCCCAGTATTTGAGTATCTCCCCCCGGATATGCCCCATTCCATGGATCCAACTCCCCTCCCTCCAGGCCATGAAGCATGAAGAACATTTCCGGTCCCACAATTCCAGCTACATAGTAGAATGTCCTATCAGCCCATTTATTAAATAGCCAATGGCGCTGATATTGAAAAATTGGCACACTCCAGTGCGCAGTAATAATGAGCGCGAGAGGATGATGTGCCGAGACGAGCTCAAGAAATCCATCCGACAACGTAACCGGCCATGTAAAGAAAAGCGCCCAATCTTTCTGCGAAAGAGGGACATTCTCGAAGAAAGAATATAAGTGCGCCAGCGCAGTAAAGCAGATATTTTTCTCTTCGGGTGGCAACGTGATACTGTTCATGCTACCCGCTAAGCACAGGAGACGGGACAGAATTGTGTGGTTATGCGATTGTCGGGGGAGAATAATTTCAGGTTGGTTCTTTAGCCAGTTTGTTATAATCGGGTCTGTTATATGCGGACATGATACAGGCTGAAGCTGGTAAAAGCCCCGAAGCGCAATTAACAAGTCCCGAAGCCCACCAATTGTCTCCGATGAACTTTCCCCGTCAAGTGCGAATGGCGATGCGAGACAGAGCAGGATCTGGAAGAACGTGAATGCGAGCGTGGCAGTGGCGTTCTCCACGTTCACATGGGTGACAGACGATCTGAATTGGGAGAGCGCAGATGCATTGCTGGATCGTGCTAGTCGAACATATTGCTTCGCATCGCGAGGATAAAGATGCGCACAGTGAAATGCCGTAATTGAGTCTACGGAATCCATGATAAAGGGGTGCGTCTGTGCCTCGCGCAGGACAAGTATCGTCCACAGTCCGTCCATGAAACTGGGTGTTAGGGCTGCTAATGTATCAACCGTGGCTCCGAGGTAGTGCTGGATATTCTTCGACACCTGGAATGATAGCTCTGGGTTTTCGCGAATGCGCGACTGTGTACAGGCTGCTTTGAAGACCTGCAAAAATATGCGCGATCGGACGGCGAGCGGAAGGTCAAGCGTCTTCGAATATGATACCGCCGCCGCTTTGGCTAGGTCGTGATTTGGATTATGTGTTTGCTGGGAAAGTTGAGGCCAGCTGCAGGCAATCTTGTTGCGCTCGCAGGCGATGCAACGTGGTTTCCGTTGGTCGCACTTCTTTCGCCTGCGGCGGCACGATAGACAACCCGTCCGCGTTCTCGTCCGGCGAGGTTGCAGAGGCTGCCGAGATGAATCTGATGCATGGATCATGTTAGACTGTAATTTTCAAGTGATGTGAAAAGATCCATCTAAGCCCCAACGGGGTTTAAGGTATAACCGTTGCGCAGGGGTATCTGCGAGTTTATAAAAAAGGGGGGGCCATATATTGGCTTTTGTCGGAAACGTTAAACTTTGGAAATATCGTGGTCTGGTTGGCTGCCCACTTTGAATCCGGGGCAGTGCTGGCCCGATAAGCGCGCTAAGATAAAGCTGAGTCTCAGCTGAAGAGGCTTGGCTGAAGAAATATATCTTTATTTCTATTTTTAGCTTCAAAATATGCACTTGTAAGGTGTTGGAAGGGTTCCTCCTCCGAAATCTGACAGCTGGGCGCCTACTTTTATTTTTAGGCTATGTAGATCTGTAGCTTATTCTCCGCAGGTGGCTAGTAAGGTGACTTGCCATTTGTGTAGTTTATGGTGAACTGTAATCTCATCGAACCTGTTAGCAACCCTAAATTGATGCGATATCTTGCACCTGTGGCTCTCCAGTTGGTAAATTGAATATTAATTTCTATCATGCTGGGCGGTAGACACTCGAAAACACCTTCGCACCATTGCCCTGTTGCAAAGTTTTACTATTCAAACTTCTTCTCAATAGACATAACTGAAAATTCTCACGGTCTCTGGCTAGAAGGCCAATGGTTGGGCTTGGCGAGAATGGAGGCGAGGCGGGAGAATACTCCATATCCGCTACTGAGCAATTATCTGTGGCAAACCTAGAAGGGTCTGCTGCTTGGGCTACCACATCAAACTATTTGCTATCGTTTAGCTTACAGGGTCAATCCTGTTTTCCTTGCCAAGACAGGCACAGGATCACAATTCCCACTTCCAGTTCTATTTCTTACCTCGGCGTTTTCAGCTCATTATTAGCGGGCCGGCACGTCATAGATCACAGTAAATTTTGACCGACGAACTCTGATATTCCGGCTAATTCTGCACATCCTATCATGCACGGGGTTTACCAGCTTTTCGGTTCAGCTTGTGGATCTAATCTATGTCATCGAATGCATCGTGAACAGGTTTGACCCACCCCGCCACTGATCGTCGTCAGGTAAACAAACCACCCCTCATCGAGATGGGGAGACAATAACTGGAAGGGAGAAGTGTCAAGTTCACTTTTAGTACCATAGTTCTATTCTCGATATAAAGCTCAACTGAAGCACTCTCAAAGACTTTGAAATTTTTTATTATGTTCCCATCTGTGCCCACAACAACGATTTTAGTGCAGCGATCCACATTTCAGGCGCCACAGGGATCGTGAGAGGCGGAATCATAAACAAGAGGGGCTTGTGATAGACAAGTTCCTATGGAGCATTTTTGGGTAGCATCAAATAGCAGATCTTCATAGCCTCCTGGTGTAGCTAGCGCCTGTTCACGAACACCACTGGTAGACCAACCCACCTAGCTCTCGGCCCACCGGCCCATCTGGCGAACCCATTTAACTGAGCTGCCCCTCGGAGGGGAAAGGAGTTCATCAAATAACCCATTTCATCACAGAATACCACTCACCACACACTATCGCAAAAATGGCGCCCAGTTCCATGGCCGACGAGTATGCCGAACTCATGAAGAGAAACGGCGACGGTCACTACCTCTACACACCGCAAAGATTCAGCGAGCTCCACCCGGGCTCGGTAGGATACTTCAACAAATACGGAACATGGTGTCAAATCACCGATCTCTCGGAGAAGGGACGGCCAGAGAAAGATGGATACACAGCTGTTGTTGGCGAACTCCCCATGGCCGAACCGTCCGAACGCATGTGGAAGACCGTCTCCTCGGGCAGCGAAGCGGAATCTAGCTTTGGTCTCAAAGGTGGCGTTTCCGGGGTTTTAGCTGCTGCTCCCATAGATGCGTCGGGAAATGCCAGTAACAAGGTTGGCTCGACTGGGAAGGCGGCTCTAATCACTACTTCGATGGTGAAGAATGAGGCGTTCAAAGGTGGAGTCAATGGGTCGATTGCGGATTGGGTCAAGAAGAATGCGAAGACTCTTGTTAAGAGCCGTTATGGTGATGATATCAAGGAGTATGGACTTTGGGCTATCCATACTACTTGGTCCACTCCGGAATGTGCGATCACTATGAGTAGTGGCCACAGTCGAGATACCAGTGCGGGCGTGGATGTCGGAGGCACTGGTGTTGGAAAGGTTGGGGCCAGTGGTTCGTCGCTCAAGAAGCTTGAGGCTGAGGGCTGGAGGACGTATGAGGCGAAAGAGGTGAAATAAATTCTTTCCAATATCAAGTTCCGCACTCTAACTTCGTCCAGAGCGACCAGGGACTCGTTGTCTCCTACGGTGGAGCTGGTTTCAAGCTTCACACCATCCAGGTCTTCCGGAACAATGTAAGTTTCTATTTTCGAGTTACTTGACAGAGGACTGACAATTATCAGCCCCTGAAACAGACCGAGAGAGAGGCTGCCGACGCGCTCGAGTATGCCAAGCAGGTCTTCGACGAGAACGGCAACGCGATTGGATTTGAGTACTTCCGTCCAGTCTTTGACGAAAATGGAAAGGAGATTGGAGAGGAGAAGGTGGACAAGGAGGCAGAGAGGAAGCAGAGAGAGGAAGAGCAGAAGAAGCTGGCGGAAGATTCTGCCGATGCTGAGGTGGACGAGGACTTCATGATTGAGTGTAACACTGTGGGAATGAGTGAAAGTGCCCTTGCTTCGGATAAGAAAAACGAGGAGGAGGAGAAAGAGAAAAAGAAGGAGTTCGCGAAGAAGGTCGCGATTATCTCCAAGAACCCTGATGAAGAGCAGAGACGGGCTCAATTGGCCGCGTTGCTTCAAGCGAACGTGACCACCACCGAGACATCGGTGTCCTATACGGCTTGAGTTGAGTTATAGGCATAAACTCACTGTCCTGAGGACGGTTTGAATCTATAAGAATCACTCCAGAATTAGGTCTCCTATATGGCCAATAAATGCAGTGCATGACCTTCAAACCGTATTCTTCCTGAATGGTGACAATTCGACACTGGGAAACGCAGAGATAACCATCCTTATGATTTAGAAATAGATGGTATTTTGCCTAGTATTACTACCAAGTGACATTCCGTGCATGCCAACTTTCATACTCATGGGTCCAGCCCAGCCCAGATGCCCATTCTAGTTCCATGGATTACTTGATTCTACTTTGTACATAATCATTTACAGAACCTTCTTAAAAGGTACTCGAGCATCAATGCAGCTAATATGAGATGATGAATACCGAAATATGACATCTGTGATATCATCAGGTTCATTGTCAATACCACTAACTCCACGCTATGCTTCAAACTTTGCATATCTTCATAACATTAAGATTTATAAACCACGTCCCCGACCACGTCCCCGTCCACGAGGAGTCGCACCACGAGAAGAACCACCGCCAGCAGCACCACCGCGAGGCTTACCACGAGGAGTGCCCCCGCGAGTAGCGCCGCGAGCACGGGGGTTACCACCACGACCGCGACCACGGCCTCGACCCCGACCAGTCGTCACCCGCGGAGTCGAAGAAGTAGTATGTGCAGGGGCAAGGGCAGGTGGAGAATGCATGCTAGAGACCGCACCGGCCTTTCGTTCGGACTCAGTTGGCGGCTTGAGCTTCAATTTCAAGCGCTGGATCTTGGGCTTTTCTTCGGTCGCAACAACATCATTTGTAGCGACTTTCAACGAGAGTCGTCGCCTGGCCTTCTGAACCCTCTCAGACTCGGCCTCGGAGCGTTTCCTCTTGTGCGCCTGAATCCGGGCTTGTTCCTGTGTCACGTCTTCTTTTGAGAATTCGGACGGGATGCGAATGGGGATATTGCGGTCGCCGATGAGCGGAGGGAAGCCGAGATCGTTGTCCTTTTCGATTTGACGCTCTGAGCGAGACATCACGGGTGGGAAGGGAAGACACTCGTCGACGTAGGTGTGTGGTGCGCGGTAGAGACTTTGCCCTGGTGGAGTGAGGACGACTTCCTCGCCGCTTCCATTCACATAGCCAGCTCGGGCCCAACCATCGGCTTCGAGAGAAGGTTTTTGCGTTTTCTTTAGCTTTTTGATGGTCGGTCTTTCTTCCTTCTCTGCGTTGGTTTCCCCATTGGTTTCCCCATTAACCACAACCCCCGCATTCTCGGTTGGCGCCTCAGTGGCCGCGGGGTCGTTGGGGGTGGAAGTGGAGGTAGAGGAAATGGTCACCTCTGCATCGGACGATTTGGCCAGCAGGCTGTTTTGGAATTCTTTTCGCGCATTTGCGATGAATTGTTCGGGATCGGCTGGAAGCGCGAAATCTGTGTTCAGAGCAACTACAACGATCTCGTACAGCTTCTGGCCGGCTTCGTTAGTGCCGAGCTTGATTTTCAACGGCGATGGCTTCTTCTGCTTCATCTGCTTGAAGATCTTGCTGGCTCTCTTTCCTTTCAACCCTTTCCTTTTGGTTTCGTCAGGACCAATATCGGCTGCTTGGGTGGGTTGTTCCACAGTGGTTGTATCGGTTGCTCTCTTCTTGCGAGGCTTTTTCTTAAAGTCAAGTGCCTCGATGGCGCGAGTGGTAGGTTTTCGGGCACGCGAGGATAATCGAGTCACCGAGGATGCACTGGTAGGGGATGCATCACTTATTGAATTCTCGTAGTTCAATCCACCCCCGGTATATTGAGCCATACTCCACCCTGTTGTTTCGAGACCTTCTGAAAACCCCTGATCGGACGTTTGATTATTTGGCGTTTCAAGTGCTGCTGTCCTTCGGGTCTTCCGACTTCCCTGGGTCGATATCGACTTTGGTGTTTCCTTAGCGGGGGTGTACACATTCGAAAGTCGAGACGGTTGTGCTTGGAAGGTCCGACGGCGTGTCAGCGGAGCATCTGAGGAGCCATTCTGTATTTTATCTTTCGTAGATGTTTTTGAAGTGGCTGTTTTGGGGGTGTAGAGGTGGAGATTGTATGAATTATCGGGAGGGGAGGCGGTTGTGAGGTCGAGGGCTTTGGCCGATCGAACCGTTTGATTTAAAGATTTGATCGGAGTTGGGGCTCTTGATGATCGTCGTGAAGGGGACAAGGTAGAATTATTGATTTGCGCAGGTAACGATTTTCGGAAGCCTTTCTTTGGAGGCATGGTGAATGAGACTGGATCGATCTGAACAAAGCACCGAGTCAGTGAATGGTTCATGCGAGGGGTTGAGCATGAGCACCAACGCCGTTCAACTGGGAGAACGAGTAGCAACATCATACCTTCAGATCGATTCAGAGCTGTCACTGAATAGAAGCAAACAAGTAGAGGAAGAAATGCGAGCCCCGTTGGCAATCCGCAGGTCGCAGGGCAGCAGTCGGGGCTTAGGGCCGGAAGGCAACAGGACTCGCTCGATCGCAAGACTCGAATCTCGACCTTCGACCTTCGACTCTTTCGAATGTCGAGGGCGAAGCCCATAAGCAAACAACGACAGCAGCTCCGATGGGCCAGCGAGAGAAATCCGTTGGGCCCCGGGAATGAGGGAAGCAGAAAAGAAATTAGGGCTAGCTCGATCGGCGCTTATCGGCTTCAATCGTGTCCGCCTTTGTTCTGCTGCGCTGCCAACTTCGCCTTGGACCACCTTTGCTCCTCTTCCACTCCAACTTGACTCGACTCTGCTTGTTCTTCTTTCTTTTACACAATGCATCTGTGGCAGGCCACTGTTCCTTTCTGTCTGCTAGCATCAGCTGCCCTGCCGACCGCCGCTGCCTCTGCCTGGCGCTTTACAGATGCCACCGTGGCCGTTCAACCCAAAGGTGCTGGCATTAACGGTGGTTTCAAGGAAGAGTATGCTCGCAGTTCCCAATGTCTGTCATATCTGAAGCTAAAGCTAATTGGAGACTCTAGATTCTCCTCCTCCAAGCCTCTCGCCAGCCCTGTTGCCTTCACCGGCGCAGATACCTTGCGCGTCACCTTAACTACCCAGGAAGGTAGCTCCGCAAAGCGACCACACCAGGCTTTCCTGTTATTGAAGGATGGCCAGACCGGCTTGGACGTCTCCTACCCCTTCACCGTCAAGGAGAATGGCAAGTCCCGTGTGGAATTGGTATTGTGCCCCCTCCTCTCTGTCCGAAGCTCTCCGCAGTCATGAGCTAACCCCAGACTAGACCCAGAAGCAGCTCCCCCTCCAATTCCTCACCCTCCCTGATCCTGTCGATGCCCGCGTGGTCATTGGTGGCTTCGGCAGCTCCGAGCCCTACGACCACTCCGTCTTCAAGCTCTCCATCGATCGCGACCCCAACGTCCCCATTCCGACCGCCGAGGCCCCGAGATACGGAAAGCAACCGGAGATTCACCACATTTTCAAGACTGACGCGGTCAACCCGCCCATTATAATCACTCTTGCCTTCGTCGGTGCAGTCATTGCTGCCCTCCCGGTTCTGGCCGGTTTGGTAAGTGTTGTCCTACGATGGTGTCGACAGATAGCTAATCGATCTAGTGGCTCTTCCTCGGCGTCAACCTCAACCACCTTCCTACTGCCTTCAAATCCGCACCTGTTCCGCACGCCGTCTTCCTCGCCTCCCTCGCTGCGTTCGAGGGTATTTTCTTCCTCTACTACACTTCTTGGAACCTGTTCCAGATCTTGCCTGCAGCGGCCGCTGTCGGTGCGATCGCATTCGTGAGCGGCAGTCGCGCTCTGGGCGAAGTTCAGGGTCGTCGCTTCTCCGGCCTGCGCTAAATGCTGGTAATAAAAGAAAACAAGACATATAAGCCTGTGCGCTGTGCTCTCGGCATCAGCGCAGTCAATGAAGCCGCCACGGGTTGGTACCCTAAGCTCAATGGCATTGTATCTTAGCTGTGATGATATCCGCTTTGTTTAAAATGAATATTCTTTAGGATGCGACTATTCAATTGGGTTGACACTTTGCAGATATGTAGTCGAACATTGTTAGCTTCAATGTGTATGAGATATGCTCCAGCATAGAATTCAAGTCGTACATCTGGCTCCCATGCTTGCAACACATTGAGAATGCCACTTCTGCCTGTGTAAACAGCCAATTTCCCATTCACCAAGTCAAAACAATTCCCTTTGCTCTAATATCTTAATATCTTGTTATAAACTCTGCAATTGTTGATGGTATTTTGACGTCACTCGAGTGGCCAGCAGCGCCAAGCCTTCCTCCGCGTTTTTCTCCGAATCAACTTCGCCGCGAAGGCTTCCTCCACATCATCGCCAAACGAAATGGGGTCCAACGCCTCAAAACCAGTCCAAGCGGCCGCTGGCGCTGCAAAGCGCCAATATCCTAAGCAAGCTGCTCCCCCACCGAGAGTCCCCAAAGCTCCGCGAGAGACCAAAGCACCGAGCTCTCAACCGTCCCAACCGCCACAACCACCCACACCAGCGCCGAAGCCTTCCCAAGCTCCAGCTCTATCCCAGGCACCAAGCCACGCGGCGCAGGCACAAGGACCTCAATATCACTCGAAAGAGAAAGCATCGATTACAAAATCCAATGGTACGTCCCCGATCTTGTCTGGGCCGGTGATCTTGTGCAGGCCCGCACCATCCAAACACTTCTTGCCAGAATGAATCGCTAACTTCAGCTAGCAATTGACCTCGACGGCCGCGACCCAGACTTCGCTGCCTCATTACGATCTATCGGACCCGTCAACCCAACACATGGATTTCCCACCGCCTCAACCCGCGGCTCCATGCAGACTGTTTTCCCCTCCGCCTCTAGTCCGGCCTGGCTAGTCCACACCGCGCGACAGCGAGCAACCAAGATCGCGGACGAGCAGGCAGATCGTGCGGAAACAGGACTTCTTGGCGATCGCCAGTTTGCGGATGCCTTTGCTATTCAGCAGGCGTTGCAGATGCGGGATGTGCAAAATTTGCCGTCGGGTGAGATTGAGGCTATTATGGGATTAAAAGAGGGATTTATGGATAAGTTGGGTGCTCCGGGTGTTGTTTCGCGGACTTCGGTTACTGCTTGATTCTGTTGGAAGTGTCGGTATGGAGTGTTGGTGTGACTTGTGCGCTTTTTTTCTTCCGGGGTTCCATTGCTGGGCTTTCTGGACCGGTTGGCGTTTTTCATTATATTTCATTTCTATGGACTGCGCATTTCTCTTGTATCATATAACTATACTCATCCCTACTCATGCTAATACTGTTGCCAGCGGACTTGACTTGCTTATCTGTCTGGGTTGTAATAGATTGGTGGTATTTGAGACTCGAGGTATACCAGATGAAACCCGCCATTAACAAAGAATGGCCAACAAACCATTTGATGGTGACTTTAAAGATTGTGAGGGTCGAGAAATGTTATTAAGCAATTTACAAAATACTCAGGCTGCCAAGTTACAAGATTTGGCAAGTGTAAGTCCCGAAAGCTAGAAGGGGATTTGAATGGCCGTCTTCCCAGCAATCCCATCCAATAACGTCGTCCTCATTCCCGTTGGCCAAGTAGGACATGAAAACAATGTGACAAACTCGTTTCACAGTACTGGGATTGTTCAAAATTAGAACAATGTTACTGGAAGTGACCTGATGTCATTTCGATTATTCTCCCGAGTGTAATCTTCTTAAAGAGAGTTTCATATGCAAGATTATACTGTTGTATTACACGACGGATAGTCGATGACGCCTTCTATATGTACATGAGATGAACACAGCTATGACACAGATCTACAAAAGTTTATTTGATAAAGAGGATATCATGCATGAATGTCCCATATTGTAGCTCTTGGCAAAACGTTCCGCAAGATCGGCCTAGGTCTGTCGGAGGCTCTCGCAGATAACCCTAAAATTATGTGAAAGCCCACCGTATTTACCACATCATGATATTGAGGATTCTACTGCTGCAGTTTGCTAATGACTCAAATACCAAATTTAAGTATATGTCCACGAAAAAGAACGCTTCTCCCAGCGTTGCAAGCCCTTATTTCCCTAGCAATCGTTTTTCCTAGGAAAAGATGTACTTCGCTTTACAAATGATACAGAAAATTTCCAGCTTCAGCGAGATTTTGGAATGAGTATCCATCCATTATATTAGGATTTATTGCCAGGACAGTCAAGATGAATAAGCAGTTGATACAATTTCAAAAGGGGTATAAATTAAACTGCATGAATCGACAGGTTCCAATTTTCAGTCATATGTCACAATCCGTCATGAATTATATAAATTGGAAAAAAGAAAAAAAAGTTCTTTCACACATTGGTCCCATTATCCCTCTTGGCCTCAAGCTCATAGAATCCGAAGCTTTGGCCATGATTAGCGGCAGCGGCAGGACTGGCAGCAGCTTCAGGGCTAGTAGCAGTTCCGGGACTAGTAGCAACGTCGGGACTGGTAGCGGCATAATGAGTCACAGCAGCATCACCTGAAAGCTCCGAAGGCTCAGAGGGTGGCAGCTCCCTGGGAGGTTGTGAGGGCGAGCGTGTCAAGTTTCCGGATCGTGCCTGCTCACTAACCTCCGTCCCAGACTTGTTTGCCTTCTCAGTACGAGATCTGTACCGCAAGAGAAGCCATATTAAGATTCCGATCAGTGCCGCACCGCAAACACCACCAACAACACCACCCACGATTGCTCCGGTGTTATGAGAGCCACCTCCGGATGCGGATGCTGAGACTGGAGAATTTGAGTCTGGTGTTGCGCTTGTTGACGTCGTTGCGATAGTCGACGTTGCGGTAGTTGAGTTTGCGGTAGTTGAGTTTGCGGTAGTTGAGTTTGCGGTAGTTGATGAAGAGGTTGAAGTTGTACTAGTAGAGGTGGATGATGTTGTTGTGGTTACTAAATGGAATCATATCAGCCTTTCTTCCCTTCAGGATCTCTGATAGATCAAGAAGTTTTGTCCAGACTTACCTATGCCTGTCACTCTAATTTCAAGCGATCCCATCGTGTCGCTATCAACATCGGTCTCATTCAAGCATCCAAAATACCCATATGTGCTGCTTTCTTTACTGTAGATCCCCTGCAGCCCTGTCAAGCAGCAAAAATATTCATACTCGTCGTCCTGTGGGTTCTTCCACGCATACAAATCCCACGTGGTATTCGCGCACTGGGTCAAGGTGGGCTGATTCACTCCTTGACGACATACCGTATTGTATTGGTTGGGCTTGTTGTATGTGTCCGGCGGGCAGCAGGTGTAGAAATCATCCCACGTCGAGCCTCCTGAATTTGCTGGTGCTGGGCAACCACCCTTATTCCTGAGGGCGTATCCTTGAGGCATTTATGCGATGAAAATGTAGAGAACGGAATGGAGATGGCGAATGACGCGCTAGAGAAAGCGCGAATTGGCTCGTTGGGAGGGGTGATACGATTTTTTCAACTGAAAGAATGAGGGCAAAGGATCATTTAGGGGTCCAAAAGCTGGGTCGCGATCAGGGTTGAGAAGACGAGGGTCCGCTAGCTTCGAAGGATGCAAAGGAACTAAGTGGTATTGTGAATACAAGTACATACAAGCAGCAAACATAAGACAAATGGCGGCCTGGGCACGAGGGTGCCACTTGCGTGCTAAAGTGAAGGCGCCATGCCATATATGGATATCGGAAATAACAGGCTAGCGAATAGAACTAACTATCTTAAGGCGAGGCTCCGCAAAGGCACACTGCCAGGGACAGCCGAGGTGGTTGCTGCCCGGAAAAACGGACCTTTGGCTTCATCCGATGGTACTACGCTAAACTGGATATGATAGTTTGGCGGGTCAACAGTGTATCCAAAATTCTCACAATACTATACGTGCATAAGAAGCCGTCCCAAACATACATTCGTGTGCCTGCTCTTCATCTCTCTGCTTAATCTGCTTAATTGGCAATCTATTTCCACTCGTGGGGGCTGTCAAGACATAGATCAGTTTATGCTTGCTGTCTCTACATACTGTATCAACCGTGCTGCCATCTTTCTGTATGTGCAATGGGCAATGGGGAATGGCAGTAGACAAATGGTCCAATGCCCTCAACTTTTGGATCGAGAAATGGGGATTGCTTATAAGAATGACAAGGTGGTGTCCGCATTATGGGGAGACAGAAGAAGAAGAAGAAGAAGAATAGAGGTCCGGACTCGAAATGGACTTCTTAGCGTGCACTGATCCCACCAGACAGGGTCAGTCCGCAATCAGGTCTCGCAATTTAGCGCCCTCGGTTTATAATGAGTTCTCCATTGCGCCCCAGCCCTTTGAATCTGCTTCGGTATCGTATTCCACGTCAGAATTTATATATTTCTAGAGGCTTTCAAGGCCATTTTCGAGTGAATGTATGGCCGGAAACAGGACAAATTATTTGGCTGCACCAATATACAGACCCTGTATTATGATTTCAGAAAACAGGGGACTTCCAGGTGGGGTCGGCCCCAGTGGGTCCCGACGTTGGCCCACCGTACGAACCGTACCGTACCATGGTACCGAACAACTAGGTCGCAGACAATGTCAACAACAGGAAATAAAGGGAACAGAAACAGTTTATCAATCTGTTCAGTCTTGGAATACTTTAAATCATCATGGCCATGTCTGCCATTGTTCATTCGGGTGTGAAGGAATCTCTCCTCCACTGTCGGACTCAGATGCCTGGGAATGCCCAGAGACATATTTTTGGAATTCTCAACGAATAATTGTTTGCGATTCGTGACAACTCGTTTGGATTCCATCAGACAGGATCTCGATCTGAAACGACGTTAGAACCAGCCTGTGTTCGCGACACGCAGACTACAGTGCGGCTGAAAGTGGTCTGTGGGGAAAGCTTGGCGTCGTGATCTAGATCTGGGATCTACCGAGACCACAAATTCAAGTTGTCCTTGTGTGGGATTAAAGTTGAACTACCCAGAGGCAATTTCAGTCAGGAAACTCTTACTTGACAGCAACTTGAAGTGCCCGGGTGGGCGTGTAATACAACTACTACTACTTACTATAGCACCATTCGCATGTCAAAGAATATAGTTCAAGTTCGGCCCAATGTATGTAATACCATCAATATGCTAGTAGTAATTCAAGTCTTCAACTTCAAGTTGATGACCTTAACTTGAAGTTGTTTCCCCACAATTCATTTAGAGTAGTAGCACTGATTAGCCATGCCAAAAAACCCCATTCATCTAGATTTCGGCCCGTGCACTTTGCATCGGCCATGTCGATCCTATCTGATATGTCGTTTTCCCCCTGCAAAGCCTCAATTCGCAGGCTGTACTTGAAACTCCACCACTCGCTAATTAAACCCTGAACTAAAACGTCCCTCCTGAATATTCGTTTGTTTAAACTATAAATTGTCATTTTGACATAAGGAAGTAGGTAGGGGCCGTGAGACAGTCGGCAAGGGCAACAAGGGGCAACAATAAAAACCGCAAGCCACCTGCAGTAAGGGCGGATCAGTACGGTTAGAGTATTCAGAATGGTAGAAATTAGAAGAAAGAAGTACAGCCCAGGCCTACTAGTATTCATTTCATCAATTGTCAGAACCACGAGGGCACATCTGCTCCGCATGCTCTTTGTGGCTGGGGCTGCACAAGAGACGGTGGAGGTAGCACTGTATCTGCGAGTAATTGGAGCGTGTCTTCCAAGTACCTTTCGTGTGCCCTCTCCGTACCGGTGATCTACAGGTCGTGTGCTTGAATGCCTTTATTGGACCTGGACCCTAGGGATGTGCAGGTGCAGGCCGTTCTTATATCCCGTTTGCTTCCTGCCTCACCCTCACCCTCCCCTCCCCTTCTCCCCCCTCTGGCCACCGCATTCCGAGGTGTTTGTCCCTCATTCCAATCTTTTTCTCCATTCCAATTTGCCCCCTCATAAACACTCTCCTTTGCAACTCTTCTCATGAGATGATCTGGCCATGTCAATTCTCACCTATCTCCCGGCCCTCCCGCCGTTCCTCTTCGCGACTCTCGTCGTGAGTGGTCTGGCCTCCAAGGCGCTGCATATTGGCCTTCACATTCGCTCGTTACCTTTCCTCCATTTCGTTATATACTCACCCACTCTCGTTCTCCCCGACTTTCTGATCATCACCTGCGGCCGGATCCTGTTACAATTCCCTGCCCCGGAAACTCGCCTACAATGGTTGTCAACATGGGTCGGAGGCCTCTTTGCGTACGTGATGCACTTAGGGATTTATTCGGATCCTAACTGTGGCGACGTGCATGTTGGAAAGCTGACTCGATATGTTTATCTAGCCTTATTACGTGGGGCGCTTCTGCCATCCAATTCGGATTCTTCCTCCAAACCGGCGCTGAGGTCGCCTGGGCCGCAAGCAATAGTTTCCTCAGTGATCCTGCTGCCATGAAGATTCTCCTCAGTGGCATCTCAACTGTCTCTGCCGCCGCGACTGTTCTCGGCCTCATCGCCTGTTTGCTTTCCTCACAGCTTTACAACTTGACCGGTCTCGGGCTGCTGGCGATCCGAGACCTCATCGTGAGTGGGTATAATGCCTGCAGAGGGAGCTATCGGGCAGGTTACACTTTACTCTCCACTCCCAACAAGTCCTGGGTCAATGCGGTAGATCTTAGATCAGCTCGTCGTGCAGCTTTTATCGTGGCCGCGTGCCTCTCGCTATTGTTCTTAGAACTCGTCCGCCCTGCTATACCTTACGACCATTTATCCACCGCGCTTCCATTGGCGCTACTCGATGCTTTCAACAAAAAGTCCAGCACTTTGGAGGGTTGCCGCAACCCTTCCAAAACCTTCCCTCTCTGGACCGATGTCAAGCCGCTTCCTTTGGCAGAAGGATGGTCTCGACCCGCCTGGCTCCCACAGGACCCTCCTGCGGGATTCAGCCGCTGGGATGTGAACCCTAATGAGCGTGCAGAGAAAGATAATCCGTCCTGGTATCTATGCAGTGGTGCAGATGATGGTGGCCTCTACAATCCCAGGGCAGATCCGCTCAAGATCTCCAACCTGGGCAATGAGATTTACAATCCCTTGAAGAAGGCGTTCAAACAGCATTCGGTGGCAATCGATCATGTAATATTGTTGACCCTGGAGAGTGGACGCAAGGACATGTTTCCCATCCAGCAGGGGTCCCCCTTATTTGATGGCCTGCTGGCCTCTCACCCGAAGGAGGAGAGAGATGATGCAATTGACCGCTTGGTCGCAATGACTCCGACCGCACAAATGTTGACCGGGGAGCATGTGAGGGACAGTCAGGGCAAGCTTGTGAAGTTGGACAATGCGACCTGGAACGACACAACTCAGGAAGGTATGGGTGGGCTAAATATCCGGGGAGCCCTCACGGGCAGCACTCTTACCTTCAAAAGCATTCTGGGTAGCCATTGCGGAGTCAACCCACTTCCAGTTGATATGTTGGAGGAATCACTTCTCGAGATCTACCAGCCATGCTTACCACAACTACTTGAAGCATTCAACGACGTCAAGGAGCACCCGCTATTACCAAAAGAACCGAAAAACATCGAGAGGCACAAATCAGCATCTAACGAGTCCGAGTCCGAGGCACTGAAATACCCGTGGAAATCGGTTTTCATGCAGTCCATCACCGACGACTATGATCGGCAGGATATTCTCAACGACCACATGGGCTTCAAACACAAGGTGGTCAAGAGTACCCTTCAAGACCACGAATCTAAATACCTCGCCAAAGGAGAAGAGATCAACTACTTCGGATTCGCCGAGACCGAGCTCAAGCCCTATATCCGCGATCTTTTCGAAGAAGCCGCCATCAACAAAACCCGCATCTTCCTCTCCCACGTTACAAGCACAACCCACCACCCATGGTCCACACCAGAGGACTTCGAAATGGAGCCCTACATGGGCAACGAAGGCGCAATTAACCACGACTTGATGAACAATTACCTCAACGCTGTGCGATTCGTCGACAATTGGCTTGGCGACCTAATGACCATGCTTGACGAAACTGGCATTGCAAACTCAACCCTCGTGGTTGTCGTCGGTGACCACGGCCAAGCCTTCGGCGAAGACAACAAGGATATGACAGGCACTTATAATAACCCGCACATCAGCAATTTCCGCGTTCCGCTCATCTTCCGACACCCGCACATGCCGAGGATTGACATCACAGCCAATGCCACCGCTCTCTCCATCATGCCGACTATCCTTGATATGTTGATACAATCCGGATCACTCGATGCACGGGACTCGGAAATCGCCTCAGCGGTGTTACCGGAGTACCAGGGTCAATCACTCATACGACCTTTCATTTCATCGGTTCAGGAAAATTTCGAGTCGCAGCCTGATGCAGGAGAGAATGATACAAATTCCCCGCGAGGCGATGTGGAGCACCGGCATACCAAGTTGGCCTGGAATTTCGGCCTTATCAATGCTGGCGGTGCTATGATGTCTGTGACGGCTGCGGGTACACCTTACCGACTCATTCTGCCCATCAAAGATGACTTTGAATATGTCTTCACGCATTTGGGCGAAGACCCCGGTGAGACGAGTCCTCTTAAGTCGTGGACTTTGTCCGAGCTGGTGGAGGTGGTCGGGGCGAAGTTTGGCAGTGAGCCCGCAGCTTGGGTTGAAGATGCTGAAAAGGTCGGGAAGTGGTATGTCAATGAGCAGAGGCGAATCTGGGGATACAGGGAAGCTTAGTAAATCTAAGCTAGTCGCTAGATCGCTGGCTTACTTCCTGGTATTTCCATTTTGGCTTCTAATTGTGTGGATAGGACTATATCTGCCTTGTCAGAGGTTTCTTAGGGGCTACTCCTCTGGCACGGGTGTTGGTGTTTTGTTTCTATATTTCCAGTCGGAATGTTTCTTGTTTGTGCTACTCAATGGGTTGGAGTTTGATTGCTTGGGAAGACTGTTTGGAACCGAAGTCCCTGGGCTAGGGACTGATCCATCAACATTCCGTGCTTTTTCATACCATGTATGTTTGTTCTTGCATTGAAATGTCTCAATCATTGTTCCTCGAGGAATGATTTTATTTCAATATAGTCCTGTACATAACGAGATTTGACAATAGGACCTGGCATGAGTCTGGATGAATTTGATGCCCTGGGCTTTCCTTTCGAGGTCAATGAAGCAAATTTGATCACTCTACAATTTATCAACTTCGCTCTAAACCCCTCCCCCAGCCGCCCATACTTTATGCAAATAACTAAAATGGTCGAATTGAATTTGTTTTGATAATGTATTTCCTAGTAATTAACCACTTCAAAGGCAATCCATACACCAAACCCCAAGTTAACCAAATCCAAAAACCGCTCAATCTGTAGGTACTAGGGTATAAGGAACAGCCTATCCCTGCTACGATCACCACCTCTAAACATCTTTATCATCTCCAAAATCCATCTTCCTCAAATCAACAACCACAAAACTCCTCACTTCAACCGGAAGTGGCCTATCATTATACACAGAATTGAGTGGGACGGTCTTGCCCGTACACATATCATCATCAAAGGCAATAACATCCTCGTACTCGGCCAATTTACGCGCCATAATGTACCCGCCTTTCGGGAACGATACAGATCGACAGTGCTGCGATCCGGAGCCGGTGTATGTGTGACCGATTTTGTGCGCTGTTGGGAAATAGGCTATATCCCATGCTTGTGTTGACATGAATAAGGCGAGGAGTGGCAGTATTGTGAAGAGCATTTTAGTCTGTGAGTTCAAGTTGTTAGGTTGGTGTGTTCGGGGGTGGGGATGGCTTGACGTAGGTACTGGGTTGGAATTGATCAGTTGTGATGCGATGTAATGCGCTTAATGGGACTTGGGGATGTTGAACGTTGGTGGGAGTAGTTAGCGTAGGGTATATAAACATGACAGGAGCTTTAGCTCTTCTATCATTAAGGCTAGAGTTGAAGATCTATAAAGAATGCGTAGTTGTATAGGAAATGGGCTTTCGGAATGTGCCCCTTGCTCGAGAACTACTCTGAATGGTGGAATTCCGCCAAGGTACGGGAAAACCGTCTAGCGGGTGAACTAAGATATTCTTATTAGCCAGGGGTATTTTGGACGTGAGAGCTTTGTGTGGGTGCTTGGTAGTTGGTTTGATAGCTGCTACGGTATACAATTTCGAGTTGGCTTATCTATATATGAGATCTCAACCGGGCACTCCATGAGTAGTAGATGCGATATTTTGAAGATTCAAAATCCTTGACTATTTCCAATTTGTGAAGCTTAAGGTTGTTCTCGGCCTAAGCTCCTTGGAGGCATGCGCGGGATCCTTCGAACCCGCTGCAGCAGCATATCTTACCCGCCCCGAGACAGTCGATAGGCTACACTCTATGACATTGCAATTTCCATTTATTTCCGACCAGTAAACATTTATATCTATAGAATCGCACCCGGCATACTACGTTGAATGCTTTGGGATTTGGGCGTCCTTCGATTTAGCCGAAATATATGTACAGCCGTACATCACACAAGTAGAAAAGCAGAAACGCAAAAAGCGGTAAATATTAAATCTGTGTTGCGAAGAGCTCATACCATCGACTACTACACCGCTTGCACGTACCTACTAGTAGGTGGGGGGGGAGGGGGTCATGATGTTCAACAAAACATATTATTTGCGTTAATCCGGTGGCTAACGCGGCCAGGCAAAACAAGAAATGAATCACTTCGCTAGATGTAACCTCGCGGCCTTGCCGCCGAAAATCAAGTGCATGAGATTGGGCAACCAGTTACCAGTTATCAGCTACCAGCTACCAGCTACCAGTAGTCCAGATATCAACAAACGAGCGGTCGGAGGGACTCCGCGTCTAAAACAAAGACTTCGATACGAAGTGGGCGGTCGTTGCGCCTTGAAGACTCATTTCCTCAAGCTGTTCAAAGGGACGGCAAATAGGCTAATGTGGTCAGCAGCGAGCTAGTATCTGACGAGCCATGGACAAATAATTGGTCAATGCATTCAATCAAGCGTCAATACTTTTTAGTTAATTCAATCTAAAAATGACCGGAAAGTCTATTCGGTGGATATTACCCCCACGACCCGGGGTCACTTGACGAACCCACCATAGCTCTAACGCCACGAGAGTCGTGGATTTTTCTAGCCGGGGGAAAGGCGCGGGGTTCGCAATTCGCAATCAAGGGCACGGGCCAGATGTAAAATAATAATAGAATTGGCTGCCCGCGGGGGAATAGGAGGGGTTGGCGTGAACTTAGGGTGTTTAGGAGAAGCGTAAGGCACAGACCTCGATCTATCTGGACCTCGATCTAGATCCGGCCAGGCCCAGCTGCGTCTGCAGAGTGTAGAGTGGGAATGTGCATGGCATTAGCATTGAGATTGGCAATGGAATGGAATAGAATGGAAAAATCTAGAAGCGGGGCCGGATGGAAGTGCCGATGTTTATTGCTGTTTAGCAGCTCCGATTGTGGATTGTGGACAGTTCATCTTGTGCTGGTGCAAGGGAGCCTCGGATTTGCCCGATTTAGTATGGCCAGGCAGGCACCGCAGATTCTGCTGGTCACACGGGCAACTTTTGATACTGCGCCCCTATCGGATTGGTCTTCCCCTGGATTGCAAATTGAGTGCTCACTATGTATTTTTTTTTTTTTTTTTTTTTTTTTTTCTCGCTTTCTGGCCGGTTTGCAACGTCGGGTTGTACAGTGCGTGTGCTGGTGTTGATGTACTGGTCGCCGTGGCGGAGTCGGTGGCAAGAAGAGGAACAAACCCCTAGTCGATCAACAGAATGGTTTATTTGGCTGGGATTGAAAGGTAATAATTAGAGTGAATATCTATATTCGTATTTTGAAGGGAAAAAAAATAAATCAGGACCCTGGAATGGGCCATTGAGTTTCCCAGCATTCGGGGTGGGGGACAGGGGGGTGGGTCCACTCGAGGACAGTGGAAGTGGAAGTGGAGGTAGAGGTAGAGGTGGAAATGGAAGTACGGGGAACTCGGAATGCCCACATGACCCAAAACCCTCGATAGTCGCAGGAAATCCAAATCCCAGATTAGCAGGGCGAAAGTCTCGGCACTGGCGTAATAGAGTACACTAGAGGGTCAGGTGAGGATGAAGGTGGCGTTGAGTCTGGGGAGATCGGCTTGCCAAAAGGAGACATCCGATCGACAAAGAACAAAGTTGATTTGACTCGGTGGCCATCACTGGTATGACTAAATGGTTATATCATTGACTGGGTTTATTCTAGGAAATATCCTGCGCTTGCGTGGCCTCTAGCAGGGTTCTAGCAAGATTTGGTTCGGTTTAGCTGGGGGAGAAGAGAAGAGACAGAAGTACTTTGTTTGCCCTTGTTCGCTTACCACGCCGTTGGAAGTGGAATGCTGGGGCTAGGGAATTTAGAAACTAGTCCCTACATACGGAGTAGCGATTAGACTGGACACTAGGGAGTAAAGACTGGACTAGGGACTAGCTGCGCCTCCGCGCATTCCCCGGGGTCTGGACCCGAGCTTGGCTCTGTGTTGCCATTTTCAACAGACTCTGCTGTCCACGAGACCTTCGGCACGATGTTACCGGTTCGGTTGGGTTGGACTGGGATACGATACGATGCACTGTTCCGGACATTATTTAAAGAGACAGGTCATGGCCATTGTTCTCAGTCTTCACATTCATCTTAATTCTTTGATATCCCCAAGCCTTCAAATTCGACTAAGCGTCGCTTCATCCTTATACTTCCTCTATAATTACCCTAATTAATCACACCATGTCCGTCTCCATCGAAACCACCGACGTTCCCACTGCCCCTATGACTGCCCAGCCAGTTCTCATGGGTCAGAATACCCGCATGCCCGAGTTCAGTTTGGCCGGCAAGGTCGTCCTCGTCTCTGGTGCTGGCCGTGGACTCGGACTCACTCAAAGCGAGGCCCTCCTTGAAGCCGGCGCAAAGGTCTACGCCCTTGACCGACTAGAGGAGCCGGCCTCAGAGTTCGTGGAGATTCAGCAACGCGCCAAAGAGCTCGGCACTGAGTTGCACTATCGCCGCATCGATGTCCGTGACACTGAGCTGCTGAACAGTGTCATTGAGGGAATCGCAAATGCTGAAGGTCGCATGGATGGCCTTGTGGCGGCCGCTGGTATCCAACAGGAAACCTCTGCTCTGGAGTACTCGGCCAAGGATAGCAATACCATGTTCGAAGTCAATGTGACTGGTGTCTTCATGACTGCCCAGGCGGTTGCGAAGCAGATGATTCGCTTTGGGAACGGAGGCAGTATCGCCATGATCGCCAGTATGAGTGGCACCATTGTCAATCGGGTACGTTGCCCACCATCATTTCCCTTTTGCCTTTTCCCTTTTACCATCCTTTTAATCCCGGTTGAGTGGGATGCCATATCCCACCCTGCTTCGTATTGGACCGGAGGCTTCCCCGTTCCCCGCATTCTTACCTGTTCAATCTACCTTTCGAAATAAAACTAACATGGACAATAACAGGGCCTCATTTGTCCTGCCTACAACGCCTCTAAGGCTGCCGTCATCCAGCTGGGCCGCAACCTCGCTGCCGAATGGGGCCAGTACAACATTCGCGTCAACACTATCTCCCCCGGTTACATTGTCACCTCCATGGTTGAAAAACTGTTCGTCGAGTTCCCTGAGCGCCGTGACCAGTGGCCCAAGGAGAATATGCTCGGCCGTCTGTCTCGTCCGGAGGAATACCGAGGTGCAGCAGTCTTCCTGCTTTCTGATGCCTCATCCTTCATGACTGGCTCCGACCTGCGCATGGATGGTGGTCACGCCGCGTGGTAGATTCCTCCACCTCTTCTCCCTGCCCCCTTGGGGGAATAAATTGTACGCATACACGTGGCTGCGGGTTCTCATGGCATGGCGTTTTGAATTTTCTTTTCCTGGAATAAGCGATGGTTTCATTGGCAGTTCGTCTTTCTTGGCTTTGGGGGATAATGACCTACGTAACAATTTGCGTTCCGCGTTCCGTTCTTTGGCTATAGTTTAGACTCATATCGATCGCTCGAGTTAATGCATAATGATCAGACCCACTTCATTTGACAGATCTGCTCCACTCGTAGTCCCCACGGTAGATTTCGAGTTATTAAAACAACGTAGGGCGGAGTCACGAGCGTTGCACGGCCTTTCCGATCCTGGAGTTATTCTATTCCCCAGGATCTGGGGGATTCTTCGTGAGATTGGACTCTCACCGATATTTTCGTCCAGTTGGATCCGAACACATCATAGAATGAGAACCGATGACCTTCTGCCGATCTACCAGATAGGAAACCCCCGGTACACGATATCTGCCATCCCCAGGAATACCTTGCGACCAGGATGGCCGGCTTTCCTGTTGGCGTTGGGAACATCAGGTGGTGGCGAGGACTGGGACCGGGGCTCTGAAAACTCGAGCCAAGAACCTTGTTGTTCTTGGCTCTGGGGAAGTGGAGGCGACCCCGCGTTTTCGCCAGTGACAGCTCGCCCCCCAAGGGACACTCGGCCCTCGCGATGCCTGGGAATACAATCATAATTTGCCCAATGGTCATAAACTTCGTGACAAGATGCTGTCAGTTGTTTGCTGGGCGCCGAGGCGGGCAGTTGATTGGTGATGCCTCTGCAAGGGGGTGTCTTTGTCATCTCCGGCCGATTGCGCTTTACGACCAAACTTTCCATCACGATCCCGTTTATCCGGCTCGTGAGCATATTTTTTACTCGGTATGTTCCGGCTATTGGCGGGAACTGGCTCGCACTTGGAGGACATCGCTGGAGTGTTGAAGTCATGAACTTCGGCATGCCTGATATGGTACACACCTTACGCTGGCAGCTCAACGTCCCAACAAAGTGCATCATGAAATGGCCACGCCCGTGCCCGACCCTCTGTCGTTTATGGAACCAGTCGAGAGTTTAGTCAGTGCTTGATGGGGGGTGTCGCACGTCGTATGACCGTCTGTCTTACAGACCGACCGGTCGACCCAGCCGCAAATGAGGTTTGACATGTAAGAGTGAGTGCCCACGACCGATTACGTGGCATAAAGCATGGCATTTCTTGAGCACCGTATTTTCCTCATATGGGGTCACGCAAGACCTCCCCAGCCTTGAAGTATCGGCGTGTCGACCATTGGAGCTGGTTGTCTCGGGTTCCAGATAATCCCTGTAGTGATACGACGAGTATACACCCCCCCCCCCTCAGCTTGGTACAATTTCATGGTACTTTTGCTGATATTTGCGTAGCAATCCTTTGGCCGTGCGTTGCAATGGGGGCTGAACAGAAAACCGGAAAGCGCCACTCGGACTGGGATTCTCGAAAGGCCCGGAATTGGAAGAAGGATTATGAATGGGTTCGTAGATATTGTCCAATCCTACCAGCGGAATACTGATGGCAGCCTACTGGCTGTGGAAGTTTGAAAGTTCTATTGACCCACAGCCGACGAAGCTACTTACTCGCTCGTCAATCGTCGATAAGCACGCCGTAGCACGCCACCATATTGCGACAGCAACGCTAAATCCTAGCCGAGGCTTGATTGCGCCTGATTGCGCCCGCAGGCCAGCATTCCAGAAGCCTGGAAGAAGCGATGCATCCCTGACAGCCGATGCGGTTGATTATCGGGCGTAAGCAGAGTCACCAGGGCTACCTCTGGCTGGCCAGGCCACGAGTGAGCCCATCCTACTGGGATCCTGCGCAGTGCTATCTCTAGAGATAACCGTGGACCACCATGGGCAGCCGCGGAAGACGAGGCGGGGGCCAGCCAGGAACACGTTGGCTCAACTCCACCCCAAAGTGCCGCTAAGCTGCGATAAGGCCAGGGCCGAGAACCAACCATTGGCAATGCTAAGCAAATTCAAGCCTTTGAAGCCGAGAGGGTCTGTGTGTTCGCTGCCCCGACGGGATTCCTCGTTTTTGATCTCAATATCTCATGTTGATGGCGATTGGCGATTGCATCCACGGTCTGGCCGCGTGCAATATGATCTCTGGTATCCCCTGGATGTGCCTGTGAGCGGAGTAATTCATTTCCTGGCCCTCTCCTCCAGCGTTCCTGGCGTGTCTGGTCGCGGCCCCACGGAGGACCCTCGGTGCTTTAGGTTAAGCTTCCTGGCATGATGGGCATTGGCATTGGCATTGATCTCTTGGTGCGCGCAGCTCGTGCGTTCGGTAGAGTGCCTACCTACAGGATTGTACAGGTTACATGGTACCGCACGGAATGCATGTCTCCAGTAGCTGGGGCGTTTGCAGTCCAATCCCGTCGAGCAGCTCGCTCCAGCGTTGCTTTATCTGTCGATGGCCACGGGGGATATCCCGTTTCGGGATAGTGTTGGTGCGTGGCGTGATAAGTCTGGGGTAAAACATGGTCGTCGCAGATTTTGCATGCGACTAGCGTTAAGCGATGGTGGAAGGTGGAAGGTGTAAAGCTGAGTTCTGAGTTCCACTGGGGAGTGAACAGAGAGGGGAGGAGGAAAGAGAGAGAGAAGTGAGGGAAGAGGGAAGTGTCTACCCCAGAGTATAAGAGGCCTTCCTTCCTTCCGTCACTTCTCCTCCGTCACTTTTTCTTCACCATCGCTTTTCCCTTCTCTTCTTGGCTTCCTCCCCATTTCCATCTTCATCTACCGCCCAGATGGCTGTCGAGGAGGATTCCTCGAGGGTCCAGCATGATCAGATCACCATTCTGAAGGACGAGGCACCGGCCGCCGACGAAAAGCCCCAAAAAGGCATTATCTCCACCTCCTACCCTCAGAAAGGCCTTGTCTCTGCCTCGTACCATCTCCAGATCGGCGACGAGGATCCAACCGAAGACGAAATCAGCGGTCCCGGTGCTCTACGCCGTGTCTCGGCACCAATCCCCTGGGCCGTATACACTGTTGCCTTTGTGGAGTTGTGCGAACGATTTTCCTACTACGGAACTCAGGTCTTGTGTATGTGCACTCTCGGAAATCTCAGACGACTTTTGCTAATCCAACACTGTCTAGACTCCAACTTCGTCAATCATTCTCTCCCTCTTCCCTACCCGAATGGGCCAGCAGGATCGAACCACAACACCGGCGCCGGTGGTGGCACCCCTCAGGGGGTTTCTGGTGCCCTAGGCCAGGGTGTCGAGGTTGCAAACGGAATCAACACATTCAACACCTTTTGGTGCTACGTGATCCCCCTCTTCAGCGCTTATATCGCTGATACGTACTGGGGTCGTTACAAAACCATCTGCTGGTCAATCTTCTTTGCCATTCTTGGCCACATCATTCTTGTCATTTCCGCTATCCCCCCAGTAATCACTAACACAAGTGCTTGCTTCGGTGTCTTCATGCTGGGCGTGATCATCATGGGGTTTGGCACTGGTGGTTTCAAGCCCAACATCTCCGCGTTGGTCGTGGAGCAGATTCCCGCCGTGAATCTCAAGGTGCGCACTCTGCCCTCTGGCGAACGTGTCCTTGTCGACCCCATCATCACTCAGAGTCGAATCTACCACTACTTCTACCTATTCATCAATATCGGTGCTCTCGTTGGCCAGATCGGTATGGCTTATGCAGAGAAGTACGTCGGTTTTTGGCTGGCGTATCTACTCCCCACCATCATGTTCTTGACGACGCCATTTGTTATGATGTGGGGTCGCAATCGGTACATACAGTCTCCTCCTCAGGGTTCCGTCTTTTCCAAGGCCATGCGAACTCTCTTCTATGCGCTAGGTAACCGCTGGTCATGGAACCCGGTCAAATTCTGGAAGCGCACTCACGATGGCACCCTCTGGGAGACGGCAAAACCGTCCAACATTTCCCCTCAAAATCGCCCGCACTGGATGACTTTTGATGATGCGTGGGTGGACGAAGTGCGCCGTGGCTTCGCTGCCTGTGCCGTCTTTTGTTACTATCCACTGTACTGGTTGGCATACGGTCAGTTGACCAACAACTTGACCTCTCAGGCGGGAACCATGGCCCTTCATGGCGTCCCCAATGATGTAGTCAACAACCTGGATCCATTCGCCCTGATTATATTGATCCCGGTTTGTGATAACTTCTTGTACCCCGCCCTGCGCCGTGCTGGAATCAGATTTACAGCCATCCGGAAAATCTTCTGCGGTTTTATGCTTGCTGCATTCGCCATGGTCTGGGCGGCCGTGATCCAGTACTACATTTACAAGGGATCTCCTTGCGGTCACCAAGCAAACGACTGTTACAATGTCGATGGGAGTATCAGGAATGCCCCGTTAAATGTCTGGGCCCAGACAGGCAGTTATGTCCTGATTGCTTTCTCTGAGATTTTTGCCTCCATTACCTCCCTCGAATACGCCTACTCCAAGGCTCCCCGTAACATGCGTTCCCTCATCCAGGCAGTTAGTCTATTTACTAACGCCATCTCGGCCGCTATTGCCGAGGCCCTGAACCCGCTATCTCAGGACCCCCTGCTTGTCTGGAACTACGTTGTCTTTGCCATTCTCTCTGGTGTCGGTGGTGCGGCCTTCATTTGGCAGTTCTGGGATTTGGATCGGGAGGAAGATGAGTTGAACAATTTGCCGGAGGGTCACATTGAGGCAGACACGAAAGGGGAGGCACTCTTTGTCGCTGCTGAGGTCACACCTGTTAAAGGATAAAGCCATTATTGCACCGTCTATTTCTTATGTGGCCCATGTGTGGGTTTAATTGATTCGGTGGACGGTGGACGGTGGCTGCTTTTCTTTTCAGATAATGAGCCAATGAGCTATGAGCATTGTTTTTTTTTAAAAAAAAATTTTTGGCAATTATACCTAAGGTACCTACCCTCTGTAGTTGATCACCCGTTAAGAAGCGATATGTTATGGGGCGTGTGGTTTTCTATAGGTCTTATGTTTGATAATTTCTTCACCAAAAGACAAATAGTTCTCCGTCTATCTGAAACAGAGTCATCTTGCGGGACCTACCCAGGCCTGGACACTTTTCATGGATCAATATGGAGTTCCCAGATCCCTGTCCAGCCCTCTATTGACTTGTAAAATGGAGCTTCTGCGAGGTGATCAAGCATAGTGCAATCTACAACATTCCCCCCACGTTGTGCATCCATACCGACTCATCAGGTTTGGTTAGCGAAACTTGCGGGCCTACTCATCTCATGGGGTAAATGGGACTTTTTGGACTTTTTGTTCATGTGGCATGTACCTCATCTACCAGTGTCTTGCCACCGTGGGATCTGTGTGCGAGTGGGAGAGAGTCGGGAATTGGTGAAGGTGCTGTTCTGTTGGTCGTGAACAAACAGGATTGGAGTAATTTGGTGGCGGGCAGCGAGGATGGTTTAATATGAGCTTAGTGTAAATGATCGTAGATGGCCACATTGCTTTGGTCTTCTCTACCTCGCCCTGGAATCGTATGGAAATCGGCTTGCATCGTATGGAAGTTGCCATGGCTTGATGAGTATAGCGAGTATGGAACTGCTAAATAGGGTGATGTAAAGAACCCACGATATGAGAGTGGTATTCTAGAGATAGAAAAGATATTTTCAGAAGAGATAGCAGATTGGAAAAGCAGAAAAGGATTCAGATGGATGCTGAAGTCAATTTCTGGAAGCCAGAGCTAAATGCTCACCGGTCCAACCGCCGTATTTGGTCCACCTCAACGAGGCCGGCCTTCTCGAGAACTTATACTGGAATAGTAAATAGTGATGTAGAGAACGCTCAGCCGTGCTTACTCAAAGTACCCACCGCCGATCACGAAGATCCGAAGTTCAAGTTCTTCACGATCTGAAACTCCAGATGTTTGATCAGCGTGCGCTGACAATCACCCGAGGGACTCTAATTCTATACTTTACTTTTCTCATCTCAAATATCGGTCGCGATTTGAATTCCAGCCTTATCATCTCCTTCACCGATCTTGTGAGAATCAAATATTTATCTGCCTGTTCAGCTGAATATCCACTCAGCCAGCCTATGCCCATGCCCATCGACTAAGCTAAGGCGCTAGCCGCAGTCCCCACCACGATCCAATTTGCGGTGCACAGTGTACGAGTACAAAATTCCGCTCATTGCCAACTCCATTCGGCCTGAAATTTACCTCTGTCTATGCTGGAGTATTAGCGGAATGCAGCTGCCTGGCCAGGTTGCAGTTAGGCTGGTATGTCGCAAGGGCCGTTCGGAAGGGCCGGTGATTATTGTTTTAGATTATTTCCAATGGTTCAGGGTTGGGTGGAGTGGTGGTTTGTTTGGCCCCATAATTCATTCCCCCCTAAGCTGGTCGTCGGGGGCTGATTTATCCCTGGCCCTTGTGGCTCGGTGGATCGAAGCCGACGGAGGGCTTTTGCGGGCGAATCGGGGTGGCTGGTGAGATTATCCAGGGTAGTAAGTAGAAAGTAGTAAATAGTAAGTAGTACCTCGGAACTAACTAGTAACTAGTAGGGGAGGCTTAGGGCATTGGGCCTGGTCTACTGCACCGCCGCTCCGTTGGTGGGTTCTGCAGTTCCTTGTTTTAGCATTATCGGTCTTCCAGGCAGATATGAATTTCCATTTCGAAAATATGTCAAGAACAAACGAGTGGTCTAGAAGGAATTCATCACGGGGTTCATGTTTATAGTTCTACTGTAACTTTTGACCGATGACGTACAAGAATCCTCCCGCGCGATCCGATCCCCGTTGGACCCTCGTTGCTCCTCAGGAACTGCACAATTCATTCAATACACAGCATATCCTCACGCCTTTTCAAGCAGTTCGGCTCCCCCTCAGCCCTGCGCCACAATTCCAAAATAGCCATCTCTGGCCTGACCGGATTCTGGAGTTATGCATCGCCAGTGGAGCTGTGTACAGACTTGTTCATCCGCTTGACATCACCAGCTCCACACGCTGACCATCCACTCGCTGCACCACCATTCGTCGTCCCCGGGAACGCCAATGCACGATGGACTCCCGAATGGGGACTGAACGGTAGTGAGAGCTCCAAATTTTGGCCTGGGCTTGGCTCAGCTTCCGGTGGCCCCGTTGCATAAATATCAGGCACCCCTAGCGATGATCACACTCTCACCCCAGATTCTTTCTCCTGGCTCTTCGCGTTGAAGAGTTGCAGAGCTGAAGTGTGAAAGAGGTCAGGTCGCGACGTGCTCACCATGAAATCCGCTGGCCTCATCACGTCTCTCGCCCTAGGCTTGTTGCCCGGTATGTCATTTCCATCCCTCGGTCGCACACACATCTGCAGGTGCCCGGCCTCGAGTTGAGCCGGAGCAAGTTAAGCGTGTCTCGAATGAACCCTGCTAACCTCGCTCCTCCTCCCTTCCAGGCGCGATCGCGGCTCCTCCCGGCTTTGATCCTGCACATGTCGTAGCCATCAACGGCCGAGCTCTCCCCGATGCCCCCGATGGCTACACCCCGACCCAAGTGAGCTGCCCTGGCACTCGCCCGACAGTGCGCAGCGCGGCGAACCTCTCCTCCAACGAGACCGACTGGCTCAAGACCCGTCGCGAAAAGTCCCTGACCGCCATGAAGGACTTCTTCGGCCATGTCAAGGTTGGCGACTACGATGTGGCTTCCTACTTGGACCAGCACAAGGGCAATTCGTCCAATCTGCCTAATATTGGTATTGCCGTGTCCGGTGGTGGTTACCGTGCGTTGATGAACGGCGCCGGTGCGATCAAGGCCTTCGATAGCCGTACCGATAATGCTACTGCCAGCGGCCATCTGGGTGGTCTCCTCCAATCCTCCACTTACGTATCTGGTCTCAGCGGTGGTAGCTGGCTGCTCGGTTCGATCTACATCAACAACTTTACCACCATCGATCAGCTGCAGACTGGTTCCGTTTGGCAATTTGGGAACTCGATTCTCGAGGGCCCTGATACTGGTGGCATCCAGATTCTGGATTCCGCCAGTTACTACAAGGACATCGCCGATGCAGTTGATGGGAAGCGCAAGGCCGGGTTTGATACTTCCCTGACCGATATCTGGTAAAGTAACGCTTCGGGATGAAACTACCGTTAATCATGCTAATGTTAGATAGGGGCCGTGCTCTCGCCTATCAGATGTTCAATGCTAGCAACGGAGGCCTTGACTACACCTGGTCCTCCATTGCGAAGACCTCTGATTTCCAAGACGGCAACTACCCCATGCCCCTGGTCGTGGCCGATGGCCGTAACCCAGGTGAACTTGTTGTCGGCAGCAACTCGACCGTCTACGAATTCAACCCTTGGGAATTCGGCACCTTCGACCCGACCATCTTCGGCTTCATTCCTCTGGAGAATCTCGGCTCTCGCTTTGTCGGTGGTTCTCTTCCCAGCAACGAGAGCTGCATCGGCGGGTACGACAGTGCCGGTTTCATCATTGGAACTTCCTCCACTCTTTTCAACCAATTCCTTCTCCAGCTGAACACCACCTCGCTCCCTTCGTTCGTGAAGGATGTTTTCAACGACATTCTTGGCAAGCTGGACAAAGCGGATGATGACATCGCCGCCTATGACCCGAACCCCTTCTACCACTACAACAACGACTCTTCCCCCTACGCCCAGCAAACTGCCCTGGACCTCGTTGATGGTGGTGAGGACCTGCAAAATGTCCCCCTGCACCCTCTCATTCAACCCGAGCGCCACGTCGATGTAATCTTCGCCGTCGACTCTTCCGCCGATACCACCTACAGCTGGCCCAACGGCACTGCCATGGTAGCCACCTACGAGCGCAGCCTTAACAGCACCGGTATTGGTAACGGCACCGCCTTCCCAGCCATTCCGGACCAGAACACCTTCGTGAACCTGGGCCTCAACACCCGACCTACCTTCTTCGGCTGCAACAGTTCCAACATGACTGGCCCCAGTCCTCTAGTCGTCTACCTCCCCAACTCTCCGTACACGACCCTCTCCAACGAATCAACATTCACCCTGAGCCGGGATAACGATGTCCGTGACGATATCATCGCAAACGGATACGAAGTTGCGACTATGGCCAACAGCACCCGTGACGGTAACTGGTCCGCCTGCGTCGGCTGTGCCATCCTAAGCCGCTCTTTCGAGCGTACTGGCACCACCCTCCCTGATATTTGTGCCCAGTGCTTCACCAACTACTGCTGGAATGGCACCATTGATTCGACGGAGCCGGGCCTTTATGATCCTAGTGTCTTGGTTGCCGATGCGGACAGTGCGGCCATCGCGGCCATTGTTCCTACCGTGCTCTCGGCTGCTGTTGCTGCGGGCGTGGCGCTCTTCACGTTGGTTTAGAGACTTTTACATAATGACTTTCGGTTGTACCTGATGATTATTGAACAATGAACATTAATTCTATATAATCTGTATTTTCGGGTTTTCAATTTAGAACGTACTGAATGGCCACGGGTTCTTCCGGGATATCGAATATCGCTTTCTCCCTACTACTAGGTTTAAATGGAACAAAAAGGAAACTTCAAGTTCAGAGGCAATGCCCGTTGAGGTAGAGGCAAGAATGAGTTCCTAAGTAATAATACCTGGTAGGTAGATATATATATCTCTCATCAACCTCTGTAACCTTGAAAAACCATCTGGTGAATGAAAGGTCAATGGGTGTTTCGAATAAATTTTTGCCAAATTTTGAAGACCCATGGATATATTCTATCCAATCAAATAAATAGATAGACTACCAGTTACTGGTTGGGTGTATTTTGTATAGTTCGTCGATCACCTCGGATCCCTATCACGTGACCGTTACCATGGAAACAGTGCGGGTCATTATGACCGTTTAGGAAGGTGCGCCCAAACACAGCAGGCGCACTCCACCGTCTACCGCCCACGACCTTAGGGATGCTCCCTCAACCTGCAATCTGCATGCATCATCACCTTCGACACTCCACTGCGACAACCGACACCGACCTCACTCCGCTCAACCCCGCCATGAGCGCCCCAAGCCGTTCATATTCATAAAGCGTCAACCGACATAAACAACTTGAACACAATCCACTGTATTGCCCCCCACAATGGCACGCGCAGCTGTCCTGCCTCCGTCCCCTGCCAAACGGGCCAACCGTACAGTTCCACGAGCGGCGTCGAAAACTACTGCCGCCTCTGCTGCCAGAACAAAGGCTGCAACTGAGGCGCGAAAGAAGACGACGAGGACAAAGGCGGCATCGGTCAATTCCGATTCCGACACCGATGATGAGCTAGACGTATTGACGAAGCAACCGGCATCGAAGCCCCCGGCGCGTGTAAAGGCTGCTGCTCGTCCAACGAAGACTACGGCTTCCACTACTACGGCACGTGGCAAAAAGTCGGCGCCGGCGCCAGTGCCAGCTGCGGAGGAAACCTATGCCCAAAGCGAAAGTGAAGATGCTGCTCAGGTCGAGCCAAAGAAACGTGCAGGAAGACCGAAAAAGACTACCGCGCCTGTTGAAGCCCCCGCTGTGACTGCGCCGAAGACTCGGGGACGACCAAAGGGCTCGACCAACAAGACATCCGCCACGAAGACAGCGACTACACGGAAGAATACACGCAAAGTGCCAGAGCCAGAACTGACGAGCGATACCTCCGAACCAAAGCACATCGTGATTGCTACGAATTCGACTACCGCGCGGTCTAACATCCTGCGTGGCCCGGCGAAGAAAAAGACTGTTACTTTCCAAGATGTCTCGGGATCGGAGGAGGAGCAAGAGGGGGAGCCCACTGAACCAGCACCTGGTCGCAAGAAGGCGGCTGCGAAGGCCACTGGGAAAGCTGGTCTTGGAGCTTCACCCGTTCGGAAGGCGGGAGCTACTCGCGGACGGAAGCCTACGGCTAAGAAGGACGCTGTGCAACCTCTCTCCCCTAAGAAGGCCAAGCAGATGTCAAAGACCCTGTCTGCATATGCTAGCTCCGATGGTGAGGAGGATGAGCTCGCCGCTGCCAAGGAAGATGTGAACAGTCCTGTGCGATTGATTGTTCACTCGCCTGTGAAAGATGCGGCTGAGAACCCGGGGCTTGCATCGCCTGTACGCAGGATCAACTTTACACCTAAGAAGGCTTCCGGCGGGGTCGACGAGAACGGCGAACCGAAGGCTACAACCCCGAAACATGGATCTACCGGTCTCAGCTCTCCAGTTCGAAGAATCAACTTCACACCCAATCGCAGCCAAAACGCCCGCGCAGACGAAGACCACTTGGCTCTTCCTCCTGGGAAGTGCATGGACTTCAGTGATTCTGTGTTCATGTCGAGCCCCGCTAGACGACCTGAAATTTCTCCGTTCAAATTCAATCACGCCGATACCCCTAAGCGTCGCCTCTCGCAGTCTGTCCCTGCACCTAACCTTCCGCCAGGCCAGGCCTCCCCACTCAAGATGTCACCGCGAAAGGGCCAACTGGCTGCTTCATTTTCTCAATCATCAGCCAAGACTTCGACTCCCGCATTCCCTGCCAGGTCTTCGTTGTTCCAAAGCCCCGCCAAGAAGGGCGCATCTCCTTTTAAAAGCTCCCTATTCACACCCAAGTCATCGGTGATAGAGCAAGTTCCTCAGAACGACAGTATCAGCACAACGCCCACTTCCATTCCCGAGAAATCTCCCATAGCCACTGAGTCCGTGGCTAGAGAAGGAGACGAAGATATTGAGATGGTGGAGGAAGTTGCCGATAAAGCTTTTGGCAAGGAACTCGAATCTTACCAGCCTATGTCAGAGTCACCCGAGGCACCTCTGTCGAAGGAAATTTTGGATATCGAGAATTCACCCGACAGGGAAGTTGAAGAGACTGACGAGGCCAATGATGAACCTATTGCAATGGAAGATATGCCTCAGCCCATTGAATCGGAGCCTGTTCAAATGAATGATGCCACCGAAATACCCAATGTGGATCACATTGAGATGGACGATGTTCCCGAATACCAGGATGCCGATCCCGTCCAGATGGAGGATGCCTCGGATGTAGACATCGATGACAAACTCGAGGCGTTGCAGAAAGAAATCCAGGAAGAGCCGGAAGACTTCGGTACTGTTTGCTTTAACACCATGGAGTCTCTGCAAGCGCCTTTCAAGGACTTCGAGCAGCAGGATGCTTCTCAAGACGAACTGGTTCTGGAAGGGGCCGCCTCGGTTCAAGATAAGGGCTCGGACCTAGATGAAGAGGACGAAAACGAAGATAGTTTGCAGACCGACACGGAAGATGCACATGAGGACTTCGCAGGACCTATTGCGCACCCGGATATTTTGTCCGAGGCACAGAATATGCAGGTGCAGGATATGCAAATGCTACACTCGGAGCCGTCGCTCAACTTGGATACTCTTGAACGGTTACAAACAAGTATTGAGTCAGACAGCGACCAAGGGGAGTATGAAGACAGTGAAGTCGAGTACCCTGTTTTCTCAATTCCCCAGCCGGACCAAGAGCAAGAATCCGAGGAGATGGAAAATGACGAGCCGACTCTGGTGCCTGCCGAAGCCACATTGACGATCATGTCCAAAGCTGGCCTACAGGAGGAAGTCAATGGCGGCGAACAAAGAACTCATCCCTTTGAGCGGATGCCTTCTATCCCTCCCCCAGCCCCCACACCCCCAGCCGTTGATGGCAACCCCTTTTCCGTACAGTCAAGTGCCAAGTCTCACAACCAACTTTTTGATATCAACCTTGACCCTCGCATGGATGCTGAGGATAGCATCTTCGAAAATACCCAGTCGGAAATCCCCACACCAAAGGCACCCAGCGCTGCCAACACGCCCAGTCTCGCGGGTCGCCGAAAGTCTAACCTTAATGTTGACTTGGGCTTCACACCGCTAGCACAAAAGTTTGGGCACTGGGAAACAAACACCCCATCCCAGAATCGCAGTGAAAGACCTCGCCGCCGAGGTGTTTTCTCTCTTGTTGGGCCCTTGGAGAAACCAGCCGAGCCTACTACACCTAAGACGGGGGATGTGTCGTACCCAGATCTTTCGCGCACTCCCCTTGCAAACACGCCATCATTGTTTGCAGAGCTACCACTTCAGGAACGGGCCGAGGACGGTTTCATGTCACCAATGTCTGTGGCAACTGCCCAATCCCCCACCGCCACAAAAGACGTCGACATAGTGAATTCACCGACTAAGAGCGAAATATTCGAGGACATCGACCATGCCGCTTTGGAGGAAGAGCATGAACAAATTCGTTCCCGTCAAGTCTCAACCACACCTGAACCTGTCGAGCGTCAAGAGGAAAACATGCCTTCTGATGACGAAAAGGAGAACAGTGATACCCCAGTCATTCCCGCCACACCTGTCAGGGCTATTCCTGAACAGCGTACCGTTCATACTATCTCCAAGGTTCCCCTGAAGGGTGAAGGTGAAGTGTCTCCATTGAAGATCCCTCGCAAGCGTGGTCATTCACTTTCTGGCGCATCTCCCACTCGCTCATCACCACGACCTCGCAAGCCAGCCTTTAGGCCTTTCGTCGACAATGCCCCGGCTCTTTCTCCCACTCGCAATTCTCCACGAGCTGATAGAAGTCCAAGCCCGAAGCGTCGTTGCAGTGCTCCAAGACGCTCCATGCAGGCCCCTAAATCGCCGTCTGTCATCCGCAGCCCCTCCAAGTCTCCTCACAAGGCCAAACCCGCTAGCCAGGCGCTGCAGGGTGCTGTTGTGCATGTTGATGTACATACTACCGAGGGTGAAGATGCATCAGGAATCTTCGTCGAGCTTCTGCAGCAGATGGGTGCCCGGTGTGTCATGTCCTGGTCTTGGAATGGCCGGTCAAGTTTATCCCCTGTTGATGGGGCAGATTCTCAGGATGCCCGAGTAGGAATAACTCATGTTGTCTACAAGGATGGTGGTCTTCGAACCCTCGAGAAGGTCAAGCAGGCATCTGGTCTGGTGAAGTGTGTTGGTGTTGGCTGGGTCCTCGAGTAAGTCTCCCATATCATCCCAAGAATCATGCCCAGCTAACCCCGTTCCAGCTGCGAGGCCGCAAACAAGTGGCTTGACGAGTCCCCTTACGCAGTTGACAGCTCGATCATCCCCCGCGGGGGCGCAAAACGTCGCAAGAGCATGCAGCCTCGTGCACTGAGCAATGTCAACGGAACCCTTGTTCAGGTCGCTGAACCTTCCACCCCCTCGGCAAGTGGCCGCCGCTCCGGCGCTGATAGCGGCGCAATTGAAGGATTCCGCAAGATCACGCCCCCTTCCCCCATGAAGGACGCACCGTCCACTCCTACTCAACACTCGTCGGACCATTTGAACTTCCCCCAAACTCCTGGCTATAATTTTGCCAATCTCGACGCCATCGGCATGTCTCCCGCTACGCCCTACTTTCTCTCCAACCGAAACCAACTCGTTCAACAATCCTGCCCGCCTAAACAGAGCAACAAGGGCCTGTTCCCTGTCTCTAGGCCTACATTTAGCCTGGAGCAGGAGAGTGAGGAGGACGCGAGACGCCAGCAGCGTACTAGGATGGAGGCTGCGAGGAGAAAGACCTTGTTCTATCGACCTGCTGTTGGAAGCCCTCTTGGGCAATGATTTATTTGCTACCGCTTTTCTTTTCATCTTATTTTGTCTTGCTCTTTGACACCCGTCTTTTGTTCTATACATTCTGTCGTCCATTGTACATATGGGGGCTTTTGGAGTTTCGAGTCTCACTCGGTGGTTTGGGGTTTGGAGGATTACGATTATCTGGTTGGGAATGGAATGGGCCCGGGTAGGGTTTGCTTTGATTATTTGAATATGAGTCTATTACACTCGAGCGAACGTCAAATACCCGTAGGGAATGTGTCAGGTAAATAGGATGCCTGGACCTAGTCTCACTGCTTGCTTTTGCGTAATGTTCATGCGGAACATCATAAGAGAGTTCCTGGCTTGGATTGCAGTCTTGCCAAAGGTGGGCCGCTCCAACCAACCCAGTTCGACGTAAGATGAGAGTCTAGATTGCTTGGATCAAAAACTACTTTGGCTGTTCTTCGAAAGGTATGAAGTGTGACTCGACCGAATACAGTGTGTGCATCCTGTGCAGATATAAGCAGAGATAAAAGAAATGTTGCGAGTTCTTAGATTTTATGTCCTTCTTTACTCAAGCAAACATAAATCATAACCATTATACCGACTAGATGAAGAGTGAACCACATCATGCTCAAAATGACGGAGTAACGAAAGCCCTCATGGCGCGCGCTATATCTCCATCCTGGGCCCGGAGCAATTCCGTCGCCTTGTTCTTAGGTACATCCAGCTGATCAACCTATATTCAGATAAATCAAATCAGCAAATATACCACGTTGTGTGGAATCAGACTTGATAATATCCCGGTACATACCAAAAACGAAACATCAGCCGCCGCAATCTTAACCGTCTTCTTCACCTCAGTCTCCTTCTTCAGAGGCTGAGCCGATTTATGTTGTCCGGATCCCTGACCAGCCGCAATTTCAAGACGACTCATTGCTTTATTCAGCGCCTGCTGCTCGGCATTGGAACGTCCCTTTGTGGGGGCAGCATCAGTCCCTAACTCATTCGTGTGGAGAGCTGAGAGAGCAGCCGCGGCCTTGCGGTCTTCGGCGTTGGCTGGGAGAGGGTGCTCCGCAGTGTCTGAATCTGCAGTTGCAGAGGTTATTAGGTCCGACATGGTGGTCAGATGGATGTAAGCTGACTACCTGGAAGATGTATGTTGTGAGGCTATTCTTCCAATGGTTGACGGCTCACAGTTAAAGTCAGCCCAACCCCACGTCATTGATAAGATGCCCCGCTCGATAAGGGCTGACATAAGCGCCAAGACTCGAATTTTAATGCCTTACTGCTTGGAAATCCAGGCAAGAACACTATTTTACTACATCGGAACAGAGAAACACCGAGGAAGGAGAGAATTGAGAGGAGAGATAAAAGAAGAGAACGTGGTGAATGGAAAGATGACGATCAAGGTACATCGGGAGCGTACCTAGGGCAGTACCAAAACGTGCGATTCTTTCGGATCATAGTTAGGTGGTTATGTCCATGACACCCTTATGTTGTATGTATGCAACGCATATGTAGATCGAATGGGGGAACTCATTGCACCTATCTTAAATATTGAAATAGGAATAACAAGGTCCATTGAAATCTCTCAAAGGATGATAGAAACGAGTGACAATTCGCGATCCAACAACAAAACACATCCAACCAATGGACAACATAGCTTCCTAGCTCTATTCCTCCACCTGAGAATCATAGAAAGATCTGACTCCAGACTCGGAGACATCTCTTAAAGCGGGCAGTGTCTGCCACAGTGACAAACTCCACGCTGACACCATCCAAATCCATCCCATTTCTTGCAGCACTTATTTGGGTTGATAGACGGACAGAGAACTTTATGGCATTTCTTGTGGTGAGCAGTGAGATCCGCAGTGTTGCCTTCAGCCTCTGGTGCCAGGTTCTTGACAATCGAATCAGAGTCGCCTTGCACTCCGGGGTCGGTGGAATCGGTACCATCGGGAGCCCCGACGACATGGGTTGCGGTTGTAGCAAGGAGTGCCAGGAGAAGAGTAGACTGGGCGTTCAGATACATCGTGGATAGATAATGTTTATATATTTGCGAGAAGAGAATATATAATCATTCCAAGGTTTGGTGATGTTTGAACGCTGAGAATCCTCCACAAAGCGACTGACGGCCCTTTATACTAACTTGTAAGTCATCGTGATACCGACGTTTTTGTCCGAGTGGACTTATTTTTGGAATATATCACTACTGGCATAGAGCATTTAATCTAAACGCGTTTATCAAGGGATCGTGGCTGTATTCCCCTCCCCAGCCCTGAACTCATATTGATCCCGTCAGCTTCAAATTCTAAGTATTAATAGTCCGCAGCGGTTAGAATGAAATGTTTGCCTCCGGTAATTTATGCATCGCACTCGATGCGAAGAAAAAAAAATTAAAAATTAAAAATCATGTGGATCAAGTGTAAGTGACAATAATGCCAAGCTACGGTCTGCATCTGCCCATTCGTGCGCTTAAACGTGACTCGGGGGGCCTCGGGGGTTTGGTGCTGACTCTACACAGCCATAATGTTTGCAGTAGATTATTTGTGAATAATTCTGAGACATGTCAGACTGATAAACGCGCTTAGATAGACTCTTCACAATAATATCACTTGTTGGATTAGCCAAGGTATCTAGACGAGCTGATCTTAAAAAATGCAATCCAGTAAGCTGGGATATAATCTGGAGAGATATAAAGAGCAACGACCGCAACCACAATTAATGATAATCAAGAACCCAAACAGACATTCGAATTCATTTATTCCAAGTAAAAAAGCGATTCCCACTTTCATCATGCGCTCAATTATCTTTCTCATGATCGCCGTCGGCCTGGTCAACGGCATGGCCATGAGTTCATCCAGTCAACCCGACAGTCTCAACGAAAATGATTATGTTGAGAGTGACTGGGCTTTTGCTACCTTGGATGAAGCCTACGACCCTGATGATCCAGCAATCAAAGACCTCCCGGAAATGGATACATCCACCATGGCTTTCACCGACTATGATACAGAAATGAATGCGACCAATGCGGAGGACCATACGGCTTTGAGCCGCCGCCGCCTAGTAAGTTCCCTGGAGAAGTGAAGATCACTTTTAATCTTAAAACTTTCTCACAATTTAATAAGACCCACCACTTTTGCCGGATGGACAACTATCCACATACTAGTGCTCAGCAGGTTCGCGCTGGAATCAAGTATCTGAATAAAAAGGGCAATCATAAATTCTGTGTTCCTAAGAAGACCTGCAGCCGAGTTTCATGCTCCTACGGCACTGGGATTAATGTTTGTAACGGCAAGCAGAAAACCCAATGTTTCACGGCTGGGGGAATCGGAAAGAAGGTCAGCTACCTCGCACACAAGGTTTGCAATAACCATCTCCATCGTGCGTTCCAAGGATTTTATGTGAGTGTCCTATTTTCCTTAGCCAAATTATATTCGAGGCAGATTCTGATTCTAGCTTTTAGTCTGGGGCATTCAATATCATGATTCGTGGTGGATTTTGGTGCTAGGCTTTGTAAGACATGAGAAAGGCGCCGTTGGTTGGTAGTGATGAGGTAGAGAAGGGGTGGCAGGGAGTGGGCAACATCTAGTATTGAATCCGATGAACGACTCAGTTTGACATTCTAAGCTGGATCGAGTCCAGGACCTTATGATAGAAGGCATAAAATGATTAAATTTGAGCTTCTAAATATTGAACCGCTTGCTCTAGACCTTATACAAAATCTGGCCAATTTTTTAGTAACCGCCGGTGTCGGCCGTAGACTAACTCATTGAAGATATGATTGCCCCAGGAATGCGGGGATTGCTGAGAACTCCGCATGCTTTATCTTGGCAAACCTCCCAAGTTTCCTCCATCTTCTCTGATCTTCGGCGTGTGGAAATTTGAGGGAATATAGAGAGCGAGCATAGTCATTGAGCGCTTGTTGGGAACCTGGATTCTTCTCAATTATCGAGTGGCCATACAGTTGTTGCGTCTCCTATCTCTTGAAATTCGCATTTCTCATCGTTATCCCTACCTACCCCACACGTCTCACCTGCAACAACAAGCGATGGAAACAAAGGTCCCCGATAGTGATGGCCTATCCTCCCACGTTGAATTGAAGGACAAGGTTTCTGTCAAGCAAGTACCCGAAGGCCCAATTGATGCCGTATCCACCAAGGAGTATAATAGGATTTTGCGAAAGGTTGATTACCGCGTCATCCCTATTTTGGCTTCACTTTATTTGCTCAGCTTTTTGGATCGAGGTGAGAAGCACTTTCTGCATTCCCAGGAACTATTGCTAATTATATCAGGAAGCATTGGAAATGCGAACATTCAAGGAATGTCCGAGTCGCTGGGATTGGTCGGCCAGCAATACAATTGGTGCGTGATTCTCGAACTTCCTGATCTAATGCCACTCGCTGATAGTTTTTATAGGTGTTTAACGATCTTTTTCTTCCCGTACTCATTCACAGAGCCGTTGTGCAATTGGCTCCTAGTACGTTTGAAGCCTAGCATCTGGCTTCCGTCGATTATGGTGGCATGGGGTATTTATCCCTTGCGGTTTATTGGTTAAATATCATGCAGCTAAGACTTGACAGGTATTGTGATGACATTGACTGGAATAGTTCAAAATTACTCGGGTCTGCTGGCTGCTAGATTCTTTCTTGGTATGAAATGCCTTTTTGTTAGATGCTTAAATTGCTGACACGCTTTTGATAATACAGGGCTCACAGAAGCGGGACTATGTATGGATTTTGGTCCTATATTTTGATATTGATATTAGCTGACTTAATTCTGCTATTCTACAGTTCCAGGTCTTGCTTTCTATCTCTCTCTTTGGTATGAAAATGGTCGCCATGGTTAACTCCATCTCCTAGCAATGCTAACTGACACAGGTATCCTCGCGCAAATGCTCAATTCAGACTTTCCCTTATCTTTGCCTCGGCGTCTATGGCCGGAGCCTTCTCTGGTCTACTGGCATATCTGATTAGCATGATGGATGGAATTGGTGGAATTGAGGGGTGGCGGTGGATGTATGATCCCCTAATCTGAACGTATCGAATTCTACTAACCACCCGCAGTTTTATATTAGAAGGAATCCTAACAGTTGTGGCCGCTGCTTTCTCCTTTCTATTAGTGTGGGATGAGCCCGCGACTGCAACCTTTCTCACCGACGAGGAGAAAAGCATGATTCTCAAAGGGTTGAATCCCATACAGGCAGAAGTTTCCAAAACCCCACAGCTAGGGGGCGAACAATCAGCAAAGTGGAAGCATGTCAAAGCAGCAATATGTGACTGGCAGGTTCGTCTCATCTATCCTTCCTACCCTAAATCTGAATGCTGACCAAAATATTAAAGACATTGTTTCATTGTTTGAACTACTGGGGAGTGGCAAGTGGATCCCATACGCCATAAATTTACCCTGGCTAATGAAAATAGGCTTGTGCTGTATATGCACTTTCACTTTTCCTTCCAGCAATCATCAAAGGGCTCGGCTACTCGGCTGCCATAGCCCAGCTGCTCACCATCCCGGTATATGCAGCAGCCACAGTATCCTGTATTATAGTCGGATATTTTGCCGACCGAACAGGCCAACGGAGTCTATTTACTGTTCTCTGTTATGGCGCAATCGTGATCGGATACGTGATTGCCGTAGCACCTCCGACCTTTATGCCCGGCCTCACATATGCGGGATGCTTTATTGCCGCATGTGGAATCTATCCAGGTAATGAGAAGTTTGTCGCCCAATTGACTCTGATCTCTACGCTAACCGGTGTCGTAGCTATTCCCGGGCTTCTTGCACTATCTTCGAATAACTGGGCACCAAACGCAAAAAGAGCGGTCGGAATGGCTATTCAGATGGGGTTTGGCACTATGGCTGGAGCTGCCGCGTCCAACTTCTATCGCTCTGAAGATGCCCCGAGATACCGTCTTGGGCATATATTGGTCCTCGTTTTTGCTGCGATTGGATTGGCAACGATGGTCTCGTATTATCTTATCGCTCGGAGGTTGAATGCCAAAAGAGACGCGAATGCAGACAACATCTACCAGTACACTACTGAGCAACTGATGGATTTGGGTGACAAGGCACCGAGCTTTCGGTATAACCTCTAGAGAAGATTGTAGAAGGGATATCGAAAACGCCTTTTGTTCTTTTTGTTCGAATATAGAATGACTATGTTCTGGGTATTGATATTGACTTTGATCCTAAGTCTGATGTTCTATCAAAAAGACAAACTGTTGCGGTATATAGACCGATATAAGGTCGGTAAGGTATTCATCTATCGTCTTCCTCATCAACTGGACGTTTGGGGGCCACTATGCCGTTACCTTCGTGGATTGACCAAAGCACAAACCAGCCCAGTAGGGACTCAACGGCCAAAGCCCACCATACACCTCCCACCATGTTGTTAGCGAGACCCAGTCCAAGACCCCAGCCACCAAGCAGTGGGCCTAGTGTGCGAGCCCCACTGGAAATGCTCTGTGCAACACCGTGCACCGTGCCCAGGATGGAAGGATCGGTAACGCAGTTATTGACAAGAATGATGGCTGCTGGTAGGGCGAATGTGCGAGAGATGACCTGCAAGGATACGACGAGCGTAAAGGAAGGCCACACAATCCATGGAACACGGGGAAGAACGACCAGGAAGGGCATGAGTAGGTAAGAGACCGGAGAGAAGGGTAGGAACATGCGGAATGAGGTAAGTGTTCCCAGTTTTGTTTGAATCCGGGGGTATAGAAGAATCTGCAACGGGAGACCGATGAATCCGATGATTGCTGTTGCAAGACCGACTCGTGCAGAAGGCAAACCAAGCCCTCCGCCAAAGTGAAAGAAGCCACGTCGGGAATCCTCCGGGGCGCGAGGTGTCGGAAGGAAAACGAAGGTCATGGCATTGAAGGCGCTGGTATGGAAGGCAAGTAGAAAGTGAGCTAGAAGAGTGAGAAGAACATTGCGAGAAAATATTTGTCGAAACCCGGGTCGCTTGTGAGGACGGGGTGGAGGTGCGCGTGAGCGGGTTGGACTGGATGGTGTAGACCAGGTCCCTACGCTCCCGTCTAGGTATAGAGAGTCGTCGTCACCAGCACGAGTCAGAGGACGGTAGTGTTGGGGTTTCCGGGTGAATGCACGGGTGATTCTCTTGCCCAACTTTCGCCCCCAGTCACGTCTATATCGGGCCGTCTCGTGGGTCTAGCAAGTACATGAGTGTTTTGCTTGGGTCATGTATTATTCAAGCACAGAACACTCACCTCGTCGAGACCGAGAAAGACAGTAACCACAGATAGAAATATGAAAATAGCACTGAAAATGTTTGGCAGCGCATAGGGCCATCGTTTCATCCACCATACTCCGTTTTCCCCTCCAAGCGCTGATCCTGGACCGAAGAGTCCCGGGAAGCTATTGACTGGATCTGCTAGAGATCCACCGAGAACTGGGCCAATAATCACACCAATGTTGAAGCACATCGGCAGCAACAGGAAGGCCCGTGACTGGTACCTGATTTGTTAGTAAGTCCATTCATTCTTTCTGAGACACAATAAACCTACTTCTTCTCGGCAATGATCTCAGCAATCAAAGTCCTCATAACACCAACGTTACTGTTCAGCACACCACCTAGTGTTCGAAAAACCGCAGCAGCAACGAACGAGCGAGAAAAGCCAAACCCAATACATGAGATACACGTTCCTACCAAGCCGATGAGGAGCACTCTCTTCCGGCCCATCCACGAAGCATCTGCCAACCTGCCCCAGAATACCGCGGTGAGAAATTGCGCTGCAGTAAAACTTCCCTGCAAGATACCAGCCTGTGCAGAGATGGTTGAATCAGGCAAAGAAGGATCGAATGATTTCAGCTGATAGAACATATAGGCCTGTAGTGAGGTCTGGGTGAGGGGCTCCGATAGTCGCGCAAAGGTAAGAATGGCTAGTTGCCCTTTTTTCGGAAGAGAGCTCCATGTCACTGGCTTCTCGGGCTCTCCTTCGGTATGGCCGTTCTCTCCGGGGAGGTCGTCATCATCGATATCATCATCCGCCGAGGGAAACCGTCGGTGATTAGTGATGAGCGGAGCAGACTCTAGAGCTCGTGGTGGAGTGTTATCATTGATCGCCGTTTCAATGCTATCTCTTTCGGTGTCACTGGATAGATCGAGATCCGGAGAATCGATTCCATGAATCTGCTGCGAAGGGAGGCGAATACCGGATTCGACCCCATCTCTCGAGTGGCCCGTGTGGGGGGTATGCGACCCCATTCGGCCGAGGTTAGGGCACGCGACCGTTTAAGGTCGGACAGACGGAGGTGAGGCTATACAAAAAGCTCCGGTAAGGAGATCTCTTCTTGGCGCATGAAGTATACGCGTGTAGCACAGGTGTTGGAACCGTGAAAAACCAAAACGGCGGAGATTCAAAATGAAAGGAAAAATATCCGCTCTGACACCATCGTTGGCCACCCCCACACGGAGGGCGGAGTGCCGATTTAACCGTCCATCTCCGATTTCGCAACAAATGGAGGGGAAGAAACAGCAATGAATTAGAATGACAACGGGCAATCATAATATGTGAAAAAAGAAATAAGATGTCAAAGAGCAAAAAAACAATAAGTGCGCCGACCGGGATTCGAACCCGGGCCGCCATCTGTCACATATGAAACTCATGGGAGGATGGCATCGTAACCCCTTGACCATCGGCGCTAATCAACACTACTCCCTCCCGATTTGCACTATTTGACTAGCTAGATGTGACTGTTTTATCGACCAGAACCACGGTTGGCAGTGGAGACAAGATGAAGTGTACAAAATATATACTTGTATGAACTGCGTATAACCGAAGGGATAGTGGATGTTCCGAATTACCACTTAAAAGACGGGTAGTGAAGCATATAGAAAGATTCTTTCTTTCCAATGGGCTTGTGATTGAATTGAAATTGCATGTTATAGCCTGGGAGGGGGAGTGTGGGCCTCAAGATATGACACATTTTTTCTATAAAAAAAATGTGATTCAATGACAGAATCAATGGGATCTGTGCTGTACGTGTCATCGTCCATGATAACCACAGTGCTCTGCTTTTATCGGAACGGTTTGTATTACCAAGCGTACTGAGCGTATGATAAATCTCGGAGACCGTAGACTTGAATCTAGAAACGCCGGAACCAACTCGAACAGGCTAATTACAGGGCCGCCGCTCATAACAAGCAGTAGTGGAGAACGAGCGATAAGCGTAGACTAGGTATTTCTTCTAAAGGCAGTAAAAATGACAATCCCCAGCATCATTGACTAGCGTGTCGCCTGAACAAGCTTCAAACAGAAGGGGAGTCCGCTTTGTCAATGTGGTTGGTTATCTGGGCAGAATTCGAATTCGCTCCCTCTACCAACTACTTATCCTCCACAGGAGTCACTACTATAGAAGAGCGACATGTATAGAGACAACACTGATTTGGCGAACGCTTCCCTATATATCGTTTAATAATGGTGGCCTACTGATTGGGTGTCAGTACCCGCCAGACTGTGTATCGAAAATCGTGCTGACGTTAGAACCGTTAGAACCGTTAGAATAGCGACGATGACTGTTGACTCACATTACACTTACTATAATACTATAAGGCTAAGACCGGCCTGGCCAAGAATTTCACAAGTTAATTTCTAATAGTCAAAATAAAGCTGTATTACTCGCGTACGAGAAAGATTCCTTTATATTATAGTTTTACTCTTCTGATCATGTGAGCAAAAATGGAATTTTCGGCGTTGGCGGTTTTGGCGGAGTCAATCTAAGGTGCCACCGTAGAAGACTCCGGCTCAATGCAAGCAACCTGTTTGACCGTGAAAATATTGCTACAGAAATGGCAAAACGTTAAGGCAACCTGACAGCTGAGGGGTAACTATTCCATCTCCTGGTTCAGGCTTTCACAAACAGCTTGAACCCCACTTTCATAGTACGCACAGTAGTGAGAATGGCGGTGGAAGTGAAGAACATGACTCCACACCAAACGATCATACCGGTCCAATTCCTATTGTCGCTATCCCCAAGAATAGCACCCGCTACAGGGCTGCCGATGAGCGCGCCGAGGCCAATGATGGCAAAACTCATTCCCAGTCGTGTTGCCCAGACACTTTTATCGGGCGATAGGCTCGTCACTATCGGGATAGGAAGAGAGACGTAAGGGGCGGAGACGAAACCGTAGACGACGGCGAACGCAACGACGCCACCTGAGGTCTTAATGCCCAAGAGAGCAAAAGCCAAAGCACCAGAAAGGATTCCGAAGATAATCTGCACATTCATGAGTCCATAGCGCCCGGCGATCCAGTTGGGGATGAGACGGCCTAAAAAAGATCCGGCGTTCAGGATGGGGAGGAGGTAATTAGCAATACTCTGGTCGGCACCAGCCACTTCGGTGGCGTAGAGGGAAATAAAGTAATAGAAGACATAGAGCCCCAGGAAATTGACGAAGAAGCTCAAACAGGCAATGAAGTAGAGCTTGTCCCTGAAATGTCTGAGGTCGATAACTTTTCTCTTTCGTGGATTCTTTCCAACTCGTACTCGCATCACAGCAGCGGCGAAGAGCATGGTGCCGAGGACCATGAAGCCCATGATCCGTACCGTCCATTCAAATCCAATCCGTCCTGTAAGGCGTTGAAGCATTATGGGGTATATGACAGCACCTGAAGAAGACTTAGTTGCGTGTTCCTTTCCCGGAGGACACCATCAACTTACCAATACTTGATCCGGTCACCGATATTCCAATTGCGAGAGGAGTGCGAGTAGAAAACCACTGCGACACGACTGACGAAGCCGGCAAGAAGATGAGACCAAAGCCAATGCCAGTCACGATGGTCTGGGCCAAAAAGAACTGGTAGAATGAATGGCACAAGCTGACCATCATTAAGCCGAAGACCGTGACTACGGTCCCAATGCCGAGCAGGAGGTGGAGGTATCCCGTATCCAGAAGCGGACCGGTGAAAATGCAGACGAGGTAGCAGACGAGGAACTGGGCCGAGCCAATCCACGCGATTGTCGAAGTTGACTCATTCTTGAGAAGATCCGTCTCATAGATGTTTTGAAACTGACCATACGAATTGAGCAAACCAAGGACGTTGAACATGATCGTCCAGGCGCCAGCAACCTGTAGCCAGGCCATAAAACCCCCGTTTGGCGGTGTAGGGGGCTGTGAATCATCTTGCTGTTTCTCTGAAGATGGCGCGTCCGGCGAGGTCAGTCGCGCATTGCTGTCTTCACGGATCGTCAAAGGTTCAGAATGGTGTTTTTGCTTTTTGGAATCCATTTTAGAGGACTTTGATGGTGAGGAGAGGAGCTGAGAGGAGAGTTGAGGTTGAGCGAAAAGATAAAGGGAGCGCGTGTCAAATCGATTGGTAAGCTGCGCCCTTTGTAACAATGTACTCCAGGACAAGGAGTGATGTCACAGGACGATCGTTCAGGGATCATATTGTACTAAAATTGTGGAATTCTCGTACAGCAGCGGTGCTGTATAATTGGCATATTGGGTGTGCCGCGTGCCCGATGTGCGTGGACCCATTCCTGGGCGTATAGTGTGTTGTGGTATTCCGTCCGTATTACCAATCTCAGCCCCCAAATACTTATACATCGGTTAATAATAGCCCTACATCGGTGTGGTGACAGCTGTCCGAAGGATCGCATTTTTCATCCGCTGATAACGCTATTACATCCGTGTTGATCGCTCGAATAACGATAAATGCCGGATCTTTTGCCCTGTCCAGCCTTACAGTCAGGTAGGTACCATGGTAACGCATAGCACAAGTTGCGAGACGAGGTCGGTAAGAATTTCCCCAACCATGAGGAGATTCCATTCAACATGGAAAATAGACCATGTTCAAAATGTTGAACGCAAAGGTTCTCATACCACATTGCCTGTGTTGAGTTCATAGTAATCTGCTTGTTGATTTCTTTCTATTTATACGGAGATCTACATCTAAGAATGATCTACCAGTAGCGACACCAGGTGCCAGTTTTCCTTAAAGACTAGGGTAGCAGCGACACGTACAATCTAAATGAATAAAATACTATGATACGCCTCACGATCCCCCCACTAAAAAGAAATGACTGGCCAAAAAGCTCTAAACAATCGAGTGAATTTGACTGTTCTCATCACGGAAGCCCATCGATTGGACTTTCCAGACCAGGTTTGGTGTCATGTCCACTTCCTCTTTGATCTTCTGGTTGGTCTCTACCTCGGTCTCCGATAGATACGAAGTATCATCCACGACGGTGGCGGCACTTGAGCTGATATTTTGGGCTTGAGCAGCATCATTCTTCTCATCACCACTGAGCGATTCAGGGCTCTTACCACCCCAGCCGGTCAATTCCCCAGCCTTGGTCATGGCGTAGGAGAATTGGGTGTTCTCGTCTTTGTTGGCGACGAGGGCCTTCTCGGCGGCACTGCTGTATTCATGGGCGTCAGATATAGAGAGTGCGACGTGGTGGTAGAGATGACCAGTTCGCATGCTCTCGTATACTTTGGCAATCATTCCGCCCATAGTCACACCTCTCTTGGAGTCATGATCAAGGTCGCCCCAAGTAAAGTCATCTTCCTCATCCCTTGGGGTAGAGATAAGTTTGTTACTCATGAATGGCACCCCAAGTTCGTGGCGGACAAACTTGTACATACGGCTGGATGCACTACCAATGTATGGTGTGGCCTCTGGGTTGGCATAGTATGCCTCTCGGTTCATCTGGAAATTATCAAGAGCAATGGCACCGCATTTCTCTGTCCATGTCCGCAGAGCCTGCATCGCTTCTGTGGTGGTCCTGATGTGTTTTAGAACTAGTGGCTGCAGGGATTCGAACGTAATCGCAAACCGCCTTGGCGAGTCGAAGTGGGTGTATGTGTCGAGCGCCTTTTGAAAGGCTGCCCAGATCGCGGGCAAGAACACCTCCGCAGTCTCAGGCGTCAGCAGATACCCCGAGAAGGCTTCGCTGGTCATATTCTTGAAGATCGGAGCCAACGTTTCCAAGTACTTGCAGGACATTGCGCGAAGATCCAAGGCCTGACAGCAGGCAACGAGGTGGGCGGCGGATAATTGTGAAAGTGTTTCGATGGCCTCCAAGGTATACCGGCCGGAGATGAGGGCTAGAGAGTTGATGGATTGGTTGCCCATTTCTGCGGTCTGAACATGGCTGCCAACCGGATTGGCCAAAAACCCAAGTTCGGCCTGAAGGGCAGCGATCATAATATCGGTACCTTTCCATATGAAGGATTGACTCGGTTCCTCAGCGACGAGATTTGGTGGAAGTCCACGATTCGTTGCAGGGTTAATGAGTTCTGCGCACTGGGAGAATAGCATGCGACCAATGGTCTGAAGTGACTGGCGGGTCTTCTCCATCGCACTGGTGACGGCGCGAGCCTGAAAATTCCCTCCGTGCATCATCTTACCGTCCCGGGCGGGGTCAATAAGAGGGTTGTCGGTCACTGAATTCATTTCAATACCGATTTGCTGGTGAGCCAAATGCAAATCTTCCAAGACAGGCCCAATCCATTGTGATGCGGTTCGAACCGAGTATCGGTCTTGGCGTAGCTCTCCCTCGTTCGTGTCGCTGTGCTGGACAAGCGACGACTTTGAAAGAAATGCGTGGATATTCCGGGCTGTTTCAACCTGGCCGGGATGGGATCGCACTTCTCCAAAGAATGAGTCAAAACTCTCATCAGTGCCCAGTAGGGCTTCGACACTCATGGCAGTCAAAATCTGTGAAAGAGTGGCTTGTCCCATGGCGTCGTGCAACGCCAGTGATCCGACTGCGCAAGAGACCGCAGTGCCGTTGACCAGTGCAAGTCCCTCCTTGGCGCCCAGAGAGACGGGTTTGATACCTTTCTCCGCAAGTGCGACGTCGGCCCTCTTGAGGCAACGCTCGCCATTGGCGTTGCGTGTCCAAACATTCAAACCGGGCTTTCCCTGGACCACACCGGCAATGTAGGACAGAGGGCTAAGATCCCCAGATGCTGATATGCTTCCCTTGACGGGCACTAGTGGCGTGATGCCCTCTTCAAGGATCTGGTGCAAAGTGCGAATGGTCGTCTCTTTTATACCGGAGAAACCAGAAGCGAGAGAGTTGAGCCGGATCAACATGGCGGCCCTGACCCAAGATTCCGGCATCGATGTTGAGGCCAGTGGGTCATCAAGAGGGAGTGCGGATTGGCTGATGATATCGTTTAAATCTGTGCCATGCCGCGAGTCCGGAGCCGTGACTGTTCGCTCTTCTGCGATGACGCCGTATTGAAGCATGCGTAAAAGGTTTGACTGGAGTTCCTGAACTTGATTTGTCCGTGTGTTGGCGCTGCCACCGAAACCAGTGTTGACGCCTGAGATAATGTAAGCTTGAAAGTCGGCGTTTGGAAAATGACAGGTCTCACCATATACGACCTCTCCTTTGTCAATACTCTCTTGGACCATTTCGGCGCTCTTGACTACAGCCTCGATGCTGCGATCAGACAAATGTGAGGATATTCCATATCTGGGGTTTGAGTCAATATATTGGCGTCAATACTCCGAGCAAGATTGCCGTACCTGGCAATTGCAATTACAGTGGCCAAGTCAAGGCTCTTGCCGTCAATTTCTTGATTGGCGGAATGCCCTTTGAGCTTTGCAGCAATAGCGTCCCAATGGGACAGGTATAAGTCGTTTATCGCCCCTAACGACATCTTCTTAGGTCTAGGGTTATGTTGGTGATTCTATGTTCAACGATTGTGTTGAAGAATGAAAAAAAGCGGTTGGTTCAAAAGAGAAGGACGGCTGGAAGATGATTGAGGAGTTGAAGAGGAACTTTTCTGTCTAAAAAGCAGGAGAACTTGGGTTGTGGCTAGACTGCCAGCAGCCTGACTTTTGAAATTACATCGATCAGGCTGAATGAGATGGCCAATCATTCCAGAGAATTTACCACCTGAAATCCTACTGACAGTCTTGCGTATGGTTTCCGCCCTCAAGATGACCCCTTCAATGTGTTGATCCAAGTATTCACATAACCTGACGGTCCAATGTAATGTATTTTTGGTATCACGTATTTATTTCGGACGGCTCAAAATGAAGCCGAAGCATATCGCAATTGTTTTGGACCCCGAAACCCTCGAACAGAGATCGTCGTCAAACAAATCCCCGAACACGAAAGCGTCGTCAGAACAAATCCCCGAAAATGAGAGCGTCGTCAGAACAAATCCCCGAAAATGAGAGCGTCGTCAGAACAAATCCCCGAAAATGAGATCGTCGTCAGAACAAATCGCCGAACACGAGGTCGTCATCAGAACAACAGCCAGGATCCTCTATAGTGGGGCGCTGATAACAGGAAAGCGGCTCAGGCCGAGAAGGGCAGCATTTAGTCCGCAGATAGACTTAAGAGATTGGATGATGTGTGCTTGCGAAGGCATGTGGCACGAAGCGGCTGTGCATGTCATATCAGCGTCTTGTTCCTGCTTACTCCGTGCCATCCTTGCGCGAAGGATTGGACACGCAGAATGCGCCAAGGATCAACATAATAGAAGTCATCGTCGACCAATCGTACCGGTTTAGCGACCTTTTCGAACTGCAGGCGCAACACACCACCACACATCCCTGTGCAGCCCCCAATCTATGACATATGTGGTTCCCAGGGACATCCTATATTACTGCTCGGATATGGTATCTGCGTTATTCCCTTTGTCAACACTTCACATCCATTGTGTTGCCTTTATCGATTCAAGCAGCAGTCCTTTCTTGACCATTGTCATGGGTGAGAACCTGATCTCTACCGTGCTCCGTGCCGACAGGCAAGATATTCTTCGATATGTTCCGTTTATGGGGATTGCCCTTTTGTCAATTCTGGTTATTAATTATTTTCGAAATCCTCTGAGGAAGGTCCCTGGTCCATTTTGGGCCAAATTCTCGAACCTATGGCTCGTTTATCATACTCGCCAGGGGAGTATGCACCGTAAGACTATTGAGGTGCACGAGAAGTATGGACCGCTGGTTCGACTTGGACCGCACGAAATCAGCACTGCGGACATAGATTCTCTCAGAACCATTTATGGTTCGTAATTCGATTTTAATTCCAGAGTTCATGGCACTGACAATCCTAAAGGCGCAGGCAACAATTTCCGTAAAGGTGACTGGTACATGCCATGGCAAGGCAACCGGAAATGGGACTTATTTTCGGAACGTAACGAGAGCATCCATCGAGCACAACGGCGACTAGTCAGCCATATCTATTCGCTATCCAATATGAAGAAATTGGAGCCTTATGTCGACAGCGCGATCTTATTCTTGCTCAAAAAGCTGGCTTCCATGGAAGGTGAAAAAATTGATGTGGGCAGATGGACTAGGCTGTTTGCCTACGGTCAGTAAATCCGCTGGCATTATGAGACAAAATCTAATTTCTACAGATGTCATTGGTGAAGTCACGTTTTCCAAGCGTTTCGGTTTTATGGATGAAGGCATAGACGATGGCGCATTCACCATGATCGATAACATCTTGCAATGCGCTAATTGGGTGGGACACATTCCCTGGTTCTACAACCTCAGCGTATGGCTTGCTCCAATAATCGGCAATCGCCTCGCGATTACCCAACGCCAGGGCAAGCTTCTGCAGATCTCTCAACAGAATATCAAGGAGCGTAAGGCACGAGGAACCGACCGCAATGACATGCTTGAACAGCTCTTTGAAGTTCAACGGGAAAAGCCAGACAAGTTCGACGACATTTGTGTTGCGTCGATGGCTGCCAGCAACATCTTTGCCGGGAGTGACTCAACATCTGTGTCTATCTCAGCCTTCCTCTACCACACCCTTCGAAACCCTGAGGTTAAGAAGAAGCTGATAGACGAGATCAATGAACATGCAGCAAAGCACAACATTCCGCATGGTACCGTTTTTGATCTGGAAGTTATCAACAACATGCCTTTCTTGCAAGCGTGTATGTATGAGGCTCTTCGCTGCCATCCAGCTGTGGGGGTCTCCCTCTGCCGAACCGTGCCCCCATCTGGACTGCAAATTGGTGAACAATTCATCCCTGGAGGAGTAAGTCTAGTCTCTCTTAAATGGGTATTATGCACGCTAATATTGTGCAGTCTGGCATTAGCGCAAATGCCTGGGTTATCCATCAAAACAAGGACATCTTTGGTGAAGATGCAGATAAATTCCGCCCAGAGAGGTGGATGGAAGATCCCGACCGCGTTGCCACCATGAGTATGCAATTTTGATCTGTGCGCTATCCCCTCGTGGCAGTTTCTGACATGAAGACAGGGCGCAACTTCCTTAGTTTTGGCGCTGGATCTCGATACTGTATTGGACGAAGTAAGTTTACTCAAACCTTACCATGCCACTGAATTTGGCTGATACATGATGTAGACGTGGGCTGGCTTGAGATGTCCAAGGCAAGTTGAAACTCGGCTTTCCCTCTCTGGGGCAAAACTAACAACAAATAGCTTATGCCAACATTGTTCCACGATTACGAGGTTGAGTTCTGCGATCCTAGCAAAGATACGAGAGAAGTCGCATGGTAATTCGAACATACAAAACCTACCACTTTCGAGTGCAAATGTGGCTAACTTGTCAAAGGGTTTTTATTAAAATCGAGGACCTTTTTGTGTACGTGAAACCGAGACCAGATAGTCTGCCAAACTAGGCTATCCGGCGCCTAGCACAAGGGTTTACGCGGGCATTTTGAATGCGGGGAATGTCACCCAAACATTGTAGGCTTGGAAGGAGGATGCGAGGTCGAGCAAGCTTCGAAGTGATACAATCCGTATAGACACGGACCACCAACGTAGTGGTGTGGGGGCATGGGAGATGCTAAAGCAGGTCTTTACATATAGCCACTTAACTCATTTTAACACCTCTACGCTAAAGAGGACAAAATTGTGGAGGAGACAGGAAAGGTGAAATTGATTGAGTGGCGTTACCCTGAACGAGACTTTAATGTGTTCGCCACCACGTAGCTCCAGCAAGGGATTAGCTATATATTCCATATCACTTTTCCAAGGAAAAGATAATTGCGAATTTAGATGAACAATATACTATACTAGTATTATATGATCGTTTGCTCTTCAAAATCCGTAAGTTTTCGCAAATTGGCCGGAATCGAAGAGTTAAGTGTTGTTGATGATTATGTAATGTTGTGTATGGTACTTGGTATCACATATACACTATTGTATTTTTACACTGCGTCGTACGCTTACAGTGTGTAATTTTGGAGTACTTTTCAATGCCGACCTAGGTATAAGGCATTAAAGATCTGGACTTTATTTGACATTTCGAAATCAGTTTTTGGTTGAGAAAAAAAAGTTACAAATTCACGCGTAGAAAAGGTTGGGAAATTCAAATCGATCGCCCCGCTTGTCTGGTCGGTATCATGATACTCTGAAATGCTATTATTGGACTATACGGAGTACGGACTCGGAGCACTTGATGCAACATCGGGACTGGCATCGGGTGGGGGCCGAGCTCGTATCGGCCAACGCCACTCCCGATGTTCTGTGCAGGACCAGGCCGCCTGGCCGCCATGATCGTCGGGTACCTCCTCTTGCTCATTGCTTGTCTGATGCTTGTCATGCAGAGAGTGGGTCGCCAATACGAGAGATTGCAAAGGCTATGGTGATGAGGAATTTGTGGGGGCACTTATTGGTGGGCCTTTCCGCCGGAGGATCGCCATCCACACTTGGTCTATCGGCCAAACCAATCTAGCTGCGACGGTGGGTGAGACTTGCATTATGCAGGTTGCTTGATTGCAACATGGTACTTTTGCCTCGAGTCCCTGGTGAGCATAGCCCAGTGGATCTCCGAATGAGGGGCGTCCAGTCGAGAGTGAAGATGCTCGTGTCCTATCCGCCTGGCTGCCAGCTTGGCAATACTATAGATGCATGTTTATCAAAGTCAGCACATCAAACCTTCCAGTTCGACTGCGATTCATATTACGCCATTGTACAGGCACGAGCCTCGCTATGCGGTAAAGCCCTCGGATGTAATCTCACTTACCCGATTTATCCTCTGTTCAGACGCCCTGCTTTATAGGTCTGTGGCAGTTCCGTCCTTCCGACCTGGGTATACAGTGTCACTCAGCTTATCTTGTTTTGCTCCAAAAATCTTGGGACATGACTGGAGTTGGCACCAAAGCTGTTGGGCTACACAATGGGTCTGGTCGATTGCGCTCAGCGTGCGATCCATGCCATTACTCCAAAGTGCGCTGCTCGGGAGGCAGCCCCTGCGTGTCGTGCACAGCAGCAGAGACGTTGTGTACATACAGCGAAGGTGGGCGTCTAGGTAGGCCAAAAGGGAGTAAAAATAAGCGGGCCATGGCCATGCAAGAACCCGAGAAGATTGCATGTTCCGATGCACCTGCAATATCCGGGGCTTCCATAGACAGCGGAATCCCCGCCTTCATGCAGCCCTCCAGGCGTCGTCACTGCGTCTCGCACAAACATGATCTCTCCAAGGGCTCGATATTGCCTCTGAATACGCCGAACACTTATGATCCGGTCCATTGCGACAACTTCATGCAGCTGGAAGGCATCTCTGATTCATCATTCGGCGACGACTGGTCGTCGTGGATCCATTCCATCGACGGTGACTTGGACCTGGATGGGGGTCTGCAGCAGGGGTTCGATCTGCAATTCTATCAGGTAAGAGGTTCCTATGTCTTAGATTCTCATCTCAAATGCCTCTAACTCTGGTGCGTCTCCGCGACGGGGGAGCTGACCTTTTCTAAGACGAATCAGCCGCCAAAAATCGTCCCACGCGATGCAGATGACGCCTGGCGTGTACCATTTGGCTCTAATCGCCTCGAGTGGATTTTGCCTGGCCAGCGAGGGCCTCCAGGGATGGCGGAATACGCCCAGCCTTTAACCCAGGATACTCGGCTACATCAGAAGACATCGGAATCTCTCAGTGGCCCGCAGTGCGGCTGTCTGCAGCAGCTAGTTCGGCTCGTGTACCATCAGGAAGACCATCGCTACTCTCATAAGAGCGATTTATCCATTGACGGTGTTCTTCATGGGATACGTGACGCCCAGGGGCCATGGAAGACCTTGATGCAGTGTCGCCCATGCAACAGCAACTATGATCAGGAAATGCTTCTCCTATTTGCCATGAGTATTCGAACGCTTCTCTGCTCAGTGTATGCTCTATATGCCGGACATTTAAACGACGCGCAAGATTTACAAGTAACCCCGTCCTTATCAACTTCATCTACGCCTGGGTCATCCACTACGTCGACGCCATCGGACCCAGAACGACAGACCGGCCTTGACGACCGTGATGTACGTGTCTCTGTAGGGAGCTATCAGCTGAATGAAGAGGAGAAGCCCAGGATTCTTGGTCTGATGATCCATAACGCCCTCAGGAGTATTGCGGTTGCTTTAGTGTATTTGTGCGAGAGGACGGAGACATCCACTGGGGGATCCTCTTCTCAACAGGATGCTCATGGCTCCGGTTGTTCCTCCCCTGGAAGGACCACCAAAGGTGCTACAATCGAGCTACTTGAACGGCTGCGACAGAGCCCATTGGAGCTAGACTATTTAAAACTCGACGACGTTGGGTCTCTGATCCATAACGTGCGAACCACTATGGAAGCGCTAAAGAACGTCTCGAATAAGTCTAATCAGCAATATTAGGACCATGCGGGATGAGACGGGTTTGAACCGCAGATGGGAGTGAAGGAATGATTTGTGAGAACTATACGTAGAATACCACCTGGGAACGTTTTGGAATTTCTGCATTCTACACTGCAATCTACCATTTTTATCTCTCCACACATCACCGACTTAGCTCGAAGAAGGACGCCCTTTGGATTGCCTTTGTCCGCCTCGATTGAATAAGGTATTGGTCGACTGATGCTGGGTTATTATACTTCGTTTAAACTTTCAGTTCTTCTAGTGCTCAAGGCACCCTATGGGGTGCAGGTGCATGGCAAGAGCTCAAAGACAGATCATTAAACTTGATCTCTATATTATCCCGGAATTTATGAAAGCTACAGCACTTGGTGGAGAGTCTCTGTATTATGCTGCTCTATTTTCCTGACGCTACCTGCATTTGCTGCAAGGTAGCGCCAATAGAAACATGACGATGCTGTGGCTAATGGCTTTCGTTTAAAAGAGGTCCGCTCTCCCCTTATACTATATGCCGTCTTCCAAGGTCCATGGTCATTGAAGATCCCGCGGAATATGAAGGTGTCATTGATTTATGTACTCGCTCCTAGACGTTGCTTTTTAGCCCTCTTCCCAATCCAGACCCGAACAACTATGATTAGCTGGATCGAGTCTTGTTCTGTTTTGATCTTTCGGTGCCTCACACTTCCTGCTCTTATCCGCAGGCATCGAATTTGGGGACCCTAGTCCCGGTTGAATGTTATTTACTTTACCTATATTGTGGTGAATATGACTATGGCTTTCTTCCATACATATTCTATCGCCTAAGCTAGCCGTCGAGCCAGAGACCTGGCTCTGATCAACCTTACTTTTCCCCTCTCAGCCACTCACCTCGGGTACCTAGCTAATCTTCTTAGTATCACCTAGCTCACTTGCTACAATATTCATTAGGTAATAGGTTGGATGTCTATTACCCTGCTTTCTTTTTACGTGGTTATAGAATACCAGAGTCGGGAATTGTATTTCCCTCTAGGGGAAAAATCTAACTTGTTCATTATAATTATACGTCTCCTTCTCACTATCATAAATGCAGGGCTAACGCTAATAGGGCTCAACTTCTATAGCCAGCCTTGCGCTTATCTTCCTCCCGTGGCTCCGTCGACGGTGTTATAAAATCTTTCTACGAAGATACCAAATCCTGACTTTTCTCTTTATATATAGTATGTGGTAATGCCTCTAGGATAAAGTAGCTTGCCAAAGCTATACCTTTATATTTTATTGGTGATCCTGGCGCTAACTACGTTCCTGGAGATTACCGGCCTCTATTACACGAACGGACTATTTTCGGGCCACGGTGCTCTTCAGGCTTTTGTATCCTTTACTCTAGAAGGATCTCTCACATATCCTAAGTTAAGAAAAGCGGCCCAGATTTGTGTGGTCTTGCCCCGGCCAAACAAGATATATACGGGCCAGTATATCAAGTATCAACCTGTGAATGCTATTAGTTGGATCCTTGTCGTGGATTGAAATGCACCCTTTCATAGTCACATCTTAGTCGCGTGGAAGACATGAGACCATTAAGCTATTTATGCAGCCATGTAGTAGCATAATATCAGACCTTCTACGTCTTACCGCTAGCGCTCCTAGCTATCCTATATCATTCTTGGCTATGTTCATAGGTACACGGTACTAGTGAGATTATTGACGGGTATGAAACCGTGCTACTAATTACGAGCGGTTTTGGGATCGCCGCAATCATCCCGTATCTAAAGAAGATAATACATGGCTATAATACCTATACTCTTCATGTCTATCGGCTGTATCTGGTAAGGCAAATATAATCAATCGGTGAGAAGACCCTTCCGCTTCCGTATCTTAGTCAACTAGTACACTAACAACTTAGAAATGGTTCGCGCAGCCGAGGAACGGCTTAACCCCCTCGTAGAGGACGACATTATAGATAAAGGGCTATATATATCACCGGCTTCAAAATAGAAACTATGTTTGGTACTAACGTGAATACGTATATAGACCCTCAGTATTTCAATCTATATTGAAAACGGTCTTGCGCATGATAAGACGCTAATAGGAAAACGCGAAAGAGCTGACTTCTACCAAGGTATACCCGATTATGACAATAGTCTCGCTCGAGGCCTCGGGAGACCAGATCGAGAGACTACCGAACATTTGTGATGAGCAAGGCCGGACCTTGGTGATGGGTAAGTGACCCTACTGTAGCCTGGCACCATTCTCTCATATACTGATTTCTTTCTAGTTTCAGCGGCGGATAGTCTCAGAGACCAGATTAAGGAGGGAGAGGGACGGTCACGGGGCTAATTGCAAGACTTTTTGTATAGTGTGCGGGCCTACATGGACCTCTTTCTCCAATGCATCTTTTGTAATTATTCATGGAATTATCCTGACTGTAGTGGCTGCTGCTTGATATAGTAATCCACTACATGCCACACAATCAATCATGCTCGATCGTCATGACACTAAACTTCAGTAATCTAAAGAACTGCAGAGTACGCTGTGTTAGTTAAGATGTCAACTTTGACGAATGGATATAACCCGATTAAAGTTGTATGAACAAATATTTGGACCTAATAGTCCATTCTCATGCGCTCGTACTTGGGATACCTCGAATTTGTGCCTTCAAGCGCCCTGATGGAATCTTGGCTGTCTGGCCTAGGATCTTCAATGTCCCCACCACGACTCCCTTTCCTATCCCATTCATCAAGTGGATAGACGTCAGTTCGATTTTGGTCCTCCGTAAAATCATTTGAAATTTGCGTGATAGCGTCCTCGCTCGATCGATGTGTATCTCCCCGCCTCGGGACAGGCGGGGGGTTATCGCCCTTGCGGAAACTCGGTCGGATGAAAGTCATTTTGCATGGAAGTGTAAATGATGGTCGTGATTGTGAACCCTGAGAATAGCCTTGCGAGTTTCCACTGTCGTCCTTGTTTTGGTCTGCACCCTGTCCCCGGCGGCCTCGATTTTTGCTGTTGTAGGAAAACGCTTTAAGTCCAAATAGTTTGCGAAGAAGGGGCCACCAGCACATCAGGTTGGCCACGTAGATAGCTGTGCTAGCTTCACGAATATACCAGATCTGGTATGTTGTTGTGAGCGGGGACGCAAAATTGAAGTATTTGTTGAGAATCGCAGCCACAATGGTGAACAGGCCCAAACTCATGACTCCCAGTAGAAGGATTTTGCGCGTACGCCTGAGCTGAGCTTTGACGAGAAGTGGAATCGGGATCGCAAACATGACTGCATCCGAAGAAATGTTGAAAACTGCTTGAGTAATTGAGTAACGTTGGTAGGTTGCGCATTGCATATTATCGACCGGCATCGCCCAGTACTGCGAGAATGGTCGACAGTATACTGCGTAGTAGGTGACCATTATAACAACAAATCCAAGAATGACATAAACAGTGAGGATCTTGATGTATAGATTTGAGCGCAAGTTCGTCGTAATCCTCCAGTACAGCATCAACATGCATGTCTTAACGCCCCAGGTCGAGACAAGCATGCATTGCTCGAGGCCGATCACGATTTTGCTTCCGTAAATTCGATCGCTAACTTGTTTCGGGTCGGCGAGGACTTCATCATAATCTTTGGGGTCCATAAGGTTCGTTGCGTAGCGCGCAGATATTTGGATTAACACCAACATGCTTGTGTAGATGAACTAGTAAAATGGCCTTGTATCAGTAATAGAACACAGCAGGTTGACAAATATGAAGGATTTGATCTCACAAACGTTGCGGTCATCACATAATCGTCCCCTAGAGGTCAGGGTTTGTCGTTAGCCACTAATCATAGAGTTGAAGAAGGACATGGGCCGTACAGAATAAGCGCTTAATTCCTCCATTTGAAATCATTCGTGAGATCCTGTGCTGGGGTTAGAATAGCGACGGGTTTAAACGATGGCCTAACAACGTACATTCGACCAACATAAATGACGAGGCCTACACTCCAAAATATTATGGCCTCGACAAAAAGAGCGCGCGGGGTGGGCGAGGTGTTGCCCATCCTGCCTGATGGAGCGCTGGTCGCTCCCCAGAATAATTTGGCCTCAAGATTAGGGCGACGCCGGAGAGGAGTATGCCATGGATGCGAAAGCCAACGAGCCGGACGATTTGAGAAGGTTAAATTGAGAGGCTGGTGATGAACATCTGTTCGTCCACAGTTCCCGACTATCAGCAATCCGGGAAGATCAGGGTATTCAATAGCTCAGTGGGGGTCGCCGCTGGAAAAGAGCAGTCATCTCATCGCAGTAGTCGGTGAAGAGTGGTAGACTCGAGAACATCAGAGGTGTCAGCACGCTGGCGTCGGAGGAAAGAGCTGCAGCGTCATGCATCTTGAAATTTCAGTGCTGGGGCTAGAGGGCCCAGTGACAAGCAAGGAATGAGGGACCAATGCAAGGGATCGTGACTCGAGCCGCCGACTCAGATCGATGGCAGTTGCCTTGGGAATGTAGATCGTAATGAGCAATCAAAGTTCACTCAAACATCACCCGCCCATCCCTGCCTTTGCTTTTGCTGTTGCTTTTTTCCCCCCATCGTGACCAGGCGTCATTTCATATTGGGAATAAGCGACAATCAATAGTCACATTGGACAGGGCCTGAGATCATGCAGCCTGAGTCTGGATCCTGGGCTGCTTTTGCATGCCGTCACACCTCCCTCCTGCAGCATATCCAGAATGGATCACTTTAGCGAGGAAAGAGGCTCAGTGTAACCGCCCACCGGAGCATATTCGATCCCCCTCCATTTAGGGTTTTTCATCATCCAACACGATCGGAGCCAGCTCCGCCGTAATGCAAGCTTGCGATAGCTGGCTGATCAGCGACGCCCCATCGAGCAAAAGGAAACTGGGTGACAGGTCAGATTCCGGAGTGGACTCGTAAATTGTGTGATGCGTTAGTTGATTGGCCCGGTCGAAGGTTGGATCTGCAAGGTGATCCTAGCCAAGTTCCAATAGCTCCCAAGAAACACCACTAGTGATTTCATGGCGGGATCTGCGGTCCTAGGCTTTGGCGCGATATCCGATGAAGATAAAGTTTGTAGATAATATACCTTCTGGTCCTATCTCCGCAAATTTCAATGATCATTGGAGTATGCCACCTAACATAATTTGATGCGACGCTCTATCGATCTCGCATAGTCAAGTGTGTCTCATCTTAGGGTGCAATTTTAAAATTGACCGTTCCAAGACTACTCTGCCTTTTAGTGCCTACCAAAAGTATTTATTCATTAAAGCAAGTATTAATTCCTCTGTATTATTTCGGGAAGATGGCTATAATCGGTCAACTATATACTTGGGTACTACATGGCCAGGACATAGTCGAGACAAATGAACAAGATCCAGAGCACTGTGTGGATGGGTAACATAAATCTGCCATTGCTGTTGCTGAAGAAAACCATTAGATCGCCCTCGAAACTTCCTTATTATTAAGTCCAAGCCAGAACATGCATGTTCTAGTAGGATTGTAGCACACAGAATCACAATGAGATGTGATCGAAGGTAATTGTTGACACCTCTTGCCATTGTTGATGCAATCCACAAAGCGCGATTTCGCAAATTAATGCAAAGGAAAGACCGAGGAAGTGTGATATGTCAATTTCCTCGGGCTAAAATAATTAAATTGAACAAAAGTATCTAAAGCTTGGTGGTTGAATCCTCGGCTCGCCTGCCTGTCTTGGTGATCTAAGAATGCTCGAAGAGCATTCCTGCAGATTGAATAGTTACTGCGGTATTGATGATAAATATCGACATAAGTCTTTGGGGTTGACGGTATGCTGAGTGCAGAACGGTCTGAGTCGACCGGCGATTGAGATGTTTCTGGCGTGTCATTCCAAAAATGAGGTCTAGCCATAATCCAATAACCGGCATGCTGGTAAGAATCTAGGGTGTCTTGGGGTAACAAAGTGGACCGAGGACAACGTCAAAAAACATTTCTATGAATATCACAGAGGGGCTGACCCAAGTTCTTTCACCCATAATGATTCAATACTGACCCAGTTTACTGCAAAATACTTTTCACGGTTGCCTTCCATCAAGTTTTGCAGGTCCAGACGATATATCTTGAGTTGCGTGTCAAGTTTTGTTTTCTTTTTTCTTTTCTTTCGGCTTCGGGCTGCGCTAAAGAATAACGCACTTCAAGTTTCTATTGCGTTGGGGCTGGCCAGATGTAGCACGGAAACTTGAACAGATACCATTTAGAGCAGGTGTTGGATTGACAATATCAGTCATTGCCCAACACATCTGAAGCATCGTCTTTTAAACCCTTTGAATCCTAGTCAGGAGTCTGTCAGTTTGGCGGTTAGCATGGTCCCAGGGATCTCTGTTGCCAACATCCTTGCAGTATGCAATCATTTCTGAAGACATTAAGTATATGTTTTAGGTCATAAGGTGCAAACTGCAGAACCGAGGCATATTGATCCTTTGGTGGGTTTCCTTGGTTATTTGTGTCATCAACTTGGTAGATGGTCGATGATCAACAAATATGGCCACTCCCGAGGTCTTTATTAATAGATGACTTGAATTCTGGTCAGAACCGCGAGCGATCTAATATATTTCTCCGCGGTATTTAGTAGCAGTTTTAGACAATTGTTTGCGAAGTACTTGACAATACTACACTCAAACTGTGAAGTCCTTCTCCGAGAGATCTATGGGCTATATTCATGCTTTCTGTCTTGTCTTCAATAGACGAGAACTTCCAAAAAGACAAATAAATTCACACTTTGAACTTTTTGACTGTTTTTGGGAGCACTTTCAAGTTGAGTTGTTGCCATAGAAGACTTCGAAAGCACCCAGCTGGAAGACAAGATGTGACAACAGCGACAGATGCCTATGTCTACCCAATGAAAATGAGGTCAATACATAGTGTTTTCCCCGAACATCCCTGTCACCCAGAAGACGTTCGGTCATTTCGGACACAGAGGGCCACACTCGTCAATGTCGAGGTTGACAAGGAGTCCAAGAGTGAGGTTTGATATACCAATCTCGCCTTTCTCCTCTAGGTAACACTTTACCTAAGACCAATGGCCGTATCAATGCATGTAGAGGATTGGGATATACGGAGCCTGCTGTGCAACTTTCAGTATGGTGGTCCCAAGGGCGAAACAGACATTTTCGAAGCATCAGCCAGGGACGACGCGTTCTGGAAAGCATCGGCCGAGCTAGATGTGTCAGTAGGTATGCAATGTGCGGCGCTAGTCGATCTTGTTTTGAAAAAATTGTATGCGCAGCGATCGTTCCTCATCGAAACGCTCGATTCTTTGCTAGCGGCAAATACGGACATAATATCTCTCCCTCCAAGTATTACCTCTTATGGGATTTCCATCATTTTCTCTGTCTGAAACTGATGGTCAGAAGATACAACCGTTCTTCAATTTCCGGCGTATTGGTCAGTGGTTTGTCATGTAAAATAGCCTGTTGCTGAAAGCTTTTACAAGGAACTGGCTCTATTACTGTAACTGTTCGCCGTGTCACTTCCAGTAGTGTATAGATTTGAGATTGGCAGTGAATGCTCCTAATTTTGTTAAACTCCTGGGCTTGTAAAGATGGCGTTAGATACTGGAAAGATGTATTATTACTCGCGTGACTAATTATGTTTGTGAGAGCACATTTGTATGTGTCTGTCTGTATGATGTGGGTCAGAGGAACCCAATACTGTCAAGTCCTCGCGCTGACATGGTAATCTAAGCACGATACTGGCCACTCCTACAAATGCACCAACAATATCACATTTCTGTATGTTTCGGCCTAGTCCAACAGGCAACCATCGTTGAAGGAATTACTTGACTAGCGCGCAATGCTGTTTAACCAAGTTTGTGCTCTATATACATGCAGAATGCATCGCAATCAGTTACACCACTTACTCACAGAAACTCTTGGGGAGCGACACTATACAATGGATTCGATATACCTACTAGTAGGTATAAAGCGGCTCGAAACCTATTTCACATCGATGCCTTATATATCAATCCTGCCACAATAGCGGCACCAAAGACTACACCATTACCTTCCACGCCATCCGCTTGATCCCTCGCTGCAACGCAATCTGCACCTTCTCATTTAACCACTTCTTCTCATTAAGATGCGTGAACGGCGCGTCAGGCACGGGCCTCCCCAGAAATTCGCACAATGGTCCCCACCCACCACTCATCTTAAACTCTAGCAGGCGGTCGGCAGGTGTAAGCCGCCGCACGAGCGCGTGGTGCTCAAAGTACTTCTCCTTACTCACGCGCTTCGCATCCTCGGGATTCTCAATCCCTAACCAACCATGAAAGGTGGACTTATGCACATACCCGAGTGAGTAGGTAAACCACCGGTCGATAGTGTAGATGACTGTCACGAAGGTGTCGAATGTATTCTTGATCACGCCATTCATCCAGCTCTCGTACCACGAGTCGACTACGACAGCTTTCGCATCTGGATAGGCTTCTATTAGGCCGTCCGTGAAGGCGATGGCCGGCGTGTCCGAGCAGATGGCGCCGTAGTCGTGCAGCAGGATGCCCATCCGGTTGAACCTCAGACACAAGCAATCCAGAGGAACAGTCCGCTCTTCCCCGGGGGGAATCACTGTTCACGGGGCGAAACTGTTCCGGATGTCGTTTTTGCGGCGTAGCCATGGCAGATATGAAAAAAAAAAAAAAAAATACCGCGGGAGGACGCTTAAGTTTCCTAGAGATAGATAATAATTGTTATCCGTTGATGGAAGATAAGGGGGAATTAACAGAGTGATAAAATACACTGGCACGAGTACCGTTCGATTTTCTGGGTAACAATAATCCAAATTTAAGGGCCAAATGGGCCTATTTATGGGCCGGCCCATGCCCAGGTTTACTTGAAGCTATACACCAGTGTTTCCATCTGCCTGAACCTATAGGTTCAGTACTAAGTGTACGAAGTAAAGGTCCCTTGTGAAAGCCCTGGAAGGTGGACAAAGGCTGTGGCTAGAGTCGTTTCACAATGTGGCTGGGCTGACCAGGGCCTATCAAATACTATATTTCACAGCTCTAGTTAGCCAGACAGATTCAAGTGAGACTTGCGTCGAATCGAACGCATGGAATAGCGCCATGTGTGCTACAAATATGTAATGAGTGCGATCAAGTCAGCCTCGACCATGTGGATCAAGGGCCGATGTCGTGCAGGCAATCAACAAGAATGCTGCAGGAGGTGGCACAGGGTCACCAGCCAACGCACGAATCTTGCGCAAAATTCCATTCAGAACCAAACGCGAACCCCGCGTAGAGTTTCTACTTCTGATTCTCAACATCCCCATGGAATAGCCTTGTTTCTGGTACCTGTTTTGCCTCCGACCCTAGGGAAATCATTGTTGATCAGTCACCCTCCCCCTTGCCGCAGCCCTGCGATGCATCCAACGTCCACAACCATTTTAGGCAGTTCCCCTGAGAGGCATCTCCTATGATTCGTGTTCGGCAGATAAATACACGAATTCCTGCTCAGGCCTCCAGAGTTTTCTTTCACGAAGCGATTTTGATCAGAGCGGCTGTAGGACGAAACGCGCCCGACGTCCCGCCTATTGCCAATAGCGACAGCCTTAGTTTCCCGCAAGGTTCAAGCCCCTAATAAAAAGAGAGCAAACGGGCGAGAAACAGAGTGGTTTCCCCCACCCCCTCGGACAAAATTGTGGATTCGCCATATTTTCGATCTCGTAGTATTTTCCCCTTTCGCGGCCTAAACGTGGCTGCCATATGGAGCCCTCGCATGGAGCATTCCTGGGGTTTCGACTTGCATAGTCTTCACAGGCTCGGCGAAAAAAGGATGGGTCACATCGCCTGCGTGGGGTCTCTCCCTTTCTGATCTTATTTCGACCGATTCTTCCATCTTTCGACCTTCGTTTTCTGCGTCGGACTTCCCCTCTATGCCTGACCTCTTTGTTTTGCCGCACCTTGTAGCACATCATGGACGTGGCTGAGCCGCAGACACCTCAGAGCGGGGTCAATCCGTTGAAGTCCAAGGGCGAGATTGATGAACTTCGCTTAGAGTCTGCTCTTGGGCACAAGCAGGAGTTGAATCGACATTTTGGGCTTTGGAGCTTGACTAGTCTTGGGATCGTGATTGCAAAGTAAGTTAATTCAAAAATATCCACCCGACGCATAGTATGGGTTTGGTCTAATAATACCTAGTTCCTGGGCATCCTCGGGTGGAACTATCGTCGCAGCTCTCCAAAACGGTGGACCGATGGCCGTACTCTATGGCCTTATCCTAGTCAGCATTTTTTACACGGCCATCTCCGCGTCTTTGGCCGAACTAGCCTCATCCATGCCCTCCGCCGGCGGCGTATACTATTGGTCATCAGTCCTCAGTCGGAGCCGGGGTCGTGGAGCAGGGTTCTTTACCGGTTATCTCAATGCGTGTGCATGGCTATTGTCTGCCTCGTCCATGAGTTCCATGCTCGGGAACGAGGGCGTGGCAATGTATTTGTTGAAGCATACCACGATAAAGTGGCACGCTTGGCAAGTATTTATTGCCTTTCAGCTGGTGAACTGGATGTGTTGCGCTATCGTTTGCTTTGGAAATCGATTTATCCCCATGCTAAACCGGATTGCCTTGACACTTTCCATGTGTGGTCTTGTCGTGACGATTATTGTGTTGGCGGTGATGCCCCAAAAGCACGCTAGCAATGCACAGGTTTGGACAGAATATCACAACAAAACTGGCGGATGGTCAGATGGAATATGTTTTATGACAGGACTATTAAATGCAGCTTTTGCCGTCGGGGTGCCGGATTGCATTAGCCACCTTTCTGAAGAAGGTATGCAAGCAGCGACAAATATTTTGATTGCAAAGCCTAACGACTCTCTAGTGCCGAAGCCAGAAGTGAAGGTTCCCCAAGGAATAATGCTACAAATGCTTACCGCATTTACAACATCTTTTGTCTACCTTATTGCCCTCTTCTACTCTATCCAGGATCTCGACGCTGTCTACGCTAGCAACATCGGATTTTTCCCAACAGCCGAGATCTATAGACAGGCAACTGGTTCTAACGCTGGAGCAATCGGACTAATCGCCGTCCTATTCCTCGCGACCTTCCCCACCCTAATCGGAACCTTCGTTACAGGTGGTCGAATGTGGTGGAGTCTCGCACGAGATAACGCAACCCCATTCGCAAGCTACTTCGCCCAAGTACATCCGAAGCTGAATTGTCCAGTTCGCGCAACTGTTGCTATGAGCGGACTCGTCACTTGCCTTGGCTGTATCTATGTGGGCAGTACTACCGCATTCCAGGGATTGATTTCATCTTTCATTGTCCTCAGTTCACTGTCTTATTTCGGCGCCATTCTACCACACGTCCTCTCTAGTCGCCGACATATGGTACCAGGTCCATTTTATATGGGACAGAGACTTGGAATGGCGGTGAACATTGTTGCCTTGATATATATCATGGTGACTGTGGTCTTCTTCTGCTTTCCGTTCGTCATGCCGGCAACGGTACAAAACATGAACTATACCAGTGTTATTACGGTTGGACTAATGGCGCTCGTGGGTCTGTGGTGGAATTTCCGAGGTCATCGTGAATACCGAGGGCCCCAATATAGCTTTGAGGCGGCAGAGAGATTGAGCGCTCTGCAGGCTGGAAAGGAAGGTCGACGATCATTTATTGATATGGTTGGTGAGTCACCGGTGCAATGTGTTGATGAGGTTTGCAATGGGAGATGATAAATGAGTTAATGTGTACAATGGTACTATGGATATGTCTATGAATGTTGGTTTTTTCTGGACTTTGTTTGTATTTATTTAATGTTTCGTTTCGAAGCCTGTATATTACTGAACTTTTAATTTGATGCAGATGGTGGTTTTGTATTTAATCCCTGCAACAATAAAACAAGGAAATTATCGAAGGGACTACACCAAATCCAAGCAGACACACTGACTCTCTCCTAGATCTTGCGATCTCGGAGTCCGCCATATAGATCGATCTAGTGCCAGTAGGTGTAATTCCTTTGGCAGCATCAACAGAATGAACCGTGGATTCATATGTTATTTTGGACTCGAGAAAGGGTCAAAAATCTGATTCTAACTTGTATTTATGCCGACCGAGGAACAAATCGCAATTTCTAAAAGACAGTTTGCCTCGATGCATGGGGAGTAAGGGAAAGGAATTAAATTCGGACTTGGGCTTATTTCCGAGCGGCATGACTAAGATTTATTTGTACCCAAGCTTTTTTGTGGCCACACTTTTTGACCAATCAGGGGAGTTTTGTCATCATCACGCTGGAGCTAATGACGGTTTCAACCTACGAAGCCTCGGGTATTATGGAGACCCGGTGAGGTATAAGAAGGAGTGTATCCGTGACTCCAGATCGAAATTGAATTCCAGATCATATATTCTTTGTCTTCTTTTCTTCAGACACCTCCGGCGAAATGAAATACGTGCAACTTGGAAGCAGCGGTCTTCGCATCGCCCCAATTGGTGTGGGATGCATGAGTTTCGGAAGCCCTGAAGGTCGTTTCAAATGGTCGATTCCGGAGGAAGAAGCACTGCCAGTGCTTCAACATTGCTACGAATCCGGCCTCAACTTCTTTGACACAGCAAATGCCTATTCTAACGGCTTGTCCGAGTCTATCCTTGGCAAGGCGATCAAGAAATACGGCTGGCGTCGGGAAAACATCGTCATTGCAACAAAGCTGTGGGCGCCAGTCGGCCGTGGTTCTGAACAGCCAATGGCTATGACAGACGATGAAAAGGACAATAGTGGCTACGTGAATCAGTACGGGCTCAGCCGCAAGCATATTTTCGAGAGCGTCGATGCTAGCCTGCAGAGACTCGACCTGCCGTATATTGATCTGCTGCAGATCCACCGTTTCGATCCAAATACCCCTGTCAAGGAAACAATGGAGGCGCTGCATGATATTGTCAAGTCCGGCAAAGTGCGCTATATTGGTGCTTCATCAATGTGGGCTCATCAGCTCCTTGAGTACCAGTACACCGCCCGTATCCACGGCTGGACAGAATTTATCTCTATGCAGAATCTCCACAATGCTATATACAGAGAGGAGGAGCGGGAGATGTACCCTGCATGTGCCAAATTTGGAATGGGTGGAATTCCTTGGAGTCCTGTTGCGATGGGCTTCTTGGCTCGACCCTGGCGTGACTTCTCGAAGACCACACGTGGAGAGACCCAAGGTCCTGGCTTCCTCGGCCAACCCGCTACGGAAGTAGACAAGAAGATCAACGAGCAAGTTGAGAAAATTGCCGAGCAGCGTGGTGTTTCTATGGCGACCGTGGCAATTGCTTGGTCTCTTTCCAAGCCATTTATTTCGGCGCCAATTTTGGGAATGAGCAAGAAGGAAAGAGTTGACGAAGCAGTTAAGGCTATATCTTTTGTGCTCGACCCTGCTGAGCTGAAAAGCATTGATGACCTGTACGAGGCCAAGAGGATTATTGGCCATCAGTAAAGGTTCTGTATCTAGATTGTCAAGTTTGGCAACCAACAAAATGAACATACTGTCATTGAACCTTTCATAGCCTCAATTTCATAAAAGTCGAACTTCGAATTATTGCTTACAATTCACTGTAGATGACTAGTTACTACCGAGTACGTATTGCAAGGATTGAATACTGTGGTTCACGACGTCATGACTTTTTCTTGGTACCTATCGGTGGGGTATTGTCCCTGATACGCACCATATACTCATCACCTCGGTCTATATCATTGAGTCGAACCAACATAGCCCCATAAAAGTACAATTGAAATACCGACTAGTAAGATGGCCAAGTCTAAGATGTACCACAATAGGTTAGCGTCATGCAACCGGATGACATGGTGGGTCCAGAGTCAACCTTGGAACAGATTGCTGGGCATCCAGGATTGACAATTGGTTCTCCAAAGTGGGTACGAAATTAATAATCCAGACTAGGACCACTTGGGGGTGGATTTGCCTTCCTTTTCACCCTCCCCTTCATACCTCTGTGTGTGCTAGCCAAATCCATAGTCCACTGGCGTCCATCTTTCTGTTATCGAGTTGCATACGTTGCTGGGTCGGAAGAACGATTTTGGAAATTGACTAGATCCCAACATGAATGGATCAGGGGAGGGTCCCTCCGAAAGACGGATCGCTTTAAGACCGTACTCGCAGCGTCTCAATGCATGGCCAGAAGAAGATTGGTCGGGTATCACCGACCAGAAAACGCGCAGAAGGCTTCAAAATCGCTTGAACCAAAGGGCTCGACGTAAGTCCGCCTTCCGTCGCCTACCAATGACAAGAATTGTCTTGACCGTCGATGCAAACAGGTATACAGAATAAGAAACCGCTACACCCTTCAGCAAACAGAAAGACAAACGCTCGGAATGGCTCCCCTTCTAATGGACAGCATGATCCAGCCACACTTGCTCTTGATCATCACAATAATGACCAAACGATGGCGGTATCTATTACCGTTGACTCCGATTCTCTAAAGGGGATTGAGAACGTGCGCATACTAGAAAGCAATTCTCCCGCGACGAAAATAAGAATGGCCCAATTAGAAAGAACTGCCTTTCAATACTACAATATGGGCTCTCCGCGTACCGATCTGTTACTCCACCTTATCCAACTGAATTTCACCAGAGCTCTGATGGAAAATACAAGAATACTGGGACTGACAGCTGATCAGCTCCACGATGATGCAATTTCGCCATTCAACACCGCTGGCCCGTGGCAGGATGATGCCTTTCGTGCCCTTCCCATAACACTCCAACCTACTGTGATCCAGCGTTGTATTCCACATCACCCATGGTTGGACCTACTTCCTGATCCCCAAATTAGGGATAATTTGATCCTTGCTGGGGAGTTCGAAGAGGAGGCACAGCTTTGCTTGGATATGAAGGGTGACGGGAGCACGCGATCAGGGAAAAGTGGCATTATAGTTTGGAGTGACCCTTGGGATCCGACTGGTTGGGAGATTACGGAGCCTTTTGTGCGTTCTTGGGGCTGGGTTATTCGAGACTGTTATGACCTGGCCTATTCGACGAATCGATGGCGGGCGAAGCGGAATGAAAGACCGCTATTCCGTATGAGTTGATCTACTATCTTGTTAATAAAAACATCTGAATTGAAAGTAGAACCCTTCAGAGAAAGCCTCGTTTTCGCAGCCTATGACAATGGAAAAAGAAAAAGAAAAATGGCACATTTGGTGTTATGATGCACAACTTCGCACACAGCAGTGCCTAGCTTGGGCTACAAGCAAGTTCGCAATATGAAGAACTGCCGATTTCCGACTAACAAAGTATGCGTATAATGGGATGGGCTACTGTAATTATTCTCTTGGCCTTTCAAGTTGCAAGTTGTAAGGGATCAGGTTAAATATGCCCGTTTCTGCGGACAACCGTCAGCTGATTTCCCCAACCTCCACACAATTGACCAATTAGAATAAAGGTGTCATCAAGCTGCGCACCAAGTACTCCGAGGACTGTGGATCACTTTCTCTATATCACTCCATATATTCGAGGACTATGTCTTGCCTCTCCCGGGCGAGTACGGATGACATTCCTTTTGTCATAAACCACGATTTCGAGGAATCCGGCTGATCCCAACATCGAATGGTCTCATGCTAATGTGTCAGAACAATGTCACAGAGAGGTTACGAACTCACTTCCACAAATTTTAGATGGGTTAGCGAGAGCCAATTTGTCAGCTACTTGAAAATATTCGTGGTCTCTTCCATATTCTGTGAGCACTATGTAAGCATATCAAATTGTGGGCAGCGTACTCGGCGATAATGGATGGTGAGACGTATTTTCGATTGCGATTCTAGTCACCGATTTGTACGGTTTGTTCATGCCAAACAGCAAGATTAGAAATTTCTACTCTATCTAAGAAAATCACGTTTTTACTATAAGAGACGCGAGACCGTACTTTGTAACTCACCGTCACCCTCTGCTCTTTGTCTTTCTTTACTGTTCAGTCCCTCTCTTATCACTGTTTTCTCCACGGTTTTCCGAAGACAATCATGAACAACCAATAATAAGCAATGCGGCTTGTCAGTCAGGTTCGCTTTGGGATGGAGATCCGAAAGGACATGAGACACATCTCTCCCGCAATAAATCCTATATCGTCGGAAATTCCAAATTTATTGTTATTTTGATTGTCCATGACATCTTCGTGTGCAAGCTTCAGAATTCCAGATTGCTGGTCGACACCTACACCAAGAAGGATGATGCAAGTGTATATCTTACAGACTTATATGTCCACTTCCAAATTTGCGAGTAGTTGGAATTGGAAGCATACTAAATTCCCAATGTAGTTTTGGAGCAGAGATGATAACGACAGAAATGATGGACGACCCCAAAGCAAGAGCAACATTTGACAAAGTAGCTGTTATGCCGCTCAATTCGAAAGAAATTCGATTCTCTGAGCTGCTGGCATAGACCGCAGTGCTAAAGGAATACTATGATAAAGTCTGTGCTATCGGATTCCTCTATAGGTGATGGGCTGTTTTCCAGCTTGCTGCTAGTGGTCGGAATATCCTTGATTGCGTTTCAACTGCGCATCCTATATTCAGCACTGAAGAAGAGATAAACTCGCTGGATGTACCTGTACAAATACTTGCGCCGGAGTACGACCATCACTTCATACCGGTGCTAAAGGAATATTGTGCCGATGTGATACCAAGAAAAGGATTACCTTTGAGTATATCATTTTCCCTGACATGGTCCATGGGTTTACCACAAGGGGCGATCGGAGAAATCAAAAACAGAAAGTCTGTCTAGATAGGGTGACGATATCTATTGTGGATTGGTTCAGCTTCTGGTTTAGATAATAATAAGGCAACATTACTGAAGTTGATGACTCGTTCTCGTGTCTGTTCGCCGCCATGGCTTGGATCAGTATAAATAAAACATCGCGAAATGGGAATCTATTCCAACTATTTCAATATACATACCGAGTTAAGGAAGTGGGTATGATTATACATGATCATGAGAAAGACTCAGACCCCATGAGGACATCCATTCCGTCCGAACCACTGTTATTGCAATATGAATTTCTAAAGTAAGCCTCAAGGAAAAGCAAAAGGCTTCGATATGGAAATTACAACAACAACAACAACAACAACAACAACAACAACAACAACAACAACAACAACAACAACAACAACAACAACAACAACAACAACAACAATAATAATAATAATAGTAATGATAATAATAATTAGATAAACTAGCGCATTCCGTCTGTGAACGTACGAAGAGGACTAGGAGCTAGCAGTCGTGGTTGGCGGAGGTCATAGTTGATGCATTATCTAAAACCACAAATCTGACATGGATCTAATATTGTCCTGAGACCGCCTTGCACTATAAGCCAAAGAGGCTCTCTGATCTAATTATGGCGTGTACTATATAGCGAGAGGATACATCGTCCTTGGGGCTGGCGTTTAGAAGACAAATAATAGGCGATGATTAAGAGTTCATATCATAGAAGATGGCTGAAAATAGCATTTATAAAATAAATCGAACTCTATTCATTCATTTCGAAACTGATAAAAGAAAGCTTCTTGGGTCATCAGACATCACAAAGAAGACCCGTCAGAGACCAGGTCATACGCAGAGAGCGTAAATATCAACTTCACAGGCGCGACTTGATACTCTGTCCACCCTCCCAGGCCTCTCCGGCTTCAAGAGTCTGCCAAGAAGACACAGCCCCAGCCTCAACGCAAAGCATATTTTTGTACGCTTCATCAGGGCCAAAGTCCGCCATGCTCTTGGCCTTTTCGATCCACGGATTCCAGACCACAACGTCGGTAAGGCCATCACGGGTAATTGAGAATAGCGGTTTGTCGTCCTTAGCCGATGATACAACAATTGGCACCGCGGGGTCCAGCTCTTTATAAACGCGGTCGGTTTCTTGGGTAATTTCCAGTGCGGCGGATGTGTCGGTGTGCGAGGTCGCGTTGCGGGTCTTGTCGACGTAGGTCTTGGAATGGAGGTTCTTGACGCGGACGTCGGATATATCCTGTTATTGTTAGAGTGGATGAAAGACACGATTGGAGGGCGCATGAAAAAGCAATAAAAAAGCTATTCCTCATACCTCGATGTTGAAGTAGGTGTGCATTAGAACTTGGAACTCGAAGTTCTGGGCTCCCTCGTTGCGGACCTGCAGCGATGTCTCCAGTGTGTCCTTAGTGAGCGTAACACTGTATACAAGGCCAAACTCAAAGGGCCAGGCCTTGCGGAACTCCTCGCTCAGCATAGTGTGCGACAATCCGAAGTCCAGCTTCACGGCTAAATCGGCCTTGGCCTGGCCGGCGGTCTCGGCGGATTCGGACGAGGACTTGCCCAGGAACTCCCAGATGGAGTTACGAGCAAAGCCGTGTTGAGGGAGGGAGGAGGTAACATGGTTCTGAGGGGGAGGGCCGAAGACCTGGAGACCAAGATGCTTGGGTTAGCCTGCAGCATTAAGATACGAAAGCACGGTAGGTGGGCGTATATACAGGGAAGACGAGTGGAATACCACCTCGAATTGGCTTGGAGCCGTCCAGGTGCGCCTTTTCGCTGACGAATAGCTGTTCCTGGCCATTTGCTTTCCATGAGGTGACGGTAGCGCCGTACAGCTGGACCGTGACGGATTCGCCGGAGGGCAGGCTGGCCTCGACGGTGCTTTCTTGGATGGAGACGGTCGGCTGTGGGAGAGATGCACCAATGCCGATGGCGGAGGGCTTCTTGGAACGATCCATGGCGGGTGTTTGGTTGATTTAGCAGCTGGGATAGCTTGAAATAGTTGGAGTGGAGGGGAAGGAGGAGTTGCTGATGGCGGGGAATCCGAGCCCCCACCGGCCCCAATCTTCATCCCTTCCACTTCTACTTCCCCTTCCACTGCTGTTACATTTACAACGCACTATGGCACTATGAACAATTCAATTCTCTTCTATTTCCTTTTCTATTCTAACCGTGCTGCAGCATCGACGACGTGTTAACCTCTAAACGCACCTCAATCTGCTTAATCTCCTCCGTCAATCGCGAACCAAGTCCCTGCATATCCTGCTCCGCCTGCTCTGGATTGCGAATTCCAACCAGAGGCACAACTCCCTTATTAATACAGTAATTCAGTGCCGCCGCAGGGATAGTCGTGCGGCATTTCTCCGCAATGGCCTTGAGCGCATTGACAGTCGACTCCAGCATATGCATTGGATAGCTACTGAAGCACAGGATTCGCCTCGGCTGGTTGAAACGGAATATTTGTCTGTTCGCGTCCCTCGGCCAGTGATTCAAACCCTAGAAACAGATACTCCGCATCTTGCACTCCCGGATCATACCGCTTGTCTCGGGGAGACGGCGGACCACGAGTACTCGCACTGTGAGACGGCGAGAGGGAACGCCGTGCTTAAAGTCAGTTTCTAATACGAAGAACGTTGCGAAATTCGCATGCAAAAGGTTCAGTACATCTCTGATGGATATAGTATGCCCTAGGGTGTATCCTAGATCTTCTGGGAAGGGGTATAGACAAATGCATGCTATCTGACCTCCAACCCCGCCATGCTACTTGATTATTTGACAAGAGAACCCCATCTCAACGTATCGGGTTAAATCACGAACAAGCGCTTAATCGCTATCAGCATCGTCCGGCAATTCTTCGAATCTCCCCGCTTCAACGGCCTGCCTGACCGGATTGTCAGAACCCAGAATACCGATTTCTCTAGCCCTAGTTCAATGTTAGAGTAAAGCTTCCGAGGTATCAGTTTACATTCATACCTTTCAAATAGCACAAAGAGCCTTTCTGCCTCTCGCTCCTTCTCCTCCTCGGTCATAGGAGGGCCTGTATCAGCGGGCTCTGCATTCCATCGCTGTCCAGTGATAGGGTTGACGTCCGAGTCCTGCCCGTCGCCATTGGTCGCGTAGGCCTCGCCGGCAGTTTGAGGGATCTCCATGTTGCGGGATGCTAGGAAACCAGCGGCGAATCCATAACCGATTCGACGGGTCAGGTTCTCCGCATCCTTTCCGGAAAGGACGAACATGAGCTCTGAGATGCCAGTCTTCAGGTTTGGGTATGGAGTAGTAGACAGCTGCAGAAGCCTGGAGGAGAGGGTATCGGATTTCCCGATTGGTTGACTTCGGTCGCTGTCCTCTGGTAAGAGTAGCCATTGCATATACTTGCGCGGTCCATCGGGCGCCACCTCGTGAACGACAATCAGGGAATGCAAAAGCGGAATGGCTTTCTCTTCCAGTTCATCGGGGCTGTAAAGGGAGACAGCTTGGTCCAGGATGTTTATTAACTTATCCACGTTGCAGTTTTTGTCGAATGTCGGGAAAAGAGGGCTGCTCTCGAAGTGTTTGCCTTTGTTTTCTTCCAGGTCGAGAACAGAGAGGCAATTGATGAGGTAGCTCAACAGTCCATCCAAGGGCTTGGATGGAATATCTATGCGACTAATGATTTTGAGGATGTGTGGAATGGAAGGCGAGAAGGAAACGGCTAGATCGGGGTAAATCTTGGAGACATTGAAAATGACTTTGAGGGTATCGATAAGTGCCAATTCATCCATTTGCGAGAGAGATGCATGTCCTGATTTGGGAAATTGTTTCGCGTGGCGGGCGAGTTGCTGTCTCGGTCAGTACGGCAAGAAAGGTGAGCCATTGCAGATCAACGCACCCAGTTGACATTATCTCCCAGGTTATGTTTCTTTATCAAGATCTCAAAGTCCAAGGTAGTGTCGTAGGTCATTAAAAAAATAATGCGACTCGTGATCATTTCGTCGTCGGAGCTGTCAGTCTTAAGTCGTTCGGCCAGTTTGCCTGCACTTCCAGTGTCCACCAAGACCTGACGCATTTTCGCATCCAACAAAAGAGCATTGGCAACGCCACGCAAGGCGGCTCGGCGGACATCGGCCGTCTCTCCGTCAACTCCATATCGCATCAGCGTGTTGATTCCCTGCGTCATCCGTCAGATCCCCTATTATAATATAGTCGCAAGGTCATCGTACATTGCTACAATAGATCGGACCGGCATCGACGGGGCTCGTGCCGTGTTGGCGAACTTCCAGCAGTTTTTGGACGCGTTCTATTGCACGGGAACCAGGGTTAGCACGGGGTCACGCGGGGTGGGACGACTTCCGTGAAACTCACGCGCCGATGTGAGATGCTGGTCTTGTAAGTCCTGCTGGAGGGTATCGAGCAGCTGGGTCACTTGTTGGAGCTTTGCTGTAGTGAGGGACGAGGTTAGCATCGAGCATGCAATGGGATCGTATCCAGATCGCGATGTGTCCTAGCTCACCTGCCCCATGTAGCTGGTTGAATGCCATGGTCTGATCGAGTTGCGTAATCGGGCCAGCCAGTGCTTTTCAGGGCGATAATGCGGTCTCCGGGACTGCAGATACCGGTAAGACGTTTATCGCCGAGCAGATCTCTCACTCTCCCGGCATAGACAAGGCGCGCAGTAGAAGGTCGTGCAGAAGACGGGAGAAGAGCGGCGCGGGGGAAACCCGAAGCAGGCCGAGACCCCACCCGAGCTGTTCTGCAGCATGTCAGCCAGTACTAGTATACTAGTACAGATCTATAGATCTCTACCTACAACATTTGACTCTATGTCTACCTGTTTTTGGACTAGTTTGAAATATATTATACCCTGCCTGCATTACTCCATTGTTCAATCCCCCATATTTAACTCAATTACGCCACATTGTTAGGCGCAGATCCGATAATACTAGTTACCCCGACCATTATGATTAGCAAAAAATACCCTGGTTAAAGGGACAAACTAAGAAACAACTTGAGAAAATACATTAAGTACCAACTGGGGTGCAAAGTACTAAATGGCCCCCAAATGCAATAACCCGTCGACACCTGGGGTGCCTTGCTGCCTTGGTGCCTGGCACTTTACGCGATCCGCGCGCGTCCCAACTGCTTCTGCTTCGCTTCTGTTTCTGCTTCTCCGTCTCGCTTTTCACCATTCATCCTCGACAGCTCCAGCTCCAGCTCTAATTTCTCCAACTACATCTCCAGCGAGCTATCCACTCCTCTCCCAGTCTTCTCCAACTACATCTCCAGCGAGCTATCCACTCCTCTCCCAGTCGTGCATGGAAGGGCCCCGTTGATCTCCCCTTCAAGCTCTCGTTCAGCAATGGTTCTTTATCCCTTCACTTCTTTTTCATTCGTTTAAACCATGGTGGAGACCCTCGGCCCTCTCCCTGCTCGTCCGCCTACACCTCCTAGGCCAGGTTCACGAATTGACCAGCACCAAGACGCTGACGCCACCCCGATCCTCGCCCAAACCCCGGGAGACACGCCTCAAGCGGCGCATTCTTCCAGGGCTCCCCCGTCCAGCCGCGGTTCCAAGCGCGTCACCTTCTCACCATGGCTGCAAACCGAAATACACTCTCCCTGGAGTGATAAAAAAACAGGAGCGAATGAAAGCCCCGGCCAGGGAAGCCCGCTCCCAACCGACATCAGACCCTTCAAGTCCATCCTCAAAGAGACCGACTCGCCCATTCCCGTTTGGTCGCCGAATGTCGACAAGTTCACCACCGAATCCCTCGATATGCTCCTCGAATCTGTCATCCAGCAGCTGGCTGGCGAATCCGTCACTTCTCGCCTGGACGGATATATGCAATTTTTTGGTGCCCTCCGGACATACGATGGACTCCCCGCAGGAAGAGACGTCGCAGAGAGGTTGGGTCTGATCACTGGGTTCATCCAACGCGACGTTAGTCGCGATTTGCTCAATGGCACACCGTTGGACACAAACTTGACCAATCAGGCCCTCAAACTAGCTGCCGCGTTTTTCTGGCACAATGATATTTCCGCGCAGCTGTCGGAGGAATTCAAAGTCTTCATCGTCGAACACTCGATCACTTGCCTTCAGGAGGCCAAGTTGCCCAAGTCCGTCTTGACCCACTACATGTCCATTCTCGCGACGCAGAGCTTCGGGCCAAAGATCATGACCAACGCACGAGTTACTCGTGTGCTGACCGTATTGCAAGGTGTCACCAACCACGTCAACGGGAAGGCCATTGCACTTCACCGACTTAGCATATACCAGCGACTTTTTATTCAATCCAAGCCCACCTTCGTCTCCCAGGCGTCTCTCTGGATGGAACAGCTCATTTTCGGGTTGTTACATTATATGAAAGAAACTCGACTGAAAGCCATCTCTCTGGGCCTCCAGATTACCCTCTCTATGGGTCCGAATCTCACATTGTCCAAGAGCATCCGTGAGCTGTTCGATAGGTCTCTAGAAAAAGACCGTAAGCTTGTTACCGAGGTTCGCGAGCGTATGTCGCGGATGATAGCCACAGTTGAATGTGGTGTTCACGTTCCTCAAATCTGGAGCATTATCATCCTTCTTCTGCGGAGCAAGTCGCGAGGTCTGGACCAATGGGATCATTTCAAGGAATGGGTTCTCGTTCTCCAAAAGTGTTTCAATTGCAGCGAGTCCACCATCAAAGCCCAGGCAATTCTAGGCTGGGGCCGTTTTATCTATGCCGTCGGCCCGAATGAGACGACCAGCCGCTCGCTCCTCAAGATGCTGGGCAAGCCAGTCATTTCGCAGTTTGAACGCAAGAAGTCGGACAAGTCGGGAGCAGAGCCTACCCAAATAGCTCTGGGCAGCTATCTTAATCTCCTATATTACGCCTTCCGCCCCTCGCCCTCTCACCAGTATCTCGATCTAGTCTGGGAAGAGTACATTTCTGCTCCTTCCACAGCTATATTCTCAACTGTTCCCGCTCTCAGTGACAGTCTTTCGCGTGTGCTAGCAAATCTTCTATGGTCCCCTCAAGCTAAACTTTGGACGGAGAACCGTATCAATGACACTACAAAGATGGAAGCCGAGGAATTGCCCTCTCTTGACCCAAGATGGGTCCGATCGAGGGTCACGTCAATTGTTAGGGTCTTCGAGTCGATCCTGAAGTCCTCGGTATGGAATGAGGAATCTCTCGAAGCATCAAATATAGCTCTTGCCTGGGGCAGCTTCTCCAGCGCTCTGTCTTTGGCCTCCAACAAGGAAATTACACCGTCAGGAGAATCTATGCAAGCCGTGGCCAGTGTTCTTGGACTCTTGAATCGGCTGTGGTCCGCCGGACCTTCCTCACTCAATGCTATTGGTGACAACTGTACAGATGTCTTTTTCGAAAGATTCCGGTTCCTGTCGACAACCATGATTTCATCACTTGGTGGTATTTATTTCACCGAGAAACTTCTATTAAAGACGACGGAAGAGACCTTCCAATCGGCCAACACTCCAATCCAGCGGGACTCAGCCCCAGGGTCAAACCCAGACAGCCCTATTCTACACCTTCTCCGTGCAGTGAGCTCCACTGCCCTGATTACGATGCCGACATCATCATATATACGACTCGTGAACTCCGCCATTGAAGCGGCTTGCAAAGGCAAAATTTCCCGCGGATCCCGCCTTGAGCTCCTGCAACAATGTGCGAGCCTGAACAGCACCCAAATGGAATCGCAGTCTAGTCTCGCATTTCTCTCCGAAGTTGTTTGGAAGGCCAGCGCAGGAGCAGCTGCCAATGCCTTACAATCATTCCCAATCGAGTCTTCTCGTGAACGTGATGGATCAGTTTCCCGTGACTACGAAAATGTCACCAAAATCTTGGCAGCCGGCGTACAGATTCCGACTGCTTATCCTGAGTGGGCGCATCTGTTGGACTCATTTTTGCGAGTGGTTCGAACGGAGAAGGGCGACCATGTACTAGCTGCCCTGATTGTGGAGCCCATCGCTGAAAGCCTCGCGCCGCTTGCTGTCTGTGATACATACTTCCCAGCAACGGCATTGCTTGGTCACTCTATGTCCATTCCTTTCATGCAAGAGAGCGGCCTCGGGAAGGACACTGTCTCCCAACAGACTAGCCCGCCACCATTCCCTCATAAACTCATTGGGGTGATCGGGAAAACCTTGCAATTAGCATACGAGACCTTCAGTCCATCGCAAATCTGTGGCCTCCCAAGCTTTCTCGAATCTTTGACCTCGCTTCTCGGTTCTGGTATTCCGCCATTCCGGGCTCAGGCACTTGAGTTTCTACAGTTTCCTTTGGCCTTGTGGATCAAGGATGAACAGTCCAAGGTTGATTTCATGCACGGTACAGATAGCCGGACTTTGACTGCAGTAGGTGGACTCGATTTGATATTGTTATAGCCATGCTAACCTCTTACCAGTGCCGCGCACTGTCATCCGCGGTTCTAAACGTCTTGCAAACCTCCGTGCTTGACAAATTAAACACTCTTGAAAAGTTTGACACCATCATCTGTGCTGGTCTTGAGTCCTCTCATCTTTCACGAACAACCCGATTTGTTGAGTTTTGGCAATCAACTGCTAGTTCGTCCGAGCCTCTCGCCTCAGAATCCACTGTCGGTCAATCTCTGGCGAGGGCCACGACAAGACTCTCAGCTAGCGCTGCGGAGCAAACTGAAACTGCACAGGTAAAATACCTAATCTACTCCGCCCTCATGACGATGCTAATTTCAGAATGCAAAGGTCTCCAGCCCTGCGTCATCCACTGGCAAACAGTCGACTGGTCAACCAAAGAACAAGCGACATTCATCCCGCTCTCTCAAATCTCGATCGGCAAATATCACTTCATCTCCAGTGGTCAGCCTGGAACATCAATCATCTTTTGACACAACAGAATTGAATGAGCCTCAATTACCAACGAACTCGCAGCTGGACATCTCCGAAGAACATGTCATGGAAGATGTCTCAACAATTCATCCCCAACGCAATAGACGTGAAATGTTCCGGATGATTGAATCCATCCGATCTTCTTCTCCCGCAAACACCCCCGGGAAATCAGGCTTTGACACACCTGTCCATCTACGCAGATTCCACGCCTCCAATGGCGCATCTGAAATCCCTCTTACTCCAACTCTTGCTCCAACGGAGAATGATGAAGGCTTCATTGGATCTTCTCCTACGCCCGCCACCAGGGATCCGACCCCTGCAGCCAAGAAAGATATCCCGTTACTGAAAGTTCCTGATGTAACAATGATTGATTCAACTGATCTTCCCTCCTCTCCCCCAGAAGTCAGTTCCCGGAGTCCGAGTCCGCAGAAGCGCGCCAAACTCACAAGAAATCAACGTCGGCGGTCTGCAAAGGCAAAGAAGGCACTGTTACAGAGTTCTGCGGGGGAACAAAGCGCTTCCAACAGTCCTACTAAGGCTAATCGTGAAATCGTGGTGGCCTTGGAACCTCCGCAGCCGGATGATCAAGACGACCTGAAGGAGAATAATGATGCCCCTCATGTAGACGAAAGGCCGCCAAGTCGACGAACTCGGTCCGCATTTGGTCAAAGTGTCGAAAATAGCCAGAATGCTGTCCCGCCCGTGACGGTTGAAACTCCTGGAAAGACCACGGGGGCCGCGGCGTCGGAAACTCTGAGATCCAAATCTGCGTCGAAAAAGAAGAAGAGGAAGAGCGCCTCAAGACCCGCGAATAATGCCAGCCAGGAAATCGAACAAGCCCAGGCTACCTTGGTACCTCCTGAACACAATGTCGATTCTTCGAGCGAGGATATGGAAACTCAGATTGCGTCTCAGTTAGAGCAGGACCTCGAATCTGCTGTGGATCTAGGTGGTCAAATAAATCACATCGAGGACATCCAGATCGCCGAAGAGAAACTCCCTACACAAGCTTCCAAGAAGAGAAAGCGGGAAGAGGAAGATTCCCGGGAGTCTCGGTCGAGTAAGGCGAAGGAGCGACGTCGCTCGACCAGGCTCACGTCAACAAAGGATGAGGCTCAAATCGATCTTGAAGAGCCCGAGCCGACCCTATCGCAAGATCCTGAGAAGTATCGTAATCGTGATTTCGTTCTCCCGGATGCATCTCTGGACGGCTCTGCCAAGCAAGAGACGACCACGCCTCGTCGGTCTACTCGCCGCTCCCAGCGGAAAGATGACTCCATTGTTGAAGAATTCTTTCCCGCCACGCAAATATCCGAGTCACAGGAGCCTATCAAAGAGAATGAACCTGCCCACCCGCCTTCGAAAGGATCCCGCACGTCCCCCCGTTTGGAAATGGATCAGCCTGCAACACCCGGTCGTGAAAGGCCACCTACCAGATCTAAGCCCAAGTCCAAGTCAGTCCGATCTAGGAAATCGCGGTCGACTCGAAGTGAAACCGAGTCTCAGGATCAGTACATTCAGCCAGAGTCTCTGCCTGATCATGTTCAGGTCTCGCAGAGTCAACCCGACTCTCAGGACATGGTCACTGAAAGTATCGTTGTCGATAAGCCAGGAGTGCCAGATCTTCCTGTCGTTTCCACCGAAGAGGCCACCGATTCTCAAATGACGGACACCGCTACATCAAATGAACTTGCAATCACCAGCACTGATATGCAAAGCATGGATGTTGATGAGGTTCCGAAGGGAGCTATAGCAACCGTAACTCAACCAACCACCAGTGTTTTCACCGCTGAAGTCCAGACCAAACCAACCCCCATTCCCGACACAGGCAATAGCGAGACTGGCATCGGACCGGCCCTGCAGAAGATCCTGGATGATATGAAAACCGCCACCCTGACCCCCGATGGCCTCCGCCAGGTCGATGACCTTCTCTTCAATATCCGCGTCGCAGCCCACGACGCATCACGGCGAGCTTAGTTAGCATAGCGATGGCGTTCCATGGAATTTTTTGTGCTTCATTTCAAACTTGTTCCTGTCCCTATTCCCCATATGCACTTCACACCCCTAAAGAATAGCGATTATTGCATCATGCTCTGGCTTTCGGGTGGGATTGGTTATTTTTCCCTCTTCTCAGCCACACTTCGTACTTGATAATCCTTTCATTGGAGAGTTTAAAGGAGTAATTAGCAGATAATTAATTATCTGGCTACATTTCCCCAACTCGCCATGTTCAAAATTTGATTTAAATGACGACTCCCCTGCCAGTGTAACCCTTGATCTACTAAAGAATTAATCACTGGTCACAGGCTCTACCATACTGGTCATAGTTACTCCGATATATATATTTCCGGGATTTGTCAAAGTAGACTTTCTATGACACACCAGTTGGTCCGAAGTGCCTTTTCAGGTTGTGCAAGGTCCATATATTATCCGAAAGAGCTATGTTTTGGGGGATATGAAGTTGTTATCGCATGCATTTATTATTTCTCACCCCCGTGGGTTACGTTATTCCGACATCGAACTTGGGACGCCTGTTCCCCACGCCGTACGGGCTAACGGGCTAACCTAATTTGGGGTAAGGCGACCTGGATAAATGACAGCCGCAAAAGGAGGCGGTATTCATATTGTCCAGTAATATTGGGTTCTGCGGTTTTTCGCACTCGTGATACGTAATAACCTTCGTACCGCACGTAGTCCCGGCCAAGGGCCTCAACATGCCGACCCCTGTCAAGGACCACGTTACGGAAAACCTGCCGTAACAAAACATCGCTGCGATTAGGATCGTGACTGTGACATGTATTCGTGTCCGCCATGAAGCTCACGCTCTCCTATCCGCTTCTAAAATACTGGAAAGAGACGCGCATCAATGAGGCTGGTCTTGCTGAGGACAGTTCGGGGCGGCGGCAGCTGTCCCCGGGAGAAAAGATCGAGCGCGCGAAGAAGCGATCTACATCCATGTGAGTAGGAATCTGGGAGACGAATCCTGCGGTGGCCATGCCTCACATCTATCTCTACGGATCCACGAATTCACTGAGTTCGCTCGGGGATTCTGGACCGATTCCGTGTGCTTCTTTGAGCTATTCAAAGAGCTGTGGGAGTTTCTCTTCGCATCGAACCAGACTGCGAGAGGCTGCAGTAACCCGGTCCGCGAACACAAATACCCTAACCTTCCTACGTCTATACCATACTTGATTTGGGTACATATTAGAGAGATTGCTGACGTCCCAAGTTATCTCATCTTAATAGTCATGACGTTGGTAATGATGGCCGTCCTCTTAATGGGCTTGCCATCTGGCACGCCTCCCCCGCCAGCAACCACGCCATCACAAACGTCGACTATCAGCCTGGATTATGCGACGTATAAGGGAGCGTCGCTGAAAAACGGCGTAGACCAGTATCTGGGAATGCGTTTTGCGAGGGCACCATTGGGTGACTTGCGGTTCCGTGCACCTCAGGATCCGGAGCACACCAGTGAAGTGCAGGACGCGACGAAGGTAAGATTGGTTCTCGCCTGAGGCGTACCTGGCGCCAAAACGAAACTTTGGACCAATATATTTATTAATTGGGTGAAATATAGTTCGGGCCGATCTGTATTGGTGTCGGGCAATCCGTTCGCGATAATCTCGCCGAGGACTGTCTTTTCATTAACGTTTGGAAGCCGACAAACGCATCCACCGAATCCAATCTCCCGGTGTGGTTGTTCATTCAAGGAGGTGGCTACGCCGATAACGCGAATGCCAACTATAATGGCAGCCTGGTTGTGAAGAATTCTGGACACAATATCGTCTTTGTAAACTTCAACTACCGCGTCGGCGTCTTGGGATTCTTGGCCTGCGAAGAAATGCAGGAGAACGGTGACCTCAATGCTGGTCTGCTCGACCAGCGTAAGGTCCTCAGCTGGGTACAGAAGCACATCCATAAGTTTGGAGGGAACCCCGACCACGTTGTTATCCACGGCGATTCAGCCGGGGCTGGCTCTGTCGCTCACCACCTTACCGCGTATGGAGGTCACGACATGAACCTATTTGTCGGTGCGGTCGCCGAGTCTCCTTTCTGGCCAACGCAGAGGACAGTGCCGGAGATGAGGTTCCAATACGAACTCATCGTCAACGATACAGGTTGTGATGCGTCCGCCTCTCCACTATCCTGTCTGCGCTCTATCGATATCGCCACAATCCAGGAATATAACGTTAAAAAGCCCTTTCCCGGTGGAAGTGACTTCCCTCTTCCACTATGGTCATTTCTCCCCGTGGTAGATGGCACCCTTGTTCCAGACCGTCTATCCAGCCTCTTCACGGAAGATAAGCTGATTCATGTACCCCTTATTGTCACAGACGACACGAACGAAGGGACACCTTTTGGCTATGATGCCGCTGACGCTACTGAAATGGCGCAGTTTATAAAGAACAATTACCCGGGCCTCAACGAGGACCAACTTCGCGAAATCCAGGAAGCATACCCCAAAATCGAATCCCTTCAGAAACATAAAGCCTACTTCCCCTCCGCATCAAAAGCCTATGGCGAATCAACATTTACTTGCCCAGGAAACTTAATGGCAGCGAGTATGGCGAAGCAATTTTCCTCGGATCACGTCTGGAACTACCGATTCAACGTTCGTGACCCAGTCGAGGCTTCGAATGGTATGGGCGTGCCCCATGTCTTCGAGTTACCCTCTATTTTCGGGCTAGGAGAGACCAACGGACCTGAGTATTCATTTGCCACGATTAATGCAAACATTATCCCCGTCACAATGAATTACTATCTCAGTTTCATCCAGGAGCTGAATCCGAATAGCCTCCGCCTGCCGAGAGCGCCTATTTGGGAGCCTTGGGGCTCTGGGACTGGTCAGCGGTTAAAGCTGCAGACGAACTCTTCGGAGATGGAGGCTATTCCCCAGTTGCAGCTGGACCGGTGTTTAATGTGGTTTAAGTTTGCTGCGGCTATGCAGCATTGACAGAGCTTATTATAACTAAGAATTCGGATCAATTCTGGACGCTTGTTAGATATATTATAATTCCGACAACTGTACAATAAACACCCATTTTCGGCTCGACCAGGTTAGGTACACAACTTCATTAGTCACCAAAATCTAGTGGATGGGCCAGTCGTCTTTCTAGAGCCCTCACGTATAGAAGATGATCAACTGGCACACTTTCATCTGGCACAAATGTCACAGGCCCGACTAGTCATATCATGTACACCAGGCAGAATGCAGCATTTGTCCCCCTATCTATCTTCGGCGAACCTCTTCGGTCGCTACTTACCTCAAACGGTCTTACTTCGACACTTGAAAAAAAGACACGGTCTATCGTTTTATCGGAGACAAAAACCTCAGCTAGACTTCAGCAAAATGAGTCGCGAACTCAGGGTCAAGATTGTACAACCCGCCCTAACCTTTAACCTGTGGCGTGTAACCTATGCATTGCATGAATTCTGGTCTTGGAGGGTATAACATTGCTTCCATATTACTATTGAATCTGCTTTTTATATATACTCTAGTTTGCCAATGAAATCTATCGCTTCATACGCGTAATATTCTATGAATTTTTGATTAACCTTGTGGAGAACTCGGAATGGAGCAGATAACAAACAAATATGAATTTCAACGACTAGCTGTTGTAAGAAAACAAAAAAAAAAAAAAAAAATTTCAAGAATCAAAATAGAGGAAGTGAAAACATAAGCGACAACAACAAAAGCATAAGAAAGAAATAAAGAAAGAAATCCTTCCTTGTCACCACCGAAGACAAGTCAAAAGCAGTATTGCCTTTAATCAATCCAAAATTTGTGTGGATCAACCTTGTCGGTTCCCCTTAGCGTGAGCTGAGTTGAGCTTCGTATCTTTTAGCCAAGCCCATCCTGATCCATCAGGCTTGATCCATCCCTCAACAAGGGGTACATTAAAGAAGCACTCGGGCAGCGAGCCGTCTTTAGGGATAGTCGAGATATCAGAAGAAATTTTGCCACCTCCGTCGGGGAAAGCCTCGGCACAGCCATAAGCGTTGTTGTAGAACTCGTCTTTGTCCAACCCGTAGTCATTCATAGCGACGCTCATAGGGCCATCGTCCATCTCAAGCGGCATGGTGCCCCATCCCTGTGAACAGTTTCAGCGTTTGCTGGTTATGGGTAGATGGTGTCAACATACGCCTGCGTGGTATTTCATGACATTGAAACACCGGGATGTAGGCTCGTGGAAGTATGTACTCCACATGTTCATGGCCTCGCAATCCGCTCGGTTTGCTTTATTGGTGGCCACAGTCACGATGTACCCCATATGTCCAATAATCCAGGACGAGAGGTTTTGTTGCTGTAATAGTGTCAGCGGCTGGGCTCATCCTGACTAGTAAAGCAGCATGCTCGTAGAGGGGACTTAAGGACTTACGTGGCGTCGGGTCCACTCGACAGTGATTTCTGTCAAGCTATCGCTCATGCTGACCCCAATGAATTTGCCCTCCGCGAAGAATCGTGCCATTGCGTCACGGTAATCACCGATCTGCATGGGAAGATCCTCAGTGGAGCCTTCATTGGGGCCACCAAATATCAGCTTGGCAGTCTCTTCGACTGAATGTAACGCGCTTGTAAAAGCTTGTGAGAGCTGAAGGTTTAAGGCCGCTGTAGGGTCAGGAGGGGTTGGTGTGAATTGAGAAGCCTGTATCAGGTGAGTATGTTTGATATCTGTAGCCATATTCCAAGGTATTTAATGATAAAACAAACCAGTGAAAATATTCCAATCAGGATAGTCAAAGGACCAGCTGCACCACTACCTACGGTTGCAGCAGCTCCAGCAGCCATTGTAAAAGCAGCCCCCATGGCGGCCAGCACATTGATATCTCCACTTGTGTCAGGGTCCAGGCCAAATTTCTGAACCATGTCATCAACCTTCAGAGCGCCATTGATTGTTCCATCCTGGAGGCCCCCGTGTAGCTTGAGCAATCCCTCATGGATTACAGCCACAGACTGCAGGACCCACCAGGCGGGACCCATCCCTTGGTCGACGTAGAATTCTATGTAGTTGGTCAATATGAATCATGCTTGGAGGTCTGAAACATACTGCAGTCATCTGGGGTATTGCAGGAAGTTGCCAAAAGTTCATGACATCTAGCATATTGAGTTCTGCCATTGCTATGATAAAAGTTTAAGCAGGGCTCAATTCAATAAATGCGCGGCTTTCATACCCGTTCACTTCGTGGTCCATTCTATTTGGCCAGTACCTCTTGTCATCATGGTTGACCAGCCACTCATCGAACCACTGGCCAATTCCCAGCTCCGTCCAGAGAGTCTGGGCACTGTTGTCACTTTGAAGTGGGTCGTAGTTATTGCACAAATCATCCCAATCGTAGCCTTTATAGGTCTGAGCTTCTTGCCATGGAATATCTGATCGTTTCATGAGTTGAAGCTCGTCGGTGAAAGGTATGGACAGCCCCAGGGCTGCCATCTGAATAAGGACAAAACCCGCTGTGCGTGGCAAGAACATGATGGCAATATCAACTGAAATAGTGACCAGTGGTACTATAGAACGAAATATAGGATCAACTTGCATTTGTAGAGGAGATAGCTCGCTCTTTAATCTTCAGACCGACCACATCAAGGCCCCATTATCAGAAAATGGCCGAACCAAACCGCTGCTTCAGGCCCTGTCGATCATAATTTTTAGGCCACCAAGACATACTTCATGAGGAATGATTGTCTGGCCGTGCAATTACCTATATTCAGGCAACCAACGAAATATGGGTCTTCGTGTAATTCCGAGTATACTCCGTGGGGCGATTGAGGCTTAGAATGAAGAATTTGCGGGATGTACTTTAACCATCCAGCCACTTCAAATTAAAAATCCCGCTCGCCAAGCAACCAGGCCACCCTTTCTTTCGCAATGTCATTTCAAAGCATCGATAGTACTATGTGAAATTGGAGGAAATATGGTATAGTGACGCTATTCTATGGCCCCCATGACAAAAGTCGTCCGCCTGAATCCGCACTCTATTTGCGATCTGAACATTAACTGCTTGGAAATTTAGATGGATCGTCTGAGGAAGAAACACCTCCACCAGTCAATTAAACCCACCATGACGTTCCATCGATGTATGACCTAGGCCACCCTCTATATGGTCGGAGAAGACCTTCCCGACGACTTTTGGAGTCGCTCGCGAGGTGTACTGAACAGGAATACCAAAAGCTTCCCCGGCGAAAGAGGCTGAGTCCCTGGACCTTTGATGAAGCTGTGTCAGGTTCGAACCAGTTAGAGTGGTGGGCAGCCATCCAGAAAGAATATGCGTCTCTACTCGAGCATGGAACCTGTGAAACGGTCCTGGGGAAAGACTTTCCGACCCGAGAGCATGTTGTGGGCTGCAGATGGGTCTTTTAGACCAAAACAAACGGAACGCGCGAGATGTGACTGGCCATCAAGGGCTATCGACAGAAACAGGGATGTCGACTATTATGAAAAATTCGCAGCCGTATCTTGGATGGACTCTGTTCGCGGCATCGTGGCGAGCGCCGTGCTGCGCGGATGGAAATTTCTCCAATTCGACGCCTTCGCCTTCATGGTGATTTTGACTCGTCCATCTACAACCATGAGACAAAGGACAGATTTGCTCGTTTGAATGATGAAATGAAGATATTTGCATTATGAATTTCAGTATTTGTAAGACACGGATTACTATACGATGCAGGCTTCTCCTTGTTTGGTTTTTTTAAATAACATTTGGTAAATTTTGAAGAACAATTTTGTCGTCCTCGCGCATAAGTTTTCAGTTTTCCGTGACGTTAATATGTGGAGAAAAGGTAGTTAACATTGGACTTGACCTAGATCCAGGCTGGGACCCTCCGATATCATGTCCTAGCTATATCCAAGAAGCAGCATTTTTCTCCACGAATTCGGCCCAACTGGTAGGTTTAGAGTCAAGAAGCTTTAGGCTCGGCTCGAGGCTTTTTCCAAGGTAATAGCCAGGATCCTCAACAAACAATTGGTTCTCAAGGAATTCCTGAGCCACCTTTTTGGGTAGGGAAGCCTTGTACTGCTCAGGGGTAACACGAATGAAGGCTGCCTTTTTACCAGTAACCTTGGAAAAAGTAGCAACAATCTCTTCGGCTGTGTAGTAATCAGAAGCCGCGAGGATTTGCTTTTCCTGCATGCTATCCGAATTTTTGAGAATGGCCTTCACGAAGAGACCTAAACACAGTTAATCAATCCAGTAGACGCTTCCGAAAGGATAAAAAAATACCAGTATCTTTAGCAGCATCGAGGAGTGGAAATTTGGCTTTCTGTCCATCAACGGGATAGGACAGCTGGTACGCCCCATCCTGAGTCTTCTTGAGCAGTTGAATGAAGTTGCTCATGTAATAACCGGGAAGTACAAAGGCGCATCTGAGCCCCGAATCGCGGATATACTGCTCAATGTTCGCCTTGTTGTCAAAATGAGGAACATTGCTCAGTCTACCCTTGGTGGCCTCCGTGACGTGGTGGAGTGACGAGAAAATCATATAGGAAACATCGAGGTTTCTTGCTACTATAGTTACATTCTTGCCCTGGAAGAATTCAGTTTCGTCATCTGGAGTTTCCCAATAATTTGTGACGAGGAAAACCGTGTGGGATCCTTCTAGAGCGGTTGTTAGTGAACTAACTGAGTTCAAATCAGCCTATAGGTCTCGTTATTTATCTGGTCATGATCGGATTTCCAGTAGAGAAGCCCCGTACAGACATGATCTCAACGCCCCGCCTCGCAAGGCTCTGGGCAGAACCCTTGGACGTATCACGGGTAATGCCTCGAATCTTGTATTCCTTAGACAGCTGGGGATCCCCAAGAATATGCTCGATAACGGAACCACCCTGGTTTCCAGTGGCGCCGAAAACAGTGATGAGTTTCGACATGATTAGAAGCACTTAGTGTTTTACGATAGTAGAAGAACGATCTCCGAATTCACCTACAGCTTTCTGAGACGTGGATGTTCTTATACCCTCGTCATTGACGTCATTATGTGGCACACTGCTCGGATCCATCCACGAACGGCCAGTAAACTTACCTCAGCATACCTATCGACCGACCTGTCGGTGCTGGTGAGAACTTTGAATTTGACATCGCAAGTCTATTCAATCCCAGTCAAAATAAGTCTATTCAACTTTATGCCGCAATCCTTCGCATAACTTTTGCGGTCCGGCTTTTGGCAGGGACTAAAACAGCGTCTCAACTCAACCTCCTCTAGCAAGGGTTTTATCGTAATCATAAATGCTATACTTCCAGATCTATGTACCAGATGAGGGGAGTCTTCATGGTCAGGTATGGAGGTGTCGATTGTATTAAAGTTCCAAGCGAATACAGTCAACTACGGCCGTAAGATAAGCTCCGTAGTAGTACTAGTAGTACTTCAAAATCCTCGCTCTCTCTCTCGGGGACATTTGAATTAGAGACGGGGGTGTACAGGCGATACGCAAACTGGATGTTCCCTGTTCCCAAATATTTTCCCATGCCACTGGTTTCCCCTTTTGATATTTGCACTGAAGCTAACCAAGTCTCTCGCTTCGGCTTCCCTCCTTGAATCTTGGGCCTCCGAGTCCTTGCTTGAACTCTCCACCAAATCCAACTCCATGTACCTCATTTTCTGCATAAAACTGAGCTCGCTTTGGATCACAAAGCTCCCGTCCATATTTTCGCAGCCATTCTTCATCCACAGTTCCCACGGCCATTTCGATCTCATCCCCATCCTCGTTCGGACACCGCCAGTACATCGTAGATCCGCATTTCCCACAAAACCCACGATACCTCCCCTGTGTATGTGAGTATTCGGTAACGGGGAAATCTTCAGAGTGGTAAGAAGACAGCCCATGCACATCCCGAGATTTTTTCATTGTTGATGTGCTTTGCATATCATCATCAGCCGACATAGAGTTCATTGGCACGCTTGATTCTGGACTTGGCCAGCCAAGTTGTGGACATGTGAAGGTCAGGAAAAGTGCAAATGGTGCCCCGGTATGTTTGCGACAGTGAGTACAGGAGCAGGTATGTGGCTAATATTCTGTTATCTAAAGCATCGAGAAGGAAGATAATGCTTGTCATAGTGTCAAAACCAAAGCACAGGACTTACTCCAGGTGGCCAAGAGAAGGGTTCTCTTATTCCAGCCCTGTATCTTAACCGGCCGCAAAGACATCCACCAGTTATATATGAAGGTGGGGTTGAGTTTGAGTCATTCATTTTCGTGTCCTATTCGCTCTGGAATCAGAAGGTGATCGATCCTTTCGCTCTTGCACGTAGAGAGAGAACTTCGGAAGGATGGCGGTATTGCCGAACCACATGCGACATACCAAGGTATCTTATTGCTGAAAAAGGCGAGAGATTCCGAGCCACTCTAGAAGTCATTACAGATATAATAGGAAGATGCGAATTAACGATGAGGGCGTGCCAGAGCATTTTGTAAAGCGGAGAAGCTTTTATTATGACGTCATGGTATGCGTATTGAGGAATTAAATGCTATATTGATTCCCGAGCATACAGTACGCTTATTACTGTGGTGAGACTCCGAAAAATCGACCGTATGATGTGATGTCCTCCAAGATATGGAGGACGGTTTATTGACAGTATTTGTGTGCTGAATCAGCCATCTTGCCAGAATGCAATCTCGCACAGCAACTGGAAGCTACCCCCATAACCCGATGTTTGATGAACCGGAGCTAGCGAAGTGTGTTCTGATCACCAAGTGGGTTTTGAGCCCAGTTACCCTGTCGTGCTGATGATTCGCTACATATGAAGGCAATCGTTCGTTCCATCACAAGCCGGGCTGTGGTCAATGCTATCAGATACGATGCTTTCGCAAGCATATCTACTGATCCCTCGCAATGTCACCAGCACAAAATCACCCACGCAGGAAGCCCATCTCACTATTGCAAACTTCCAAGGCCCGAAGGTTGTATTCTCAGATTCCGGTGAGAAGTCCGTCCATATTTACCCTGAGCGACACGACTGATGCTTCTTTTGAAATTATAGATCGGTTTTCAATAGGTATTGCGCCTTATTGTGTACAAAGGAATTCATGTATTGTTTTTTATTTTCATAGGTAATAATCGAGGCTATATATACAACAGGATCAAGTTGATTAGAAATCAATCAACTTAGCTCTTCGTTAAACACCTCAGGAATTATTTCCGATGGTGCTGCTTTGTTCTCTGATCTGCATCAGCCTCCTATCACAGCACTAATACGTAGATCTCGATTTACATTCACACGTAGACGAGAAAAGAATGGGTCTGACCCTGAAGAGGAAAGAGCAAGCATATACCGCCATTCCTAGCGACTTCGTTGTATTCGACAAATGTAAAAAATACCCCGGGAACTTAAAATCATGCTATGAATGAAAATCAGGATCATCCCAGGGTTCAGAGGCTTCGTACCACGTAAGCGGTCATGCCGTGGTCTAGCTCCAAGCCAATTTACCTCAAGTGGCAAAACCTGCTGGTCACATCCCAGCACAGTTAACTGAGTTTGCCCAAAGACTCTTGTTCTGCAGTATGACTCATTGGTAACATAACCATTACGACAAAGTATGCCCGACCCAGCATAATAGTCGTTTACTGAAAATGATATTTATAGAAGATTCTCGGCCTCCATCACTCCATTGATACATTAGCCGTCCGCAAATAAATCATTCCACCTTTATTTTGCCTTTCGAGATGCCACAGTATACTCAGAAACACACAATAGCCGTGATCGGCTCAGGAAACTGGTAGGCTTGCGCAATTCTGTTAAGTCGGTAGACTTAGTGGCTCATACCGGTACATCGCAATAGGGGATCGACGGTCGGAAAGATTATCGCCGAGAATGTCAAAGGGAATAACAGTCTCTTCGAGTCTATTGTGCAGATGTGGGTTTTCGAAGAAGACGTTGACGTCCCCAACGATGCTACGCTTCGGGAGAAGCTCGGCGATCGACCCGTCAAACTATCCGATGCCATAAATTGCGCGCATCAGAACATCAAATATCTCCCCGGCATAAAACTACCAGACAATCTGGTCGCAAATCCGAACCTTCAGGATGCGGTCAAAGGTGCCAGCATTCTCGTCTTCAACCTTCCCCACCAGTTCCTGTCAACCACCTTGGACCAGATCAGTGGCAACCAAAGACCCTATGCCCGTGGCATTTCCTGCGTCAAGGGTGTTGATGTGGCTGACGGAACCGTGACCTTGTACTCAGAAATGGTTATGGAAAAGCTCCAAATTTATTGCGGGGCGTTATCCGGTGCGAACATTGCGTCCGAAGTTGCAGCAGAGCACTTTTGTGAGACCACAATCGGATACGACACCCCTCCGATGGACTATATGGAGCGTGATGGCTCAGGACGCGATAATCTGGTGAAAGTGGATGAACAGCGCCAAAGCGATCGCAAGCCGACTCATATCAAGCTATCCCCCATCCCCAAAGAGTACCCACCTGTAGAGTCATCGCTACTTGAGAAACTCTTCGAACGCCCATACTTCCAAGTTCATGTCGTCAAAGATGCTGCCGGAGTCGCGCTTGGGGGCGCACTGAAAAATATCATAGCCCTAGCGGCGGGGTTTGTCGCGGGCAAAGGCTGGGGGGAGAACACCAAAGCGGCCATTATCCGGGTTGGTGTTCTTGAGATGGTGGAATTTGGGCGAACTTGGTTTCCTAAATCAGTCGATGAAAGGACATTTACCGAAGAAAGTGCTGGAATGGCTGACTTGATTGCATCCTGTAACGCGGGTCGTAACTACCGGTCGGCTGTTCGCTCGGTTGAAAAAGGAGTACCGGTTGAAGAGATCGAGAAAACGGAATTAAGTGGACAGAAGCTACAAGGGACATCCACTGCGCGAGCAGTTCATGAGTTCTTGATGAAGGAAGGGGGACTCGAGAAGTTCCCTCTCTTCGCTTCCGTTTATGGTAGGTACACCGACTCGCCCTGTAATGGCTGATTGCTAATATGGTCTTGAACAGAAATTATTGAAAACCACACAAGCGTAGACAAGCTCCCGAGTTTGTTGGTGAAGAAGCCAAAGACTCAAAACTAGGAAAGTGAATTGTGACATTTAACATATTAGTAGTAAAAGTTTTTGTTTTTTTATAAAAAAAAATGGCAACGATAAGGCAAGGCTGATACCAGTTAGTATGTATTGTGAGCGGCAATCGCCTACACTTTGTCATTTGTCTTCATCGGCTGTCTGAGATATACTGGAATACACACAGTAGAAGAGCTGGGGGGATTTTCAGGCCGCGTGCTGCGTGGCCAAATCTGAACTTATCCTGAACTCGCATCTCATAGAATACAGGTACGGACGATGGGATCAGAAGTAACTCAATGAGACTCCAGAAAGAAATGATATCATATTAGCGACATTTGAAAACACCAAAGGGGCAGCTTTTCATAAGACGAGGTTATCAGGTATCAAACAAAAGATCGACCCAAAGCTGCTAGGGTCGAGTACGTAGATCCAATCAATGCGGGTCCCACTGACCTCAGTATTACCTCAAATTACTAAGTCCCTTCAAAAACATAGCACCTGATGCAATTTTTGTACTAGAAAAATCGTAGTATATGTTGAATTGCATCCATAAGAACACAAGAAGGCGCCGATCTTGCTTTGGTATGAGTCAGGATTCTTGCATTAGAAACGCTGGATTAGGGTTAGCGTTGAAAGCGCAATTCCATGGTAATTATTGAGAATTAGTCAACTGGGCCCCTAATAATAATAAAATTTTCGATAAAAGAGTTGTATTTGTGCGAAAGTTTCACAACTAAGTCTCAAATAACAGGAGTGGAAATAGAATATCACCGAAGTGTGTGACCGAAAAGAATGTGGTCCCAAGGGATGTGTGTTGAAGCAGATCACATAATAGTATATAGTGCAAAGCTTTATTCCAGGATGTGTAGCTAGTTATGCACCACGAGGTCTCCGTCACTGCGTCTAGATAGCAACGACATCCACCCAGAAGCGAGTATCGTCACTCTGGTATTTGTCATCACTCTCGATCTGCTGCTGAATCCATGCAATGGCATCGATGTATGCTGTTGATAGATTTAGCCGAGCGCTCCGTAAAATAGAGGATCATATCAGATAAAACTCACCCTGGATGTCATCCGTGCCCGGGTTATTGATGCCCGTTTCTCCATTTCGGTGGCCACTAAACCAAGTTTCATACCCGTAGTGCTCCTCGCCGTCATGACGAGCTTGGATGTCCTTTGACAGATCCGAACTAGTGCTCAGAACATCAGCCAATATATACCAAGGCCTGTAAACCACCCTGTAACTTACTTAAGAATAGCACCATCATCGACCTGGTCTACGGTCTCACCTAGGAATTCAGATGCGGAATGTCTCAGGATATACCAGTTCTGCTTGAACACGCCGAAGTTTGTGCCGTCGCCTGTCTTTCCATCACCTAGAGGTATGGATGTTAGAATCGCTACTAGTCTTGCCGGTCAACATTTAGATATACCGTATGTGTAATCGGTAGTCATAGTTTTGCTGGTACTTGTAAGCGAGATTATTTCGCACGAAGACCGAAGAAATAAACTCACGTCTCTAACATCGCAATAGCCAGGTCACGAGTGTTTCCACCAGCATCCACGACCGCCTGCTTGCGAGCCCCGAGCCCAGAAACTGTTTCGTTGCCCCGATCATCCGCGCGGGCCACGATTGCCTTGAAGCCTACTGTCGGAGATGAAACCACCGCAGACACGATGGACATAGAGGTGAAAAGAGAAAGAAGTTGCATCTTGAAATAAGACGAAAAAGAATGGATTTGTTCTCTCGTTGATTAAGATGATGGGTTGGTGATGTATTGAAATTTAGAGACCATGAGCTTCTTTTTATAATGGTGATTTGACTTCTATAGGCATTATGACATCTGGAGCAACAGGAACGTATGACTAAATAGCTGTCTCTCTTCCCGTGTAAGAACCGGAAATGATCATCTTGTTTCACTACAGTAAGTTGCTGCCTCTCTTCCCGTGTAAAAACCGGAAATAATCATGTTTCAAGTTTCGCTCCACATTATTTTGAAACTTCACTTGAATCCACTATGAATTCGGAAAATATGAAGATGCAATCTCGTCTTCTCCTTGTTCGTCCCTTGTAGGTTTTTCTTCATTAAGATAGCTTTAGGTACTAAACTAGTTTCAATCTTCTAACTGTAGCTCACGGGGGATGAATGTGCTCCCACAATTCAACAGGGAAGAAGACAACAAGCTAAATATGAACTGGAGGATATTTATGAGACTACATACTGAAAGAGGGAGTACTCAGTGGCGAGTCCACCTAAGCAGACGGGTCGAAGAGAGAGATACAAACACCACCACCTAGTCGCATAGGCATGAGAGGTGGGGCGTATGAGAAAACAAATGAAAACATAATGAGGCAGTGTGGCCTTACTAACTGAATCCGCTTCGAAGGATAAAGATGTATGTAAGGTTGATGCTGCTATCTATCTCTCGCACTGTACATGATATCCCCTACAAACGAGGCCTCGGGCCCACATCACCTGACAATTAAAATTTTCCCCACTACAATACCTAGATGATAATACGGAAAAGGATAATGCAACAAGCCAAACGGTATCATTCTTCAAATTGTCATCCTTTAGTTCATATCAACTTAGGGCAAGCACTTTAAATTCACCTTCTACGTCAATATGCGTATCCTCTTTTATATGACGCTTACAATAAATCCGAAGGCTTTGATAGAGAAAACAGAAAAGTTCAACATAGCAAGTCCAGCTGCAACCAAACACTACAAACTCGACCACGGCTTGCTGAAACGAGCAGGGCTATGTTTCAGGCCTCATTCTGCGGGGTTCTTTGAGAATTGTTATCTGTTTCGATCGGACTTCCGCCTACTGTAGGCTTAAATAGGCAATTCGACGGAAAAAAAGTGGTCACAGCGTGACATTTTCGGCCGATCTACATTACAGGCGGGGCCGCAGGTTTTGTAGGATAGCCGTTTGCGAGCGTTCATTGCCCACTCTCCGCTTAATATTATAGAAAGGATCTAGATGGTAAAAACCAGAAGTAGAAATCACATGGTATTTGACTGTCATTTCCTACTAGTTCCACCTCCATACCCGTAAGATGATCCTTTTCGCGGAGAGCTTGTGCCGTGATTGGGGCAGAGGTCAATCCGGGGGAACGAAGGCGGAGTATTACCCTTTTAGTCGAGGAGTAGGCGGAGCAAGCCGAGTCATTTTCGGTGGATGGCGAGTTGCCGGCAAGTAGCGATCGGCTTGGATCGCTCGTTCGGGGTAATTCATATCCCCACTAAGGAGCCGAACGAACTCTCATGATTGGACAAACATAATCCTAGGAATTTGACCAGACCCGTTTCAGCTAATCACATATGAGGCATTCACAAACGTACCACTTCATGCTCACAAGGGAGAGAAAAGCAATTCGCATGACTACAAGAATAAATATCATATCCACAGCCATCTTTTCCCAATGAGTTGAGTCATTATTTTGCGGATTACATCTCTCGGCGTGGAAAACGCGACCTTTCAGCATAATGGCAGAGCCTACACATCCCGGCCAACTCGTTAAGAAAGAAGGTGACAGTGATGCCATGCACCAGGAGCACAAAAAGGATGTCAATGTAGAGACTCTCCAGGGTTCACTGGCTCTGGAAATAGCCAGGCGGACCAATCCCCCGAGTCCGTGGAGCTTTCAGATGAGAAAGCTATATTTATTTTTGACTGTAGCATATCTTTGCTCAGCCTTGAACGGTACGAAAGAGACACCTCATAGCCAATGGACAATGCATCACTGACTGATTCAGGATTTGATGGCTCCCTTATGGGTGCTTTGCTTCCCATAGACCAGTTTCGCGAAACCTTCGGCTCTGGATTGGTCGGCGCTAAAGCTTCTTTGATTCAAGGGATGTACACTATTGGAGGTGTCTGCGCGCTGCCGTTTGTCGGAATTGTCCTAGATACCTGGGGTCGACGATGTGGGATGTTTGTTGGATCTTGCGCTGTCATCCTGGGTACTATTCTTGGTGGTACTGCCAACCACATGGATCAATTGTTAGCCAGCCGATTCTTTCTTGGCACGTATCTAGGCATAACCCATTTTGGATGGCGTTGTTAACAACATATCCTAGGTTGGGGATACTCCTTGGCCTCCTCTGCCGCACCCGCCTATGTCGTGGAGATGAGCCACCCTGAATACCGTGACATCCTGACTGGTTTATATAATTGCCAGTACTTCGTCGGCGCTATTGCCGCTGCTGGTGCTTGTCGTGGATGCCTGAGGTTCGAGAGTTCTCTCGCGTGGCGCATCCCAATTTGGTGTCAGTTGATTTCATCCAGTATTGTAATGTTGACTGTTTGGTTTATACCTGAATCACCTCGCTGGCTCTACAGCCATGGACACCGAGAGAAAGCCTGGGATGTTATCATCAAATATCACGGCGAGGGTTCCCCAGATAATGCCTATGTTCATCTACAGGTCCGAGAATATGAAGAGGCGATCAACCTTGAAGGCTCGGATAAGAAGGCATGGGACTTTACAGGCCTTGTTAACTCAAAGGCCGCGAGATGGCGTCTGTTATGTGTGGGTATCGCATCTTTTATGAGTCAGTGGGCCCAGGCTGGCGTTACGACCTACTACATTGGTGGACTTTTAGCGACAGCTGGTATCACTGATACAACCCGAGTACTGGACGTCAACCTTGGCAACACAGTCCTTTCAGCTGGTCTTGCTTATCTGGGAAGTTATTTGGGCCCAAAATTCCGACGCAGACCTATGATGATTGGCGCGTCTGTTGCTTGCAGTGTACGTAAACAAGTCTCGCGTGGCTATTCTCTAATCGATATTCCACGCTAACCTTTTGGGTATGAAGATCTGCTTTGCGAGTTTTGCAGCCACAACCGGGGTGTACACAAAGACACTGGAAACAGGATCGGCCACTGCGTCTATTGTGCTAATCTTTTTGATTGGGGCTTGTTTCAGCTTTGGCTGGACTCCATTGCAAGCCATGTACGCCGTCGAATGTCTTTCATACGAGACTCGCGCCAAGGGAATGGCAATGTATTCTGTATTCACCAATATTGCCTTACTGGTGAATCAGTTTGGAGTCGGAAATGCCATCGACGCCATTGGTTGGCACACATATATCATTTTGGCCGGTTGGAACATTGTCCAGGGAGTGTTTATCTTCTTTTTGGCGGTTGAAACAAACAATCGCACCCTCGAAGAACTCTCAAAGATTTTTGATGCCCCCAATCCCCGGAAGAAGAGCACGGAAGTACAACAGGTCCTGGTTTCTGAGACTGAAAACCAGGTGATGCAAGTTAAGTGTGCCTAGGTTATTCTACCAGTCTTTTCTAGTTCCAGAGTCAGTCCATGTATGGTGTATCTTTTTAATTGCCGTGAATATTCAACGAAAGTAATGTTATGCCAATAGTCAATGCTTTGGTCAACGGAGTTTATTACCGGTTGTGTTCATGTGCATTGGACTTGATGAATATTATACTATTTTGAAGGAGCGCAATATTCGTCAAAACCAGACATTGGAAGACAGGATAGCATTATCTAAATGAGAGCCGTAGGATAAATGGATCGTAGTTTTGTTAATTGCCAAATCTGAATTTGCATTCCACTATACAATTCGACGTGTGTCTTTTTCATTGACACAGTAGGCCGAAACAAATGAGGTGGAAAGAGTTAATCAATAGGCCCAAACTCTGACCCAGTGTAGCGAAAAATGGCCCATTTGGTTGTATTACTTGTGAGATAGAAATATATATATTGGGGGCAATGCGACCACGGTCTCACGTATTTCCTCCAGGGAAATTCACAAAGGACATTGCCACATCTTCATTCCGAATATTGAGGTTGAAAACCACAAGCCAGAGATTGCTATGATCCCAGCTCAAATACTCTTACATATAATGAGATGAAAACGTTTTAAATGAAGTAGCAGTCTACTCCAAAACGCAATCGCGGGTGATCCGTTTCTCTGTGTTGAAGGCATTAGGAGGAAAGTTTTGAATGTTGAGACTATCTCCACTTGCAACAAGCGGTCCTGCACTGGGACCATGAAAGTTAGCCTCGAAAACCCCCGAAATGTCCTCAAGGGAGCATCCAGCAGTGTGTTCTTTAGATCTTCTGTTCTACGGTTTCGACCTCTCCATGGGCACCGCAAGGATAGAAAAATTGTTAAGATGATAATAATCTCTGCAAGGCACATGAAACATAGTATTTACAACAAAACTCCTCATCACCATACGATAGGCTGTTTTTGATCCTCATCTGGCACACTGAAATAAGCTCTATTCGCTAGGTGCCGTTGAAGTTCTCTGAACTTGCTTGCTTTCGCCTTCTTTTCAAACAGGATATCAATTTCCAAGTAGCTTAACCCAGATGTCTCAGGGAGCCGTAGGTAGCACCAAATGAAACACACAGCGCTAAATCCCAGAAAGAAGAGGCACGACTTGCCCTTCCAATTCCAGGCCGTAGGATTCAGCATTCGTGGTGTAATAACGTTGGTAGCGATAGAAGCCACATTATAAGCGATACGGGCGAGGACGACTGTCCTGAGTCGCAGCCGGGTACAAGGGATCTCTGCAACGAGGACATAACATATGGGCCCAATACTGAGGTCATAGACGAATGTGAGGAGGGTAATCAGGCCCCCAAGAGTCCATGACTGAGCATCTGTCGTAGGTAGAAACCCAATACCACCTGTAATCGCGAGAATAGCCATCGAGGCCGCGAGGCCGATGAGGTAGATCCTGCGGCGCCCAGCTCGCTTCATCCAGAGCCATGACAGGATCGCGCCAATAATAGCGATGCAGTACATACCGATAGCAAGACTGAAGGAATTTTTAACGCTGAGCCCAGCTTGCTCATAGAAATATGCTGCGTAAGTTCCGGAGCTGGAGAACGAAGCTTGCTGGGTAATCCAGATCATGCACGCAATCTCCGTCCTTCGGAGATTAATCCCTCTAAAGCAGTCCATGTATGTAATTTGACCACTGCCCAGATATTTCTCCGTTTCATTGGTATGTGTCATCATCGCTACTATCTCGTCAACGCTGAACCCGTTTTCTGCTGTGGTAAGGCGTAATAATGTTCTTCTGGCTTCCTTGGGTCGGTCTTTGCGAATCAACCACCCTAACTGTAGTGTAAGATTCCATAACTGATCGAAAACCGATATAGAGAACATCATACCTGGGGACTCTGGTGCGAAATACACTCCGATTATAATTGGAATGGCCAAGGCCCACTGCAGGACAAGTGGCAAGCCGTACGCCCACTTCGATTCATTGCCTGCTTGACTGCGAACTACTCCAACAGCACAGAGTTGTCCAATCAACCAACAGATGTTTATACTGCTCAGAATATATGCCCGGAGTGTGACTGGCATAATTTCTGCCGCATATGTCGTGGCTAATGTCTGGAAGATTCCCCACGGAACCCCGCACAGAACCTGGCCAGCTAAGAACATCTGAACGTTCACAGCGAAGACAGGCAAAAGTATAAAGAAACATAAAGAGATTAATGCGGCCAGTATCGTTCGGCGATAGCCAAATCGGTCTGCGAGAAAGCCGTTCATAAACAACCCGATGATTTGGCCTACCACAGCTGCAGAGGTCAGGCCGGACTGCCACTTGGATGGAATTTCGAAACTCCCAGGATGAGATGGGTCTGATGCTCCATATTTCTGCTTGAAGCTCGGAAATGTAAAGAAACTGACGAGGAGTGTCGTGTCGTAGCCTTCCATTATGATCGTTGATGAGAGGACAATTGACCATAGTATCGCCTTTGGGTAAAGTTTACAGCCGGTGAGCAGCGACATCTTTCGCTCTGATCTAGTAGCTGCTCTGGCACCCGGTGACAGCCGTTCTAGGCTGGGGATGCTGGCCGACAGATCGGAAAAAATGTCATCATTATGGGAATTTGACCCCTGTCCCAGCGGAACCTCATAAGAAGTGACCTCTTCTAGTTCATGGCGAGCTTTGGGCGGCGTAGAAGGAGTTTTGTGAAAGGGTTGTGGTTCCATATATCAGGTCGGGTTGACCGGCAGATACTCAGGAATTTTTGTTATCACCGAGAATTGGAATTGGAGGAGCAGAAGAGTTCTCGGGTGTTTTTTTTTTTTAAAAAAAAAGAAAGAAAAAAGGTGGATCGTGGATCGGGGGGGGGGGGCGCAGGCAGTGGGAGGGTCTCGGTTAGGATTTTCCCCAATTTTGGCAACTTACATAGACTCGTAAATCTAGAGTTGGGGGCTAGCACATGCTTCTATGGGATCCGTCACTGTTGATGACTCTCTGACTGTCGACATTGGCCCACCCCCAGAGTTCCTCGAAGTGTCCGAGCCGAATAAACCCACTCCGTGCCCAGGGTAGTTAGTGCGTGCTGATCTCTGAAAGGTGTTTGCGTACTCCGTACAGAGTCCAAATAAAAGTTTAGCCTCGGCAAAGCACATTCTTGTGGGGTTTATATCGCTCACATAATTCCTTTTCCGAGCTCAGAGCTAGATAACTAATTGTGAATCTCGCAGATATCCGTACTGGCTAGTATCAAGGGTAGCTCCATTGATCCATGAGTTGAATGATTGATTGAAAGAGTGTGCATCCCCGCAATCCTGTTGAACTGTGATTGAGGTTCTATCCTGGATGTTACGATACAATTCTTCCGATATGGCCCGAATTTACCATACAATAATTCGCTGTTGTTTACGCATTTTTAATAAGCTATATCACAAAAGTGAGCAATTCATGCTGCTAGCGATACATTCACCATATAAGTTCGATTTAGCAAGAAACCAATCCAGGAATTGAAGAGTCCTGGAGTACCTGCGTGTATTGATTATTCCCAAAACAGTACCTAGACATCTCAACTCTTAAATCTGACTGACATGGTCAGCAACACCGCACTGCCAGTCGTCAGTGCCATAATAGATGGTGTAGTCGTCATTTGGAGAGGGACCGGTGGATAGCTGCTCGCCATACTGCCAGAAGAGATCAGCAGCGATGCCGGTGGTAGTCAAGGCGGTCTTCTGCCACTTCAACGAGTCGGAGCAGTGGTCATTCTTGATGCCATATTCTTCGAATATGCAAGGCTTCCCGGCATTGTCGCAGATTTTAGCATGGGCCTCGATCCACTCATTGCCCCAAGAATTATCGGTGATACCCCCTAGGATGGGTTAACGTGCTGTGTAACTAGGGTACTCAGAGAATATTCTTACAGTCGGCGACGTAGAGGTGAAACACTCCAAAGTCAATATCAGGAGCCGCAAGGTTCTTGGCGAAGTCGTTGCCCTCGGAGTTACCGTAAGGGTAGGAGCCATCCGATCCGACAGTTAGGCCCATACCCTCTATATCTCTGGTTAGAATATATCTCCAGTTCTAGTTATCTCAAGGACACAAACCTTCACCAGTGGTGACCATGTGGTTAGAATCGAGGGATTTGATGTATGCAGCAGTCTTGGCCACCCAGTTGGAGATGACATCGGTTTTGCAGCTCGAGCAGCGAGGTTCATTAGCCAATTCCCAGGCAAAGATAGCAGAGGAAGACTTGTAGCGAGAGACAACAGCCTTGATGTACGCCTGGTACACGCTCTGGATATTCTCATCGCTGTACCAGCCCGTCTTACTGCCTCCATAGGCAGTAACGTAGGCAGCCATGCCACCATAATCATCCCAGTAATTCACAAAGGGAATGATAAGCTTGATGCCGTACGCCTCGGCAACGGAGACAACGTAATCAAGACGCTTCAAACCATCAGTGCCAGTGTTGATGGTAGTAGTACCGGTGGCCTTGTCGTGGAGCTGGAAGTAAACAATTCCAGGCTCTGGGACGGCGTTAACATCATTGAAACCCCAAACTCGGAGAACCTTGAGACCAGAATCCTTCAGATTTTTGAACACGGAGTCAACATCCGCATTGTTGGTCAGGAATGGCAGCCAATACGAGTTCGTGCCAGCGAAGTAGTTAGACTCGCCGTCAATGTTGAACTTGAGACCATCTACCTTGGCAAAAGAGCTGCTGCCAGTGGACGGAGAAGGGGTCAGGGGAGTGGATGATATCACAGAGGCTGACGATGAAGGCTGTTTGGTTGAAGAAACGGCAGTCGAGAAAGTTGACGATAGTGCCAGGCTAGTCGCAACTTGAGCGGAGGCTGCTCCTATCACGGAAACGATTGCAACGGATAGGGAGAAACGCATATTGCACAATGCACAATGAGCAGGAAAATTTTCTGGAATGTTGTTGATCTGGATACAATTAGAATTGAAGGTGTTGCCAGCTACTTTATACCTCCTCTCGGCGGAGACTTATTCTTTTCTCAATCTCTATCCAGACAGCATACGACCCCCTTGAAACCATGATCAAGACTTTTTGAGAAAGAATCATCGCAATCTGTAACAACTTGTCGAAAAGAATACGGAGTATCGAATAGAACATACCGAGGGATCAACAGTATCCCCGGGAATATGGAGTTTCACTTCATCCGCTGACGTCGTTCTGTAAAAACGCGCTCAACTGCAGATGGACTAGTACTATGTAGCCTTGATCTTTGAAGGAGATTATTCTGAAGTGATCGGTGGGCTTTGGCCCTATTTGGGTTTATCAAGGCGGAACTCCTTGGCACGCCTCCGTGCCGGTTCGGGTAATTCCTGTCTAAGGGGCCGTACATCGAAGTGGATCCAGAGCAGAGTCTCGAACCCGAGAACCGAGCCTCTGGACACCGAAGGAAAATTCTTCGTGCCGTTAAATGACTGCATTATAGACTGCATGAACCCCTGTCAACGCATGAAAAGGCACAAGTACGGACACTCCGCTCGTCCAGAATCCCCCGGATTACCGCATAGGTCGTTATGGAATGCGGGGTGCACCTTTCCGAATATGTCAATTATTTTCTGGAGAAATATCTTTGATGAAATTGTAGAGAATAATCTTATTGATCTCAGCCCATTATGTTTGCGTGTCAGATGTTAAGAGAGTCCCCCGAGGGTCACCTGGTACGATATGGACCCGAGTGAGGAGTGTGACATGTGCCTTATATGGGTATGATCATATTCAGACTAATTGCTGGTAGGGTGGAATCTAATAAGGGGTTTCGGTATTAGTATTCGAAAAGATCGTTCAAGGGCCTTGTTGAGTACCACGGTGGTCGAAGCTTGTTGTGGGGGCCATCAAGAGAAATGTAAATAGACGAGGAGTCCCACCTCCAACAAAAACAGTTAACTTAACCTAATACAACCATTTATCTCAACAATTGATATTCATGAATATTCACGAATACTCATATTCCTTTCGGAGCCTTAGGAAGCAGAGGACTCACGAGCGAGCCATCGAATCCTAAACCAAGTCAGCGATACGAGATTCATCAGGTCACGAGGAATTTTTGTCTCTTACCGTTCAAGGGTGAGCGAAGACATGCCACAGCTAGAAAGCGTATAGCTTTCGCATCTGTGAACTGCGGATTCGGGGGATGGGTTCGTCGCGCCAAGTCCAGGGACATCGAGCCTTGGAGATCTCTACCTGGTATCATCGGTGCTTTCCTGGTGAATGGTCTCATCCGCCTCGGAATTTTTAATCTTCCCGCTTTGTGTAATCTAGGAATTGGTTTGTTAGTAGCTAAGCGTGACTGATCTCCTTGGCCAAAGTAGACGGCTATGTGGTGTTCCCTTTTCTTCCGCTAATCATGACTGGAAAGTGAGAATAGCTGCCTGTGCTAAACATGGAGGGGTGAAACATACCCCAGACGGAACAATGGACCGGGTTAGGGCGTAATATTATGGCGCGATTCATTCCCCAGCCGATTCGAAGTCTCCCCAAAACCAATAATTTCCCGTTTCCGCCTATTCCTGACCAAAGAGGCATTTCTCCGCCTCAACCCCCTATTCATCATGCACTGTCGGTGGGGAGCCAGCAAGTTTGCAAGGTTCATCTCCGCAGTTTGCGTTGGGCAGCCCGTTGCCTGAAGAGTAAAATATGGGTGGTATGCATACCGATAGGATTAGTAGGAGAGTCTAGATCCCAAATTGTTTGAGGTCGCCATCCCCTTCAGTACCAAAGAATCAAATAGACAGACTCTTTGTTGTTCTGACGGACGCGGACTTTTACTAGGTCCGGCTTTCCTCCATTCGAGGGTCTTGCAGGACCCGGTCCCAAGACAATGGTTCGGACATGAAGTCATCAGAGCCTCCTCGGGGCTTTTATAAACGTCATGTTTGCGAAGGGAAAGATCGCCAGATTAGTCGCAACTTTACGACGCCAACTCTTGTACATCGGTCGAGCTAGCGTGTCACGTTTTATTGAGCCCGCTTACTCAAGTCACCGTTAACATTGTAGGAGCTTAGTAAGCGATCCGGAATGCTCAGGTCAGGGCCAGTGATCAGATCATGGTACTCAGGGTAGGCTCACTGAGCAAATCAGGGTGCTTAGATCAGGCTCAGTGAGTGAAACACTGTTATAATGATCACTGGTCAGCTCAGGTTGATCCGGCTCGTGCTCAATTCTATTCAGTGATCGAAAGCAACAAGGGGGTGAGTGAGCACTAAAGTAACTCTGTATAACTGGTACCAAATATGGAGGTAGTAGATACAACACTATATATGATCACCAAAGTTTTTGATACGAGATCAGCACCAACATATGGTATGCATCATCAATGGCTGATCTGACCTATCCTCTTCTTCTCTTTAAAGAAGCTGCTAGAATGCGCACTCTCCTGCAGTTTGGTAAGCGGCCAATGACGTCGTGCGGCAGAACTGCTCTCCGCCCGTAAAAAATGTTCGCGGGGCAGACCTTCTCCCCCACTTCACTCATTCGCATTCCTCAAATCACCTGTTTCGCGTTTACAATTGTTGTGGAAATAGTTACAGAGATAAACCGCCAAAATGTCCAAGCCTTTTGACCCCGAAAATGCCGAGAACTTCGAGGATGTACGTCGCGCCCGATCCAAGCCTGCACCCGAGACCCGTGTCAATTTACTGACCTTTCCCACAGATGGAGAAGCAGTTTGCTGTTAAAGGTTCGTTATAACGCCAATCCTATCTGTTTGCTCGAGCGCACACCTCTAGCGATCAACACCTGACATTGTACCCGCTCACCAGCCGTCGAGCATCTGATGACATACTGGTCGATTCTGGAGAAGGTCAAGGGCTCCCAGCTGCGCCTGACCAAGATGGATGACCAGATCTACGAGTCCTTCAAGAAGGAATTTCCCGAATTTGATCCTGCGGGCACGATCAACGAGGACGATATGAAGAGTAAGGCTGGCAAGGAGAAATGGCGCAACTGGATGAAGCAGTATGAGAAGACGATCGAGGACTACAACTTTGGCACGATGGTCCGTACGCGTGCCGATGTCGAGTACGATCAGCACACCACCATCTTCGGTGTGCGCATGCAATTCTACGCCGTTGAGATTGCACGGTGGGTTCTTTCCTCGGGGATTGCAGGTTATCAGCGAGAAGCTAATTCAATTGCTTAGCAACCGCGCCGGCCTGAACGACTGGATCTACGAGCGCTCCCAGAAGGCTAGCGCGTGATTGCATAGCTTCTTTCTTCTTTCTTCGCCGTGCTCGATCCTGAAACAAGCACGGTTCCACATCCGGCCCCGGCACCGACGGCATGCACCGATTTCTCTTTGCTCACTCGCACAAAGGCCGCGCGGCGTCTTTGGACTCGGAATATAACCAGCTGGAATTAGGGGACGGTTATTATCTATAGACAAAAACCATTTTGTACATTCCATAGGATTCTGGCTGAGGCCGACTTGGCTGGGCCTCCTCTCATGAAAGGGCTTCGTGGGCGATTGGCAATATACCCGCAAATAAACTGCATTTATTTTTACGAATACCTCGTTCACTTTTCCCGTCCATTCATTCTCGACGACCATAACTCTTTGATGTCGAGGAAGTACGTGGGCACGTGATGGCCTAGACCAGGCACCCGCCGTCTCTTTGTTCCGGCTTTCTTCACTAATATTGCTTCACTGACATCAATAATTCCGCATCCAGTCGCATAGGATTGTTCTCGATTGACAAAATGCCCGGACCATGTGTCACCTCTTTGACGCGTCGGGACGTTGCTCCTGCACCGATCGGCTTTTTCACATCTGACCCAGGCATTTCCTTCATGACTTCCTCCTCACCTTCCTATCATTTCATTTCGTGGAGTTGTTTGCGAATCAAATCAGATCTTCATGGCTCGAAAATCCAACTTCATTGAACATGACGACGGTACATCAGAGCAGGATAGCGGAGATGATAGAGACAGCAAAGACAGCGGCACCAAGTTCAGGTCAAGGGGGAAACCGAGCTGGAAGTCTCTCTTCTATTTCACGACTCGAAAACACCTGCCGAGTCTGATTCTCGGATCAGCATTCGCCCTTCTCGCCGGATGTGCGACTACGGCGCTGGCCATCTTCCTAGGCGATGTGTTCAACGCCTTTACAGCGTTTGGAGCAGGCCATATAAATTCTGACGGTCTGCAGAGTGAGATATTAACCGGTTGTCTGGGAATGATCGGATTAGGATCGGCGGGATGGTTTCTGAATGGTGCATATTATGCGGCTTTCATTGCCTTTGGGGAATTCCAGGTGTCTACGGTCCGGTCCAACGTTTTCATTGAGTTGCTCAGTCGAGATGTGGAATGGTTTGAGGCCCAACGAGAGGGATCCGGTGCTCTTCTTTCCGGGATACAAGCGTGAGATGATCGCCTCTCCTCAAGTTAAGTTAGCGTTCGTTCTCAATCACTGACCGATTATTTAGCCAGATGCAGGACCTGAAAATGGCGACTTCTCAACCGCTAGGACTTCTCGTGCAATATTCATGCCGATCGCTAGCGTCACTCGGTCTCGGATTCTATACGTCTTGGAGTCTTTCACTCGTGACGCTCGCTGGAATTCCTGTATTCATCATGATAATTGGTTTTCTTTCTTCGAAAATGAAATCAAGCATTGTTGCACAACAAACTGAACTCACTGAAGCTTCGAAAATAGCGAGCAATGCGATAACATCAATTGATTCTGTGAAATGTCTCAATGGACAAGGATTTGAGGTTCGCAGCTTCTCAACCAGAATCCAACATTCTGCAATCCATTATCTCCGGCAAGCAAGACTAAACTCTCTACAAATTGCATTCATTCGGTGGATGGTCTTCGGAATGTTCGTTCAGGGCTTCTGGTATGGAAGTTCCCTCGCTCGGGCTCGCAAGCTATCGTCTGGAGAGGTTCTTCGAACATTCTGGGCATGCCTCACCGCGGCACAGTCTATCGAGCAAGTCCTACCACAGATGATTGTTATCGAAAAAGGCAAGGTAGCAGCTGAACTTCTCAAATCAATGATCCAGAATCACACTGAAGATCGAAGGAAGACTGAAATCAAGGGCTCTCAATACCCTGTTCATTGTGAAGGTGACATTGAAGTCAATAATGTAAGTATAACCAGAACCACCAGCTGAATTCTCACAGCCGTTCTAACTATGATTTACAGGTATCATTTGCATACCCAAGTCAACCCGAAACGTGCGTTATTCAAGACTGCACCTTCTTTTTTCCCGCGGGTGAAACAACCTTCGTGATTGGCAAAAGTGGCTCGGGTAAAAGTACACTTAGCCAGCTTCTGATGCGCTTCTACCTCCCGACTTCAGGCGAGATTTTAATTGATGGGAAGTCTCTCAATGAACTGAGTGTCAACTGGAGCCGGAACAACATTACTCTTTTGGAACAAAGAAGTGTTTTGTTTAATGATTCTGTACTCCGAAATGTTGGCTTCGGCAGCAAACGCTACGAGGAGATAACAAAGGACGATGTCCAAGATGCGATCGACCTTGCTATGCTTCAACGTACCATCGATGGCCTACCTAAGGGACTGGATACCTGGGTCGGCCCGGGTGGAAGCTTTTTGAGTGGTGGCCAACGACAAAGAGTGGCAATCGCCAGGGCAAGACTGCGTGACACACCAATTCTTATATTGGATGAACCGACCAGCGCACTGGATCACACCAATCGCCTGGCTGTGATGAAATCAATAAGGGAATGGCGGAAAGGGAAGACAACGATCATAATTACACATGACACATCACAAATTTTCGACAATGATTTTGTTTACATAATGGAACAAGGGTCTATTGTTCATTCGGGCCATCGGCGAGCTATGAAGAAGCAGCCTGGAACCGAAAAGTATTTCTACACCAAGGACAAAACGGATCCAGCGGATGGGAAACAAATTGAGCGGCACATGAGTGGAGTGTCTAACTTTTATCAAAAAGACTCGGACGATATTCTGGAGGAATTACATCCGGCCATGCCTCAGCGTACTCGCCAGGAAAAAAGAACATCATGGGCACAGCATCACATCCCCCCTGGATTCCGGTCTAGTACTATGGATATGTCTTCCCTTGTCGGACAACACAATGCCTCTTTCAGTCGTTCCGCTGGGTCTGCAAAGATTAGTCCCAATGCTCGCAGAAGGCAGCTCTCCCCCAAGGCAAGTGAATCTAGGGTGCTCGAAAGACCCCAGCTTCGTCCCCAGGGCTGGGTGAAATCACTGGATGCAACCCCGGAGGAACTGGAGATGGGCGTAATAAAAAACATCCACAGCCCCGAGGACGATGGACCTCGCGATTTATCCCATGGTGATGATTCCCATATGCCAGAACAGGAGGCCCAGAAATCCGAACATGATAATATCTCTCGCAGGCGATCACTTCGAGGGGTTGGAAGGTCAAAGAGGGCGAAAAAGGAGAAGCTGACTCCACTGTCACACATAATGGGTACTGTTGTCCCAAACCTGACAACGAAGCAGCGCATCGTTCTGTTTCTGGGAATACTTTCTTGCCTGGTCCATGCAAGTGCGACACCAATATTCTCTTTCTGTCTTTCCAAGCTATTCGCCACGTTCTACGCTGGAAGTAACAGCGCCAAGCTGTCCAGGGTCTGGTCTCTATCAGTCCTAGGGGTATCATTCGGTGACGGCCTCGGGTCATTTTTCATGCATTATTTCCTGGAGTTCTCGGGGGAAGCTTGGATGGATACTATCCGCAACCGAGCATTCAAGCGAATCCTAGATCAACCTCTAGCATGGTTTGAGAACGAAGGAAACAGTGCCCCGAAACTCACGGCATATCTGGACCAGAATGGCCAGGACATGCGCAATCTACTCGGTCGCTTTGCTGGGTATGTCATTGTGGCTGCCTCGATCACCGTGATGGCGATCATCTGGAGCTTGATCATCTGCTGGAAACTAACGCTTGTGGCTCTTGCTTGTGGACCGTTCATCTACGCCATTACTCGGGGGTTTGAGGTTACGAATGGAACGTGGGAACGACGGAGTAATGCAGCGAATGGTGTTATTTTCGATATCTTTACAGAGACATTCTCGGAAATCCGGACTGTTAGGACCCTGACACTTGAAGGGTATTTTCATCAGAAACATACAAAGGCTATGTCGCAGTCTCTGACGGTAGGATTGAAGCGTGCTGTTTATACCGGCATGCTTTTCGGGATGGTTGAGTCGACTGTGGTATTTGCGAATGGTAAGCTAATTCTGTTATTTGTGACATTGAGTATATAACTAATTCATTGCTAGCTCTGATATTCTACTACGGAGGAGTGCTTGTGAGGTATGAGTACACTGTCAACCAAGTGATGATGGTATTTTCAATGCTTCTTTTCGGCATTGGATACGCCGCACAAATATTGTCCTGGAGTTAGTGATTGCTGATTGCCATTCTTTTGATGATCCAAGACTAAACTGTTTATAGTCCCTCAGATCAACACATCCCGCGAAATCGCCGCACAGCTTCTCCGACTAGCCAAGCTTCCTCGCGATGAATCCCACGAACACCGAGGCCACCTGAAGGCCTCCAATCTAACGCCAATCAAGCTGACAGCCACAAATTTCCGATATCCCTCGCGGCCCAACACGCTGGTCCTCAAAGATGTCTCCATCAACATCACGCAGAATTCCTGCGTTGCTCTGGTAGGATGTTCTGGGTCCGGTAAATCCACCGTTGCTGCCCTCCTACTTGCGCTGTATGAAGCCCCGGTCTCTCGATCAGGTCGAGCTACGGTGACACTCGGTGGCCACGACATCCTGCGACTGCATGTCCCAACCCTCCGCTCGCAGATCGCAATAGTCTCCCAGCAACCGAACATTTTCCCCGGCACGATCTACGACAACATTAGCTATGGCATGAGCGTACCATCGGGGCTGGCCTCATTGAACAATGTCTGCGAGGCTGCTCAAGCTGCCGGTATTGATGAGTTCATTTCATCTCTCCCAATGGGTTACTCGACCGTGATTGGCGCCGGCGGCGTGGGCCTTTCAGGTGGCCAGCAGCAACGCGTCGTGATCGCGCGCGCTCTCCTCCGCAAGCCTCAAATCCTCATTCTCGACGAAGCCACCTCCAGCCTCGATCCTGCTGGCGCGAAAACCGTCCGGGAAACAATCCACCGACTCGTCGCTGCGCGCAAGAACTTGACCGTCATCATCATCACGCATTCAAAAGAGATGATTGAGATCGCGGACCATGTGGTTGTCCTCGACCAAGGCGTGGTTGTAGAAGACGGGCCTTACAGGGCCCTTTCCCGACGAGTTGGGGGCAAATTGTACGAACTGATCCATGATCCTGAGGACGAGTCAACCTAAGTAGTGCCAATGGCCCCAGTGGCCCCTTCCAGCGCATTTCTCCACCTACAAACTGCCCCTGCCCCTGCCCCGCCTTCGCCGCGCTGGCCGCGCCCCGCCGAAACGCAAACCACCAGCCAACGCCAACGCGGGCTTTTTCAGCCCTACTTTGCTTCTAGCGGCTGTCCGCTGTTCTCTAAAGCCACAGTCCTGCATATCATTCTATTCTTCTTCTCATTCCATCCCATCATGTCTAAGCCAGCTCTGATTTTAGCCCCGGGCGCCTGGTACCCTACAACTGTATTCGATTCCTTGATCGAGAAACTCGTCGACTACGATTGCCACACCGTGGCATTCCCATCTGTTCAACAACCAAGTTCCGTCCATGACCTGGAGCCGGATATCGCCGCCGTACGTTCTCTGGTCGAGCAGGCGGCCGATGCCGGACAAGACGTGTTCGTGGTTTCGCACAGCTGGGCTGGGCTACCAGTGAACAGCGCTTTGGATGGGTTGGCCAAATATGAACGCGAGTCCTCCGGCAAGAAGGGCGGTGTTGTAAGAATTATCTTCATCGCGGCGTTCATCCCAGCTCTCGGGGAAAGTCTTGTTGGGGCGTTTGGCGGGGCTCCGCCGCCGTGGTATGTCCGAGATGTAAGGAACCCCTCTGGATGAGATGAATTTTATTGCACGCGTCAATTGAGATGGCAGTTTATACTAACCCTGCTTATAGGAAGCAAATGGCACAGTCATGCCAAGTGACCCGTTCCCGCTCTTCTTCCACGACGTGCCGAACGGTGCAGAATGGGCCAAAACACTGCGTCCGCATGCCTGGGTTACGAATACTGCGCCCGCTACAAATGCCGCGTATCTAGAGCTCCCGGCCTCTTACTTACTCTGCGAAGATGATCAGGCGTACCCTTTGCCCGTGCAGCAGGTCATGGTGGACCGGGCCCAGCGGAAGGGGGGCCTTATCAAGACGGAAAAGATCAAAGCGGCGCATACCCCGTGGCTTTCACGGACCGACGAAGTGGCTGCGTACATTCGTAGACAGACCATGGAGACGGACTAGGCGGAAGAAAAATATCCTTTTGTTCTGATGGTTTCATTTTCAAATTCTCTTGCATTATTAGATTCGGATGTTAAATCAACTCTTTGTATATATTGTGAACCCCTTAAACGATTAAAAGAGGCGAAAAGACTCAATTTATTCACTGCCTAAGCAAAGCGCGCATCAATCGCGTCCACGCCGTAGTACTCAAAGTAGCGATTCCACTCCTCATCCTCAATCAAAGCCTGCTTCAAATGTCTCTCATACGCAAGAGAAAACTCCGGTCCAGAATCGGACTCAGGCGACGGATCCCGCGGTGGGTAAATAACAAATACCCCCTCAGAAACATAATCCAGTAGATGGCGATAAAGTGTCGAGGTTGCGAATCCGAAATCCGCAGACGCCATACTCGCGTTGCGATGATCGGTCAAAACAACAGACATTGGCGGTTTGGAATCGCAGCGGAGATTCAAGGCTGTCTTGTCGCGGATTGGAATGATGCTTTCTAGTATTTGGTCGAGAAATTCTTGCGTCGTGCTGTTCGTTAAGGCGCGTATGTATGCCGCTAGTCGGGGAAGAGGCCATTCTGATATTACCTCCGCCACGGTTGGAGTTGGAACGGGTGCCATATCGGAGATAGCTCCCATCATCACATTGTGCTGCAGACGTGGTGGGACGGGTGGACTGTGCATTCTTCGACGCATGTCGACTGCGTGCCCGTAGAAGAGCGGTTTGGATAGGTCGGTTTGAAACTCCGGGGCACGGAGACGGGTCAATGTTCTCAAGATAAATGCTGCGAAGGCATCGAATGTTGAGATCCACTGTCCTTCGCTATCACTTGATGAGGCAAGTTGCTTTAGTTCAGCGGCCTTGCTCTTGGGTAGATGGAAGAGTAGGAACTCCGAGACCGTATGGTCAGGGTGCCGTTCTGGTGCAGGTGGACCGTCAACTCTATCTCTATCTGGTATATCAGCCTTAATGAGGCGCGAAACGTCCAGACATGCTGGATCCCACGAGGGAAAAGCCGTGCCATGAAAAGCAGCGTAGCAATTCTCGGAGAGTTGGCGGGCGAATCCTGCCCAGCCCATTACATCGTTCGAAAAGTGATGATGGTGCATATTCAAGACGAGGCCGCCGCGAATAAAGTTGGCTTTATATGCTGCCACTACAGGGTTGCAGTCTAGAAGCGCTTCTGGTTTCTCGCCGTATTTCATGGGTGCAATGCTCCAGATATCGAGGTCGCCCAGAGCAACAGTGCGGAAGTTCGCTTTTTCAATTTCATCGAAGGATGGGAAGGTTTCTCCTTCCAGGTCTAAGCGTTGGACGACGAATTGGACGGTACTATCCTTTTTCTTCACAAACGAATGACCACCGGCCGGGTCCTTCTCAATAGTCCCGCAGAGATGTCGGGTCTGGCTTAATGTTCGCTCCAAACCTATCCTCAGGATCTCGATGGCACGACTTTTCTCAGGGTCTTCGATGCGGAAGAAGAGAGCGAAATTGTTGTAAGTACATGCCGACAAGTAGTCCAGTGTTGAGATTTGGAATCGTTCCTCTTCGGGGTCATTTTCCCACCCGAATGGACGTAGCTGAATTGTTTCCTGCTTAGGCATTGCTGGGATAATCTGGTTGAGGGATGTATAGGGCTCAGCAGACGGGCCAACGGGTAGATAGTAATATACCACGGTGGTCCTCCTAGATTCACAGACACCACATCACCTGTCACTGCACAGCCTCGGCAAATCGAAGCAGGAATTGGCAAATGGGATGTAATATCGACACTCCGTACGGAGCCAGGACGCTGGTTACTTCCTGTTCAGGAATGCAGGCTAATGTTAGCCTCGGAGGGGTGGCTCGCTTAGTTCAAGGCCCCCAGTCCCCAACCCCAGTCCATTATCTAGGAGAGATGTGTTTGGATGTAATCCTTAAGGCATCCACTTACGCTTGACCAAATCAAAAGCTAATTCTGGCTTAATGCAGATCGTCATTCCTGGTGTCTGGTCTAACGGCTGGTAGCGGGGCCGCCTGCATCTGTCAACCAGGGACTGCTGCAGAGCAAAACCCCGGCGGTAGACACCTAGACACATTGTTGGAAATCGAAATAGGAAGGAAGTGCGAATCGTGAGATGGTGGAATATAAGGCTGGCGCTTTACTAGGTAAAATTGCCTCGAATTGGTCACTTAAACAGAGGGACCCACGCCGCAAAATAATATAACCTTCGGATGGAGGGCAAGTGGTAACTTCCGGTGACCAAAAAACCCTTCGAGGTCGCTTCTGTTAAGGACTCATATGCCATTTACTCATCGACACAAGAGGACTTGGTACAATGTTCAAGTTTGGAAGCTCCGATTGGGAGAAAAATACGATGCCAGTGGTAGTAAGTGACCGGCTTGGAGCACGTATGGGTCACTTCACTAGGCACATTGTGCACTCCTTCATGACTGCATCTAATACGTTATACGGTAAAGGATATTTGTTACAAAAATTGCTTATTTGTGCTATCTAGCTCTACCTCCCCCCATCATACATAACAAATCAAAATCAACTACTAAATATTGGTATGGTAGCCCAGAACGCCTTGCTAGCTGAGAAAGAAGCATCCATCCCAGGCGACGCTCGATGCCAACAGAACTCAGACCGATGTCCGAAGAGAAAATAGAAAAAAGGAAAAGCTAATACAAATCATGAATCATGCTCATTAGGTGCGTGCTGGAAATCCCACCCAGAGAAGGTGGAGGTGACAACTGATATATCCTTTCAGCTACAAATCTCACGATGAAACAGGGGCCTGGCTGGCAGTGGACCCAGTTTGGATATCCGAAACCTCGCTGCGTGCCCGCATAGAGTCTGTCGGGGTCGGTGGTCCATTGTCCACTTCTCGCGAGTGCGGTCCCGTCGGCGTCACTGGTGAAATGGTGATCGGGCTGGAGATATTAACATGGATGGATGGCAGACGTGTGAGGAGAGGCGGTAGCCGTTCTGATTCTGCAGCGCGTTCTCGGATGGGACTTTCGTATGCTGGGGCATCACCCCAGTCCAGATAATCGTACTCCGGCGGCGGCGGGACGATGTTCGAAGTTCCAATGTCTTCTTCGTCGGCCTGGGAGACTGGACGGCCTGATCCACGTGTGGACGTGGGTCGCAGGCCCCATTGATCGATCTCGGTCGCAGCCGTGTCAGCCGTCATGATGGAAGAAGCCATGGATTCCACTCGCGAGTGCATGCTGGATGGGTCGGCCAGGGAGGGCGAAGATGTATTGAGTGAGGCATTCTGCAGGAGTGGGTGGTGGTCCGAGTCGTGTGAATCGGCTCGAAGACGAGACCCATCGTGCCGGACACGTCCAATATCCGCGTAGCTTACACTAGAGATCCGTCGATCTCGCTCGCGCGATTGATGTTCGGCAATGACTGCTGACGCACTGAGTGACGTGTTGCTGTCTCCACGTCGACGGTTATTGCGTGCACGGGACTCCGCTGCCAGCTGCTCCAGTCGCACCGAGTCGCCACGAGCTCGTGCTTCTCGTCGCTCGCGTCGACGGGATTCCCGATCGGCGAGTTCCTGGCGTCGTTGAACGCGCAGCTGGTATAGGGCGTCCATTTGGTCCTCTCGGCGGCTCTCTTGCTCGTCCTGGGTTTCTGGGAATTCCACAACCATGTCCATTCCACCTCGCTCACCCTCTCGAGCGACGATTTGCTCGGTCGGCTTTGGGCTGGCGGAGTAGGGAGGCAAGGTAATGATGGATCGGACGGATGTCTCTCGCCGAACATTATCGGCAGCGGCGGCAGTGGTCATCTCAGGGTTGTTGCCCCCTCCTCCGCGATATGAGGTATCATTGTCTGCCCCCGTGGTGCTTTGATTGGGGACTTGGCCATAGGAGGCGCTGCCGGGGCACCATTGTTTCCATTTGCGTTTGAAGAACCGGCCGGGTATATACTTCGGCTCGTAGTGCCGTTGCCGCAGCCATCGAGCCCCAAAGTAGCCAATCGTGCACGAGGCAAGGACGAAGAGAATGGTCGCGGCACACTGTTCAGAAACTCTGGGTTAGCAAGCAGCGCGTCCACAACCGCATGCAATCGGAGGGAAAGAGGACGGATGCGACCGGAAGCACGAGGGCAGACGTACAATGAGGAAGATACTATTCTTCTGGCTGAGGGCCCGTTTCTGTGGAATGTACATGATGAGCAGAGCGGGCGAGTGGCCCTAGAGACGATCGGACGGCATGGAATGTTTTCCCCCAGATTTCAAAGAGGTCGAAGGAGGAGAGAGCGGCTGAAGGACAAAGGATTCAGCCACCAGAGTCCCAGAATACACACTAGGTAATCAAGTCTAGGCGCGAGTGGAGCAGCCGCCGAAGTCCAGGGACGCCATACCTATTATTATCAGGAGTGGAGCGCCCAGTGAGACGACAGCTGGCGTGGGCCAGTGAAGGTGCGTGCATCAATCCCAATCCTGGCTGAGCGCTGAGCGCCAGCGAGCGACCTGAAAGTCGGTGTCGATCGTGTCTGAGGAGGCCTTGTCTGTGCGCAGGCTGGTGCCGTTTAGGCTACAGCGTGGGAAACAATGATGAGAGGTGGGGATCCTCTCTGCACGGGAGATCCGCGGTGGACACTGTGAAACTGTCTCGCCCGTCAACATCATCGGTGGAGCTCGTGGAGGTCGGATTGGAGCGCGAGAGACGCCCTTCCTGGTGCTGCAGCTGTTGGTCGCAAGGGCTGGTCGGTGACACAGAAGCCCTTACTGGGTGTTTCGAGTGGCGAGAGTAATTAAAGTGGTGGGTGGGGGTGAAGAGTCGAGATTGAAATCACCGATGAGACAGTAATTAGAGAGAAATGAAATGAGATGAAGCGAGGTGAAGAGTGGATTGGGAGAATTGAGGATGGAAGACGGTGTGATGTGTGGTGTGTGTGTGTGTGTATGGGTATGTATGGTAAGTATGGAGGTGTATCACAGTTCCGGCCGCATACAATTGGACTCCGAACAATTGCAGGTGGAAATGTAAGTGTAGATCTAGACCAGGCAGATGGGAAATATATAAGTAAACTGTTTTCAATACATTCCCACCGTTAGAATTGAAATGGGTGGATAGCTGCCTCGATTAATCCGGGTTGTATACTCCCAAGCTTCATCGTATGAACTATAAAACCCATAAATAGAAGATCAATAAATTATCTCAACGTCTTCGATCTATCACCCAATTGAGGATGATGAGTTCAACTAACTTCCTCACCACCACCGCTTCTCTCCCCGGCTCTTCAACGTCGCCTGCACCATGGTATACGTATCAAACAGGCCTGACTCCTGGAAATACGTCTCGTAATGCGCGATCATTTCCAACAGCTTATCCCTGTGACTCTCCGCCAGATCATGAACCTCGCCTTGATCCATGGCCAGATCGTACAACTCCCATCTCCCTGGTCCGCGTGGCGGCGGGAGATACAACGCCTTCCAATTTCCCACCCGAACGGCCGCGATTCCAAACTGCTCCCATCCCACGACGTCATTTTCTGCATTATATAAAGTAACGTCTTGATCACTCAATGCTTCTAGCAGAGCTCTCCACGACTTTCCTCGCACAGGGGCTACTTCGCGGTTTCGAAATTGCTTTCCTGGATGTGCGATGCCCGCGAGGTCCAGCACTGTCGGAAGCACATCCATGACCGTGGTAAATGTGTGGGTGACACTTCCTGCTGGCAGATTGGTGCCCAATGGGTATCGCACTATGCAAGGACAGCGTATACCCCCTTCGGTCGTATAGGATTTCGCACCGCGGTTTGGCGCTGTTGCTGCGGAGGCCCACTGGGGTCCATACCAGACGAACGAGTTGTGATTTCCCATGTTCTCAAGGGAGTTGTCGTAATATTTCTTCAGAAGATCATTGAGTGTAGCACCTGCAAGAATGGGAATGGCTTCGAGAAGCTGGCCCTCGGCGCCATTGTCCGACATGAAGACGACAAAGGTATTGTCCCACTCACCCGTCGACTCGAGGTATTTGCGAACTCGACCGATGTTGACATCGATGAGATCGACCATCGCAGCGAAGATCTCCATTGTTCGACTGGACTTGTGCTGTTCAGCTTCTGGCAGATCGGCCCAGGGCGTTGTGTCGAGGGTATGGAGAGGCGCTGGCTCAACATCGGCCGGGACTATTCCCTTGTCTATCAGCCCGCGCAGTCGGCGGTCTCGAAGAGCTAAGGGTCCGTCATCATATTTCCCGCGATATTTGCGTATAGTTTCAGGCGGGGCTTGCAATGGCCAATGGGGGGCTGTAAATGGTAAATAGGCAAAGAAAGGCTGCTCCTTTTCTCTTTCACTCCTCTCTTCCAAGTACTTGATCATATAGTCGGTGAATGAATTGGACGAGTAGAAGTCTTTCGGAAGATCGGTGGCTCCGTCGATAAACTCGTCATCTTCCATCCAGAGTCCTTTCTCCTTCAGGATGGCTCGAGGCTTCTCGGTTTCTCCATATAACTGTGGTTCGTGGTTATAGTGGTTCCCAGCACCGGGCAGAGTCGTGAGGACTTTAGTAAAACCTCGTGCGGACGGACTGAGTTCTTTCTCCAATCCCAAATGCCACTTGCCAGACATAACAGTAAAATAGTCATTGTCTTGCAGGATCTCTGGGAGAGCAGCAACGCGAAAGTTCAGGTAGCCTTCGTACCCCTCCCTTCCCTTGAAGATTTCCGGAAATCGATTCATCCTCTCGGCCATACCTCCGAGACCAGCGATATGGGCATCTGTCCCAGAGAGCAACATCGCTCTGGTTGGGGAGCATGACGCTGCGGTATGGAAATCAGACATTCGAATCCCCTCCTGCGCCAACCTGTCCAGGTTGGGTGTGTCGATTTCCGACCCATAAGCTGAGAGATCGCTGAATCCCAGATCATCAGCAACAATTACGAGAAAGTTAGGCCTTTTCACGGCTGACATCTTCGAAAGTGTAAAGAAGCTTCCCGGTATTTTTACTGAATGTGAATCAATGCCAGGGATAGGTCTTGTATGTATATAGCTGTCTTGCATCCGGCCCCAATCGACTCGGGTGTGACGAGTGCCACACTGCCGGAACGATGGCGTGACGGCACTAAACGCTTAGCTCTGAAATTAAAGTAACTTCATCTTTCCAGTCAAGTGGGAGGGCTAGTGTAAGTATGATGGTCTGAAAATTTGCAACTATCGGTATTAAATCTAACACGCGTTCTGGAATTAAGTCTGGTAGATCTAGAGGTTAAATCACGACATGGGATGGGTCTGTGACAAATGCATGCCTATTGTATATAAAGGTGCAGTATATCCGGACCTGGATGACAGCCCCTGTATCCCTAAGTGCATATTCACGACTGTCTGATCTTCTACCCTCATCATGGCGAACTGGAAGGACTTACGGTCTTTCAACCAGGCCTCCTTAAATATGGTACTGGCAATCATAGTCATGAACGTCAGTGTATTCAGCTTCGGTTTTGACAATAGCGTATTCTCCACGATTCAGGCCATGGATGGTATTTTCCTCTCCTCCTGCCGGCTATTTCTATGCTAACAATTCACCCCAGCGTACGAAAGACGATTCGGTACCTATAACCCCAAGACGGGAGAGTGGGGATTCACTGCAGAACACCTTTCCTTTCTAAACGCCCTCGGACTTCCGGCCAAATGTGTTGGGGCATTTATCGGTCTTCTTGTTGCTGAAAGGTTTGGCAGAAGGATCTCCTACATCGGCATGCAGTTCGTGGTCATCATTGGCATTGCGGTCAGTTATAGTGCAACAACTTTTGGCGGCGCACTAGTCGGCCGCATTCTCGTGCAATGTTTTGTTGGATGGGATAACTTTCTCGTTCCTATGTTTCTCGCCGAAGTCAGTCCCACGGCCCTACGAGGTGCGATCGTGGTAATATATGTTTTCGCACATATTTTCGGAGCACTTATCTGCTCATTCGTCACCCTGGTCACCGCAAAGTATGAAGGTGATTCTTCCTGGCAGGTCCCGCTTGCTTCTATGTTTGCGTTTCCGGGGTTTGTTCTTGTATTTTCCTGGTTCATTCCAGAAAGCCCTCGCTGGTTAGTTCGCAAGGGTCAAAACGAAAATGCTCTCAAGCATCTGCGATGGCTACGCGGATCTTGTCAGTCAGAGGGGGAGAGTCAGGCTGAGATCGATTCACTGCAACAAAGTATTGAGCAAGACCGTGAGGTCAAGGGGAAATGGTCGGACTTTTTGAAGGGACCGAACAGGGTGAATTTGTGCGGCTCTTCGCTTGGGTAAATAAATGCTAACGATGGTCCCGATTTAGAGACGACTTCGCATCGCAATTGCCGTCGCCATCTTCAATCAAGTCACAGGACAAAGTTTCATGAGTCAATACGGAGCCGTATTCATCAAAAGTCTGAATACAATGAGCCCGTTTACCTTCAGAGTCATTTCCTCAGCCATCACCTGTCTTGGACCTATGATCACTTTCACGTTCGTGGATATTATCGGACGACGCATATTCTATCTCGTCTGCGGAACAGCCTGTACAACGGTGCTGCTCATCTGCGGTGGTCTAGGGACCGGAGAGGTCTCTGCATCTGACAAAACAGGCATAGTTACTGTCTGTGTGCTATTTGGCTTCTTTTACATCATGTCGTTCGGAGCTATGTAAGTTTCTGGTTGATCCAACTCTCCATCCAATTGATGTGTCTAATTCGAATCTTCAGTGGTGCTCTTACAGCTGCTGAAGTCGCGCACTTGCGACTCCGTGATAAGAATGCCCTGACAGTTTACTGTACTCAGTTCATATTCGACTTCATCGTTACGCTGACCTTACCTTATCTTCTCGATGCTGGTGAGGCAAATCTTCAATCTAAAGTGGGATTTATCTATGGTGGATGTGGTGTGCTCGGTCTGATTTGGGCATACTTTTGTTTACCTGACATGACCGGACGCTCACTTGAGGAGTTGGAGGAGATGTGGGCCGAACGTGTGCCTGCCCGCGCATTTCGCAGTATGTTGTTTTGTCCTATATGCGTGATTTTTGAGCTAATAAATCTAGAATGGAAATCGCCCTTGGTTACAGCAGCCGACGATAATGTGTCCAAAGTAACAGCTTATCCGAAAGACGACCCTAGGAGCCCATCATCGGATTGAGAAACGGATTAAAGCGAAGCTATGCGGTTGAGTGTATATTTGGCTACGGTGACATGTCCAGCAACATGCGCAGACATTTTACGAAGAATTTGCAAATGGGTGTTACGGCTCAACTGCTCGTAATGGTCACATAGCTTTGTAAAAAATTACAATTACAATTCTTTGCCGTCTTTCTAAGAAGCCTCTAGCTCTGTCAAAAATTCTAGATAGTAAATAGTGGGTCAATTGCTCATCACAACTGACGATGACGATTCACGCTACGGCTACCGGTCGCCGACAGCCGGCGTTCAAGCTGGGGATCAACAAGCGGGCAACAATTCGAACCCAATCACAAGGATATTTCGAGCAGCTGGTTTCAATTCAGGTAGAGCACATGAGCACATATAGCCGTAAAACTCTATTCATTGAGCAAACAAGGTCAGTTCCAAGTGTTTTATTGTTACTAGCGGTTCCTGTAGAGCTCTCCCTGCTTCCTGGGGCAACAAGACTAAATTCGAAATGCGGGGACAGCTAAACTAGCCACCGGATGTCGGTCGACGAAGTTGGTGGTTGGTCGACTGAGGTCTTCTATATATCAAGTTCGGTGTCTTCCACTCCGCAGGTCACGAAAAGCCGCGTTGGGCAAGAAATCCCTCTGCTAGACGGAAGACTTTCATGCTTATAGCTCAGTATTACGCCATTTTCGACAATTCCTTCGCATTTTCATAGAAGCGGACACCAATCGACGCAGAAATATCGGAAAATCTTTTAATTCCCAGGAGCAATTCTCATCACCATCACTATGCAGAAAATTGGTGACGATGGGCCGTCCCATAGAATCCCGCACCAACCAAGCGGGTTACCTAATGGACGACCAAATATTGTGATGTTCATGCCGGATCAACTCCGCTACGATGCCTTGCATTGTACCGGGGGTGATCCAATTGTGAAAACACCTAATATCGACAAGTTTGCATCCCGGGGAGTACGTTTCTCAGAGTGCTATGTCCAGGCATCTGTATGTTCACAGTCGCGGTGTTCGATGTTTACTGGATTATATCCCCATGTAGCGGGTCATCGGTCCCTGGAGAATTTAATCAAGCCATGGGAGCCGAACTTGTTTCGGTCGCTGAAGGACAGTGGATATCATGTTGCTTGTATGGCACCGCGTGGTGACCTTTTTGCTCCTACGGTGACTGAGCTTAGCTTGACTGAGTATGGGTTTTTGGAGCCACCAGAGGAGACCAAAATTATTGGAAATAACAAGGACGATAGTCCTGAGTCTGAAATTACCATTTGGGAGCGGCTGTTTTACAAGGGTCGTCGAGATGTGAGCAAGGCAGTTGACTATGATGAAGCGGCCATTCGGAGTGCGGAGAAATGGCTGGATTGTCCTCCAGATGGGAAGCCATGGGTCTTATTTTTGCCTCTTCTCTTCCCTCATTGTCCTTTTACAGTGGAAGAGCCATACTTCTCTATGTATAAACGAGAGGATATGGCGACTCCATCTTCCTCTGAAGAAAAGGTACACGATTCCTGCTTGCTGAACACGGGCGAAAATTGTTAACATTCTCTCAGACAGGATATGAGCCTCAGTATATGAAGTTAATCCGCGAGCGATATGGCACTCATCGTGCGACTCCAGAAATATGGGCCGAAGTAGCTGCGACATATCACGGCATGATATCCAGGCTCGACGACCAGTTCGGTCGGATTGTCGACAAGCTCGATGCGACCGGAATGTGGCCCAATACAATTACGATGTTCTTCACCGACCATGGAGAATATCTTGGCGATCATGGTCTTATTGAAAAGTGGCCCAGTGGGCTATCCGAGAGTCTGGTTCGAGAGCCTCTGATCCTCGCGGGTGGAGGCATCCCTGTCGGTCTCGTTCGCGACAGCATGGCAGAGATGGTCGACCTGGTCCCTACCATCTTGCAATTGTGTGGAATTGACGAGGCATTCCCCCACAATGGAAAATCCCTACTTCCAACAATTCTCCATGATCAACGACACCGAGAATATTCTTTCTCAGAAGGAGGCTTTTTACTCTCGGAAGAACCACTTCTTGAGAGGGCCTCGTTCCCCTATGACATCAAGTCCCAGCTTCAACATTCAGACACGCGATCTGTTGGCAAAGCGATTTCTATGCGAGATCAGAACTGGACGTACATCTACCGGTTGTACGAACCGGCGGAGTTGTATGACCGCCACGCCGACCCGCGGGAACTACACAATCTGGCAGCCGACCCTCAATATGTGCACCAGGCGCGATTCATGGAGAGTCGGATGTTCCGCTGGATGGTAGAAACGAGTGATTTTCTGCCATATACTAAGGATGGCCGCTTTCCCACAGTGGAACTTCCTGATCCCAAGACACTTCTCGAGGGGCGGAAAGGGAAGCGCCGGAGCGACGGTGACGATGGATTGGTAGCTGATAGTCACTAGTTCAGTAATTTGGGTAACATTGAAATATGAAAATATTCATTATTGACAAGGGTGCGAAGACAAGATGGCCCCGACACGCAACCAACAAGCACGTCAATTGGAATGTAAATTGATTGCATCGCATGCCTCCTCGAGAATCAGCCACCACATTGTCCCCTGACCATTGACAGGGACCAGGGACTGCCGCCACTCACCAACCCCAGGTTTTATAGGGGTCAAAATGCTCGGATGACACCTGCTTGCATCCCTGATTGGCTTTGATTTCCCATGGAGAAAACCACCCGGCCGGGATCGACACGCGGCAGATCATCTGCCCTCAATGCATGATCGCGTGGCGGGCGAGTCTCTCGAACAGGATACTCGATCGACAGAATTGAGCAGCTGGAGGAGACTTTTCACTCTTCACCTAGCAAGGATCGCCAAACATTAAATGAGCTAGTGTGAGTGGAAGTGTCGCTGATCTCGTCGACTGCCTACCGGAGACGGCGCGAAGTCATCGCAACGCTGTATCACAGGGCCTTGTCAGCCTGCCCTACTTGATCATAAAAATTTGGTCAAGGCAGGTTCATGTATATATGTTTTTAAACCTACTTACGACTATAATTATGGGACGAGGCAGCACTTCGGTGGGCCTGTGGATCATCTCTCCCTATCAGATTTGCTCTTCTTCGGTCAAGCCAAGCTAATTCAAACCTCCAACCTCCTCAACCTCCTTACCCCGGGGTTTCTCTTGCTGCTCTCAATTTGACTCCGCTATATCCGCGCAAAATGGCCACTCTAAACTTTGCGCTGGTCAACACGACCGGATCCAACTCGGTCTACGCGTATATCACCGGCCAGGCGCTCGACAACAACAATGCGCTCTTCCTCTTGGGCGCAGATGGCAAAACTCCCTACTACCCCACGTCGCCCTCAGCGACCCTAACAGCCCTTAGCCAGGACTGCGCGATTCCTCTCGGGGCATCAGGCAGCACCAAGACGGTCACTATTCCACACATTGCCGGCGGGCGCATCTGGTTTGTCCGCGATGGCAAGTTGACTTTCTACGTCAATCCGGGCCCCGCGCTGGTGGAGCCTTCATCGTCGAATCCCTCGGATCCTAACTACAACCTGTACTGGGATTTCTGCGAATTCACCTGGAACTCTTCGCAACTCTACGTCAATATCACCGATGTGGATTTCGTATCGCTGCCCATCGGCCTTGCCTTGACGAACACCTCGGGGACTACAAAGTCCGTGCAGGGTCTCCCTTCCAATGCGTTGGATACCATTTGCAACGCCCTCAAGGCGCAGAATTCCGTAGATAATGCTGGATGGGACCAGTTGATCATTTCCAGGAACGGTTCCAATATCCGTGCCGTGTCCCCGAATAACGGTATCACCTTGAACAACTCCCTCTTCCGTTCCTACTATGATGCCTACGTCGACCAGGTGTGGTCCAAGTATGCCAGTACCACCTTGACGGTCAACACGCAAGCCGCTGCAGGCAATGTCACCGCTACTGTGTCGAATGGCAAGCTGAATTTCTCGACGGGAAATATTTCCTATGATCAGCCCTCCACGGCAGACATTTTCAGCAATAGCTCGGGAGCTTTCGCTGTTTCAGGTGATCCCACCAAGGATGCCATCACAGCCCGTCTAGCGGCCGCTTTCAATAGGTCTACCCTGTTGACCAACGCAGTACAACCAAATGGCGAGGTTGTTTCCAATTATTATAAGAATGCGGTGACCAACCACTACGCGCGTATCTGCCATGCTACCACGATCAATGGCCGTGGGTATGCCTTCCCCTATGATGATGTAGGTGCGGATGGGGGCGTTGATCAGTCGGGAAGCGTCTATGATGGAGCTCCTAAATTACTGACTGTTACTGTGGGTGGTGGCTCTACAACTGCACCTGCTCTGGTTGCCCAGTCAGGTGCTCCGCCACCAATTCCCAAAAAGCCAAGCCATCTGAATGGTCTTAAGAAAGTTTGGCACAAGTTTTCGGGTAGCAATTAGGCGATCACTGGAATGGCGAGGCCTTGGAGCATCATCATATCACTATGGGCGGTTTCATATGCGATGTAAATACGTTATGTTTACTACGGATGATATCTATAGGGAATCTATGAAGTTTTTCTTTTGCAAATGTTGAGAATGAAATCTATTTTATTTTATAAAGATGGAATAGTCCAGTTGATTCCCGGTAGGTCAATTGTCGCTCGGTACATTGGGCATGGGCTATGTCCTGCGTTATCGCTCATCAGCCACGTCTTGATGCAGTCGCTATGGAATAAGTGAGTACAGAAGGATGACTTGACTTGTAATTTATTTCCCCCAGAGTGACTTCTTCCGTGCAGATTTGGCATTCCTCGCCCGATCCCATTTCAACCTTTGAAACAATGATGTTTCTAAATGTGATTTCAATGAGTTTAAATATAGTCTGAAAGAGATATATTCTAAAAATATCCAATTCCCTTTGTTGATGGTTGATAGACCCAACAGAATTAGTTGTCCCGCGCCGCTAGTTTCAGTCTAAAGGCAAGAATCTTTGGGAATTGGGTGAAGTTCCTCGCGGCATGATGTCTTTCTTGATCTCGAAAACTCTCGTCGAAATTAGTCTCCTCAAGGGCATCCAGTACTAGCCCGCGTTTGAAAAACGGTGCAAATAGCTCATGCAAGGGGCGATGAAAACTAAACTAAATAATAGTTAGCACGGAACAAGGCATTAAAAGTACCACCGAATCTCATACGGGTGGCCGTGATGCTATATTCTCGGCAAAAGGCAATTGTCTTGCTGGAGGAGCCTCGAGATATCTTCTCATGACAATTGCTAGGTCAACCTCCCGTTCCCCGGTCTGAGGATTTTCATGAACTGTAATTTGTCGATCGGCACCCGAGGTAAAGAAAATAGGATGCAGCAGTGTAGCAACGAAGCTGAAACAAGACCTTTGTCACTCCAATGGTCATAGTCTACCTCTCCAAGGCCTGACTCACCACCCATTTTTCCGCAGTAATGGTTTTAAAGCAGTAGCAAGGGGTTCAAGATCATTGATATCCATCAAAGCCATATTCATGGTTATCACGTCGAATCCCTCGGCCTAGTTTTTAAGTGAGCCAAGCTATGTCAGGGGAGAGAGCGGAGATCCTGAGAGCGACGCGAGCAAGATCAACTAACCATCTCGGGATTACTAGAAGAGAGATTCTTCCACGCGTCAGGATCTGTTACATCCAAGATATCAAAGACGATTTTTCCCTTGGGGAGCAGCCCTCGCTCATACCACGATGCGGTTCGGGTACGCGCTCGCTCTACCATTGCTTTTGACCCATCTGTTGCAAGGACAGAGGCCCCTTCTTGAGCAAGCCATCTAGCGACAAGACCATTACCGGTCGCAAGATCCAAGGCACGTGTTTCGGGGTGGACTTTCGCCAATTTTTTCAAGACCGGGAATTCCAAGACAGAAAAATACTGATTACCTTCATCTCCCATGCCCTCATCCCAGGCGGCTGCAAAGGCCTCCCAGGGCAACAGCGGAGAATCTTCGGTCTGCTCGGTTGCCATGACCTTGAACTAAGCACTTGAGCTCGAGAGAGGGTTGAGAGCGATGGGGCAAAGCAGAGAGGAAGAGGTTTGTTATCATAAAGAAACAAAATCCGACCGCGAGGGATGGGTCTTGGCAAATGATGCAAATGACCCTGTTTGGTCCTGTTTGGTGGGGACCTACAGCAGCAATACGAGAAAATGTCAATACTAATGCGAGGTTGTGATTCTGAGTCATCTGGAAGAAAACCTATGGTTTGGCCTGAAACAGTTGGAGACCAAGTCTCTTTTTACTTTTCTGGTTTCTACTAGAACAACATAATCTTATGAGGTGGGGGAAAGGATTGAATGTCTCAAATTAATTAGAAAACTGGCGATGATGGTGCTGAATTGTGAGAGTATAGACTATATCGTGGCCTGTAGGTGGGCAATAAAGGAAAGGAAATTGAGATTCTAAACATAGTGATTCACGTTTGGTCCTCCACTACTGTAAAGTTATATTAACACGGCAAACTGGGCATAGTCGGGATACCGACCCTGTCTCAATACATAATGACTGCATCCAGTATAAAGCCAATGGGAACAGAACGGCTCCAGAACAGTGACTTCTGTACCAGCTACTACCTCCACACGACATATTCCGCACCCCGCGACCTCCAATGGGCCTACGGGTCAAGTTATAGATTGCAACCTTAGTGGGGTTATGGCGGTACTCAATTGGTGCCCATTGGAACGGGCCTTCGATATACGTGAAGTCTGATGGCATTTATGGCACGTGTATACAACGAAGCCAGGCACCAAATGAGTGTATCATCAATTCCGAAAGGGCAAAATGCGGATCACGAATAAGAAGTTTCATTACCATTGCTCATTTCTGCGCGACACGGCCCAGGACTGTCCATTTCTTCTAGAATCTCTTAGATCAACCAGCACATAGAAGGTCCCTATAGTTGCTTGCGATCCAACTCTTTGCTCGTCCTGGGTTGACCCATTCCACGATATGCCACATTCGATGCAGCCACCACTCCGGCATGTGACCATCATGCTCACACTCTATGGACATAAAAAATAGTGCGACATCAAATGCATCACGGTGACCATCTGGTACAAGGGCGAGGGTAGGGTGAGCCTCCTTTGCTCTAGCCCGTCTCAGACCTCCAAGAATCCTTAAAGTCCGGTCGTCGTATGATTCTATAAGTCAACACTCCATCTCCAAAGTATCTGCGGGTACAAACCATGGTTCTGGGAGCATGCAAGAAACAGACAGTCCCATGGTGAAGGAAAAAAAAGCTTCTGTGGATGATAAGAGGCTACCCGAAATCCGAGATCTGAGCAAAAAGCCAATACCCCGGCGATCCATGCGGACATGAGCTGTCTAGCTACTCGAAAGATATAGCACCTCTGCGCGACTGCTCAAGGGTCCGCACAAAGCTGTTGAGAAAAACGTCCCCCGTTTCGTTCTCATCCTCCAGCTGAATGTCTGCAGCAATTTCAGGGTTTGTGTCCCTGCCACAAATTGCAAGATTCCAAAATCGGACAATAGAAGTTTCCACATATTCGAAGAATAAGATAAATGCCGTGAACAACGCCGTGACAAGCAGCACTATAGATATTTGTCAGCTTTTCTCATCTCCATAGAAGCCCGTGTCTTGATTTGATGAAAATAATGATACCCACCTTGGAAAATTTCGATCAACCCCTTAGCCAGGTCAACCATTGTTGTGGAAAGCAGAGGAACTTCAGACTAAGCGTATGTTTATGAAGATTAGAAATTTCAATCTCTAATTAGCTTAGCAGGTATGAGTATAATGGTTAATTATGATGAATACCCATGCAATTACAACTTCTTGAGACCATTTGGGGGAATCCAGCGAAACTTTTTATATCTACAACTTCCTGTAGCGATAGACATGTCTTATCGAAACAGATTGTCGCGCTGAAGAGATGTTTCGGTTTAGATTAATTTCAATGACCATATAATTGATCAGATAATGGTCTTAGTTGCACCCGATACCTTCGCAAAGGCATGTAAGAGCATAACAATGGCGGTGTCTCAGGATCAAAGAAGCAAAGCACACCTGCATTGTGGGACATATGGATTACGATTGCTTCTGTTCTAGACATATTTTTCATCAAGGATCTCAGATTCTTGGCAAGTCACATTATGATTCTGATTCCATCTGATCATGATTGATCTACAAAAATGCATCATGTCGTTCCGAACAGGCAGGTACCTTTGGTATACACTGGCACAGTTTGTAGATCGATGTCGCCGATGGATTGAATACGTCAGTATTTATAAAGTTTTACTGTTTCGTCTCAGATAATTTGATAGTCGTCGTGTGACCAGAAGCAAGTAAATCCGTCCCATTGCAAAGGTTCACATTGTGTCTAGTAATACTCATACGTAGCAGGTCTCGGGTAGCTTTGGCATGTGAATATATATCAGGCTACACCTAGTGAGATGGTACGAGTTTCATGGACGTTCAAAGTCTGAAAGAACAAGATCCAAAACAAGCTGATAATTTGTGTCCCTGATAGTTGCGCTTACAGTATTCAATAGTTCTAGTTCTGTTATAGAAATGAGAACAAGAGCAGGACTACAGCAGTGGAGCGGCGATCGCGGCGTCTGATTGGCCGTCGCGGCCAAAACATTCCCGCCGCGCCAAAACAAACCCGGTGTTGTTTCCACCTTCACCTTCACCTTCACCTTCAGGTCCTCCCAACTTGAAGTCCTGCAATTCCCCTCCTCCCCCAGTCCAGGTTCTCGATAATGACTCGGGACTTGAGTCTTACCATGTCCGATTTTGACCCCGAGCACGAAGCTTTGGCATCGACGCGCGAATTCAACATGGAAGACGAGCCCGACTTCGTCATTAACACCTCCACCATCGACCGCGCCTTTCCCGAATTTTCCCAGTTACCGGCCTCGGATGAAGATGAGGTACAAGGAGAGGACGAGTTCTCCGATCATAGCCTATCTATGGAGATGGGACGCGGTGCGGGCAAACCTCGTCGCGTGGATGACTCTCGCGACTCCATCATGAGCTTTGAAAACAGTGTCCGATCTTCCTCGCCTGCCGTACGTGTTGAGTATCCAACTCCTCAGAAGCAACCAGTCCGAAGCACCACTCGACGTGCCGTTAGCGAAAACCTCCGCAAAGATGCCCAACTGCGCCGGGCCACGCAGGCTCAAAAGGAAGCGATGAGCCCTCAACCCTCGAAGCCCCAACGCGACCAGCGGCGTTCTCTGTCAGATATGCACGCCAAAGTCCGGGAGTCCTACGATGGCTCCTTCCTGGGTGATGAGCGACCGGTCCAAGCGCCAGTGAACTCGCGGTCCACCCGTTTCGCCAACCAGAACCACTCTCAGATGATCGCCGACGCCGTGGAGCGTGCATCGCGCGACGCATACGCGAAAGAAATGCGCAAATCTAGCAGCAACAGCAACGCAGGAACCCCTCGCAAGACTAGCTCGACAAAGTCTCACATCAACCACAACAACACTATGGGCGACACCATGACCCGCAACTCATTCCTGCTCCCCGACCTCCCCAATATCTCCGAACTCGTTTCTGGCGTTTACGAGGACGGAACACCTATCTTTCCGCGGCAGTCAAAACTGCGTTCCACCCGATTCGTGTCTCCTCCCCACGACGCGACCGATGTGTCATTGACGCGTGAGCACATGCCTCTTGATGCTGTCCCCATCCCTGATGACGAGAAGGCGTTATTTGTGAACCTCCGGCTTTTGCAGGACAAGGTTGCTGAGCTGCAGATGTTCAAATCCGATGCGGAGAGACGCATGGAAAACTACCGTGCCGAGAATGCCTCTCTCAAGGCAGGCAGATCTCGACACTCCGACAAATACGAAGGCGACGAGGGTGATAACAAAAAGGGCTCCAAGCGACTTGCAAATGATAACCAGAGTATGTTCGCCAAAAAAGGTCTCATCCTGTATTTACCAGCATACTGACCATGTCACAGAACTTGAGGCAGCCAATGTGGCATTACAAAATCAGCTTGACATTGCGGATCGGAAAGCTCAAGTGCAGGAGGCGGCAGTCAAGCGTCTGAACCAGGATCGCGAATCAGCTATTTCTCAGCTTGGTGTTGCATATCTGGAAACTCGCGAACTCAAAGTTGAAAACGACGCCCTGAGACAGGAGAACGCAGAACTCAAGACTCAATTGACTCGACTTTCTGGTAGTAAAATCCGGGAGCAGGATTCTGGTGACTCGGAAGCTGTCTCCAGCGCGTCTGAGATTGACGACAGCCAAGTGTACACTGAGCGCAGCGGTGAAATGAGCCGAAGCACTCGCGATCTGACCACCCGAAGCGCACGCTCCAATGCCAAGAGCAGGCGCCATGACGACTCTCGGGCAAAGATCTCGACTCAAGTCGACAAGGAGATCTCCAGATTGGAAAAAGAGCGCGCCGAGGAGGCCTTATTCTCCCTCGATGTGCCCACCGCCAAACGTACATCCGGATCTAAGAAGGTTCGCTCAGAAGCTCCTCGTGTATCAGAGCCGAAAAGCTCCAGGAAGCAGCCGAACACTAGCAAGCAACGTGTGAAGCGAGTGGTTGTGGAAGACGTGAGCGGACCAGTTGAGGCGACCGAACAGAGCAGGGCATCATCCGACGTGGATGACCTGACCCTGCTAAGTGTCATCGACGTAAGTGACAAGTCCGTGCCCATCTTAATGGTCATCAGTTGCTAATCTTTACTTCTACAGGAGAATGAAATTTCACGGCTACGGAGAACACTAGAGGAGGAGCGACTTATGCGCAAGCAGCGTCGTTCAAGCGCTCCGAAGGATTTGACGGCTAATGAGACTGCCAACTCGACCCGCCAGAGCATTCTCAAGACATCTCTTCCCCGCAAACCGTCTCTTCGCGAGCCCAAGCCCTTCATCCCCCGGCCTGCATCCGCTACTGGTGATCTTACCACCCGATCAGTAGCGACTGCCGAAGGTGATGATGACAGCCTAGTTGTTCCTACTCCCGCACGGGCTCGACGCCATTCTGACCACTCCGTCGCTTCAGTCGCACAACGCAAGAAGCGTGCGGCGAAGGAGGACATGACATCCGCATTTATTCTCCCTGATATCACCCTTAGTCGTGCGGACCTTGCTGGCAACAACCCATCACGCCTCCCTGAATCGGCTCAACGAGCTCTTGACGATCTTGCCCAGCATAATGGCAAAAGCTGCACTGTCTGTAAAAATATCCTGCCCAACGATGGCCAGTGTGACCACGAACCAGTCAAGATCCCTCAGCCCGTCCCAGTCTCTGAGCGCATGCCGGAGCCATCTGTGCATAACCCCGAGCCCACTATTCGGCCATCCCAGCCACCGGCTGTTGCTCTTGCCAACGTGCTCAAGGCTCTCGAGGATGAACTATCTCATCTGAAGATGCAGCTGGCTGGCTACCAGAGCGCTTACAACAAACTGGACGCATCCATTGCCAAGCGCCAGCGCAAATCTCTTACGGAGAAGATTGAGACCTTGATAAGAGAAATTGATCAGAAATCTGACCAGATCTACGCTCTTTACGACGTTTTGGAAGACCACAAGACTGGAAACCGCATGACTGAGCAGGAGATGGAGCAGACACTTGAGTCGATTGGCATTGATGTCACTAAATCGATCGACTTGGAAGAAGAGTCTGAGCTTCCGTGGGAAGGTATTGAGAGCACTGCTGAGCTGACTGGTCGGGCTTAGCAACAGATTGATGTTTCGATAAACCTATAACTTTTGTGTTTGGCGTGGGTATTTAATGCATTCTGCTTTTTGCGATTAGGCGTATTCTAGTGATCGACGTAGATGTCGTTGTTAATGATATCCGGTGTTTCAATGGCTCCTCCCAAGTTTCCAAGAATGAATTTTCGAAGATATCCTTCAAAAACTTTTCCAAAGCAAGTAGCTTAGATCCATCCTGTCCTCATCCCCTTGTCCTTCGGCATAAGGCATCCAAGCTCCAACCCTGGCCCCGAATCTGGCGGCAACAAGCCTACATCTCGCTTGAATCTGATCAGCCACTCAGGGTGATCAGCCGCTGTCTGGTTCCAAGGATCATCACTATATCAATCGTTAGGAAATGAAGCAGAAGATCACACAGTGTGTGAGACAGGCTCTATACTCATTAAATTCAAACCAACGTGCTTGATACTGTATCTCCTCATCTGTTGGAACATGTCTGTTCGGATTTTTATCAGACAGGGCCGCAGCCACGAAACGGGCTAGATCGCGGGCCAACCGGTGATATGTGTTGGCATCGTTAGGGAAATACGGTGGTCGCATTGAAGTAGCTACTGCCGTCGCGAGCTCGCCAGTTGTGTTGTTCATGAAAGTGGGTGTGTGGAAGGTTGTGGTGTGGGAGTGAGAAATGTTCAGCTTTTCTGCTGGATAAGTGGGGTCCATTATGGAGTTGGTAGTGCCATCGTCAGACAGTTCAAGAGCCCAGAGCGCTTCTATTTCGTTGTTTGTTGTGTAATTGAAAGAAGGGAGGGGCGCTATAAAATCGGCGGTGTCATTTGTCAATTCCAAAGATGCTTCCTGGCTTCTGGCCACGGCTTCGAGTCGCGAAGCCCACTCGGAAGTCTCCTTGGAACTTGTTGCATGTGCTGTGAATTGACTCTCCGTAATTCTGGACCGAATGCCCGTGAGCCAGTCTGTTGACGCAAATATCATCCTCTGAAGCCACTTGGCAACGACATCGGACGGTACACTCGACTGCATCTCGGCCTGGCGCACGATATACGCCGCATTGGCTTGCAGGACTTTATCTGAAATAAAAGTGCCCGGTTGTGATTCGATTTTTCGCAAGCATACGGTCCTCAACTGTCTCTCCAGTCCGCAGTTTTCGAATATATCGTCTTTTCCATTAACGCGCAGCGTTGTGAGCCGGTTATCGGCTTGACCGCGCACCATTCCGTTCATGGACCATAAAAGGGCATCTGGTGACGCGGTTATTATATCGCGTAGCCATGAGGCATTCACAGGGTTGGGAACGGAGTGATCATTATAGGAGTTCATGGAGACAGTGACAAGGTCGGCAGCGTGGATAATGCGACAGGCTTCGTTTCGAATTTGCATGTCGGATGGTTGAGTATTTTCTGTATCAAGATGGTTCATAATCCAGTACGAAAGTTCCATTTTCAAAAGGTCATATGCGGTTGATGGTGTCCAGGGCGAGGAGTTGTTGGCCTTGTATGGAAGAGGTGAATTACGTTCATTGCCGAGAAGATCTAGTTCGTTAATGAGCGCACATTGCTATACAGGTTTTATGCTGCATCTTTTCAGCAACTTACATGGAGGCATGGAATTCTCTATCGTCGGCAATATAGACGCGTCAAATCCCCAATCGCCAACCCATTCTGCCATAGTACGTCCAGCCTTGAAATGCTGGCCTAGATGCTCCACTCGCGTCAGCCAGTCAGGGAGACTCTGGCAGCAGAATCCACATCTCGACCGTATCTGAGGGGATGGTATCTTCCACAGATCGAAGTCCGTGTTGGATATACCCTCTGCGCGATGCACGAGCCGTAGATGTTGGAACAAATGATCGCGGCGATAAAATGTGCGATGTTCCGCATTTCGTTGATTGCAGATAGAGAAATTATGTTGCTCAAGATGAGTCTCATCTGGTTCTTTCGCTCGGCAGAAAACACAAACAAGTGCGTCGCTTTTATCATCGAGTGTGAGGTGTGGTCCGGTAAGGACACAGACCCAGCGATCAAGTGAAATGTGCCACGTCTTTTCATGCCGCTGCCAGTCATACTTTGTACCAAATTCCTCCGCGCAGAAAGTGCACTGGAATATCTTGCGAAGAGAAGCAGCGAGATTCGACCTAGGCGATGCGCGATGCTGATCGTTGTTGTTCCGTCGGCGGCGACGACGACGGCGTCGATGGTGCAGGTGATGGAGAACAGAACTTTCCGGCAAATGTGGTGAAAATGAGAAGCTAGAAGAGGCGGAAGAATCGAAAGATTCCTGGCTTGAGCCCTTGTAGCTATCACTCGCTGATGTACTGCAAGGGTCTAGGTCGTCTACGGGGCCGTTCCAAGAGTAGAAGGGCTCGTTGGCTGCTCTCCGGATGGCCATCGCCTCGGCTGGTTCATCCTCTGGTGGCGAGTTTGCCCATCGTTGAAAGGGATCCATGTCCTCGAATATTCCTGGAGTTTCCGGCCTGGGAGGCACGTCGGATGGGGAGGTTGTTGCCGGTACTGGACGTCGCCATGGTTGGCCGATATGATTCCGGCGGCGCGTATTCGCAAACCAAGTGGCTACCTGTGTCCTGTTGAGGCCTGTTATAAGGCACAGTTCCTCTTTTTCCTCATTCGTTGGATAGGGATGGTTTTTGTTCGCCGTATACCAGCGACGTAGCGTGCGGACTGTTTCTTGGGTAAATATAGGCCGGCCTGGATTTGACAGTGGTCTCGTCGCATTTGGATCTGCATCTTCATTTGACCATGGCACGGTATTGGAAGTATTGGAAGTATCGGAAGTGGTCGTGGACGCCGACTCGGTCAGTGTCAGCCTGGCCATTTTGACGATTGGAACAAATGAGCGGCTCCAGCAGTTCTTGTTCTTAAATGGATCCGTCGACCCTCTTTTAAGCCCCAGACTTGTCCAAAGTGGAGCCAGAATGTCCATAAGGCGCGCCCAATCATTCGCTTACCCCGCCGGCTTCCACCAGCAGATAAAAAGTGTCGATTGTATAACTAAGTTGATTTCAAAATCTCCGAGTGAAAATACCGCAGAATCCCCAAAAATGGTGGATTCTGCACGAGAGGCTCGTGATCCTCTCAACAATATTTCCGGCGTGGATCATGACGCCAATTCTACGACCGCTGTCGACAATGAACATGATGCGTCTCATACTTTTCACTGGCGAAAGGTCATTGTGGTCGTACAACTGTTTATCATCACCCTCATGGCGAGTGTGGTGAATGGTCTGGTAACTGTTGGTCTTCCAACAATCACCAAACAATTGAAGCTTCCATCCTCATTGTCATTCTGGCCCTCATCAGTGAGCAACCTCGCAACCGCATCAACTCTACTTTTGGCAGGATCTATTGCCGATGCAATCGGCCCACGCTCGGTGGAGCTAATTGGATCATTTTCTAATGGAGTCTTTATGATTGCGCAAGGTGCATCGCGGAGCGGAGAGGCATTAGTCGCTATGAGAGCCCTTCAGGGGGTTGGTCTCGCCTGTCATTTGGCATCATCCGTGTCCATTGTCACGCAGCTTTTACCTTCTGGAAGGGGTCGCAACTTGGCTTTTTCATGTCTTGGTTTGAGTCAGCCACTAGGCTTCTCATTGGGCTTGGTTCTCGGTGGTGTGATCATCGAGACCCTTGGTTGGCGTGCAGGATGGTATATCGCTGGTGCAATCACTTTATTTTCTTCGGTGGTTGGCCTGTGGGCCTTCCCTCAAGATGAGGGCTCTCGTTATGAAAATCGCTTTGGGAATGTTTGCACTACGGTCGACTGGGTCGGTGCTGGCATGGCCTCGGTCTTTATGGCTTTGCTATGCTACTTGCTAGCGTAAGTAGTTGAAACCCATCAAACTCAACATTCTAGGGGCTAATTTGATCTAGCATTCTGAGCGCACGTCCAGCTCTGATCAAGTCAGCCTCGAGTATAATTATACTCTGCATCGCTCTGATGGCTCTTCCTTCTTTCGTTGTCTGGTCCCATTATCAGGTCAGAAAAGGCAAGCCGGCACTTATTCCGAACAAGTTATGGACAACAACCCAATTTTCCACGATTTGTGCCACAGTCGCACTTTCGTTCGCGGTGATCAATTCTATGGAGCTTTTTGTCAGTCTACTGTGAGTATTTTATTTTTATTTTTTTCATTTGCTACTCATATACATCAATTTTTGCTGACCCCTTTAGCTTCCAGGAAGTCCAGCACCTGTCCGCGCTGCAGGCTTCTATTAGACTCTTACCTAGTCTCATAGTGGGCGCTTTGATGAACGCTGCTATGGGCCTTTTCGTCCATAAAATACCCGCCGTTTGGATAGTCGCAGTCACCTCCTTTCTCACTGCAGGATCCCCTCTTCTTATGGCCGTCATGCAACCGTCCTGGCCCTACTGGAGCAATGCTTTCGTTGCACAAATTCTGCAACCAGTCAGTTGTGACGCGCTGTTTACGGTTGGGCTTATTATGATCACTGACCTTTTTTCTCATGATACCCAAGCTGTGGCTGGCGCTGTTTTCAACACCTGTAGCCAATTCGGGAGTGCTCTTGGTCTGGCGGTTCTGCAAGTGATTTCGAATATCGTCACAGCTGAATCAAGCAAAGTTGATACTTTGGCCCTTTTAGATGGGTACCGGGCAAGCTTTTGGACTATGTTTGGGTTCATGATCCTGTGTACGGCGATCGGTTTCTTTGGCCTGCGCAGTACTGGTCGGATAGGATTAAAACAAGACTAATTTAGACAGGGTGGTGTGGGTATACAATGATTGAGGGCACGATTTTGAAGACCTCGATTGTCGAAATCTGCGATACACTTGAAATATAAATTTTGTTCACAATCAAAACCAGGTAGAGCGCAGATGAAAAGCGTCGTAAGATCCATTCACCGACCAGAACAATAGTCTTACATTATTTGATCGAGTTGTAACTCATGATACTATATGACAACGCCGCCGCTATGCTATCTATAATTTTAATGGAAATCCACGAAGCTTTTATGTCTCGGTTACAGCAGCCATCGCAGCTCCTTCGGTGGCTGCAGGCTCAGAGGTTTTCTCGGCCTCGCGCTTCGAGACTTCTTCCTCGACAAAACAATTTAATCCTGCAAAAGCCTCCAGCATAGTGCGCGAGTAATACTCGCGCAAATCGTATCCACCGGCCGAAACTTGTGTGTTCTGGCGCAGTTTGTCCAAATAAGCGGAAGGGTACGACTGCTGGAGGGTATAATAGTCTCTTCGCTCCGGTACCAGTCCCATAAATGGATCGTAAGGCTTCTCCGGTTCGGGCGTCTTGATCTTTCGCAGACCCTTGATCAGACCCGCACCGCCCGCCCCGACAGTCTCAGAAGCTGTGAGTGGTGTGCCACGCTTGGTCTCGCTTCCGCGCAGTGCGGCCTGCTTTTGTCGAATGCGCTCCTCTTCGCTTCGTCGAGCAGACGATTTCTTGAGATGGACCTTGCTCCCTTCCTTAGCGATGGCGCTCGCATCGGCCACTGTACCGGAAGCAAGTCGAGAAAGAAAGTCCTCCCTTCCAGCTTGGATCTCGCGTCGCTCATTCTCGTATTCCTGGCGGGCAATTTGGCGCCGCCGCTGGGCTTCTTCTTGTTCCAATGTCATGCGGGCCTGGAAGGAGGAGGCCTCTTGTTCCTCGAGCGCTTGGTTTGTGCGGATTGACTGCATATTTTCCTGGGCGTATTTCTGCAGCTGGGCTTCGGTCTTCGCCACGTCGATGCGGGAGACTAGGTTGGCGATGATCTCCTCGCGTTGTTCCAGGAAATCGTCATAGTTGCGCTTGGTGTCAAACTCTTCCTCTCGGCGATTCAGACTGATTAGAGGATGTTAGCAGGTGCTAGACGGAGTGTAGGGGTATTTGCCACGTACATATGCATCACACGTCGCCGAATATCGACCTCTCTCTCCACCCCGATGTCTTCAAAAGTCTGCTGGCGGAAACGGTTTTTGCGCAGGGTCTTTCGGCATCCGGCTACAGGGCAGTTGGATGGGCCGGATGAGAAGATGCGATCGACGCAGGATTCGCACATCTTGTGGTAGCATTCCGGGTTGATGAGAAATCGCATGTTCGGGTTGAGGTACCGCGAGGACTTGCAGACGGGGCAGACCTCTGATCAGCAGGGTGCGAGGTCAGCTATAATCACAAAATGGTCAAGATCAACAGGCATACCGTCTTCATCCCGTTTGGACGCCATGGCGGAGGGAGTTGAGAAGTGAAGAAGTCAAAGGAGTGAAGTGTGGAAGTGGAAGTGCAAGTGAGCTGCGATTGCGATAAGGAAGGCTCCACCGGCTCGGACCCGCTTTTTCCGGCGCGGCTTCCATTTCTTTTCTTTCCTCTTCACTTTTGCTTTTTGCCCCTCCACCACTTTTTTTTTCTCCTTGCACTTTCTCCTCCTCCCCTTCACAACTCGACTCGGCTGGGAGAGAGTCCCTCGTATATTATATTGACACTAGGTGTCGGTCTCCCTCGCCATGGGCATCCCCAACCATGATCTAGACGCCCTTGAGCAACGCCGGCTCACCCTCGAAGACAATATCCTCCAGCTCCAGCAATCACTATACCACTGGAGAACCTGGGAAGCCGAATACGATGGTATCCGTGAGGAGATCAGCAAACTTGAGAACGATGCGTCGACCGAAGACTTCATGGTGGTTGGCCGCGATTTCGGAGGGACATTAGTGGACGAGGAGGAAATGCAGAAGATTCTGGGGTCACATGGCGTGGTACGCTCGCGCGCGCAGGTCGTTGACCTTCTCGGTCGGAGAATCGACTACGTCAAGCAGAATGTTGCCACCATGGAGAAAAGGCTACAGAGTGCCGAGAACGAGCTGCACGCAGTGGATGAGCAGGATCAAGTACCGGCCGAAGGTGGCGCCGATTTCGCCATGCGGGAGATCATGGAGGAGCTTGATGAAGACGGAGAGGTCGTTTCAAGCTCAGTCAACACTCCCGGGGATCAGGCCTCGCAGCTACTTGATGTGTTGAAACAGGCTGGCGTCCAGAATATCCCTGAGACTACGCAACCCGTACAGAACGCCGATTCCACTGCCGGAACCCCCGCCACGACTCAGCAGGCAAACGAAAAGCCGGTGGAAGACTCCCCTTCTCATGAGCACACCTCGCCAGACTGCCCCGTTCATGCCCCAGAGGCGAACGAGATTGTGCAGGATGATCCCGATATCGAACGGCCTGTCTCCCTCGTAACGCCCGAGGACCGTCAACAAGCCCCCGTCATAGATATTGACGAGTCGCCCGAAGACGCCAGACTGCGCCGAGAAATGTTTCAATATGGAATCGACGAAGTAGGCGCCATCGTCGCAGAGCTAGAGATGGACGAGGAAGGAAGCGAGTTCTCGCTCGACGGAGACGACGATCACGCTTTCAGCTCGGAGGAAGAGGACGAGGATGAGTTCGGCCGCTCACAAACCGTATTATCTGAGGACTACCACCAGCAAATGCGGGAGTTAGAAGCCAAACTCAATGCTCGTGGAATGTACAACGTTGGCAAAAATGCCGAGTCACTACCGGAAGAAATCCGTCAGGAGATCGAGAACCCCACGCCTATGGTAGAGCCTCAGTCTAATGGCGTCGCCTCCCTCGACAAAGGCAAGAAACCAAAAAAGCGGGTTGCTTTTGCAAATGATCTTGACATTGCACCGGCTGCTGAGCCGGCACCAGCTCCAACCGAGAAAAGGATACTCCCGCCAAAGCAGCCTGATGTTACGGTCTTGTCAGATGCAATTGTCGAACGAACGGAGCGTGCTCCCGAACCTCGACCGGCTGCGGGTGATGCCCCTAAGAAGGCTTCGCGATTCAAGAGTGCTCGCGCCGCGGCACCTGCTGGCGATTCAGTGAATGCCTCCCTTGCCGAATCTTCTCTGAAACCTTCTCATCCATCCGAACGTCGGTCTACTCGCAAACAAGCCAACGCTGTTCCGGCTACTACTCCTCCAGCTTTGTTCCCTGCTACGCCAGAAGAGCCCAGGCCATTCTCAGCTCCCATCACCGAGACTTCTGAAATTCCATCCGCCTATAAGCCCCCCAAGGGCAAAACCTTGGCCGATAACCTGGTCGAGCGCAAAGTCGCTCCTGGGGCAGCTGCGGCGCCTGAACCGGATGAGCTGGACGAGGAAATGCATCGCCGCGAGATCGCCTCGGAATTCTACCAGGTCCGGAACCGCATGATCAAGCAGCAAGGCGGCTTCGTGAACGACGATGATACGGAATACGAGATCCCTGAAGGACAAACTGAGCCCAAGCGCATCAGTAAGTTCATGGCTGCTCGCATGAAGTGAGCCTCTTGGCCTTCATCTTTCCAACCCATGTTGATTCAACAATTTATACCCAATATAAAACGATAGACTATGTTACAGCATTTGGCCCCACTCTGTGACTCGTAGCTTTCTGAGCCTCCCTCAGGCTTCCCTCTCCTCTCTTCCCTTCCCTTCCCACTAATAGGAATCTCGTCTGCTGTGGCCTTCGCCGCAATATGTGATTCTACCTCATGGTACGAACCACGAAGCGGATTCCAAGATCAAAACACGGGGTCAATTCTCTGACTGTGTATCCCTCAGGCATCCTGCGTTATCAAGGCTCTGTCGAACTGCAGAATTTGTCTGTATTGTGCCCGCAAGAGTACTTATGGGCTTTTTTTGTAGGGACGCGGGGCTGACGAGGGAGTCGAGTCCATGGGTATCCAGCTATTTTCACGTCCTCACATCAATCTTGTAGTTCAATAGACGTTTCCTCTACAAATATCATTATTCATTGCGTCTTACTCTGTTCTGTTTATTTGCGGAATATCCTTTCCAGTCGATATGAGTTCGACTTGAATATTGAGTATTGTGTTGCTGGAAAAATTCTTGCTATACACATACTACTGTCGTAGTTCATGAAGTCGGAAACACAGAAAGCTGATGAGATACAAATGTTCAAGATATTATTGTCTTTAACGATAGAAGCACTGCTCATTTCTCAAGTCCTCCAGTAACTTGAACCTATCAGAGAAATCATTATTGCATTGTCATGAACGGTCATAAAACATGAAATGAACCCATCAAACGGAGTTCCAGTGAGATGCATCAGTTGTAGATTCCCCACGCCACGCACAGAGAACCCCAAAGCGCATCCCAACCCCAACAACAAATATATGTGCCACTAATGCATATATTTGTAGTCGAACATCATGAACACCCAGAGTGGCGGCTGCCAGGAGAACGAGTGGGTAAAATACCCATGCATTTACCGCCAGTGGCGAGCAGGGATGGAAAGCAGAAACTGCTTTTAGGAGGAATAGTGAAAGTTGTAGACCCGGTGAAGAAATAGAGCTCATAACAATGTGCGGGAATCGGCCAGGTGGTGGTGGGAGAAGCTGTTGCGAGCCGACTGGTGATGGTGATCGCGATGGTGTCTCCTCATGCGAGTGTCTGGTAGGTGACACGGGTGGTGATGTGGTGGCATAGCGTTGTCGAACCACTAGATTCTGATCTGGACTCAGTGATGGTCGATTATTTAGGGTTGCTTCGGAGTCGGGCATCCTGCTGCTTCCGGATCCTGAGCCACTAGAGTCAAACATTGAGTCGCGCCGGAACGCCAATTGACTACTGTGGGCCGGTAACTTCTTCGTTGGAGATAGGCCGCGCTCAATTGACGGCTGTGGGCTGTCCGCTGGATGGATTCGAGGCCCACCGGGTATATCTGGACTAACTGAGCTGCCCCTTTTAAAGCGGAAGCTTTCAGTAGCACCGGCTTGGATGCCGTTTAATACCTCGTCGGCGGTTGGTCGCCACTTGGGATCCAAGGCTAGTAGACGTTCCAGGAATGTATAAAGCTTCTCGGGAAGATCAGGTCGACGTCGGCGTGCATTGTCGAATCCAGTCCATCCAGTAATTTCCGCGCGAAGTTGATCGAGATCCTCGTTTTCCTCGTGGACAATGTCGGCACTAGCGTAGGGAAGTTCGGCAAAGCAGAGGAAGTAAAGAATCATTCCGAGAGAGAAGATGTCTGATTTAAATGTAAAGTTCCCGAACGGACCGTCGGGGAAATCCTGTCGAAGCACCTCAGGTGCGCAGTATGAGACCGTTCCAGTTGCGCCAGTCGATTTGCGAATCGCGTTCTGCTGCTGAACCTCGCCAAAGTCGCTCACAAGTACTCGGATCCCATCACTTGTTTCATGTAGGAGGCAATTGTTAGGTTTCAAGTCACGATGAATGTACCCGTTCATATGGAGATGCCTTAAGCCGGAGGTAATGTCTCGGAAGAAAGAATAGATCTCATCGAGTTGGAGGATGCGAGGACCTCCCAGGTTAGCCCGTGCCTCAGACTTGCCCCTCGATTTGCGTCGGAGGCGATCTTTCAGTTGCTGTGCAGTAGTCGACGTCTGAACGGACCCATAGATGTAATCATGTAAATCGCCCGCATTGCAGTATTGCTGCAAGATAAATGCGCATGCAACGGGCGGGCCGAACGTGCTGATCTGGGCATTTTCAAGCCACACATGACGATATGAAACTAGGTTCTGGTGCGAGAGATGTTGAAGTAGCTGTACTTCGCCCAGTACTTTTTCCAGCCACTCGTGATCGTCGCCGACTGGAACGCGCTTGCAGGCGTAGTGGCCGAGGGATACCCCATCCAGCATGTGCTTGACGAGCAGAACAACACCTTTGCCACCCTTGCCGAGCTCTTTCTCCTCGACGAAAAATCGTTTGAAGTAGTCCTGACTGAAGGCTGCAGATGATATTCCCTGTGGAGGTGGTGCTTGCGCCGATGGTGACGGAGCGCTCGTGATTCCCCCTGGAAGGGCAGGTTGAACGAGCCGGCGACGTGGTGACGGAGGGCGTGAGGAGCTCGCTGAACTTGGCAGGCTGCTGTTGTTCAGCATGCGGAAGTAGTTGGGATTAATGAATTCCGCCTCTGGGTCGGTGCTTCCACGATGTCTGCCCCTGCTACTCTCTCGCATAGGGCGGTGGCACCAGGGACAATTTGCGAGCTCAAGATTGCCATCATGGGCGTCTGCTGCATTCCGCAGAGCTAGTTGCTGGGAATCACGGTCCAAAACCACGACCGAGTCATTGTGTCGGCTAAATCACGGTCAGTCATGAAAGAAAGCAGTGGTAGCGGGAACATACAGCACGACGTCGAGGTTTCCCCCATTATAAGGAACCATAGACATGTCGTCCGGCATAACTAACGACAACCCTTTGGAAGCCAAGACGATCACGGCGCGTGCAGCTCGGAGATGACGAGTTGTGACCCCACGCCGGCGGGCGGTGAGAGACACGGGAAGGCGCAGATCCGCGGTTACGCAAGGGGGATGAATGTAAAAATAGAATAGAATTGGGATTGTAAAGGTATGGAAAGAGATGGGACATTAGTTGGGGAAGAAGAGAAGGTGACAATTGGAAGAAAGACTCCTGCTAGGTAACCAACCTTGGAAGTAAGGTCGGTGTTGAGATCTTCAAAATCGATTTGTTACTCAAACATGTATGCTCCTGCACTCCCCAGGTACTATATATATCTGGACTACACTTGGGCACTGAGCAGGACTGCTAGTGCTAGTGGCACTCAGGCTGGCACGAGTTTGAATTTGGGTATTAACAGCTTGAAAGTAGCAAAATACTACTACTTGTAGTAGACCTCGGGAGGTAGTAGGCAGTAGGCACGGCCACCACGCTTGACTTGAACCGAGGGAGTTCATTACGATACGAGTACGAGTTTACGATGAAAGTCATTGTAGCAGAAGTCATTTTTATTGGATTCCTTGAAGGATCGGGTATCTCATGTGGGACCAGGTGGTCTCGGGGGTTTGCTGCCAGACTCGACTGGGACTGCATCAGGGTTGGGTTGGTGTCACCACAAATGATCCGGGGATCGTTTCGGATTGCACTCGCAATCCAGGAACGTGGCCTTCGACAAGACGCTGCTCATAGGACGTTTCCGCCCTGCTATATACAGATGTCAGGCACCTTGGCCCCGTGAGGGGGAGACAAACCCAGCTGGCGGTGGGGGTGATGGGCATGTATGCATCCTCTGTGTTTCAAGAGTCGCAAGCCATCTTGCGGTGACCAAAGACCAAAGACTGAAAATTGGGATTGCATCCGCGATAACACGAGACGTTCAGTCTTCCTCACCACTCTCGACATCACTGATCTCGAGGTTGGCAATGGAATCGTTGTCATCGTCGTCGTCTTGACCTTCATTGAAGCCTTCAAACTCGGGCCCGGATTCGGAATCTTCGGATTCGGCATCATCGGCTGGTTCGTCGGTCTTCTCGTCGATCTTGCGCTTGCGTCCCATCTCACCCAGACGGCCTTCACGGCCCTCAATCTTTTCGTCGTTCCCCTCGCCAGCAGCGGACTTGGGAGGAGGCGTGAACCAAGGGGTCTTTCCGCGTAGGAAATCATTGATGACCATCTTGGCCACACCATCCAGATCCGGCTCGCCGCCCTTGAGCAGTCGACCACCTTTGCGGGCCAGTCGGCTCAGGAAGTCAATGGCATCAGAAGGATCCTTGATACCATAGGTGCGCTCCAGGTGACGGGGCTGAACACGGCGGAGAACAGCAGGGATGTACTGTTCGGGGTTTTCAACGTTCTCCACACGGCAGACACCACGAAGCAGAATGTCTTCCTCAGTGTCATTCTGGTTGGGGGGAACCACACCAGGACAATCGATGAGATAAATCCTCTTCATCAGCGTGACATACTGCCATACCTTGGTCTCACCGGGGATGGGGGCAACGGTGCAGACTTTCTTCTTACGGAGAGTGTTGATGATGGAAGACTTGCCCGTGTTGGGGTAACCAATCAGACCGACAGAGATCTGTTTACGGTCGGAGTGCAGACCCGAGAACTGGCGCAGCAATTGAATCAAAGAACCCTTGCCGAAAGAGTTGTTGATGGAAGCGTGCATTGCGAGAGTCGGGTAGTCTTTAGACAAGTGACGAACCCAAGCGGCCTGATGTCAGATGCAAATTAGTATATTGCAACCAAACATAATGGGTGGAAAGGTAAGAATGTGTGGGATGTTACTAAGAGTTCTACCACTGAGCCACCAAAAAAGGCAGAGGCAGAACTCAACTCAAAAACAAAACACATCTGTCCCTTGCGACAGGCCTTCAAGACGAAGACCCGTCAACCTAGGTTCAGAAAGAAATTCGGTGCGGGACAGTGTTGATCTACCAAAGCTGTAACAGACAGACCTCCATTGAGCAAAGCACGACATGAGTCGTAGGAAGAAGCCTTGACTTAGCGATGGAACGGCTCGAGGGCCGAAAAAACCAAAAAGCATAGAAAACGAACGCAACAAAATAAAAAACGGAAAAGAGGCATGTAAAAGTGAAAGCAACGTCGGGGGATGATTGAAACTTACAGCAACACCGGTCGGAACAAGATCACACTTGTTCAACACAAAGATGAGATGCTTGTGAGGAGCCTCCTCGCGAATGTACTTCTCAATACTGCGGCAACGAGTGCCGTCGGGATCACGGGCATCCAGAACATGGATGACCACATCGGACGAGTCGATGACCTTGTAAAGCTCGTTCCAGATACGCTTACTTTGGCCCTTGGAGAAGACGGACTCGCGGGCGGTAGTGAGGTTCTTCTCCTCGGTTTCGCCAATATCACCAGCCACGATTGGTGTACCATCATCGTGTGTACCGTTGTCCAGCTTGTCGTTGTATGACTTCTGAAGACTGGCAGTTTCGCCAGCGAGGTCCTCTAGAGAAGAGACACCCAGCTTGACGCGTTTCCGCTGAGCCTTAGGTCCGAAGGTATCGCCGAATGGGTTGTTTTCAATCGCCATCTTGGCCTGATGTTGCTTGAGCCCATTCACGGTATCATTGTCCCGAATCAAACTCATGGGCAGTTTGTTGGTCTTGAGGAGCACCTGGTAAGGGTCCGAGGCACGCTCGGCAACAGCGTCACGGAATGAGGAGAGAGCCTCCTGAGAGATGACTCGAGTGTTGCCGAACCATTTACGGTTGGGCTCGATGCGAGCGACAGGGGCATCGCGGGATTGGTAAGAGGCAGCGACAGTGATGTCTCCCTGAGCGTTGCGCCGAGCTTTACCATCCTTAAACATGTTCAGGTGCTTCACCTTCTTCGCGGAGCTACAGACGGTTAGAAAATGCTAACCACAAGGAGATGCGATACATACCGATAGAAGTTTTCACCTTTGGTCCTCACATTGCCCATGCCATCGTCGACCTTTCCCTGCCGCTCTTTACGAGCGGCCTCCTTTTTTCCGGTACCCATAATGAGGGTTCTTCTGTGAGCGAAGATTGAAAAAAGGGGAGTTGACCTTGCAAAAGGCAGAAGCAGAAAATCGAAGGCGAGACCAAACACGAGGTGAGGCAGAGCGCGAAGAGAAGAAGAGAAATTTCTCAAAGAAAAAGGCGGACTATTTTTTTTCTGCTGCGCACGGACCAGGCAAAATCGCTTCTGCCGCCTTCCGCCTTTGCCAGCCCGCGCATCCTCCTTTCTCTTTACCTGTTGACCTCATTGAACTCCAGCCTGCTGCACTCGCTGCTAGCACGATCAGGCCAATTCATTCTGTACACCCCCATTGAAACATCTGCTGCACAATGTCCGCCTTCCGCGGCACCCGGGCTGCCACACGCGGGTTTTCGACCACCGCTACCAACCTTCGAGTCGGCCCCGAGTCTCCCCATTTCCTCGATATCCCTCCCACTATCCAACCTGGCGATGCCGTGAAGCAAAAGGTTAAGGGTACCTTGCCCGTGCCTCGCGAGCTTTTCCCCGCTCGCCGTGCCGACAAGCCGACGAAGGAATATGTCGACGCAGTATCACCCGTGCGCACCACGAAGCCGAAACGCGCATCGGATGAGCTTGAACGTGAACAGCAGCTTTTCAAGTTGAGAATGGGCCGTCGCCGGAGAAGCCACCTTCGTGAGAGTCTGGACCTTCTGTACGCACGGAAGCAGGCAGCAGAGAAGACCATGGTCAACCGAAGCCGTGAGAGCCAAAACCGCCGCCAGCGCATTTTCCGGCAACCAGAAGCTGAAGATGAGCGTCTGACACGGCCATCCGTCGTGGCGGCCATGCTTTCTCCGAGCGACACTTTCCTGCGGGATTCCAACCGCGCCCAACGATTGGCCTTCTCCAAGGCCCGCCTGGAGGCCAAGGAGGCAGAAAAGACGGCACAACACCAGGACGATCTCCACTCGCTTTATATGCATGCGCGCACTTTTATCACAAACGAGGAACAGCTCTCTGCGGAAATCGATCGAGTGTTCCCAGATGGCGAAAACGTGGCCTGGCGGAACGACCACCAGCCCGGCGAGAACGTGTGGAACCTGGGAGCTCCCCCGACCGTGCAGGCTGCTGTCAATGAGTCGCGGAAGAACGAAACTGCTCGCTGGGATGTGACCCAAGACCGTGTTAAGAAGCTCGGCGAGCAGATCACTGGTGGCAAGCTCTAGATGGGGATCTCTTATCATTGTACAATATTCAAACTATCGCATTTTGTTTCTCCGCATCGGTATTGAGATTAGAAAGGTCATGTGAAATATATTATTGGACCAACTTGAAGTCAGTATTCTTGCCTCTTTCATCCCATAGAAGTTTAGTGCTGCCCGAGTACTATCCCAACGCCGACCGAGAACCTGAAGCAACCTGTTTCTAGAGACGGACATATAACGGAATCGCACTTTTCAAAACGTTTTCTTGGGTCCGTTAACTGATATGCAGCAAGCTAGATCTTTGCTGTATTCCAGGCGACACCATGAACTGTCTCTGCTATAGTGCTGACAAGTGTACTTCGGGCATAAAAAGGGAAGATGTAAGCCTACTGAAGAATACGTGGAAAAATTGGTAAAGCTCGATATAGCAAGGGACTTTTTTTTATTCAAAGTAAATATACCTATCTATCCTATGTTCTACCTAAGAGTCCTCACGAGTCACGGCCGCTTACAAGATATCAATCGAGGTGCCCGAGGTCCTCCGTGACCGAGGTTGGAGAGTGGAGCAAAGTTCGATTATCGGAGATTTCCAAATAGCCATGAACATCTCGAGCCTCATTGATGTCGTTAGAGTCCGATGAAGTGAAATAACTTAGTCGATGGCTGTCAATTGAGGCCTGAGGAGGATTCTCAACTATCTTCCGTAGTTCGCTGAGATCATTAGGAAGCTGGACATCGTGCTCAATATCGATGATATGTCGACCCGCCTCGTAGATGGCATTTGAATCCCATAATATTTCTCTTCTGCAACATTTCTCCTTTATCAAGGCAAGAGCTCTGAGACGAAGTGGGAGGTAGCGACACTTCATGACGGTGAAGTATAGTTGGGGAGCAAAACCCATCTCAAACATAAACTTGGGCGCCCTGGACCAAAAAGGATCTTCTCTGGGTGGTGACTGTTCAGCGATCTCGACAATGCGTTCAAAATCATCAATATAGGCATCATAAGCGGTTTCGTCATCCTCGATGAAAGAGTTTGTCCAAATTTTTGATGCTAGCCATCGCATCTCCAGTATGCGGGCAATAGATGTATATCTGGGATCTGCGTCTGACTGCTCTCGCAATGGGGTAAATGAGACAAGCCATGTCTCTAGATTGACATTCAATCGTTGGATCTCTTTTGAGAAAAATTGTGAATACTTCGACAGACAAGCTGGGGAAGAAGCCTGATATCTTTCTCTTAGACGGGCTAATTTTACCGCATGGTATCCTAACCAGTCAATCATCTCCTGTGCCTGAGCAAATGTATGAAATGGGGCAGTGACGGATGGATAGCCCCCATTTGTGAGCAGAGGAAGCTCCTCGAGACACTCATTGGAAAATAAAGGAACGAAACTCAGATGTCGAAAGATAGATGCCAGCTCTGCGTTTGGGCGAGATGAATTCATGAGTAGAATACCATGCCTGCAGTGGCTAACTGCCGCCTGTTTATTACCTCGCAGGCACTCGATGCAAGAGAAAAGAATAGAGACGATGATAGCTGTATCGACTTGTTCAGGGTGATGGGCCTTAAGAGAGATGATATCCTTGATGGCACTGCTATAGTGCCGCATTGCATAACCATCGCCATATGGTAGTCGTAAGTCCTTTGCCCCATTACTGAATTGTTCGTACAGTGAGCTGATAGTTATGGCGGCATGTCTTGCCGCAGGTTCCTGGTGGGCGAGCTGAGATACGAGGTGAGTCCAGAACGATCGGCCCAATGGCCCAGAGAGAACAGGAGCGACAACGTGTTGAAAGAATTCCAAGCTGCGCAGAGAGTTATCGTCCGCGTTGGGTATTCTGGAGGGTACGATTTGGGATAGTTCGGTCCGGGAAACTAGAAAGTATCCGTCGCATTTTCGGCCTGTAGATTGGCAGCGTTTGCAGATTGGATGTGTTTCATCGCACTTGACCCTGCGAATCCTGATGTGGGGTATAGATTAATTTCTTGGCCTGAGCTGAGGGAAGAAGAGCAAGGATAGACCTACTTGCATGTCGCACAGCCAGTTCGTACTCTTTGCAAGCCTTGACGCCGCGTATTAAAACGATTCACTTGACTTTCGTTCATTTTGAATCCTCAGGGATCATAAAAATGCCAGAGCGGAGTTCACCCTCAGCAGTGGAAAAAGAGCTAATATGAGTAAGACTCGAGATGGGTGGATGGAATGGGGCTGTGCACATCCGATTCCGAGTGTGACTCCGGCAAATTTAATTGTGTGCAGGGGGTCATTCGAAGCCGCATATGCAGAAGCAGTCTCTAGTTAGCGCATGCAGCCTTGTGGCTAGGTGCTGCATTTGGTTGTACCCGGTCGAGAGTTAGGGAAAGCAAACCAATCAGTTGCATGATACTTAGTTATCGTAAGCTTAACCCCACCTGGGGCGCCTCAAAATTATCGGGGCTGAAGTACTGCAGTGGAATTCCATGCAATAGGGCTGACGAATTGCATAAGCTGGCCAGTCCCAAACTCCATCACCCACACCACTCACCAGCCAGGGTAATCCATACACCTTACGGGTCTTCATTCTTTCAATCGTAGCGGTTTATGCCAGATAGCGTGTCGTGCTGGAACAATACATTTTTTTACAATGTACAACGCAGACCCTGAATGACTAGTGGTGATCCAATTTTCCACGTTATCACTTGCTAGCTCGTAGTGATCCCTAGCCAACCAGCAAATGATCATACAGTTGATCGATTTTCGTTTTTATTAGCATTCAATTCGAGTTCGGAACGCAACCTATAGAAATTCAATGCAATCATTATCTACCCGTCTTTTCCACCTGCTCAATTTCAAGAAAGAGATGTGAGTCAAGTCCAACGGGTCTTGCCTGCTTCTCAAGTTGGTTTCCACATTCCACTAGAGTCGCTTGCTCTTCGCTGGAATCGGGAGTGAATTCGAGTTTTCGGTACTCGCAATTTAAGTATCCAGTGCCTGTGGGGGAAAATGGATTAGCTGTCTGTTCGAGGACAATTGGTCCGACTAGGGCCCTACTGCGAGATTTGTCATATCCGGTCCAGTCCTCGGTGAAGTAGTGAAGAAAGCCTCCATGTGATACCAAAGCAATTTCTTTCTCAGGACGACTCCATATCCACTTTCGCAACTCAGCAGCTCTGTTCCGAACAGCACTCAATGTCGGGGCGTAGAATCCTTTCTAGCAAAAATTGTGAGACAATGGGAATGCAATGATCCTGAGACAAGAACAAATGTTACCTTGGAGTTCCAAGATTCGCCCACCAGACTTGTATCTAGATTTTCCGGGCTGTATGACGGAGCTGCCTCATTAATCAATTTTGGAGCCTCTGTATTCACAAAATCGACATCGTGGCCGAGATCGCACGTAAAGCCACTGATTTCCTGCGCCTCGGGAGTCAGGACCAAAGGGATTTGTCTTTCATTCAGCCCAGGCGCGAAGACATATGCGGCGGTTTGAATGGTACGTTGTAGTGGAGAGGCCAGGATAAGCGAGATGTTTTGGGGAGATGGAAACCTTTCGCGAAGCTCTAAACATTGAGCCTTCCCCTTGTCAGTCAATAAGGGATCTCGCAAATGATGAGAGTTCTAAGCTGAAGTGTGAGAAGCAATCTTAGACGATTTTAATTGGATCAGGTGCAGTACATTAATGTTGTGTTCACCCTCGCCGTGGCGAATAACGTAGACAATTGGTGGCATTGTTGTTGACTTATTGGTTCCTTTAAACGCAGAAGTTTTAAAGATACAAACACGACGACATAAATGTTAAATACTACTTTCGATGGAAGGCTTGGTGGAGCCCTTCTGCCGAGTGTCAAATGTTTCTCTCGGGTAGCATGCCTAAATCCACCTCGCCGCTCGGGAGAATTACCATTTCAAGAGGCCACCCTTTAAGCGCCTATCAATCCGCGCAAGAGTAAGAAAGAAATTTCCGGGGTTACTGAGACCCACCTCGGAATAATTCCCTTCAGAGATACTCACATATTACGTCGCGTCTGTAATTTGCATATTACTCTTATTGTATTTTGACTGAATTGATCGCAGTCCGTCCTGGATATTGCAGTTACCCACTTAACACTGCAGGACTTTTCCATTTCACTATGGCGACCGAGAGAGATATACTCTTCTTTTCGCGCACATATGCTAGGGATTGGAATGGCTACCCAATTGATTTAAGCCACCGGCACATGGAACTTCCGAGAGAACTAAGAAGGTTCAGAAATCATACTTGGTCGGGTCCGGGCTGTGGCTTCGGCGTGAGTCCTCGTATTTGAGTTTGTGTCTTCCAACATCGGGAGCTCCAGGGACCCTGAGCAATGGATTGTCGATTCATATCTATACTTTCGATGTTATTCTTAATCGGATGGGCCATTTCTCCTCCTAAATATTCTTCATGTTGTACCGAATATACCACACGTGATGAAACGGTGATATCACGTGGTGGGGAATGGAACGTACACGGAGAACCCCCCTCCGGCACTCCACGTCGACAACAAATTCCATATTCTGCTGTCTCGGCGGTATTCAAAGATAATTGAGTAGTCTGGAGAATGCGGTAGACCTGAATTTCCATGGCGCCTAAGGTCAAGCGTTCACACACTGGCTGGTATGCATCCCACATTTACCCTTCGCAAAATCAATAGATGGTCTTACAGATATATATGCAGCTTAACATGCAAAAGTCGGAAGCTAAAATGCGATGAGACAAAGCCTTCTTGTCGTCATTGCGTCAAAGCTTCTCGTAACTGCAATTATGGGAATGTAAACATTTTCCGAGGCCAGGCGATTCATTCGACACCAAGGCATAAACGAAGAGGACGGGGTAAAAGTAACGTGCTGGAGGAAGACAGTCATGTATTTGAAGAGGGAAATACGTGGCTGGAAATTCCGTCAGAGTGTAAGTCAACCCACTAGGAAACTGCAATTATCTTTTCTTTAATCTCACATGAGACAGTGACCTTTGTTCACGTCGATGATCCTTGGGCAGCCGATGACCCAGATATTGAAGGAGATACTCATGTTCAAGTTACACCGGAGAAAGAGGACGAACCGAACCTGGCGGCCGGTATTGTCGAAGAGGCGCATATTTCCAGCCACAACCAGACACCATGTTTTGCATCTATTCAGTCTTCGCCTCTTCCTTACCCGCCTATCTTAAATACGCCTCGCCGAAACGTCTCACCGGCCTATTCAGCCGATCATTCTGAATTTGATATTTTCGACAAAGTCGTCAATTCATATTTGGTGCGGCACTTCAAGGAAGGCCCGGGTCAATGGTAGGTATAATCGATAACATTTTTAGATCAGTGCGCTGACAAGTGTAAAGGATGGACCTTTTCGATACCACAGCGTACTTCTCGTCAAAGGTGCCGGTTATTGCGGCAACAAAGCCCCTGCTAAAGTCAGCAATCTGTGCTCTTTCTGCCAAGCATCTAAGACATGTTTGTCAAGCAGGGAATCACACTACAGAGAGCAATGACCCTATTCCAAACTATGCAAAGCTACCCTTGACAAATGGGGAGATGTGGCAGTATCATTCCGCAAAGCACTACGACCAAGCACTTCGCAGCCTTAAAAATGCCATTGATTTAGAATCATACGCTGATAATCCCTCTGGGAAGGAGGAGATGCTTGCCGCTGTTGCCATACTTTGCTGCTTTGAGTTGATGGATGCCCCTGGCAGTGCATGGAAGGCTCATCTCAGTGCCCTTCCGCTTTTCAACGATACAAATACTATATCCATGACCAATACGTCATCAATTGTCATCCCACGAACGGCCATCAAAGGGCCAATATTTTGGAGTCTCGTACGGCAGGACCTATTATGTGCCTGTGAGTTTTGCAGAAGCTACCTTATTGTTTATACGTGACTGACCATTCAGTCATAAGCGAAACACCAACTAGACTGGAGCTGAACGACATGCGATTGTGGCAGAATGCAGGTCTAGCGACTAATGAACATGGCGCGCTACTCCCCAGTAGTCCTTTCAATATCATGGACATCCAAAACTCGTCGGGCTTCGAGGAAGATACAAAGAGCAATGAGCTCACTTGGATCCTTGGAAAAATCGCAAATCATCTCACGGCAGGTGACGCATTGCTTCCCGAAGAAAATGACCTACCACGAGGCCAGCGGCCTTCAATAGGCTTGACTCAAGAGCATCTTTCCGACAGATGGAATCTTTTGATGACAGAGTTGGATAATTGGCATGATTCGCTGCCTCAGATTTTCGACGTAACGGCTCGTACACGAGAACTAGGCCGATCAAATCCTCTGCTTCGGTTGAGTTTCAAAACCTTTGAGCAAATATGGTTCGATCTCCCCCTGTGTGCAGCAACGGTTCAAAGCTACCACCAAGCGAAGATTCTGCTGTATGCCAACGAGCCACAAGAATCTACGGCTATTAGATCCACTGTGTCATCTCGGCTAAGATCTTATCGACATGCTCTCACCGAATCGATCTATCATGCTAGGCAGATATGTGGAATAAGCCTTGCAAATTCGACAGATTCAGTTAGGATCAACTCCATACAGGCCCTGTTTGTTGCAGGGCAAGTTTTTCAAGAGCGACACGAGCAGGATGCAGTCATCGAACTGCTTGTTGGAATTGAAAGAGACCTTGGATGGACTACAAAATACCATGTATCCAAATTGACCGACGAATGGGCGAGAGGTAGGGAAGATAACCACAATGATCGAGCCGAACAGAGTAATGATTATGACTGGGGTATACCATAGTCATCATACCAGAACATTATTGGCTATTGTTTCACGACAAATGACCAGGTCCAAGATGGCCGATGAAGAAGGTGCATATAGTCGTAACTAGGACATTTCGAAGCGTCAAAGATCGGTACGATGGCTGTTCCACGCATATATCGAGGCCGTGGAGGCGCGACTTCCATCGCGAACCTGCTGCACTAATAGCCTCGCCAACCATTTTTGAGCACTGGGAAAGTTGCCTAATGAATAATCGATGAACCCAAACACCCGCATCAGATTCCCCAAACGCCTAGTGGATCTGGCCCGGAGTTTGCTCGTGTTTCTTGTAGCTTCTTCACGCGCTTGACCAAGGTACCAACACAGATCGGCCCGACCAGTGTACAGATAGAAATGGCCCATATGATCACCAGATAAATTTCAGATGTATCACCCGAAGACCCAGTTGAGAACATACCCTGGCTTTGTGCCAGTGACGCAATCAGATACCCAACTTCTCCTCGAGCTACCATTGCTAGTCCGAGAATGGAAGGCGGATATAAAGATTTGGGCTTTGGAGGGAACGTGACAGCGGAGCGTTGATTCAATGATGTGACCTCACTAGCCTCCCGAGGATCGGGCTGATGAGCGGCAATTTGATCAGGTTGGGAGCTATGGACCCCACTTGAATTTGAACTTGATAGGCTTCTGCTTGTCTGGCCGTGTGAAGCATCGGTATTCTCTTCTGGCGATTGAACAGCAGAGTTTGATGAAGTCTGTTGTTTCTCCTTTTGCGTTTTATTGAATTTCCGAGGCGCACAAAATGGGCCCAGGCGAGAAAAAAAACCTTTAAACCCAGTGACAAAATTGAATACGGGACGCATCGAGAATCGTACCAACCAAAGGCCAGTGACCATCTTTCCAAACATCATCAGGAGAGAATAGATAAGACCACGCCAGATGACACTTCCCCGGAACATTTCGGTAATAGGAATTGCAAATCCAATTGATGCCTGCATGAGTTGTTATTATGATAACGAGAATGAGAATATCTGATACTGACGAAGAATAACGGGATCAGAATCCTAACAACTGGTTGCTTGTAGTATTTTTCGTAAACCTTTTCGCCTGTTGGCACGTCATCACACTCGGCACTCGAAAGGACCGTAGAAGGTTCATTCGGCTGTTCGGTGGCAGGTTCGGACCCCGTCTGAGAGACATCGTGAGCAGCAGAGCCTGGTACCTTGGAATCCGCAATGATGCCGTCAAACCAAGTGAGTATCACACCTGCAAGATATGCAGCAAACAGGCTCGACGTCCCCGCATACGTGGCCCCGGTCACAATTCCCACCAGAACAGCTGTCTGATATAGGAATGCAAACTGCATTGTCATCATAAAGGATGGTATTCCGAGCTTGCGGGATAGCGCATTTTTGACACAGGGCCCAATGAGGATGGCGCAGAGCAGGAAAAGGCCAACCGCGAAGCCAATGGAAACAAATAAGGGCCGGATGACAGTCGTAACATCGAAGGATGAGCCAGATCCACCAAGATTTGAGATGATCTGGACCATTACCAAACCAACGACATCATCGAGCATGGCAGCGCTGGTTGTGACAGTACCAAGGCGTGTCGCGATCAAATTTGTCGTTGAGAGGATGGTGAAGGTAGTTCCGAGACTTGTGGCACTGAGAGCTGCACCTGCAGCGAATGCTTGTAATGAGCTTACTCCGACCAGTTCCTTGAGGATGAATGATAAACCCATCGGTACACCGATTCCGGTGAAGGCGACGCAAAGAGAAACCATTAAATTGGTTTTTACTTCTTTGATGGAAGTAGACAGACCACCTGTAGTAAATTAGCGATGGTTTCGGGAAAATTTGACGACTATTCTTACCCTCATAGACAAGCATGATCAGTCCAAGGTAGCCCAGTTGCTGAATAACAGTTTCTGTCTCACGGTTCAGCCATTTTGCTCCGGGTGTACCCCAAAGGATACCGATGAATAACTGTCCAATCAGCCCACAATATAGGAGTTTATCGAGGCAGACATTGACAATGTTCAAAGCGATCAAAAATCCTGTTTGGTTGAGGATGGTTGTTATTGGCGGTTCGTGGTAGGCTAACGCCGCCTCTGGGCTAGCCCCGGCCATCTCCAAATCAAGTGAGACCCTAGCAAGGTGCGTTCTCCGGAATTGATAATTAAGTACCTTACAGCAATGGCTCTGAAAAGAAGCCGGGAAGGCAAGAAGCGTGGTTGCGAAGAGAATGTGACTGCGCCTCGCGACTGGCGGCGGGAGTCGAAAAGGCGGACTCGGCCGAGTCTTGGCACTTTCCAGCGGTGCCACTGCCAATTGTATTACAGCTTACTGCATTGTTACTTCATTGTATGAGCGGAAATTGTAAATTGGTTTCAGAGGTTCAATTTATCGTTACATTAGAATGGAGAGAGACTAAGTAAAGCACAATGTATAAATCAGGGTCTGTGGAAATATCGCCTGCGCCTTATTTCAACGCCAAAACCACCACCGAAGTATAAGTCGAAGCAATATAGTCATGGATCCGCTCAACTCGGAGCCCAGCAGTATCTGCAAGGAGCTCCCACTGCTTATGCGTTCTCTCCTTGCCACCGCAGGCAGCCAATAGAGCAATGTCAGCCAAGGTCTGCTGCCAGGCAGCCCCGGTATCCGGCAGAACAGCATCATCAATGAGGAGGCGAGAGTCGGTCGACATGGCCACCGCGATATTATGGAGAATTTGACTTGCTTCCTGGTCCGGCCAGTCGTGGATGATTCGGCGGAGATAGTAGAACTTGGCACCTATTCAAGCAGTGTGAGTCCTGGCCTGGGTAGAACGACGGAGATATTAATACTCACCCACTATCGGCTGCTTCTCGAAGAAGTTGTAGGGCTGAATTGTGACACCATCAATTGGAGATAGATCACCCACAACTGATGGAAGGTCTTGCAAAACCAGACGTCCGAGAAGATTGGGGTATTTCTGCCCGAGTAGAATGCTCTGGTGGCCATGTCCACCTCCAACGTCCACGAAGAAAACCTTCTCGGATCGTTTGGCGGGACCAGAAATAATCTTTTTCGCCTCAGAATCTAGAAGTTCAAATCCCTCAGTCCATTCGGATCCCTCTAAGGAGGTCATCACCTTTTGGAACGTATTGTAGTGCTCCGGGTGTTGAGAAAGCCAGTCGAAGCAAGTGAGATCCGTGTTGAAAGCCTTGTTGAACGGGGTGTATTTGATACTCGTGATATCTTGATAATTGGTCTCCTTGAAGAATTCGGGCATTGCTCCTATATTATGAGCATGGTAGTTGAATCTGATAGCTGAGATTTAGCAAATTGTTTGAGACGAGGGGAATTAAAAGTAAAACACTCACCCATGGGATACCATCGCCTCTCCCATATCATTAGCAAAGAGATATGTCATGTTGCTACCTGTGTACTTGTTGGTATCCACTTCTTTAATCGCATTGGTGGAAGCCAGATAGCGAAGAAGTCTCTCTGCCACCGAGTCAGCATTTCAAATATATACTAGTAGAAGATGCGAATATCTTTTCGTCTTTACCGAGTAGATCAGCTGATGCCCCAGTGCTATCTGCCAACTGGTCCACTGTCAATGGATCCGAGCTCCTCGCAATGGTGCGGAATAAGCCTAGGTCTATTACTATCTGAATGACTGGGACGATAAGGGCCTGTCTCGGTCAGTTTTTCGGCCCACACTCAATCATCAAGATATGGGAGAAATACCGCGTTTGCAATATCCATAAAAACCTCTTTGGGTCTTTGTAGCTCGACTTGAACCCGGCGGAGGGCCCTTTGAATATCCAGGCGAGTGGTCTCATCGGCCGATTGGACCAAATCGCAGACCTGAGAGATGATGGCGTCCATTGTACAGTGAGATGTTGTCAGTTATGGATTGGTGATGATGGATGTTGGATCGAAAGGACTGGGGGTGGGATGAGAATGAGGATAATATATATCGCTATCGAGGTGCATTCTCCTCTTTTATAGTTTGTTCTTGCCCTTGCTGTTGTTGGGCTTTGCTCTATACTCCGACCTATGTCCGATGTCTTGGGTCCGCGGAAGTTCCGCGGACTGTTCTGCCGCTGATTGGCTGGCAGCCATTGGAGAAGCCACCCATCTTCCACCTCTTACCTCCCACCTCCCACCTGCCAACTGCCACCACTCCTCATGCATCGCGTCGAAAAGAATCGGTCGGGGCTGTCGCGATCCCGCCCAGTTTCCTGTGACTTCTGTCGGTCACGTAAGCTTAGGTGCAGCCGGCAATTCCCTTGTGTCAACTGCACCAGCCGAGGCCTTACCTGTCAACTGAACGAGTCACTAAGAACAGCAAATCTAACAAATCTAACAACATCTGCGCCAGGGGTCACTTCTGCCAATGATATTCAACCATCGGCTTTTGAAAATGAGGTCATGACGCGTTTGCGCAGATTGGAGGATATTGTCATTAGGCAAGGGCAGGATAAATCTCCTGCAACTGCTTCCACTGGATCCTCAATGCAGATGGGGTCTTCACCAGTTCAAATTCAGCCTTCATCGCGGAAAGTTGACGCCAACAGCCCAGTAGCAAGATCTCCTGCGAGTGATGTGGACTGGCTGGAGGGTAATATCACTCATCCTGGGTCAGCGGTACGTTCTGTTGACAAAAGTGACACGATGATATATCTGACACCCTTTGCTAGAGCTGTCTTCTCCCATATGAGGTGGAATTCAAAGCATGTTCGATCCATGACGCTGCATTTTCTGGATCTTCAATTAACGAGAATGGCACGCCATTAAGATGCGTTTGGATTCCACTGTACGCCGAATCGAGAGAGATCGCCGAGAAGTACCTTGAGGACATCACGCATATCCACCATGTTGTCCATGGACCATCGTTCCGTGCATTAGTTGATGGCATCTACGCAAATTTGGACAGAAAAGCTCCGATAAATCTAGGGGATGTCACTCTCCTTCTGGCAGTGATCACCAGCACCACCTTTTTCTGGACGGAGCGCGATACACTGAAGCCCTTGTTCACATCAGCAGAGGAAGCCAACGAACATACCTCGGCTTGGCTCAAGCGGACCATGGATCTGCTGGAATTCTCTCGTCGAATGGGATCTCCTTCAATTGAAGATGTCCAAGCTTCAATCATTGTTGGATTTGTTATCTGCAACATGGTGGGCATCACTTCCCAAGCCCTTTCCTGGTTCTCCTCTGCCACATCTATCGCGTGGCAGCTTTCCCTTCACCGAATTGACCATCCACAAAACGGAGATCTGAATACTCCACGACCAGATTCTATAGAGGCGGAAATTGCTCGAAGAGTCTGGTGGAACCTCGTCGGAGCTGACTGGTATGCTTTGAAAAGGCGATTAGAATGCTGAGTCTCTGACAAAGTAAACAGGCAATTCTCACAGTTCCCGGGGGCCCAAAAAGGCATCTACATGATTAACCCTGGACATATGGCGACAAACAAGCCCGTCAATGCGAATGATGAAGATCTTGTGGATGGGATGGAAGGAGTCGGCCAACCCATGGACCAACCAACCTCCATGTCCTACTGCCTCCAGAGATGTCGCCTAGCCGAGCTCTGCCGTGAACTAACTGACAGCGAGCCTTTTGCAACGGCAAGAGTCAGAATACCACCCTACGAGAGAATCCGAGACATCGATTCAAAAATGACTGCATTCGTCAACGGTCTCCCGCCGTTTTTCTCCCTCGACTATGAAACAGGCAACCTGCCCGACACGGACCCGCGTAGATCAGCCCCAATCACAGTGCAACGGTATATCCTGAATTGTCTCGTTCACACTCAAAGATGCCGATTACATCTGCCATACCTGACCAGAAGCGCCAAAGATCCGAAATATCTCTTCTCAAAACACGCATGTCTGGAAGCGGCACGAATGGTAATTCGCACTGAGCGACAACTCTCGACCGAGAACTTACCATTCGTCTTAAGCCGCCTAAAATCCTCTGGCATCACGTACTGTGTATGTATGGCCATCATTGTACTTCTAATGGACGTTTGTTTGAGTAAGAGTCAATACGCGGAGGATGACCGCGAGCGCCGAATGGAAATCTTCAATGCATTCACCGTCCTCGAGGAAGCGAAGGGTCAATCCCCTTTTCCTGAAAAGATCCTCGAATCATTTTACTCTGTTCTACAGCGGTATAAGATCCCGTTTGTGCCTACCGAAGAGAATGATCAACCTAACCGGCCAGCCCTGCTCACCCCGCAAACCATTTCGATGGCGCCCCCCGAGTCAGCTGCCGACGGACTGCCGTTTGACCCGACACTTCCGTCTTTCAATGATCTCTGGGAGACATTCGATGCCAATGTGGATCTAACCACTCTCGACTGGAACACTCTATTTGCCGAACTGGAGTCGCCATTCATATCGATTTGACTCGGCAGTGCTAATGTGAAATGAAATCGAACGAGGTGGCTATCTGGGAGACCTAATGATGCGTGTATCTTTTACCATGACATGATAACACTAAACTAGCGAACACCAGGGAGTGCTGTATCATTAACTGACGCGTTACGCGAATTGTTCAGAAAATGCCGTAGATCTCCAACCACAGCATAACCAGGACTCCGAAGTCAACTCAGTGATCTTCGCAGCCTCATAACTATCTTTTCCCCCTGATTGCACTACAAGTTTGAACTTGAAGCGACTAGCGGCGGTAGAACCCTGCAGTCTCAGCGCGAGCCCACAGTTATCGTGATGTACAAAGCAACTACCACTAATAAATACGAATGACATGACATCCAGGAACAATCAGCGACCGGCGCACAATTTGAAATCACATCTATGACGCAACCTACAAGCAGGCCCCAGCTTGAATTCGTTATGTAAATGTATCGAATCCTCTGAATCACGTCTTTCCCAACGGTGCCCCGCTTAGACCAGCGCTCCACCAGCGATCGGCCGGGATTAAACCTTGGCTGGCGTCAGGGCTAACACTGGTGCCCGCTAGCTCAACGGTCAACTTGAAGTGGGCGGCGGAAATTAAATTTAAATTTAGAGCGACGATGATGTTGCTTCCAAGTATGTTCTACATAATTGCCAGGTTCAGTGTACATAGTGCGAAGTAGCTGCCAGGGCCGTCAACCATCGGAACTATTTCAACACTCCGCCCCGATCGATTCAAGTCGATGTGTAATTGTGCCTTGTTCCTGGATCTCGGCTGAATCGTCGTCCTACACAGCCGGCTAGCTGGATAGCTCGTTTAGACGAAGTGCCGCAGAATTTTTTTTTTTTTTCGATTTCTTGTTCAATCTTGATCGCTCGTTGAATGCGACTCGTTGTAGCTAAGGGATGTTGAATGTTCTAGAAGCACGACACATGCTGATCGATCGGCCCTAGGCCACCGATCGCCAGTGTGACATGGATCCAGTCCTGTACACGCGTCCTCGATCGCGTACTTTACGAAAGTATTGTAATTGTCTATACAGCCAGCGATCCCGCAATAGAATATCGCCTTAATCAAACATCATACACTTTTCTATTTTGACCAGGTCTACTGACTGTGCTATGTAGAGAAATCATGAATAATAAACGTGGGCCTGCGTACCTGATTGTTCCTGGAAGACAAAGAGACAAAAATAACCCACCCCCTCGTTGGTGGAACCAAAGTAAGCTGCTCTCCACATGACGAAAGGCAATGCTGTTTCCTACAGAAGTGCGCGAGGAATAAGTCCCGGCTTCATGCGATCCGATCCGATCCAGTCCAATCCATTGCTTGTTGGCAGTGATGAGTGGATTCTTTTCATCCTCATTGTCTTTTCCTGCCAACACATCACATCTTCATCCACTTGGTTGTGTACTGTATTTTCGTAACCACACAGCCCACTTTTTGCTCTTTCATATTCACAGTGATGTGATATGCTGTAAGAGGCTGATTCTCCACTCCCGGTGCAGGGAGCCGAGACTCTGGTTCGTGCGTAGGTTCATCTTGTCCCAGTCCCCTGGCGACTTATTGAGGTGTTCTACCATCGCATTTGGTGATCCCTGTTGCTGGGAGTATTAAATGCCCCAAATCCCGGGGAACTGAAAGCTTCCGTGTTTAGAGATAGCCGTTTTTGCAAGTCAGTCCGAGCTATCCCCACGAGTACCTTGTAACCAGGAAATATCTAGATCCGGGACTCAATGAAAACCAGGATGTGCCAGCTAACAACCATGGAAGGTAACTATCATCGTCCGTCCGATCCGAGGATATAACTCGGCGCGGGATATCGTAGGAGGCGCATTCAGGCCGGGTTCCGTGGGAAGCCCAACTCGCCACTGGAATCGAGTTGCCTGCGCCGAAGCCTTCGGTGTACGGCTAGAGGAATGAGGGCCATATTTTGATGGAGAAAAGTGCAATTGATGTTTGTGATAGGCCATGTCGATCCACCGAGGGTCTCAACGGTGCCCATTGATAAGTGCCGGCCACCCCCCATCGCGGTGGAGCAACTCACATGGAGACTTCTCCACGTCTGGAGCATCGGACCTCAATTCAAGGATGACGTTGACCCCGTTCCTCAAGCTGCGGATGACCTCGCCGGCTGGTTCGGAAAGTGTGAGATTCTTGCTGGCTGAGAAGTGTGGTATTTGGTCCACTGCAAATGTCATCAACCATTCTCAATGCTGAGAGGCCCAGCCTTGTTTCTATTTTTTCTCTTTTTCTTCTTGTCCCTTGTTATTTTCGTTCTCGGAGGTACAGCCCGGATCCTCGTCCTGTTTCTTGTGGGGTGTATTTGTAACGGTCCCAGTGAGAAGCCTGTAGTGTGTATGTGTAGTATAAGTATTGCACCTCCCGGCAACCTCCTGTCTTTGTTGTTCCTTCTTCCTTAGCGACTCACCCAATCAACAACCAAAAAAGTACACAGCTCTTTTATTCAATCTTATCCAAAAGCACTGTTCATTCGTTTTCTTACTTTCGCCGATCTTCACAATGAAGACCTTCGTCGCCATCGCGGCTTTTGCTGCCGGCACCAATGCCCTCGTCGGCCGCAGTGATAGCTGCTGCTTCCACCTCACTTCCTCCGGAGGTCTCTCCGGCGATCTTGGCCAGCTCAGCGATGGCCAGATTCGCATTGGTGACGACAGCCTGTCGGCATCTTCATTCTGCCTCGATTCCAATGGCGCCATCACCGACAGCGCGGGCCGTGGCTGCATCATCACCTGTAAGTATTCCTGACCTGATCTACCAGCATCTATATCCATCATTTCTCAGACTAATATATATATCAATCCAGCTGAGACAACCCAGTTCCAGTGTGATGAGGGCGCTACGCCTACTGCAGGCTTCTCGGTCTCTTCCTCCGGCGATCTGCTGTTCAATGGCAGCGAGAACTTCATCGCTTGCCAGACCGGCCAGAACGACGGCCGCAATGTTTACACTACCAACAGCACCGACGTCACTCAGTGCACCAATGTCAAAATGACTGCTGACTCTTGCTCCGGCTCTGGCTCCAGCGCTGGTGCCTCCAGCATCATGTCTACTTCCGGTGCTACTTCCACCCAGGCGCCCTCGAGCGTCCCTGTTGCCCACAGCTCCAGTCTCTCTGCTACTCCCGACTCTGCGGCCCCTACTGGTGCTCCCTCCGGCTCTAGCGGAGAATCCACTCCCCCTGCTGGAGTTCCTGCTGGCACTCCTTCCTCTGGCACCCCTGCTGGCACTGCTCCTGTGGAAACCGGCCCTGCCAGCTGGGCCTCTAGCCCTTCGGCTCCTGGTTGGGGCAACTCGGCTCCTCTGCCCGGCTCTCCTTCCACTGTCGTGAACACTGTTACTGTCACCGACTGCAGCTGCTCTGCCTCTAGCGGTCCTGGCGGCTCTGGTGGTTCTGTTCCTGGCATGTCATCCGGCCCTGGCGGATCTCCTTCCGGCATGACTTCGCTTCCTTCTGTTGCTCCCAGTGTCCCGGCTTCGTCTGGTGGATCTTACCCGTCTGGTGCTGGCAGCTCCAGCGTTCCTAGCGCCCCTACCTCTGGCATCGCCTCGGCCTCCAGCCCTGGCGGCGGCTCGTATGCCTCTGGCTCCGCTACTGTCCCTGCCGGCTCTGCCTCTAGCTCTGCCACTGGTTCCTCCAGTAGCAGCTGCCCTACTAACCTCTCGGGTAACTATGAGTTCCCCCACCTCATCATCCCCATCGACTCTTCCTCGCCGGACACTGCCCCCGGTACCGCGATGAACGGCACTGTCACCTCGACCGTGTCCAGCGTTTTCAACTTCGATATCCCCTCGTCCGACTCCGGCAAGACCTGTAGCCTGGTCTTCCTCTTCCCCAAGAAGGAGGACCTTGAGACCTCTTCGTTCAGCTTCAGCGGTGACGGCAAGATCGACTTTGCTAAGCTGTCTGGTGCTGCTAGCAGCGATACCACCTTCAACAATGTCCCCTCTGTCGCCCAGGACCTGGGTGATATCACCGTCTCCCCCGGCAACTCCTATGTGGTCTCGACCTTCTCATGCCCGGCTGGCCAGACTGTCGCCTACGAGATGAAGAATGCCGGTAGCACCGAGCTGAACTTCTTCGAGGACTGGAACCCCTCTCCGTAAGTGTTCTCGTGTTGAGTGTTGAGTGTTTTGAATAACGACTAACCTTTTATCTTATAGTCTGGGTCTGTTCATCACCGTCTGCTAAGAGGCAGATTCCTGTCCAGGATCTCATGCATAATGACTGGAATCTTGATGGTTAAAATTTGGTAATGCCATACGTCGACTATGTGTTTGGTGGTCATATCCATGCCGTGCACAGTCGACATCTTCGAAATTGTATTAGTATCTTTTCACTTGATTTTAATGGATCTCTTTTCTTGTCTCGAAATTGTCGAGTGGTAGTGGTCTCGTGCCTGGTGCCTGGTGTCTGGAATGTGTTTCATCTGCCGCCGCCGACTTTTGTGGCATTGTGATCTATAATTATGCTGCCTAACTGGGTGGTAGCCTAGAGCACACGCATAAGAACTGTAGACTTGGCTACGGTACACGAAAAGTAATACGGACTAGTACAATTTGAATCATGCTGTTTGAGCACACTGGCATGTCGCGCAGTGTTCAAGTAGCCCATTCAGGGTCAAAAATGAAGATCGTCAGGATTGGTCTGGCCATTGGATCTTGTGGGGGAACTGTAAACTGTAAACTCCGCCACAATAACTAAAATAGAAGGTGGAAATTTAGGAAGAGTGAAGATGCTGGACTACTACATTACTACATTACTATAATATTGCACATTTTCCTGCTCAGCTGCATTATAAACCACAATTATCCAGGGTCGAACTATAACCACAAGCCGACGAAAAAAAAACAACCGCCAACGCCGCTATCGCCAAGCCACGCAACGCCACGGCCACGCCTAGCCTCGCGCCCGAGCGCACGCGACCGCTCTTTGATCCTGTTGTCTGCCTAATTCTAATTTCAATCCCTACATTTACCTCTGTTGTCGTCCCTGCTTTGTTCTTGGATGCTATCGTATCCCTGAATCGCAACACCATGGAGCTCCCGGCCAAACTGCCCTTCTCCAAGCGGCGCCTGCGACCGCGGGTGATCATCTCGTTCGTCCTTCGTCCTTCCATGCACCCTCACCAGCAGCATAACTAATAACTAACCATTCACCTTACTCACCAGCTACATCTTCGACTATGTGATCCTAATGTATGGCCTCCACCCTCCACCGGACACAATATGATCCAATTGACTCCGCTAACCGCTAACCCACAGCGCCTGCGTCATCGGCTTCGCGATCCTCGACTCCATTGAACCCTACCACCAACACTTCTCCCTACGAAACTACACCCTGCAATACCCCTACGCCGTACATGAGCGCATCCCAATCGTCTACGCCCTATGCATCTCCGGCGCTTTCCCCCTCGTTCTCATTATCGTCTACACCCTCTTCATCGATGGCATCTTCTCCCACCATAAGCCGCAGGATCCTGTCTCCGGAAAGCGCAAGCTGCGCGGTCCTTGGCGCTGGAAGGATCGGCTTTGGGAGATGAATTGTGGTATCCTTGGCCTTTTGCTCGCTCAGGGGATTAATTTTGTTATTACACAGGCCCTGAAAAATGCTTGTGGTAAGCCGAGGCCGGATCTTATTGATCGGTGCCAGCCTGCTGGTGATAGTAGTGATTTGTTGCCGTACGGGTTGTCGAATTCAAGCATTTGCACTGGTGATCCGGCTATTATTAAGGATGGGTTTCGGTCTTGGCCTTCCGGTATGTTTCTTTGCGCTCCGAATCATTTCAACATGGATCAAGCTAATTGTCAATGCAGGTCACAGCAGCTGTGAGTTAGCCATTGCTCGTCCTCATTAGTTCCTACTATACCATCTATTCCTTTGTTTTCACTACTAATTATCTCTAGCCTCCTTCGCCGGCCTCTTCTATACCGCCCTCTGGCTAGGAGGAAAGCTTCACGTTATGGACAACCGCGGCGAAGCATGGAAACCGCTCCTCTGCATGACCCCAATCCTCGCCGCGACCCTAGTCGCCGTATCTCGCATCATGGACGCCCGACACCACCCATTCGACGTCATCACGGGTTCCCTTCTAGGAACAGCCTGTGCCTTTATGTCCTACCGCCAGTACTTCCCACCTCTCAGTGAATCCTGGCGCAAGGGACGGGCATACCCGATCCGCACATGGGGAACTGAGCCCGCACACCCATTAGATCCTCTCGGCGTGAAACTGCTCTCGTCGCAAGAGAGCACGACTGCCCTCCACAATCCCGAAACAGAACGTCTCAGCCCCGGCAATGAGAACCTCCGTTCTGCATCTCCGTCGAATCAGCAACAGCATGCTCCCGCCCCTTCGGCGTATAGTAATAGTGGAAACCCATTTGTTCCCCAGCCTTACCAGCGTCGTCGACACGATCATGATCCGGATGGGAACTGGTCTTCTAGCGAGGACGATGTTGCGGATGGGTATGAGATGCAGCATGGATATGCGATGCCGCAGAATCCGGCTGTTGATCGCTACTATCCCCCTCAATATGAAGGTGGTACGGCTTATCAGTCTCAGACCGGTTTGGCAACTACCACCGGCCCCAGTCCTCCGCCCGGTGTCTTTGTGAGCCATAATGAGAGGGGACGACAATTGACCGATACCCCTGTTCGTGATGTATAAATGTGGACTTTGCTTTGATTTGTCTTATGATTGCATGAGCACTAGCGTGTGATTTATCTGCAGGCATAGGCCTGCCGGGCTTTGCATGACTATAGATTGGCGTTATCTTATTGTTGAGCACGGCCTTTCTTGCAGCCTCCGATATTCATAATGATATCCTTCCTATTTTATGCTGTGCCCATCCTCAACACGGCATGTATTATTGGGATTACTTGTCATGACCGTAGTTCATTCCTCTCATTATATAATGGATTCTGAATAGAAGCTACCGCACTGTACGGCGGCGGATTAGCCAACTCATCCGAAGGGGCAATTTGCATGGGCGCGGCAATCTTAATAGTAGGAGCCCCAAGCACCTTCAACCGTAAAACAAGGGTATAAGTGCGAGAAATTCGACAAGAATGAAAAGTAGGGATAATAAACTGATGTGAAAGCTTGACAGGAACAAGCAACGTCGACACAAAGCAGAGCGACTGTGGCTGTGGCTGCTCTGCCCACTGCAAGGAATTGATACAATGAGTAAACTCCGTGAGAACCTTATCGGCAAAATTAAGCTTATTCCCGAATCGATCTTTTTGTTGGATTGGTTGGTCGAAATGAAATGATTTGGTGAAAAAGGTTGTTGCTACTACGCTTCCACGTAGAGATTGGATCTGGGGGAAGTTGGGATTGGGATTGTCAGGGTCGTTGGATGTTCTTTCGAATTGGAGGTTTAGTCGGATTGCTTGTCGGACGGAGGCATCGGTTTCGCGTACTGGTACGTCGAAATGGTTTGGTGCGATGATGGTCGTGGTTAAGCGGCCGAGTATTGATTTTGAGCCTCGTTGGGCAATTTCAATGGTTTTTTGGGGATATGTTTCGCTTTCATTTGGTGATAATGATGGTGATGGTGATGCTGGTGGTGGTGGAATGGCCGGGCGCGAGGGTTTCAGTCTCAATTTTAGAGTTCGGTGAAGCATTGTTTGTAACATGTATGTTACTAGACTCCGTCGGGTGAGACTGGCTTGAATTCTGTACATGATTTTGCAATTTGATGGAGCGAAGTCGTCGCGTAGTTTACCGCCGAACCCGGCGATGTCCGCGTCGCCGAAGCTGGGAGGCGGTTGGAGATGGGCTTGTCGAGTGGACTCATTGTTGACGGGGTGCTGACAGGACGAGGGGGATAGTCGATCGGGGACTTGGAATGTAAATGGGACAAGATATCGTCGATATTTCTTGATTATGCGGTCTGGGGGTAGAGCAGATTCATGAATTGGAGATTGTACTTTATGAAATTGGCGGATGTTTCTGTCTGTTCGGGATGAGGTGGTTTCCTCGCCTGGATGTTTGTAAATATTTTATGTAAATGTGTATACTTCTTGTGTTATCTCGGGCGACCTACCTATAAGGAAAATATCCAGCGACTCGAAGGGGATTTCAATCTCGGATCTGATAGAGACGGAGCCTAGGATGGATTCGCCGGCGTGGTAGGAATATCGGTAGGATGCGATAGAGTCGGGCGGATCTCCAAGGAGAATGTCCATGGAGATGGAACTGCTAATGTCGATAGTTGCCATACTTACATCCTTGGAGTTTCACGATTGTTTGAGTTGAATGGGGTCTGATTTATTGAAGAGGTCGTATCGTATTGGATGACTCACGGGGGAAGTATAGTCGGACGCTAATTATCTCCCGGCAAATCATGTCAGTGCAGATGGAGGTGCTCATTTGTGCAGATCTGTGGATTGGTCAGACCCTGGGTTTTATTTTTCCTCCCAGGGTATTTCTGAGATCAATCTTCAAGATTGTCTAGATGATTTTAAGAGGATCATAGGCACCGGGGGATTAACTGCCGACCGCGGAGTTTGGAATTACGAACATATTCCTGCGTGCAACCAGTCATTACTGGAGAATCATGCAGTAGATGAAACGGTACCAGAAGGAATATCTTTCAATCCTTTATGATGCAATTCCACCCGTCAAATGAAACGGAACTGGCATCAGACTTGAGGTGGACCTTGTGTTTCAACGAGTCCATTGGCAAGTGGCCCCGAGATCCACGATGCCGACTTGACTTGAGGCTCACAGCAGAATATTCCAGAGGATCTACATAAAAGCCGACCGAGTGCTTCAGCCGTGGGTACTCACTCTCCCCTAGGTAAAAGATCTGCTGTTGGAAGGGTGGTATAGATCTAGGGGGATCAGCCCGGCAGTCCTACTTCTGTGCTTCGTATTAAATAGCTAATCTACACCAGCTGCATAACAGGGTCTTATTATGTGTACTTTACTGGATTCACAGAGCTACTGCAATGCATGAGTGTAAATTAAATTGTGTTGTGCATCGCATGGCTTCAATTGGGTTCGGCTCCACTAGGTTGCCGCTGCAACGCGCTGTCAACAACACTACACTGCACGGCACTAGATCCAATCCAAGACACTAGTATTAATTAAATTAATTAGGCTGATTAAATTCGAGGGGCTGACTCTGCGCTGCTCTGTTCCACTGGCCGAGCCTGGGCAATTCCACCACGACTCCCACCTGAAGAGATCCCAGCCACCCAATAGATTTCCCAGCCTCCCGATCCCCCGCCATCCTCCGTCAGCCCAGGATGACGCTCTTTTGTCCTTGCATCCCCCCTCTCTCCTCTTCTTTTCTCCATCTCCTCTGCATTCCGTGCATTTCGTGCATCTGCACTGTACACCGCTACATTCAAAATACCCCCTTTCGCATCTCCAGATGATGCTGGTGTAGCCTGAGATCGACACACCGTTGTATATCCGCTGTACACTTCCAGACCCGCTGTGCGCTGGCTCCCTTTGCAATCAACACTTCTCACATTCCATTCCGCGGATCGGTCCGTTGATCGCGAAACTCTACGGAGAACTTTCGGCAAGATGTTTGGTAGCGTCTTCTTCATCTTCAACCGCCTGGTGGAAATCGTCTTCCTGATTCCCATCATCGGTATCATGGTATGTTCCCTTGCGCCAACTGTTTGCCTGCGACGAGTGAAACTGACTGACGTCTCCAGGCCTATTTCGTCGATGGATACCTCAAGGCAAACATCCTCACCCCATCCTACATCCTCGTACTCTTCATCGTCAGCGTCCTAGCCGTCTTCTGGTGCATGGACACCCTTATCCGGTACAGCTCGACCAAGCGCTCCGCCATCTTCGTCTGCTTTGTGGACCTACTCTTCTTCGGCGCCTTCATCGCTGCCGTTTACCAGCTCCGCTTTATCGCAAACGCCGACTGTGGACACTGGGAAGGCAGCTCTGTCTGGGTTTCACTCGGTCCCTTTGGCGAGTATGGTAGTCGCACCGATAACCCGCTCTCCTACAAGGTAAACAAGACGTGCGCGATGTTGAAAACTACCTTTGCGATGGGCATTATGGAGGTCATCTTCTTCAGTTGGACTGCTTTCTGGGCCCTCTTCATCCATTCCCGCTCGCGCGAGGTCGTTGTCAAGGAGACTCATGTCCGTCGCCGGAGTCACTCCAGTCGTCGCGGTCACTCGTCTCACGGTTCTCATCACCGCCATCGCAGCTCGAGCAGACGCCCCGCGTACGTGGTTTGAGCTACCCGCGATATTGTATAGGATCTGGTGTTGTGGTTTTCTTGTCCGCCTTTTTTCAGCGGACTTTTGTTTTCTCTTGTCTCTCTTCTGAAATATTCATGACTTTATGACGAATGGAATAATGAGGATATGTGCGGGAAGCGTCTCGGGGACGAGGGCCTCTAATAAAAATATCTATCGGGAATGTGGGGGATCGTCCATAGTTTCTATTCCTAGCTAGCTTGTCTTCGTCAATATCAACTCATGTCATACTACTTACCACATTCCATGCCATCCCACATTCTTTAGCCCTGAATTCCGCCCCCAACTTTCGCAACTCGCCCAACTGGGCTTTCTCATTTTCGGATAACTGCCGAAAACAGAATGGGTCCACAATGCGAAACGTTGTTTTTAGTTCATAATCGAGACAATGTCCAGCGGCCAGTGAATAAACTGTGCATGGATTTGGCCCCAAAACACTGAGCTGGAAGATATATGATCCGGAGCTTCTGTTCAGTCCAGGATCACCTCATTCCCACAGTCTCCCACTTCGAATTCCATTCGACGGTCCCCTCTTCTTATCTTCTCACAAAATGGACTCTGCTACTTACGCCCTTCCCCGGGGATCTCGCATCCTAGTCACCGGTTCCAATGGCTACATTGGCTCGCATGTAGTGGATAAGCTTCTGGACCTTGGATACTTAGTCCGCGGAACCGTCCGGGCCGAGAAACCATGGCTCAACGCCTTCTTTGACAACAAATACGGCAAAGGTTCCTTCGAGACCGTTATTTTAAGTTCCCTCGAAAATAAAAATGCCATTGAAAGCGCTCTGGAGGGCGTTGATGGACTTGTCCATTTGGTAAGAATTTGACATTCAGATCCTCCCATTCACCCCACTAACAAACATCAGGCTACCGATCTGTCCTTCAGCACCGATCCCAGCGCTGTGATTCCCTGGGTAGTACGGGCTACAAAAATCATTCTAGAAGCAGCATCCCGCCAGTCTTCTGTCAAGAGGGTTGTGTTGACTTCTTCCTCTACCGCGACATATATCAATTCGCCCGATCCAAATGGGCGCGTACTCGACACCGGTGAGTGACAAACTTCTTGCGGAAGAACGAGATTTCTGACAAGTTTAGATTCTTGGAATGACGCCGCTGTTGCTGCTGCATGGGACGAAAATACCCCTGCGCATACCAAGCCGATGATCGTCTACTCTGCATCCAAAACTGAAGGTGAACGAGCAGCTTGGAAGTGGGTGGAAGAGCATCATCCGGGATATGTCTTCAATTCCGTTTTGCCTTGCTTTAACGTATGTTCTATCTCTATTTTCAAATATTTCCTTGCTGGTCATCGCGCTAAATGATGCAGGTTGGCAAAATCCTCCTCCCGGAGATCCCGGGCTCCACAATGGGATATGTTCGTCAGGTACTGCGCGGAGATCCATCCCCGTTTACCCAACTTACTGAACGTACGTGGGACTATCCCCCATGCCTTCTATTACAAGCTCCAAGCTCTGAGCAAATACTAACAATTGCTAGAATGGTACGTCGATGTCGAGGACGTTGCCAGGCTTTGTATAGTCGCCCTGCTGGACCCGAATGTCAAGTCGGAACGGGTCTTTGCTTTTGGCGAGCAGACGCACTGGGTGGACACCGTCTCTACCCTTCGATCTCTGCGTCCGGATAATCAGAGAATTCCCGATGTCCCATCGGATATCCCTAGAGATCGCACGACCGTTCAGCCACGGGGCCGAGCGGAGGGGTTACTGCGCGACTTCTTTGGAATCCCTGGTTTCACACCTATTAAGGAAAGTATTGCGAATGGAATCGAAGGGTGTGAATAGGGTAAATATTTTATGGATCGGTACGAAATAACTCGAAAGCATGGTTGGATGTATTGCCATAATTTACCGCATTTGGAGTCTATTTGGTAGACCTCGGCGTCCCTCGACATTTCAAAGCGAATCTCAACTCGGTCGTGTCTATCATATTTCATTTGAAGATTGTCGATATAGAAATCCCACTGATCATTCATTCCCTGGGAGAATACCCCCTGCCTCACTCTTCCGTGTTCAGATCCATCAAAATCCGTCAATTCTTGCTACTTCCTTCGAAGTCAGGGTACCTACTCGGTAGTTTAATCATTTCCCCTTTTCTGGAGGGAGCGACAGATGTTGTCTTCTGCGTTCCAGCATAGTATATCAACGGTTAGTAGTGATATGCTCATCAGCTAGAAGATCAACCGATACTTCTGCCATTCGAGCCATCGTGTATTCGCCCCAACCTAATATCACCACCATCTCCTACCCCGGCAAACATCCAATATCTAGTATGCAGTCTTGTCTATGCCCAATCAGGCATTTCTTTAGAGAGAGAAAAGAATCAGCTGGAAGTTCGTTTCCAATCAATTCTAGGGTGTGAAGTCGAATTCCGTATAGCCAGTCTATTGTTAGTGCCGATACGAGCGAGCTTGTATGCTTGTGGCAGTGATCAACCCGGGCGGGACAATTACTCGTATTAATCCTCCGGAGGCTCGAAATCACCCCTTTATAAATATGCCCAATTTCCCCGGGCATAAATTTCAAATCGAGCGACCGGCAAGTACAAAATTGCAATTCAATATGATTTTACCTCTGAGCTGGAAAACAGCCGGCCTTGCCATTTTCGGTCTCCTTGCCAGCATCCAATCTACTTCGGCCGAGGTACCCTCCACAAAACGCTTCGATCTTTCCAAGCCGTCGTATGACCTTTTCCGAAGCAAGGCGCTACATGATGTGACTGTTCAACAAGGATTCGCGTTCGACAATGATAACAGACGCTTGTTTGTTTCGCAGCGGCGCGATACCTCATCTGAAACATCTGGTGATCTGTGCATCACCCAACTTGACTTTGACGGCAATTATGTTGGACACATGTACTTGACTGGATTTGGTCATGGGGTTTCTTTTGGTGCGCAAGCTTCCGGATCATCGACATACCTGTGGACTGAAGTCGAGGCCAATGGAAATGGATACGGCAAGAAGTTGGCGCGGTTCAAATTTGTTAGCGGGACTACGTTGACATCATCTTCATCTTCGATCACCAAGCTGAAGCCAGTTTCGGATGCCACTGAACACACATGTTCCATTGATCCGGTTTCCAACCATCTTATTGTGCGATATAACCTGAACGACGGGAAACATATCGCGGTTTACGATCTTGACGAAGCAACTGATGGCAATTTCACCAATCGATTGGCTGATTTCAAACACCCATCTGTGAATACAGAGTCGGCTACCTTCCAAGGATATGCGGCATACGGGGAGTATATCTACCTGTTGACCGGCAACTCGTATGATGACAGCGATGGAAAGGTCAACTCAGAGATCACTAGCGTCAACATGAATACGGGGAATGTGGTTCAAGGGCCAACGCTGACGAAAGCTGGCTCAACTCTCTCTTTCCGCGAACCTGAGGGATTGGCCATCTATGAAACGGTGGCTGGGGAGGTTCGACTTTTCCTTGGATTTGCCTCGGGCAAAGCCGGTGATCGGAGGTCGAATTTATTTTACAAAAATGCTTTAGTTTGATAAAACTCGGTACATTGACGATATAGGTTTTATTCAAAATTCTTCATATAAATCAAATGAAATGCTGCTTCGCGGTTATCTGTTGTTTCCGTAGTCCATGCGGGTAAATCTTGGAGAAGCCGCTCGTCAACCGGTGATTTCATGCACCCCGCGTCAAGTTCAATTTGCCAACACCAACTCTCCAGTAATCGTGATCGCCATGAAGGTCACAATTCATCCACGCGAATCGCCTCCACTCGAAGAGCTAGCCATTGTCATTCAAAAGTCGCTCGAGTCCAACTTCGCGAGCGCCATAGTGAGCGTTGAGCAATGTCCCGACCTGCGTCAACCACCCTTCAAGCTGGCCACACCGGGAATCTTGGGAAACTCCTGTGTAGCCGATATTGGTGGTCAGCCAAATCTGTTCCCTCATCCGAATCTCGACGCCCGATACTCTCTGTTGAATCTGGCTAAGGAGATGCAAATGTCGCCGTCTTTCGGATTCCTCATCGGCGCAGGAGCGGCTCCGTTTCAGGATTTGGGCCACAATGCGGAACTCGCACCAAACCTCTCTTGGAAATCGAAGAACGATGCACCTGATCTAAGTGACGAATCAACTCTCGAAATTTGGAATGAAACGCGAGTTATCCAAGTTGATGCTGATAATACGTCGTCTTGTGAGCGAATCGCTAGTACAAACTGCGCCTTGATGATGAACCTATACGGGTCGAATGGTCATTCAGGCCCAGTACTTAAGGTCACCGCTCGAGGTCGTCTTGGGGCTCACAATTTCACCAATTGCATTCGCTTTGGGTTACATGATACATTTGGCGACTCGAGGCCTATCAGCCTGGGCGGCGTTTTTCTTTTGAAGAAAGGGAAGGCCAAGTTCCATGTGATGCCTGACTTTCCACATAAAGATAAGCTCCCATTCCGGGATCGAGAACAACTCGAGAAAGAATGGCTTACCTACCATACATTCGAGGCACCGGTGGTTTGCCTAACTGTGTTCCATAGCGCTGACCCGGACGGATTGGGTCTGCGAATGGAGCACACGCATTGTTTTGACGGTGATGGAAGTATTAAAGGGGGCCACTATCACTACGACATTGAGGACGTTGACCATGAAGTGGAATACGAAGCATACCTGCATCCCGCATCAATCTTGTATCGAATAGACCAGTCCAATCTTTGATTCTCGTTGGAAAAATAATATCGTTGCTTCGACGCTTTGGATTGTCTCTTCATTTGCAATCTCATCCTAGAAACAACAATCGCTTTTTCAACCCTTCCTACTTAGACTCTGCCCTTGAGGAAAAGCTTTTGTAGGTTCATCCATCGAAAGAAAGATGGGAAGCTGGAGGTTTGAGAGGTCAGACCCTGGTGTTCATCCGACGCCTTCCTTTCAACCTCATAGAATTTCCAAGAGCGCAGAACCCATGCTCCAAAAGAACCCACAAGAAACAAACATCCAACATAAATTTGTGTTTGCAAATACTTTGAGCCACCACTGACAAGGCTCAACGCGATAGGCTCAGCAACTGCAGTCGGACCAACCAAGGCTAAGCAAATCACCGTGAAGACAGATGCCATGCGCCCTATGCCAACTACCTCTGCCAGAACTGGCGTGATCGTCCCCCAGAAAGTTCCACAGACCATTCCAGCAGTAAGGGCGAATAAAAGAAGTACTGCGTAAGACTGAGCCGGAATCCAGATGGCAAAACATAACAGCCCACAGAGCCCTGTCAACAACACCGGAACAGTAATCCGACCCCACCGGTCGCTGAGATACCCTATTGATGGTCGGCCTATAGTCAAGCCCAGATTCAGTATGGCACCAGTCACGGAGCCTTGATGCGGGGATAGGCCAATCGACGAAGCATAATTCGGTAGGGAGTAAATGAGAGCAATGTATCCGAGATCCGTTGTGACACCCCACAGAATAACGAGGAGTACTTCAGGTTTCCCAAAGTCACGAAAATCGATGTTGCGCTTTGGTCGCTCGGCTTGAGGATTCTCTCGCGACTTCATCAGTAAAGAAGCGGTCAGGTTCGCCGCGAGAGAGCAGTACGCCAGTATCCTGTAAGTCTCTCGCACTCCCAGATTCTCAATAGCATGACCCGCAGCAAGACTGTAAACAATTCCACCGATCCCCGATCCTGCACCTGCGATGCCCATCGAGAAGCTTCGCCGTGTCGAGAACCAGGTGGGTAATATGTTCATCGCGGTGAGGTATAGAAATCCCATGCCAATACCGAAACAAATCCCTTGGGACAAAAATAGATGCCAGATCTTCTTGGAATATGAGGCGCCCATCAGAGATCCAAAGACAAGCATCGTTCCGATGAGCAGTGTGATAGTTGTCCCTAGCTTTCGTCGAGACTCTGAAACTATCGGCCCCATCAGCAATGCTTGGGATATTGCTAGACCCCCGATTAATGCATATTCGATCCGGCTTGCGCCGGGAAATGTGGAATGTGTGAGGAAATAGGCGAGTATTACACCCCATGAGGCGTTGATTCCCCACGTATGGACTGTGATTAAGAAACTGCATAATGTACAAACCCAGCCGTATCCTCCATTGGGAGGTATGTCTTCGAACGCATTTGTATCTGGTATTGGCCCACCATTTTGCTCAATGTCACTCGGGTCTTCACGAGACGGGTGTTGGTTTTGACGAGAAGCGGTTTGAGCTAGTTCAATTGTGGCCATGTCCCTTTCACGTTCAGGTTGCGGAGGGACTTGAAGCTGACTTGGAGTAATTGAATTCTTTTGGTCCTCAGGCTGTGCTACAAGGTATGAGAAATTCGAAGGACGGAGGGAGTGATGCCGATATATATTTTGCAAGTCGTGTTCTGATACGCCATGTTGCACCTTACGCTTTGTCTAGAACCAGAGTTATCGGTGATTGTGGTGATTGTGGCCAATCAGGAGAGTACTGTGTTGGCGTGAGTCAAGAATGAGCATCAGCATGGCCAACTAGACGGACGGATTAGGGAAATAATTGCGTTGCCCCACCCCTTGGACCACTCGGGGAGGCAGCCGACGAGTGAGTTCACGCCGACTACTGCCTGGGCAATGCACGAGCCGGAGGGGGAGGGGGTGGACCTCAATTCTTCAAATTCAAGTAACTAAATCCACTAAGACCCTGGTTATATCATCCTCACGTCAATTGGTAAATCTGTGGTCTTCGCGCTGAAAAGAGAAAAGGGATTTCATTGTTTCGAAGTCCATTTATGATTTAAGAATGACCAGCCACCATAGTCGGGGCGGAGAATTTGGTCTGATCGACCGTGGTAAAAGGTGCAGCAAAGCCGTAAGTCTTGTAGCCCTGCGAGTAGTCCTTGCCTTCTTCACGCTCTAACAATCAATTAGTAAATTCCGTAGCACCACACAACCGGACGGGAAAAACCTACCATGTTCGGGGGGGAACATTTCCATTCGATGCTTGTAATACTGCTCCCTCAAATCAAGTCCATCCTTTGCAGAATGAAAGGTGGCATAAAGACTCGAGCGAGAATTCTCCGTGTTGTTTGCAGCCGATCGATGTGCAAGATGAGAGCCGAAGATGATCATATCGCCTGGTTGCAATGGGATGGATACCCATTCGTGTGCAGCTTCCCACTCGGTCGTGATTTGCCCACCTTGCGAAAACTCCGCAACCATCCTGTGCGAACCTGGAACAACTTCAAGACAGCCATTTTCAATTGTTGCAGCGTCGATAGCAATGTTAGCGGTGACATGTTCAATGCGCCCGATGTGGTCATATGCCGGGGCATCCAGGTGGGCTTTGAACCCGTTACCATGGGGTTGTTTGTAGTTGATCTTGTCCTTGAAGAGGAGCATGTCCTAGGGTCTGATGTTAGTAAAGTATGCTATGCTGCCAGAGCATTCGGAGTGAGGCATACGTACATCTCCAGACACGGCTTTGAGAATTCGGCCTAGTTCCTCGCCGCAGATAAGGTTTTTATACTGAGGGTGAAAATCGACGAAGCGTTCCGTGCGCATGAGTTGGCGTTCGCCATTAACGTTGATCTCATCGTAGGGCATCCATTTGCCCTTGACACGGGGCCAAGCCTGAATCTCTGTGGTCCATTCCTTCAGGTTCGCCGGATCCACCAGCTGGTGTTCGGCAGCGCGTAGCAGTAGGTAGCCATTTTTGTGGTAAAATTCCACTTGGTCCGGAGTTGGATAGCTCATTTTGATTGATCAGAAAGTTTCAAAGTATCAAGAAGGCTGTACCCCGCTGTTTTTGTGGAAATGCCGCGAGTCGTTGGAGTATGGTTGCCGGTCACTTTAAATATGAATAGGCAAAGAAGACGGAACGCGGCGGCCGCTGCACAACCACCCTTCTCCGACAGCAGTTCCTTATTTTGGCGCATTTACCTCTCGAAATCGGTACGGCCACTCAAATTCCCCTACTTTTGGGCTCCACTCGTACCGTTGAGGTGTTCATCCCGACAAAGTCTCCTGCACGGGCCGCCGGTGTTCGCACCGACGCCTGTACTCCCTCCACCTTAGTGCGGCGCATCGGGGAGATCGCTGAGGACTGGCAAGGAATCATACCCTGTCGCCTTGCACGTGGGTTAAGCTCTTCAATAGCTACCGGACTTCGTGCCTGCGGTATGTCTGCGTCTTCTATTAGAACGTGCCGAAAAGCCCGCCAACCAAATATCGATTGAGCATTACATGGTGATCTACACAAGTCTGAAGCAGCTGTATCAAGATTCACAACATGGTATCCGCTATTGATTCCATAGAGGTCCTGCCGTCGGTCGAACAACATACAAGGACAACTATCAAAACACTGTTCGAATTTCTACACGCCCAAGGTCAAGGGGATTACCTCGGCGAGCGAGTGACCCAGCTGGCCCATTCCCTCCAATGTGCACACCTCGCCACTCAATCTAAAGAGTATGGTGGAGATTACGAAGTCATTCTCGCGGCATTGCTTCACGACGTTGGCCGTTTCATTCCGGCCGCCGAGAAGATGGGAAAGATGATCACGCCGGATGGACAGTATATTGGTCGACAGAGCCACGAATATCTGGGCGAGTGTTATCTACGTCAGATCGGCTTTAGCGAGAGGATCTGTCAGCTCGTGGGAGCCCATGTTATGGCGAAGCGGTTCCTCGTTGCTACAGATAAACGCTATCACGATGGACTGAGCGAGACGAGCAAGCGAACTCTGCAGTTTCAGGTAAATATTTGCCCGATAATTGAAGAATACCTTGTCTAATGACAGTCCTAGGGTGGTGGCTTCACGGAAGACGAAGTTCTCGAAGCTCAAAAGGACCCGTGGCTCAAAGCCAAGGTGGCTGTCCGGAAATGGGATGATCTCGCCAAGGACCCTGGACTTGTGGTTCCCGAGCTAGAGGCATATAAAGACATCGCATATCAGTGCTTGCTAGGTAAGCAATATGCCCCTTTCTTGAAGGAGTCTAACTAATGAATTTAGAATCTCGAACGAAATTCAACCTCCACTCTAGACAATACCACCTTCCGACAAAGCCTACTGTTGTCATCTGCATCGATGGGTTTGACCCGGAGTACCTTGAATCTGCCTTTGATAGAGGTCTACTACCCACGTTCAAGAGCTTTGTGAATAGTGGATTCCATACCACAGCAAAAAGTTGTATGCCCTCTTTTACCAACCCGAACAACGTGTCCATTATCACCGGTGCACCCCCATCTGTTCACGGCATTGCGGGCAACTTCTTTCTTGACCGGGAGACGGGCGAGACAAAAATGATAACTGATGACTCCCTGCTCCGAGGATCTACCCTTCTGGAGAAGATGCACCAGCGCGGTGTGCGAGTTGTCGCTGTTACCGCAAAAGACAAACTAAGAAAGATTCTTGGACATGGTCTGAAGGAAGGCGCAATTTGCTTTTCAGCAGAGCGTGCGGCTGACTGCACACTTGAGGAGAATGGTATTACAAATGTTGAAAAATGGCTTGGTCAAGATGCCCCGAGCCAATATTCTGGCGAGCTATCACTGTTTGTGCTTGACGTGGGAATGAAGCTACTGCAGGAGGGAAGATCAGATTTCCTTTATCTGACATTGTCAGATTATATTCAGCACAAACATGCGCCTGGGAGTAAAGAGGCGGATGACTTCATGGGCGCAATTGACGCCAGACTGCGAAAAATAGCCGAACTCGCACCGGTCCTCGGAGTCACAGGAGATCACGGAATGAGCCAAAAGTCCAACAAGGCCGGGGAACCAAACGTTCTCTTCCTGGAGGAAGCTATCAACAACAGGTTTGGGTCTGAAATTTCGAGAGTTATCTGCCCAATTACAGATCCATTCGTCCGGCACTATGGTGCCCTCGGCTCCTTTGTTCGGATCTACCTGAATGACACTTCGCTGATGGGGCCGGTGCTCTCCTTTTGTCACTCGCTCCCCGAAGTAGAGGAGGCACTGAGTGGGCCAGATGCAGCGAGCAAATACGATATGCCTCTCGACCGAGAAGCCGATATCGTTGTTATATCAAAGGACTTTGCAGTGATTGGCAGTAAGAAATCTGACCATGATCTTTCTAACGTCAAAGACCACCCGCTGCGCTCACATGGTGGTCTTAGTGAGCAGGATATTCCGCTGATCATGTCACAAGCCATCGACACCAAACGTGGAAAGGATAAGGTATGGAACAACTTTGATGTCTTTGATCTGGTTTTGAATTCCTCTTCGTGATATCCCCTTAGCCTGGTGGCATGACTGGCGCAGCCGGTCCCACTGCCGCGTTATAATGCAGCCACCAGTTATCCAGGTCCGGAAAGTTAGTCTGAAAATCAAAGCTTGCCATGTTTTCCATCCAAGCGGTGTCAAATTGGTGTTGTTGTTCCATTTCTGGGGTCGCTTGGTAGATTGGCCCTCCATGTGTGGATTGTATTGGAGCCTGGCATTTGTAGAGAAGTTTTTCTAACCCATCACAAATTGTAACTAGTACGTGCTGGCGATGCATGGACTGGGTTATCTCGCGAAGGGCGAGTGTAGTCTCTGAAACAAGGGATATGATCTTGGCTGTGTCGATCCTGATCACCGTTGCGTATTTGGTGGCTACCTTTAACAGGAAAACCACAGCAAATGCAAGCATAGTGTCGAAGTAGAGAGGGAGACCATTCATGAAGGAGCGGAACTCCACGTCCGAGACTATCACTCGAAGGATTGACATTGCAGATAGGACACCGGAGTTGGCGATTTCTTCCAGCTCAGGAGAAAAATATTGAACGGCATTCTCGAGGGCTGGGACTCCGCGGAATGCATGGGAACAAAGGTACAGCTTGGCGAAGTGGAAATGAAACCCGACCCCCTTTGCCGGATAATTTCCTACCCGGCGGCTTTGTTGGAAACTTTCAATCCAATCAGCGTACCAGGTATCCAATGCAATCGAATACCGGCGAAGCTGTGGGATGATCTGTGGTTGAATTGCCGTGTCGACATCTACGCCGAAGGTATCAAATACTTTGCCGAGGATGGACCATTCTTTTACCTGACTGATCAGTCTGGCATCATCCTCAGTTGCATGTTCAGTTTCGAGTAATTTGCTTGCGGATTCAATAATGAAACCTTCGCGTGACATTGGAGGTCTGCCGTATGCGATAGAGAAGTGATGATCACAGACGTAGACTAGGTAGTAAAGGCGAGCTTGGATGTACCCTTCCCGGTCGCCTTTCAGGGCCTTATAAATGCCACTATGTAAATTGATGTCGGATGCAATTCGAACGGCTATACATATCAGCTATAGTCCAAGATAGGTGGGGAATATTGCACTTACCATTTCCTATTAGTGCCCAAGACAGTTCATGCAGCCAAAATGCCCCAATGCACAACCCTCGAATGTCATCTTCAGATGCACGCCGGGAAAACATTTGACTTGATACAAGACCCCTAAACTCCGAATAGCAAACTTCGAACAATTGGCCTTGTGAAGGCGAGTGTAACGCTCCGACCGTGCACACCGCAGCAGTCAACAGAGGGGACGCGCTGCGGACCGAGTCGAGGCTAATGTGGTCGCCCAGAATGCGATACAGAAAGTGATCCAAGCGTAGGTGGTATGTATCAAATAAAGCAAGCCCTTGTCGCATAGTAATTAACCCGGTCGATATCAAGTCTGGCCGACGAGATGTTGATAGACTATTTGGCATTGTCGCTTGAATGCCTCCCGAGAGACAGGATGCCGGAATAGATGCCGGGCCACCCCGGGGATCCATCACGACCTCCCAAGCCTGCGTTTGCTCTGGGTTATCATTTCGCGGTGATTCTGGACTGGGACTTGATGGGTCCGCATTGATCATGTCGACCGTAGTTGGACTCATTGGGTCCAAAGGGGCTTCCTTTTGAGCCTGCCTTTCCAACTCTGGCATATCAACCTTGTTCGCTATCTTTGCGATGGCATCTTCTAATCGCTTGATTTTCTGGACGACTGCTCCTTTCCATCTGTACGTAGAACATCAGCGCGGCACAGACAATGGTATGAATGGAAAATACTACTCACGTCACATCTTGCTCGAGTAGAGTCTGCAGGCTTCGATTGACATTACATGGCAATCCTCTCTTCTTACACCTTGAACATGGCGCCTGTCCCTCTCGCATATGACATTTGACCTATTGAATTGTGAGCAAAACGATGCAACTTAAGGTTACAGAGGAACCAACCTTCTGTTTCCGGCATGCAACACAGGCAGTGATTTTCCGACTGATGTCTGGGGGCTTGCGATCACCGAATGAATCGCGTAACGCATTCACCTCTATCGGGGAGGGTAGCGGTGCGTCCCCCATTGACGGACAATTCGTGTCAACTGGAGAGTCGATCTAGAGTAATACAACCAACCAGGATGGTAGTAATGAATATGACTGATCCGTGCGTGGTCTCAACAATGCAGAAGAGTCGAAAACACCGCAGGACTTCGCACCGAAATTATACCTGGCGAGCGGGGCGCGGGCCGACGCACGTGGGGGCGGCTGCAGCCGGTGACTGGCGACTCCGCGGGATGGGCGTTGGCGCGATTGGCGAGGACGGCCTCGTGCGGACACGCGCGCTGCTCATTGCTCGCTCTTGCTGCTTCCTACTACTCACTCGAAGGTCATCACGGTTTTGATGCCGGACTACTCCCAGTGAACTCTCTTTTTCACCCAAATACGTTGCTCGTTGAGTATATAGTTCCCATCCGAAGACTTGGGCTTTTTCGATTTCAGGATGCTTGCTTGCAGATATTTCCACGGCTCCATCTTCGTTGATATTCCTTGGCTCTATTTTTCTCCGCTTGACATTTGATATAAAACTTGCACTTTTGAATCTTCAATGGCCTCTCTAGGGTCCAAGTTGCGTTTTCTTATCACGGCGGGAGTCGGGTTCTTCGCTGATGGTTATCTAAATTTGACAATAGGCCTCGGTAAGAATCATATCGACCGGTGCTCATTTCAATACTAACTCGTTATTTCCAGTGGTTCCAATTCTTGGGTATCTCTATTATCACGATGGCAAAGTTCCGACGGTTGACAGCGACGTGATGAAAGGTGGCTTAAGCCTCGGAATGGTCGTCGGCCAGCTTCTCTTCGGACTCCTAAGCGATGTCTGGGGCCGCCACGCTATATATGGCAAAGAACTCCTCTTGACCATCTTCGGCACTTTACTCGTCATCTTGCTACCCTGGAAAAACATGGCGCCCCGGTCGATAACAGCTTGGGTGGCGATCTTTCGCGTTTTGACCGGTGTAGGCATCGGAGCCGGTAACTACCCATTCCCTCTATTTTCAGGTTCCAGAAGATCTTAGTGTATAGACTATCCTTTATCATCCTCCCTTGCCGCAGAGAAATCGCCATTCGGCACTCGTGCAACTCAAGTCTTGACGATCTTCTCCAACATCGGTCTCGGCAACATGGCTGCCAGTATTGTTTTTCTAGTACTGCTCAAGGCATTCCAAGGCTCCGTTTCAGAAAATCTAAACCATCTGGAATGGGTTTGGCGTCTCTTGTTGGGCATCGGCATCGTCCCGGCAGTCTTCACCTTGTATGCCCGCCTGACCATCGCGGAAACCCTGCCATACAAACAATGTGAGCGTGATCTCTCGTCCTAAATCTTTCCACTCTAATGCCACCCAGATGTCTGTGATGAGGCGACTGGACAGAAACGCGGCTTAAAGCAACAGTTGAAAGATTTCAGGGAGTACTTTGGCGAATGGAAGCACGCCAAAGTACTTTTCGCAACATCCATGGCCTGGTTCCTATTGTATGTCCAGCCGTCCTACATTCATTCCAAGCGTCTCTAACAACCAATAGTGATATTGCTTATTACGGAGTGAACCTTAATCAAAGTGTCGTGCTCACTCGAATCGGTTATGCCAAGGGAGCGACTCCGTGGCAGACATTGTACAACACCGCGATCGGAAATCTTATAGTACAGGCAGCAGTAAGTGATACCGTCCGTGAGCCAAGGCTCTTTTTTGTTGAAGCTAACAATATGCAGGGATATCTCCCAGGTTTCTATGTTGGCATCTTTCTCCCCGACCGTATCGGCCGTGTCCGTCAACAATTCTGGGCCTGCATTGGTGTGTGTATCATGTACGCCATCTGGGCCGGAATCAGTTCCCCGAATGCACACACCTCAACGGCTGGCTTGATGGTTGTCTTCGCTATCTCTCAATTCCTGCTAACTGTGGGTCCCAACGTCACTACATTCCTCCTTCCTGCAGAGGTATTCCCAACCCGTGTTCGAGGCACTGCCCATGGTATATCCGCGGCTGCAGGAAAGTGCGGTGCGATTCTTACTTCATTTGCATTTGGATCGGTTGAAGATGCCATTGGTCTGGATGGTGTCCTTGGGCTTTTCTCTGGGATCATGTTGCTCACCGCGCTCATAACTTTGTGGATTCCGGAAACAAAGAATCATAGTCTCAAGAGTATCGAGGGAGGGGGCTTGTACGGAGAAAGTAACATCACGGAGAGCAGCACGCCGTCCACAGTTTCGGGAAGCATTACCAAGGTGTTTGTTGATGGGACTACTGATAAATCTTCGGATGGCAAAGCTTAGACAAAGAGCAACCGATACATGCGAATCAACCACTGTATAATTCTCACTACCCAGCTGATCACTAGCTACTTACAAGTCACTAATAAGCGGCATATATCAAGGCTAGCTGATCAATCTCATCCCCATCCTGCCCCATAAATCCAACAACGGCAAAGCCATCATCAGCTGTGAACGTCGAGCAACTATCTGTTGATGTACCAACTTCCAAGGTGTTGCCAGTGCTGGTCGTAGCCTTAATATAGAAGATGCGTGTCCGGTCATTGTACTGGCCAGTACAAATTTCAGTCTTAATCCAATATTCCTTTGTACCAAGTGTGAGCGAAACTTCGGTTCCACCCGTGCCTCCATGGCTAAATGTTGCACCATCAGTCAATTCCAGGGCCACGCTGTCAAGTCGATTAGCACCGCGGAATGAGATGACAGAAACAGTTGGAGAGGAAGGCATATTCGGTAGATCATTGAACCAGTCTCCATGGGGCCCACCAGAAAATTGACTTTGGCGAAGAGAGCTTGAACTAGACCATGTGAAGTTGATCAACACCGGGTTATGGTCGGAGAGGACAGCGCCCAAATAGTCAGAGTTTGTATTCAAGAAGTTTCCTCCGTCGTAGCGGAATGATTCAGCTGATACTGTGACAATGTCTGATCCTCGGTACAAGACCTTGTCGACAGTCTCGCACGTCTCTGTCGTGGAAGGGTTGTCGCAAACGGTCGCGTCGGCGCCGGCTGTTGGGTAAACACCATCCATCTCCAACTCAACCCAAGCGTCTCTCAAACCATTCTGGGACTTGAAGACACGGATTCCAGTGTCGGCGGATCGAGTATAGCGACTGTTGGTGTCGCCCATAAGCACGACTGCGTTCCCGATTGACCAGGTGTCGATGTAGTCGGCGACCTGTTGGAGATTGCTGTTTCGGGCAGTTTCATCCCCATCTTCCGTTCTAATATTCATCAATATGTATGACCCGACTTAAACGATCATGGAGTCGTCTCTTACCCAGCATCCGCATGGAGGTTATAAACGTCAATGTAAACCCCATCGGAAGGGTTCCATCTCATTAACGTAAAGCCCTTAGGAGTCAGACAGTCAGATCCAGAGGCATCGGAGCATTGATCCCATTTCACGCGCGTGAAGTCAACCCAATCGTAATTGGAGATGGTATTTAAACCGCTTCCAATTGCGGCACCACCAGATGTCGCCGTTCGGTAAACGTGATCATCAGTTGCATAGATGTAGGCGTGATAATTGAAGTCCTGATCGGGATAGTCAGCGACATCGTAACTTGAGAATATATCGAATTTGCAATCTCTCAGAATCCTCACCTCTTGCATATTAATGATATCATAGCCGTACTCCGAAAAGTACGTACCAAGTTGTCCGGCATTATCTGTTTTGTCGCCTTCGACGTCATTAGATTGCAGGATGGATGGTAGGCCAGCGACATTGAAACTGAGAGCGGTAAATTTTCCACTCGTGGCAGCCTGGACGCTCACTGCGAGAAGAACACTTGAAATGACGGATTTCTTCATTTTCACACGAGGTAAAAGAAATGGATCTTGGCATATGTGAAACTGGTCAAGGCTATCTCTCCTTTTATAGTAAATTCAGGTACGGCAATTCAGAAAGAGGAGAAGGGCCCTTCGGCATGGTGATGGCTTCGGTTAAAGTTAGTTCTGCACCTGTTGACGCTAACGCAAGCCAAGAATACTACCAAAATGGCGAAAGGTCCGAAACGCGGGCAGCTGATCCGGAAATGATTAGAAGCACGGGATTGACGGCCCGTAGCCCTGTTGAATGTTTAATTTAAATAGAGTCGCCTAGTAAATATGCTAACTTCTTCATCTCCAGCTCCGAAGAGGTTTCCCGCTAGCATACCCACGTGTTCTATGGTCGACACATTCATGGGATCCTCAACATATTAAAAGTCTTGGTTAGAAACTGTAATTTGATATCAGATTTTGGATATCTTGGTTTCGATCTTCCCGCTAGTCAATTTTTAGCAGGATTATTTGTTGCCCAAATTTTGTATACTGACACAGAAAATTAAGACGAGTGGTATAACGTGAACTTGAAGATACTATATACCCCAGCTCTCTTGCCGCACAGCACAGCCATCTCCGTCCTTCACTGTCCAGATGGCACACTGGGAGGAGTGCGAGTCTCAGATGATAATTTGTCCCCCTTGTACTAGTACTACTGTGTACTATGATTCAATTTGTTGGTATTTTACTATTTGCGTAATTAATTAGCCAGCGGAGATCGTCTTGAATGAGTCTACTACGACTAAAACAATCCACTGGCACTGGCGGTGGCGAGAAGGCGTTCCATTTGGTTGCTAACGTTGGGATCTTGTCGGTATCAGTGGGGAATTGGCATTGTAAGACATGGTCAGAATGTATTATTGTGACTTAGCCAAAAGCCTTAGTCATGGTCGGTCGCATACAAATTAGTGTGTGTACGAACATAACAAAAGAGACAAACTTCCATGGACCTGATTGGGCGTACATTTCCATTTCAACAGATCTACATGTCAGCGCTAAGTCAACCCCACCAGATGGCGGGAGCACAATGACTCCCCATTTCCTTCACAACTTGTCCCTGACACGCCTGAGTTCCTGTCACCCTATTAGCGTATTGTCATTACTATGTCCGGCCTTGAGGTTCTCGGTGTTGCCGCCAGTATAATACAGGTCGCAGACCTAGGCGCAACACTGTCCGTCAAATTATTCTCCTTCTATCAGCGCGTCAAAAGTGGCAGCGATTCTATCCAACTCTTGTCAAGCGAGATCGCACTCGTCAGCGCCATATTGCGTGAACTAGGCGACAACTTGGAAAACGAAGATGCAGCCAAGCTCTGTTCAGCAGAAGCATTTCGCACTCTAAACCTTGTCTTAGATCAGTCTCGGGACATTCTTAACGAGATCAAGAAAGTGGTTAATGACCATGATCAGTCGACAAATAGTCGCTTTCAGCAGGTCGCTGAGAAACTTCGTATCGCGCTTCTGGAGCCAAACCTGGATCGGCTAAAAATTAGCTTGGAAAGACTGAAGTCGACCATGCTACTTCTACTTAATGTTATCACATACGCGGGGCAAATTCGAAGGTATGTCCCTCCATTCTTGTCATTTTCACGACCACTAATGTCTCAATTTCAATCAGCCAAAATTTTCCAACTATATTCCAAGAACAACGTGATTTGATTCAAAGTCTTTTGGGAGGCAGAGATGTCAATAACCAAAATCCTCGGGAGCTAGAGATGACTGCAGATTCAGGAAGGCTTTCGACACAGACGACCTATCGAAAATCACGCCATCCTAGGACTCAGAGAGTCCCCAATAAAAAGCATGCCCCCAGCAAACATCGACCAACAGTCCATCATCAGAACCTTTCACTGGACAAATTACCATCGATAAGCAGCAGCAATGCGTCACTCAAAGTTGACAGCCCTACCAAACACAATAGGTCTACCGAGGTTGAGGAATATGATATACTTATACGAAATATGCTGAACGAGATTGAATCCTGTAGAAGCAAGCTGGAGAAGAGTAGACATTCCCGAATCAAAAATGGTGTCTTGAGCATTCACTCCGGGGAAATCATGCGATTTCACATCGAGCACGGATCCTCACTTGACGTTGATTATTCGCTTTTCATGTACGTGAATGTTAGAGCTTTTGCTTTTCTTGCTCTTAAGTTTGTACTAACGTTGACAGTGAAAACGAGGAAACGTCCACCAATCCTTCCCAGACTACGATTACTAGCCCTATTCTGGCCGTCGCGGACTCAAACGTAGACTATCTACACTTTTCAAACTTGGCACCGGATAGCGCAGAATTCTCTGTGGACTACCACAGGGACTCTGAGGTTTCGGATTTCTCCGAGACCGACATTTCCATCCGACGTCAATCAGCTTTGCGGGAGGGGCGACAACGTCGCCGCCGTGAGAAAGAGGTTGCCCAAGGGAGAATGGTCCTGACGCCGCGGCCCACGGACAGAAGCAACAGCCAAGAGAGCAATGCGAGGCGAAGGGACCACCGCTTAAGATTTGAGCAGAGCGGGACAGCCATAAAGTCAGCGTACCGGCGTCATTCTTGTACTCGTGGACCACGTGAAGATTCTTCTCGCCGAGAACGTCATCGGGCCGTAGGAACCGGAGAGCAGCGCCTACTTGAAAGGAATGATATCGCTCAGGATTCAGAGATCCTGAGGGAGGAGCAGATTAGGCGTCTGGAGCTCATGGAGCGATCTGGACGTTTGCAGCATGAATCTGAAACGGACAATAGGAGGGCTTCGCAAAGGGGCCGTGAGCCGGGTCGATGGCAGGAGGAAGAGGAACGAATTGGGATCGAAGTCAGCAAACGACGCAGCCTAGAGCGGGTTCGGCCAACGCGCCGGCGAGTAGTGCAACGTTTTAGTGAGAGGGAGGAGGAAGCTCCTCCTGCGAAACCGTTAAGGGATACTACGACAAAGCAGGAGAGACGGGCGGATCTCCGCAAACGACTACAACGACTGGAGCGGCATGAACGCATGGACCGATCTGAAGAAGAATCGGATCATTCAGACGGCCAGGAGCACACTCTTGGAGAATTTGGAGAAGGAAGTTCTAGTTCGGAAGAGCTGAATGATATTACGAGGAGGCAGAATCCTGAGGCGAAGGTCCGCCAGTTGCGAATGCTCCGTGATAGAAAGGAGTCGCATGAGGATGAAGGTGAGGAACGACTGCGCCTTTTGAGGCGACGTGAACGCATGGAAAGATTGGAAGAGCAGATAGAGTCAGACTTCCGGTGGCGATTGAAAAGATTTGAGGAGGAGGAGGAGGAGGAGGAGGAGGAGGAGGAGAAAGAGCAGAAAAGGAAACAGGAGATGGAAATGAAGAGAATCGCAGTTGAGGACTGGGAAATTGAACAGCGGCGTATGAAACAGGAGAAGGAGCACCGCCGGGACGAGGGTGATACCTCAAGCTGTCACCAGAACCACGAGCTCAGTACTCCCCAACAGGCGATCGCTGATTCTTCCAGTGGGCAATTTCATGACTTTATTCACCGGCAAATAATTTCTAAAGATCAAGACCTTGACTTGCCCAGTACGGTGGAAGACTTGTTAGCGCAGTGGACCACCCTCGACAAACAAGAGATTGGGCGGATTCAGCGTTGCCGACGGCTCTCACTCTTTTAGTTTGTATGCAAAATGGGTTCCTGATACCTAGATACTACTAGTAACCCTAAGGCGCACTGGCCATGAAACTTTGTATAGGATCAGTTGAGGCCACAGGTTTTTGTATAGTAGTAGACTACCACTATCATCGTGAAAGCCGACTTATAACTAGTACTACTGGGCATATTGGATTGGAAGTTAATGAAGTTGATGGAAAGAGTCAGTAGAATGCATATCAATGGGTAAGATATATGTGATAGCTGAATGTAAAACCTCGTAAGAAAACGAAGAAAAAAAATGGAATCCCGAAAATCATGCCGGTCATAAGATAGTCAATGAAAACCATGGCCGCAGCTGATGTATATACAAAGTGTACCATAAAATCATGGAATCTTGACCCGGACCAATCCATACCATATAAAATCACGAAATCCAGAATCAGTTATCCGTAAAAGTCGGCGTAACAACATCACCCACCATAACCGTCCGGCGGTCTACTGATTGGAGATCAACGCCTTCGGTTTCGTCACGGGAGAGGGCCGCATATCGGCCAAATGAGACTTTGCCATTGATATTTCGGGTCTTCGCGAGTGTGGAGAATGGCTCTGAGCGTCTCAGGCCGGTGAATTGGTCGATGCACACCATCTGGCAGCGCTGACATCCTTCAAGAACATCGATGCGAAGCTGGTCCGGTCCGACTCGAAGGCTGGACCAGTGGTCTTCGGAATAAGGCTGTTCTGCGTCGCCGAGACGGGCAAGTCGCTCGGCGACGACGATATTACCACGGAAGACATCTGCAGCCACTGCTTTGTGGGCGCCTGCACTTTGCTTTGAGTTGGCTTTGATTGTTTCGTTGAGGCGGTTGACAGATGATCGGGAGACAACGAGGATAGGCATCTCGTTGGACAGCGTGAGAGGCTTGCCTTGTTCGCGGACAGGTGGTGGGAGGTCAGATGGGAAGGATCCTGGCATGATGAGTTTGCGAAATTTGGTCTTCCAGGTGCCAGAGAGACGTGGTGGACGGGAGAATCGAGTAGCAGATTGGGACGGGAATCGAGCAAGTGTGCAGGGGACGCCCAGGAAATCAGAGAAAAAGGCTGAGACAACTGGCGATGCGTAGGCGTGCAGAGAGACTTGGTCTCCACATACCATCGTTGCCTTTTTGTTGGGAGAGCTTTGGCATAACGAGGTCGAGATGAGGCTCGTCTCCTCCCATCCAAGCGATAGTTCAAGGCTCACTTGGTCGGTCAGGGTGCCACAAGTGATGCGCAGAACACCACGATCAAGATCAACGGATGGACGGATAAGCGCCATACGGGGGTATCTTTTTTGACTGAGCGCAGCACCTGTTCCCTGGTGGATGAGGCACCATTCGCGGTCCCATGCAAGTCCCTCTCTTTTGACTTCCCACCGCTTGCCTTCAGGAATTTTGAAGGCACCACAGCTCTTGATTGGGAATACCGAAAGACTCTCGATATAGAAGTGGCGATCGACCAGGTCACCTTCTTCCACTGGTGGATTCAGCGCGACAATCGGGGGGATCTTCTCCACATAGAACTCCTCGATAAAGTCGACAAAAGAGTCGATGTCCTTCATGTTGGTCATTGCTCCCAGACTGGCCCGCAGGATACCTGTAGGTCGACCACCTAGAACGTCATGATCATCGCCACATCGCAAACCAGTAGAGTAATGGCGGCGGAGCTCTGCACCTGTCCACCCGAGAGAGGATGCAGTACCTCCAGGGTTGCATACAGATCCTGTTCGTATCTGAATATTTTGTACTAGGGCCAGTTTCTCGACTTCGGTCTTGGGCACCCATTCTCCTGAGCTAGTTCGGATGTTGAACGCAACAATAGGGCCCTGGGTAGCTGTACAGCCATATATCGAGTTTGCTTGATAAATCTGGCAGACACTGGTGTCGTTCCAGTGCTTCAAGACAGATAGTCTATCATAAAGCTCTTTGGCCAGCAATGCCGTGTGGGACGCGATATTTGCCATTGAGCCAAACAGTCGTTCGTGTGTATTTATAGCCGCATCAAGGGCGATGATGCTGTGGAATGGTAAGGTCCCATCTTCAAGCCGCTCGTGGATGGAAGACTCCTTCTTGGCATGCCATTGCGCACCGGTTGCCAGAACCATGTCAACGGTGCCTCCACCGAAATATCGGCGTCTTTCAAAAACACGGCCAGCGCTTTTTCGAACGATCAATGCACCCAGGTTCGGGAATCCGAAAATTTTATAGAAACTCAGCGCAGTGAAGTCCGGGGCAGCGGCAGCCGAACCGAGATCGAGCGGGGAGGTTGATACCAGCGACGCAGCGTCGAGTAAAGTGAAGACATTGCCACCATTGGAAGCCGTGCGAATCTGCTCGCACCAGCGAAGGGGCAGACGCCGGCCATTCATGTTTGATTGTGCAGGAAAGGCAAAGAGTCTGGGTGCCTTTGTCTGATTTGTGGCCAGCTCTGGGATCCACTCATCTACTTCGGCATCGCTCTGGAAGCATTGAAAGTTCAGCTCCGCTAGCTCTCGTACTCCCAGAATACTGGTGTGGGAGTCGATGTGATACCCGTACCAGAATCCCCTGTGGTCTGAATCACGGAGACAGTCGGCGACGAGTTTGATGGCGGCGGTTGCATTTGCCACGAAAACCAGATCAAATTCGTCGGGGTCAGCGTTGAAGAAGCGTAGAACACGCAATCGAACATCGTCAGTTCGAGTAGTAGAGAGTTGGGAAGACAGAGACATGGAATGCGGGTTTCCGAAAAGATTGGAGGTCATGTCTTTGGAGAAGGACTCGATCATTGACTTTGCATAGGGTGTGGTTCCTGCATGGTCGAGATATGTTGTTTCTGAGATAGAAGGAACCAATGAGTATAATCATTACCATCGATCTGAAAGTGACTTTCATACCATTGAGCAGGGGATAGTCCTGTTCGCGGATCTTATCCACATCGGCAGAATAGCCCTGGCCATACGCGGCCGGGGGATGTCCTGTAGTCATAGTATCCATCACGAGAGTACAAGGTGACGAGGATGCACAGGCTGTAGGTAACAGCGGCAAGGGCGTTTTGTTTGGGTTTGAGCGGAACTGCAGGAGACGATCGGCCGCCAGGCAGTTATATATCGAGGGCTCGCTCTATAGACAGAGATATTTGGAACTAGAAAAAGAGGTCAGTTCTTTTCACGGGATCAATCATTGCAGCACGCCGATCCCGAAATAGCATGCATCTTTGTAGCAGCAAAGAACAGGCCTGAAAAGGGTTGACAAGGAGGGGTCGGGAAGTTGATAAGACAAGTAAAGTAGATGGGGTCGGAGGCGCGGAGCTTACCGATGGAGTCGAGGCCAGCCAGATGTAGACGTTCGCCACGAGAACAAGAACAGGATCAAAGCCCACCATCGGATTTGATGAAGTGAGAATAAGAGACGAAAGATGAAGATGAAGATGAAGACGAAGACGAAGACGAAGCAGGCCACTCTCTTTATAGTTCGCACCTGCCAAAAGTGCCAAATTACCATGGGCTGCTCCTTCCCCCAGAGTGGCGGGTCACATGACACGCGGACGAGTGCGGGCTGCTCCTACGCAACCTTCTTGACCCTCTTTTGACAACATCCGAGAGTGTCTGGGAGCATCTGAGAGCATCAATGAACGTCCGAGAGCGCCCTACTGCACAACTTCAATGCCACTAATTCCCTTGCCAGCAATAGTCTATCCCAACCAGCCAGGTATCCCGGCCGCCCTAGCCAGCCACTCCACTCTCATCCACTCAGGCGCAGGAACTCCCGCATATCCATTCCAATATCACCCTATATCACAATCCTGGTCCTCATCTCATATCGCTAACCGGAGCCGCAGTGGACCCCGATATGTACTAACATTGGCTGCAAGAGGCTAAGCCGCCCAACCGCTTGGCCAAGTGCGGCCACTGCACTTCCTACTACTGCCTTCCAGGGCTGCCCGCATCAGCTTACCCCGTCAGACACCAGGCTGACCTGGAGTATGTATATGCTTAGTACTCACCATCTGGCATAAAGTACTCCAAACTCCCAAGTCGTAGTCGCTCAAAACACGAGCGGTCTCGACTATGTAAATGTGGCCCGGAGAGACTAGATCAATATCTGAATGCAAAATGAGAAAAACCAAAAAAAGAAAAACCAATAGCTCTCAACGTGAAGGACCGCCAACCCGGGCTGAGCATGGTTACATCGTGGGAAACAGGCATCAATAGATTCAGCTGTCCAGAGGTCCATGACGTCCTGTCAAAAGGATTAGCGTGGTTGGCAGGTGGAAAGTAACCGCCGATGCAAAAAGCAAATACATATCTACCGCGGATCGTCACCAGGACAATGGCTATTGTTCGGCATCGGCGGAATAGACTTCGCCACCTGCATTCAGCCCCATTGGCTAGCCAGCCTAATGTATCTTGCTGTCAACTATGCCAAATGGTGTAGACTTAGTGTGATCTACGAAGATTCGAGGCATGAGGGGGGAGGGGAGAGGGGAGGGGAGCCATTCCCCTCACTCAGCCGCACAGGTTCAATAGTCTCTGTTAGATCGGATTCCTGTTGAGATTCCTGCTGTCAAGTTTTTATGCACACAGAGATCAGCCGCAAGGAAGCCTCGTAGGGTGTCGTGGGCACCCCGCCCATGCTTGATATAGTACAGATGATATAGTCAAAGGAAAATAAGAAAACTCCATCCCAAACCCCTGCAAATGATTCATACAGATGCGTCTGTCGAGGATTACAGAAAAGCGAATTAGACAGCGCGGTGCTTGTCGAAATGCGAGAGCAAAGATTGCACAGAATGTGTCATCTCGTTTACCGCTTGGGCCATTGCCTCCAGCCACGACCGTGACCTCTCTGCAGATCGAATTGAATTAGCGTCTGTCCATATCATCGCCAGGATCTGTTGATCGGGGTTCAGCTGAACTGAACTTACCTGCTTCCACAAGCGGATCATCTCCGGCATCTCGGTCATCGCCTTGCGACGATCCTCGAGGCGGGCCTCCATCGTGCGCTCCCACTTGTGACCCTTGACCTTTTGGCCGATACCGGTACCCTTGATACGAAGACCGCGTTCGGCCAGACGGGCCTCCTTGTACTCAGTCGACTTGGTGCTTGGGGGCAGGAGAGCCTCAACATTGTACTTGATCGCCAGCTTCACGAGGTCGGCCTGTTGTCGCAGTCCATACCGGGGGCCGATCCACTTTCCAGTGGTGAAAATCTTCCGCGGCAGAAAGGGGTTCTGGATGTTGGGATCGTTGTGCAGAAGGGCTCGTGATGGAGAGAAGACCTTGCGGTCTTCCTTTTGGGCTCCCTTGGCGTCACGGTCCGGCGTGTATGGGGATGGGAGGTTCTGTTCGCCGGGTGCCTCGCCCTCCGGGGCAGTCGGTCGCTGTGCGACCAGCGCGGAGTAGACCTGGGGCGGATAGCGGGCGAAGAAATTGCGAAGGCGCAGGGGCAATTGGCCCACTGTTTGTGGAATGGACGCCATGGTGAGCCTGTGTAATTGCAGTTGTTGGAGATGCTGCTGCTGCTGCTGCGGCTGGCGGACTCGCGGAATGTTGACGACAAAAAGTTGCGGCCCACGCTAGGCCTAACTGGGAAGTCGGCGCCTGACAGCCTTACCGCCTCAAGTGTGTCAGGCAGCAAGGCAGCCAAGCGGCAGAAACGATTTTCAGTTGGCCGGTTTCAGCCTCCTCCTTTCACATCCATTGTTACCAACACCTCTGCTCCTCCCGCATATCTGTTTCCAGCTTTGATATTCTGTTGTTTCGGTGTATTTCTTTGCCTCATTGCCTAGCATGGCGGACTATAACTTCGGCGGTTCGGAGGAGGAGAATGCCGAGCTGAGGAAGCTCGAGGTAGAGCTGGTATGTCCGACCTAGACCCTTATGCGCGCGCGCGGCTTGCATCGCGAGACATTCGCTCTGTTTCTCTTCCGCTTGCTAACTGTTTTATCCTAGGTCGATGACCCCGATAACTTTGAGACTTGGGAGAAGCTTGTCCGCGGCGCCGAAGCCCTCGAGGGTGGCATCAATCGCAACTCGAACCCCCAGGCGATCGCCACCGTTCGCGCCAACTATGATCGCTTCCTGGCCAAGTTCCCTCTTCTGTTCGGATATTGGAAGAAATATGCCGATCTGGAGTTCTCCATAACTGGTACGGAGGCCGCAGAGATGGTATGGCAGCTCCCAGCCCCAGGCCCAAACCCAACGCGGCGAATACAATATCCTATGTTTCACTGTCGCATTCACTCTGGCCCTGCAGTTTCGCTGACTTGTGCCACACTAGGTATATGAACGTGGTATTGCCAGTATCTCCCCGTCCGTCGACCTCTGGACCAACTACTGTGGTTTCAAGGCGGAAACCTCCCATGACGCGGACATCATCCGAGAGTAAGTCGATACGTGGTTTCCTTCCATTGCCTTCCCTGTAACCATGACCGATGCAGCTCTCGAAAGCTCCTATGGTGCCGATGTTGTTTGAGACTTGGATATGCGGTTGTTCAGATATTCCATTGATGATGGGTGAGAAAATCATCGCCTTCCCACCCTGAATCAAGCGGAGTTTACTTCTCACCGGGTCATCCAGGCTGCTTTCCTTATCCACTTGACAAACTTTACTTGCCTCTTGCCCGGACAGCACATGGAACAGTCTCGTTCGATAGGCTTTTCCCCTTTGACCCTGCGCACGAAAAACACTGGCTACCTCCCCCCACAGCTTGCTCACCCCGTTGATCGATGTTTTGGGCCTGTCACCGCGACAGAGTGAACCATGTTTGACACGTTATTTCTTCCTATTCCCCCCTCTCTAATCTTCCCACCCCACCCCACCCCCTGGCATCAGAAGAGTATACCATGCTAACCTACCCGAAACAGCCTTTTTGAGCGTGGTGCCAACAGCGTCGGTCTTGATTTCCTCGCTCACCCATTCTGGGACAAGTATATTGAGTTCGAAGAACGGGTGGAGGCACAGGACAAGATCTTCGCCATCCTGGGTCGTATCATCCATATCCCCATGCATCAGTATGCCCGGTACTTTGAGCGGTATCGTCAGCTAGCCCAGACTCGTCCCTTACCCGAGCTCGCCCCTGCAGATATCATGTCTCAATTCCGAACAGAAATCGAGGCTGCTTCATCTCAAGTCCCCCCTGGTGCAAAGGCCGAAGCTGAGATCGAGCGTGATCTACGTCTGCGTATTGATAACTACCATCTGGAAGTGTTCTCAAACACCCAAACTGAAACTACTAAGCGTTGGACCTACGAGTCCGAAATCAAACGCCCTTACTTCCATGTCACAGAGCTTGACGAGGGCCAACTGGCCAACTGGTCCAAGTACATTGACTTTGAAGAAAGTGAAGGTTCTTACTCCCGCACCCAGTTCTTATACGAGCGCTGTCTTGTCACATGTGCGCACTATGATGAGTTTTGGCTCCGATATGCACGTTGGATGGCTGCTCAGTCTGGCAAAGAAGAGGAGGCGCGAATCGTCTACCAGCGCGCTAGTTGTCTCTACGTGCCGATTGCGAACCCAACGATCCGGCTCCACTATGCCTACTTCGAGGAAATGTGTGGACGGACAGACGTGGCCAAGGATATCCACTATGCCATCTTGATGAATCTGCCCAGTCATGTCGAGACCGTCGTCTCGCTAGCAAACCTCTGCCGTCGTCATGGTGGCCTGGATGCTGCGATCGAAGTATACAAGACCCAGCTCAATTCTCCTGAGGTTGACATGTCAACCAAGGCCGCCCTTGTCGCTGAGTGGGCTCGCCTCCTGTGGAAGATCAAGGGTGTACCTGATGCTGCTCGCAAGGTATTCCAAGATAACCAGCATTACTACCTGGACAGCCGTCCCTTCTGGACGTCGTACCTGATGTTCGAGATCGAGCAGCCTACCAGTGCCGATACTGAATCTGTTCAGTATGAACGTATCAAACAGGTTGTTTCCGACTCTCGATCTAAGAGCACGCTTCCTGCCGAGATCGTCAAGGAGCTCGTGCAGATCTATATGTCCTACCTCCTGGAGCGTGGCAACAAGGACACCGTCAAGGAGTATATGATCCTCGACCGTGAAATTCATGGCCCTCCTTCTGTGGCTGCTGTTAGAACCGGTGGAACTGCCGTTGTTGTGGCACCACGCCCTGTTGAGGTGCAGCCTCCGGTTCCAGCTCCCGCTACCGCGCCTGCCATGAACGCTACCGTCGACCCAGCGGCTGCGGCGCAGGCTTACGGCTACTACCAGCAAAGCCCTGTGAACGGCGGCCCGGTCGCCTAAGGCCCTCATCAGGCAGCGTAATCATTGTCATGTCTCCTTATGAACTTTTTTTGGGGCGGTATCGGTCTCTTTGCACCGCCTTCTTTCCTTGGAGTGTCTTATTTTCGATTTCTGATCTACCAGGGTGGGTGAGTCTCCTTCTGTAGCACCATGCTTCGTGTCTGTCTACAAGGCACTGTTCTTGCCTTTCCCTCCCTCAACAGGTTTGTTTAGCGATTTTGCCGTCCCAAGATGGGCCTTGCCAACTTGGCACTATGCTTTTTTGGTGATTGGGTCCAGTTGGGTTTCCCCATTGTTCCTTTGTACTCTATTTCCCCTATTGTTTGAACGATGCTCTCACCAGCAAATATATCTCTTCATTACCAGTTATGTTGTCCCACAATTGACCATGATTGTAGTTGTTGTCAGTTGTTTACAGCAGGGGACGATGTACTTCGGGGTTGATCGGCCCGATTGTCCGCTTGTGTGCTGAGTCATTATACCACGTGACCTCAACAGAGCTCCCATGTGTCGATAGTACGTCGTGACAGAATGGCCTTTTCAGGTCAATAATCGATGAAGGAACTGAGATTCCAACTAGAATAGCTGAGCTTGTCTTTGCCCTCTGTAGTATCCAATTGGCATCTGCTAGAGTGCGCGATGCCCCCATAGATCGAAATAGCTCCCAATGCGGCCGGGAGGATCTTCCCGAGCTCCTTGCGATCCGAGAACTTCTCCTTTGTCCACGTATCGAACATCTCACCAGCTTTTCCAACGCACCGCCTCCAGCGTCTGCATGTCGCGATTGCCGGTTGCGTGTGCCCTACGATAACCTCTGCCTCGCGCTGGTGGCCGTGGTGGTCTCCCGCGAGTGAAAAGTGAAAGCTGGCGCGATGGATTTGCGAACGATCATGAACACCGATGGCGGTGCCTCCAACCGTCCACCGGCCACTCAACCGTCGAGATCTCCGATAGATCCTTCTCATCAGCAGCGCGCGCAGAAAGGATTCGCAGAGTATCCCAATCAGCCTCCGCCTGCGCACCGCCACCCATCGCACACCTCCCCAGATCGGTCCGCATCTTACAGTGGCCCTGTTCATTCTCCCTATCAACAGTTTAATGCTGGTCCTCCGCCACTGAATACCGCGATACCACCTCAGCAGAGCCAGAGTCCGTCTCAGGTCACGACTCCCTATGGCTCTGGCGCGCGTGATCCGTATGGCGCGTCCGTGTACAATTCGCACCCTCAACACCCCGCTGGTGCCCTGGCTTCACCGTACACCCCTCAGCAGCCGATGAGTGCTGGTCCGCTGGTCCCAGAACAGCAGTCATATTTCGCTCAACAGCGCTCTCATTCCCTTCATTCAGTGATGGCTAACCCGCGCGCCCCGGCCGAGACCTTTCCTAACAAAGAAGGCCCTCCCTCCGCTTCCCAACCACCTCCACCGCAGCAGTTCTCTCCCTCCGCACATCGATCCGTCCCAGGTACACCTCTGGGCCCTCCACCAAATTTGGCCTCTCGCCAGTCGCCCTCTTCAGCGCGCCCTCAATCGTCAGGTCACGACTCTTCCCACAATCCTCTCTCTAGCCCGCAGCCGATCCAGGATACTCCCATGCGGGATTTTTCCCAAACACACGCTCCGTCAGTTCAGCGACAATTTTCGCCCACTTCTCGGCCATCTGAGACTCCTACCCAGTCCCACCCAGGCGTGAAGCAGGAACCAGTCGAAAACGCCAGCCCCCGAGTCACGTCGAGGCAGAATAGTGCAGTAGCGACGTCCGAGGCAGCCCCGCTACGCTCTTCGGAAGATAGGAAGTGGAACGAGAGCCCGACGACTTCATTTAGGTCGGGACCGGGATCGGATGCACGCGTCTCGCCTATTGCGACTGCTCACTCACAAGCGAATTCGTCGCCAATAGGACAAAGGAGCGGATCACATCCTTTGAAGATGGAGGTGGACCATATCCCTACTGCTCGGGTTAGCAGCCAACCTCCGAGAAAAAAGAAACGGCGTTACAATGAGCCTCCTATTTTTGCTCAACGATCAGCTCGTACCAAGGGCAAATGCCCGGTGATCCCTAACCCACGACCGCCGGTTCCAAAATACGCGAGAGATTCTCTCCAAGAATCATGGGTAGCTAGCAGAAGGTCCTCACCAGCCGGTCCACCGCCACCTTCAGCCACTTCATCACGCGCTGCTCGGACGCCGGTAGCGGCTCCACCGAGCTCGAATGGCCCCCCTCCTCCGGCGCAGCCTGCAGCCCCAAGTACAGCCACAACTCCTGCTCCACAAGGAGCTCTTGGTATCTGGGAGCCCTCAATCACAGGCTTCATTCCGCATGAAGAGGTCACGCACGAACTCTGCGACTTCCTCTTCCGAAACGTGGTTGCGAGGAATGATGTGGGCACTGGACCTGCCGGTGCAGCAGCTGTTGGATCGGGTGCCATTATCGAAGTAGAAGCGAAGCTAGGTCAAATCATCGACCAGGACCGCAGAGAGAGGCTGCTTCTTCCAATCAAAACCGAGGCAATCATCAGCCGGGAGACCGCTGGGTTCCGGACTTCATTCGAGAGCAACATGACAATCGTAAGTGCACCTTGTTTTTTCGAGGCCCTCACAGGATTGAAGCTGGAACTGACACGTGATTTCCAGGAACAACATCGTACGTACAATAATTTCCTCAACGAAACCGTGAAGGCCTCCATGACCCCTCCTCGGGTTCCACTCTCGTATGCGCACAAGAAAGAGCGCGACACGTTCTACGAGGTTTCGCCCGAAGACCTCCCTCCGGTCATTCGCTCAAACCTGAACCCTCGACACAAACCCAAAGTCCGTGTGACGACCGACCAACGCACTGGCGAAGTACTCGCAAAGATCGTCAAGTGCCGAGTTGCAGATATGGATGTATACAGCCCTCGCACGCCCTTTGACTGGCGAGTGAGTGTGAACCTCGAAATGGAATACGATGGCGACATCCACAATTTGCCGGTCGTGGACGCTAGCAAAGGTGGCCGTGGCGAACGCAACAAGGATCGCATGAGCTACCGACATTTGGCCTACCAGGTCGATTTGACTCAGGTTGCCAGGTCTGATGTATGTTCCCCTTACTACCCCCACCCCCCATCCCGTGCCTTATTCTACCACCCTTCGATGTTGTGTTACTGTGTTGAACCGACCTTCTGACCTTCTCATAGCCTTCAATGAAAAATGAGTTTGACCACGAGCTCGAGATTGAAATATCTGGCGCCGAACTCAAGCGACAGGGTCAGCTTGCTGCGGCTGGTGACCCGAAGAACCAGTATGAAGATCTGGTAAAGGGGTTCGTGGATAATATTCGCGTGCTGGCACGGGTCAAGTCTTGATACGAATCTTTTTTTTCGTTAACTTTCTGTAACATGTATTCTCACACTTTATCCGGGGCTACGCTTCCTTTGCGTTATTTCCTTTCAGCTTCCAGCTTCCTCATTCATTTTCCTTTCTTGTCCTGCAGATATGGTTCATTGGCATTAGTTCTTGGTGGGAAAAACGACGCGCGACGATAGACGGAATCGGCAAGAACTTCCTTTTATTATTATAGTCCCCTTTTTCACTCTTGGACGAGGCATCTTCTTATTGTGGCGCTGGATGGGCAATACCTTTTTGGATCACTTAGGTCATACAATGACCACTTAATGGCTACCTATCTATGACTCTTGAGTCTGGTGATTTTTAGCATCCAGAGCAGTACGTGGCTCCGGGTATGACCCCCACAGTAGTATCAAGTAATGGATAGGCGTTTTCAAATCCACCGATGGTGCTACTCCATTCCAAATGTTGGTGGAGGATCCTTCACTTCGGAATATATACCCGGCCGTCTACATATAGACTAGGTATCAGTGCCACAACCCACGACTTCAAGTTCTACTGCTAGTAGTTCCCTCTTGCCAGTGTAAGTATCATGTCAATGGCGACTGTTGATATTTCACCTCTAATCTAGATTCTGAGATAGTTTCCATCGTTTTATCACTAGTGAATCCACTCCAGCAAGCCACTTCTTCCACACGGTCCCACTCCCAAGTCCCAGAATGATCTTCATTCTGTCATATCCCCGTGTATCTTCATCTTCGTCTTCGACTTTCAACTCAAATTTACTTTCAGGTCCCCATACCATCCATCTTTGCTCACCATGGGATTGCCATGGCGCTAGTCCACATGCAAATCGTATCCAAGCCGACCTAAACGCCTTTCCCATCCCGCGTTCGCAATCATTCATCTCGTTCTCCAAATTTCCAAAAAGATACAATAGTTCATGCGCATGATATGCTGTCCCCTCAAAGGCATTCTTGACGCGAGAGCGCTGATCAAAGTGGTAAAAGTAACAATTCTCCCGGGTCGGGGTATTTTCCGCACAAGTCTGCGCGAGAATATAATTCGGTACTTTGAAGACCGCATCACCACACATATGCTCCACTCGAGCTAGGAATTCGGGGCGCGATATGTCAGCGGTAATTTCATAACATTGTAAAATTTGATCCGTATGATTCTCATCTTGAATATGAGACAAAAGAACCTTACGAACTGAGTGGAAGTTTTCTTCACCGTCTGAGAGATTGAGATGGAAGATTATTCCCTCGTGATACGTGTCTCCGATCATCAAGCCTTTCAACCAGCTCGGCGGAGGGTGAATCTCGCTGTGGTCGACGCCCACAGGATAGAACCATCCGTCTATACACGGATTCCCAGTCCCGGATGGTACACCCTGGATAAGTGGTGTTGCATTCGCCAGCTCCTGCTGTGGAATAGCACGGAGTTTATCCAACGCATTGGCACCGACAGGATCGATCTGGAAATGAGCACAGACAGCCTCAAACAAATGATCGTGTTGCTGTATTGTCCATGGCGGAATAGCAACGGACAGTCCGGACATACAAACAGCCCGATGGAAAATCGGCGGTGTTGCGGCAAGCAGTTGATTACTGATTGAGATGCCACCGGCCGACTCGCCAACTGCGGTGACATTGTTCATATCACCCCCCAAAAAACCGATATATTTTTGCACCCACTCAAATGCAACTTGTTGATCGGTGAACCCGAAGTTCCCACTGCCTGCAAACCCATCGTGCATGAGTTCAGTTGCAATAGCAGAGCCAGCGAGAAACCCGCCGATGCCGACGCGGTAGTTGAAGTTAACGCAGATTATAGGTAGGCCAATGGCAATACTGTGGGATACTATATTGACTGCGTCGAATATAGGAAGGTTTGCACCTCCGTAGAGGAGTGAGCCGCCGTGGACGTACACAAAGACTGGGAGGAGCTTGTCGTTGGCTTGAAAGGCTTGTGGAATGACGATGTTCATGACCAGGGCAGAGAGTTCATCCACAGTGGCTGAATCGGCAAAATGTGGTGCTGGTGGAACTGGAACAAGGTCGTCGGAATCATCACCTTCGATGAAGGGATTTGGACAGTTGCTCCTTTTGACGTAGTTAGCACGGTTTGTTATGCTGCTCGGGTCAATGATGAATACCCTAATTTTGTACCATTATGGTAACCCCCTTCCCAAGAAGCCTTGAGAATCGACCGAGTCCATCTTTTTGGAAGGTGTGCATAAGGAATACCGCAAAATTGCTGCACGCCATTGGCATATTGTAGACCATCCAGCCTCCCTAGGGCAGGAATGGTGGTCTGGCACTTGGACACAGGGGTCTGGAAAGACATGGATGCTTCAAGTTGAAGAGAGTCGGCTTGACATGCGAGAAATCTCCCCCATCGCTCATTATATGCTCTATCTTAACTGTCTGCCATCGTCAACAGTCTTTTCTACCGGAGGAATGTGTTATCATCCCAAACAGGTAGCCCGACGCGATATCAGCCGCTGATCCACCAGCTCCACCTCCCCCGCATTTTTCTGTGGACGCATTAAATGCAGCCTTGAGTGCCGCCAGGCACCTCGGTGATGATTGTGACTGACTAGTGTGTATCTTGCAAATTTACACAAATTTACACGCTACGAACAACGAACTAATTCAACATCCTGCATCTGGAATGTCGACCCGCTCATATCACGGGTGCTGGACCTGCAAGCGTCGCCGGCGCCGCTGCGATAACGCCCGACCAACCTGCCAGAGTTGCACGCGACGTGGTGTTGATTGTGAGGGATATGAAGTGAGATTGCGATGGGGAAGTGGGATTGCCTCGCGCGGCAGATATACCGGGGCAGAGAAGCCGCTTGAGGAGAGCGTACCGTTGAGGCCAAAAGGGAGACGAAGAGATTTGAATCGGGATAGGAAGAGTTCGGAGACACAGGGCGAGATTCAGGGTTGGTCCACTGCCGACGCAAAAAACTGATCATCGTCTGACACAGTGGAATAGTGGAGGTTGACGTGATGGGTTCTGAATTTGGCGAGTCGCTTTCTCCCAACGTAGAGAGACGGGCAGAAGAGGAGGCCATTTACAATGAATGTGAGTTTTTCTCATCGAATGTTGTGAAAATCGCATTTTTTTCTGAAGATTTGAAGTCCTGAGCAATGGTATCAACATTCTCCACTCGACTACTGCCCGAGATAGCATGCTCCAGCCCCAACTTCCCCAACTCTGCCAAGAGTCCAGCGCCTTGTACACGATATGCCTTGCATTCCAGCTATCTCTCACCAGCACTCGCAGCCCACGCTTTTTCGAATACTTCGATACCTCCTTACGGAAGTTTAGATCTGAGCTAGCCCACAGCACGAGCCTCTCGGACGGGACGCTGACAGCTGGACTCCTGCTGTGTAGCATTGGCGTGCGTTACCCCAAAGTGCTTGTTCTGAAAATCAGTTCCAACTGATATTTTACTGATTGTATTTCATGTAGTTGATGCATGGGCTACCCTGGACGATGCACCTGAAGGGTATGCACAATATCCTCCAAAGCCATGGCCTTTCCGACAAACCATCTGAAGCCACTATGTCCCCGTTCCGCAGTCACTTGCTCGAGGTCATGGGAGTGATGGACCTCCCTTGCTTTTCTGTTGGTCGGCAGATCCCTCCTTCCGTTGTGAGCCGTCAAATCCCCTGTATCGGCATATGGCGTCGGTACTGTCAACCAGCAGCACCAAGGCTGGGCGTTGAACCGGTAAGCGGACTGCCGCGAACACTATTAGACATCTTCGCGGGTATCGGAATAGATACCACGGAGCAACATTTCTGGGACTGGTCAGGCGAGCCGGGAAGCTTCCTACAATACTATCTGTGGGAGGCACATCGGCTAGCTGGCATCCTATCACTTCGCCGACATATGCGGGCCGTGCGAAATGATGGTGATGCCTGCGAAGTCTCCAATTTGCAGGAACCGAACACTTGTCCTGCGGATGCAACAATCCTGGTGGGACGCATCCTGGCTAATCTAGATGCGTTACGACTGGCATCGGCCGAGCGACCTACGGAGGATGTATTTATACAGAACGCCATGATTTACCCAACATTCGTAGCTGGGTTGGAGGTTACCGTTTTTTGCAAGAACCCAGACTGGCAGAATACTATCCGAAGATGTGTTTTAGGATCGCGACAGGATGAGATCCTTCTTGATCTACTTGAAGAAATGTGGCGACGAGAGGACCCCAATCTGAGTGTGGATGATCTGGCCCGGGAGAGGGGCGTCGAGATGGGATTGTTATAAACATGCAGTATATGGCTATATGAATCATGGACCGTCTTCACCTGTCCGTATCATGGCCCAATACTTCACTGTCGCGTTTTCACTGTGAGGCGCTTGATCAGTCAACTCTACCTCCTCAACAACCCGGAAACCAAAAGTCTCATAGAAACCAATATTTCCCTCTTGCGTGCACTCTAGGTATATTGGCTGTCTCTGGGTATGTTCCAAAATCCATCTCATCGCCTTTTGGCCAATACCCCGTGATTGCAAGGATGGATGAACAGCAACCACCTCGAGATACCACAAACCCTGTTCGTACTTAGATTGTAGAGTCTCCAGAGCAGTGTTATGTGCGGACATCAACTTGTCGACCCGCTATATTGAATCATTAGATTCGGCTCATAAAAAACTTTGCGGAACGTAATTACCTCCAATTTGCATTCTTCATCATGAACAGGGCTTAGCAAATCCAACATCCAAACCTTGAACTTCATAAATGTACGGACGAGGGACCAGCCTAGCTCTCCTTTTGGTGGAAACAAAAAGACTACAGCGCCTGCATCTTCTGCTCCCGCGGTATCCATTATATCGTCGCATAGGCCCACTTGAGATGACTTCCCCAGCTTGGTGTTTGCGTCGTCGAATGATTTTGTCTCTTCACCTTTGCGTGGATTTTCATGGGCCATTTGGCTAACACCAGGAGACTGTAATACTATCCCATGAGCCACTATTGACTGCACACGACGATGTTGCCATTTCAAGATCCCAGGAGTTTGCCGACTCCAGGGTTGCGCGTTCGGTCGCAGCCATTGAATTAACGGATCCGATGAGAAGGCGGCATTGACAGTCCGGGCTACCGATGCGATAGAAGAATCTGCTCGACATTTTTTGTCTTTATTAGTTTATTGGAAAGGCAAATGACCGTGACACAGATACACAAACCGTTGTGAACTTGAAATAAACTGAACGTGTCCTTTCCCCTAGACATGGCTTGAAGTTTTCTCAGATTATGAAAAGTAGTAGATAAGTAAAATTTGCAAACGAATGTTAGGGCAATCGGAATATTTTGAACGAATTAAAAGCTGTCTTGGTATGTATCAAATCAAGTCTACATGGCCGATAGGAGGGCTGCCCAAGAAGGGCGTCCGCCTGCCAAATTTAGAAATCCTAGCAGCAATCTTAGGTGCGAAATGTGGCTTTACCAACGGAATCCATGCAAAACAAATAATTCAACGTTCTGTGGCGATCTCGCGTACGTATGCCGCTTATCGCGTCACCCCTTGCCCTTTCAGGAAGGCCGACCCCCATGGCCTGAAAATGGGGAATAGCGTCGCCGCCACATCAGGACTTAGACGTCGGTCTCTCCGCACTTATATGCCGATATTCACTACCATCCCCGGATTCATGGCTTATCATATGTAAATATGAACAATCGTTGGCTATGTTCGCTGTAGTGGCTTGAAAGTATCTCAGTCCCCTATCCTGTGGACGCAGTGCTAGTCACATCGTCAATGAAAGGACACAATTAAATATCCCCTCGTTTCACCACTTCTGTCAGAACTCCATCGAGATCAACATTTTCAACGTGCACAATGGAACCTCATTTCGATAATTCATTTTCTGGAGATGGCACTCTTCTCCCTCCTGGAACCTTTCTACTTATTCGGGGTAAGATACGTTGCACAAACTTCAGACCAGGAAAAATCACTAAAAGCTTAGACAGAAGACACCTCTGAGTCCACTGGCCAGCGGGCCATTATGCTCGATCCAGTTCCGACGAGAGATCCAAACGAGCCCTTGGTTAGTAAACCGCGTTTACGTGCGATAATATGCTTCCGAACTAATAAGCAAGAATTGGAGTACCCTTCGCAAGGCCGTCAATTGGACCGTGGTTCTCGGGATGACGATTATTGTATTCACTGCGTAAGTGAATATTATTTAGGTGCTCGACTCCCTGAGCCACGCTCATTATCTATGTTCTTTGACAGCCTATCGATCCAGCCCTTATTTTGGCAGCAGATGGTTATCGACCTTCAAGTTGACTATACCGATCTTAACCAGTCAATGTCGGTAAACTTTGTTGGCCTTGCCATGGGATGTGTACTATTTATTCCATTGGCTAAGAAATATGGTCGACGCCCTGTCTACATCGCTTCCACGTCGCTCCTGCTTGTCACTACGTTCTGGACGTCTCGACTGAATAGCCTAACAGAGCTTTACGTCTGCAATTTGTTACAAGGTCTCGGGGGAGCTGTTAATGAAACAATTGCAGAGATAACTGTACAACATCTTTGAAGCTCGCTACCAGAGTCCTAGCTGACATTATGAAGATTGCAGATTTGTTCTTCGTACACCACCGCGGCAGTATGAACGGCTTATATATGACTATGGTTATGATCGGCGTATGTTCTACGCTCTTTTTTTATTTTTATTTTTATTTTTTTTTTCAAAAGTCCTATTGCGTTAAATCGCTAATCTGTATTGTAGAGCTTTCTCACCCCAATGGCAGCGGGAGCTCAAGCAACTAGACAAGGGTGGCGTTGGTCTTACCAAACTATGGGTATTTTCAACGCCCTGTTCTTGATACTATTCGTTTTTCTCTACGAGGAAACAAAATACACTCCTATTATCTCGGGAAGACCCCGCCCCGGTACTGCTACCGATGAAAACATTGCGATCCCCGATGATCCAGACTCGAAGACCGAATATCTAACCGTTGGTAAGGCCACGGTGCCTGACGAACCAAGCTCTCAAAGTCACCAGCTGGACCCCAATATTCCACATAATTCGTGGCGGACACGGCTGGCCCTTTCTACCACAACTTCGGAGTCAATTTGGCCATATTATTACCGCCCAATCAAAGTTCTCTTCGGTTTTCCTGCCGTCATGTACTCCGCTCTCCAGTATGCCGCTGGCGTGGTTTGGCTTACTATATTGTCAAGTGTACTTTCCTTGGTCTTTCCGCTTCCACCGTATGGCTTCAGTCCCGAGCAGATTGGTTTTATGAGCTTGGGACCGTTCATTGGCAACTTACTTGGAGCAGTTTACGGTGGTGTTCTAGGTGATAGGTCAATTCTCTATTTTTCTCGCAGAAACAAGGGATTCTACGAACCGGAGATGCGCCTTTACATTCTTCACATTCCGGCCCTGACTATGGCTGGGGGGCTAATCATGTTTGGTGTTACTATTGAACGGGTAGGTACTATCAAACACTGATCTGCAATGTCCATGATATTTCTTGTGGCCCTCGAAACTCTAGTGCTGATGCAGATACTCCCTAGGGCATGCACTGGATTTATCCCAGCGTGGCTGGTGCACTCTTTGGCTTTGGCCTGGGTAGTATTGGCGATGCAGCCTTGACGCTGGTCATAGATAGCTACCGTGATGTGAACTTCGCCCAGATTTTGTCTCCTTTTAACGAGTGACCGCTAATAATGGTTCCAGATTACTGGAGATGCTTTCACGGCAATTGCCTTCATTCGCAACGCTTTCAGTATCGGCGTACCATTTGCTATCTCGCCCTGGATCGCGCGAAATGGAATACAAAATATGTTCATCGCCTGTGGATTTATCAGTCTAGCAATCTCAAGCCTCGCAATACCTATGGTATTCTGGGGTAAGTCTGCTCGACGCGGGCTAGCGACAAGATATTATCGTCTGGTTGAGCAACAGGGTGATTTGAGTACACATTGAAGAAATATTTCTGGAATTATTATACTTGAAAGGACTCGGTATTTTCTCATGTTCATTACGCGTAACTCCTACCTGGACTCAGTATAGTTGAATTTATTTATTTGATTCTTACACTCATCCGAAGCATTGTCTTCCTTGATATGACGGAGATAAATATACTAGTATTTCGGTCGTATTCTAACATAGAGTATACAAAATTCTGGGGCTTTGGTACTTTTAAAAACATTTCTTTCTCAGTTTATGATAAAAGGAATACTTCTCAGTAGATTTCCGTTTTCAAACTATATGAGAGCCCCGGAAAAAAAGAGAAAAAACCGGAAGGCGTTTTCAGATAGCTTGGAGTTTACTAAATTTCAGTATGCTCTCAGAGGGTAGCCCGATGAGGTGATTCAACCGTCCTCGGGAGAACAGCCTTGCTTATACGCTCTTCTGTAACAAGGACTTGGTCTGGTAGCCATGAAATGTCTTCATCGGCATTTGAAGAAAGTTCATTGTCCCGTGTGAGCAGCATCGTGGCCAAAGCCTTTCCGCATAGCCATGCTTGAACCATTCCCTCACCACCAAACGCTGCGGATACCCACTCAGATCCGGGTTCACTTTCAGTAGGTCCAGGTCGATTTGTCACGGAGCTAGGCAGTTGTCCTACCCAGGGGTAGCCGTCTGTGCTAAAGGCCATATTGCCAGTCCACATCGCCTGTACCGGATCCCCTTGAACTTCTCCCCAGTTTTGTCGTCCAAAGACAGCAGGGAGGGCACCTGAGAGATGAATGTCGCAGTAAAGACTCATTTCGTCGTCTGTCGCAATCCCCAGGTCAGCAATGCCGCCGCCCTCGCTGCGGGCAAAACCACCTCCGAACATCATTTGTCCGCTAGGTAGCTGTGTGAGATAGTCAAACCCACGGTCATAACTGAACAACCAAGAATGCTCAGCGGCCTGGCAAGGAAAGCTTTTTCCTGGAGTTTGGGCGGACATTTGTCCGCGTAGTGGGAATATACGACCACGGAGGCCGGGCACTAAATGCGTGACGTGGGCATTGGTGCAATGAATGACGTGTCGGGCTGATATATTCCCTCGGCTTGTTTCAACTCGGTACTTGTGAGCTGAGGATAACTCTTCTTGGATAGAGATGACGGCGGTATGATCTTCAACACGGAATTGACCGGGGTATGCAGAGAGTAAATGGGCCAAGACACCGGTCACAAACTTATACGGCCACAGTGCGCCTGCTGGCCCAGCGATAACGCCATGAGCTCGAGACAGCTTGAAATCCTGCGGCATAGACTTTCTATCATAGGCAACCCATTCAGCAGACTCTTCTGGCATGTCAACCTGGAATCGACGTAACCGCTCCAACGCAGCCTGCCAGGGTTCCTCTCCAAAGAAGGCGCTCAAAAACTGCACTTTGCGTGCTTGAACTTCCTCGGTCAAACCAAGCTCTTCGGCTGTCCGCAGCATCTCTTTCAGATGAGCGAGACGGAAACGAAGTGTCTTTTTTGCAACTTCTTCGCCAAAAGTATCTGCCAATTCTGCATACTCGTCTGCAGTCTCGAGGATATGCCCACCATTTCGGCCGGTAGCTCCACTGCAAATATCCCGAGCTTCAAGAATTATGACAGATAGATTCCGATCTGAACAACCCGACTTGCTGCCATTTTCGAGCAAAGTGCGCGCAATCGACGCACCCGTGATGCCGGATCCGATGATCACAACATCGGCCTGGACAGGAAGAGGCTTTGAGGATCGAATAGCAAAACTGGAGTGCGGCTCTTTGAGCCAGAAGGATGATGTGGTTGCGTCTTGAGGAATTCCTGGGTCGGCAAAAATGCGATTCAGAGCTTGTTGTCTCTCTATGGTCGGAATCGCAGGATCGTCCAGGAGCATCTGAGCGAAAGGCATGATGAACGATAAGGGGGTTGAGCAGATAATCGAAGGAGCTTTAGGAAGAAAGACAATGTAGAATAGAAAAAAGAAAGTACCTTTATTGAAGAGAAAAAGCAAGCTCAAATAGCGCGCAGAAGTGTATTGAAATTGGCAGTTGAGCGCTTTCCTGGCGAATCAGACTTTGCCTCTTGGACTTCCCTCTTCCTCGCTAGCGACTGTCATACCAACCTCATCGAATCCATTTGACCATTATGCAACGGTCTCAGACTCTCTGCGGTAACCGATAAGACCGTGAGCGTCCACCTTCTGGTTTCGATGTGAGTTGCGGGGGGGATGACTCCACTCGACCCGCTCGACTAGAGCATCATCAACAAGAAGAATGGATGAAATAAAGACCACCCTCTTCTCAAGAACGAAATTCGACTCGCAAGCTATGTACCGTGCTTAATTTTATATTCAAACCAACATGTCTACTTCTCCCTCGCCTGGCAATGCTTTCTTCCCAGATGGCCCGCAGATGCGCCTCCCTTCGCTGACCTTTCTCTATCGTCTCGAGTGCGATATCGCGACGGAAGAAATCAATATCGGAGCTCCACATGATTCTGGAGTAGTCCGCAGCATTGCAAATATTGTTCGTGGTAGCATGAAGGGTCCTGGAATTGAAGGCACTATCTTGCCATTAGGAGGTGCGGACTGGGCTACCGTCATCAAGGGAACGCATGTATGATCAAAAACCGTTCTTCAGGACAAATATCGTTGTTAACAATATCGCTAGTCTATGAAGCTCGATGCCCGTTATACGGTACGAACCAAAGATAACCATCATCTTTACGTCCGGGCCCACGGACTGTATCGCCCGGGTCCAGGAACAAACTATGCGAAGCAAGTCGACTCCGATCCGACTATGGCACCTCCAGCAACGGTTTCGCAAGACGACGTAGAGTTCTTCTCGCATCTGCGCCTTGAGGCGGGGCCAGGACCGTACAACTGGTTAAATGGGCTCGTGTGTTTGGGGGTTATGACTTGCGTCGGTGAAAAGATCTGGATTGACGCGTACCATCTGACCAATTTCCCGGGGACCAAGCCGGAGGATGTGGTAGCGAAAGCATAGATATGCGGTAGTTCCAGGACCTTCTGTACCGAGGCAGCCATGAGCATCTATGGAATGTTGAAAATACACGATCTAAACGCCTATCCCAATCGAGTAGGTGGACGCACCGAAACGGCGCGATGGATTCAAAAACTGTGGAGACGCGGCCAATCGGCAGGCAAAACTACCGATGCCCCTCGTCGTTATCACTGCAAGACTGTATATAAACATCGTGATAGACAACAGGTGAAAACTTCCAGTTTACCCCAAATTAGAATATTTCTCATGGCAGCCGAAGTCGCTACACCGAGCCCAAGCAGCTGGCAGGACCTCGTTGCTCGCAAGCAACGCGAATGTCAGGAGAAGATCCCCAGCGAATGGATCCTTGGCACAGATCTGCTGGCCGTACCCCCGCGTTTGATCAAATACGATCTGCCCCGTCGATGTGGTTTGCTATCTGAGCTGGAACTAGATCTCACTGAGAACTATACCGCAGCGCAGCTTTTAGCTAAGTTGGCGTCGGGTCAGACCAGCTCGCTAGTGGTGACTACAGCCTTTTGCAAACGAGCAGCAATTGCGCAACAAGTGGTAAATACTCCGACTATAAAAACAAATGATATGCTAAGACCATAATACTTTTCATAGACATCATGCCTTACGGAAACCTTCTTCTCGCAGGCTCGAGAGAGAGCTCGAAGTCTTGATGCCTATCTTGAACGCGAGGGCAAACCTATGGGCCCACTTCACGGACTTCCTGTCAGCATCAAAGACAGTTTTTGTGTCAAGGGTTTGCAGTCCACTGTCGGATATGTGGAGTTCCTCAAATATGAGCCGGCAAAGACGAACTCAGCTTTGGTCGAAATGCTCTTGGCGCTAGGAGCAGTCTTATACGTGAAGACAAACATTCCTCAGACGATGATGGTGAGGCAACAATCCCAATCAACCCCGAGAGTACCAAATAGCTCATAGATACTAGACTGCAGACTCGGAGAACAACATTTTTGGCCGTACCCTTAACCCGCATAAAACCTCTCTCACAGCCGGTGGATCAAGCGGCGGCGAGGGCGCCCTGGTCGCATTCCGCGGGTCTCTTTTGGGTGTAGGAACCGACATCGCAGGTTCAATTCGCATCCCGGCTCTGTGCTGCGGAGTTTATGGATTCAAGCCTACGACTTGCCGAATTCCCTTCGGTGGCCAGGTTTCTGGTGCCATGGAAGGACTTCCGATGATTGTTCCGTCTGCCGGGCCTTTAGGACACAGTATCTCGGATTTACAGCTGTTCATGGAATCTGTCGTTGACGACGGCCAGGCATGGAGGTATGATCAGTCGGCAGTGGCCGTGCCGTGGAATAAATTCCCCCAAATCTCCCCCCAGCGCAACGGGAGCTTGACTATTGGTATCTTGTCAGAAGACAAACAATTTCCCCTACACCCACCCGTCAAGCGCGCTTTGCAGAATGCGGTGGAAGTGTTGACTCTAGCTGGTCATCGTATAGTCCCTATCAGGAATGATACTACTGATGATCTTTCTGTGGCTTACGCTTCTCGCCTTGCATTTCAATACTTCACTTACGGCCCGCATATGGATTACATCGAAGCCAGTGGCGAGCCAGTCATCAATTCGGTCGCAAAACTTGCATCGCCCATGTTTTCAGGACCATGGCCAGTGGATCAGCAGCTTGATACATTCGAGAAGATTCAGAAACTCCACAATGCCAGAAATCGCGTTTGCGATGCCTGGCGTCAAACCTGGGTAGAGCAGAATCTGGATGTGGTTCTTGCTCCTGGCGCCCAGAATACGGCGGTCGCGCATGATACATACGGATGGCCACCCTATACTTTGATATGGAATTTACTGGACGTAAGTGCTACTCGCCTGGCCTTTTGGTCATGCAAACTGGAATGCTAATTCTGGTTCCAGTACCCTGCTTGTATTATTCCATTTGGAAAGTCATCTAAGGAGCTAGACCAAGCAGAGATGACCACAGGAGATGATGTGCAACCTGACTGTATGCCCCCTCCCTCAAGTCGTACTCTTATCTTTTACTTATTATCTCACAGACAATCCCGAGGAGGTGGATGGTGTGCCATGTGCTATTCAAATTGTCACACCCCGTTTTCAGGATGAGGCATGCCTTAGGATTGCAGATATCATCGACCGGGTGATCCAAGGTTAGCTGCCAACTTGAACAATATAGACAATATAGTGACTCGGATGGATCATGAAGGGAGTATTCATTCTTGTTGGAAGTTGAAACAGACAATAGCTACGTATGTACATCACAACATTGAACTGTGTCTAATCTATGCGTGTGTCCAATGCTTCATCCACACCTCGATATACCTCTGTATCAGCCCTTCGGCAACAGGATCCTTGACTCCACCCAGTGAGGGACAGTCGCGAACTGTACAAGTTGTTTCGAAGGACAACCCCATTGGCTCTTCTTCTCCGCCATCTGTAGCTTGCGACGGCGAATGATTTTCGTACTTTGCTCTCCAGAAATCTATTAGCTTAATGCTGGGGTTTGTCTCGGGGTTGGGATCGCTATTTGCGAGCCTCTTGAGCCACTCCTGAGGCGAGACAATCTCAAAATCAGGCAATGCAGATCCCCTCTTCAAAGCAGGAAGCAGATCATTCTTCCAGCTGAAAGAGTGCGGGTTGACCAAATGATATACCAAGTCGGCATCAGGAGATTTAGCACCTTCAAGATCTAGTGCCAGATCTGAGATGGCCCTAGCACATTGGTCCACGGGCAGCCAGGTCGGACGTTCGTTTAATTCTGGCAAAGAGCCTGTTGTGAGAGTGCTTCGGAACATGAGGGCAATAGCTTCGGTCTGATTCCACTGGGCACTCGCGGTATCTCCACCCAACTGGCCAACTCGAAGAACTCGCGCATACATGCCAGTCTTACGCATCGCATTGCGAGTAATGTGCTCTGTGACCAGTTTTGAGCGTCCGTAACCTATATTTTGAGCATGCTCGAGTTTCTCGACAGCGGTTTCCGCGATGGAGGCTGGCTTGGGTGTGGCACTGGCAGCACTGACACTGGAGCAGAAGAAAAATCGGGCTGGAGAAGGCAGCTTCGATCTTAGACAAAGATTAATCAGATTGTATGTTCCTCGAATGTGCTGTTGCTCGAAGGATCTAACTCCAAGATTGAAGTTGACAGCCCAAGCGCTATGCACAATCGAGGTCATGGAAGACAGAAGGTGCTCCAAGACATATCCTTCCAAACCGAGGTTGGGCTGCGAAAGATCGCTAGGAACGGCATGCACCTTCGCTGCCTCTTGGTCTGTAAGAGAGATATTGCGATCTGCTAGGACCTTCCAGAGCCGAGCTCCAGCGGCTGCCTGTCCAGAGGCTCGAACAACGGCCCAGACTTCGGAAACAGTCGATCGCTTGGCAATTTCAGCGACAATAAACGCACCCAAGTTGCCAGTGGCTCCGGTAACAACCACTACTTCTGATCCAGGTTGCTTCGCAATAGTCGGATAATGTTGCGTGAAGTTGGAATAATTTTGGATGAGCTCCTCCATGACCTTCAATTCATTCTCTCGTTCGAACGTTCGCCCGGTACGCAAGTGGTATAGATGCTTTGCCAGCTCGCTGACTGTCCCTTTTTCAAAGACAACATTCTGGCTGAGATTTTCTGTGTGCTCTCCGAGATCCAGATCACGTACAATATATCTCCAAACCTGGGTTGTCTGCAAGCTGTCCACGCCGGCCCCAAAGATATCGGTATCAGAACTCGATAATGGCACACCCAAATCTTCTCGGAATCTTTGGAGTAGCCAGTCCTCCAGTTCGGGTATACTCAGTGCAATTTCACCATTTTTCTGATTTTTACCTTCGAAGCCATTATAGGCATTCTTGATATCATCTTCGAAGACCTGGTAGACCTGGGCACGGATACAGGTTCCCTTATCTGTCTTGGGATATACGACATCTGCATCCTTTATCACAACCAGTTCCTTTGGAATGCGCGAGAAGGTTTCAGCTCGGGCATTTGCTGCTTCAACTGCTGGCCATACGGCTTCCAAAAACTGCTCATTGTTCAAATGGGTTGCCTTTTGGGGGGCACGGAAGATAAGCGCTCCAGGAACAGTTCGCTGGAACCCAAAAACAACACATTCTCCAACCAATTCTTCCTCCCGAATGCGGCCCTCGATGGGAATTGGAAGGACTTTCTCTCCATTGACAAGGGTGATTCTATCATCAAGTCGACTCAGGTATTTATAGTAATTGCTCTTCTTGGGGTCAGGGTGGCGAGTAAATAGGTCAGACGTGCGGAAACTGTTCTCCGGGTTCTTTAGCGAAAATGGTGGCTTCGAGTTCGAAGGCCCTTTGCTGGGAAGACCATCCAAGGAAACACATTCAAAAACTCCAGGTGATATTTCGTCCATCAGCGTATGATCTGCGACTGGGCGGTGCAGCCTCATATATTGCCATTCGTTATCGGAAGGAGGCCGGAACGAAGTCATGATCTGACCGGTCTCAGTTGCACCATAGTTGCCAACCAAATTGACGCCTTGCGCAACAAGCCTATCACCTAGATCATCGGGACAGCTAGATCCCCCGTATAGTACAAGCTTCGGCTTCGCTAGTGCTTGGATACCTTCTGGCTTCTCCGCCAAAAGTTTGATCACATATGGGACAGCACTGATTTGTTGGGGTTGCGCAACTTGCAAAGCATCGTAAAGATTTTGATATGTAACTGCGAGAGAGTGATTTCCAAGGTAGGCTGGAGCTCGGGTGTAGAATGCTCGACCAAGTTCCATTAACGCGTGGGAGTGAAATAATGGACTGATGGTGAATAGTCGAAGGGCAAAGCTCTTGCGCCAATTCGCGATGGTTTGAAGGTTGGTCAAGAAAATGGGCTTCGGAAATCCAGTGCTGCCAGATGAATGTAGAATCCACGCTATCTTCTTGCCCTCTTTAGCCGGGTCTACACCCGATCGCTCGAATTGAGGTGCCTCAACTGAGCAGTTGAACCAGTTCTCCCGCAGTAACATTTGATGGCTAGCACAGCCAGGCCGTTCAGTGCAGATATCCCTCACAACTTGCCCGTACTGCTCCAGTAAAATTATTTGGTTGCAGTTTGCCATGTCCAATAGTCGTGCGTATGCTTGGGCTGTGAGACGTGTGGAAAGGAAGAGAACTGCATATCCAAGACGATTGAGCGCGAAAAAGGTGAGAACCACTTCAAAGCTAGATCCGGCAAGCATCGCAATGACGGGTGCTTCTTCTAAATTTGGATCCTGGGTAGTCATTAGCGAAGATCCAACTTGAAGGTCCAGTTCATTCCTACCGCTGGCACAAGCCCCTGCTGCAGATAGAATTTTACGGCGACGTCTGTATAGCGGTCGAGGTCTGCAGCCGTGTGTTCTTCGAAATCATCGGCCGCTTGAACCGGATAGCATATCAGCGGTTTTCGCGCTTCATCCAACTGAGCCGCATGCGACTTGAGTAAGCCATCGATCGTCATAAACTGTTCGATCGGAGGATAGCCGGCGTGAAGCGTGCCATTTAGCAAGCGATTTGCAATATCCGCTTTGCTCTGAGATGCTTGTACTTCCACGGTGGTGGCTGTCTCCGTCAAGGTCGCCATGATGCTGTGTGATTTGGTAATATTCAGGTCTGGCACCCATTTTACTTTTATATCTCACCCCGAGTAGCGGCTATTACCCCACGCTGTTCGTCTCCAGTCCGATGCGATGCTTTTCCGGGTTTCCGGCTCGGATTTTCACCCACACGCCAACCACCGGAAAAAGGTCCACTCATCACCCAGAGCGAGGACCTGTTTTTCCATGCCTGGATGCACAGTTAGAGGGGGATGGGATGGTCACAATAGAAAATATTGTGAAAGATAGCAAGCAGGTGTCGGTCTCCGGTGTGGATGGCGGATGGTTGTTTTGCTGCGCATCACTTTCTCTACGGAAATTACGCCTCGGATAAGCTTATTTCTCCACTCGGGTTTGTATACCCGAGCATCCTTTAAATAAACGCCTTGGTGCTTATCCGTAAGACAGTTTACTGCATGATTCATACTGAAGTTGGATCATACTTATTCGGAAATTCAAATAACATCTCTCTCGGAACCAGAATACATAGAGTCCTTTCCAGACAAATCCGACCAGGAATGGTGCTATCTTCATCGATGAGCGGAGGCTTGAAATCATTACCCACAATTTCGTAGACTATCGATGATGCACTCTTTCTATCTCCGAGTCAAGTGATAAAATTATGGGAACCCCCCTATTAGCAGTTGTCCGTGTCCTTTGTAAATCAACATGGATTCACTCTTCCTGTAACACAAATATGGATGCGTGTTTAAATAGGTGCGATATTAATAAGAAAAAGATATGTTGAAAATATCCCACCCTTAAGAATCAAGATTCTAAGAAAAGATTAAAACGAGCAGCCTCGAATGTCTCGGTGAAAGATTCAGTTTGTTGGCTCTGAACTCTATTAAGCATCAGCCAGCCACTTTCGAAACTAAGGTATTATCTGATTATTCTTAAACCTACCTCCCTTATCTGATCGCAATCTTAGAAGCGAAATTGTCGGTGGTCCCGGCAAGAACTTCTTGGGCCAGACTATCGAGGACATGATATAATGGGGCCTTTCAAGGGGAATTTGCGATGTATTTATTTGTTCTTGAGGTCTTTTGCAAACTTACACATTGCAAAGTAAATTAGTATTGCGATGCTGAGAACCTCAAATCACTAACAAATAGCTGTCAGATGACAAATTACAGCACAATGCTCAATCTTCATTTCAATCTCACGTAATTCACACCATGAGAATATCCTTGAATGGGGTATTGGTCGCCTAAAGGGCCTGAGCTTTGCACTATCAAATTTAAGTACCATCAGAGTTTAAAAAAGTCTGCAGTGAGCTTGTCTCAGCTGAAGTCTATGATCAATGGCGACAATTCACATGAACAATTAAGTTATTATTCATTTTCACAAGATTTAGAAATCTCAAGTGCCGAGAGAATCAAAACCACAGTAAAAGAAATCACGGTTACGATAAGCTGTGAAGCAACAAAAGGACCGTCGACACAAATAGCTGCGCTTTTTAGTGAAGGAAGAATACTAGTCGGGTTTTCGATGATAGACTGTAAATATTCTGCAAAACTGCCTAGAAAGTATGTCAGTGGAGTTGTTGAGAAACCCCGCGGCCATCATACTTGATGTTGGGCCAAAGTCTCTAAATCCCATAAAAAACGCAATTTGCTGCATCGCTGTCTCTCTTACGCTTTGGGACGTTAGGATGGAGAAGAAGAGCACCTCGGAAATGTAAGGCAATGCTTCGAACAACTTTCCCAGATGAGTTTGGTTCTCCCATAAAGAAAGCCATGATCCCATATGTTGAGACACGTTTATCACTTGCGAGAGCATGTGTGACTTTTGCGAGACCCAACTCAGATCCTTGGCCATAGTGGATATCACCGCCAATGATTCTTCGAGATCCCACGGCCATATTTCGAGAGGCGAAACCATCGTGCGATGTACAAAGAATAGTTGGAGATATTTCTGAACAAGTGGAGGTGGAAGGTCACTCTTTATTGGCTTTTTGGAATGCTACACAAGGTGATTATGACAAAGGTCTTTACAACTACCATCTATCTTCTTAAACAATGGCCATAAGGTTAAATGTACATTTCCGGTGGTTGTGCAACCAGGTTTTAATCAGTTCCAATTATTTATAAACAGTTTCAAAAAAAACAGTTGCTACGACATAGCCACTGCTCAACATATCCGCCATTCAACCAACGGCGCCGGTATCCGACCATTGCTGTCTGCCGCCCTTGAATTAATACCGTAGCCGTATTGCCTGGTAATCAGGCTCTACCATGTCTCTTCATTTTCTTGTTCGTACTCGCGAAGAAGCTTAGCAAATAGTAAAGAGCAAAGAAGCCATATCAATGTTTCCGATTCTAGCAAACTGGTCCTACAGAGGATCATAAAGAGAATTGCAATCGAGAACAACTCCAATGGACTGTCGCCGAATGGTATCATGGTGTGTCGCTGTAGGTCTTAGACTGGCTATCTGTAAGGGATGATAGTGTTCCAAGGTTAGGAGATGGATTGGGGAACCTTCAAGATGTTACCGACCTCGGGAGTGAGGCAGGTCACCATATATAGCAATACGAAGGTGTGTTCTATGACTCCCCATGGGACACCAGCCAGCAAAGAGAGTATGATAAGACACATTTGATGAACAAAGCTTCCAAGGTTCTTGTTACGGTCTCAGACTACGGGGACAAAGATCATATAGCAATTACTGCTTCTGAAGAAATTACATTCAATAATCAAATAGAGTACATGTATGAAGCCGATCCATCCCATCCTATCTAAACGAAGCAGAATCGACTAACTTTTCAGTGAGTCGCCAAGGTATGAAACAGCACGAAAATGCGAAATAAATCACGGGCTGGGTGTTGCATCGTCGTAGCGCGGGCCACCATCATCGTCACCATAGCCCGCACCAGGTGTAGCAGCTGCGCCGCCCATCGCCGGTGTGGGAGCATCGTAGGCGGCAGGTGTAGGCGCGTCATAGCCACCACGCTTCGGCATTCCACCGGGGGTCGGCGCATTGTAGGCACCAGGGGTTGGGGCGTCGGCCCAGGCGCCAGGTGTGGGCGCAGAAGCACCAGGTGTAGGGGCCGCGCCGTATGCGCCGGGGGTGGGAGCAGAGTATCCTCCAGGAGTAGGAGCATCGTCGAAGTCACGCTGGTCTCGGCTGTTGGACAGACCACCCCAGGCGGGGGTGCGATTGCCAGCGTTGGCATTGCCCCAGGCAGGGGTTCGGGATCCAGATGCGAAGGCATCATAGCTAGTGCCGGAGTCATAGGGGGTGCGAGAGCCGGAGTTCCAGGCCGGAGTACGGTTACCGATACCACCGTAGGCAGTGCGGTTTCCAGCTTCCCAGGGATTGGAAGTTCGAGATCCGTCGTTCTTCCACGAGGGCGTACGAGAGCCACTCATTCCACCCCAAGCCGGGGCTAGATTCGTAGTCAGTATCTCTCTCTATCGAAATCAGAGTGTTTTGAAACTTACTTCGTGAAGAAACAGCACCGCCCCAGGCTGGGGTTCTTGATGAATCGCCCGCGGCCACCGGAGTACGGCCGCCTTGCCAACCGTCTCTGCCGGGAGGTGCAGCAGACGCTCCGAATGGAACACGAGATCCTCTTCCGCGGCCCACGTCCAATGATTGTTTCGTGACAGGACTATAAAACATTAGTAAGTCGACATGAACAAAAGTGGAAAAGACTTACTCTTTGGGGACAAGATCTTCTCGAGGTATATGGACGGGCTTGTTTGATGTATAGAGTTCGACTTGAGCAGTGCTGTCATCTGCATCACGGACAATACCAACCAGGCCCTTGAAACGGCCCTTGCGAACGGTGATTGTCTTGCCCAGTAAGCGGTCGCGGCCGCGTTGAGGAGGTGGCATGTTTGCACCACGGCCGCCCGGGGCTTGCATCGCGAGAGCAGGGTTCAACTTGGTAAGGTCAGGTCCAGAGGGACGAACACCCCTTGCGGACACGGTGACGACGTTGGTTGTTCGCATCACAGATATACCTGCATTCTCAGCCTGTGCTTTGTTGTGCAGGAAAAGGAATGAACGGTAAATATGACGGATCACTCCACTCCTCTGTTCTCCGTATAGCTCGCGGACAGTGTCGCCCAATCGAATTTCAGCGCCGTTCCGGTCAGTTGCGACAGCATCCCGGCGAGGAGTAATCTTGTTGGCAATCTGCGTGGGAAGAACATTGCGAGTAGAGCCGTTCTGATCCACGACGCGAAGGGATTCGCGATCGACTTTGATGACACAGGCGACGGTAGCAGCACTGTTTTTAGATTAGCATTTGAACTGATGGATAGATTTTGAGCTTAATACTCACTCAAGCTGGACAAGGTCATGGACATCGTAAATACCGAGCTGGCCATCGGCAGCCATCTCAGCGGAGAGACGAAGATCCTTGCTGAAAACCGTGATCTCCTGCATACTCATGTCGCTGAGCAAGGTGACAGTGTCATCCTTGACTTGGACAACCATCCCCAATTCATTCTCGTAGCGACTACCTCCAATAACCTTGACGTGATCACCCTCGCGGAAGCGCTTGCGCAGGGTGCGAACAGGAGCATCGATTGTCTGGCCAGCCAGATCTCCTTCGGTGACTTCCAATGAAACAATGTCGCCACGGGTGGATACCGTACGTCCGACCAAGCCCTGCTGCTCACCACGATACACCTCGACCGGGTCACCGGGCTGATAGGCGTCTTCGGCGGTCGAATTTTTCAATGTCTCGGCCAGCGAGGCCAAATCCAGGTTGGCAGTACCATCGTCTGCTCCGCGAGCAAACATTGTAACTTCCTCCAAACGTGGATTGACATTCTTGGTCGTCAAGTGCTGTACCCGCATATCCTTGATGAGGAAACCATCTTCGTAGTTATCGTTGAGGTAGTTCCATGATTTTCCTCGCAGGCCAGATGTAGATGAGAGATACTTGGCATGCTTCTTCTTTGCTTCCGCTTCGCTGAAGAGTCTTTGGGGAGGACGAATAGTGCTGACAGGCCCACGCTTGCGCTTGGCATCAGCGCCAATCATGGCATTGGCATCATCGTTCATACCATAGTCCAGTCGTGGAACGAGTCGAACAGTCACATTGAGACCATTAGTCTCAACGTCTTCAATTTGAGCCAAATCACCCTGGTATTTACCACGCTTGATACGGACCCAGCCACCGGGCAGAAGCTCCTCCGATTTCTGCACACGGAGAAGATCGGGCATCTCCTTAACCGGAACAAGAGTCATCTTCTGAGAGGGGTAGTAGAAGTTGATACCCTCCAGACCTTCGACCACGTCTGGTTGTCGGCGGGCCTCACAATAAAACCAGCCCTGCATGATATTTCCACGTTCGAAGGCCGAGATGATGCGAATAGGATTGCGGGAGTTCGCGGGGCGCTCTTCAATCCGTTTCTGGATGGAGAAAACAACTTCTCGCTCTTTGCCAGGCTTGCAACGAGCACCCCAAATACTGGGGTCCTCGACACTAGGAAGTAGAAGACGCTTCGGGACGACAAGTGCATCTGTCGCCGCCGCACGATTTCGTCCATATCGTTCCTTCAACATCTGCGCTTGCTTCTCGGCATCCATAGTCGAGTCGAGCTCACGCTGGCGATCCAGTTGTCGATGGCGTCGGTCATCGGTCTCAGCACCTGCGGGCAGCGCATCGAGGTCATCGGGGTGCATTTCGGTGCCAAATTCGGCAAGTTCGTCCTCCTCATCTTCAGCCTCATCCTCCTCCTCATCGACGCCGGCCTCTTCTTCGATGAAATTCCGGACACCTCCCCTTCTGCGCTTCCGTGGACGATTCTAAAAGCAGCAATCCCGGGTTAGCCTCATCCCAACGACCATTGTAACAGAACACGTTACGAACCACTTCCTGTTCTTCTTCTTCTTCTTCCTCTTCTTCGTCTTCTTCCTCATCCTCGTCTTCATTGTCGTCGCCATCCTCGGCATCGTCGTCCGCGACATCTTTCTCGTCTTCCTCTTCCGCGTCGCCTTCATATTTCACGGTGTCATTCCTATCAGCGGTAGCCTGGCTACCACTGTGATCGACCTTTGCGGGCTATCCAACATTCTATCAGTTCCTGGTCCGAACAACTCGGTGGCTGATCATCACTAACCTTGGAGTCCTCGGCATCAGAATCGTCGTTGGGGGCGGGGTTGAAGTCATCGTCCTCCTCCTCGGAGCCGAAGTCGTGATTCAAAAAGTTCGACATCTTGTAGAAGCTGCTTTGAGGGTATAGCTGAGAGTCGTGATGCGAAGAAATTATTCAAAGCTCGGGATTTGATTGTGAAAGCACTATCGCACAAGGTAAAAGAGTCAGTCCCACTGAGTAAGATATGTAGGCATGAAAACGCAATTGGGGGGATTCGACACACCTGAAGCCTTCCAGTGGACCGCGCGTTCAAAGACAAAGGCAGCACTGTCCGGAGGATTATTGACCAGATCAAAGGTCAAGGACCCAATTTTGAGATTCCTCAACGCGGTGAATGCGACCGATCGGGATGAGGGAGAAGCGCAAATGGCACGGTGTTCGCAGGAGCAAAGCTGCGGGCCTTTGCGGGCTATCACCGAGCGACCGCCTAAGAGGAGTGTCGCAATCCGGCTGACAGGAAAAGAAGAGAGAGAATGAAAGACTTGAAGTAACAGGACGCAGGGAGTCGACGGTTCTTATACCTGTACCCTGGGACACTGTGTCAGCTGATGGTGAAGAGTGAAGATTAAATCGAGGAGGTCGGAGATGCGATTCGCGGCGAAGTTCCAAGTTAGCGGGAGACTGCGCAGTGGGTGTCTGTGCCCCGCCCGACCATGTTTACCGGGGCCACTTGGCAGATATAGAAGTTTGAACTTTGAACCTTGAGGTCAATATTGCTGGAAAATATTATGATGGGATGTGGTTTATCTCATGTTTATTCGACGTCTTATAATTCATTCAATGGTCTATCTCAGTTAATTTGCTGTCGAAATTTGTGATATATATATCTGCACGATACTATTGGTAGTACTCCTGGGCTGGCAGGTGACGCCCAGTTGGAATGCTATTATGTTACGACCAACTTCAAGTTGAATTGGAACTTCCGGGGTTTAAAGATTTGAATGCATGAGGAAAAGTCGTATGAAGACATTTTGACGCATGTAGATACCCATTTTCTACTCAAAACCTTGGAATAAAGCCAAAATCTAGAAGGCATGTACACGAATTATATTCATACAGAGAAAGTATCATAAGCAAATACGTCACACCGGACGGGATATCTAGCAAAAAATCCCCAGAAGCCAAGCTGGGAGAGGCAAAAAAAGCCTCCAAGGAAAGACATGAAACGAAAATACGGAACAAGGTCTATAATGCCAAGCCCCCAAGTTTCATTTATAGCTTCATGCCGAACATTCCGTGCACGCGCAGACTTTGGCGCATGCTCAGATCGAGCATGATCTCCTCACTTCCACCGGGGATAGCGTAGGCACGGACATCACGGTACAGACGCTCGACCTTGCCGCCCTGGCCGCCACGACTGTAACTGAGACCACCGAAGATTTGACTGGCCTCACGAGCGCAGAACTCGAAGGTTTGCGTGGATTGGGCCTTCAGGCCGGCGATGGCCCCTCCAAGCTTCAGCATGGCCTCGGTCTCCTCCATGCACTGGCACTGGAAAATGATGTTCTCGAGCCAGTTGTAGGTGGCTTCGATTTGGCGCGCCATGTGGGCTAACTTCATTCGGATGACGGCGTGATCGATTAGACGCTTGCCGAAGGTCTTGCGCTTGTGGGCATACTTCATCGCTTCCTCGTAGCAGACACGGGCGAAGCGAACGCACTGGATGACGATACCGATACGCTCATGGTTGAAGTTGGTCATGATGACTGCGTGTTCAGTTAGTATATGAACGGTCTGGAAGATATTACTTACTTCACTTACCCTTGAATCCCTGATTTTCCTTGCCAATGATGTTCTCGACGGGAACCTTGACATCCTCGAAGGTCACATAGGTGGTACCACTGCTCAAGACACCCTGGCAGTCCATGCGGCGGGTACTCACACCACCGGCTTCGCGCTCAATAAGCAGGACACTCAGGCCATTCATACCGGGCTCGCCAGTACGAACAGCGGTGGTGAAATAGTCGGCCCAAATACCGTTGGTGATCCACTTCTTCTCACCATTGACAATGTAGTGCTTGCCATCCTCGGTGAGCTTGGCCTCGCAGCCCAGGCTAGCAACATCACTACCGGCATCAGGCTCGGTGATAGCCAAGCAGATACGCTTGTCACCGGCTAGAATGCCAGGTAGGATCCTGTCCACAAGCTCCTTCTTACCGAACTTGACCAGGGGCGGGCAACCAATGCCGTAGCCACCGACCAGGTTCCAGACTAAGCCACCGCTGCCAGCACGGGACAGCTCATCAGTTAGCAGCATCTCGTGGAACAAGTCCCAGCGCTCCGGGGGCACAGACTGAACCCGGTTGGTGGTGTGCTTCGCGGGGAATGCGCCGCCAAGCAGGCCGGCCAGGTAACCGCGCTCGCCCATCTGCTTATAAATGTGGCCGGGGACCTCCTTGCCCTCATCCCACTCGTGGACGTAGGGCTCAATCTCGGACTCGACCCATTGGCGAACTTCCTCGCGGAGAGCGGCATGGGATTCGTTGAAGTAGGGAGAAGAGTACTGTTGTCATGAAGAGAAACGTGTTAGTCTTGGATGTCATTTCCCTCCTTCTCGCCAACAAGACCACTTACACCTTGATACCATGAGGGGTCGGCAAACGGGATCAGCTCGCCGAACGGGTCCTGCGGCGCCGCGGTGGCCGGCGGAGCCACGGACGAGGACTCGGACTGCGGCTTCGGGGTCGGCTTGGGCGCCGGAGCTGGGGCCGGCGCAGGCTCGGCGGCCTTCTTAGTGTCCAGCGAACCGACCTGCAACTGGCCCTTGTACTTCTTCAGAATCCCCTCGTTGTGGTATTTCCAGAACTGCTTAGAGGCGTCCTTGCCGGCAACTCGCTGGAGAACTGTGTAAGGGTCAATATCGAATCACTCAGGGTGCTTCAAAGTTGTTCTTGGCCGGGGCCATGACGTACTCTTCTTTCCACCTGTTCGCGATCATCGTCAGCATGTGATTCTGCAGCTTCCGCTCACGCTCCCTTTGCATGGGACCAGCGCACGGAACACTCCTCATGCAAGAGTAAAACTTACCAGGGTGCTCATCTTGGAACTTGGAGACATCGTAGACGTCCTCGTCGATAATAATCCATGGGTCGCCTTTGCTGTGCGACGCCACATCTTCCTTGCTAAAGGTCTTCGCCATGGTGAAGACTAGTAGTATAAGAGACCGGGTAAGAATGAGGCGAAGTGGGTATAAGAAAGACTGGAGGGAGAGAAAAGAAAGCCGGAGGCGAAAGAGGGTTTTCGTGGGGAAGGGAGAGAGAAAAGAAGTAGCCACTCCGGGGTAGATGGAGCACGCACGCTATATACGGTCCGGGGCACAGCACCCAAAGCAGAAACCCCCGTGTCTCCTGTGGATAGCGATTCCAGAATGGGGCCTCGGAGGAGAAGCTCGTGCAGTTCGGCGTGAATTCAGGCCTTCAGCTGCTTTCCTCGGTCGCTGATCGGGTCGGTCATCGCCGTATGCCAGCTCCCTGATTGGTTTAGACTGCGTCATCGCAACAATGCCGAGGCCCTGGCAAACTGCTTAGCTAAGGCGGGTGGTGCATGTGAAGGCGTCGGCGCATTTGCGATTCGTAACATGCGGAGATAGGTTGGCTGTAGGACGTGGAAGTGCACTGTGCATCTGGCATTCCCAGACGGTTGTTGCTCTGGTCGGAAATTTGGAAATTCGGTGATCATCTGGCCTCCTGCCCATTCCTGTGGGAAGGGTTGTCGCACACCAGAATTGGAAAGGGCTAAGCATGGCCCTGAGACAAACAACAAACACGAGATGCCACGATCGGAGAATGCGGGATCTCGCCTGAAACAGGGAATCCATGAGATAGGCGTGGAGGGGGAGGAGGAGAGGAACTGAAGCACAAATGACACCCCAAATATCAGGCCACGAGGCATCAACAGGCATCCACAGGCATGCACGCGCTGCCGCAGAATACTTTCGAATATTTTTCCTCGCTTCCTCATTTCCTCAATTTTTAGTGGTCGAGGCTTAGTCAGTCGATCATTAACTATCCAGTCTCTGCTCAGTCGTACCATTCCCTCATCGCTATATCTCACCAAACAACGGACGAACTAAGTTGGAGACAAACTTTAGAGTTGCGGGAACTCTCCGCATTTCAACGTTTATGTGAACCGATTGGATCGTGTTCAGGCTACTTCTACTATACCTAGTTATTGATGACCAGTAGTTCTGGCTATCTTTTAGTTGATATGCCTAATATGTCCTCTATTGAAGCCAGATATGCTGGCACACAAGAAGATGGTAGAGCACGTCGACAACCCTATATATATTAGGGTATCCTACGTCCCTCCCACTCCACCTGTTCCCTCAAACAACATCAAATCTCGTAAACAGCAACCCCCTGATAAACCGAGCAGATCATTTCCCAATGCCTTATTTCGATAAAAGCGCTTAAACTATCCCACCATTGGACTTCTCCACCGATGCGAAGCCCATCGTGTGCGATATTTTGAGCCCGGCGCTTACAAGACCAGGTACCCGTTCATTTGGCTCCACGATCCCGTTCATGCATCTAAACCCTGAAGGGACATAAATAGCCCCCTTTCTTCGCGCCGCAGTGTTTCAAATACTTCGGTACTGTTTTAGCTGAGCTTTCTTGATTGGGGGTACCGATCATTTGAAGGTGGGGTGAGCCGCGTCGGCGCCTCTTGACAATCACGGCGCTAAAGGGATGCCCCATCGCTGTATTCTTGAACCGCCTCAGGATTCAACCTGAGGATAACATTGCAACTTCAACTTTCTTTCCTCACTTCTTACTTCTCTCTTTCACTTCTTATTCCTTATTCCTTTCCCCTCCATTCCTTCCATCGCTAGCATGGCATTGCATTTTAGATCCAGTGACAATGATCATAGCCAGGTCTTCTTCATTTTAAGAGATTGGCTTCAAGCCGACTCCCCTGCCCCGTCTAGCGAGATCGCACGCAAGATTGACTCATATCACGAGAAAGTCTATGAGGAGGAGAAGCAGATTCCAAAGGAAGAGAAAGACGTTGAGCTTGATCCTGATGGGTGCTATGGGCCGCTGTGGGAAATATGGATAGCTTTCATTGTGGTTGTTGAACAGGTTCCACACGACCACCCTGCTCAGGACAGGCTCGTTGATGTGATACGTGGGCTGAAAGACCTATCAGGTCGGAAAGTCGAGCTTGAAGGGGTAGGTATAATTTCCCCATACCCAGGCTAAAAGCTTGAAAAAGAGGGTAATGTGTATCAAGATCTATTACTAAATTTACCTCTATCTAATTTATAGGCTGATCTCGAAGTTTGGAATGACCTTCCTATTTTTGATAACTGCATAAGCGATTACTATCAACGTATGGATGCTCTTCTTCTTTCCAAAACTTGAACAATCACGCGCTGACTCTTGATGTGTATCCAGCTCCGCTAAACACGCAAAAGTCCGTGTCAACCGATGAGGCTCAAAAGTGGCGCAACGTAACATCATTTGTTGCACGATGCTGGCAAGCTGGCTTTTTCAATGCATCCCGTCAAGCCTCCCTTCTACTCCGTGCCACGCTCGAGGTGCCAGTGACAGACACATCAGCCTTGCAGCAAACTCTTCCCATCGCATCGGAATGGATCGTGCATAGCCGTGCCGCCTTCGTCGGAAGTATTGAGGCTTCCAGGGATGGGAATGTCCAAAGCCAAGGACAGGGTGCTGGCACCCTCTACCGCGGACCAGATAGGCTATGCGTTGGGAGATGGCAGTTCTGGAAGGGTCGCTTTGGAGAGCTTGCAGGTCAAGTTCAGGGAGACGTCAAGGAACTAGCCTTGGACTGTGCATCAAAGATGGAGAGCATTTCTAACTAGGAGATATTTCTGTTCATATTGTTCATATTGTTTATATCGTGTATTTTGTACTTTGCCTTCGTCATCTCATTCAATGTCAATGAACTTCAAACCGATCTGGCATGTTGCAGGAGTAAGGTTTTCCAAATTGAAGATCCACGACGCGGCGCAGATGCGGCTTAAAATCAGGCGCCCACGCCCATGTTTGCAGTGCAACATCGTCAGCCTCCCCTCGTCATAAAAAAAGAGTAACTTCCAATATTCGGTCTCCTCCCATTACTTCAAAGAAACCTCAAAGTATGGCCTTCCCAGAATGTCACATCCACCTCCCAAAAAGCGAACACACGCACACAATAATCTTCCTCCACGGCCGAGGCAGCAATGGCCTCGAGTTCTCCGAAGAGATCTTCTCCTCGACCTCCTCAGATGGCAAGAATTTACCAGCCAATTTCCCCAACTGTAGATTGGTATTCCCCACATCGCGCGACCGGTGGAGCACCACTTTTGAAGAGGAGCAATGCGCCTGGTTCGATGCTTACTCCCTCGACGATACTACGAAACGCTCCGAGCTTCAGATTGAGGGCCTCCGCGAATCAATCTTCTATATCATGGATTTACTAGAGAGGGAGGCTTCCCTGCTGAATGGTCGATACGATCATATTTATCTTGGCGGGATCAGCCAGGGCATGGCCATCGCGCTGTGGACGGTTTTCGGGGCGGTTGCGACGGGTCGGATTCAGGTGAGGCTTGGTGGGGTGTTGGGCCTTTGTGGATGGTTACCTTTTGCGCAGGAATTGGGGAATTTGATAGTTGAGCGCAGAGTGCGAGGGCTGAATGAGGGTGCTAAGGTGGTTTTTGATTTGTTTAATCAGAAAATGGCTGGGCCTGGTTTGATACAGTCGAGTTGGCCAGCGGAGGGGGATGTATTAACAACGCCGATCTTTCTTGCTCATGGTACTGATGATGCGTGGGTTTCTGTTCAGTTGGGATTGGAGGCCTATCAGATCATGAGCAATCTCGTTGATCGGGTGGAGTGGCATGAGTTTGCTGGGGCTGAAGAGGATGGGCATTGGATTAAGGAGCCGGAGGGATTTGATCAGATAGTCCACTTTCTCCAGGGCTCATCTGCTTCGAAAGTAAAAGAGACATTTGTCGGTATACATACGTAAGACCAGCCAGCGCAGACCAGCAGGGATGATTGATACGATGCAGGATGAAAAAAGTCTAGGAAAGTACACAATACGAATATCTAAAATATTGTCAATGCAAACAAATGCTTCATATCACAAACGGCAAAGCCGCGCTCCAATAGATCAGGCCCGAGAACCCGAGTGGTTTAGTAATACATCCAGCGTCAAAGGTTAATCACGCAGAACACCTCTACTCTTCATCCGATTCGTACGAAAACTCGTCCGGAAGCGGCGCATCCTCGACACCTTCATCATCCTCGTCCTCCGCGGTCAGGACACCGGCAGCAGCAGAAGCACCACCGGTGATGCCGGACATGGCTGCGCGCGCATCGGCTCTTTGGGGGGTCTGCAACGCAGCAGTTCCTATAGCGGCCTGGAGGCGGTCCTGGAGGGTCTCCGTCGGGTGAGCCGGTTGCCGGGTTTCCTTGCTGGCCTTGAGCTCAACTACTTCGCGGGGCTCATCGGGCTGCTTGTCGAGAACAACCACAACTCCGCCAGTGGGCTGAAGGAATTAGTTAGCACGTGTTTCACCATTGGAATCGTATTAACAGGTTGAAACTTACTCTCTTGACCGGCTCGTACCGCGGGTCAGGGAAGGTGAGATACTTGAGCTGAGCGGGTAGTACCCGGGACATGTTGTCCAGCTCGTAGCCAACCTTCTCCCGCTCCGCCTTCTTCTTCTGGCCTTCACCAGCACCCTTCTCTCCAACCTTGCCCTCCTCTCCTTCAGCCTTCGGGGCTTCGTCGGTCTCCATCTTCTCCGGTAGTTGCTCGGAAACCTTGGGGGTGGTCGGCGTTTGGTCAATGTCCATGCTTTCGCGGCGGGCCTGCTTCTCCCGTCTTTGGGCACGGCGCTTGGCTTGAGCCGTTGTGGAAAGGACTGCCGTCTTCACCTTCTCTGGTGTCTCCTCGGTCTTCACTTGTTGCTCAGGCGGGTAGTCGAATAGGCTGGGGCGTGTGTTGCTGTGGAACTTGAACTCCGGTACCTCCAACTTCTGGTCCACACCGATCACAGATGTGGGCGCAAAGCTGAGAGAAAGGAAGTGAGTGAGAGGGAACCAGTACCAGTACTGCACGAAGACGGCCGCACCAACGATACCGGGCATATTCAAGTTACCGGTCTGAGTCTGCAGGCTGATGGTGCAGTTGCGACCACCGGCGTCAATGATACCCAGAGCGACAGCACAGCCGAACTTGGCCATGGCATCTTCGTGACGGTCGCCAAGCATCTTCATCATGGCCTTTCGGAGGCTGGTTACACGAGGGTTCATGGCCTCATTCTGCTGAGCAAGGACCATGGCCAGGGCAATGAGAGCACCCTGTCGAACAAAGTCTGTCGAGTCCTTCAGCATAGGCTCTAGGAGATCAATAGCTTCGTCCAGACCAGTTCCGGCGCAGGAGATACCCAGAGCCATGGCAGCACCGTATCGGACGTGAGGGTTATAGGACTCTGACAGCAATTCCACCATACGAGGAACACTCTGATGCTTGCGGAACAGAATGAAACCCAAGCTCAGCACGGCAACGCGGCGAACATCATCGTTGACATCACTAACGGCAACGTGAAGAAGCTTCCGGACTGCCTTGTTGCTGCCACTGCCACAGTATGCCAGAGCAATGGCCATGATACCACCGTAGCGGAGGGTTGGGTCAGGGTCACCGAGAAGACCGTTGATCAACTCATCAGCAGCCTCCTGGCGTCCGTACATGATCAAAGCCATGCCCATAGCCAGACCCCGGACGATCTTCTCGTGCTGTGTGTCGTGGGCATACTGGATCATGTCCTCCAAAGCCTTCATGTTGCCGGTGCCCAGCATGACAAGACCCATGGCAAGACCAACGGCCTCACCATTGAGAGCCGAGTCAGTGTAGAGAACGTTGCGGAGATCTTCGTAAATGCCTTCGTCGCCAGTGGCCATTCCCGCAACACCCAGACCCAAAGCTCCACCGTGCTGAACAACCTCTTCCGTGGCCTTCTTGAAGTGATCACGGATTAGATCGACTGCCATTCCACCGTGGTTGGCGTAAATCAGACCGAAGGCGTACAAAGAACCACCTTGGCTGTAAACGGAGCCCGAGCCTCCTCCGACACCAGCGATGTGCTCTCGGGGAAGGTAAGGTTGTAGAAGCTTCTGACCCTGGCTCAGGTTACCACGGTGGATGACACCCAGAGCGGCAGTTGCCGTGAACTTGGACCAGTTGACAGCCTTGCCAAGCCACTCCAGGTTATCACGGAAGAACTTGTCGTGGGTGGTTCCGGCGTGCATGAAAGCGTTCGACAGTGTAACGGCAGTGTGGAAAATAGAGTTCCGAGCTTCCAGGCTGTCTCGAATCTTATTCAAAATCGAAATGTCGGCCTTGTTGTTCCGGTAGAGGAATTCCAGGTTCAACTGAATGGTCTTTTTACCATCCAGAATCGCGAGGATGCTTTTAAATGCTGTTTGCGAATCGTCCGATCCATCTTCCTTGTCACCCAGGGGGCGGGACGAGCTGTCTTGGTCCCCAAGCAACGCGTCAGACTCCTTGGGTTCTCCTTCCTCCGTCTTATTCTCGGTCTCATCTTCGGGCACGAGCTCGGAGATCTCCTGGCGGACCTTTTGGAGGAACTCCTGGGTGCTGTTATCGTAGAGGTCGAAGGAAATTTGGTAGGCCACGGCTAAGGATCGCGGGTCGCCCTTTTCGACGAGCTGACGGAGGATGACGGATGCCATCGAATGTTCATTAAGGTAGACGACGCATTTAGCGATCGAGAAGAAGTCGGGAGCCGGAATCTCATTGAGAAGTTCAAGAATGAGTTTCAGAATCTGGAGAAATTGCCTTGTCAGCGCGTGTAAGCTAAAGGATTACCCTGAATGCACACAAACCTCATTGCGGAAAGCCCGTTCTTGGACAATTCCCATGCAGATGTCCAAAACATATTCCATCAGCTCCTCACTTCTGCGAGACTCGCCTTGCTGCTGCTTCTCATCATCGCTAGCTCGGAGAATGGCCATGCGAAGCACATCCAAACTCTTCGCCTCGATGGCGATACCAATAACCTGGCGGTAGCGCTTTTGGCGGAAGCACTCCTCGAACAATCGCTCAATCACAGTCTGCAGTTCACCTTGGACACCGCGCTTCAGAACCAGGGGTGTCTCCTCATGTTGAACGCTTGCGTCGTCACCGCCGGGGTGTGCCGCGTCGATTCCGGGGACCTCCTGGCGGGAGAGAAGGGACTTTGAAGGCAGTGCGGATTTGGAGAATGGTGTGATGGGAGAGGTGAGGCTTGCGGATGTGTTGGTGGTGCCATCGCCGGAGGCAGGGAACTGAGTGTTCAGGTTGGCGGCCGGGTCACCGGCACTGGGTCGCTGAGCGGCGGAGAGAGAGATGAAAGTATCGACGCATTTCGCTGTAGATGCGCACAGTGTCAGTTATCACGAGCATTTGATGATGGATTTGATGGAGATTCGACCGACTTACCGATAATTGTCTCCTCGTATTCGCCGCCACTGTCGAGCTGGAACAGCTTTCCTGCACCGAGGGCGAGTACCATACTCTCATTATATTCCTGCAGATGATAATATACCTTGGAGGCAACCAAAGCTGCCAATCCGCGTTCTGGGAATGATTCATCTTCGTAGAGGGCCTCACTGATAGACTGAATCAGCGGTGCCCGATGGAGTGGAGGTAGAGCAGGGGGCCGGTAGAGACGCGCCTGCATCGACAAAAAGAGGTTGTGCTTCGACACAATGGAGAAGGGCATCCACTTACATCTCTGGGACAGCGTTCACGACCTCTGTCCAAAGCAAATCGATCTGGGAATCTAATGACTTCAAGGCGAAGACCTTGAGCTCTGGGTCGGGCTCCGAAAGGAAGCCGACCAGACCGGCGGCCGAAACGAGTCCGACCATTGCTACTGTGATAGATGACTGATGTCGACGAGATTGATAGAAAGCTGTCAAGCTTGATTGGCGATGTTGTTGGTGTGACGAAGCGACGTCAACGGGAAAGAGAGCTTGGGGGGTGAGCGACGAGTCAGCCCCAAGCAACTGACGAGTGCGAGTTGGGGGAATTCAGAGACCCCAAAGACGGAAATGATAAGAAATACAAGCACGAATTTGAGGGCAAAGACAGGACGAGATGGAAGGGGAAGATAATGGGGAAGCTGGAAGCGGACAGAAGCTTCGCAGGCGCGAGTCAACGTCAGGGAGAGCTGACTGCTGACTGGGCACGGTCACGTGTGGTTACGGGTCAGCTGCAGGCGTCGCTTTTGCTTCCTCCTGCAGATGAGATGCGCTGGCCATGGCACATTCGTGTTAAATAACCCTTCGCTCCCAGGAACAAAGCAAGGGCTGCCACTTCATCCGTCCTCCTGCAGCTGCATCTTGTTCTAGATCACCATCGCCATCACCACCAATTCCCACAATGTCCACGTTGATGCCGTTTCGTGACAAACGGCTACCGCCGGTGCCAGCAACAGCTTCGGTCTACCACCACAACCCCCTGCTCTACGTCGAGCGCCAGTCTAAACATATCCAGCGGAACCTGCAGACTTTGATTGATGCGCAGAGTGAGGGCCTGCTATCGGGTCTAGCTCAACAACAGCCAGACGATACTTCGGACGGAAGCTTCACTCCGACCTCCTCTAGAGCCGGTCGGTCTCAATCACCATCCACCATACCGGCTAGACAGCCTATCCCCAAGAAAGTTGGACTGAAGGCTGCTCGGCAAGGTATTTTCCAGTCCATTTATGACCTTCTAAAGCTGCGGGAAGAGGAGCGGGATATCTTGTCTTCTCAGACAGACGAGAGAGATAATGCCCTTCGTGAAATCCAGGGATTCACCTCAAGAAGAAGCGGCTTGGAAGAATCCATATCCAATATTCATAACAATCGAGACAATCAACGAGCTAAACACCTGCAAGAAGAGGCCCGGACCCTCGAAACTGACATTCACGAACTGGAAACCAGGTTGCTTGAGATGAAAGCTCGGCATCGGCATATCGTCGGCCAGATTTCTCACATCGAGAACTCCGTTGAGGCTAACCTATCCTCCTACACCGAATCCCTATCCCTTCTTCAGAAAGACATACAAACCTATCTCCGTGATCCGCCCGTCCAACCTCTCTCGCAGCGCAATGATGGAGAATCCACATTCTACACTCTAAACCCCAAACGTCGGACTCTTGAGATGGCCCAAGAGCACTGGCAATCAGAACAGGAGAAACTCCGCGGGAGACAGGAAGAGGTAGATGCGGAGATCATAGCTTTAGAGGAGGGAGGCGGTGTTTGGAAACAAGCCATCGGCGATATATCGGGGTTTGAGAAACGCCTCAGAACCAGCATGCGTCAGTATATACAATTGGAGACCCAAGGGACCAGTTCCGATGGCGAGAACGCCATTGGGTCCAAGGAAGAAGTCGCCGCGGGTATGGCCGACGAGCTGAATCAAGTTACTCGGGCCCTGGAGGCTCACTTGGAACTCTCCGAGAGCAAGGACTGGAAATTACTTGTTTGTTGTCTTTCAGCGGAGCTAGAGGCTCTTCGGGCAGCACGCGAGCTACTTCTGCCAGCTTTTTGCTTGTCTATTCCTGACGGGCAAGGCGATCGGCTCCCGTCGCCATCTCCATCTGTGAAACCAGCTGTGAAACCAGCGACTCACTCTGCAGATGCGCATGAGGAAACGTTGCAATATGAGAATGATGACCTCGAACCTCCATCTGATCTGTTGAAAGATGATGATGCCCATCATACAGATGCCGCGTCGCGGTCCGAAGATGACGAGCCAGACCCAGCGTGGTTACTGCCAGAGTCCTGATTTAGCGTATAATAGACACATCCAGCGATCTTTTATAATCTGACGAATTGAAATATATAGTACTAGTATATGACTTTATTCAGAGACGTCTCCTTCTCCATCTTCATAGTCATAGCTTTTCTACTTGGTTCTAACCGGTAGGGCCAAGTACAAGAATTTTACCAGGATAACCACTCCAGGCTCTCGAGTTCTGAAATATATATTGAAATTCATCCATGGATCCGCGGCCACCGTGAACCATGTTAATGTATTATTATTTATTAGTTGACGGTAGCACTGCTGTTCGTAGATCTCCAGTTGGAATCGACTCGGAGGATTTGGATTGGGCCTCGGTGGATCTGCCACTTCCCCCCAACATCATCCTGCACCTACGAACAACAATGGCAAAAGGGCATCGCTGAAGGGAACAATCTGGAATTGATAGCCTTTAACTATGGATCTTCCCTCCCCAACCTTCTCATTTTCGATTCCCTCCATCCACGACGGATCCCAGCTGGAATGTCGGGTCTATCTCCCCCAGGAGCTCCAAAATATACAACCAGCATCGACCTGGCAAACCCGAGCTGCCATCGTCGCCCATCCCTACGCCCCTCTCGGTGGCTGCTACGATGATCCTGTCGTGAGCTTTGTCGGTGGCGAGCTTCTGCACGCAGGCTATCTGGTGGGGACTTTCAATTTCCGGTGCAGCAGCTTTCCCTATCTCTGACCTCACGAATGACCACTGACGACGATCACAGCGGCGCGGGGAGTTCTGAGGGGCGGACCAGCTGGACTGCGAAGCCTGAACTACAAGATTATGTCGCATTCTACGGGTTCATGCTGCAGTATCTGCAACAGTTGAAACATGCCCTCGTCGGCACCGTGCCGGGAGATGACAATGGCTGTATCCAGCTCATCCTCGGGGGGTATTCATTCGGGTCCTTGATTGCTTCGCATGCCCCAGACGTCAACGTCATGCTGGACCTATTCCGATCCGACACGGCAACTCCGTCAACGCCGGTCGACGAGATTGGCAGAGTCGCCAGGAAGATCGCTGGCGCGTCCATACGGCATCTGCGCCCAGCGAATCATCCCGATGGAGGGACAGGTGACGCTGACGACTCCAGACCTCTCGCTTCGCCATCCATCTCCATCTCCATCGCTTATCTGCTTGTGTCACCTCTACTCCCACCCGTGAGTCAACTTCTGACCGTCTTCTCCACCCTATCACTGGACGTGGGGGTGAGAGGGCCAGTTCAGGCCCGACGCGACCAGCTGAGCACGCACAGCACACTGGCGCTTTACGGGGACCAGGACACCTTCACCTCAGCCCGTAAATTGCATCGGTGGTCAGCCGAGATGGCGCGCGTGCCGCAAAGTCGGTTCCAGAGCTGCGAGATCAGGGGCGCGGGGCATTTCTGGCGAGAAGATGGGGTGGAGATGAGGGCGAGGAATCGTCTCCGAGAATGGCTTTGCCAGATCGGATAGACTTACTTGGATGTCCCTAGGAGATACCTAGGGTATGCCTGTGTGCCACGTTGGCCCTGCGGATATGCCCTATGTTCCTTGATCTAGGTGATATACGCAGTAGTAACATAATTGTGCAAAGCCAAGAATGCGCGAAAGTGTAACTTGACTTGTTTAGGGCGCATCGCATTCTCACATGCGCCTGCATGTGAATCCTCAGGGACGCGATCCACACGGGGATTCGGCCAGATGATGCTGGATTTTCCTGTAATTATCCTAGACTACCCCCTGTAAACATCCTAGGATACACTATACCCCATATTCTCACTCATCTACTAAGCAGCCTAGTTTCATCGGCCCGGGGAAAAGTTGGGGTCATCGGGCGGGCAATTATTGGCCCTCGTGACGTCTGACCGACTCTTTCTTCGCTTCTCTTCTCTTCTCTTCTCTTTTTATTCTCCCTTTCCTCCTCCAGGGTTAAACCTGAAGCATTTACGTTTACATTAACACTGCGATCGCAAAGGATCTTAAGCTGATCCTCGACTCCGAGTGGGCCACACCCTCCACCCCCGGCTGGATGGCTTGCTCTCGATGCACAGGCCTGCTATGACGGTGTTAGGCGACTCCACAATAGTCCATTCGAAATGCCACCAACCCGACGACCGCTGCACTCTGCCGACGCCGCGTCGCTCGTTGCGTAAAGCCATCTCGATTCCGGCCGTCTCCTCGCTGGTGAAGGGCTCGTGGAATTGGGCTGGCGAGACCTTGCACTCCTATCGCGATGGCCTCTCCCTCGAGCAGCGGAAGCAGCGCCAGGAGGTCGAGAACCGCAAACAACTGCTCTACCTCAATATTAAGAATGTAAGTTGGCGCGCGAGTCTCGACATTACCCCCCTGACAAACTGGTATCGATAGAGGCTAATGCGATCTGTCCGCAGGCTGTCACGTACGAGGAATGGAGCAGTTGCGCCAGCGAACTGGACGTGCTGGAAAACAATAGGGCTTGGAAATATACACTGGAGTGCTCGGAATATCATCCACAGCTGGTCCACGAGCGACTCCGACAGCTGGAAGAGGCGCGTATCAGTTGCGATGTGAGTCGCATGCTGTTCCTCGTCCGGACCGCGCTCAGTCGTGATCTCGGGAAGATGAGCAACGGATCTCTTTATCGGCACTCTCATATCGGCACAAAGGATTTGATCGATCGATACATCACCGCTGCTCTCGACACCATAACGACTTTGGTGGATCTCTCGGTACACGATCGCTGCGATGGGCTGGAGCTGAAGTACATCCTGGACCAGCTGTTAGCGGCGCGTCAGGCGTTTGGTCGGAGTGCTCTTCTCTTCTCTGGAGGTGCCACCTTTGGAATGAACCATATCGGTGTCCTCAAGGCCCTCTACGAGACTGGTCTCATCCCTCGCATTATCTCTGGGGCCTCGGCGGGCAGTATTGTGTGTGCAGTCTTTTGCACTCGCAAGGACGACGAGCTGCCGGCTCTGCTAGATACCTATACACATGGGAATTTTGACGTTTTCAACGAGCACGGACAGGAGGAGAACATTTTCCAGAAGACGGCGCGGTTCTTGAAATTCGGTTCTTTCCTGGATATTTCGCATCTGGCGAATACCATGCGGAACTGGCTCGGAGATATTACCTTTCAAGAGGCATATAATCGGACGAGGAGGATCTTGAATATCTGCGTTTCCAGTGCTGATGTCTATGAGCTTCCTCGGTTGCTGAATTATATCTCTGCGCCCAACGTGTTGATCTGGTCTGCTGTGTAAGTGATCTTGCTTCCTGATGCGATCGAAATTACTAACCAAAGTCTGCAGAGCGGTATCCTGTTCCGTGCCACTCGTTTTTAGGCCCTTCACGTTGATGGCAAAAGATCCATTGACAGGAGAGGCAGTGCCTTGGAATGACCTTCATAGGCAATATATCGATGGTTCAGTCGATGGTGACCTTCCAATGACAAGACTGTCTGAGATGTTCAACGTCAACCACTTCATCGTTTCTCAGGTGAACCCTCACGTGGTACCATTTCTACCAAAAGAGGACGGCCCGTCCACCGCAGCTGAGCAAGGGGCATCCTTCGTCCCTCGATGGGTGAATACGATGACCCATCTCGCCAAAGACGAAATGCTTCACCGGATGACTGTGCTTTCTGAACTAGGGGTATTTCCTAACTCCATGACCAAGTTCGCCTCGATCATGAACCAGAAATACAGTGGCGATATCAACATTTACCCCGAACTCATCTCATCCAACTTTCCTCGGATATTGGAGAACCCGACGACCGAGTTCATGCAGCAAGCGTGCCTGAGCGGGGAGCGGGCAACTTGGCCCAGGCTGAGCCGTATCCGGAACGCTTGTGCTATCGAGCTTGCGCTAGACAGAGCCATCCAACAGATGCGGGCCCGTGTAGCTTTCAGCCCGGGACAAATCAATCTGAGGCTGCAAGAATCAAGTCGTCACTCTGCTCACTCGCCTCTGGAGAATGGCGCTGGACGGGGACACATGAGTAATCGAAGACGGGGTTCGCATGGCCACGAGTTGGAAAGAAGACGATCGCGAAGACTGTCTCGCAGCGACCCAGCGCAAGAGCTGCGAAAGGCGCATAGCACGGTATCGCTCGAAAACCCGCCTTTCACCGCGTCGAACGATCAAATCTCCGTGCCAATCCGTCCGAAGGCCCACCAGCGTCGATCTACAATTTCCTTGAGCGGAGGGCTCTTCGTGACTGGATCTGCCAGCGACGATGAGGAGGATGAGCGGCTCGGCCTTTCCTTTTCTGTTGGGCCTCCACCATCATCCAAACACCGAGCCTCCTGGGATGCATCGTACTATGGTGAGGATTTGATAAATGGCACGCGAAGTCCAGCCCGATCCCGGAGATCCTCCTCCTCTGGCAGGTCACCACGGTCCGGATCAGGCCGACAAGGTTCACCCAAACAAGTCTTTTCGCCATCACCTCGCGAGATCTCGATGGCCTTGTCCCCATCTTCGCGCCACTTGCTTAGGATGACATCTAGCGTTCAGTCGACCTCGCCTGATTCACTCACGCGCAAGCCGCGACAGTGAGAGGAAGGAGCCGGACACCATCTGCATACACCACCACCACCACCATCCACACTCAGCATGCCAAATCATATTCTGACATGCATACATACCCAGGTCCCCTGGTGGACCACTGCGGGACCCGCGGAAAGGATCTGTGCGAGAACGTCTCGCAGGATGCCGAGAGTTCGATCTATTGAAATCCGGCGTGCCCGTCGTTGCTACTTTCGAAGCCGGAGGACTCCCCGACACTCGCCCCCGCTACTTATCGCTTTTGCTCTTTTTTTCTTCTGTCTTGACCGGCTCTAGTCACCCTAGCTTGCCGCTTTCGGGTTCCTCTTCTTCTTTTTTATATTGCAAGGGGGCAGATAGAGTCTCTTGGCGCCAGCCATCATCTATGAGTGACATGTGGCGGTCTCAAAACGTATATATAGGAGACCGGCCATGGGGTATTTGTATATACAAAGGCTGAAGAGGGCAGTCTGGATGCTACAGTTCTAGTACATAGATAGGATATTTATCGAGTCAGATCTCGGACGGTTTTTCGATCGACAGCACTATTTGACTATCTCCAGTCAACAATACGAAGTTCCGCCCTTGGCGCATAGCGACCGTTCCTGATGCTAAAACTAGTTCCTGCCGTAAGCTCATCTTCAAGTTGGGGCGACACCAGTTCTTCCCTGCGCGACCCACCAACCCACTCAACGTCCACTTGGCAACCAAGTCTGATCAGCCAACAAGCACTTGGAAGTGGAGATCGGCAAACCACGAACGGGAATCATCGGCGGGGACGGGGTCCCGGAGGGTTTCTGGATTGCTGCATGGCTGCACACTGCCTGCCACTCCCTGCTCAGATCGGCACTGCAGACGGAACAACACATTGTCAGAGGTCTGTATCAGATTTGTGATTTGAATTCAACTTCCTCGCATGACCCTTTTGCTCCAAGTCTCATCGAAGGATTGAAGGATTTCTTCAGCGCGACTCAGGGGGACGGCGATCCCTTAAGTCATGGACTCCACATTCGACACTAAACGCTGGTTGATGAAGTTTGGACTGCCCTGCGCTTTGCCCATTCGGTGCCAGGGCTGACGACGCGCGGTGGAAACCATCCAGCTTCAATACAGACTCGCGACTTCCAGACACCACTCCAGTAGACTGCTGGTGGAGGAGAAGGGTCTAGAACTCCACCACCACGCGGTGAAACTCCTGGCCAGGTTGGCGCCACGTTTCAATTCGTCTCCAACCGCTCAGCCAATGTTGATTTTTCTTTGCGGTCAAAACTGACCTTTCAGGTAGCACCTTAGCGCCCTCCAAAAAAATTCAACAGAATCTCGTCACTGGAGCACGCTTCCCAATTCCCAATTCTGTCCACCAGCCCCGAAACGCAAAATACAGCCGAGCCGGCCCACCTGCCGATCATCTACAAGCTATTGGCCACAATGTTATCAATCAGTGGGAATGTTCATCTTTTGCCTGTCGCGTGCGACTCCCATATCCACTTTGCCCGTGGGACAGCCCACATTTTTTCGTGCCCTGATACAGGAATTGTATCAGCCTGTGTGGCGAGTGTGGAAATCCCAACTGAAAGGATTCTAGGCGCCGACGATGGCCAGCACAGTCAAAAAATTAGAGATCATCCTGGCTGTAACTGCAGGGATCAAGATACTCAAGTCGACGTTCTTAATTTTCCATTTTGTCACCCTGGGATTGCCCACATTTTAGGCTGAAGTCCTGATGCTTCGGCCTAGTCGACAAGAGAAATCAAAAGAAACCAGAGCCGTTCTTGGGCCGGAATTAAGCTCGCCGGCCCTATTTTCCACTCTCGGCCGGATCCGTCAGGGTTGGTCTTCTGGATACTGATCCCCATCTGGTAGGAGAAGTGAATATCTGCTCGCAGCGCGCAATGTGATACGGTCAGGCCACCCCGGCACTTGAATATACTTGGAACATGATCATCACTCTACTGTTAGGCGCCGCATGGGCTGCCCTTTTGAGCAGTCTATGCGACTGTCGATACTTGCTCCGTTCCCACTGGTGCGTCGCTTGCGGCTTGTTTTGATTCTCTAATGGTTTCCGGGCCAGCAGCTATCACGCTATCAGAGGTTAATGGGCTCAGCCACAGCAGCTGAATTGCCGAGTCCCTTTTCGGTCCCTTGTCCCTGACAGGACCCTCTGGTACCGCTGGGGACTTACCCCTTATGGAACCCTCTGGACCAGGATCGACATCCCGCCTTCTATGCTTCCCGTGCCATATGGCGGCCTTCACTGAGGCGAATTGTTGAGATCATTGCCCGATCACGGAGTCTCCATCTCGTTTGAGGACCCAGCTGCCTAATCGGACCCGCAACTCGGGTTGTTTGCTCTGAGGCAGTCCTATAAAGACATCCTCGATCCGCAGCGCGACCACTCTCGGTCCTTTCTCTTCTCTTCTTGGTTCCATCATACTTTATACAGCGATATTAAGTGTGATCACGACAAACATTCGTTCCTTTCATACCAACCTCCCTTCAAAACAAATCTTAATATCAAATCACAATGATGTACACCGGTTTCGCCGCTATGGGCTTGATGGGCTGCGCCCTCGCCCTGCCTCAGGGTCCTCCCTCTCCTCCGGCCTCTAGCCTGCCTACTCCCACGAGCCTTCCCTCGAGCTTCCCGACTCCCTCTGGCACTCCCTCTGGCACTCCCTCTGGCACTCCCTCTGGTACTCCCTCCGGTACTCCCTCCGGGCTCCCTACCAGCCTCCCCTTCGAGAAGCGCCAGTTTGGTGAGCCCTTCGGCTTCCCTACCAGCTTCCCGACTCCCTCTGGTACTCCATCTGGTACTCCCTCTGGTACTCCCTCCGGTACTCCCTCCGGGCTCCCCACCAGCCTCCCCTTCGAGAAGCGCCAGTTCGGTGAGCCCTCCGGCTTCCCTACCAGCTTCCCGACTCCCTCGGGCTCCGTCCCTACCGGGTTCCCTACCAGTTTCCCTACCAGTTTCCCTCTCCCCACCCCCCGCGCTTAAACAATTGCGCAGAATTTGAAAGCTGTGCGCGCGCCGGGTGAGGATTGCGGAATCGATGCGGGAACTGCTGCTGAACGCGTCTGTTGAAAATATAGATAGACGTCGTTATACACTGTTTACGATCCGATCCGATTTACATATCACCTCAACGATTCAGGTGGTTTGGTTTTGATCAGGTCGATTTTTTTTTGTGATTTATTTGGATGTACCAACTACGGGCTACGGGTATACATGGTTTGGATGTTTGAAATGCTCAATGGCAGCCGCCAGAACACGTGGGCTCATTGTTTTTGTTGATTTATCTTCAATACATTCTTTTTGCTACGGCAATACACTCGTTTCATTCTTAGTGATATCATGATCATTGTCACACTCTGAATAATTTAGACTGTAAATCAATATTCGTTCTAGCTATTGCCCAAATAGGAAAATCGTATATGAGGTTGAGATAAAAGCTTGTGGCGAACGTAGAAACGGTTACCGGTAGATCATCAAGCCCGTGACAGATAAATTCATTCATCGAGATAGATGGAATATTCGAAAGCCGAGATCCATATATCGGTCAACATAATTGCATAGAAGAAAACAGGGCGGAAATGACATTATCCTAAATATTGGCCATTTTTTGGGAGGGATGGATGGTTTGGGCGTTCGGGCAACGTGCCCTGCCGATCACCGTTTCGGGTCAAACCCTATGTTGATGCAAGGATTTCGCAATTTAAGCCACATCTTGACTCAAGTACAGTACATATGGATAGATGGTCTTAGTGCGATGGCGATCCGATCGGTGGAGTTTCCTGATATGTTGATAGTCTCTAGATGTCATTTCTTGGCGATCTTTCATCATCTCGGTTATCCTGATGAATGTGAAAATGAGACATTCTTGTTACTGAGATGAGATTCCAAATGGATTCCATCTTTTTGGAACCATTTTGAGAGGCTCTTAGAAGGAAAGTGATTCATAATTATAGCGCTTTACTATATATGACGAGAGTAGTGTTCATACAGGGGAAAGGGGTGTTCCATGCAGGATGAATCACGGAATAGGGATGAGTTTGCGTTGCTTCCTACGTGTAGAAAAATTTCATTCATGTTGACATCGAGACTAGAACTATGGAAACGTCATAAGAATACCCAACAACCCTCAAGAACCAGCCCATCTGACTCATTTGACCTATTTTTACTGGAAATGCCGGACTCTCTCGGATAGAGAAAACAATTTATAGCTGGTCACTCCAGTATCACGGATATCGTCCACTAAACATAAGATCCCAACTTCTCATTCGCATGTTTCAGGTTTCAGGTTTTAGAATGGACAATGGTCAAGATCGGTTGGCAGTAGGTCATAACCCGAGATAATCGTTAGCACAACAATCAGTGTAGACTTATGGAGGTATCTTCCAGGTGTTTACTAAACTCCTGACCGTTCTACCTTCTCAGTGAAAAAGGTATACTGGTGCCTTTGTTTACAGAGCATATAGGTGAGGAGGAACCTTAAGTAATGATAACTTTCTGTAACTCATTGTCCTGCATTTCGCAATGAATACAACGCCTTCCCTTATACAATTGAAGGAGTATTCACTTAATACAACACATGCAAACAATCATTTTTCATATCTCCTCGAAATGACCAAAGAATTTATCTAAACGCTTTGAACGAATAAGAACTGCCTGTTACCCACCTTTTAAAACATGCCCGATGAGACACCAGTTCCAGTTCGTCAGATGGAACTGACAGGAGAGATTATAGACTCAGTTTCGGCTCCAGTGTATAATCCCCTGGGTTCCCTCTGCACGCTATGATACCATCCGGCCTCACGAGAACAGCACCAGTTTCACCTGTTGGAAACAGTTTCTTCGAAGCACCGCTTGTGTCTTCCCATCCGCCTGAACAGTTAATAAACTGGGTTCGATATGGGATTTGAAAATCCTTAAGAAACCCCCACGATACAGGAGCATTTGCCAGAAGTAAGAAATATTGTGGTCGGAGCAAATCTCGACTAGAGATACGGAAATTGTCTCGCTGCAACCAAAAATGGGGAAGATGATGGCCAGGAATGGTTGAAGGGTGGTAGTAAATACTGTCGAGCTCACCGTCCTCACGAACCTGACCATCGTGTCTCGTGGGCTCCCCTTCATTTTTGGTATCTGCCGAGGGATAGAACCAGCCCATTTCGGTCCCGAGGGCACAGAACTCGCCATCAAGAATGGTCTGCGCGTTTCTGACATCCAGCTGCTTTTTCGGATAGTCGGGATGCCCTTCATCAAAAAATGCGTTCATAGCTGTTTGGTTCGCTTCGGTGGATTGGTCTGGAGACACACCAATTGCGCGGTCCATTGCACCTCCATGACTTCGCAGATTGAACAAACTTGAATAAGCAACCTGCTTAGCAATTGGTCGTCGCTCTTCTTCATATGAGTTGAGGATCGAATTCGAGTCTTTCACAACTCCCCGCAGCGTGAATGCAAGCTTCCAAATCAAATTGAAAGCATCCTGGATTCCGGTATTCATGCCCAAAGCGCCCCAAGGTGGAATTCGATGGGCTGCATCGCCAAGCAAGAACACTTTTCCGCCTTGACTGCGAAAATGCTCCGTGACAATGCTGCCGACGTACCAGTGGCTCACACTGCGAAGGTTGATTTTGAGATCGGGCATGTCAAGTGTCTTGCGAATTCGACTGACCATCGCCTCGGTATCAAATCTCTGTGGATCATCTGGTAACATTGCACAACCAAAATACCATTCTTCAGAATCGGGGCTCGATGGGAACGGGCCGAGGGGGTATAGATAGCCCGACTTAATGCTGCCTCCGAGCGAAGGGTTGATAAACCAGCTGATGAAGGCGTTGGGGTTTGGATGAACCGCGGAAAGAGGCGCGTGAAAATGAGCCGAGACCATATCGAAGATATCCTTTTCACCTTCCCATGCGATGCCTAGTTGATCGGCCATCATCCGACCCCCATCGGCACCGAGTACATACTCGGTTTCCCAATCTTCACGGGTACCATCTTTGTTTTGGACCGTGACAACTACTTTCTCCGAGCCTTCAGTAACAGACAATACTTCAGTCGAATGTTTCAATCCACTCGGATTCAGCGCTCGCGCCCGACCCAGCAATATCGGCTCCAGCCGAATCTGCGGGAGAATCCTATAAGAACAAGGGCTAGCCTCCTCATATCGCGCTCGATACTCGCCCCCTCCCCACGCATTGCGACAGTAGATTTCCCGCCCATGGGCGCCTAGACTCGTGTACCACGCCGTGTGACTAACAGTTTCCTGGGGAGCACTCTGGTGCAGAACTTCATCCTCCACGCCGATATGGCGGAAGATTTCCATTGTTCTCTGGTTCAACCCACATGCTTTTGGATGGATTGAGGTTCCAGGGTGTCGCTCGAATAACACATGTGGGATTTCCTGGAGCGAGAGAAGAATCGAAGAGACAAGCCCCACGGGACCTCCACCGACGATGATGACCGGGGGCATGCTTGGGTGGCTTGGCTGGACGCCCGTCATAGAGAGTGACCCTAGCTAGGAACAAGATATATTGGTTGGACCTGAAATTCTACCACAAGGGAACAGTGAGTGAGTTCTCGACTCCAACTGTCATAATCACGACTGCGCCATCTCCTCATCTCCTCATCTCATCTCTCCACCTCCACCTCCCCCGGCGTGGGACGCTTGCCAGCCCCGCCTCCCACTGCCAAGGCCCATTGCAACTAGAACCATGCACATTTAGTGATAATACAATAATACAATAATACAAAGGCGGGGTCAATTCTCTCCGTTCTCCAATTGCCTACAGACCCTCTTAGCTCCTTCGGCCGAAGCTATGAAGAGCTATGACCGGACGGTAAATTATCGCAGTCTGCAGTCTGCAGGGAAACGTCAGGGTTGGTGTTTTTCTAAAAATATCCTTAATTAGCCTGCAGAATGGGAGGGTTGCAATGCAAAGCGGGGTGCTAAATGGAGGCTAAATTGCGACTAAGATTTCTATTCTGGGGGTCCTTGTGCTGCCAAATGCTGCTAATTAAGGAACACGTCCCTGTCAACCGCCGATCATCTCGTCCCGCTGCATCGCTGCATGTCGTTCCGGCGGCAATGCACAAACTCTATTGGCGTTTGGCTCGGGTTGGGCTAGTATCCAGCTGCGATGCACCGCGACGTGCATTCGGACCTATGCTCCAAAACATGCACGATGAGGAGTGCAGGAGTGCTCCGGACGCGTTGGCGAACAAGCTTTATATCAGGGTCCCCTCCGAAGCTCAGACGTTTCTTGTCGAGACAGTTTCCCTTTCTCCTCTCTGGTTTCAGAAGGAGTCAGATGGCTTACACTTGACTTCCTTGACTTTCTGCTGTGTTTCTGGTTTATTGCGTCTTTGATTGTTTGCTTTCCGTCTGTCCAGCTCAACTCCCCTGTTGCATTTATTGGCTCGCCACCCCTCCACCTTCCGGGACACCCTTGCACACCACCATCCTGGCCTGTCCAATCCGAGTGTGTATCGCTGTCTCAGTTGGTTCGATCTGTCCCGTACATGCAGTCCTTGGCCGTGCTGAGAACGTCAAGGTCTAGGATCTGGTTACAAGGGGTTCTGTTGATCTCTCGACGTCGGTGGCACCCTCGGTGTTCGTCAGCCCTGGAAGTTTGCCGGAGCCGAGAGAAATATCTGGATTCGCCCAGCCCACTTCTTCCTTTTCAATATACACTCTATAGTGCACGGATGTTATCTGCTGCCCCCAAGGGAGAACAGCCACACAAACCCGGTGATTTATCAATATTGTCCCAAGCAAAATGGCCAGTGCAGTCACCAAGCCTCTCGCCATCTTCCGCAAACCGGACTCCTCCAAGCCCCTTCACGCTCGATGGGGCGACGTGGCTATTTCCGTTCCCACCGATGGGTCATGGAGTCAATACGACAATCCTCACCGGCCAGCAAAGGGGCGGCAGCCATATGGACCGGGCTATATCCCAGATATCTCCCCGTCAGACCAGACCAAGAACCCATTGAAAGAGGAGGAACTAGAAGAACAAAAGGACGCTGAATCTTCTAAGAGATCCTCTGTCTCCCGACGCAATTCATTATCACTCGGATCATTTCGACCTGGTCGACTCTCAGTACGCCTTGCATCTCGCCCCAAACACCTCAGGGGAGAAACACCGACCGAGCGAGATAGTCCGGATGAAAATAAGGGACCTGAATTTGCGTACAAACCGATTCGCAGAGACTATCCCACCGAGGCCAGCGAGAATTCCGGGCAGACCAGTACTCGATTTCGGTATATCCCCACAAACGGCAGATACCTCGAGGACATCCCGTCGCCACGGAGCCAATCGGTCCAATCTTTCCGCAGCTCTAGGGAGCGTCGAGACTCTTTCTCAGAGCCCTTCGAAGCAAGACACCGTGGCCGCAAATCGGTAATCACTAAAGACTATTCCGAGAAACAGGACACTTATTTGGAAGATGACCGCCGCAGCTTGAGGTCTAGTGCTGGGGGCAGCTCCGACGGCTCAGGCTCCCGGCTCAGTTTTGGACTGCCCCCGAGAAGACGGACATCTCCTTTTGTTGCGGCGGATCGGAAGAGAGCTTCGTCTTTGAAACCGATGACCATGGCTATGGTTCCTGATCCGGAGGATCTTTACGAATGATGGATTTATTCAACACATATATGGAGGCAGAAACATCCTCCAAATCTTGTTTCACGGGTTTGATTCTTTGTTTTTATCATGGCGCGGAGTACAGATTGTCAGCATCAAAAGGCGTTGGGCGGGTCATTCGAACCTTGTGGATTTACCAAGTATTGAGAAATACAAACCAACTTCAACTACTCCCGATACTGAGATTGATCTTCACGTAAATATTCTCTAGACCTTTATTTGAAACAGCCTCATCTAGCTACGACACAACCGTAGCCCCGGCCAGATCAAGAGTGCTCTGGCATATATGCTTAATGCCGCTATTACGAAGCACCGGAAGGGCCTCTTGGTTTGAAAAGGTGAAAGTATCTGACATCAAATTCATAATAAGAATTTAAACGTGCAGCTAACGCTAGATGAGGCGGCCGCTTCTGGCGGTGGAAAACCCACCTGGGTATCGAAATCACGTGAGAATTCGAACCGCACTCACAAGTTATTTCAAATTGAATTCTTAACAGCCAAAGCTGGTTGAATTGATTCGTAGAATTACCGCACTTGAGACGAAGGCATTAGTTATACGAGAGAGCAAATTCACTCCAATGTATGTATGATATGCACACAGAGAATATCACGCACTGTGTTCTTCGCAATTGACGTCAATCTGATTTACGTTTCATGGGCGAGCCATGATTCAAATTGATCTCGGTTGATCCATTGGTGGACGACATTTCCACTCCAGGATTTGAAGATTCAATAGACTGGGCATATTTGTAAGAGAAAATGGAGCAGAATTTTGGTCACTATGACGGCAGAGCGAGATCTGCTTCAAAGAATTAATGGAATTTCCCTCCCACGCTCAACGTCTTCTCTTCTCTATCAAACCACTCCATTCACCAGTTTAAATCGAACATCTTCCCACCTCAATCATGGCGGATGCTGTGGTCCAACTCCGATGTGGGGTGAAGGTAGGCCATGTTCCAGGTGAAACATTTCGAGGATCTACTAACGGATACTTCATTATAGAATGACGGCTGGGGCAAGAAAGGCAAGAACTCGATAGTCGCTCAATTGTGGTCCAAAACCCCCGGAGCTGGGAAAATCGATGAATCTCAAACATATTCCGAGGTCAATCTCAAGTTCCACTGGTGCCCCAACACGTTTCGATGGGATCTGACTCTACTAGTAGATGTGGATGGGAACATATCCATCCAACCCAAGCTATCTTCTATCTACCAACGAGCAACTTGGCGACTACTTGAAGAAGAACCCCCAGCTGGTGGGTAAATCAGTCCTGGACCGGTATGGACCGGAAATCCCATTCTTACCAAAGGTATGGAAGGATATAAATATCTACAAGGTGCGAAATTACATTAACAACTTGAACCTATGACAGATCTTATCTTTCAGCAAAGCGCTGCCGCTTCAAATCCACCCGGACTTGACGCTCGCCGCAAAGCTTCATGCAGAAGATCCCAAGAAATTCGGCGACACCAACCACAAGCCCGAGATTGCCATTGCCCTGTCCAAATTCGAGCTATTCGCCGGGTGGAAGCCGCTCTCGGACATCCAGGTATTGTTTAAGCTCAACCCTCTGGAGAAGTTTGTCCCCTCGTCGGGCAAATTCAACGATGAGACGCTACGGCAGGTGTGCATGGCACTACTGAATGCTTCCCCAAGCACTGTCGCATCAACCATCAAGGACCTCCAGGGAATCCCTGAATCTCATTTCGGACGAGATCCTTACATCCCAGGTCTCCTCGACCGGCTCAGCAAACAATATACCGAATTCGATAACGGTAACCTTGTCGCCGCCCTACTGATGAACTACCTCACCTTGGGTCCCGGCGACTCGGTCTTCGTCCCGGCCGACAGCATTCATGCCTATCTCGAAGGCGACATTGTGGAATGCATGGCCCGGTCTGACAACGTCATCAACACTGGTTTCTGCCCCGCCGCAGAGCGCGACAACGTCGAGCTCTTTGGTCGAGCCCTTTCATTCATCCCCCACGACGCACAGGGCACCCTGCTACCCCGACGGAAGAGTGACAAAGGTATGAACGGGAAAACGGACGTCTACGCGCCCCCGATCAGTGAGTTTGCGGTGCTGTGCACTTGTCTCGGCGCAGGCGAGACGGAGACGCACAAGGCCATTCTCGGCCCCAGTTTGATGATTGTTACTAAGGGGTGCGGGTCTATGAAGATCCCTGGGAACCAGAACATCGAGCTGAACGAGGGATTTGTGTTCTTCGTTGGGCAGGGCGTTGCGCTGGACTTTGGCACCGATAAAGGGTTGGCGGTATACCGCGCCTATGCGGAGTAGACCAACGGAGTTGACGGAGGTGGAACGTTTTCACCAACTACTTACCGCTGTTTAGACCTGTTGGGTTGGGCCAGGATGGGAGGGTTGGCAGTGGGTTGGATGCAGAGTTTTGTCATGTTGGAGGCTAGTTGCGTGCTGCTTTGTTCTGTATACCTCCATTACCATTCCGCTCGAATCACCGGGGGACACACGGCAGCAGGGTCCGGCCCCCACCCAACTGCAGCTGGCAGTTGGTGTTGGTTGCATTGCTGGTGCTGATTGGCTTCGAGGCTGAAGCGCTTACAATCCGCCAGTCAACGGGCTTGTTAAGTGTTGGTTGAATGTGGTTGGTCGATATGCACGAGATGCGTGCTGCAGCGGTACGCGGTGCAGAGTGGAGACGTCGAGACTCGCAGCAAAGTCGGCCTAATCGGGGCTAATGCTGGCTAATTATGGGCCTTTGGATCTATCTATAGTCCGTCAATTACTATCTTTATTTCTTTGAAACGGGGTTCCTGTGGGAGGAAAAGCTTCGCGCGGGCGGGCGGGCTCGTATAATCATATATCAAGGCCGCAATGGCCAGGCGTCGAGGAATTCTATCCTTTAACCATAAGGATCAGGGGTTTCAATACTCAGTATCCACGACATCAACATCCCAGGGCTGGCCCACCGTCGGGAACGCAGGCTGGTGCTTGTTTGGTATGGGCAAACCTTGGATCGGCTTCAGTTCGACTCCGCATTGCATTGATCTTAGCTCTTGAGCTCCTCGAGACTGGGGGTAGGGGTCTTAGTTCGACTTTCATCACACGAGCTACCGACTCTTAATTGCGTTCCCCTCAATTGTCCCCTCAATTTGGTCGATTCTTGCTCGCCATTGGGTCACCAGGGTCCGACATCCGATATTTCTACATCCTTGCCAGTAGGTACCCGGCGTCGCTTCGCCACTTGGGGGAGGTGATAATGCACGCTAACACGGTTCATCCCAACTAGTGACGGGCCTGCTGTATCTTTTCTCCAAGAAGGAGCGAGCCAAACGAAAGAACCAACAACAGGCGGAGCGCGCCGCAGAAGTCCAGGTGCCCCCTGCATACAGCCGACGGAATAACTACTATGACCCTCCACGATCGGCCCATCCCCGGCCTCTCTCGTCCTTTGCCCCGGATCATCGCCAGTTACAGTATTTGCCGCGGGCCTCGATGGATCAGCCCTCGTTGCCCACGTATGATCCGTCAAAGTACCAGCCCATCCGGCCTATCTCGACCCCCAGCGTCGACCCATCATACGCATCGTATATGTCGTCTAGGGGCCAACCGTCCCGCCTGAGTAACGTTCATTATAACGATGGCCGCTCGTCGATCCAACGAACGGCCGATCAGTCTGGGCACTCCACTTTGACTGCGCGGCGACAGTCTGCCATGCCCTTTCGGGCCCACGCATCTGATCCGCGTCCTCGACCAGGAGAAGGCAGAGAGCGAAGCGCTTCGGAGCCCATGCCTCTACAGGAGGGCACACGGGGCCCACGGAGGTCGAAGCCGGTGCTATCACGACTTATCACGAATTTCGGATGAATCGTGTGATGGGCGGATGGTGATGGTGATAGGGGTGATGGGACGTTGGAAGGGCAAAAGGACAGGGGTATTTATTTTCGATTGATGATACTCTGATTTATGATTGATTGGCTGTCTCGACAGCTGCCTGGACAGCTGCCTATTTTCTTTAACGACTGTCATGAGCACTGGCGTTTTCTCCTTTTCTCTTGGGGGTGGATTATTACGAATTTCATGAAGACCTACGTGAAAAAAGAAAATACAAAACAGAAGGAATCTTTATTTCAAATCAGTAAAACATAGAGATAGAAAAAAGAAAATCCCTCAGCAGAGGATTGAGGGCAGCCTCGCGCTTGTCCACCAACCTGCGCTGTGCATCAGACGAGCAAACTAAAGTGAAACATCGACTCCACGAGAGCTTCGCTCGAGCAAATCACGACGCGAGCATCACTGTTCCCACCGTCGATCCCCGCGATGGCAGAGATCGAGACTCGCGCAAGGCATGTGCCTCTGTCGATCGCGAGTCTCTGGTCACTTTTTCCCACTTCCCTTGTTTCCCCGTGAACCCCATGCATCTCCATGCATCCCATCATCTCCATCTCCATCTCTCCCCTCTCCCGTTGCAACCCCTCGGCGCCTAAAGATAAGCTCCGGAAGACCTGCCACGAGGACTAACGGGACGATCGAACCTTGTTGCTTCCCGAACCAAGATTCCCCTCCGAGGGACACTGTGCACGCACTAGGGACACCCCGAGTTATCCAGACAAAGCAACCAAGACGAGAACTATGCTCGCCCTGCGCATGAATCTCTCGCTCGAGCTGATCTCCACTCGCCAGCTCCTAAATCCACTCCTTTGCAGGGATCGGACTGCGCCATGGTGAAACATGGACTCTTTTTCGTCAACTTCGACGACGGATCCCCCCACCCCCTCTTTTGATCCCTGTCAACCAGCGGGCCTTTCTCGTCTAAGAGGCTCGCCGCGGAGGGGACGATTGGCAGTGATTCCGCAGGAGAGTGGGCAAGTGGTCAAGTAGTCCCCTACAGGCTACCGCTCATCATCAGCTTTTCGTTGCACACGCCGTCGTCGTCTGCCGAGGGGGGCCACCTAACGACCAATCCTTAACCGACCTGTCAACGCTGCGACTAACATCTCCGAGGGCTGATCATCATTGTCCCTAAATCTGCTCGATTGGGGCTTTTTTTGGGCGTCGTGCGCAGGCGCAGATCCCAGGACAAGCGCCATGCCAAGCCGACGGTGGGCGCCATGCGTCGATACTATACCACACTCGCCATCATGTTCTCCTCGACTGCACCCTACGCCGCCAAGGAGGCACTCACTAACGTCTCGATGCTATGGATGAACCGGAGACAGGGATTTTGTCCCGCGTCGTCCACTCTTCCTGGCCCGACCCCCTCTTTGTCCCCTGCAAACTGTGCACAGCACATCCAACAACTGCAGCCACCGAACAGCCCCCATTTCCATCCCACCTGTGACCCGGTTTTTTCTCCCGTCTTGCTCTCGCGCTTGCGGTTCGCCCGTTGTATACCTGTAGAAGCGCTGTTGACTGTGCCGGAAAAGAAAAGAAAAATAAAATAAAATACGCATCCTCCTCATCCCAAGTAGTCGCCCCGACACCACCGCCAGAGGGGTTGAACCATTCTATCGGGCCCTAGTCCGGTCTTTCTCATTGCTGGCTGGATGATTTGAATTTCCCAACACCAACCTGTGAAGCATCTTCAGAAGATCTTTCCCGCTTTCTCGCTGGGGCTACAGACATGCGGCGGTTGGCTAGTCTTTCTTCACGGAGTCGTTTGCTTGATATAACTTCAACACATGCGGGTATATTGCCTGTTCTACCATTCTCCTTCGTCGGCCTGCTTTTGCCTCTGACCTGGGCTCGTTCTATCTCACTCTGAAATTGCCGGTTCCCTGCGGAGGGAGTTTGATCTGTCTTGAGATGAGCACCGCATCGGGGAGTGGTCAGTCCTCCCTGTGATTTGTGAAAGACATTCTTTGTCTTTGTTTTTCTTTTCTGTTCACAAGGATTCCTGCCCCGCCCTGGGCTCCATTCGGGCTTCTTCGATGAAGAACCCTCTCAAGACCATGGCGGGCCTCATGAAAAAGTTCAAGAGGAAGCGCAGACTTTCCTCCGAACTCCATTCTCGCTGGGGCGATCCTTCCATCAGCTATCCGACTCAAGGATCATGGAATCAACGCAATCAGCCATCGGGCTATGTTGCCAACACCTCCACAGGATTGCCTCAGAGCCCTCATCCTAACGAGATTCGACGGTATGCCCCGACAGGACTACCTCAGATTCCACATCCTGATGATACACGACAATATATCCCATTAGAGTCGGCCCAGAGTCGAGAATCAAATGGCTCTGCCCCTCCATACGCTCCATCTGACCCAAGCCACGACGACTTGGTCATCCCTAAGGGCTATTTTGACGAGAATATCCGCCACCGCGAAAAGAGCCTCAAACCACCAGCCCAGGGACTTGGAATTGCAGGTACTCGGCATGATCGAGATAGATACAGCGATCATGATGTCGCGGTTGCCGACGAGTCCTGCGACGAGGATGATGAAGAGCGAGACACCTTGGGAGATTCTGGAGGGGCAGTGGCATATCGCAACTATGCCACCGGTGACGCATCACGTCTACCATTACGAGACGATTATGATTCCTATCCGGACCGCGCATCTAAATCTCCACCGCTGTCCGTCACCTCTCGCATGCGCCGCATCAGCACTCAAAGTTCGATGACAGAACACTCGTCGATTATTGGCCCTGCTAGCTCTAGACGAACGAGTTATACCGCCGCATCCTCCATCTCTGCACCCTCTCTTCCCCCCGATACGCCGCGCTATGCGGTACATGCGCATATCGAGAAACGAGCTGCCCCTCGTCCTAAGTACCGAGTTGAGCCCGGGCCTCCGACGGGGACGAGGCAGGAGATGGTACCCTCTTACGATGACCTCTACGGTTAATTTTGCCGGAATTCCCTTCTTGCACAAATTCACATTTCACATTTCACATTTCCTTCAACTGAACTATTTTGGTGATCTTCCTTAGAGACTGTTTTTTTTCGTGGGAGGTATTTTTTGATCCTTGTCTTCTTTTCATTCGGAGGCTTCTGGAGCTCCGTGGGTTTAGCCAGGGGAACTCGTGCTCTGTGCTTAATTTCAATTAATATTCCGTGGACCTCAATATGATTTGCATTTCTTGCATTCGCTCGTATAGTCATTGGCCACCTAACTAGCGCCGGGCCCCTCCGGCATCCACCAGGCCATCTTCTGATCAGCCTTGACCTGCATATCTATGTGCCTACCATACTGTCAGGTACACTGTAGTTCCGAGATTGCCAGCACAATGCTTCCATCTGGTGAGTCCCAGGGCTAAATAGATTGTCCCACCGGAGAAAATGGAGGAAACCGTTCGAGGGGAGGGCAGAATCCCTGAATCCATGCGATCTTCATAGTTTGTACTTTGTACATTTCGCCCCCACCGTCCACTGCGGCGGCCTCTCCTCCTGATCGCATCTCTGCAGCGCTTGGTGCTTAGTTTCTGCTGCTTGACTACAGGTCTCCTCTGCCTCCTGCGTCATGGCATCTGAACTCTCTCAATTTTCCATTTTGCCCAGCCACGACTAGCGGTGGGGCTGCAGCAAACCCCCGTGCTGCGTCCTGCAGTCCGAGTCACAGTCACAATTGCCCCGGCGCCAATCACATCTCCAATCCCATCACACTTGTCACGTCCCAATGCAATCCACTCCAAGGATGGCTGGTGCTGCCTCGTCCATTCGATAGACCCTCCCTGGCAATCCACAGCCACTGGGCAAACAGCTTTAAGCGCCGACGTAGCAGCAGGCGGGGACCGACGTTGATTCGGCACACTTGAGGTCGTCTCGCCCAACACTAAGCTTGTTCACGCTGCATAGCAAAGCCCCCTCTCTCCGCAGGTGGATTTTCTCCTGTCACGATTGTCACGAACGGGGGGGCGTTGGCTCTCCACTCGATCATCCCACCCGATCCGAGCAAGCAGCTCGCAGCTCGACTGAAAAAAAGAAGCTTTCCCTCACCTCCTATCTCCCAGCATTCTGAAGCTGAAGCTGTTTCTTCTCTTGCTCCTGCTCTGGTCTTGTTCCCCTTCCATGAGAGTCTGATCACCACTCCCCGGCGTTAGGCCATTCGATCTCCCTCGTCTCTCGTGGCGATCGCTGGAGGGCCTTGAAGCTGCTGGGCTCGTCCCCTCCAGCCTCTTCAATATGCGAAAATCAGCTAATTCACGATCCCTGGGATCGCTGACGAAGTTGCTCACAATCTTCTGTCTCACCAATGTCTTCCCCGCGGTTCTCGGGCTAAGAACTACAAGCGGCTCCCCATGCGCCGATGTCTGTGGTAAATCGTCCAACACGACTTCGAGCGAGATCGCCTGTCTAGACTCTCAGTATGACGAGACGAAGGGCGAAGCCTTCGAAAAATGCGTCACTTGTCAGCTGGAGAGTACCTATACCGACCGATCGAGCGGGGAAACCGATGTAAATTGGGGTCTTTGTACGTTGGCCTGCGCATGTCGATAGGCGAGAGGAGGCTAATCGTTCAATTCTCCAGATAATCTACGATACGCAGTGTCGGAATGCGTGTTCGGCTATCCTGCATCGTTCTCGAATATTTCCTCGCCCTGTCCGGTGTCCTGCGACCCGATCCGCCCTGCTGTGGAAGCAGACCTGATCAACCCTAGCTCGTCGAATTTCAATTCCTGGTGCGGCACTTCGACATTTGCCGATAACGTCGTCAACTCGTGCGAGTTCTGCTATAACCTGACCGCAACCCAAAACCAGAAACAGGTATACCTAGCCAACTGTACGTTGCCAATCCAATCCAATCCAACACCAACAGTCGGTCCACTCGGATTGCAAAGCAAACAGCATACTAACCTACACTCTTAGTCCTCGAATCCATCCGCTACAATTGCCATTTCGAAACCGTAACAGGCAGCACATTCGATATTGCCCCATCTCGCATCTTTACGTCTGTCCTCCTCCCCTCAAGTATGTCGCTCAGCACACCTGGCGCAGGCGGATCCGGCGTGAATCTGGGCCTCGTAATTGCCCTACCAATCATTGGTTTTGTCATTATTCTTATCGGGTTAGGCGTTTGCTGCTTCTTTTTCATCCGGTGGCGACGCAAGCGTACTCGCCGTGGCCGGCACCAGAGCCAGATGTGGAATCGCTGGAACGATACCACCCTCACCTCACCGACGCGGAACCAGCAATCCTGGGCCGCCGAAGAGATGCATGCTGCAGGTTTCGGAGGTGGAGTCAGCCATGGGTTGGGCTTTGTGGATACGGATGGTCGTGGACACGAGGTCGGGTATGGGTATGATTATTCCGATCAGATTCATTCCCCGCAGCAGTATGCGGATCATACCAGTTATTCGAGTTATTCGAAAGGTGGTGCCCAGCAGCAGATCAGTGAAGATATACCCCTGCAGTCGCCACCGATTCCGCAGTCTTATGCGATGCATGGTGGTATGCAGGTATACGAGCCGGATCAGAAGCGGCCGTTGTAAATGTGAGCCTGTTTCCTAGTGAAGTTAATTACCCTCAAGTGCTGCTGGAAATACCTCGATGTTCCATCGATGAGGCTTGATCGATGCGGATATCTTAATGTTTGGTTTTGTGTTGGTGTTCCCCACGGCGTTCGTCTTGGTTTCCATATATCCCAGGCATCGTGAAACTCGATTATATAGTTCACAAAAACAATTGTTGATAGCCGCTATCTTCTCCAAGGATAGGAATAGATGAGCCGAACACTGGCACTTAATCAGAATACAGTCCAAGAAAATAGGACCGTGTTCAAATACTGAACGAACATGATGGAGCAAGCAGGGCGTCAGTAGCCCTATTTATCCTCAACCCAGAACCCCTTCCCCAAGCAGAAACTGGAGTAAAACACCCCCAATTCCCAAAATAAACACCTAAACACGGCAGAGCCCAGGAATAGAGTTCATACATGAAGGGAGGGCCCGTTATCTTGACGGGTCGAAGGGGCCTGCGCTCTCTCGTATTGGTCGGACTTGGTTTGGCTGGGTTTCAGCAAGCACCGCCAAGGGCTCAAGGGTCCAATGGGTTAGTTTGCATAGTCTTAGGGTATCGGTGTAGTTATTTTTGGACCAGTTGTTGCTTAGTTTGTCTATCGTGACGAGTCCTTCTATATGGACATAGTAAGGGCTTGTCATTGTATTACTGAGTCTGTTTGATAGTTCTACTCTGTTTTACCAACATTTAAATAGATTTACTACCAGAATTTTAAACAATACATAGAATAATCAGGTACTAGAGTAGGTAATTAAGCGAATTTGACAATCTGATGCAGGCAAGACGGGTATTTCCACTTCTCGTAAAGTGTAGCAGGGGCATGGATTGGATGAGCTGAATGAAAATTCTCATAGAATATACGGACGAGTCGACCCTCAGGGACAATCGATTCGGGCGAGTTTCCATAAGCTAGAAGATCATTTGAATGGTCCACGTCCGAGAATTGGTGGTTGATGTCTTCACTCATTGTCATCTCTTCATTCAGTAGTCCAGGCATAACTTGACTCTGAGGAATTGTATTTATGTATGTGTCGGGCGCCACGCGCGCATTGTTATCCAGCCTTCGCCGCCCGCCGCGGCGGGAGGGAAGGAAGATACAAGTAGATCGAGCGATTGCACATCTGAAACAAGTGGGCTTCTTAGCGTCACATTTGACGTGGTGCTTTCGGCATTCTGTGCAGGCAAGCGATGAAGGACGTGTTTTTGGATTCGCATAAGGTGAAACGCGCAGGATCGTTACGAGAAAGGTCTTGAACCGGGGGAACTTGGACCTCATTTGGTATATATAACCTCTTCTATCCTCTCGAAAATACTAAAAATGAATTTATCCTCTGAACAACGCATTCGACTGAGTTATCGCGATTGTTACGGTCCACTATATAGAAGAACTATGGCGTAAAGGAGCCATTCTCTGTCAATCATCCAAAGAGCTCTCAGATAATCAGTATATAACAACTTCCTCCCCTAGGATTGTTTGTTTTGTGACAGGAAAATACGTCTTGCAAATATACATCCAACTACCCCAACCAACGATCCAATGCCAGCACCGCCGACGAGCCTACGCCAATCCCCCATAGCAACCCCTGAAGGCCTCCGTAAAACCACTGTAAGCACCCCTAGAGCTGCTGCCGGTTCACTCCAGTTGTCAATGGCCAGCTGGTCTGAGTTGTACCGTAACCGCCAGCTGCGGTCTTTCCATTCTATCTCGTCTCGACCCCACATGCGTGCGATGAGGCCAATTCCTGTTATTCCAGCCCCGATGGCCCCTCCGGCACCCGCCGAGCGAAGCAGAATGGGGGAAGTGATAGATTGGCTTTTCCTCAGGGCTTCAGCACTGCTGCTCAGTAGGCCGACCGCCGTGCCAAGCTGGAAGCCGCGGCTGAGGACGTGGGTGGCGAGAATAATTCGTGCCAGAGGTTGGTCTTCCGCATATTCGGCGCTGGGGAAAAAGTATGACATTATGTTCTGGAAATCAATACTAGCATATGAATAGGTTGTCAACTATCCAGTAAAAAATCTTGACGTTCTCGCGTTCTGGTGTACGCCCAGAGGGTTAAGTCTACGTCGGAGCTTTTTGGCGATAACGAGCACGTGACGGTTACTCTCCCGTGGGCCGCATCTAATTCTGTAGTAGTTTAGTTTGATTCATAAGATCTCTTGACTCAGGGGTGCACACAAATAATGACTTTACGAATATTCGTAGGAACACTGCATCTTAAGATTGTGGGAATTGGGAAGCACACCGCGTTCCTATTGGGTTTCTGACTCCTAATATAAAGCTGACTACGTCGGGTGCGACACCAGAAGTTGGGGGCGGGGGGATCCTAACAAAGTTAGCATCGGATTGTCATCCGCAGCAGATTTAATATTGACCTCATAATTACTGCTTAAATCAATATATTTCGACAATAACGCCAGCTACAGTCAATACCTCTGTGTGACAAATTGCTTTTGGGAACAATAATTATTCGTTATATACAAGAATCCTTTATATAGAACGCCCGTCATTGCAAATACATGGAGTCAAATGGTTGAGCATTCCACACTAATCTCCCTTAAATAGCTCATTTTCTGGTAGCTAATAGCTAGGGAAATATCAAATATTCATGCGGTCAAGAACTGTCCATATTCAACCCCTGCTTTTCAACAGGGATTTAAACTCTTACCATGATGACCACAGCAAGACTTCTCATATGCTCCTCTGCATTTCCTGAAAAGAGGTCGCATAAGAATAAGTGAGCTGCAAACAATGGCAAGGTCAAGTTCAAGTAGGGTCCATAGGGCTTCTTTCGATGCGCTCGCTATATCATGAGTCAGATTAGTTGATCAAGAAGGGGTCCCTAACTTACAGTTTGAATTGTGTTTTAAATAGTTATTAAATTCGATTAGGCGTAAAAGACTAAAAATGCAGACTCTATATAAAGCAGCTTAGTATCAAAGTTGAATATGTATCAGGATAATTTCGAGGGACATACAAACTGCCGATAGAAAAAAGACCCGTGAGTTGAATCTTGTCCACGACTGCGAGTTTTAATCGCCATACAACGGCGACTGGGAGAGATAGAATTAAAATGTCTTCCACGAGAGACAGGGTGCCTATAGATATGTAGAAAGCTGTCTGTGAGGGAATACAAGTTCCATGGATACTCTCTTGAAGCCAGAAATATTGAGGGGGCCAGCATTGGAAGATATTCACCAGTAATGAGGCTATACCCCAAGCTGTAGTGAATACAAGGAGGATCGTAGTCGTGAGATGCAATTTTTGCGCAGAACCAAGTAGATTACGTAGAAGGATAATCGTCGAGAACTTGATAAAAGCTTGCGATAACGGCCAGAATGTCTGAGTGATCCAGAAAAGCTGTTGACTCGGGGCATTAGCATAGTCACACCCACTGAAGGAGCAATCCTAAAACACCATCTTACAAGTGCAGCCTTCTGGCGATGTTCACTTCCCAGTCCCCATATATCAGTTGTTCCTTCTCTGGCAGCAGCTGAGACGTAGCGTCAGTTCATAATATATTCATCTTAATAAATTATACTCACCAAGGATTGTGCTTATAGTCGCTCCATAGGAGAAGAATAAGCCAAAGAACATCAGGAGGTCACCTATGTCGGGTTTTATGCCTGTGAGTAGTCTGCTATAGAGACGGAGAAGAAAGAAGAGGGTGGCGATAGCAGCTCCAATAATGGGGACAGTTATTAGCACCGTTTGCCAATAATTATCATCCGCCATTCAAGTTTGTTTTTCGAGATATTGTAAGAAAGAAGTGAGTGCCCACATCATAAGTTAATCAAACTTATAGTATGACGGTCCAGAAGTTGATGTACTCAAAGTCTGGATTATGGGAAAATTTCTCATGTAATTTAATGCCAACAGCAGACATTAGAACGCGTAAGGGAAATAGGCTGTTGCTATCACACATCATCTGCGCAGTATGTATTTGGCAAATGCGCCCAAGTGTTGACGTCATTTTTTAATGCGCTGACCAAACTTCTTATTGGGAGTAGTTTTATTGGGGTTGCCTCACAATGCCTCTAGCCTCACGTGATACCTACACCGACATTACTGAGGGCCTGGCCATGGTCCGAATGTATCATTGTAACTTAGCTAAGAGCCTGAGTCATGCTCGGGCGCATAAGTTACAAATTTATGTGTACGTACAAGCATACGAATTCGGACAACTTTTCATGGACCTGATTGGACGTACATTTCTGTACCGACACAAGGCTTTGTTAGTTTGCACCCAGCGCTAAACTATGTTAGGCCATCACATGGTTCCCAGAGGTACACTGTTTTTAAATGGTTTTGTACACGTACGTTTCACTACCAATTTCACTACCAATTTCTGTCGATTTGGAGGATATCTGTCTACGCTAGTACTGAGAGAACCAATTGTCATGATTTTTTGATTGATTGAACTATCTGTCAGGATGAGATATTGATGTACTGGCTAGTACTGAACATGTCCAATAGAATCAGATGATTGATTGAAGGTGTTAAGATAGGTTGAGCGATCTCAGGGGTCTACATAGTCCGTGCTCTGGCGGGTGACAGTATTCCCACTGGTAGGAAGAACGATCTACAAATGAAACAAGAATATAGGTCGTTTACTGGTAGAACCGTTGAAGTGGCCTGGCCTGCTCCACCGAAGCTTTTCTCTCCGCACCGCCGCAATCACCTCTGTCCTCCTCCACCACCACCCTCCACCATGGCAACCCTCACCTCCGACCAAATAAAAGTCCTCGAGCAATCCAGGCAGCGCCTGGCTCAACTGACTCGCTCGCTGGGATCTCTGATCGCAAGTCTAAACCAAAGCGACCCGCTTCCATCCTGGTGCGCGCATCCCTCTCACCACCTCAACAATCACGATCTAACAACAGGGAAATCGCAGGTCCTCCCTCCAATCGCAAGCAAGCATAATATCGAACAACCTAGTCAGTGTCTCTGAACAACTCTCCGACCACCGCGACCTTCTCTCCACCCTAGTGGCCTACCCTGGTCACGAATACCCCGGCCGCACACAAGCAAATACCCTCGAACAACTCCTCCGAACAAAGCTCGACCCCCGCGTCGAAGACTGGGTCGATCGCGGCCGGGTAGCAGGCACCGAGCACCCTCAAGACACCCTCACAACCGCGAATCCCAGTCTCGCGGCGCAGGCGGCGCATAAACAGCTGAGCGAGGCCGAGCTCACGCAGCTGTGGGAGTGGGCGCCACTAGAAGCGAATCAGGAAGCCAGGCGGCGGAACTGGGGCGGCAACTTCACACTTGAAGAGCGCGAGCAGGGGGTGCAGAATGTGGTTACTGGGTTGAGGAGGCAGTTGGAGGATGATGAGGGGGAGGACGAGGACGAGGACGAGGATGAGGATGATGAGGACGAGGGCGAGGTGGAAATGGATATTGTCGGGGTTCACCGGAAGTCTGTTGGGAGTGGTGTTGAGTTTGATATTGTGCCGCATCATCCTCATCATCCTCATCCTGCGCAACCTGTTGTGCCGTTGGGTGATATTTTGCGATATATGACGACGGGTCGGATGTCCAAGTGACGTTAAAAGTTAACAAGATATGGGAGTTTTGGGAGCATACTGGTGCAGATGGTATTTACGGTATCTATTCTACGGATATGCATGGCATACATCAAGGGTATGGCCGGCAGTAGACGAGGACGTGGGTGGCTGGATGGATGTGGCTCGATGGAGCCAACTGCATGAATTGCAAAGCATTATTAGGAGCATTAAATGTTTTCAGAAAGGAAGCACAGCCAATTCCAACTTGATGTCTCTCTAACCCCGTCGTCGCGTAGTGGGTGTCTTCGAGCCGGGCTTCGGCGATACGCCCGAGCTTTGGGCCACAGGGGCCTTTTCGGCTGTCTTGCCGCGTGTGGTCTTCTTCTGCGGCGCTGGGCTGTTCCAGTAGTACAGCATCTGGGTCGCGAGGATCACGTTGAGAGTGAAGCCAGCGATGAAGCCGTAGAGGATGAGCTTGTCGTCAACTTCTTGGAGGGTGGTGAATATGCGGGAGAGGGAGCCAGCGAGGTAATTGAAGACCTATAGAAGAAGAAGCAGTTAGTTCGCGAGACTTGGGAATTGCGGGGAATATGCGCAAACGTACCGCAAATGCGCTCAGCTGGCCGGTTCCACCCTCGCTCCAAATGGTATAAATCTGGGGTGCCTTGCTGGCAACACCGAGAGCTCCAGCACCAGCCTGGAGGTAAGCCATGGTCTGCGCGTCCACAAGAGTCTGATCGAAGAGTAGCGCATACACAGCGGCCGCGACAACCGCAACGAAAGTCGCAGCTGCGGCGGACCGGCCGGCGAAGGTCAGGACCAGAACACCGACAGCAACATCCTGGATCGCAATAAGGGCCGATTCGCCGTACGTGCTGAAGGGGAACTGGTTGCGCACGCCGTACGACAGAGTAATGAGCAGACTGGCGGTTTCAAGGGCGTAGGAGACGAAGGAGACACCGGCGGAAGAGCGCGAGCTGATGAGCTTCAGAATTTGAGGGACCTTGACAACTGCGCTGGCACCGACGATGGCAATACCCAGCGCCTTGGAGATCGCAAGGCTCGTGCAGGCCGGGTCCTTGGTGACATCGAGATCGAGGAGCAGGGCGCTGTGGCAGGGCGCACCGATGAGGGAGATGACTGTGTCGTGAACAGGTTCGGGGATGGCATCGACGATGGGACGGAGGTAAGGCTGGAGGGGATCCAGTACGGTCTTTTGAAGGACGTCCATGGTGCAGGGCAAATTGTGAACAAGTAGTGAGCAAGTCGAAGTTGAAGTGGAATGATTCGTGTTGTTGACAGTACTGGGTGGCCCGTGCACCACCGGGGAAAGTTGGCCTCGTCCACTTTTCTTCCTCTTCACCTTCGAGGGACCCAGGGACCCCCCGCAACGCGCCATGATTCCTCTCCGGTCCGCCATCTTGAGGCCCAGACCTCGAGAGGCGCTTCTCTGCTCAAACTGTCTGGGCAGACCTCGAACCAACCCCTCCGCCATTCGTGGGTTTTGGTCGTCCTCGCACCGCCGCATCGGCATTGCCGATAGCCAGGCCTCCTCCCTCCTCCAGAAGACATATTTCTCCGGCAATCGACTCTACGACAGTACAGGATTGAAAGGTGGCTTCATCTCGTCATTTGCCTCGCTCAACTCCGACCAGCCCGCCCCTTCTTCCGCCTCTAAACCATCCAATGAGCCCTCCGCGAACCCGGCCGGTGCAACCGAATCAGCCTACGAGTCCATTGCGACGGAACCAGCTCGAGATGAACTCCCCCATCGACGGAGGAAACGATTAAAGGAAGAAGGTCCAGAAAATGGTCAAGCTGAGCCGGTCATACCACCCGATGCATCTGCGCAATTGTCGAATTTCTCGTCCGCTCTCCCCACCACCTCACTCCGCCGGAAGTTCGCTGCGTACCTCGCCTTGACCAAACCTCGACTGTCTTTCTTGATTCTGCTCACTACGACATCTGCCTACGGAATGTACCCGATATCCTCTCTCCTCACCCTCGACCCAGCCATGACCCCACTACCGACACTTTCAACCTCGACCTTGACCTTTATATACTTGACGACGGGCACATTCCTTTCATGTTGCAGCGCCAACACGCTAAATATGATGTTCGAACCAAAATACGATGCATTGATGTCACGAACGCGGAATCGCCCACTGGTACGCGGGCTGGTCTCACGCCGTGGCGCTTTGCTCTTCGCCGTAGCCACTGCAGCTACAGGTCTGGGCCTGTTATACATTGGAACCAATCCGACTACCACCGCCCTGTCCGCCGCGAATATCTTCCTATATGCCTTCGTCTATACCCCTCTCAAGCGAATCCATGTCATCAACACTTGGGTCGGCGCAGTTGTCGGTGGTATTCCTCCCTTGATGGGTTGGGTTGCGGCGGCAGGCCAGACAGCGACTACTGGGCACGACACATGGCGTGATATGCTGTTCAGCGAAGATAGTATTGGTGGATGGCTGCTAGGCGGTATTCTATTCGCCTGGCAATTCCCCCACTTCAATGCCCTCTCCCACACCATCCGTGAAGAATACAAGGCCGCCGGCTATAGAATGCTCGCCTGGGTGAACCCTGCTCACAACGCCCGTGTCGCCCTCCGCTACTCCATCCTCATGTTCCCCATGTCTATTGGTCTGTGGTGGGTCGGCGTCGTCGGCCACGGTTTCCTGGTCGGAAGCACCGTCGCCAACGGCTGGCTCGTTCGCGAGGCTTACGGGTTCTGGAAACACCAGGGTGCCCAGGGAACTGCGCGTGGCCTTTTCTGGGCCAGTATTTGGCAACTTCCCATTCTCCTTGTTGGTGGTCTTGTAACCAAGAAGGGATTGTGGGATGGTGTTTGGCGGAATATCTTTGGCCAACCGGAAGAAGACGAAGATGAATATTTGTATTATGATGAGGAGGAAGAGTCTGCCGTGGAGGCGGTGCACAATCCCACTTCAACTTCCAACCGGGAGGGTACTCTATCTACTGCTTGAATGGGCTCTGTGTCAACTTGGACTCTGTGCATCTCTCTCGTTCATTTATTTCATTTCGCTTCTCTTCCACGGTCCTGTCTTATACAGCGGTTTGGGATGGCGTTTGTGTTTTTTCTCCCTTTGTTTCTTGTATAACATGTTCATATTGAACCATTCATAGATCATCTCAGAAAAGATGTTTTCAACTTAATTTCATTAGAACTGTCTATGATCGATCATATATTTGGATTCCTCCTAGAGCATGTAGATGCTTCATCTGTGTATTAAACTGTTATGTAATAGGACACAATTCCATCTTCATCAGATACATTCGTATTTAGGACAGGCGATGCTCATTGGGGATCGCTTCCCTGTGGACCTTCTCCATCTATCCATGACCCATATCCTGGATCAAGTGATTCGCCAGTGCCCCGAGTCGGGAGAGCCGACAAATCACTCAGACTCATCAGAGGTGGAATAACTGGAATATCTACCGACTGTAGCCAATCTCCCCAATTACTCGGATCAGGAGCATAACTGGACAGCTCTTGTGGGACATACGAGAGTTGATATGGAGCATCTGTTTGTTGCCCCATATCTTCCATGCTTTCAAGTATTTCGCCCGGATGTTCCGCTCTGATGTGCGTATCAAGAAGATCCTTTTCATGGCACACCTTGTTGCGTTTCGGACACTTCAAACGTGAATCCACATAGATATGAGTTTGGTTTACGTGTCGTGACAAGGTGTGCTGGGTCGAAAACACACCAGCGTATGCACACCCTCTCCAAAGGCATCGGTAAGAACCCTGTGGTGTCGAAGACTCTCGCCGAGGATTATTGGGCTGGCAGGGATGAGTGGCCCCCGAGGAAGAGTGCTCGCCTAAAATGGAAAAAAGAATATTACAATCAGTCATGGGCTTCGTGGCAACTAGCAGAGCGAGTATCAAGATAGGTATTTAAGGGTAGGCTCTCACTTGGAACATATCCGGAGTCGAGGGAATTGGAAGAGTCGATTGAAACTGGATCGCTGATTGTGCGAAGACAGTCTTTGCTTGAATGTGAAGGTCTCCACGGTTCCTGTTCAACGTCCTGCACTTGCCATATAAACGAACCCAAGGTACCAAAAACATCTGAAGATGCGATAGATAGAGGCGGTACGGGTGCAGCGTAAAGGGGGCAATCTGAGTCGTTTGAACTCAGATGGGACGAATCTTTTGCCGGGGACTCAATCGATGGAGTTAAATCCAGCAAACTCCTCGTGTAAGTCTTGATGTCTTCGAGCAGATCTTCAAAGTCGTCTTCATCTTCGTCTGCACTGGACTCATCATCGCTATCGTCGTCATTTTCCTTTCTGTTATTTGAGCTGAGCTCAGGGTCGTTTTTCCTTGCATTTAAACCATCCGCGGCTTGGGACAAATTCACCTCCAAACACTTTACAGACGCCTCGGCATTTTCAAAAACTGCCCCATACCCACCGCCTATATTGATTAGAAAGGCCATGGCTGGTCTGGTATTATGTACTCACACCGGAGAATGCTCCTTGCCAAAGAAATAAGGGTTGATAATATCAACGCCCTAAGACTCTGAAAGTATTTTAAGCGTCTGTCGAGATCGCCTTTCTCAACATCGTAGTCGTTTCCCCAGAGACGAAGGAGCTGGTACTCATTTAGAAATATGTTGAGCTGACTTTTGATCTTTCTGTCGGATTGGCGAGTGGTAGACTTCAACAAAAGTTTATAGGAAGTGACGCAGGAACTATAGAGATCCTTGATACCGTTGGAAATGTTACGCTGTTGAGCCAAGTCCCTTGAGTCGGACATTTGAAGTGTTTTTGTCGACGAGGAGCGCAAGAACAAAACAAGAAAATGGTTTATTGACTGGAAATTAAAGGAAAAATGAGAGTTGTGATCGGGAGTCTCACACTTTAGTGCTTATTGCGAAGCGGCGTGGGAAAGCACTATGCGAAGTGGTCAGTTGTTGATTCTTTAGGTACATATATGCTTGACCGAAGAAACCATGAGACATTTCTTTATGTTATTAAGGAAACGATCAGTCACAACCTGGGAAGCATAGCCACAGTGTTTATGGTGGCTGGCTATAGAGGGGCAAGGCGGAGTGCGCAGCTGTGCAGCTCAAGCACCCAGGCGAAACACAGCCTCATTCGAGTCTGGCGACGCTGAGGTACATATTTAACAGCCACATGATTGCCTATTAGAAGAGCCAAATCACGGAAATCCAACAAATTTGATTTCCTGAAAACTTGCATATGCCCATCACCTACAATGAGTGGACTGGAAGTTCCAGGCCTCGTTTTCGGTGTCCTACCTGTTTTTGTTCAGGTTCTGCAGAGTTACCGCAATATTTACGATACTCTACATACTTTTCGTCACTACTCGCGTACTGTGAAGAGAATCAGGGACAGATTCAAGATCCAACAGTATAACTTTCAGAATGAGTATTTTCTCCTACAAGATATCATTCTAGGAGAAGACGATCTCGAAGCCATGAGGACCGACAAGTATTATATGGCCAAGCGGAGTGCCCTTATGGAAGAATACTTGAATAAGCGTGTTGGAGACAGCTATGGGGCATGCGAAGATATTGCCAATAGCACAAAGAAAGAACTGGATGAAATGGAAGAAGATCTAAAGTCGTTTGCAATTTTAAAAGGCCAGAAAAGAAAGGTAAGCAGGCATTCTCCTCACCAACACTCTTTCTTTCCACTAACATCAGGCCAGCAAGAGAAGCTGAAGGCTGCGATACACCGAGTGCGAGATTCGATTACCGTTGCTTTTGAAAAAGAACATTATGAGAGCCGTCTAACTAAGCTGCGCGAAAACAATATGGACCTACATTTGTTCCGGATGCAACTTGCAGAGCTCTTGGATAAGAGATTGAACCTTTCCAGGCCATCGAAAACTCGAAAAAGGCTTCCACGTCATTATTCATCTGTGCAAAAGGTTTCTCAAACTCTCCACGAAGCGCTATCGAGCGCGTTGAATTGTCCAAATTCAGGCCATGGAACCCACTATGGGAAACTCTGCGTGGAGGCTCAGGTGCAAGATACAGTTCGACTCGATCTGGCGCTGTCATGTAAAATCTCCAGCAGCTACGACAGCTCTGACACAAGGTACTTTTGCCCATTCCCAATGAAGCATATCCAATTAACAATGCCATTTAGCATAGGGGATTGTGATGACCATGTCTGGTTTTATGTCCAATCAACGAATATCGAGACCAGTACCACCGAAATAATGCAAACAACCTCGCTTGATACAGAGAATACCTGTCAAGACCTCACCAAACCTACCGGATCAGGCCAAACGGATGCGACTTCTTTTCCCGCATTTCAGCCTGCCCTGCAATCTTCTCACAAGAGACGAAAGGTGCAAATATCCAATGATTGTATCTCAGTTCCATCAATTCCCCGCAGCACGACGCAAGCTTCACAGATGCAAACTATGACCAGAATACAAGACCTTTGCCAGCATATTCGAAAGACAGCCCACGTCCCAGAAACCTGTGGCACTGCAGAGTGCATTGGCTATCTCGAAACCCCACGGCTCTTCAAGCACATGCTATATTCAAATGAAAGGACAATGAAAAGCCAGGAGCAAAGGAAAAAAGTTTCACAGGAAGTGATAAGCCTTGAGTACCTGCTGCGAATGGGTGGGAAAGAGTCAGCTTCGATGGACGCAGGCTCCAGATTGAAGATTGCTTACAGGATAGCTAACACTGTTCTTCAGTACCACTCAACGCCGTGGCTGCGAGAAGACTGGCGATTAAAAGATTTGGCCTATTTTGGAGACACAAAAGAGTTATCACGGAATTCATTTCGTACACTCCATCTTACATTTCCGTTTAACCAAAGCAACCAGGAGCTGGAATCGATATGTACCCGATGGGGGATAGACGATACCCCGGACTCTGCATATTCCAGCATGGAGAGTGCCAAATATCACTACGGAATCAATAATTCAGTTTTGTTCGGTCTTGGGGTGGCTCTTCTCGAGTTAGCCTACAATCAACCGTTAGAACAAATGTGCGGCACGGAAGACCCAGTCGTTACAGCCCGCAAAAAGGCCCTATCCACATATCCATTAGGTAGAAAATACCAGAGGGTCGTGGAGCAATGTATGAAGTGTGACTTTGCCGCGGGGTCCGATCTGACAAGAGAAGAGCTGCAAACTGCTCTCTATACGGATGTTATATGCTCTTTGGAGGAAATGATGAACTGTTTATCACTAGACTGAACCGTGCTTATTTTTGGTTTCCTAAACCTCCGATACCAGACCATTAGGAATGAAAAAGAACTTGAAAAAAAGCCCATGACTATCGTGCATTACTTCAAGTTGATTCTTATCAGAAGCAAAACCTGAGACCCCACCCTGCGTCACTTTTGCACGATCATATCTCCATGCAGTTTATATTCATTTCGATTCGAAGCATGTACAAAATCTTTGCCCTTCTGGAAGAAAAAAGGGCCGCTAAGAATTTGTTCCCACGGGTTGGTGGAGTTGGCTCAATAGTTGCTTAGAGCAATGTTATCAATTCTCTCCCGGTACAGAGCACCCCGAGATTTGTTTGCAAAGGTCCATAAGTTCTTCTTGTTTGGCCACAATTTCCGAGCCCGAGTGTGGTGAAGTTTCTCCCCCAGTAGTAACAAAAGCACCACTTTTGACCTGCGCCAAGGAGTTGTCACCGCTGGCCCAGCCTGCCAGGGCCTTTGCCGACGAGCTGACGCTTCCTGGGGCGGCCATCCCGCCCATCTTGGTTCTTACCCAACCGGGGTGCATACTGATGACTTGAATATCATCCCAGCGCCTTGCAAACGCCTTGGCAAGCATTACATCATGGAGCTTGCTGTTACCATATGAATGCGACTGTGCCGCGTTGCGCAGCGACTCGTCTCCTCCCCAGTGGCTATCGGAGCTCATGAATAGAAGTCGTGTCGTGGGCTTGTCCATCAGGCATGTGAGGATGTATGGAGCTAATGTGTTGACCGCAAAGACAGCCGAGATATTATCTGATGTCACCTCTTTGGACGATGTTGAGCCGTATCCAATGCCTGCATTGTGAACGATCGCGTCGAAAGGTCCAGCGGCATTGGCCTCTTGCGCTAACCTTTTGGTTTCTGTGATTGATTTCAGATCACCAACCAGTACTCCCTTGGCCTTGGGCAGGGAGGCTTGGGCGGATGCTGCTCGGTCTGCGTTACGTGCATGAAGTGTGACTTCGTGGCCCTGGTCGATGAGGAGTTTGGCTGCGGCTTGGCCGATGCCATCGGTTGAGCCGGTAATGAAGACGCGAACCATTTTCATGGAGAAAAAAGTACAGTTGTTTGAATATTGCGCAGTCGGAAGGAAGCTACAGAGAGAAACTGACAGTCAGTCGCCTTTCTCAGATTTAATATTCGATCAGACATGCCAACTGGGCAGATGATATCATCGGCGCCAGACCGGACTCGAGGACAGTTACGTCACTGCTCTCGTTGGTGCAAAGCACTGGCCAAATTACAACAGGAATTGTCCATTCCTTAGATTCTAAATATTCTGCTCCAGCAATGGCCTCGGATGTTCTATAAAAGCCATCGGCGCTCGTCCGAGTGGAGTCCCTCGCGAAACCCTTTAGCCGGGCTCGGATTGAGACTTTCCGAAGCCACCCCCGCGTTCGAAGATTGGGAAAACAGCACTAAACCAGCGAATATGATTGGCCGACATACTCCGAACTTGGTCGGCCGGTTCGGGCCCGGTCGAAGAGTTGCCAATAGGAAGATTCATTCCCGAGCATTCTTGACGCATGATCAATCCAAATTCGCTGATTGAACAGCAAGCAGGTACAAAAGCAACAACGGCCCTGGACAGAACAGTTAAGTGGACCTGTCAAGTATTTCAGCCAAATTGTCATCACCCCGCATAACAATCACGATATGGGTTGTTCAACGGGAAAATCCTGCGAAGGGTGTTCATGCAGCAACGACGCCACCCCACAGCCCGTCCAAATTGAAGACTGCATCAGTGAATTGAATGCTCTGAAAAGGCGCAACCAGGAGCTCGAGACAAGACTCAAGCTAGAAAGGCAAAATGGTGCACCCAAGATCGTGCGCCAGCCAGGTCGAACCCTTCGATCATCCGCGTGGTTCGACTGTCGCACCAATCCAGGCATGACAGCAATTTACATGGAGCGGTATTTCAATTTCGGCATCACCCGCGAAGAATTGATGTCAGGCAAACCGATGATTGGAATTGCCCAAACGGGATCTGATATCGCGCCCTGTAATCGTCACCACGTTGAACTGTCAAAACGGGTGCGAGAGGGAATTCGGACTGCTGGCGGGATCGCCTTCGAGTTTCCGACTCATCCGATACAAGAGACGTCAAGACGTCCTACTGCTACTCTAGATCGCAATCTTGCTTATTTGGGCATGGTTGAGATCTTGACTAGCTACTTCCTCGACGGCGTGGTGCTCTTGACGGGATGTGATAAGACTACTCCTGCTTGCTTGATGGCTGCGGCCACTGTGGTAAGTACTGCCACGACGAATGAGTTCTCAATCATACTGATTGAGAATCGCAGAATATCCCAGCCATTTGTATGAATGTGGGCCCTATGCTTAATGGATACGACAAGTCCACTTTAGTCGGCTCTGGAGCTGTCTTATGGAAAGGAAGAGAGATGTATGCGGCTGGTGATATCGACGAGAATGAATTCATGGATTATATTTCTCGAAGGTAATAATCGACCATGGACCCCCTATTCCATCTAAGATTAGTTGTTTTGATTGTCTTACTGACTCTACATAGCACACCCTCGGTCGGCCACTGCAACACAATGGGAACAGCCTCCACTATGAATGCCCTTGCCGAAGCTCTCGGCATGGCTCTTCCAGGATCTGCAGCTATTCCTGCCGCATATCGCCACAGGGCCCAATGTGCCTACGAAACTGGCAAACAGATCGTGGAGATGGTCGAGGCTGATCGCAAGCCAAGCGACATACTGACTCGGGAGGCATTCGAAAACGCAATTGTCGCAAATGCTGCTATTGGTGGAAGTACAAACGCTCCTATTCACCTAAGTGCCATTGCTCAACATGCAGGCATCGAGTTGTCGATGGATGATTGGGATATAATCGGGTCAAAGATCCCTCTACTTCTCAACATGCAGCCGTCGGGAGAATACCTTGGAGAGGAGTACTTCCGTGCTGGTGGTCTTCCGGCTATCATGGCGGAACTACTTGACCAAGGGAAAATACATGTGAATGCTCTCACTGCCAACGGAAAGACAATGGGAGAAAACGTTCTTGGAAAGCACTCATGGGATCGGCGTATAATTCGTCCCTATGATGACCCGTTGATGAAGGATGCCGGCTTCATCAATCTCAAGGGCACATTATTCGACTCTGCGATTATGAAAACGTGTGTCATATCACCTGCTTTCCGAAAGCGATACCTATCGAATCCAGATGACCCCGAAGCATTCGAGGGACCTGTTGTGGTATTTGACGGTCCGGAAGATTACGAAGAGCGACTCGAAAAGTTGCCACAGATCGACGATCAGACTATCCTCGTCATGCGTGGTGTTGGGCCTCTGGGATATCCAGGTGCTGCGGAAGTTGTTAACATGCACCCCCCGAGCAAGCTCATCAAACAAGGTCTTGATGGTCTGTTCTGCATTGGAGATGGAAGGCAATCCGGAACATCGGCCTCTCCGTCCATTTTGAATGCCAGCCCCGAAGCAGCTGCAGGAGGAAATTTGGCCCTTCTCAAGGATGGTGACAAACTTCGTATTGACCTACGCAAGCGACGAGTTGATATTCTTATTTCCGACGATGAGCTGAAGCAACGGCGACAGAAGCTGACAGAAGGGTACCCAATGGTGCCCAGCGGCACTCCTTGGCAGGATATATTCCGCCGCGAAACAGAGCAATTGTCACATGGCATGGTACTGAAGAATGCTGTTCAATTCCAGCGTTTAGCGCAAAAGGAACTTGCCCCAAGACACAATCACTGAGAACCTTTGTGATTTCTCTTATATTTCTACGATCTAGAAAGTATATATTTACTAGCATGCTACAAAACACTGCGAAGAAAATTTAATCCCTAAAATAAAGAGGAACCTGAAGCATTGTCCAAGTTTCGATACATAGGTATCCCTGGTCAGAAGTCCGTCTGTCTTCTCGTCCTTTACAGGATATATAGATCATCAAAAGTCCGATTCTACACATTGGTCTCGGTGCTAGTAGAATTAACTCACCAAGTATGACTATAGATGAAAATTCACCCTTGATAGATTCGCTACTCGCTTAGCTGGAGCTGTTCCACAATGAATTTCCCCGTAATGCTGTCTAGCAGAGTCCCGGAAAGTCTCTTTCCGGAGCCCCGCGCCCCACCCCCACGCATATTAGACGGGATATAGGCAGATGTGTCACGGCAACATTTCTAATCACAAAATCTTCTTCGGCCATTTGCAAATCCACTGTGCACAAACCATATTCATCATTCGGCATCAGATCAACTTTATTCTAGGTGCAGCTCAGTCCGCCGCTCTTCCTCGGTGTTATAGACTTTGAAGAATGGGAAAGCGGATTATCGTTACCGGTGGCTCCGGTAAGGCTGGTCAGCATATCATTAGATATCTTCTTCAGCAGGGACACGATGTCCTCAATCTCGATTTGGTGGCCCTTCCAGCCGAATTTTCGGACCGCGTTCACACTATGATCGTCGACCTGGCTGATAGCGGTCAAGTCTACTGCGCGTTGAGCTCTCATTTCCATCTTACTGAGCCCTTCAGGGAGCCAGTGAACTTGATGCCAGATGCGGTTATCCATATGGCTGGTTACTCACGAAACATGATCGCTCCCGATAATGAAACATTTCGGAGCAATACCATGTCTACGTACAATGTCATCGAGGCGGCATGCAAATTGAACATTAAAAAGATTATCATAGCCAGTTCCATCACTGTCTACGGCGTCAGCTATGCCGAAGGTGATGTCGACTATCCATCCTTCCCCGTCGACGAAGAAGTCGACGCCAACCCTATGGACACTTACGCCATCGCGAAGGTGTGTGCTGAACGGGTGGCGCGTGGATTTTCCCGTCGTTTCCAGCGAGACATTTATGTGCTGCGGATTGGCCGAATCGTGGCACCGGAGGAGTACAAGGAAGCCATGTTCGATAGCTATGTTAAACAGCCAGAGAAATGGGCCGCCCATGCCTGGGCATATACCGATGCCCGCGACTTGGGGAAAATGTGTGATTTGGCAGTTCACAAAGATGGTCTTGGGTTCCAAATATTCAATGCCGTTAATGATGAAATTACCAACTATACTTCTTCAACCGCGGAATTTGTTGCAAAGGTGTCGCCAAAGTCTCCTATCACCCGTGTTATGGGCCCACGTGAAGCGCCAGTGACCAACCGAAAGATGAAGGAATTGTTAGGTTTTCGTCAGGACCATCCGTGGCAAAGGTACTACGAAAGCTGAGATCTTTGAGCAATGAATAAAATTCCCCTGAAATGGTTCTTATCACGTATTGCTTAGTTCATCGCTAAAAGTTGGGTGTGACAGTGATAGTTTGATCTGTCTGCTCGAATTTCTACACCATATGCCATCCCATCACCTCCCTCATCTCATCCTCGCGCCAAACATCCTGCGTCATAATACTTGGCAAGACAGTATCGCTTGGGCCACTTGCGCATAAGGACCTTTTTCTCCAGTTACATTGAGGATCGGGGATATCGCTTCACTGCAGATCGTGAACCTTTCTGGAATGGGGTAACTAAGGGCTCTAGGAACAATATATCAGAAAGGGGTAAGTGCCAAGCAGAGCAAATATTGTAATATATCAACCACCGACATCATACTGCGTAAATAATGGAGAGTCTCGCCAGTCCCTGTTCCACGGAGTACCAGGGTTCGCTCAGGCATCAGCAGAGTTCTAACTGCCAAGAGGACCAAGAACGCCTCTCTAAGGGGGCCAAACCTTGTACTGACGAATTGTCACAAGTATGTTTCCCCAGGCAGAAATGTGGACATGATCCGATTGTGAGACGATTTGAGATTGGGGCTTGGCTGCAAGGCTGAGCAGCTTGGGACAGTCTTTTGTCCTATCAAGTGATTATTTTGATGTTGGATTTGATGTTGGCTTTTAGGGGCTGCGGGCTTGGCAATATTAGCTGAGTGGATTACTATCAAAGCAAATGTTATGGAGAAATGGGGGATATCTGCGAAGACCCTGGTTGAAGATGTCTCTACCACTGTCTTTCTGGCTTTTCGATTGCAGCAAGCCTACCTGTCTTGGCGAATTTGACTGCAAGGATAATCAATCCCTATACCTAGCTAGAAGAATGCGTGTTTTATGAAGTCATAGAGTTACATACGCTAATTAACTGGTTCCTGTATGTATTTCCTATCTTTACTTGTTTCAAATCCTGGGAATTCGAAGCTTTCATTTACTGTCAAATGAATTAAGTATCACTGATAAAGCACCGCGGTTTTGTACTTGATAAATCCGCCATAGAAGAAGACCCTAAAATTCCTGTATTTAGAGGCGGCGTGCGATAGTGATTTGACTAGGGACAACGAAAACAAATGCACATAATTGCATTCTCAAAATAGATTCTTTCGGGACCAACAATGACTCGGAATCAAATTTACGTAAAAGTAAAATAGTGATAGACAGCAGCTGAATGGTAGATATCCAAGTGCAAGGTTATAGCCAAGAATAATCCAAGCGCTACTTCGGAGACAAACATTTTCATTCCTCATTACTATGCAGAATCAGACTGTTCCGGTGGGCTCAACATACTTATTGCCAGAGGTGAGAGCTGCGCTCTCTGGTACATATGGCCTATATTATTTGAGCACAGATCTTCTATGCTCTCCATGGGCCTTTCCAACCATGCTCACCAGTCTAGACACGTCGGATCCAGGTATTATTTGAAATTGTTCTTGGAAGCATCGTGTTCCTTGTTCTTGGCTGAGAACCAAGGAAAGTATGACCTCAGGTCATGGCACATTCTTTCCAATCAAAATGTTTCTTATGATTTGGCCCCTCGAGATCTATCACGCTGCATTTCACTTGAAAAAGTTGGAGAATATCGTCACTTACAGCAAAACCGCCCCAGCTTGGCAGGTTTCGATTACAGTCTATGCCAGCAGAAAATGACGCTCTAGTGAACTCACAGCCCCTCCTTCTTTGTTTCTCTTTTTGAATCCGAATCATCGCGGCTATATAAAGATGGTAATGGGCCCGCGAAATGTTTGAAGAAACCATCAACACAATCTAAACACAAAGGAAAACGAAAAGACAAAACATTATACTAAATCCTCATTCATTCTATCACTATGATTTCTCGTCTTCTCAAAGTCTCGCTGCTCCTCGCCTGCTCTGGTCTAGTCCATGCTGGTTGTACTCTCAACAACCAGATGGACAAGCCTGAAACAAAACAAGACAAAAGAAGTCAGCTTTGTCAAACCACGGGCGACGACACCTGGACGTTCGGGATGCGCGTCAGCGAAGTCGTTGTCCCAACATTCGATGCAGACAACATGTGGGCAGGTCATTCTGGCACCAAGGAGTTCATTATCTACGACCATAATTGTGTTCCTCAAGGAGTGTATGCTCCAGAGGGAAACGACTGTGGTTCTCCTTACTACATCAACGACCTCGAGGGACTACCGTATGACATTACGGTCAAACAAATCAACTTCAGCCCAAGCCAGCCTTATTTCAGATTCTCCTACGCTAATGGGGATTACATGATCTCTGAGAATGGAGCTGTCTGTGCTGATACGACCGGCGGTTTGCGGGTGGAGAAAGGATGCCGCGCTGCATTCCCGATTGAAGGTGAGAAGGAATAGAGACATTGGAAAAATATGGCATAACACCACAGGAGGAGATGGGGGGACTTCCGATGTGCATCCTAGGTCGAGGAACTTGACTCAAAGGCTTTGATTTGTACACCGAGCTGTCATGTTTTTACTGTTTGTTTATGTATTTGAGATGTCAGGTTGTGAGAGAAATGAGAACCGATGTTGCTCTTTGATTATAATCAGTAGAAGGTCCCGAAAACTATAGACATTTGGCATTTGCGTATTACATTCCCACGGGATGCATAAGATAATCCAACTCTCCATCGAATCGGAATCCCTGCGCAATTGCCTCGAGATCAAGATCCGACAATTCCCAGTTTATCTGTGAAGTGAGTTCCATCGCCTGGTCCGAGATGCCTGATGTGTCCAATGTTTGTGTGGAACCAGTGGTCATTAACAGATCACGGGGGGCGGTTTCCGTCAACCTCTTCGTTTGCTCGTGTTCTTCCACTATATTGAGACCTAGATGATCACATAGTCTTTCAAGGCTGTCTTTCGCCTTTCCTGCCGCACCGTAGAGTAGTTGGTGTTCTTGTAATATATCCCGACAGAGGACGAGGGATTGGAAAGAACTTGACGTTCTTCCCTTCTGTGCAACAATGCGGGCATGAATCGTGGCACTGATGTAGGTCGCGTATGAGAGCATGTAAGGAGCTGTGCTGATTGAAAAGTGCTGAGAGTAGTCCCGTAGTATTTGAACGATTTGGTTCGCAGCTGCTGTGCATGTGTTTATTGATTCGAAAGCGGCGGCTGGGTTATTCGGGCGTTCGTCATTTCCGGTAAATAATGGACGCTTGGACAGGATGATCAAAACGTTGAAAAGAGCCCTTGAACCAGTGTTAATGCGGGTCTTTTTCGACGGGGAGCGCAAATACATACAATAGACAGAATGCCTGAGGGAGAAGGATTGCTTGGGATGGGTGGCAGAGGTAATCGAGCTCTGGTGGAAGATTTTGCCGCCATCTACTCAGTTCAGAATTGATGTTGTCCGATATACCTTCGCTTTGGCCGCGAATCATTTGGGCTGATTCGGAGTAAAGTTCACACAGAATGCGATCGATTATAACAGATAATCCACACAATTTCGTGAGCAGTGACACGTTCAATGAAGGGACGGCAGGCGTGGGATTTAGTTGCTTATAAGTGATGGCCTGAAAGGGGTCGAGTTCGTCATACTCGTCAAGGAATTTCAACGATGCCTTGATATTGTTATGACGGAGAAGCGGCGGTCTGCCTTGGAAGAGACATTGAATCTTGTCAATTGCTTATCTCGGATGTCAGCAAACTCAAAAGATCGGAATCGTTCATCTTGCTTGGCTCACAATATGCACCCCACAGTACTCTTTTCCGAATTTCAAGCTCTTCCGCAGACATATTCTCATCTGAGGAAGCGACGTGCAAACCAAGATCAATAATCATATTGAAGGCATTCCCTGCATATAGCCATGACAGACTTCGCTCATCGCAGCGTGAGAAAAGAGAATTTGACATGATGAGCAAAGCTTGAATCGTCGTGACTTTGCTTTTGTCAAAGCTGTCTCGTAAGAGCTCAGTGAACCGCTGTCGGAACCTCCACCCGGCTGTGGTTATATCGTCTGGATTTGAGCGAATCTCGGTTCGTGGGCAGTGTTTAGAGACGGTGAACAATATTGCATTTAGCAATAATTTGGAGAAATAGGGACCCGAACACGCCATGTCACGCATGAAGACTGGTCGATATATTATTTGTGCTGTGTAGAGCTGTCGACTCCAGTATATGGACAGAAGATGCATTCCAATTTCTGGATCGACACCATCAAAGTCTAGCTTTCCGGTTGCAAGATTGAGAGGCTCTAGCTGCCCTGCATCATGTTGTTAATAACAGCTAACTTGCCCAAAAATGAAGGTACTAACGCTGCTTCGCTGTTTGCACAAAAAGAAGATTTTTGGCCCAGTCCTCGCCAGCAGGGTCATTTGGTAAATCGGTGTTTCCAACACTATTGCCAGATCGTGTCGTGTCATCGTAAGCTGTGCTGGTAGGTCCATGATACAGTGACGCGGCTCTTCTGTTATTATTGTCGCTATCAGGTACCTCTGGATGAGAATCACTTCTTAACGAGTCGTCATCCTGAGGTGTGGATGTAGTCACTCGTCTTTGCCCTGGGCTGATCGGGCTGAGGGAGCTTGTTGGCGGAGCTAGAAATGATTCCTCACTGCCGACAGACTGGGTTTGCCGTAGTCTAGCATTTTCAAGTTCTAATTGTGCAATGCGATGGTTGGTTGGCCTGCGGTGAGTCATTAGAATTGCTAGGTCTCATTCGCGATGAAAGGGTTCAGCAACCTAGGCTTATGTCGCGCAGCGCCAAAATGACAGTCGATGCCCTTTGACGCACAGTTACCACAAGTCGGTCGCTGTGCATCACATTTCAGCTACGAATTTCGCATTAGCGCTGAGCCAAACGGGCATTTATCCTGGTGAAGATAGTGCGGCTTCACCTTTTTCTGACGGCAGAAGATGCATGCAGCTGCCGCTCGGGTCCGTCGGATGGGCATGGCCGTTCTCCCGCGATAATTTCTCTAGATCGCGCATCAACGTGGACTTGATCAGCGAAGAACCTCATCTCCATGAAGGGATGGATGTTCGAGTTTCGGTTGAAATGTTGACTGGTTCTCCATTGGAGGTTGCAGCGAGTAAGAGACGAGTGTCGCGGTTGCCAAGCCCCGCTAGTCCTGGAAAGATCTCGGGAATCGTTCAAACAGGCAATTCAATTCTGTTCGCATTTCCCTTTTATTTATGCGTTTTGTTCATACATTATTCATGGAATACTGTGATTTACACTGGCTATTCTACAGATCTGATTGGATTTGTTCTTTAAAGCGAGAACGCTCTTCCAATATGCAATGATTGGAGATGACCGGGTATCTTAATATATGATACAAATATCGTACAAACAGTTCAGGTGAACAGAGGCAAGTGGGAAATATACCTGGCATCATCTACTCCCGCAACCGCAGATGATACGTCTCCAGCGCCTTTTCAGTGATAGGACTTGGCGCCTTGACCATCGCATCATCGCCTCCCTTTCCAGTCTTGGGGAAGGCAATGACATCTCGCACAGACTCCTTCCCAAGCATCACAGCGACAAGGCGATCAAATCCTAGCGCCAAACCAGCGTGTGGTGGACAGCCTGCCCGTAGAGCATCCAGTAGATGCGAGAAATCGGCTAATCGCTCGGCTGGCATCTTTAGAATATCACGAAGAATGAATTCCTGCACGGAGGCGTCATGGATACGACGACTTCCGCCACCAAGCTCAACTCCGTTCACAACGAGGTCGTAATGGTCTGCGACGGCTTGTGTGGGGTCGATGAGAAGCATGTCGACGTCGGCGGCGGTTTTTGGCGCAGTGAAGGGGTGGTGAGTGGATGAGATACCCGCCGCACCACCTTGGCCGGGTTCGGATTCGGAGGAAGGTGAGAAGAGTGGGAAGTCAACAACCCACATAAAGTCGAACCCGGTGGGGGCGGGCTTGAAGTGTGTCGATACGGCAAAGGCATGCAGAGCCCGCCGCAAATCACCAATAGGTGTCGAGCCACCGGAGAATGGAGCACGAGGACGAGCTTGTAGGATGATCAAATCGCCATGGTCGGGTTCGAGGACTTCTTCAACTTGCTCGGCGGCTTCAAAGCCGAAAGGCTGGAGGCCACAGAGAGGCTGCTTTCCATTATAAACAAAGACCCCCGGTGCCCCGTCGGGGTTGTTGTTGAATGGGGCTCCTGCGGGGGAATCAAGGAACTGAGATATAAATTTATGAGTTTCTTGAGGGTCGTTATCATTGCCTTCAATTCTGAAAGCCTCAACAATGGGGTCATTCAGCGGAGAAATTTTGTCGACGAGATCTACCGGCAGAAGATGATCGATTCGCATAATCTCCATGCCATAACGGGTGTCCGGCTTATCGGAGCCGTACTTGGCCATGACCTCCTGGTAAGAAACTTTTCGGAAGGGGCCTTCCGGCGCCGGATCCTTCATCAAGGTAGACCACAGACGGCGAATGACACCTTCAATGTTGCGCATTACATCGGCGCCAGTAGCAAACGACATTTCCATATCCAGCTGCGTGAACTCTGGCTGTCTGTCTGCCCGAAGATCCTCGTCACGGAAGCAACGGGCGAATTGATAGTATCGCGGAATCCCACTGGCCATGAGGATCTGCTTATACTGCTGAGGACTTTGCGGCAAGGCATATGCCAGGCCGGGCCGACGGGTTGGGACCAAGAATTCGCGGGCGCCCTCCGGCGTAGACTTGAATAACATGGGTGTCTCTATTTCCACAAATGCCTCAATACCTTCATCCAGCTCCTTCTTACAGATGTTGCGAGCCTCAGCGCGAAATTCTAACGCTGCTCTTAATTCTGTGTCGGAACGGAGTTGCAAGTACCGTTGCTCTGGCGGGAAAACCGTCTCCTTTGTCATGATAATTTCCTTGGGAAAATCGTTCAGCGGGTGAATTTCCTCCAGTGCTATCTCCCACATATCTTCGGGAGCTTGATTACCTGCCTCGGAGGCCTTTTGCTTCTTCCGTTGAGCAGTACCTCGCACCGCGACAGGGCTATGCACATTGAGGCCTTTGAGTTGTTCAAAGGCGTCATTCTTGGCAAATCCGACGACCTGCAGACTATGCTTCATCGTAGGGTCTGTCAAGCGGACAAAAGAGAGCTTCTTGGAAAGATCCGCTCTTTGTCCAAGATAGCCATGGAGAACGACTTGGGTATTCGGCTCGGCCTGCGAGAGGAAGGACTCGAAACTGTGGGTGGCAGGAGGGAATTCCACTACATAAATGATAGCAGGTTAGCAATTGAATTTTTCGGTCTACACATCATTCATACCAGCCTTCTTATATGTCTGCAGGAAGCTAGGCAGGTCCGCTGCACTGGCCTGCTCGCGCAGACAAGCTGGGCGATGGAAGCGCCGCAATGGCGAATTCTGGCGCAGACATGGCGTCGGCCGTGAGCTGCGGACCAGATTCGTAAGAAGCAAGCTCGAGCGAATCCGCACGCCCGCAGAGTGCATCATTCTCAATCGACAAGACTGACGCGAGGTGTTGGCAGATTGGCCGAGGCGGCAGCAAAAGATGCGATGCCCGCCCTTCCCAAAGCAGCCTAGCGCAGCCGGCATAAAACACGGCGGCCGCCGCCTTTTTTTTTCTCTTCTTCATCCTTCCAAGTTTTATACTTGTGAGTTCCCCCATTTTCACTCCAAACACTCAGAGTGATCTTACGAGCTTTGAACTTTGAACTGACTGTCTCTCCAGATGATGAAAGCTTAGCGTGTTCCATATGATCGATCTCTCCTTTCTGAGATGGGCGGCTCTCCCTCTTCGGAGGGCTTAAGGGCTTCTTAACTCGATAGTGAGGGAGAGTGATATAGGCGTTCGGCACACCAACCTTGTTAAATATCGGACGCTGCAAGCATCTCTGACCCTTTACAAACTTGGCTGGTGTTATCCACGAGCGGTGGCCGTGGATGGGATACTACGAATCGAGAACTTGGTCTTGGAGAGGTTTTTCTACAATGTCTTCGGCGTGGAGCTGTTGACTAGGATACCTTGGTGACAAGTACCTTTCTCTTTTCTTGGCCTTCGCTACATTATACTAGGGTTATAGGGTTCTGGTATATGGAGCAGGTGGCACAGTTCTAGATGGCTTAGATAGCTGGGTATGGCATCGCCATGGAGTATCTTTGTTGGTATTCACAATCTGGCAATCTATACACAATAAACATTCTTGAAATCAAATAATAAACAAACTTTTCAACCGAATATCATCTTTTCCAGCACGGCCTTCTCACCGCTGCTATCCACCAAATTTTTAAACACACCGTTCTCGATCCCCATCAGCTCCTTCGGAGGTCCAAATTCGACTGCTTTGCCGGCGTCCATGACCAAGATACGATCGAAGTCCGCAATGGTACTGAGTCTGTGAGCAATGACAAGGAGTGTCGTGGCATTGCGGCCAAATTCAGCTCGAATGGAGTGTTGAATCAAGGCATCAGTCTCCATATCCACGGCCGAAGTAGCCTCGTCCAGAACCATAAGCTTGGGACGAGCAACAATAGCACGCGCAAGACAGAGCAGCTGTCGCTGGCCCTGAGACAAATTGAGGCCTCCTTCAGAGATGGGCGCTGCGAGAGATGTGAAGACATTCGCATTCGCATGCTGCGCGGTGGCAGTGTCGGGAGTCGTCGAGCCCGTCCCACTCGACTGCCGCGGCGTAGCAGCCTGGGATGTTAACGTGGCATCATCGTCGGATAAAGCGATCAGGTGCACGCGACCAAGGGCATCGTACAGCTCGCTATCATCGTATTCGTCGAACGGATCCAAGTTGGTCCGTACGGTACCAGAGAAGAGGACTGGGTCCTGCGGGATGATCGCCAGGCGGCTGCGGAGGTCATGTAGCTTGATCTTCGAGACATCGAGTCCATCGATGAGAATCTGGCCCTCGCGAGCTTCCAAGAATCGGAACAAGGCAAGAGTCAACGATGACTTGCCGGCACCAGTGCGGCCAACAACGCCGACTCGTTGGTTCTTCTCGACGGTGAAGCTTAGACCCTTGAGGATGGGAGGAAGATCCGGGGCGTAACCGACTACCAGATCGCTGACCTCCAAACGTCCCTCGGTAGGCCAAGCAGCAGGTGCATCGGCACCGCCCTGGTTCTCAAGCTCAATATTTGAGTATTCCATGACCCGTTCAGTGGCATTCATGTTCAGCTCGATGTTAGCATAGTGTCGTAGCGCGAATGCGATAGCCGTATTACATTGCAAGGCGAAGCTGAGAGCGAATCCTGCCAGTGGCGCTGAAATGTTTGGAAGGAAAACCACAAGGGCCGCAGTCATGGTTGAGAAGATGGCACCAACCAAGTTCATCCGAATACCGAGCCAACGATTAAACAGCCACATAACCCACCATGCTTGAGCATGGTCGTTAATCTTATCGTAAATGATATCAATAAAGGTATCGCTCTTGCTGAAGGCTCGAATGGTGATAAGACCGGCCAAGCTTGAACCGAATTGCTCGAATACTGGACTCTTTGCTGTGCTTTCCAGACGCTTGATCTCACGAGCGCCGGCAAGATAGGTTAAAGATAGCTTGAGGCAAAACATCAAAAGGATGCCCGCGAGGACGATGACAAGCGGGGAGACGAGGATACCAGCGACCATGACGCCGCAAACATCCAACATTGAGCTAACGAAGAATCCAAGGTCGTACCCGATACGCGAATCAATCAAGTGGAAGTCGGACGTAAATCGGTTCAAAATACGGCCAAGTGGAACCGTGTCCAACCATCGTAAAGGAGCACGAAGAACCGCGAATGTTAGGCCATTGAAGAAGTTCCTTGAAGCACGAATACTGGCGGAGAGAATGAAATAGAATCGAGCTGTACCGAGAAGCGTGGCGAGGAATGAGATACCAATGTAGACGCCCAGGTACATCATGAGATTGTTTTCGTCACGCGCCGGAACTGGTTTTATCATTGATTGCTGGAAAAGAGTGTGGAATTGTTCTGGATAGACTTTGGTGCTCGAGGAGTCACTGGCCCAGACATTGATCCACCAGCCCTATAGTTTCACAAATTATCAGTTACAGTTCGGGATTAATAGTGAAAGACTGAGAAACACAAGGGAAGATCTCATCTTACCCGCGCAATCATAAGTGTGGCATAGCTCAGATAGACGAAGATTGTAATGGCAAATGTTAAAGGGTTGAAAGCCATGGCAAAATACTTTTTGTAAACAGAGAGACTAATCGAGCCGACCTCTCGTCTCTCATCTTCAACAAACTTTTTAGGGTCTGCTTTATTTGCGGGATCGTCATTGTTCGGTGTCGGAGCTGACTGCGGTTGATGTGAAGTATTCGAGATGACCTTTTGCAGACTAGTTTCCTCGGGATTAAGCAGAGCATCGGTTTCTTCTGTTGCTGCATTGCGGTCTTGCTCGCAAGCTGCTTGCTCTTCACGAAGAATATCTTCCAGGTGGTTAGACCTGCGCAGTTCATCAATAGTACCTGCGTATCTGACACGGCCATTCTCAAGAAGCACCGAATAATCTGTTCGAGGAAGGCAAAGCGCCACGTGATGAGTGACCAGGATACGAGTGCGGCCATTACCAAGCTCGCCGGTGAGTGCGTTTTGATAGACATAACGACCAGTGTGTGCATCGAGAGCACTGAATATGTCGTCCATGACCAGAATTCCGGCTCTTGAGTACAAGGCACGGGCGAATGACACTCGCCATCGCTGACCGCCACTCAGATTGACACCATTGGCACCAATGTCAGTGAGTTCGCCGTCTGGCAGCATTTCCAGGTCTTTCTTCAAGGCACAAGCAGCGAGGACTTTCTTGTAACGGTCCTCGTTGTACGGCAACCCGAAGAGAATGTTACTTTTGATTGTCGCATTCTCAATCCACGGAATCTGAGCCACGTAGGCAATGGCGGAATCGATAATCCAATTCTCACTGTTGGCCAAATGGTCGAAACGAGTCTTTATGGGAGGAGGAACAGGCACTTTGATTATCCCCCCAAGAACGTCACATTCACCCAGGATGGAAGAAAGTAGCAGGCTTTTTCCAGAGCCCGTCCGGCCTGAAATGACACTCAAGCCTTTAGCGGGGAATTGGATATCTAGATCTTGCAGATTAAACCGGTCCTCGTCGTTGTCGGAAGTCTGGCTCTGATCGGCCGGCCATGCCACAGAGGCGCTCTCGAAGGTGATTGTGTCGCCAGGAACGGTGTTCACAATTTTCTCTTCCGTGGACATGTAAATGTCGATACGATCAGCACTGACCTTTGCCTCCAGACCATCCGCTATGATCTCAGGTAAGATGGCGAGAGACATTTCAAGGGCCCCGAAAACCGACATGGCCGTGAAGGCTACTGACGCAGAGAGCCCGCCATGTATTACAGCGTAGACCGTTAAAGAGACCGCAGAAAGACCGAGGGGACCTAAGATCCAAATAGCCATAAGGACAACATCGAAGAGAAACGCGATCCACAAAGCATTAAGTTCCGACTCTCGAGCTTGTCCAATCTTCTTCTGCCACTGTTCCTCCAGAGCCGAGAATTTGACCTGGCGAATACCCTGAAGAACCTCGGTGACAATAGCCATCTTCGAATCTCGCAATTTCATCAATTTATCTTGGGCTCCGGTAAACCTCTTGGCAGCGTAGATATTTAGCGGAGTGATGAGCACCGAGACAGCCATACCGGAAAATGCCGCCTTCCAACCCAGAATCTGGACCAAAAAAGTACAGCCGATGATGACTTTCATGATCGCTAATGGGATGAGATAGGCGAATGAGGTGAAATCGGAAATACGGCGGGCGTCAACGGCAGCGAGGTTAATAATACTTTGTCGGCTTTTCTTCAACGCTGCCTCATCATCTTCTTCTTCCTCCTCGTTATCCTGGTCTGCAAGTAACGCTTTGGCCGATTCATGTGGATCATTCTTGTTCTTCGATTTTTTGGTATGTTTCGCATCCTTTCTGCGCATTGACTTGGCAAAAACAGTAGCCGACAGCTCAGCATAGATTGGCACAAACAGCTTAGAGCACACGGACCAGAAGACCCATGCTTCGATGCTAGATTGTAGAAGCATCAAGCCTCCAAGCGCAAAAACCCAGATTAAAGATTGCAGTGGGTTCCAGGAATCACTGTCGCGAGCTTCGAGTGACCTGAGAATATTGAAAAGTGCCGCCTGCGGTCCAAAACTGAGCACGCAAAGAACAATGGTAAGGAGAAGCTGGACCAGAAGCGACTGCCAGTGCGCAAATACCAGAGCTTTCCAAATCTTGCGATTTCCTCTTGAATTCTCGAAGTTCTCTCGCAGGCGATCGGTACGCTTCTCTGCTCGAAGTTTGGGCAAGTCAGTAAGCTCGAGCTTTTTATTCTTCACGGCGAAATTGAGAATGCTATTTGCCCAGGAGAACGTAAAGCGGCCTAGTGCCGAGACCGAGCGTTCTCGATCTACGGCCCTTCCATCGAGAAAGAGAGTTGGTTTTCGCGGTAGAAGAATGCTGAACAATCCACGAAGGAAGCCGCTGACGCCTTGAGAGATTACAAGGCCGATCCAAACCTCCTGGTGACGTAGAATACTTTGAGAAGACCATGCGAGATGCACTTCCAGACCGGTGACAGCGAGCGCAACAAGACTACCACCGAATGCAAATTGGCCAAGATCGAATCGTCGAATTGGTTGGGGTTCTGTGAAGAATGCCACGGCTTGAATAGAAAGTAGGATCTGCACCGCATGTCAATTAAATAATACGCATTTACTGTGCCCATGTCTGTACGTACCCAAATACCGAGCTGCAGCCAGTTCGAAATAGTGAAGTCGGAATATTCAAAGGTAGTTAAAACAGCCAGGGCCAGAGTCACGAGCAATCCGGATGCCGAAAAAAGTGCAATAACAACTCGTTGCCACTTGTCGGAGAAAGCGCGCAGAGACTCCTCGGTAGCCTCGCCATCCTCGTCACGATATGCAGATTTTGCTAGGGTATGTTCCTCTGGCCGGGGGGATCTGCGCCAGATCCGATCGGTGATACTCTGGACAGCAGGGATACAATCCAGGCCCACCAGAAATAAGGCGACCGACCCCGTCACCAAGGACACGACCTGGGTGTTTGGGGGCATTCCTTGTGTATGAAAGTGAGTAAGGAAAGGAAAGAAAAAAAAGGAAATCGACAAGAGAAGAGAAAAGAAGAGAAGAACGGGTGGAGAAGCACTCCATAATGCACGCCGTTCGGGCTTATCTCGATCCTAGTCGCAAAACAGTCATAGCGGGTCTCATCTCATACCAAGGTGACATCCACGTCGAGCGGGGGAAAGCGCCCTTCCTCATTTTCTTATTTTGACTCTACCAGAGCCCGGTGACTCAACGGGGTCAAGTTTTCAAGGCTCGTATTTGCTGCGTGCAACTGGGGGAATTTGACTAGGCCCTCCAATCGCCCCAAGGCCAGAACAAGATCTTCTTGATATGCGCACCAGGGTGCCTAGACGGTGGTGGTTGGTTTGCAGCCACCCGGCGGTCTGAGAGTCGAAGACTTGGGGACTTCAACAGCAGCAGACGATCAAAGAACGGTGAAGCGCCGTCGGAGCCCGGTGATTGGTGCTAATTGGTGCTAATTGGTGCTAATTGGTGGTCATCATGACTCACTCATCCGACTGGTTGCGACTCGCATATTTTGCTTCCCGGGCGGGCACCTCTTCTGGGAAGTGGGAACGCACGCGCCGATGTGCCTGCAGTGGAGCCACTTGCATGAAGTTGTGGGGGCGTGCAGAGCCGGTGGGCCGTTAAGGAGGTTCGTATGACTTCAGTTACCGCAGAAGACTGTAGAGCAGTGGAGACAAGTGAATTGTTGATGATGAAGATGAAGATGAAGATGAAGAGTCAAAAAAAGTCGATGTGAGGCGGTAGAAATGGTTGGTTTCGGCCTGACTTTCGAGGCTGCTCATCGCCAAATTTGGAAGTTTGAGGAAGTTTGAGGATTCATCGAAGCATTCCACACACTAGTCGTGTTTGAGACCCCGAACTCGTATTTCTGGAAGCCCAACGGTTGTTTCAAGCGGCAAACCGCTCGGATTCTGCTGTGTCACCTTGCGCTGCTGCACCTGCACCGGTACACTGCCGACTATCCCATGTTCATCTCGGAGCATTACGCGGGCTCGGATTGCACAGCACCCAATAAACACCATCGATGGCGGGATTACATGACAGACTAAGTCAGTGGGTAAGTGGGTGAATGGTCTAATTGGTCAATTTCTCATTCTGTAGCCAATATAAACCCCGATATTGGTCCCCTTGTAAAATGCACTGTTAAAATGAGAGAAGACGTAATGCCAATTTCAATGTGAATAGGAAAGCACCGTTCCAGATGTTTAGAATCTCCACTGCAACTTCGAATCATTCTCCAGCACCGCGCCTTCAATGATTACACTTGTACAATCTTATGCCTTCTGTAGATCGGTCAGTATCGTCCCACGACATTTTTGCAAAAATGGCAACGCCAAACCTTCTGATTCTCATAGCGGAAGAAAACATCCTCATACTTCCTCTTCTCATATGGCTCCGTCCGAAGAAGTACTATTTTATGCTTATTGCTCCATCCCTTGCAGCTTCGCAATGTCGGCGAACTATGAACTGCCCCTGCAACCATTGGGTCTAGAATAAGGCTCGCACCGAGGTTCGCCGGACTAACGAGCAAAGGATCATGTATATCTCCTTCGGCTTTGTATTCTTCCCGGAGTTCTGAGACCTCTTTGTCAACGGCTGTGTTGGTCCCATCGTAGGGCGATTTGTGGTGTCCGACTTCGTCGTCTGTACCTGATTGGCAGGTTTCCGCCCTATCTGGCTTGAGGAGCTGCCTATCGAGAATCCACTGTTCGTAGCTCGGTTCTGTGGATGTCGGTATGTATCGTGCCGGGATCGATGGGAGTGCCTGTTTGTAGTGGAGAAGTGTCGTGACGGGACGGTTTTTGAAAGCTTGTAGGCAGTTCATCTTTTAGATCGGGCTCCAGTTATGCTATCAGACGGAAGCTTGAGGTATTCTGGGGTTCTTGAGGCTCTTTAATATAGGTAACAAGCCATGATGTTGAAACTACGAACAATCTTCGTGTGACAAGATGACATCACCATTTCCTAATAACAATTCGGTTCATTGCCAAGAACACACTATGGTCTCGTGATACATTGTTTGCTTAGTATAACACTGCTTTCGCTGGAGCTGTTCAGTAGTTCGCTCTACACTAGCAGATACAATCCATCCCAATGACATAAAGCAACGGAAAGCGGTTGTCAATTTCAAGTATCAAGCAGAGTATCACACAATAAAATGTCTCGCTACGAACAGTCGATGCGAACAGCTCTCATAGCGGAAGAACCACCAGTTCACCATCAATATTGGCAATATGATCCGCAAGGTCAATCTCACTGGGCAGGTATTTTCCATCCGAGCCAGCAAGGTCGCAGTGAAGAATAGGCAGTCTTTCCGGTCCCTCAGAAGAGATACTCAAATTCCGTGCATTTTTGCTGAAGCCTTTTCCGCCCCAGGTTATATGGCCTATACCAGTGAGATCAAGTACCTTTCATACAACCGACCAGTGGTGATACAACTCACCATCTTCATTTCCTAGATAGTCATCCAGAAGTAAATCAGTCTCGAGTCCACTTCCCTCGTCATTATTGCAAGTCGCAACTAAAGAGGTCGCCCCGTATTGGGTGTTGAGATGGACACCGCATGCGCTTTTTTGGAATGCCATGTTTTATTCTGGATAATTGAAGATTTCTGTTTCACTAGAGAGAAGAACGATGCGGGGTTACTTTGTACTCGCAAGTTATTGTGGCAAACTCGTGTTTGGTTGGGTTGGCCATAGTCCGTTGACCCACGGGAAGGCAGTTCATTATGACGCATGACGGCTGCGGTTCCCTGGCAACCCTTGTCTTCACCTTTCCTCTTTCGTATTCATATTTGTTGTTTTGAGGCTTGTTAGATCTAGGAGACCAGTCTCAGAGCATACCAGCTTCTTTGTCTTTCCGTCTACAAAAGCGAAAGTGTGAAATAATGCATATCAATTCATCGTTTAGTCGTTAAGCATAAAAGCTGACTAGCTAATAATTGTACAAATTTCTTATTAATAGTGACGCTGAGTTGGCGCACCAGTCTGGTTGGAACCAATAGTCTTAGAACCATCCTGGTCAGAGTCAACACGAGGGTCGAGCTTGTTCAAGGTGTCGCTCTTGTGGGGACCAGCAGTAGAACCGCTAGTATTGTAGCTGCTGCCAGCGGCGCTCTCATGCTGCGACTGGTCGAAGTTCTTGGTGGTGGTAGGGCCCTTGCTGCCGTGCAGACCGATGACCTGGTTGCCGCCAGCAATGCTGCCCTTGTGGACGTCCTTGTCGAATCGATTAACCCCGGAGTATTCGCCAGCGATGTGCTCCTTCTTGGCCTTGCTCTGGTCGCTGTCAACGCGGGGGTCGGCCTCGTTAGCCACGTTGCTGCTGTGTGGGCCGGCGGTAGAACTGGCAGGACCCGTGGCAGCCGAATTGGTGGAGGGGACGGAGCCGTAGGCGCCAGTAGGGCCGGTAGTGTCGGTAGTACCGGTATTGCCATATGCTCCAGTAGAGCCAGCACCGGTGTTCAAGGGCTGAGTAGAAGAGTGGGTGGTGGGAGCGAAGTCAGTTGAGCCAGTGCTGCCGTAGGCTGGAGTAGATCCAGCAGGGCCGGTGGTGTAGGAAGCACGGCCGTCACGGTCGCTGTCGATGCGAGGATCAGCCTTGTTGGTGATGTTGCTGTCATGGTGACCGTGGTTGGTCGATCCAGTGGTGCCAGTGGTGTAGGCAGAGCGATCGCTATCAACGCGAGGATCAACCGCGTTGGCAGTGTTGGTATCGTGAGGTCCATAGTTGGAGGATGTGGACTGGTTGTAGGCACCGCCACCTAGCTGAGCCGAGCGGTCGCTGTCAACGCGGGGGTCGGCAGCATTGGCAACATTACTATCGTGAGGACCGCGGTTAGAGGATTGGGTAGAGTCGTAGGTGTTGGCATCGGTGCCAGTCTGTTGATGGTCGGTGGACTTGGAGTGGTCACCGTGGTGAGTGACGGCGTCCTTGACCTTGTGAATGATGCCAGACATGTTGATAGTAGATGATTAGATAGATTTGAAAAGATGAGAGTGGTGGTAGTAAAATGAAGGTAGAAGAGAGATGGATAGATGATACAGCTTAGTGCTGGTTCCATGAAGTATATATACCCTAGGTAGCAGCAGTTGTTGGCTCATGACGCCATTCGCGCAAACAAAGGCATGACGTGGGAGCAGGAACTCCACAGCTCTCAATGAGCTCTTGCTGGTTTGGTTTCACTCTAGAAGTGGAAGTGGAAGTGGAACTGGATGAAGATATCAGATGTTGACCGAAGTGGAGGAGCCAAACCGGGAATCATGACGGTTGATAACGTCATCCTCTACGAACCCGCCAACGCCACCGCGCTAATCGCCATCAGCCTTATGCATGGAATAAGAATAGAAAAAGAAAATCAATAATATTCCTGATCGGGGGGCAAAAATAGCCTGCTATCAAATAATTCGGGGCACTGACATGCGGTGGGACCCCTAGTGGGAATCGCCATTCCTTTTTGCGTCATCTACAAACTGACCGGAAATCGGCTGATCGACGAGAGAAGTATCCTAACATCGACGATACCGTCTCTAGTTGCGGTCAATTTTTGGTTTACAATATCTAGGAATATCCCAGGAACCCCCAATTGGATAGTTTGTAAATTCAGTTTATTGTTTGGTTCGAATCGTTTTTCGCTTGAATAACAACAGATTATCGTTCTTGCCGCTTGCCGCTTGCTCCCAGGAGTACGACTCCAGCTCTAGCGATGGACATCCACCAAAAGAATTCTAGACCCATCGATCATGCCTACTAGATGCATGACTATCCAGATACCAGAGGCCCCAAACATGCCCAGTACTACATCATAAAGTTACAATCAACAAAACAGACACAATATGGAAGAGGAAAATGTATATTTCGAACTAGGCTAGTGCTAATCTTAGGGAGGTCTCTATGGAGCAGACTCAATTTTCCTCTTCCCTATCCGGGGGTCACCAAATACTGTGCGTTTCTACCATTGATCATTGCGCCCGGCAGGGTCGTCGATTTGATCAGTGTAAGCATCGTTATTGGAGCTGTCAAACGAATCCTTCATCTCCATCAGCGCCCGCTTAGCGCGCGCCCGGGGGTTCAGAGCTGGCGAAGGGGGGGTGTAAAACGGAAGAGAGGAAGGGGCACGTTCAGTTGTTCCCAAGATGTCGACATTATCGACATCGCCGGCAGTGACATAAGCGGGTGTGTCCAGTGTAGCCTTCGCGTTCCGAGATTCGAAACACTTGTGTAGTTTAGAAGGAGTCTTATAGCCGAATCGCTCCACTGTTTTTAAAGTACGAGCGGAAGCGACAAGGTAGAAACCGAATCTACCACGGCTGCAAGCAACGTTCAAACGGCGGAAAGCACCCATGAAACCGTGCTGCTTCCCGGTACGCACATAATCAAAGACAACGATGTCCGCTTCGTTACCCTGGATAGCGTCGATCTTGAAGGCTCGAACGCTGCTCCATGCTACACTTGGCTCGGCCTGTGCGAGTTCGTGTAGATCCTTGATGTAGAAACGCCACTGTGCCTCATATCCGACCAAGATAACAATGTCTTTGGGTTCAGAGAGACCGGCGCGAAGAAGCTTGCGAGTCAGGTCCAGGACGACTTTGCGGTTTCCTGCATTTGCGAATGATGTACCAATGCACTCCTCGGTTGTCCATGGAACATCGAGAATGAGAGCATTAGAATTGACTTTGTGTTGATCCATGTTCCATGATGCGAGGCGCAGGGCCTTATCCTCTGGATCGGAAACGGCGTTTATCATCATTTTGTCGCTGTAAAACACATCACAGGAAAGACGCTGAATACCGCGCATCATCCGTCGTTGATGTCTGAGGAAGGCTGCCATATGGGGTTCCAGAAGTGACATTCGTACCTGTTGGTAGAAAGGGTTTTTATCTTTACCGGCGGACGAGTACGGTCCGAGCTGTCGACTGTCTCCGAAGAGGCCAAAGCTGATCGGGTCGAACCAAGCAAAGGCGGCATGCAGATCAGTCTCACGGATCATCGAGGCCTCGTCAATAGCGACAAACGAGGGATGCAAACATGTGAGAATCGTTGGCGCAGTAATCACTGCAGGTGTCCCGATTACAATGTGTGCGATCCCCAGTGCGTCTCGTTTCATGCGCCGACACGCTTTCTGAAATGCTGCCTCGTCCTCTGCCCCGATTATGTACTGACGATCTTTCCAGAAAGCGTCAAAATCGTGGTATGGACCTAGACCAGGGGTAGCCCATGGGCTACCTGGGATCATTCCTGCCACACCGAGCATGGCTGCACCGAGGGACGTGCTGATTTCCTTGAGTCTCGGGTCCGACACACCTTCGAACGAAGAAACGATGTCGGGCCTGGTGAGAGAGTAGTGTTGGGTCAGTTCGTTCACGCACTCGGCAGCGGTGCGGAGATCAGCGACGATGGCATCCATGTCATCGACCTCGTTGCATTCAGACATTTCCTCGTCGGCAGGCTTCTCATTTTGACCAGACAACTCATCACAAGCAGGGACCTGTGGTTCGGAGATTCCTGCTTGCTCTCTGCGAGCACGCGAGTATGCTTCTTCAGCCTGGATAAAGTCGTGGTCTTCATATGTGATCTCGCCGTGGCGAACTCGGTGTAAGAACTCGTAGTACCGCTCTTTGAGCTCTAAGACGGAGCGTTCATCGGGTGGGCTGAGCATATGATCTTGAACAGTTTCGTCAGAACCAGGATCTTGCACAGCGTGGTCGGAATGATCGGGTGAAGACTGATTCGCGATCTTGAAATATGCCCTTTCCACAACTTGCTTCTCAATATGCACCGCATGGACGCGTATGATCCGAGCCTGCGAATCCGGGAAGATCTTTCGGGACATATCCGTGGCCTTGATGGTGATGTCGTTGGCAACTGAGTTTGTTGCAACCATGATGACAACCTGGCGCATTGTGTTCTCGTTGTACACATTGATGGGTTCGGTTTCTCCCTGGTTGGATTTGTGCCAGTTGGTGAACAGTGAACACCATTCGTACTCGGGGAAGTCCTGAGTGTGCACTGGGTACTTAAAGGTAGCGCCACCTAGGTCCATCATGGCGAGCGCCAACATTGCATAGGATTTGCCAGTGCCAGCGGGACCTTCGACAGTGTACAGCGGACCATGCATCGCGCTCACGTTCGCAAGGAGCAGGTCAAAGTCATCGGAAACGATGATGTTGTCCAGCACTCGCTGTATGTGCTTTTGAGGGATTCCGGCCAAGGCGTTTCTGATGGGCAGGAGGCTCGGGTTGGTGCCAAGCAGTGTGTCCATTATGAGCTTTTTGACCGGCTTGACCACCAAATCTCTGTTGACACTGAGGAAGCGGTTGTAAGGTTTCGTGCTCAGGTGAAGTTGGTAACTGATGACATCCCAGTCTTCTGACTCGACGTTCTTCTCCGTGAAGCTGGTCTGATCGCGAGGAAGGGTGATCACACGGGGCTGGGTGGTACCCGGAGTCTCCTTGGAAGGACGACGCAAGATCACCGTCCAGCAGTTTACCGGACAGAACGAGGCTGGTGAAACGACGGTTGCGGACCATCTGTCCACGGAAGGGTCTGGAGAAAGATCTGTCTGATCCTCTAGGGCCATAGTAGCATCAGAGGGGAGAGCAGGGGCATCAGCAGTGTACCATCTGACGTTGAATCTTGCTCCCGTCTGCAAACGCTCGGGGGCATCGGCCTCAATTTCATCGGAAGACTGTAAATCGATGATAGCGAGATATTCGTCATCACGCATAACCGAATAAACTTGGATCCTGCCCTTGAACACGCCGCCATTGCCGTTGATCTGCGCCTCGACCTGTTGGTCGAGAATTGCGCCCCAACTGATGACCATGTTGTATTCCTGTACGTCCCGAAACACGGACTCACACCGTTCCCGGAAATACCCCTCGAGGTCACTTGGTTCTGGGTGGTCGCCTTTCTGGAGGAAGGGCTTGTCGACGTGCTTGGGAAAGAGTCTCTCCGCAATCTTGGTGTGAGGGATCAGGAAAATGGGAGGGTTTGCCCAGTCGTTAATCATCTGGTCGAAGTTGTCGCGTTTTACAATGAAGTAAAATTCGTCGTCAAACTCGAAGATCTTCTGAATGGAACGCATGGTCGCAGTCTTGGTTCCATAGTCTTTGAGCTTCGCAAACAGACCCACTCCGTGACGTTTGGTATCGCGGCTTCCTTCGCCCTCACTGGTCATTTTGAGCTTCGCCAGCCAGAGCCTTTTTTCCGAAAGAAGAGATTCCAAGCCTTCGTCGAACATCATGTTGCAGAGCTGAGAAAACGGAGGGATGGTGGTTGCCTCAGAGTCGTTTGCGAGGTTTGCGATTACTTGTGTAAACGCAGGAACGGACTCGGTGAGTATCGCGGTCTTTGAATCACTGTCAGCAAGTTCTCTTGAGTCAAGTGTGGAATGGATGGGATGTCTTACCTTAACGATGAGCCATTTCTTTAGATACCTGATCTGATCCGCATAGACGCGAAAGAACATGTTCTCTGCAGCAGGTGCCTGTTTCTTTGAACCTTTCTCCCGACGATGTGCGATTCGAACATCGATGCGGTTCTCATACGGGTTATTGTGGAAAAAGAAGTGCAGAACGACGGCTGCGACCTCTTCGTTGTTATCACAATCTCCAACCGCATCGCCCTCCTTGTCCAGGAGTACAATTCGGGCTTTCAGATCGATGTTTTCATCTTTGGTTCGGTTCTCTGCGTAGATGGGGCTTGCGAAAGGGTCGTCGGTCTCGTGCGACCTACCACCTTGTTGCTTGTCATCAGCCATTCTTGTAACTGATGATGTTCTGCGAGTTTAGCAAAACTCAAGATGAAGTGATCAAGTGACGAACCTGAACAGGGTGTTGGTTAATCTCGCGAATGTGCGATTGTGGTGAAGTGGTAAGAGAAACTGAAAGTGGCAATTGATATCAGCGAAATCCGAGACGAAGTGATCAAGATCAAGTGACGAACCTGAACAGGGTGTAGCGATAGTGAGAGGTAGTGATGGGTTTTTTTTTTTTTTTTTTTTTTTTTTTTTTTTTTTTTTTTTTTTTTTTTTCGCATTTTTAGCGATGGCATAGTATAGCTAATGTTTTTGCCAGAATTCGCCAGCTACTTCGTATCAGCTACGCCCATGTGCAGATGGTGATGTATCGTCCATTCCTACACTACGTCTCCAGTGGATCACAAGCGCGTGGCGTCGACAAGCGCTCCTATGCCTGTGCCGCGGCGTGTGTGAGTGTGTCCCGAAATATCGTTCATATCACGACGGGAATGCACAAGAGGGCTTTGCTTAACGGATCATTTTGGTTTACCATGTACACCACCTACTTTGCCATTCTTTCATTGATCTTTTTTGTTGTCGAGAACCCGGACTCGCCCACGGCGAAGGACGGCGTTCTCAAAGACGCCATGGAAGGCAAGAATACACTGGCTGGACTAGCTAAAAAGAGCATGGCGGCGGACAGGTGCTCCCAGAGTTTGAACGTATGTATTTTCTTTCTCCGGCGCAGCTAAGACATCCAGCTGACTCAAATTCGCAGTGCCTTTTCAAGACTTTGCCAGAGATGCTCAAGAACCGTCAAAGTTCCAAGACCCCGGTTAACCTGAAGCGATCGGCACCCTCCGGTCTTTCCACCGAAGCTGAGCCTACGCAAGCGTCGTCAGAGCAAGTGACTCTGCCGCATCGTTCAAGCACCTTCCCTACACAAATAATGTCACCCAACCCCAAATTAGAGCCCTCAAGTCGTCGACAGAAGAGCATGGACACTACTACTCAGTTCAGCAACCGATCCACCGAAAACGGCACTCAGTCCGCATGGATGGCGGCCACACCAGAATTGTTGACGGAGACCATGTCTACGCCAGAACCCGTTTCTGCAACCTCCCTCAGCGCTCCGTTCTCAACCCAAGACCAATCAAGCCTGGCATGGGCTCAGCAATTCAACAACCTGGATAACCTGCCAGATCTGATGCCTATGATGTTCCCATCCGACGATCCATTTGCTTATCCTACACAGCCCATGTCAACATTAGAAGATGACCACTTCCGGCATGATCGGTCAGGCATGCCACAGCCTCCCTTCTCGTTCGAGCAGTCCGCGGCAAGACCACCTAGTACTCCCAGTGACCGGAACCTGCCATCTCCTAGCTTTGATAGCTTCAGCAACCTTCCCAGTTTCCCCATCGGGGCTGCTCAGGGTGGTGTCAAATCTTCGGTACCTAGCCGCCTCCAGGCGGGCAACAATCAAAGCATAGGCTCCGCGCGGCTGAATACGCCTATCTCGCAGGGGCATTCACCCTCTGAAGCTCTTAGCAGTCCGGACCTGGTTTCCATCCCGAACCAGAACTTCGTTTGGCAGGGATATAATTTCCAACCAAGCAATATTACACCCCAGCCCACGATACCACCAGACACTTCAGCCCCCAACAGCATTCTAGACTTCGATATCGGTCTGGACGAGAATGCCATGGGCCTGAAAATGGATGGGATATCCTTCGACGATCTCTTTGGGAATAACGCTACTTATCCCCCAGGTAGCACGGCTCCCAACGACGACTGGACTCAGTGGATGAATACGAGCTCCTGATACAGTCTTGGCTCTCATGATGATATATATGCACTCACGAAGCAAGTAAAAAAGAAAATAAGCTCTTTATACCTGGCTGGCGTTTCCGTCTTAGCAATGATGCTTTGTGTAATTTCTTTTATGATCTTTGTGAAATACCAAATCGGCAATGCTCTAGTCGCTGTAGATGCATTCAATGATAACATTTCAAGATTTATGTATCCCTGTGAACCCACCCTGGGGCAGTGTAGATTCCTCGACGACCTCCTTATCTCGGGCTACCATGATCGGTTTAGATCAAACCAACTGCCAGAGAGACCCACTTAGAGCCTTCTTGTCCCGAGTGCGCCGACTCTCTCGTTCTTGACACTTGACAACTCGACACTCCGCAAGGAACGACATGGCCCAGCTCGACAAGCTTTTTGCTGGGTCCTCAATTCTTCGACATTCCCACGAAAATCACCTATAACTCGCGACAGAGGAACTTCCGCCGGGACATCCGACCTCGCGAGCATAACGCCGCGGTCGCATGAATCGCTAGCTCTCCGGATCTATTTATACTGTACATTATTCATTTCTTATCACCAGCATAACCAATCCACCAAATGACCAGCCCAATGGCATCGGTGCCGAAATTCTCGACCCTCATTTCGTGGCTGATATACCTCGTACCCATCTACATCTTCATTCTCAACCCGCTCCTACAACAATTCCTCCCAGACTCCATCACCAGCGACGTCCTCGGTGACTGGAACGATGCAGCCAACGGAATAAACCTGACAGACGACAGCTTCATCAGTCCAGAGGATGGGGTACCGATCACTTGCGCCGACGAACCGGAGGGGTACAAAGTGCATCTGCTTTCGCGAGCGCCACTCGTCCTATACATCGAGAACTTCCTCAGCAAGCAAGAAGCAGACCATCTAGTTAATACCAGGTAAGAAATATACACCCTAACCCCTTCTGAGAACTACGCGGGGTACGCTGAGCTAATGCATAAACCTACACAGCCTAAACAAATATACTCCCTCCATTGTCTACGACGGTATCACCGAACGAGTCGATCCAACAAAGCGCCTCTCCGACCGAGCCCTGCTCGATCGCGACGACACAGTCCGTTGCCTGGAAGAACGCGCCCGCGCGTTCCAGGGTTGGCGCCCGAACCTGTATATCGAGCGTATGTGGGCGCAGCGCTATAATGCCTCCGGCCACTATCGGCATCACTATGACTGGACCGGGTCACTGGCTCGCGGCGGCGACCGACTCAGTACATTCATGGTTTACCTGGAAGCGGACTGCGAGGGCGGGGGAACGAATTTCCCGCGTCTGCAGAAGCCGGTTGGGGGGCAGTGGTGTCGGTTTCTGGAATGTGACGAGGGGGAGGAGGAGAAGGCCGGGACCGGTACGGACGGACGGAAGTCTGGACAGGAGCAGTCGGCGAAGAAAGAGAAGGAGAACCTTAAGGAGGGGATCACGTTTAAGCCGATTAAAGGGAATGCAGTCTTTTGGGAGAATCTTCGGGCCGATGGGACTGGGTATGCCGAGACCTGGCACGCTGCGTACCCGGTTACGTCTGGGACCAAAGTTGGGTTGAATATTTGGAGTTGGTATCAGCCTCCGAAGAGGTTCAGATGAGGATGGATGCTGTCAGCGAACTCAGCGAGATGAGGAGATTTGGGTCGAGTTGGGGTTGCGATTCCTCCCCTGCTGGCTTTGCTTTGCTTTTCTTGGCTTGGGGTTACCCCGGCCAAGACATACATTTATGGGATCCCTCAAGTACCTTAGATGCTCGTATGGATCCCAGCGAGCGCACCGAGAATGCTTGGAACAGTGTCACAGGTGCACCAGTGTTGGTGGTCGCACGGCTGACTCGATCCTCCTATAGAACCATAGAATGGACATAGAATGCGTAGACAGCTTACTACTTTTTACTCTTACGTCAAAATAGAACGGCCCATATGGCACCTCAACAAATAGCCAGGGGGTAGTCTGCGGGTGACTGGTTGATTTCCCCTTCTATAGGGTACCTTGCCCAAGGTACGCGCCATTCATCCCTCATTTCCCAATCTCACCCACCAATCCGAAGCGAGTGACCACGCCAGGGGATGCCACGCTCGAAAAAACCAGGCAACCGCATAAAGACCGGGCGATAGAGAATGTGGTCAGTCCAGTGCCAAGGGCAACGGTGATGCCGAGCGATACCAAGACCACCAGCTCTTGGGCCTCGGAGCGGGAATTGGCAAAGAGGAAAACCTTGGCTGCCAAGAAGCATCGCCATGGCTAAGGATGCTTGGCGGTCCTCCTAGCCTCATCGCCACTCTGTTTCCAAGTGTTCATTTGGTCCACCAAACGAGATAACTATCGACCAATCGTTCCGGGAAATTCCTCCGATGCCGGAACCTACGACTTTTCCCAGCTTAGTCGGATAAAAATAAGGGAGACTTGTGGGAGTCTGTTGGAGTTTGTTGGGCTTTGGGGACTGGCGCTTGGCCAGATTTGGGAGCGAGGCCGGCATTAAAGCACGAGTATGGGAAGCACCCCTCGTCGCAGGGGCATCTATTGGGACTGCGGCGCTCGCGGAATGCACAGCCCCTCGTTCTTTCTGGGGGGCCCTCGCACTTGTGGCCAGTCAGAGCGGGCTTAGACAGCGCCATTCGAGACTCGGGGCCCGCAGGCGAGTCTTGGCCCGGTCTTGTCGTCTTGTCGTCTTGTCGTCTTGTCCCTTTTTCTTGTCACGTCTCCGCCCGGCCCAGCAAAGCGCTTTTCTCTGGGCAAAGGCTCGGCTCTTTTATTTCCTCCCTTGTGAATCCCCGGAGTCCCCCCCCCTCCCCAGTTTTCTCTTCTTCCACCTTTCTCCCTTATCCCCTGATTACTTCTTTCTCTTGGATTCTTATTCTTCTTTTTTGGAAGCCTTAAGAACACCATCTCTCGTATTTTGTGTTATCGAGGAACCTTGACTTGGGTCTGGTTTTCTGTTTGTTCTACTTCTCCCCTAACAGAGGTCGTGCCTGGGCATCCCGCCAGCTCGACAAGATCCATTTCTTGGCATCATGACGGAGAACACCCTTCCTCAATCATCAACTTCCCAGACAGCGCCCGCTCCGGCGCCTGTCGCCAACGACCCTGCTGTCCACGCTGTTCCGCAAGTCACGGCCACACCGACCGCCTCAGTGACTGCGACCGCCGCGGCCGCCACTGCTGCCGTTAACAACTCGCTCAACGGCGCGGGTGAGCAACTGCCCTGCCAGTGGGTGGGATGCAGCGAAAAGAGCCCAACTGCAGAAGCACTCTATGTAAGAAATGATTCCTGGACTGAGCCCCGGCTCTCGCGGCCATCGCGCCCATGGTTGCCCCGAAAGAGACATGTCGACTAACCATTGCCCCGCGACACAGGAACACGTTTGCGAGCGCCATGTCGGCCGCAAGAGCACCAACAACTTGAACTTGACCTGTCAGTGGGGTACATGCAATACCACAACTGTCAAGCGCGACCACATCACCTCGCACATCCGTGTGCATGTGCCTCTCAAGCCGCACAAGTGTGATTTCTGTGGCAAGGCCTTCAAGCGTCCCCAGGATCTGAAGAAGCATGTCAAGACTCATGCCGACGACTCGGAGATCCGCTCTCCTGAGCCTGGGCTGAAGCACCATCACGACATGATGTTCCCCCAGAACCCCAAAGGTTCGTTCATCCCCAGCTCTTCTTTCCCAACTCTCTTGTGGCTTTGTGCCTTACGAGTCAAATGGATTTCCCACCACCTTCATTCTCACCATAAGCTCGAGCTGACTGATGCTGCGCATTCTAGGATACGCTGCTGCGGCTCCTTACTTTGATGGCCCCATTCACGCCGTCTCAGGTGGCGCATATGGCCATGGAGCTCCTCAGTACTACCAGGCGGCGCACCCACCGCCTCCTGCCCCCAACCCTCACTCATATGGCAATGTCTACTATGCCCTGAGCCAAGGCCAAGAAGGCGCTCAATCATACGATCGCAAGCGGGGATACGACGCGCTGAATGAGTTCTTTGGTGACCTGAAGCGTCGTCAATTTGATCCCAACTCGTATGCCGCCGTGGGCCAACGCCTGCTTAGCCTTCAAGCACTTCAGCTCCCCATCCTCAACGGCCCTGTGCCTGAGTACCAGCCAATGCCCGCTGGAGTTCCCGTTGGCGGCGGCGGTGGGTACAGCCCTGGCGGCGGCCACCCCCCTGGCTACCACCTACCCCCAATGTCGAATGTTCGGACCAAGAGCGACCTGATCAACATTGATCAATTCCTCGAGCAGATGCAGAACACCATCTACGAAAGCGATGAAAATGTGGCTGCTGCTGGCGTCGCTCAACCTGGCGCTCACTACGTCCAGGGCGGCATGAACTACCGGACTACCAACTCCCCTCCGACTCAGCTTCCTCCCAGCCATGTCACAGCCGCTACATCGGCCCCAATGATGGCCACCTCCGCCCACTCTCCTTCGACTGGAACGCCCGCTTTGACGCCGCCGTCCAGCGCACAATCTTATACTTCACAGCGCTCGCCCATCTCATTGCCTCAGCACCACCGCGTTTCTCCGCCCCACGAGAGCGGCGCGGGCATGTACCCTCGTCTCCCCTCGACGACGGTGTCGGACAATATGACGGCAGGTTACCCGACCGCCTCCAGTGCGGCTCCCCCGTCTACACTCAGCGGGGCCTTCGAGCACGATGACCGCCGCCGTTATACCGGAGGCACTCTACAGCGCGCGCGACCTGCCGAGCGCCAGATGAGCGTTGATCATATGGACACCCAGCAAGACAGCAAGACCGAATACGGTGACCGCACTCCTACCAAGAAGAGCCCTCAGTTCGCTGAGAATATGATCGATCCCGCTCTGTCCAGCTCCGCGGACCCCGACCAGGAGGCTGTTCAGCGCACAGCCCGTGCAGCCACCGAGGTAGCCGAGCGAGACGTCAACGTCGCCTGGGTGGAGAAGGTTCGTCTGCTGGAGAACCTCCGTCGCCTTGTCTCCGAGCTGTTGGAAGAGGGTCAATTCGACCCGGAGGCCGCGGCCCGCCGTGGATCGGCCTCTCCTGCACCCAGTGCTATGGAGGGCATCGAAACAGCCAGCACACGGGGTTCCCCAGCACCTACCAAGGAGGAGCCTACCAAGTCCGAAAGCGAGGCGGTCCTCTACCCGACTCTGCGCGGGCTAGATGAGGATGGGGATGCCAAGATGCCCGGCGAAGAGGCGTAGACTTTGCGCTCTTTTTTGTTTTTGTTTAGTTTTTCACCCTTCTTCTATTTAACGCCGTGACGACTATATCTGATTCTCTACTCGTTTTTGTCGAGTCTCCTCCGGTGGGACCTCTGTCTCCTGTTTTCTTTCTGTCCAGGTTGTTTCCTTTGTTGCCTTTTTGCAAAAGGCTTCTCCATATGTTCTCGGCGCCAAGTGGCTGAACACTTTTTACCTTTGTGGTTTTTTATATTTATCATCTCTGTCGTTTTCCCGTTATTTTTCTTTTATTCCACTAGGGTAGGATCCATCTGAGATCTACCTCAGGGAACTGTTTCCATCTGTATGAATATTTCGGACTGCGTCTGCACGCTGTTTATTTACAGTAAATGTTGTTTGCGTCCACTCTCCACCCACTCCAACCTTAAGCCGTCCAAGCTTCTGTAGAGCTGTAAGGTTACATGAATCGGAACCCTCAATCTAGATCTCTATTTTCTTGATTTTGCATCGCCGGAATTGGCGAGGGTTCGAGGCTTGATCGACATGTCAAACCCCAATGAGGCAACGCGACATTCCCGCGGGCAAGACTAAACTACATCCGGGTCCTTGTGACGCAAACGACCCGAGGGATCATAGGGCAGGCAGTCTCAGAAGTGTGGATCTGAGATCGAGGGGCTGTGGTATGTGAGGATTGCTTGTCAGGTGTACGTTTTATAGGAGGGGGGAAGGGAAGTGAGCAATGTGCGATCTATAAAGTGGCGATTTTGTTTAATCCCTTATAGTCCGTATCTACGGGAGTATATAGTCAATAATAATGAAGAATGAACATCGATCATATTCAACTTCGATTGCAGAATACCCGCTTGGTCATCTTGGCCCCTCCAACGTAGGATGTGAAATGGATGGCCCATCTGCCATCTGCACTCGGAAACATCCTCAATCCCACGCTGAGCACGTGATAAGTCGTAACCGTAATACACGCCCAACCCCCGCCCTTTCCCACACCCAGCGGGCCCAGCGCTCTGTATCATACGTCTCTGTGACAGGAGTCCACCCTGTTTACGGTCAAGCCGGGCGCACTTGATGGATTTCTGCGGCGGCTTCTTCTTCTTTCTTTTTTAATTTCTGGATCCCATTTCCTGGTTCTTCTTCTATCCAACCCTCTGACCTTTTCTTTCACAACTTGAACCAGGTGGCTGGTGTAGTCAAACAACTACACTAAACACACGCTCCCCACGCGACAAGGCGGTCACCCCAAACAGACGCCATCGCGCGTGTCGATCGTAGGGATTATCGATAATCAAACCTCCAGCCACACAACTTTGCGACTCCGGCGTCATCGCCTTTGTCTTGGATTGGGTTGTTTGTTTCGCTTTTCCTTTCGTCTGGCTCTGCCTCTTTTTTTTATTCTCATTTTTCGTCCTTTTTTTCTTTTCCCGCTTTCTTGTCCCGGTGGCAAATCCGTTCACTCGGGTCTGTCGCTGTCGTTCTCTGGTTCTGCCTCTGAGAGTGCCTCCGAGACTGGGGCGACCGTTGAAATCCGGATCCAGAGTTGACCCTCTGTTGTGTGTGTTTTTCTTTCGCCTCGTTGCCTCTTTCACACCTGGTGATCTCTTGGAATATCTCTACCCCCGCGTTTCTCTGCACTGGCGGTCATCTATCTCCTCAACATCCTCGGCTTGATTGCCCACATTCGCGATCAAAATTCGATTTCGGCGCCCACCGTCGCGCCGATCTGTTGACTCTTCAAATCTTTACCGATCCGTCGGACCGACTCCCAAGATGCCGCTCTCAAATCGCCGCCGCGCGCGGCGCAAGGAAATCCAGCTGCAGGAAACGTCCGATGCGGAGGCACCAGACTCGTCGCCAACTCGTCCCTCTGCAAAGAAGCGCAAGGTATGTTCAAAAGACACGCTACGGTTATCCAGTCCGAGACCAAATCTCCCCGTGCGCGTAAATCAGAAGGCTGAGACAGAATCCCAATGTTCACAGGTTGATCGTCGTCCCTCCCCGCCTCGAAATGTCGTAAAGGCCGAGTCTGGCGACGAGGCCGAAGACTCGGCTGGCGAACATGACCAGTCCATGAACCAGGATACAACCGACCTGGTCATTTCCTACTTGAACACGCCCCCGCAAGAAATCCGCGTCTCGCGCGACCACTCCAACCAGAAGACCGAGAATAAGCAGAGCATCCAGGCCTACGCCAAAATCGCCGGCCGCAACTGGACCTATTACGTCAAAACACTTCATGTCAATATTGGTCGCGAACCGGATCGCGAGCAAAAGTCCACGGAGCAGTCTAGCCCCGTCACGATTGCCGCTCGTGCGCTCCCCGATGTACATGTCGACTTGGGCCCAAGCAAATTTGTTTCGCGCCTGCATGCCGAGGTCTTTTATGATGGAGAGCAGACGCCCGCCTGGCATATCCGGGTCAATGGCCGCAACGGTGTCCGTCTGAACAATGCAATTCTCAAACGTGGCGCCGATGCTATTCTCCACTGTGGTGATATTATCGAAGTTGCCAACTGCCAAATGATGTTTGTTACTCCCGGTGACGACCCCAATATTCATCCCAGCTTCATTGAGCGCGCCCAGCGCATTGCCGCTGGCCAGGAACCGGACCCCGCTTCCGTGGCTTGGGACGCTTCGCAGCATGCGCACCCGCAGGGCTCACAAGCTACTGAGCCTGCACGGCCATCGTCATCCGGCGGTCCTTCGCTGGCTCCCGCTCCCAACCTACGCCAGCGCCAGGTGACACCACCACCGCGCTCACCGGGAACCGACGGCCAGCGCACGACCAAGCAGTCCCCGCTTTACAACCGAGGCATGATGATGGAGAGTACAGAAGAGATCGATTACAGCAAGGATGCGGCGAAGGATTTAAAACCGCCGTATAGCTATGCTACTCTTATCGCACAGGCCATCTTCTCTAGCGAGGAGGAGAAGCTTACCTTGAACAGTATCTACAACTGGATCATGGAGAAATATGCTTTCTATCGTCATTCTCAAAGCGGCTGGCAAAATTCGATTCGTCACAACTTATCATTAAACAAGGCATTCCAAAAGGTACCTCGTCGAACGGATGAACCAGGCAAGGGTATGAAATGGCAGATTGCCGCGGAGCACCGCGAGGAATACCGCAAGAAACAGATGCGCAAGGGTGGGACCCAATCCTCTGCGCCATCGTCTCCCGCCACGAAAGAGCCTCCATCTTCAGCTCGCGGCACTCATGTTTCCGCCATCAATACATCATTTTCGGCTACGGCCAAGAAGTCTCCGCCTGTCTCTTCACCTGGATTCAGCTCGTTCCCGGTGGCTCCTGTTGAGGCTTACACTCCAGAGCGTGGTTCTCGAGCCGGTCGTGGTGTTGGCTCGGACCACCCTCTGCGACATATGAATCCGCGCGACTACGATGAACCATCCCCCCTGCCAGCCCGCACGCACAGTAGCGTCAATCCCAGCCAGGCGCAGAACAGCAGCAACAACCTGAGCCGTGCCTATGGCCTCTCGGATAATGCAACCGGCTCTCCACCCGTCCTGTCCTCCTCATATTATGACGACGGGCCTTCGTCCATGATCACGCCCGCTCCGCAGCGCCAGCAGCCTCGCCTGCCACCGCCCAGCACAGCACAGATTCCGTCCAAGTTTATGCCGATGAGTTCCCCGGCCCAATTCTGGAAATTCGCCGACATCGGTAGCACGCCCGCACGCCCTGTGCCAGACATGAGTCCATTGAAGGGTGAGCCCGAGGACCGCATTATCGGCGGTTTCCCGAGCAGCAGTCCGCCCCCACCCAACCTGGTTAGCCCGAGTAAGCCCGGGACTTCCAACGGGCTCGGATCTAGCCGCACGCTGCCGCCGCTACAATCAGATAGTGGAGAAATGAGCTCGAAGCCGGTGATCAAAGAGGAACGCATAGGAGAGGAGGATGAAGAGGATACAGGCGGCTTTGATCTTGCTCGGTATGTTTCTGCTATCGAGAATCAGGGTTCTTCTTGGCGACTTGAACATTGGCTAACTTTATACACAGGGGCTTTCAACCCATTGGCTCATACCATCGACAGCTAAGCAATGCTGCTCGAGCCACTGCCACTTAAAAGGTCATTTCCGCAAGATGTACAACATGTTTGACACAAATTGTATTCTTGTTGTTTCGCTCCGCATTCACAGGTGTTTACGGGTTTGTTCTTGGTATTGTTACTTCTTGCGTTTTCTGCCATACGACACGGAGCGATGAAAGGAGTTCTGAGGATTTGTCTTTTGGAGACCTGGGCATTTGTTTATTTGTTTGTTGACCTTTGATTGTCTCGGTTTGCTGTCATCTTGTTTATGTTTTATTGTGTATGCCATGCTGGACTCGATGGCTCTGTATTCATGGGGCAAGCCATCAATGTATGATATATCCATACAATGCAATTAGCTTGTAAAAAGACAAGGTGTTTTTTCCATGTAGCATCCCATTTTGATGCGCCAAGAATATATGGACGTTCCCCGAGTATATTGGATGAGTTGGGCGGATTCTAATGAGGTCAAGATCGATCAGTAGGTAGTGAATTGGACCAATCGGGAAGACTCCAGATGGGGGTCCACCGTGCCTTCCTGTTGATTTCATGTGTAACACTCAAAAGGAAGGAACTATCGAAAGCACGCCTTCCTAAAGTTCCCTTTCCCACTTTCTCACTTCAGTTTGCTGTCCATGGTGCCTCCTCCTTCTCTTCTTCTCTTTCTTCCACTCTCCATTCCCTTTCCATCCAGCCCACCTGGAATTTCTTTGCTATCTTCACTCTTCCCATCATGGATCTGTCCACCAATGAGAAACTTCAGCGATTGAATCTCTTGCTCCAGGGCGACGAGGATCTTCAGCATCTGGATACCCGGATGAATCAATCCGCTCCGCGCCTCCAGGAAGACGAAGTCGAAGAAATCCTTGTGAGTACCATCTAGCCCACCCTTTCTGAAACAGAAGTGGGCAATGGATGTGAGTCTGTAAAATCCCTGAAAGAGATCACAGCTCTGGGTACGAGCAGATAATAACCACTGAATCAACGCAGGGAAATGCGACTGCGGGCTCAGTCACAAGTGAGATATCGCAAGATAGTCTCCCTCCCATTCCCTATTTCAACGGGGTTCCTTTTGCGACTCCGGTTAAGTTCATCAATATTGAATCTTCTTACTTTCCAGTCCTTGCGCTGGCGAGGTTTCCTAAAAAGTTTCTCAACCAAGACACGCACACTGAAGACGTTTTGAAGTTTTTCGAAGCAAAAAATCTTTGGGACAGAAGCTGGACCTTGTAAGTGACTACGCACCCAGTATTTACACACTCGAATTGGTTCTGATTCCAACTTGACTAGGCATTATCTGGCACTTCCACCGGGATGCAATAAAAGATTACTACTCCTAGTTCCTCTGAGAGAGACATACAATTTCCTGAACGAGGTCAACACGGCCTTGTCATGCGAATTGGCAATCTGGAACCCCCAAAACGAAGACTTCATTCTTCAATTTGATGAGCCCGATGGCCCCAGACCCAAATTATTGGGGGTGTCGACTTCGCCTGAGACAAAGCAGAAGCTTGTTACGGACAAATCTTTGAGCATCACCGGCTCTTGGGGGGATTGGTCGCGTAGCTATGAGCCGACGGTACTCGAGGTACTCGAAAGGAAAATCGGAGCAGGCCTTAACGCAGAGAGACAATTGAGGGGTAAGGGGAAAAAAAGCAAGAAAGTATTGAACCCACTGGAACGAGCTCGTGCCTGGGCTGAGCGCTTGAATCGCGTGCAGAAATATTTTGGGCTACGACCCGAGGATGCGGATATCGCGACTTCCATTTCGCCCGTGAACGTGGACAGCCCTGCCCCTTGGCCTGATTCAGATGGCCCAATCCTTTTCAGCGTGGACGTCGAATGGAAGGAACTGAACGCAGCTCATGTGACCGAAATTGGCATCTCAATTCTTGACACACAGGAGCTAATTGATCCCCCTGGACTTCATGGTGCAAATTGGATGAAAAAGGTCCGGTCGCATCATCTACGTGTGTCGGAGTACCGACTCTTCGTCAACAGTAAGTATTGCAAGGGGTGCCCGAGCAGTTTCAACTTTGGGACCAGCGAGTTCGTCGATTCCGCAGAAACTGGGAAGAGATTGGATCAGTTCTTCTTGCCGCCATATAATGGCAATCCAAACACGAGCCTCCCGGAACCGGAGAAACGCAAACTTATTTACGTCGGCCACGATACATCAGGAGACATTTCACAGCTTGTCCGTACCGAAAGTCGAATCTTCCGGCATATCCTGTTCAACGGGCCTGAGGTTGTCTTTCAGGAAGTTATCGACACTTCCCCGCTCTACCAAGGCTTGCGAAACAATTCCAATCCTAATTCATTGGCAGCTATGATGAGTGGGCTGAATGCCTGGACGAGAGATTTACACAACGCCGGAAATGATGCACGATACACGATGGACGCATTAGTCAGGATGGCTCTGGAGGCAGCAGGAGAACATGAGGCGGCTGTGCCCGAGGAGGTTCTTGCATCCAGCCTCTGTATCATGGATGAGGACTCAGCAGTTTGAAATGTGTACGTTACGGCAGCCGTTGGGAAGATTTGCAGGACAACTTTCCATCTTTATTCATTTCAATCATCCATTTTTTGAGTCAAATGCAGAGACTTATTAATAGTCAAATATGCACTTGCATACTCGAATTTAAAAAAGTTGCATTGATCTTTTCGTGCCTGTCTCGCCTATTTTCAGACCAGGCTAAGTCGGGTACATCAATCTAGGAGATTCGTATCCTGTTCGATTCTGTTTGGCTGCCACGGAAATGCAGCTTAAGTAGTTGTCCCGGACGCAAGGGTGATATTAGTTGTGGCAAATAGAGTTGATCGGAAATCAGGGCCTACATTGATCAACAATTGAGGAGCACGAGTGAATTGGAACAGCCCTTCCCCTATACCCAATAAACATTTAAACATCTAGGGCTGAGTACAACTGACGCCATAGCCACATCGATTTGAAGGGTGGGATTCATCCCGCGCCCCACCCCAGCTCCTCGTATCTTCGACCCCTCCAAAAATTCCCCAACCCCGCGAAGAAACCAATTGTCACCAATCGAACAAGCATCAACCTACGAGAATGACTAGCCAAGGTCCTCTCACCTCCTGGCTACTTGCCAGCACCCCGCAAGCTTTCAAGCGCGCAACAACACACCCATTCCTCGCCTCTGCGGGACAAGGCACTCTCCCCAAAAGCACTCTTTCCCAATGGCTCTCGCAAGATAGACTCTACGCGCAATCCTACATCCGGTTTATCGGCCTCTTACTTGCAAAAATCCGACTACCACCACAAGCACATAATGCGCCGCGCCCACACTCCCCGGAGGCAGAAGCCGTTGACGTCCTCATCGACGCCCTCGTGAACATCCGCACCGAACTCCAATTCTTCGAAGCCACCGCCGCAGAATATAAACTCGATTTGACAGCAATTGCCTCAGAAGAAGGCGGCGCGGGTCTTATAAAGGGCGGCAGTATCACGACGTCAGCGGGGATCTCGACGACAGGCTCGGGTTCGTGTCCCGGGTTCACGGGATCAGTATGTCCACACAAGGAATACTCCGTTGCAGCGGCAGAAAGCGGCGAAATCGAAGAAGAACAGTCGTCTGATGGCGGTATCGGCCGTTCTTCTGATTTGCATCGTTTCTGTAATGCGCAGGGCGAGTGTCAGATGCAGGACTTCAGTAAGGTGTGTTGTCCGTCTTCGCCGCAGGCTCAGGGGGGAAATCCGCCTGCGCCGGTCATTACGGAATGCGAGCCTTGTTCTCAACCTACTCGGGGCTATACTGCGTCTGTGGCGCCGCTGGAACGTGGGACGGTCTACTTTGGGCCCACGACGATCACCCGCGCTTATATTGATATGTTTATGTCTGCGGCTAGCTCCGGGGTGTCGGTTATGGAGGGCCTGGCTGTTTTGTGGGCGACTGAGGTGTGTTATCTTCGTGCTTGGAGGTATGCGGCGTCACATTTGAAGGGGAGGGATGGTCCAGCGGAGAATGATACGGATGGGGGTGCGTTGAAGACGAAGTTCATTCCCAATTGGTCGAGTACGGAGTTTGAGGGCTTTGTGGATCGCATTGGGGATGTGTTGGATAGTATGGCTGAGCAAACCAAGGGGGCGGAGGAAACGGAGGAGCTGCGACGTCGGTGTTTGGAATGGTGGAGGCAGGTGGTTTGGTTGGAGGAGCGGTTTTGGCCGACTATTGAGTTGTGATGTTTCCAAAAAAAGAGCATTTCTTTCGAACATGCAAAATTTTAATTCATAAAAGCCGTGAAGTTAAACAATCGCGAACATTGGACATAAATATCGAACGTAAATGGTGAACTTCGTCCTTTGTGAGGCTTCCTTGATGCAGGTGACCAGCAAATTACCCGTTTTGGGAAGCACGTGATGACGGAACAACGAGCGCCCGCATGTTTGGTGCCTGCAGCTGCTGTCGCAGTCGCATCGCTGACTTCGTCCTTGGTGTTTGTTCCATGAATCCGGTACGAAGGGCGTGAGCTCATCCCATTTACGGTAACTTATTCTCCCCGTCGTCCCCTGGCGCATCTGCGCGGTCTCTGGAAGACGCGTCTCCTGATCCGCAAGATGCCCATGACGGATGAGACCGACCACAGCGGCGGGGTTATTCTGGATGGTCCCTTTGATCCAGATGCCCAAGCTACAGTGACTGACTACATCGACTACACTGAATACCTTCCCGCCGACATAATCCGGTCCCTCACCCTCATCCGCGGCCTGGACGATCGCTATCTTGAATCAGCGCAAACCATACACAACCTCAGCAATACCTACGGTCACCTCCCTGATATTGCATCTGACGACCGTCCCAGTGCGATAGAATTGCGCAAGGATGTTTCGTTGCAGCTGGACCGTGCCATCAATGCTCGCGAATCTTCCTACGCCGAGGCCTGTCGCCTTTACGATGTCGTTGATCGCCACTTCGACCGCTTGAGCTGCATCCGTCAGAAGCTAGAAGCGCTCCCTAGACCCCCGTCTGAAGAACCGACTCCTCCTCCCCCAGAGCCTACGCCCAAGCGTTCACGCAAAAAGGAAAACGCGTCCGCGACGCGCATCACTCTCCGGCTAGACAACCGCAAGCGCAGTGGCAATCAGAAATCGAGGTCACGCCGTGCTGGCATTACCGCAGAACATCTAGCTCGCTTCAACCCGGATTCCCCCATCGATAGTACCGAACAGTCCGATGCTGAGGCTGAACTGGATAATCCTCCCAAGCCAGCTAGACCGCCGAAGAAGGAGAAGGCCCGACGGCCGAGTTCAGGCACCGGGTTCTCTACGGCTAATGCTCTCGCGTTGCTCAAGCCACCCCCGGCAGATGCCAAGATCGGCAGTCAGGATCTGCCATGGCTGCGACTGACTGAATGGGAGATGACCAGATTGCGGAAAAAGATGAAGAAGAACGCCGTATGGCAACCCAGCGAGGTCATGATCCATCGCGAGCTTGCTATTTCCGGCCGTGGCTGGGAAGCTTATCGCACCGCCAAAGCCTTGGCTATTGAGACTGGTACTGATTTCATTGACTGTGATAACCTTGAGGAAACACGACGCGAAGAGATGATTAAGGATCTCGAGGAGACAAAGCTCAGTAACCGTGGTATGAAGTTGAACGAGGCCAAGAAATTGAAGCGTGAGCTGCTCGCACGAGAGGCTGCGGCCAATGGAGATGAAGAGACACCACTCAAGCCTCTTCCGAGTCCCGTTCGGGTGACTCCGGCAAGCCGATCTTCGCGGAAGAGAAAGCGACACGAGATCGCAGCTGAGGAGGCCATTGAAGACGAAGTGGAAGAAGCAGAGGAAGAAATCACTCTAGAGCCTGGGTCTGCGCCCGCGCCGGCAGCTGCACCAGCTCCATCGTCGAAGTCCACCTCCAGGCGCCGCCGATCCAGTCGGGGAGCTGCTATCAGTGGATCAACGGATGCAACTATCGCTCCCATCGCCCCGATCTTGACCCGAGAATCTCCCGCCGTTAGGGCGAAGGCATCTCCACCTCCACCCCCATCTCCAACTGGCTCGCGACGATCAACACGGTCGGCTGTACATCCTACGGGTACACCTACCCCTCCTGTTACACGCCCCTCGTCGAGACGATCTGCAGCTACATCGATTGAACTAGGAGGTCTGGGAGGTGTCTCCTCCAGTGCCACGGCCGGTGGGCGAGATTTCCGCATTAAGAGTGCTACACCCGCCCGCAAAACACCCGTTCGAGAGCCGTCTCAAGCACCAAGCGTTCCTGCTCCGGTCCGACGGCGTAAGCGCCCGGCTCCTGGCCCCGTTTCCACCGGTCAAGATGGTGGTGCGGCCGTTAGTTACGGTCGTCGCAAGGCCAAGCCGGGCAAGAAACGCATTAGTACCGGGAAATCCCAGGAAACTCGTGTTGATGAAGATGGAGTTCTTGAAGAAATCGACTCCAATGAACCGCGGTATTGTCTCTGCGGCGACGTGAGTTTCGGCACTATGATCTGTTGCGAGAACCAAGATGTATGTCGTACCCGCCATCCCCTGCCCCATTATTTTTTTTTCTCTCTATAGTGCTAACTTGATTCGCAGTGTGATCGCGAATGGTTCCACCTTGACTGTGTCGGCCTTTCTGAGGTCCCCTCCCGTACGGCGAAATGGTATTGCCCCGAGTGCCGAGTGAGATTCCACAAGGGCACGGACGGGATCATCAAGGGCGGAAGGCGTTAGATACCAGGGAGAATGGAAGAGCTTGCATGATACCATGAGGGATTTTCTGCGATTATGGGAATTCGGGTCTTTCAGTGAGTATGGAGTTAGTTGGTTTGGGAGTTATCACAGTACCAGGGAACTATTGAGCTTTCTTAGCCAGCAAATCTGATATCTGTAACATTTCGATGATTTCCCCCATTTTACTTTTGGCTCTACAAGCAAACATTTTTTATTTGACTAGTTTCAATTCTCGCTCAAGATGTTGTTCATTCCACTTTCTGTACAGCTACAATAATACTTTGCCTTTATGTATGATTTACTTCAGTTCCCACTTGTCGCCTTGCGACACGATATCCACTGGCCTCCGCTCATCCAGCGACTTGCGGCCGGCATCCAAGATAGCCGTGGTGGCGATGGTGTTCCTCAGAGTAGGCAGAGGACGAGCATCCAGCTGGTCGAGCGTCAAACGACCTTCGTTAATGCCCGTCACAGCATCAATGAATTTCTCGAAGCTGATATAGCCGTAGCCAGTCTGGCCACCGAAGTTACCTTCCTCGTCAGGTGCATATTTCATGTAGAAGCTGGCCTAGCCGTCAGTTGTCTTGCTCAAGTAGATCTCTCTCTAAATAGGTTGTGCAGCTTACGGGTTCACCCAGATCAAACCCTGGTCATCGCCGGTGACATCGTAACCACGCTTAGCCTGGTTCACGCGAATCTCGCCATTGGCGGCCATATCTATTTCCTAGTGTTAGCAACGAAGAACACTTTTCAAAACACAGAGAATACATACAGTGGAAGTACTGGTTAGAGTGCACACCCGCATTCTGCGGCGCCGTCCAACTAGCCGTGTACACACCCGTCGCAATCTTCGCAGGGTCATCCTTGCGCCGCCACTCCACGAGAAGAGTAATCGTATCCTCAGTCTCAGGAACACAGCCCAAAGCCGCAGCGGTACCCTGGGACGCCGTAGCCGTAACTCGCACAGGCTTATATTCCGGCACCATACTCTCGCAAATATCAATATGGTGCGAGTTGAGATAGTAAGAGATATCAGAGTCACGGCCGGCCCAGGCCTTGAAAGTCTCCAGCTGGCTCTTAGGCTGGCTCATGTAGCTGTAGAAGTAATTGAAGTCGCCCAGGTTCTTAGCCTTGGCGCGAGCATCCGAGTAAGCCGGATCAAAGCGCTTGTGGTGCTCGACGAAGACGAAGACGCCGTTCTTCCGCGCCGCTTCGACCAGGGATAGGTGATCGGCAAGTCGCTGGGTCGCGGGCTTGGTGATCAGTACATGGTGTCCGCGCTCGATGGCGTACAGAGCAATTGGGTAGTGGGTTGAGTCTGGAGTGAAGATTGTGATGGCGGAACCCTTGGGCAGGGCGTCAATCGCCGATTTGTAGGCGTCCGGGTCTGTCTGGTCGTCGGCAGGGAACGAGGCGAAGGAGGTGTCGAGGCCGTTGTAGACCTGGGAGATGTTACGGTGCAGGTGATCGCCTAGAGTCATCCATTAGCCCTTTCTTTTCCCCTCTCTCTCTCTCTCTCTCGTGGTCACGCAGAGCTCTGCTGCTCGTCGACTTACGGATGCCAGGGAACTTTTTGCCCGACACGCCGACCATGCTCAGGTCGCCGACTTTACCGCGGCGGCGGAGGTCAAACAATGTCAAGCCTACGACGCCAACCTTCTTGTCTGAGCCAGAGGCACCACCGCCAACGAAGCCGGTGGTGTACTCGCCGGTACCGACCTGGAGAGTTGTGAGCTTGTGCTGTATATTGGATGCGCGGGGCCGTGGAGCTTACCATCAATACACTAGGAGGAGCCATGGTGAAGAATTCTGATGAAACGAATGGAAAACACGAAGATTGGGAGGAGATGAGTGAAATAAAAGAGGAAGAAAAGTAGAAACCAGACGCAACAGGGGTCTTTCGTTGCTGGACGTAATTCTTCCGGCGTTTGAAATGCCCAAGACGTCCACTCAATAGCCGATCTTCTATCTTATCGACGCGGGGCAGTTTAAGTTGGGCCGGGGAATTCATTTTGCCATGCTACCAATTCTCTGAGCTATTTGAGAATACTGGTCTAGGTCTATCATCTAGAATATTATCTCAGCCCTTGGTTGATCTCTTCTATCTCGACTTCTCCAGCTATTTTCGCTCCATAGTCCCCCGTCGACCATCAGTCGCATTCGCATCAACCCTCCTGCAATGGCACCTCCACAACAGTCAAATGCCCCCCACAGTTCAGCAGACGTCGGCGGCTATTGGTGGAAATTAATCCTCCGCCATTCAGAGGCCCTCGGGGAATTCGCCGACGTGGGGGAATTTCATGGAGGAGTACATGGGGTGCAACATGGGGTGCTGCTTCTTAAAAAGAGCGAGGGGTCTTGACTTGCCTTCTCCTTCCAACATATACCTCCTCGAGATACCAAAACCTCACCGTATGTCAGTCTTAGGGTTCGGTACGATTACAAGCAACTGATCATTCTATAGCATCATGTCGCCCACTCCACTCCGCCCTGGCGTCTATGCGCCGACAATGACCTTCTTCGACGCCAACGAAGAGCTCGACGTTCCCACAATCCGCCGTCACGCCGTGCGCCTGGCCAAGGCCGGGCTGGTCGGTCTGGTGACCATGGGCTCAAATGGTGAAGCCGTGCATCTCACCCGCGAGGAGCGCTCAACCGTGACCCGCGAAACTCGCTCTGCTCTCGATGAAGCTGGGTTCCAAAATGTCCCGGTGATCGCCGGTGCCAGCGACCAAAGTATTCGCGGCACTATCGAACTGTGCAAGGAGGTTGCTGCCGCCGGCGGCGAGTACGCTCTCATTGTGCCTCCGAGTTACTACCGAGGCGCGGTTGGTAACGACGAGACTCTCTATGAGTTCTTCACCGCGGTGGCCGACGCCTCGCCCGTTCCTTTGATCCTGTACAACTACCCCGGCGCCGTCGCCGGTATCGACATGGACTCCGACCTCATCATTCGCATTTCTCAGCACCCCAATATCGTCGGTACCAAGTTCACTTGCGCCAACACCGGCAAGCTGACCCGCGTCGCCAATGCCTTGGGCGCAATCACCCCCGCGTCTCCCCTGGCCAATGCCAACCGTCCCGCCGCGACTGTTTCCAAGCCGGACGCGAAGCACCCCTATGTTGCTTTCGGTGGTATCGCCGACTTCAGTCTCCAAACGCTTGTTTCTGGCGGAACTGCGATTCTGGCTGGCGGTGCTAATGTCATCCCCCGCCTCTGTGTGCGCATCTTCACTCTCTGGTCTGAGGGCCGTCTGGCTGAGGCCATTGAGGCTCAGCAGGAACTCAGCGCTGCGGATTGGGTCCTCACCAAGGCTGCTATCCCCGGCACCAAGTCTGCCATTCAGTCTTATTATGGATATGGTGGATATCCGCGACGCCCGCTTGCTCGTATGAGCGATGACCAGGCTAAGGCTGTCGCGAACAAGATCAAGGATGCAATGGCCGTGGAGTTCTCCCTGAAGGATGTGGCATGATAGTCAGGGAAGAGGTTCTAAAAATGATGAGAGTAGAAGTACCAACGTTGTAAATGAGTACTATTTTACTATACATATTATGAATGCTTATGAATGCAATGCAAACCAAACCAAACCAAGTCAAATCAAATCAAATAACCGATCGCTGGACTCCGAATCAGGAAAATACCCGATAACAGGGTCCGATTCCTGGAGGGTCCCCAAGTCTATTCGTTGGTCGAATCAAATTGGCCCAGCTACACTCCAACATAGTTCTGGATGTCTAGACAGTACTGTTATACATAGAAATTAAATTGTCGTATTCTCGTTACGGCCCCTCGCGCAGGAACGTCCTAATCAATCCAAGAAGTGCCCACGACGGTCCCGGGCAGATGATAGGCGGAAAAATCCCAATTCGGAGTTGCTGCGAGCCCAGGCCGCTCTCAACCGGCCAAATCGACTCGGCAGATTCCCCCACTCGATCAAATTGTATCCAATGCAGGGGTTTTATACCCCACGCAGGGCAAACCCGAGAAGAAAATACAGAGTCACCCGCGCTGAAATGGGGATTTCTTTGGTTTTTTATATTTTTGAACATGATAGTATAGACTTCTCGTTCAGCAGATTCGTCCTCGGTATTTTGAATCCCGGAGAAAGACCCGCTTAGGCTGTCTAGTGGAGCCGACCCCCCAAGCCCACGCCGTATCAATCCCCCGAGTTTGGTATACGAAAGGCCCCACGGGCGTCACTATGGGGGCGGCGCAAAGCTATCCAACGCGATGTCGGATCATCATCTAGCGGGCCAAGGCTCTTCCTGAAAGAAATGGATTTTTACTTTTTACTTTTTGATTTTTGATTTTTGATTTTTGATTTTTGGGGGGGGCTTTGATATACCCCTCTCTTCCCCCCGCGCTTCCTCTGGATTTCTTCTTTTTTCTCACTCTTCTCTAGTTCCTTCCTCCTGGAAAATAATCATACTATTTTATTCTATTCTACTCACAATCTATCACAATGCCCTACCCCGATGAAGCTGAGGGTTTCCAGGTCGATGGACCTGGCATTACCCAGTTCCACAAGCGCTTCGTGAGTCGGATGCTCTTCGTTCTTTAATTGACCTTTTTCTAATGCGCATTCGCACCTATAGTACCAGCTGAAGCCGTTTGGTGACTATGGTGAGCTCCAATAGATTGCCTTTCAATCCCTTGATTGGCGCTAATTTGAATCTACGATACAGATGTCGACATCAAGATTGAAGCGTGCGGTGTGTGCGGCAGTGATGTGCACACTATCAGCGGAGGATGGGGAGATCAGAAATTCCCTCTTTGCGTGGGACACGGTACGCTATTATATCATTCAATGGGCATATATGGTCAGTACTAACACAATCCAGAGATCATCGGCCGTGCCATTCGCGTCGGCCCTAAGGTGACCCTGATCAAGGAGGGCGAGCGAGTTGGCGTCGGTGCCCAGTCCTACTCCTGCGGAGAGTGCAAGCAGTGCAAGAATGAAAACGAAACGTACTGCCCCGTCCAGATGATGGACACATACGGATCAGAGTGGCCGGAAACCGGCATTATCAGCCAGGGTGGATACTCCTCGCATGTGCGCACCCACGAGCACTGGGTCTTCCCCATTCCCGATGCCCTGGATACCAACGCTGTGGCACCGATGCTCTGCGCCGGTCTCACGGCCTACTCGCCGCTGGTGCGCAATGGGGCTGGTCCCGGTAAGAAGGTTGGAATTGTTGGGCTGGGCGGCATTGGACACTTCGGCGTGATGTTTGCGAAGGCGCTCGGCGCGGAGACTTGGGCTATTTCCCGGTCCCGGGCGAAGGAGGCAGATGCCTTGAAACTGGGTGCTGATGGATATATCGCAACCGCTGAGGAAGGATGGGATGAGCCACACAAGTTCTCGTTTGATTTGATTATCAACTGTGCTAATTCGTCTGAGGGCTTTGATCTGGCTCGCTACCTCTCCATGATGGATGTCCATGGACGCTGGGTGAGTGTTGGTCTGCCCGAGGAGGAAGGACAGGTTATCAAGGCCCAGAACTTGATTTCTAACGGTGTGCTCATTGGTGCTAGTCACCTGGGTAGCCGTCGGGAGATGCTTGAGATGTTGCAACTGGCTGCAGACAAGGGGCTCAAGGGCTGGGTCGAGGAGATCGCGATCGGCGAGGAGGGGTTGAAGGAGGCTATGCAGCGCATGAAGAAGGGTGATGTGCACTATCGGTTCACTCTGACTGGGTACGAGAAGGTGTTTGGTTAATTTAGGGGCTGGTGATACCAAGTAGTACCGTTGCTAGATGGTCATCTGGGACGGATGGGGACTGGCGAGTCGTGTAGTGGTCATTGGTTAGAATGGGGTGGTCGCCTTTTTTCTCATGCTTATAGATGGTGGTTGTAACCCGGTAAATTGATAGGGGTGATGATTATGATGATGATAATGCAAGATTGCTCATGCTGATGTTGGTTCGTATCTATATATATCTTGTGCCTCCCGAATCTACCTAGTACTACTAGTACTAGAATGAATCAAACACCTGGACACCTTGGTAGCCCACTGGCAGATAAGACATGCGGCAAATCGTCGTATGTTTTAAACACAGCTAACATGTCCCTCCCCTGGAGCTGGAAGTTACACAAATCAATGATTTTCTAGCACGTTCATTGCCAGGGTGGATCGCTCCACAAGGCTGTCCTAGAGTATATGAACGGGATCGACGCCATCCCCGGACCGCAGCGCAGTACTTTCCCCTTCTCAAATTCACCACAGACACAAAAATTTCCCGCGTGTCCATTTCCGGCTGAAAAAAGCCCTACTTTGCCCGATTATCATCAAAGTTGGGTGAAACCTTGGATCAGGCGGCCTAAACCCGCCACTCGGGGCTGACGGCTGGATCGGCAATACATTGAATCAAGTACAGAATACTTGGGGCGCTAGGTAATTTGCCCCGGATTGCAAGTAGCGATACTCCGCATTGCTGTTGTGCCCCCTATGATTTGCCCCCCCGGACGCTAGAAAAATCTATTCCCTGCAGCTGGCGTAGGGCCCAAGTAACGAGTACTTGTACCGCCACCTAAATAATGAGATCACACAAGTATGTTCTACCGCTTCGTACCCGCTCTGCGATTCACCGCCCAACTCTCAGACCCGTTTCTTCTTCCTTCTTTCTACTCCCTATTTTCCAACTCCTTGCGCTCCTTTCTTTTGTTCATTGCATTCCTTATTCCCTCTTTATTCTCGGTTCCCCGGTGTTTTTGTGTTATACGGTCCTTCAATCCACTAGACTCGCCTGAATCGCCCCCTGGCGACCACCGAAAAGAACTTCGCATTTTACATCGACATTATACAATAGATCGGGCCGGGAAAAGTTCAGTCGTTTTCATTCCTATACGGTGTCCTTCTGAGGACTCCGAAATCGAAATCGCGATCGTTGATTATTTGCCTTCCTTTGCGCGCTCTCTATACTGAACGCCATGTCGCCACGAGAGACTTACGCTCGGCGACGCCCCTCGCTATCACTTCGCCCACGTCCCCGGACTGCGGCGCATCCAATCCCTCCCCCCAAGGAATATACTCTCGATCAGTGGCGAGATACCCCTCGGACAGAACTGTGCCATGATCACGATGGATCGGCGGTGGAAGAGATGGAGCCCTTTCCGGAGGTGGTGCCTCGGAGGCGCTCGGCCAAAAGCTTCTCAAGCTTGCGGCACCCGATGGACGGACTTGTGGCTCTAGGACGCAGACTTTCTGTCACTCTGCGCCATAAGTCCTCGAAGAACAATCTTCAGGTCCCGGGAGAGGACGATGATGACTCTCGCCACTACCAAGTTGCAGGTCACTCCAGCCACAAGCGCAATGTTGCCTCGCAAAGTTGGGACAAGCGGTCGCGAGCTTGGTCAAACAGCTACAGCATCAATAGACGTCCCTCCCTTAACAGCGTGACTGCTCTGCAGGGCTTCTATGCGCCGACCGCATCGGTTCCAGCCCCCATCCCGGGGCATGGAATGGAACCGCCGATCCTTCCCAACGACAGATTTGCTGGCGCAGCGGCACGTGCAGCTGCCGCAGCCCAAAATGAACGTATGGAGATGGTCAAGTTGGAAATGGCCAAAGTGGAGTGTGAACTCCTTCCTAAGGTTTCTGATGTCAGACTTGACTCGGAGAGCGGCATCGGCATCGATCTGCGCGATCGCTCCGATGCCTCGGATACTGAGCTGGATCTTCTCCGCATTGGTAAGTTCAAAGCAATTGAGATAAATTTAGCGTTATTGGAGACTGACTTATAGAAGACCCGGTTTCTTACTTGCCGTCCGAGATTATGGCCCAAGTGCTTTCCTATTTGGACCCTGCCTCCCTGATGATGTCGGAACTGGTTTCTCATTCATGGAGCCGGCAGGCGTCCTCGCCCCATGTTTGGAAGCATGTTTTCCGCAGCTCATATACTCATCGACCAGTCAGCTCCACAGCAACTAAGAAGAAGCAGCACCTTGGATTGGGGAAGTCTGTCCCTAACCAGGATTGGAAGCGAATGTTTCTCGTCCGACGAGCTCTCGATCTGCGCTGGAAACAGGGCAAGGCCGCGGCAATTTATCTTCACGGGCACAAAGATAGCGTGTACTGTGCGCAATTTGACGAGTGAGTCAAACAACATGCGAGCCAGACTTGAATGCCACTAACCGTCTATCAGGAATAAAATCATTACTGGATCTCGTGATCGTACAATTCGTGTTTGGGACGCTCATTATCCCTGGTCTTGCCTCAAGATTATCGGCCCGCCTCCTGGCGATGTGCCTTCCTCTGGACCTGTGAACAATCCAGCACAGCAAGCCACTGGAAAGTCTCCTTTCGTGACCATTTGCCCGCCATCGACCCCTACTGCTGGTATCGTCACCCCGATGGAGCAACCCGCAGATTATCATAGTGCTTCGATCCTTTGCCTTCGTTTTGACGAGGAGATCATGGTGACCGGATCTTCGGACCATACATGTATTGTTTGGGACATCAAGGATGACTACCGCCCCGTTTGTCGTCTTTCAGGTCATCGTGCCGGTGTCTTGGATGTTTGCTTTGATGACCGGTACATTGTCTCGTGTTCCAAGGATAGCACTATTTGCGTCTGGGACCGCAAGACAGGTGATCTTCTCAAGCAGCTTATTGGACACCACGGCCCGGTCAATGCTGTGCAGCTGCGCGGTGATCTAGTGGTCTCGGCAAGTGGCGACGGCATTGCAAAACTGTGGAATGTTACTACCGGTGTCTGTGTCAAGGAGTTCCCCAGTAAGGATCGCGGTCTCGCTTGTGTTGAATTCAGTGACGACGGCCGCACCATTTTAACCGGTGGTAACGATCGAACTATTTACCAGTTCGATGCCAACACCGGCGAGCTGGTCAAGGAGCTCCGTGGCCACACCGGCCTGATTCGGTCCCTCCACCTTGACAGCATGAACAAGCGTATTGTCAGCGGTAGCTACGATATGAGTGTCAAGGTGTTTGATACCGATTCAGGTGAGTTGTCTATTGATTTACCTGGCTGGACTACCAGCTGGATGCTTAATGTCCAGTCGGACTACCGACGAGTTGTTGCAACCAGCCAGGACTCCCGGGCCGTGATCATGGATTTCGGCTACGGACTGGATGGGATCGACCTTTTGGAGGGTTGATCGTGTGCATACCGCCTATAATAGCTTTCATATTTCGCATTCATTATTTAGCGCTGCTTTTGGGATATTTTGCTGGCATTGGTTGGATCATAGGGGGAGTTGGACAATCCTTGGGAATGGTTACGAGGAACGGAGACTGGGACATTTGGGTATAGAAGTTTCATCCTTCTTTCTTTTATTGGTAGACCTATACATGGCGCATAAGGATATACACAATCGTTTGATCAAAATTCTTTCATCTCATCTGTTTCATTCCATTCTAAAGCCAAAGGTTCTAACGAAGAGACGTAACTTCCAAAATTCTGCTGTGAACAGAATAAATCCCAAGTCAGCACATCGATTACATAAGCACTTGTGATTGGCCGGTGTGGTGGCTACCCTAGCGCCAGTGTGATCCGTGGGTTTTGGGATTGTTTTGATGATTGTTTCCCCATCGTCACCAGTCAGGCAGACTCTGAGCAGAGGCCCCGATTGTGCTTCTCATCCTCCATTGAAACATCCTTGACTACCTCCCCTCCGTTTTCCCTCGCCCTACCCTCCGGAGTCTCGATTGCGGCTATCACTACCCCACCATGGGTGAATCCAGGTTCGGCTTTCCCCTTATCGACACAAGTCCCCTGGACATCGTGGAACGGTTTGCTAATGTGGAATTACTATCAGACAAGAATTGCTGGCTTGGTTGAACAACCTGCTGCAGCTGAACATCACCAAGATCGAGCAGTGTGGAACCGGGTATGATCGGCCGAACACCCCTCTCTTCTCCCCTCTCACCTGAGGACCCTAGCGTTGGAACGGTCCAAAAGACAATCCAACTGACATATCACTCTGGTGGATATCAACAGTGCCGCACTATGCCAGATCTTCGATTCGATATTTAGTGAGTGCGACCCCGCAAGCGTGTCAAGAAGCGGTCAAGACACGTCGAGTCGACATGGACAGCTATACTGATACGAGGGTTTCTTTTTTTTGCAGTGGACGTGCCCATGTCCCGGGTCAAGTTTAACGTCAACACCGAATATGCCTACCTTCAAAACTTCAAGGTTCTGCAGAGTACGTCCCCGACTATTGGATCACCCGACAGCCAACAGCCAACAGTGACAAAGACTTTTTCTAACCCGTCCGCTCTCCCCAGACATTTTCACTCGCCATGCGGTCGAGAAGCCCATCCCCGTCCAATCCCTCACCAAGTGCCGCATGCAGGACAACCTTGAATTCCTTCAATGGACTAAGCGATACTGGGACCAGCACTACCCGGGTGGAGATTACGATGCCGTGGGCCGTCGCAAGGCCTCTGGTGCTCCTGGTGGTGCACCCATTGCCGCCGCGCGTGCCCCCTCGGCCGGCTCACGCCGCGGAGTTACCCCGACCTCTGCGGCCGCGCGTGGCCCTCGCGTTGCCAGCGCCGGCGCCGGCTCCAGTGCTGCGACTGCGGCTCTGCAGCAGGAAATTGCGACGCAGAAGGAGGCTATTGGTGGCCTCGAGAAGGAGCGGGACTTTTACTTTGCCAAGCTGCGTGATATCGAGCTGCTGCTCCAAAGCGCCATTGAGGCGGACCCGGAGCTGGAGAAGGAGGAAGATACTTTGGTGAAACACATCCAGGGCATTCTGTACTCGACCGAGGTAAGTTGACCACTGTCACTCTCAAGTTGTCAGGGAGAGGGATTTGAGGGGAAGTGCCGGGGATTGGGCTGACGCGTGACTGCAGGATGGATTCGAGATTCCCGAGGCGGAGGAAGGGGCGGCCGATGAGCTGGAGACCTTCTAAGCGATCGGGCCAGGGAGAGAACAAACGAGTCCCATTACTAAATACCCCCCGCGACTTGTATTTCACGAGAGCGTAGATAGTGAATAGCGCGCATTGCTTGAAGAGCGACGAGCGACGAGAACCGAACGGAGGACCTCAGACCAACTTGAAGCAAGGACCCTCGAGTTCATAAGTCATGTGTTCCTGTAGTTGTAGCTGTAAGTCGTAGCACACTGCAACCCTGCAACTGCAACTGCGGCTATTGGCTGCAGGCCGACTATAGTGCGGCGTCCTTGCGTAGACATCACATGGGTATACTGTGTATGGTAGTATATACAATCGGTGGGGGTGTATGTTTCCAACGTTGTATTGAATAATCTACCAGTTCCAGTAGTCTCAGCAGTCGAAGCTGTATTCTACAAAATATCAACTAGTCCACCAATCACTGGATGTATGTACTGACTCGGTACGGCCAAGTAAGACCTCATTAAACCTGCGCCGGGCCTAGCCTGATATGGCCTAGCCCGCTGGCAAGAACCTCGGGCTCCACCTGACAGGCAACCAATCAGCTGCCGCCTGCCGTGTACCTGCAGAGAGCCTTTCTGCTTGCGGCGCTGCTCCCAGAGACACACCCTCCCTCGCTGCTCCGGTCATGGCTCAAAATAAACAGTGTCTATGGTTCGCCGGAATCTCTTCAGTCTCTCCATCTGCACCCCGGGACTCGTCCTACTATCATCTTTGGGAGCCAGGCGCAATTGGTTCGACCCCAAAACGACCATCTCGGCCCCCGGGCTAGTTCGTCACCCACACGGGTCGCCTAGACTTGGCTTTTAATAGGGGAGACGCTTTGGTCCGGTCTGGCTCGTTCCACCGTTCCACCGTTCCACTCAGAACTGTTTCGCTTTTTCCTCATCCTTCTTCCCCCCGACTTCTCTCTCTTCCCCTAAGAGACCACGAGTCGGACGGGTTCGTCCAGCACTGCTTCATCTGCCCAGAGAAGAAAGTGTCATAGACGGTACCCTTCCCACCCCCCAATTCCTCGTTGGACCCGCTGGCCGCTCGGATCCCTGATATCACTTCAACTGCGCTTGTTTTGGGACTTTCCTGCAACGACACCATGGACTAGGCCTCCATTATTCGTCATCGCCTTTCTTCTCGACACTCATTTTCATCCGGTACGTCTGCTTGTCTCAGCATTTCCTCTGGCGCGGAGAATGGAATAGGGCATCCATCACATGGAAACCCACGCGGCACTGTGACCTGCTTGAAACACCTGGCTAACTGGCCGACTTTGTCAGACAATTCGAAACGTCGCTGCTACTTTTGCATGCTATTCACTCTTTACTATTTTGGTCGGCGATCGAATTCGCAGACTTTCCACTCTTTACCCCGACGCCTGAATTAATCGCCACAATCCTTTCGGCTCCTGGCCAAATCCATACAATCTGCCAAACTCGCGGGCAAGAACCTGCTTCTTCTCTTTTTTTTTTTCTTTTTTTAAAAAAAGCTCGACATTTCATCGACAAAAAAAGAATACCGCTCTCTTTCAATTTCGTGTTTTAAGCTGGTCGACCCAGCTTTAACCTCTGTGAGGATTTACGGCTATCGGTTGTTAGATCATTGAATCTAACTGTTCAAGCAAGGCTTAGCGCAATGGCTCACCATGGCCATTGGCGCAATTCTCGGATCAGCAGGCTCATCAGAGCCAAGCGCCGACTGGAAGCCGTCGAGGAGGCCGCCTTGGACGACAACAGCTCATCTTTACTGATTAGCGGTGACCCGATTCAAAACCCGCCTCTGGCATCTCCAGATGATATCCTTCCTTCCGACCAGACCTGCGACCCGCTACGAAATATAATATGTCTTGAAGATACTTCTGGCTCTAATGACGAAAATATGCTGCCAAAACGACAAGAAACCGACCAGACCCAGAGCGTGGTCGTCGAAACGGTTCTGCAAGTTGTGGATACGAACTCTCATACTCTCTGGCAATCCGCAGGAGTTGATTTTCCACTGACAATTTCGGATCCTGCTTTCGGCACTGTCACCTTATCAGCTGGTGAAACTGCATTTGCATCGGAAACTCCATTGCTAGCAACCTCACCTACAGCCATGCCCACGGCACAATCAACGATTTCAACGGCCTCAGCGAATGAGACGGTATCGCCCACAAGCAAGCAGACTGCAGCTGCTTCATCGCCAAAGGTTTCATCCGCTATCAGCTCCACGCCACATTCTTCGATCCCTTTCGTCTCGTCCACAAATTCAACATCGTCGCCTATCACGTCTGCTTATATTGCGAGTATTTACTCTACATCGACTGAGATCTCTTCTACGACCTCTCCCAGCAGCTATATCACGTCATCGACTTCAGCGACTTGGTACGGGGGATCTGGCCAGACTGGTACCGGAACTAGCAACGGATCGGCACCGACCAGTAGCACTACAGAGCCTGCATCGGGATCTGGCTCAACTATCGACCCTACAACTTCAAAAATTGTCGGCGGTGTTGTGGGCAGTGTTGCCGGTGTAGCTCTGCTTTTATTGCTGATTCTTTTCCTGTTTCGCCGACGAAGTCTCCAGCAAAAAGGTACCCAAGCTCTACCATCATCTGACTCTGGTGCGCGGGAAGTTGCTGAGCGACGAATGAGTAAGGATACTCTTTTTGGTGCGTCGTACCTTGCGCCCGCTTTTGTGAAGCGCTGGCGCCAGTCCACAATGACCACCAAAACAGAAAGCACCATCTCTTCCAGTCCAAGTGAAAAAGGCTTCCAGAAAATATCTGGACGCAAAATTGCTCCTGTTCTCACTCATGGGGGTGATGGCTTTGGCGGAAGCACGGGTGGTGATTCCCCAACCATTCCCGACTCCCTCCTCGGGCTGTCTCCTTCATCCCCTGGAGGTCCTCTTTCTTCACCCTCTCACGCACCGCCAACAACGACACCATTTGGCATGCCGCTTGACACCAACGTCACACGCGAAACCGAGGAGAACACCACCCCGACACGACCGAGGCAACCCCACCTTCCAGTCTCAAGCTCAGTCACGTTTGGTTCTCCAACAACTGTAACACCTTCACATCCAATTCCCCAACCGCAAAGTGCTATTCCCGTGGCTCCTAAGAAGGATCCACTAGGACGCAGTCTTCCAAGCTTTGATGGCAGTCGTGACAGTCGCGGGAGTCGTTTCACGGAAAGTTTGGATCTGTGAGTCGAGACAGTGCACAAGATATGGGAATACGTGATACGAAGAAAAAGCCGACGTGAATGTGGGACAGAATGTCCCTCGAATGTATTGATTGTTATTTAGCATGACCGATTTCTTTCTTTGGCGCCGTGATTCGGATTCTGGATCGTGGTGCTGTTCTCCCTTTTTTTCTTTTTCTTTTTTTTCTTTTGCTGTTTTTCAGCCTTCTTTCAGCCGTCTTTTAACATCTCGCCTATCCATTTGAGTCGTGTTCCACGATTCTTTAGGATCGGTGTGTCTGTCCTTTGAAAAGTGCTCACATTTTTTACTTTTCAATTCCTCTCATCCTTGTCTGATAGATACCCCTTATTTCCTCCCCTCATTTTGTCTCAGCTATGTTGATCTTCCGTTTATAGCTTGGAAAAGCGATTATTGATATGGTTACAAGCCACTCTGAGGCTCTGATTTTTACAGCCTCAGATAATTATTAATTGAAGCCTGGAATCAACGAAAAAAGTTATATGACGACCTCGTACGGTAGGAGCCTAGAGGGAGGCAGTGAAGGTATATGTAGTTATGCCGAGAATGATACCTTTGAGGCTGTACTATTAGGTAGCAACGGCTTGTCTGGTGTGCTGCCTATGCCTCAGCCACGCGACCCAGGTCACCCTGGGCTACTAGGGCTTAGATATATATCACGTGATACTGACTGACACGATCGACAACGCCACATTTGCCTCAGCCTCACTGTGGCGCATGTAGCAAGTAACCGATCGCCCATATCCATGCCTCATAGCAGCTTTACTCGATCAAGAAACTGAGTCGGTGGCTCTGTTGCAGACGTCAGTCTGCATCTCTGCACGCATCACTCGCGATCTAATCAACACGATTATTCATGTTTCATGACGCCGAAGGCTTTCATGCCTCTAGCATTGACCCTCAATACTTGGGCCCTCACAGCCCAAGACAGAGTAGACAGATGACGCACTCGAACGCAATTCGTGCCTCCTTACCGGAGAGCACGCGCGGATTCCGGACTGCATGCCTTGGATGGTACCCTTAACCTGACACAAAGAAGGTTCGAGCGAGATTTTGTGGACTGCACTGTTATTGGATCTAGGATGATACGGCGAGGCGCAGTCAAATCACACTCCACTCTGGCACCTCTGGGCGGCTGCAAACCCATCACATCCACACTCGATTGGACCGGTCCCTACTTGGCGGGACCGGAAACTAGAGGCTTCTGAGGAGTAATGATATTCGGCGTGTCGCGACGACCAAACCGCCCGGCGCCTAAAAGCCGGTCACTAGGTGCTGGATAACAAGACCACTCCTGCTCCGCCCTGGTCATGATTTATTCATCTTCAGCTGAGGTTGAGCTTGCACTCGCCTCCTTTGTCATCTACTCTCTTGTCTACGCTGCATTTCGTGGTACAGCAACCTGGAGCTTTGTCGCCAATTGAGGCTGTGCTGTCCAAACGGAATCGCTAAGAACAAAATCCTGGGCCAAGTCCTCAATATCGATCAGCATTACAAGACCCGTCATCGCCCCTCTCTTCAAATCCAGCCTGTGGCTAGAATAACTTTCTCTCTTGGCATCTTCTTGTTTTCTTTAGCGAGCTTTTTGTGACAAAACGACTCCTCATACTGGGTAATCCTGGGCATAACACAGCCCCATTCGAGAGGAGATACATCCTGGGTCATCACCCCATTCTCTGATCGGGTTTCCAAACGAGAGTATATTCCCATTGCATTATTTTCATACCCAACAGCCCATCGGTGCCAACTGCACCTCATGGCTTCCTCATCGAACCAAGATTCGACTCAACAGGGCTCATTCTTGAACCCTGTCATCATAACGAATCCCTCGGGCGGAGAAGTAAGTTGCCCTGACAATGGCTTGGGCGGCAAGCCTATACTGATACCTTTGATATAGCATTCTTTATCTATTTCACCTCCTGCTGCATCTTCCTCATGGTCTGATCCGGCATATCAACCTCACTCTCAAACATCCCCCACATCTCCAGTATCCCCAGCATCTCCTACCTCTTCATTATCGCCAGATATGGCACGGAATCCTGACCATCCGGACCCAGCACGCCTGATGGTCCATGGCTCTTCTCATCGGCCTTCCTCATCGATTGATGGGGACACATTACGTCCACGCTCGGAGTCGTTTGCATCTACTGCGCCTACTATGGGTCCGAACAGATCTAGGACTAATTCAGAGGTTGACCCATCACATACTAGAAAAGCGGTATATGATGATGTGCCTCTGTCAGAGGCTCTGAAACCAGATCCCCGGAATGAGGGCGATTTTCTTATCGAAAATAACCGCTTTGCCTTCTCACCAGGTCAGCTGAATAAGATGCAGAACCCCAAATCTCTTGCTGCTTTCCATGCACTTGGTGGTCTGCAAGGGTTAGAGCGGGGCCTACGAACAGATCTCAGTGCGGGTCTCTCCGTTGATGAAGGTCGGTTGGAAGGCACGGTTGATTTCCAGCAAGTTACACCACCATTATATAATAAGCGGCCTTCAATAAGCAAACCGCCTATTGAAGAACCCCTTCCGACATCGCCGCCAGTATCCGCTGGCGAAGGATCATCCTTCGAAGACCGCATCCGTGTTTTCAGCGAGAATCGACTGCCGGCGCGAAAGTCCACTAGCTTCTTGAAGCTCCTTTGGATGGCCTACAACGATAAGATTATCATACTTCTGACTATTGCCGCGATCATCTCATTATCTTTGGGAATCTATGAGACCGTAGACGGAGGAACGGGTGTGGACTGGGTGGAAGGTGTGGCTATTTGTGTGGCAATTATCATCGTCACTGTTGCCACAGCTGTCAATGACTGGCAAAAAGAAAGGCAATTTGCTAAGCTTAATAAGAAGGCATGTGATCAAAAGGAAATATCATTTATAGACTTATACTGATACGTTACAGAATAACGACCGTGAAGTGAAGGTGATCCGGTCGGGCAAGTCTATGAAGCTGTCTATCTTCGATGTCATGGTCGGCGACGTGCTCCACCTAGAACCCGGTGACTCTATTCCAGCCGACGGCATTCTGGTTACAGGTCACGGTGTGAAATGTGACGAGTCATCGGCAACGGGCGAATCTGATCAGATGAAAAAGACTGATGGCCATGAGGTTTGGCAGCAAATCGTCGAGGGCTCTGCGACCAAGAAGATCGATCCGTTCCTGATTTCAGGAAGCAATGTCCTTGAGGGCGTCGGCACTTACGTGGTCACTAGCGTGGGGCCGTATTCTACTTATGGTCGAATTATGCTGTCGCTACAGACAACTAATGATCCTACGCCGCTTCAAGTTAAACTGGGTCGTCTCGCAAACTGGATTGGATATCTAGGCTCGGGGTAAGTTCACAGTCATTCAAAAGCCGATTTAGACTAGTTGCTGACAACTATTTTAGCGCTGCCATTATCTTGTTCCTTGTTCTCGTGTTTCGATTTATAGCGGACCTACCGAATCATCCCGACGTAAGTCCTGCGGAGAAGGGCAAGGAGTTCGTGGATATCTTGATCGTTGCCGTCACCGTTATCGTTGTGGCCATTCCAGGTAAGTGCCCATTTTCTACAGTCTAGTATCTCTCATACTAATAATTTATTAATAGAGGGCCTACCACTAGCGGTAACACTTGCGCTTGCCTTTGCTACTACTCGCATGGTGAAGGAGAACAACCTCGTCCGTGTCCTACGCGCCTGTGAGACTATGGGCAATGCCACCGTGATTTGCTCAGATAAGACTGGAACTCTGACGCAAAACAAAATGACTGTCGTCGCCGGTACCTGGGGAACTACTCAGAGCTTCAAAGCGCCGACAGAGAATGAAACTGACACTTCTGCGAAACCAACGGCTGAATTTTTTAAGGGATGCTCAATTCCTGCCCGGGATCTAATTGTCAAGAGTGTTGCTTTGAACTCGACCGCTTTCGAAGAGGAGCGAGAAGGCCGGAAGCAGTTTGTTGGCAGCAAGACTGAAGTTGCACTTCTCCAAATGGCCCAGGACTATTTGGGTATGGACCTCGCTTCTGAGCGTGGATCTGCCGAGGTAGCTCAGCTCATTCCCTTCGATTCTGCACGCAAGTGTATGGGTGTTGTCTATCGTTGCCCTGGGATCGGATACCGACTTCTTGTCAAGGGTGCATCAGAGCTTATGGTCGATGCTTGTAGTACTAAGATCACAGACATCGATATGTCCGAGAAGACTCTACACACAGAGCCGCTTTCTGAGGAGGAGAGACAGGTCATATTGGAAACCATTGACCAGTACGCCAAGAGGTCTCTTCGCACTATCGGTATTGTGTACAAGGACTTTGCCTCCTGGCCACCAAAGGACGCTAAAAGACTTGAAGACGATACCTCTGCGGCTGACTTTGACGATGTCTTCCAGTGCATGACCTGGGTTGGAGTCGTAGGAATTCAGGACCCCCTTCGTCCTGAGGTCCCCCCGGCGATCCGCCAGTGCCATTCCGCCGGAGTCCAGGTTAAGATGGTTACCGGAGATAATGTTGCAACTGCCACCGCGATCGCATCTTCTTGCGGCATCAAGACTGAAGATGGACTGGTCATGGAAGGTCCTAAGTTCAGACAACTTTCGAATGAGGAGATGGATCGTGTGATTCCCCATCTACAAGTCCTCGCGCGTTCCTCGCCAGATGACAAGCGTATCTTGGTCGAGCGCCTCAAGGTTCTTGGGGAGACTGTCGCCGTCACCGGCGACGGCACTAATGACGGTCCTGCTCTTCGTACTGCGGATGTTGGCTTTTCTATGGGAATTGCTGGTACCGAGGTTGCGAAGGAAGCCAGTTCAATCATCTTGCTAGATGATAATTTCCGGTCTATTGTCACTGCGATTTCTTGGGGACGAGCTGTCAACGACGCCGTTGCCAAGTTCTTGCAATTCCAGATTACTGTCAATATCACGGCTGTGGTGTTGACATTTGTTTCCTCTGTCTACAGCAGCTCGAACAGCAGTGTTCTTAATGCAGTGCAACTTCTCTGGGTGAATCTTATTATGGATACATTCGCCGCCCTAGCTTTGTGAGAACATCCCTTTCTAATATTTTATCCAATTGCACTTCTAACCTGATATAGGGCAACCGATGCTCCAACGGAGAAGATTCTTGACCGTAAACCTGTCCCTAAGAGCGCTTCACTCTTCACGTTGACAATGTGGAAGATGATCCTCGGCCAAGCAGTTTACCAACTCGCCGTCACCTTTATGCTCTACTTTGCAGGCGAGAAGCTGCTCGGCGCCCATCTAGACAGCGTTGACCTAGAGCTCCGCTCTAAACAGCTCTCCACAGTCGTCTTTAACACATTTGTCTGGATGCAAATTTTCAACGAATTCAACAACCGTCGCCTCGATAACAATTTCAATATCTTCGAGGGAATGCTCCGAAATTACTGGTTCCTGGGTATCAATGCCGTCATGGTCGGCGGTCAAGTCATGATCATCTACGTCGGTGGGCAAGCCTTCGGTGTAACCCGGCTTACCGGCATCCTCTGGGGGGTTTGCATTATCTGCGCGCTAGGCTGCTTGCCTTGGGCCATAGTTTTGCGCGTGCTGCCCGATCGACACTTCGGCATTGTGTTCAATGCAGTCGTGGGTGCCATGTCATTCATCTTGCGACCTATAATCAAGGGGTTCCATGCTGTTGTTCGTGGCTCGAAGGCCCTCTTCCGACCGCTGACGCGACTTACTCGCCAGGTGTTCTCTCCGCGCGAGAAGATATCCGATGATTCTTCGCAGGAACTTTCAGGTACACGAGTTACTGATTGGTCTCATGTGCCTAAGGTAGTTGATGAGGAATCTCCTGCTCCGGCTAAGCTGGCTGGACAGGAGACTCCTGAGCGTCTGCGGACGCCACCGGCGACTTCTGTGCCTCCTATTACGGTTACGATCTCGCCTTGATGCTTTTACTTTGTTTTGTTTTACTTTTGCCTTCTTGGTTTCTGGATATAGTTATACATAGAGCGGGTTTCTTGGGCGGCTTTTAGCGTTGACTTTATTACACCACTTAGAGTATGAATGTGCATATTTACCAATGGGATTTCCCTCGAAAATGAACTTTTTTTAAAAAAAATTACAATAGAGACTACAACAATAATGAGCTGTATTTCTTTTTATCTTGGACCTTCAGACAATGTAGACTGTGCACTGACCTTTATTGCCTGTTTACCTTCAGATCTATGAAAATTGAGTAGAAAAATGGAAAGAATTTATTGAATATCAGTTGAACCGCTATTTGGAATTAGTTTCAAATATTTTCTTCGTTGATTTAAGATAGAGAACGCGAACTCACAATAACTAGATATCACAAAAAGAGAGAATTGATGATCAGAAACGATCTCGAGGATGGAAGCAAATGCCGGAAGGCTCACCTTCTCACATTAGCATTAGATCTCAGTCAATTGGGAAACGTCCATTGCGAGGAGGGTCATGCATACCGTATGCCGGGTTGTCCCTGATTCCTGTTACAAGGCCGTGAAGCACCGCAGTAACACCCAACCCGTTGTCAGAACGAGATTGAAGGATTTGAGCCTGAGCGCGAAGGGTGGAAACCATGTTGTTGGCCATGCAAATCTCCTGGGGCGTCATGCTGATGAGGCCTGGACGTTGTGGGCTGGATCGAAGGAGCTGAATATCGAAGGCAATATTGATCAGGATGTCTGCGGCCTGATCGTGGAGCTTGGTTCGATCGAGATCAATGAGGAGACCAGGGACCTCTTCGATCCTGGCGAGGAGTGCCAGGATCTGCATGGCAAACATGCTTTTAGTCATGGTAGATCTGTGTGTGAATGAGGAGTCAGTGGGACTGAAGGGTAAGTGGGATTGAAGGGGAGAGGTGAGAGCTTTGGGAGAAGTCGATGTGGTCAGCCGAAATCGAAGCAGTATCCGAGTTCCGTTGCTTGTTGTTGTGATGGCCTGTCCTATTCACAGCAGGTAACCTCGAGGCTTTTAAGTACTTCTCTCACTGTATATCACCGAGGCAGCCATAGAACGATATAAAGAATGGACAATAGAGAACGTGTTACAAAGGCAAAGAACTTTCAAAGGTTTGGGATTAGAAAGATCTTTCCATGAAAGACTCTTTGATTTATTTTCACGCCAAAGCGCATTGTTTTCAGCGCTCCATTCAGACGGTTTAGTTTTGATTCTCTAGTCCACTTTTTGACAACGTAGAAACGTGTCTTGCATGAGCTATATGTTACGTGGAATCGAGCTATCTCACACTCAGGCCATGTACCCAGATACTGTAGTCCTATATCAATAATTTCCAAAACAGCGAAGACTTCAGCTGTCTAAAAGTTTTGAGCATCTCTCGATAAAAATGACACCGCGCTTCGTTATCAGACGGTATTTTCTACAACTTTGGCGGGGGGAGGTTATATTGGGCCCGAAGACAGTACAGCCAAGAGACAAGCCAAAATTCGAGCTCCACTCCATACATGGTTGATATCCTGCCGTCCAGTAATGTAAGCACCATCCCCCATAATTTTCGGATGTGTCTAGGGGTTTGTAGAGGAAGAAATCGCGATATTTAGAGGATACTTAGTATATTTATTATTGACTGCTCTAAGTGGGAAGAAATAATCTACACTGATTGGTCAATTAATGTGGTCCCCGATAAACATCGTTGGATGCCTTGTAGCCTCAATTTTTGAAGCCAGTAGGACCTAAGTTAAACAGTGCTCCGAACACCTTTAATTGCGTCGCATCTCTCCACAAATCATCGGACAATGTTGAATAAAAACAAACGTCTGGGACAGCTCGATCCACCATAGCTGCCTTTGTTATCGGCTTATCAGACAGCAGTGGATGTCTCCGTGCAGACGGCGCTCCTGTTATGCCGATCTTGCCGACCGTTGATCGCTGCTTGTTCTCCCCTCGATCATCCTGTGTACATTCCCTTCGAAATGAGTTAAAATCGCCCTGCAGTGCTAACGCTGCCTGTTCGATCAACCAATGAAATTTGTGGTCTCACGACTTCCGAGGCTCACAAGGCGGTGGCTCGGGCTCGCACAACACTCCCGATTCATCGTTCGTTCTCCACAGTCGCCACTTATTGGCTCGCAAAAGTGACTGTGTCGAGTATGCTTCCCGCTAGCTCCAACCGGGTCCATTCCGGGCTTGGTTTATGGGTGGTCTGGTTTTCTCTGCGTTGAGGAAGTCATGGAGTGCCTCGGTTTCCCCGCAATACCTACCCGGGAGGGTCCCTGCTAGCCTCTGACGGTTCTCAGATAAACTAATCTTAGCTTTCTATCTCGCAATGCTTTCTCTCTCTGAGATATAACTTAACCGAGGCATTTTATCCTTACTGTAATAGGTCCCAAACATATAAGAGAGATTCGGCGAACCATCTTATTTTCTCTTCCTCTGTTTCTTCCTACATTTGAATCATTCACCACCACCATGGAAGAGGATTACGACGTGATCATCATTGGTGCCGGCATCTCTGGTATCAACGCCGCCTATCGCCTTCAGTCTCAATTTCCTAAGCTTCGGTATGCTATCCTAGAGGCACGCGAAAACCTCGGAGGCACTTGGGACCTCTTCAAATATCCCGGTATTCGGTCTGATTCGGACCTTTTTACATTCGGCTTCGCCTGGCACCCTTGGGATCAGGATAATCCTATTGCCCACGGTCAATCCATTGTCAACTACCTGAAAAATGCTGCCGGAACGTATGGCATCACAAAGAATATCCTGTTTAAGCACCGCGTGATTGGTGCTGACTGGTCATCGGTTGTCAACAACTGGTCACTCAGCGTGGAGCACGAACAGCAATCCAAGGTCATTTCGGCTCGATTTGTCGTGTTTGGCACCGGTTATTATGATTACAACACTCCGTTCCAAACGGAGATACCAGGACTCGATCAGTTCCAAGGGCAGATCGTCCACCCGCAATTTTGGCCGGAGGATCTTGACTATAACAATAAGAAGATCGTCATCATTGGAAGCGGTGCCACGGCTGTGACACTTCTACCGAAACTAGCTGAGAAAGCAGATGTGACTATGTTACAACGCAGTCCGACCTACATTCTATCCGTTCCAAATAGAACCAAGTCATGGCTAGGCTCAATGCTCCCAACATCACTTCATCGCCGACTTCAACGACTCCGTTTCCTTTACATATCTCGCTATTTTTTCTTGTTCTGTCAGGCCTTTCCTAGCTTCTCCCGCTGGCTTCTTGGTCGATCCATGACTCGACAACTCCCTAAACACATCCCTTCAAATCCACACTTCCAACCTCGCTATAACCCATGGGACCAGCGTCTCTGTGTGTGCCCTGATGGCGACTTTTTCAAGAGCCTCCATACTGGTCGAGCAGATGTGAAGACCGACACAATCCGCAACATTTCTTCGTCGGCGATAGAATTGGACTCTGGTGAGAAGCTCGATGCTGACATCATTGTCACTGCGACAGGACTCCGTCTGCAACTTGCGGGAGGCACTTCTCTCTGTGTTGATGGTGTACCTCAACATATTTCTGACAAATTTGCTTGGCATGGCATGATGTTACAAGATCTGCCTAATGCTGCTTTCCTCCTAGGCTATATCAATGCATCTTGGACTCTTGGTGCGGATGCGTCTTCGCAATTCGTCTGTCGATTGTTGAAAGAGATGGAAGAACGTGGCGTCAAAGCCTCTGTTCCAAGACTACAGGCAGAGACCGCCAAACAGATGGTTCCTCGTCCCCTGATGGATTTGAAATCTACATACGTTATGAAGGCCGAGGGAAATTTTCCCAAGGCAGCTTATCAGGGACCATGGCAGCCACGCAACAATTATTTCGATGATATGAAGTTTGCGAAAGGCGGCGCACTCGAAGGATTAGAGTTTCTTGGAGCAAAGAAGGGCCTGTAAATATGAAACTGCTACTAATTATATAAATTCCTTTTAATTTTGTAGTTCAAAGATAAAGATATTTCTCTCTTCCCCCTCTCTCTCCCCCGTTTTCTTTTAGAGATAGGGGCTTAAACCAAGATGCTAACATTTTCTATCATAATTTTCTCCTAGATAAATCTGAATGTAGATATTTTATTCTCTTGCTGTCCAGCTCAAGCTGGGGACTTTTCCACACCTTTTCAGTCCTTGATTCTTTTTCTCAAGGTTTCCTTCGCCCCCAAGCCTATGCCCCACTCCGCTTACTGCTGACAACCAGGGGGGAAACGCTAATTTGAGATCAGACCAAGCTAACCGGCACTTCCCCTAATTTTGCTTCTGAAATTCATCGCTGCGTGACCAAAAAGACAGTCGCGCATAATTTATCTTTTTGACGCGTCGCCATTAACGAGGAGTCCATGCAACGATGTCAACCAGCAATCGAGAATCAAGCGGCATGAGCAACCCGTTCCATAATCCATTTCCCGCTTCGTTATCTAGTACGTGTGCTATCCAGTGTATCATTCCCCGAATTTCAACGAATCTGACAGTCATCAGGCGAATGCAAGAAGGCGAGCAAAATCCTTGACTCGTTTATCAACCCAACCTTTGTCGGTCTGGAGGGCGGCATCCCCCGCAAGATACTCGCCCCGGCCAAAGTGTGACTCCCCTCTCGCTCATGAGGTCGGATCAACGTATACTGATCATGAAATAGGCTTTAGTGATATGTACCGTCTTCAAAATGGGATTTCTCGGCTCGGTGCGCTTTGGATCTGGTTTGATAGTGGCTCGACTTGCCGATGGCACTTGGTCAGCCCCATCAGCCATCGCACTCGCCGGCCTAGGAGGCGGAGGTCAATTCGGCGTGGAGCTCACCGACTTTGTATTTGTCCTGACCAAGGATGAAGCGGTTAAAACGTTCATGAACTCTGGAAATCTCACTATCGGCGCAAATATCGCTATTGCTTTTGGGCCAGGGCGAAGTGCCGAATCGGGAGCTATCATCGGTGCAAAGGGTGTAGCGGGCACCTATGCATACTCAAAAACTCGGGGTGTATACGGCGGTCTCACTCTTGAGGGGGGTGTACTCATCGAACGGTCATCTGCCAACAAGAAGATTTACGAGAGAAAGCTGAAGGTCAAGCAACTTCTCAGCGGCGAGATCCCACCACCTGCAGCGGCGGATTCACTTATGCAGATATTAAGTTCTGAGGCTTTCCATCGCGCCATACCTAGTCAGACTGCCATGGAAACCGATGCGCCAACTCAAGCTAATGCTGAGATTCCTCAAGATGAATCTAATGCTGCTGCTATTGGGGAGTCTCCAAATTCCGATCTTGCCACGTCGAATATACCCCGAGATCCTCCATCCGAAACTAACGTTGGGCATTCCTCAATTGCCGAACATGGCACAGAAATCCCAACCGAGGTATCTAAGAGCGGAAATTCTGAGCAGTCTCCGAATGTCGAGACGCAAAATCCTTCCCAGGAGTCACCCGCCAACGCTAATGCTGAAAGTCCTCCCCAGGAGCTACCAGTCAGTACCGATGCTGAACAGCCTCCCAGTGTCGACAATGACACACAAAATCCTTCCCGGGAGTCACCGACCAATACCAATGCTGAAAGTCCTCCCCAGGAGCTACCACTCAATGCCAATGCTGAGCAGCCCCCTGATGTTGAGATTGAGACGCAAAATCCTCCCCAGGAGTCACCAGCCAATGACAATGCTGCTTCTGCAATTGACATAAATAAGGATACAACAACATCAGTAGGAGGGCTTCGATAGAAACTCACTTCTTGGTGAACATGCTTATCATGAGAATATTTGCACTAGGAGAAAAGAAATACATATATTGGAGCGCATATTACCAAGACGCTCCAAAGATTCAAGGGGTATGGAGAAGCTTTTACGCGCTGTCGATATGTATACTTCTAAACCTGAAGATTTTGAATGTGTAAAAGAACGTTATGACGAGCTGATAGCCAGTATAATTGTGGAAATTCTAGAGGAAGGTTTGATCTCTGAAAATGATGATCCTAGACAGTCTCCAAAAGTGTTAGCCATAGTGGAAGAGCTCAAACGGGGTTTGATCAAGCTTCGTAATACTCCACCATGAATTCACTGGTTAATATAAACTTATATACAGCAAAAAGCCGGTCCGAGGATTGGCTCTTGGTTACTACTCTCCCTGATACCAGAAATCAGCAACAAATGTACCCCTTCTTCCTATATATTTGGCGTATAGAAATCAGGGTAGCAGTCGATGTTGATTCTGTTAAAGCAGTATTTTCAAAGACAGTCACCTTAGTGCTCGTAGATCTAGCACTTCCATGAAACCCCCAATTCGAAATTTAAGCCCGAAATGAGCTGACCGGCACATACTCAAGCTCCGTGGTCTTATTTTTTCATCTCCAGCTACCCATTCTGGCACCGAAATTCGGATCCTAATCATCTCACATGCCTTCTCCACTTAGCCACGTCACCTTAAGGCGTCATTTTGAAAAGGAAAGCAGGTATGAGTGAGGCCCAGCCTGTTCGGGCCTATCCAAAAAATTTTGCCTGCACATTTTTGTCGGTTGATTAATCGTGAACCCCTTTGCCAATCTGCGACCTGCACAATCAGTTGTACCTTAGATTATGCCAATATAATCCAGTAGATCGCAGCGAATCAATTAACCTCAATCCATGTACTCTATTTCCTATCGCGGTGGTAGCCGCTGTATCAGATGCATTATGGTCAGTGCGCCCGAGGCTGAGTACGAAGACATCTATTCACAGATTTTAGCGAACCATGGCCAGATTATTTCATAATGAAGAATCAATCAATTTTCAATCACGCCTCCTGCAAAGGTCCGATGTTCCGTCGGGCCCATCTATCTGCAATAAGAGTGAAAAGCAGCTAGCTTGTGATTTACTCCAGTAAGGCAATGAAAAGCTAGAACAAACCTGCAGCCTAGTGCGACTTGTATGTAGAGATGCCTATTTGTCCGGGTCCTGCTCTGTCGTTCCTGAGTGGAGTAGTTTCATCATGGGGAGCTACGAGCTACCTAGGATCGACAACATATGGGGCCGCGGAGACGATCACAAGCCCCACGAGTGACTTTTTTGTGCCTTTCCCTGCATGAAACTAGAAGCTTAGATCTCAAATCATGCTTTGTTTCAGTTCCGTGATTGGCGATGGCGGTTCCTAGAAAGCTTAGCCGCGGATCCGAACAAACTTAGCCAATTTTGGGTGTTGTCGGTCCAATTTTAGGCCACGCTGAGGTGATTGCGGTCCAGAATCTCGCGGGAGATCCACGTGGGTTTCAGCTCTAAATGTCCCCGATTTGGTCTAGGAACAATTGGCTGTATACGTGTATACGTATACCCGTGAGAATGATGCACAACGGGCGATCCTTACGTTCCGCGACTGCAAAATCAATCGGGCACTTGTGACTGTCATATCCTGGTACTTCAACCTGTACTTTGTCCCTGGTTCTTGCACTTTTTTCTGGCCAATTCTCTTCGTCATTCTTTTCCGTTCTACTGACATCTTGTCCATCTTCTTCAACGCCTTCCTTTATATTATGGACTCCGCCTCCACCAACAGCCCCGATTGTCTGCTATCCATGTCTGGAGGACACTTGCAATACGTCCTGGATGAAAATGGACTGGAATATACGCCAAATGGGAAATTCATCCGCTGGTCGGCCTCGAATAAACAGCATCCGCGCAACTGGCATATGTCTCGGAAAATCTACGATAGTAGTTTGATTATTTTTCTCGACTTTTTCACGTTAGATCCCACTGCATCCTCCAACCCAAGTTTGCTCTGCTGATGTGTCCGTTTTACTAGTACTGCAATTAGTACAGCTGGAGTGAGTTATTCAACAAATCCTGCGATTGGATAAAGCTGACCAGGCATTGACAGAGCTCCGCAGCTGATCGTGCTAAGCATGAATTTGGCATTGGGCAGACACTTGCCCTTTTTCTTTTTGTTTCACTGTAAGTTCCATTCGGAGTACTCCAGATCTTGGATTTCGCTGAGCCCTCGGCTACTACATACAGGTATTTGCTAGGTCAATGTGCTGGAGGAATCATGTTTCCATCCTTCTCCGAAGCATTTGGCCGCAAAAAGCTATACATCATTAGCACTGGCTTGTACAGTATTTTCTGTGTGATTGTCGGTCTGGTACCTTCTCTTGCCGGTGTCGCGGTTGGCCGATTTTTCTCTGGATTCTTGTCGGCTATTCCGACTATTGTTGTGGCCGGCAGTATTGAGGATATGTATAATTCGAAAGACCGCGTTTGGTTGATATTTCTTTGGGCAATGGTTGCCAATATGGGCCTGTGTATGGGACCAATAATTAGCACATATATTGCTGAGCACTTGGGGTGGTAAGTGGCCAGTCCCTAATCCGACTTTGAAGAACTGAGGCTGACCGTTATCCCATTTTTAGGCAATGGGTGTTTCATATCGCAGCCATCGTAACTGGTGTGGTTACTTTGTTTCTCATCGGTATTCGTGAATCGCGTCCCTCTTTGGTTCTCGTACGAAAAGTGGCCAAAGTCCGCAAGGAAACCGGCATCGACACACTACAAGCATTGAACCCCGACCACACACCTGACTTACAGGCATTTATTCGCCTCGCACTCTTCCGTCCGGTTCAGCTCTTTTTCACCGAACCTATTATATTCATGGTCTCTACTATCAGTGCGATTGCGTTCGCCATGGTCTATCTTTTCACAGAGGCTTTGCCCCCGATCTACCAGTCGATGGGATTCTCTAGCGAGTCATCTACTCTTCCCTTCTTGGCGATTGTTATTGGACTTATATCGGGGCTTCTCACTCGCATTCAAGACCATCGAAGAATGACATATGCTGAGGAGCAAGGTATTGTGCTGGAACCAGAGCATAAACTCATCGGCTTCTCAATTGGAGCACCTATGCTTGCTGGTGGGCTTTGGTGGTTTGCCTGGACTATCCCTCCGCTGATAAACCATGTGCCATGGATTGTATCCACCATATCTTTGGTGTTTATTGGGTATGCATTGAACGAATTTGATACCGTGCTTGGAGGCTACCTTGCAGACAGTTATCTGAGCTTTGCTGCAAGTGGATTCGCAACTCTTGCTCTGCTCCGCTCACTTATGTCCGCTGCCTTCCCATTATTTGCTTCGGATATGTTCAACAACCTTGGTGCAAATGTGGCAGCATCGATCCTAGCGGCGTTGGCTACTTTGTTTTGTGTGGTTCCCCCGCTATTCACCAAATACGGCAGGCAAATTCGAGCTCGCAGTAAGTTTGCTCGGTATAGTTTGCAGGTCTATCATGAAAACAGCATCGAAAAAAATGGACTCTAGATCTACCTCAGAGTTGCGCTATGTTGATTGGCTAGAAAGGTGCCATTCTGTACTAAATTCTAGCCAAAATAGATTAGAATTAAGCCTTAGTGATATAACCACTGAGGACCTAAGAAGATCAAAATAAATCTCTTCATTAAGGAATATTTTTGAAATTAGGCCTCTGCAAATAGCCAAGTATACTTGTATGTTAGGCACCATAGTTAATAAGTTACTACTGCGTATTTCGTTCCGTGGGATGGCATTTTCTGCCTCAGGCCCCCCAACCCCATCACCTCCACAGCGGTGCCCAGCTCCGTCACTCGTAGACACCTCAATCTCCATTCCTCTTTGCCGCGCCTTTACTCGAAATCAAACAGGCCAATCACTATTTCCCCTGCTTTTCCACAGCCTCCTCTCAATATCCAACCTCTTCTTCCTCCTACCGCTTCGGGTCAGCGCCTTTCCCCCCAAGACCTCCCCGCTCCCCGTTGACGTACCAAGCCACACTCGACACCCCGCCAGGGACAACGCCTCCACCACAAACGTTGTGATCGATCGCGACTGATTCAGAAGTCCAATTCCTATCCAGGATACACCCTCTGTTCCACGAGTCAACACAAACCGACACCATGTCGCAAATCAACTACCGTACCATCAACATCGACCAGCTCGACCCGGAGTCATCGGTCAACTTCCCTATGGAAACCCTCCTCCCTGCTACGCTGCCTCAGCCCGAGACTTCAAGTGACGCAGCCAATATCGCTACCCAAGTGCGCCAACTGCTGCGCGGCGGTGATGCCGAGGGTGCGCTTCGCACCGTCCTGGACACAGCACCGCTTGGCGGCGACGAGGGTGCTAAGCAGGTGCACCTTGCTACTGTAACCGAGGTGCTGCAAGGAATTCGACAGGGTGAAATGACCCGTGTCTTAGAGGGTGTCTGTGCCGGAGATGGCGGGGCAGAGCGGGCGGATTGCTTGATGAAGTACCTGTATGTGTGCTCGTTTTGGGCTTGTCTATCTCGTCTGACTCTAAATACGTATGCTAACTTGAACCAGCTACAAAGGAATGTCCTCTCCTGCCCCCGGTAGTGGATCCCAGTCGCCGCGCAACAAATCGATTTCCCCGCAGAGCACCGGTGGTTTCTCACAGATCCAAGGTCGGAACTTGGGTGAAGGTGGCGGCGGCCAGCAAATGAGCGTCCTGCTGAATTGGCACGAAAAGCTGGTCGAGATTGCAGGCACTGGGTCTATTGTGCGAGTCATGACCGACCGCCGGACGGTTTGAGCGAAAACTACTAAGCAAATACCGTGTTTTCTTTTCTGTTCTTTTTGGTAGAGGGTTGATTGCATCACATAAATATCTTCTGTTGAAACATTCTTCCTCTTGTCTCGCTTCTTTCAGCGTAGCTGTTTTACAGTTGATTTACTACTATGACATTAATGTTAGGCCATTGTGGGCCATCGTTTGTGCTTCCCACTTGTTCGTCGTCTTCCTCTTGCGATGACGCTTTATGGCTTCTGGAAATCACCACCCCCCAGGAGGTCCTTGAGGTTCATCTCGCCACTTCCGCGTTCGAGTGGTTGCGGTTGGTTCTTGTCATCCTTCCACCCGATCATATAGATCATCCGGAACGTGGCTGGAATCCCTGGCGCACCATCTTCCATATGCAGAGATCGATATATAGCCTCGTTCGCCAGTAAAACATCGCGTGACAAAGGTCCAGCCTCCCGGTGCAAGATAGCATTGCTCTCGCCCATTGACTGGAGGTCCTGCATGAGCGCAAATGTATCTGGGAATTCAACCACGATATCCTCAACATCGACCGTAAGCATTTTGAACCCAGCGCGGTTCAACAAGCTGCCCACATCCTTAACATCTGCTAATGGGGACACATGCGGACTCACACCGCCGCGTCGCTCCAAGTCTGCCAATTGGAGCGACCCGCGGAGTTCGTAGAGGGTATCACCACCAAACATCGCTGCGATGAAAGGGCAGTCCGGTTTGAGCATTGTATTGATTTGGTTGAGTAGGGCGGGGAGGTCATTGATCCAGTGGATCGATAATGATGACAGCACAGCATCGAATGTATTCGGTTGGTAAGGTAGCGTCTCCAGGTCCGGAATCAGTTCACGATGGATATTGATTTCCTTATTGAACGGCATATCCTCGTCTCGGTGCAGAAGCGCTCGCGATGTATCAACACATGTTAATTTTGAGATGCGCTCTGACAGCGGCGGAGTCGGTGTGCCCTCCGGCGCGGCCATGTCAAGATTGGGTGTCGTCAGTGCCCGCGCGATATTACAACTGTTTGCGCCCAGATCGAGTACGTGTGGAAATTCGCGCTTGATATCCTATTGATTCAAGAGCAGCCACGAGTCAGCAAGCCGTCTGCTTAAGCCCTTCAATACCACAATCCTTGTTCCGCCAGGGTCTTACCAGTAAGCGTTCGCATAGTCGCATTGCAACCTCATCTTTCAGGTAATCGACCTTGCGGCTCTCCTCAACATTATGGGCCGCTCGTTCTTTCTGGAGGTGCTTTGTCTTGCGGTTGAACACCTCCAGCATCGGATTTCCGGGGGTCTGGCTGGCGTATGTCCGGATGATGGCGTTTGCGGCGAAGCACCGCCGTGGCGGCACGCTGGCGCGAAATGTACGGAGAGAGAACATAATAGCTGTATTCTGCGGGTCTTTAGGGCGAAATTGAGAGTGGAAATGCCCTAGAGCATTTTGCGTGGAAGGGGTGGGATGGTAGGTCGAGGTGGAGGACCGAATCTTAAATTTTGTCTGACGTCGATTGTTGATGCGGAACCTCCGCAGTTCCTCACTGCCCGTTCGTGCACTCCGTCGCGCCCGCAATTGCGCCTCAACAGACTCGGTTCTCCCGAAACGCTCTGATCTCAGGTAAGCACGCATCTATCAGGAACACTCACTGTTGCGTTTTGCATTTCTCCGGGTTGTCCTTGCGCCATGAGCGCAGTTTCTTCCCCCACGACATACGTGAGCCTACCAAAAAGGAGGCTCAAAGTCGCAAACCGGAGACTTGCAAGAAAGACCTGTTAATAACTCCCACAGGCGCTCATTGACAGTTGCCATCTTACATCCATCGCTTCGATCACCCCTATCTCATTGCTGCAACCCCCACCAATGCGAAGCATGACTTGACCGAGCAACTGGCCCTCATATCTATCACCCGTCCCCTCGCACGCAGACTTCTCTCCCTCCGAAAATGTCCTGTCCGTTTCCTTATACCTATGTCTCATGTCCCTGTGCCGATACGCCTGTCCCAGACCCAGCCAGAAAGCGCAGGTCCAGGGACTCGCCGCAGAAATCCACCCCCGAGCGCACAAATGCTAGTGACCAAGGCACAAAGGAAGAGAAGTCACTGGATACTCAAGATGAGGAAGAAGAGGAGCAAACCTTTGATCCTAGATCACCTCGGTCCAACTTTTCGCTATATCCGCCCGAACAGCTACTTTACTGCGAAGACTGCCATCAGATCAAATGCCCACGATGTATAACAGAGGAGATCGTGAGCTGGTACTGCCCGAACTGCTTGTTTGAAACGCCCAGTAGCATGGTGAGGGGGGATGCCAACCGGTATGTAAATGGTGTACTCGTCCTTATTCATGGACCACCGTTGCTAACCCCTGCGCAACAGATGCGGTCGGAATTGCTTCAATTGTCCCATTTGCACGGCTCCGCTATCTGTCAGTACAATTGAAAATGTCACAGGGAATGGAAATCAGCAAGGGCCTTGGGTCCTGTCCTGTGGTTATTGTCTATGGACAACACTTGATATCGGCATCAAGTTCGACAAGCCCACCAACATTCGCAACCAGCTACAGAAGATGACCGATTCTACCACTGGACCCGCGTTTGATGCTCGGTCAAGACAGGGCTCACGCGCTTTTAACGATCTGAAATCCCCTTTATCCAATCTCGCGTCTATTGATGAGCCAGCCAGCACCCATGATGGCGCCGAAGAGGAGTCGGCATCAAAGGATGACCAGACTGTCGCGCCCCATCTAGGTGCAGAAGCCCGATTTGCAGCTCTGAAGAACTTCTATCGGTCGCAGATTTCCGAGACATCGACTTCTCCAAATGACCCTTTGGGTTCGGACTTTGGGTTCTCGTCGCCTGGTGCCTTGAACCGGCTAATGTCCCTATATGCTTCATCATCACGTCTAGGTGGCCTATACGGTGGTAATAAAAAACAGAAGCCCAAGCCACCAGTAATGCGCGAAGCAATAAACGCTAGCGAGGGTCTTCGAATTGCCCCAGAAAACGGTGACGCCTCCATCATAAAGCGGCTTATTTCCCCGGATTGTGGCTGGGATGGCGTTGCATCAGCGAGCCAGCGCACAGAGCAATCTCCTGATGTGCGATTTTCCGACGACCTACTGCCATTACCGGCGCTGCTTCGTACGAAGCGTGCAAAGCGATGCAAGTCTTGCAAACATATTCTCGTGAAGCCTGAAACCAAACCGCAGTCTACGCGCTTCCGTATCCGCCTCATTGCTCTCAGTTATATTCCTCTTCCGACTCTGCGCCCTCTAACACTTCCATCTTCGTCTCTGACTCCAGCTCCGGCTCCAGATCTCAATGCACTAGCCCCATTGCGGCCTGTCCACGTTCTACTTACATTGAAGAACCACATGTTCGATCCGGTGCGCATTACACTCGCCACCCCGTCCGTTACTCCGGGCCGCGTTGCGAGTAAAGTGACTGTACTCTCCCCTCAATTCGACATTGGCCCCAACAGTGATGTCTGGGACGAGGCTTTGCAAGGTGCATCGGCGCCCGTCACAAGTGATTCTCGTCTCCGTGGTGCTGAGAAAGTTCCCGAGGCCGGCAAGGTCTGGGACAAGGGTCGAAACTGGACAACAGTCGTGCTGGAGGTGGTTCCGGGGACATTACCAGGCTCAGAAGCTGACGGAGGAAATGACGGGGTAGATGAGGATGAGCTCGCAGTTGCTTCACAGCAGGATGAAGATATTCTCGAAATCCCGGTCTTTGTGCATATGGAATGGGATGCCGAGGCGCAGCTTGAGCAGCAGAATGTTGGAAAGGCAACTAAGCCAGATGATTTGGTGGCTCGAGAGTTGGCCTACTGGATGGTGCTTGGTGTCGGGAGGATCACGGCGTCGTTGTAGATGGCAGGTCAAAGAAGGCTGTGGTTGATGCTGTTTTACTTTCATACCCCTGTGTCTTTACGTTTTTGAGCACATATATGACCCAATGCTAGTAAATTGTTCTACAATGTAACATCGAGCCCAAAAAAAGGTTGAGACCAGCCACGAGTGTAGTATGGCTAAACCAGACTGACTGCAGTCATGACCTGCGAGTCGAAAGCTCTGGCTCTGCTCTCATCTACGCAGATATGTTTGAAAGTCGGAATTGTTCGATTGGAATATTATCACATATCCCATCCCATCCTCATTAAAGAGATACACGGCCCGGGTGGAAACTCAGCTCCGTCGCCTCGCCCAGTATGTGAAACGGAGGCCTTAAACCATGCACCAGTCAATGGGGGGCACATAACTCAAAAGAAAAACCCGTAATGCATTTTTTGGTTCTTTCACCCGTCATGCTCTCCTTGAATCTAGAGTGAATCCGGACCTAGAAACAAGCAACCCAAAATACACCTTCATTTCCTTCCCTCCCGCAAACAGCAAACGAGCAGCTTAGTACTCAGCACCGCCCTGGGGGAACTCGAAAACAACGGCGCGGCCGGTCAACCGACGGTAGACCTCGCCGTAGGCATCGAGACGGTGGTCAACACCACCCTTCTCCTTCTCGTCCAGGACAACCTTCAGGGTCTTGCTGCCATCCTCCTTGGTGCGGGTGCGCTGGCCAACGATCTCAACGGGGTAGACGAGGTCGCTGAGGATAGCCTCGTGGACGGAGGTCAGAGTGCGCGAACGGGGGCGCTTCTGGGTCTGGGTGGAGCGCGAGTTGGCGGAGCGCTTGGGGCGGGGCAGGATGCGGCGCTGAGCAACGAAGAGAACGTGACGGTCAGAGAACTTCTTCTCGAGCTCGCGGGTCAGGCTATTGTCGATAAAAAAAATCCCATATTAGTCCCAATGTTCCAGAGCCTGATCAAAAAAAAAATTTGCGAGATCCGGGTTGTCGTCTTACCGCTGCTGGATCTTGTGGAATCCCTGGAGGAGAGGGACGGGGACGAAGATAACGATCGCCTTCTTGCCGTGGCCGACCTCGACCTGTTGTAAGATATGTTAGTACTTCGCTGAGGTCGAGATGTCTCCGCACACAAATGCGAGAGAGAAAAAGGTGCAATTCTGGCCCTTCCGGAATCGACGCCGAAGAGAATTTCGTGTCGGCACGTTTCATCTCTTCTCAAGGAAAGTCCAATTGATCATTTGGAGGCATTGAAAGGTCCGCTTTGCGTAATTGACGCAATCCCACAATGCCCACAAATATTTCCATCTCTTTCTCCGATAAGACCACCACGGCGAAATTCCCTTGCGATGCGATTCCGGAAGAGTTCGATAGGCGTAAAGAATGCAATTCTTACCTCGCGGGCAGAGACGAACTGCAGAGGACGAAGGTTGGCCTTCAGGTCCTGGGTGTTGCTCTCGAGGTCGAAGAGAGCGCCGGCAATCGCGTTCTCCAGCTCGGAGGGGTTCTGCCGGGACGGCGAGTTGGTGGCAATCTTGTTGATGGCAGCCATGATTGCGAGCGACGGGAGTGCTGCGAAGGTGCTGGATGAGGTCGGCGGAGGGAGGTAGATTCGCGGTCGGTCAAGAGTTGGGAATTTGCTGTGGGATCGCCGACTTCGCTTAGGGTGCACTACTTCCCAGACGGGACTAGTTCCTTCCACTTAGGGGATGGCGGGTCCCGTGACTTGCCTGCCCTCGGGTGGCCTCTCATTGGCTGCCCATTACTGATGTACATTTACTCTTCATCAGAGCAATGTAGATGGACATCCTGTTGCCCAATGTATCAAGTTAGTCATATAATAGTATGATAGGTAGAGCTATTATATGGCCTAAGTAATATAGTGACATGGCCTTGTCATATATAGGGGTATGTCCATATATCGAAAATGGGCGGTCTATTCCCAGGGTTTATAAGTACTTCTTCGTATGCATAGTCGCTCTACGCTGCATTGGGATACAGTTGCAAGGGTTCAATATTGCTATCGACAAAGGGATATAGAAGTGAACAATAAGCATTGCTCGGGAGCAACGTAATCAAACAGAACGGGAGACGCCTGTACCCATGGGAAAATTTGTAAGGTGATTCAAAAAGTCAGATCAACAAGCGCAGCCCTCCTTTGCCGTCGCTGCATTTCGGTCACCCAGGTTCACCCGCGAGTCCTCCGCCGAACGACCTCCCAGCGCAGTCTGTCCCGTGCCAGCACCGCCACGGCCGGTCTTCAAGCTGCTCTCGGGGATCGCATTGGCGATGGCGGTGAAAACGTCCACCACGTTGGCTCCAGTCTTAGCACTGGTCTCGAAAAATAGCAGACCCTCTTCATCCGCATATGAGCTCGCTTCGCGGGTCGACACTTTTCGAGGATCGCCAAGGGTAGCATCCTGCTCCTCGCCTTCCTCAGTCGCACCCTCCTCTCCATCGCCTCTGGTGGGCTCGCTTTCGACTTCGGCGGCCGCGGCAGAAGTATTACCACCGTCGTTTGTCAAGTCCAGCTTGTTACCGACAAGAGCGATGACAATTCCGGGGCTTGCTTGGCGCTGAAGTTCGGCCACCCAGTGCTTCGCTTTTGTCAGGGACGAGGGCTTGGTGACATCGTAGACGACGAGGGCGGCTTGTGCATTGCGGTAGTACATTGGAGCGAGAGAGGCAAAACGTTCCTGGCCTGCAGTGTCCCAGATCTCGAACTTGATTGTGCGCGTAGGAAGAGAGCATTTCTGTGTCAGGAAGGCAGCTGGACGATGACGTTAGCCGGCAATTACGAGGTCATACTTGGGGATGCCTGAGGTTTTGCGGCTTTCCTGGAAATTTGACTGAACGTCACTATGCAGGGCGTGCCATTCATAACGCAGGCCCTGCGGAGAACGCAGCCAAGCTTCCCCTCAAACCAGAAGCGCTCGTCCAAGGATGTTCCTTACCGCCGATGGTGGGTTCTTTATTTTCCTGGAAATCATTGTTGACAAATCGGAGGACGAGCGATGACTGTAAGTGAGAAGAAAGCTTATCAGCAAGTGAAGTCGTAGAGCATTGGGAGGACAACTGTACCTTGCCCACGGCAGCCTCGCCTAGCAGAACCAGCTTGACACTGCTGCTCGGCTTCGCAGCATTTGCGCCGGCTGACTCGGACATGGCTGAGTCAGTAAAATGGAGTGTGAGATTGAAAGATAGCACGGATTAGGCCGTCGTGCAGAGAGCGACGCCTGACAAACAGTTGGGCGATCAGGCAGATGGATGGAGCAGGCGGATTCAGCAGTGATGCTGGTATCGAGGATTTGAAAGTTCTCTGTGTGATACGGGAGCTGTATTACGAGTTCCGGATCCTCGTGCTGGTGGGATGAGCTGAAGTTCGATATCGCAATCCACGGGGGAGCAGGAGGGTCTTGAGGCGGAGGTCGATGATGATGGTTGAGGTCCTGTTCCGGTTTAGCGCGAGCCGAACTTCCGCCAGTCACGGGATCTCACGTCGCTTGCTTGGCAGAGGGAGTATATAGAAATCAATTCAATGAAAGAAAGGTATTTAATTAGTTAATAAATGTGCGCGTGCTCTACGGTATATATGACTATTTCTATTGGCAGTGCTGACCACAAGGTTCAGACATATTCACCCAAGGAAACCATGTGGGTATTGGAGCCTCTCACAGATACATATTTTGTTCTACAGGGCGGAGTCATGTAGATTTAACAACTACTAGTAGTACCCACGCCATACAACTTCTTGAAATACACACTAGAGACCAACTTGAAAGGTGAGCGACAAAGACAAAAGTCTAGTAGTGTATTTAATGCCATCTATGCGAAGCATTGGTAGGTAACATAAAATGCAGTCCTGTAAACTTGAAACTGCCGAATTCATTCGGTTCAACATGTATGAGCATGAGTAGGCTTTGATACTAGACAATGCGGCAAAATAAATATAATCCTTTACTATATGCCTAGAAATAACCAGTCAATCTATTCTCCTAAATTAGTGATTCATATGCTCTATAGTGCGAATCTGGGTTGAAATCGGCCTGGTCATGACTTAAACACTTTGAGATTCAATGGCGGGAACACGAGAACGATAAAATGGAAATCAGATATAGGACGTGTGGAAGCGCGAAAGGTTTCTTCTACACGAAAAAAAAAAAAAAGACTGTCGAAGATCAATCTATGTCACTTTGATAAGGCAAGTTAGCAGCTCAGAGTGACGTCGAACTTATGATACTTATTGAAGAGATGTTAACTACTAGAATTTAAAAATGTGAGATAGTCAAGGCAGATTGATTAGAACGAAGACAGAGTTCTTAAACTCCACTCATCTAGAATTTTGAGGAAGAACCGTTCATGGACTGGGAGTTCTCGTTCCTTGGGCGCCGCCATGATCCACAGACTAGTGCCCAACGGGTATGCGAGATAATGCCAGGCGCCAGTGAGGCCCAGTCGGGCCCAGAACCTATCTGCCGATGCATCGACGGGCCCCGTATCGAAAACTGGCCTGGTGGTTCCTGGCTCGGCATTAGTCTCCAAGAAAATCTGCCCGACGCTCAGTCTATACCGCCCGATTCACAGCTGTCAAGTCCTAGCGACATGACATTTGGGCTACACGAACAAGTCCGTGCTTTCGAGAGCTAGGACAGGGATATGGCTTCTACGGAGCCGAGTCACAGGTCGAGGGCTAGAACTAAGTGTCCATTCAAGTGGAGAATGGAAACAAAAATTTGCGGGGATGGAAGGTAGATGATGAACTGACAGGCGCTTGAATTTGAATTTTGCGCGCGAAATTTATTATACAAGCATCAATAGACTCAAATACAAATATATGAAAAATCAAGAACTGCGCGTCAATAAACGTGCTATTGTGACCGTGAAGTCTGAAGGTCTAAGTCTTCTGGTATCAGCCCATGCATCCCATGCAATAAATTCCGTCCCATCTATGCCATAACGCCGTGGGAAGAAAATCGAATGAAAATCAGATAACCACAAGACAGCAAAGAGATAAAAACAAAACAAAAAGAAGGCACTTTTGAGAGGTCGAAATAGGGTCATCTCGGGATTGGTCGTATCATGAGGAAAAGAGGATGAGGCGAAGGTGACAAGTAGAGGTGAAGGTATCCGAGATAACAGCAAGGCGCACATGCGAAGACGAGAAAATAAAGACGAGAAAAAAGTGTCGACGCTGAAAATCCGAAACCAATGCAGGAAGAAAGAATTAAAAAGGGTATAACGTGGTCGCGCAAGGCCAGTGGCGAATCAACAGCAAAGATATGACCGAGAGTAAAAAAAAAGTCACAGAGTGAAAATAGTGTTACAATTGTCTGCAACTAGCTGTTAGCTTTGATGCCCAAAACGAGGCGGGTGCATTAAGGTACTCACCGAAAGAGAGCAAACTCCGAACGTAGAGACGTCAAAAGCCCAGGAACCATAGGCGCCTGACAAATCCAAAATATCGCCAGAAAGCAGGAGATGTGTGCTGATCAAGGGTATCATCGAAAGTGATTATTTGGGTGGTGGGGGAGGAGCACCAGGCTTCTTGACGCCCGTCGTGTCGTAGGCGCCTCGTCCCATGTTGAACGCTGACAGGTCTCGGAGAATCATGTTGAGGTCTGCGGAGGCGATCATTGTTAGAGAAGTTGGAGACGAAGATAGAGACGAAGCGAAGCGGTTGCGGCAAAGTGATTGTGAATGCGACGCGCAGGGTTAAGAATGAGATGGAATAACTCACCAGGTAAACACCACGAACGGTTCTTATATAGTAGTTATTTCTTTCTCAGCCAGGGAATCGCCAGACAAACGAACTCCCAATCCACCCCCCGTAGCAAAAGAGAAAGGAACCGAGTCTAGACAGGGACGGGCGGTGCAGGCGATGGGATGTGGATGCAGTCAAGATCGGAAGGCGGATCCTTTTTAAAAGTAGACCTGACGACACTGGAACAATGCGGGCGGCAGCAGGTTGTAGGGCAGGAATGTGACGACTGTAAGACCGACAAATAGAGAATGGCGGACGGCTGGTTTTAGAGGCCTCGACAGGTCGTCGCTGGTTGCTGTTTATGAGGGCTCCACCGGGAGATCGCGTCAATCGGATGTTCCCCCCAGGAAACGATAAGTCCGCAGCTAGCTAGCCAGGGAAAAATAGATGATTCAAAAAGATAGGCGCGAGGGTGGCTGCAGAATCAAGGCCATGAAATCGCGATCTGAACCAGCAAAACGGCTGAGAAGGGATATGAAGCCAAGTCGGCAAGGGAGACCCTGGAAAGGAGAAAGCCGCGGAACTGTGGTCCGGTAGATCCGGTTAAAAACCAGCGGATGTATCGCAAGGGAGGAGAAGGGAGAAGACAGGGAGGGCGTTTGATCGCAGGGAGATGAGAGGAGAGAGGAGAGGAGCGGAGAGAGGATAGGATAGGAGAGATGACGATAGATTGCGACGGTGGTCAAGTATGCGAGCAGAAGGAAAATAAAAGTCCGGAGGGAAGCCAGAGATAATTAAATAAGGCGAAACTACCTTCGGGTAACAGGGGCCTGGGAGCAGCGATTGCGTATGTAGATATAGCACGAAAGAAAGAAGGAAAGAAAAATAAAATAAAGGGAAATAAAAAAACAAAAAAACCGAATGAGATCAAATCAAATCAAATTGAAATAAAACAAAATCCAAAAAGACTGGGATGATCTTCCCTCTTTCCTTTTTCTGGAATAAAAAAAAAGTAATTCAAATCCAATCGAAAACTCCCCCCTCCCCCAAAAAAAAGGAAAAAGGGAAAAGGGAAAATCATAAAACCAGGCTAAAATCAATAAATCGAAATTACCAAAACCAACGCCAAACAGGAAATTAATCCAGATCATAAGCTTATAGGCCCCGGTTTTTCTTTGTTTAGCAGCGAGCGGCTCTCCCGCGTCCGCGTCCCCTGGTCCCGGGGAACAGGAACGTACCCCCTTTCTGCGTTCTCCAACGTCTGTTAAACCCGGTAGTGTTGCAGTAGCGCCAGGGCGGATCGGGGCCTGAATCTGATTTTTGCTATCGATGGGATACCCTTTGATCCATCACAATTCGATCGTGGATCTATCTAGTCCCGCGGCCCCCCCTTGATCCCAAAATTTGTTTGGAAACCCTTCCCTGCCCCCCCCGGCCCAACAGACGAAAGTACCGTGCAGCTCGCAGACGCTTCCCGAGAGAGATCACCCTGATCCAGATGAGCTCTCTGGTGTGCTCCACTCAGAAGGGGAAGCTAGGAACCGAATCTCCGGGCTACCCTCTTGCATAAGTGGAGAAGGGGGAGCAGCCGCAGGAACAGAAACGGATCCATCCGAACTGGACATCGCGTGGTCGGGCTCCATCGGAGAGATGGATCATTTTTTTTAACTGGATGATTCCTGGTCACTAGCCCTCCCACCCTTCCCAACCCTAATGCCAGGGGTCCCATTGGGGGCGCTGACATATGATGCCTAGGCAGAGAGACTTGAGAGGTCGAGTGACGGGATGTGTACTCTGTAAACCAGAAGACCTATCCCCTAGCCAACCTAGGTACTTTCATCTGCTGTCGCGTGGACCTAGACTCAACCTAGGCGCAACCTAGGAAGCCCAGAGATCCATCTATCAAGTAATCAAGACCAGACATACGGCTTGCCAGGCGGCCCTCCGTGCAATCGCCGAGTGTATCCTACCCTATCCAGTCGAACACGCTCAACACATCACAGGTCAATCACAGGTCAAACTAACCCCAAAATTTAAAAAGACAGAAAGAAAGAACGAACGATCAATAATACACGAGAAGAGTCTCGGAAGCCTTGTTGTGGCCCCCCCTCCAATCACTTGTCGGTTCGTGCCCCTTGGGCGCAACATCGTCACAGCCATCTCCAAACAAAGCCAATCGCCATCAAATCGCCCCCCGTCCCTTCCTGCTTTGCAACTTTGTGCGATACCCGTCCTTTTGCCTTATCCAGCTGTTTATAAACTACTATTGCCGTTTCTATTCCTGTTCCCCTTTCCCTTTCCCTTCCACTTCCATTCTCTCAGCTTCGATCGATCCGAACCTGGATCCATCATAGGGGGTGGGCCCCCCCCCCGGCCACTATCCACCACCAGGCCGAAGGGCCCCATCATCGCCAGCGTCTCGATGAATCAGAGCCGCCAGCGAGCCCACTCCCGGTCTCGGTTACGTATGAACATTCTTCTCGCCTTCTAGCCTTTCCAGTCTCCCGGGTGCCTGGGTCACGGTATGGGCGATACCAATGTTTAGCCGTAAATTCTCCATGGAAACATTCTGGATTCCTTCTTTCTCCGTCCGGGAACTGCAGAAAACAGTTACACGTCCCTGCCCCACCCCCATATCCTTCCCCTTTTTATCTGTATGTACACTTGTACACTTGTACACTTGTACGCAGTATTTGTATATACATTGTATCTTTTGATTCCGCGTACACGATCCTTAAGGCATGTACTCTGGATGGAAGTATACTTCCATCATACCCACACCCAGGTACATAGTATATTAAGGGTGCAGTTGACGCAAACTAAGGATTTTGCCACACTGGAGCCGCGCCCTTCATCCAGCCACCATTGTTACTTTTCTCCGGTGGAGGGTGTGACGGGACAGACCAGTCGCGGAGTCGCTGCTCCTGATTCAACGCGCCAGGTGTCCTTCCTTCCCCCACTCCGGGATGGTTAGACAGCCAGGTTCGTAAGCCTGTTTCAGCCGTGCCACTGACTCCTAGTGGCCGGGGAACAGGATGCACATTAATATTGGAGCAATCTATTGCAATCGGGGCTGGGGATCTACCGTGGAATATCCTCCGGGGCCGTTAGCAAGATCGAGACGACTCTGGTGAAACTTCGGGATCCCCACGGATGTCAATAGCGAATGTGATATCCGTATCCATATCCCAAGGAATCGTCCTTTTCCCGTTGTTGGGGTGCTCACTCGTGTTACTCCAAGCCTCTGATGGAGTTCTCTGCCTATCTTTGTTGCCAGGACTCGTTTCCTATTCGCCATGATGGGACCAGTGCCCGAAAGACTGGCTCCGGAGGGATAGTGACGATGATCCTTTGTGGGGCGCACGCGGTAGAGACGCCCCAAATAATGGATCCGACGGTATTTACATTGCACTAGGGCGACTCGATGCGGGCAGGGTACGCAGTTCCGTCGGCGAACAAAAAGGCAGTTGTGGAATTTCCAGCAAAACGAGCTTCCTCTTCGTCCCTGGTGGACCCGGCAACTGGGGGACAGTCTCCGTCTTCGGGAAGACCCCGTTCTCTTACAGCTAGAACCGCGCTAGAAACAAAAAATAAAACTAAAAACTAACGAGGAAGACCCATCGGGTCGACCTGTTTTGATCGTCCAAACAGGAAGGATTGTTACTGTTGGTCAACCAGGCTCCTCCGGTCTTTCTTCTTACTCCGTTCTCCCCGTTGAGGACCTTGTGTTCAATGGGTGTGGAAGTTCGCAACGGGGGGCCTAGGTTCACATGGAATGAGGTCTAGGATTCCCATCAGGCTTTAACGGCCCGTCCTTCGATCCAGGGCTCTGGTCCCGTTGGTTCCTTGGGTTGCTGGTCTCTATCCCGAGCCGATCCTGTCGGATGAGCTCGCCACAACGGGTTCCTGGACGTGTCTCCAGAGTTCGGCTCGATGCATTAGTTCTCCCGCGGAAACAAGGTTTAGCTGGATGCATGAACTGGACTGTCGTTGTTTTTTGTTGGTCTCCATGGACCTTGAACCCACCATATCATATCGCAGTCGATCCTTACTTACATTTCCCTTCCCGGAATAGAGTATATGAAGCTGCCAGTGTACATGTACAGCTCGCCAGTGCAGGTTACCAGAATTCAGCGGTGACAGTACAATTGTCCGATCGGTATACCGGACGTAGACAAGATTGTCGTCCCGTGCGCAGCTGCAGCCTGCCTGCAGGGTGGCGCTGGACCAGGACCAGGGACCAGGATCAACTGGAAGCAAATAATCAAAGCCGAAGCCGCCTTGCAGTGACGAGAATTCCCAAGCAGGGAGGCCCCCTGGCGGTTCTTTGTCCTGACATCCGTCGATCGATTTGTCAATCCCTCAAAAATGCGGCCGTTTTGCTCATTGTTTGCTGGGCCACCGCTAGACAGGCCATTCGTCCAGCCATTGGTAGCTTCGGCGATGTGATTCATGGTGGCGTGGCTAGGGCTGCGCGGAAGTGAAGCCGGACGATCCTAGCGAGAATTGTCCTGGAAATTCAGCTCCATCAACAGAAGCCTTCTGGAACAAGTGGACACAAAAGGAGATCCACCAGTCCACCCAAAACGAAATCCACCATCGCCGGGCCTGGAAGCGTACGGGATTCCGCTGTGCTCCGCAGCAGCCATCGTGAAAGGGAAGAGACGAGCAATAAAAGAAAAAATGAAGATAGCCCTGCACCCACCCGAGGTTCTGGAACCTGTAGCCTATAGCCTATGATCCACGATGTATCGGTCGACCGAATAGCCCGGGCTCTAAAAGTGTCTACTACGGAGTAGGGCCCCCGGAACTCCCACCCGCCTCTGATGAGCCCTGTCGACGCGCTGAGTCCACCCCTTTTTTGGAGCTGCCAAATCCCTCGATTCACTCTCCAGTTTGATGGCTGAAATCGTCGGATGACCGCACTGCGGCGAGACCCGCGATGCAAATCCTTTGCTAGCGCGCCGCCCTCCGTCGCCGGAAATCATAACTCATTCCCGGTGGAGATGGCGGCCCCATTTGGGAGGGGGACGAGTGACAGCTTCCAAAACACTCTCCAAGCTCGCAGGTGCCAGGTGAGCAGAATAATGACGATCGCCAACTCTCCACCGCCCCGACACCCATCATGTCGGGTTCGATCGTCCTTCCTTTTCCTCCCTGCCGGGTCAGCCGCCCCTGATTCTCTCTCCATTTCGCGTCGCCCTAAGATATAGTGACGCAGGTTCAGTCTCGAGGCATGGGGGCGATTAGTATATTTGCCCAGATCGAGCCATACACAGTGCAATATGAGATACACTTCACGCCAGGGCGACCCACTGCAGGAGCTAAAAAAGAGCCAGAGAGGGTCCGGCTTCTTCACGAGGGTTTCCGCGGCCAGTCGAATATCAACGGCTGATATTTGCAGCCCACTAGCGCTCATCAGTGGGGATTCACGGCTTTCAGCCGTCGAAATGCGAGGTTGGAGAGAGAGACCAGCCCCCTGGCAACGAGAAACAAAAAAAAAAAAAAGTAAAGAAGTGGCTGTCTCGTCAGATCGCGAATGAATCATGACACATCCCCGAAATGCAAATGCAAAGCACGACACTTTGGTTATGCATTGCAGCGTCGATCGGGACTTGGGACAATCACTTCACCGTACATGTACACCCACTGAACTGCATCACTTGACTGGAGTTGACACTAGATGTTGCAGTCGATCTACTGCACCATGCGCCTTTGTACGCCGTGCAGAGACATCAGAAGCATCAAGGAGGCGCAGACACCCTAGCTTGTATGTACTCCGTACATGAGAGAGATTAGATCTGGCGGCTTTTATCGATATATCTTGCAGATCCGCGCTATTCTCCCGTGATCAAAAGTCACATCAACCTGTGGCCCTCGTCAAGCTAGATTTGGTCTCACCCAGCGATCGTCCAATCTCGCGCTGCGCCCGATGAGAATGTGCCCCCCGACCCGCATCGTGCATTAAACTAGGGGATCGACCTTGAGGGGATCGGGGAAGCAGAGTTCCCCCGATGCAAGCTGTCGAATCCGTCCACTCGGGCCCGGCTGATACGTCACATCCATTCCTCTGCCGATGGGCTGCCACCCAATGACATGATGGTCGGACACCCCGACCGCTTGATCTTCAGCCAGGTTTGACAGAAAGATGCATTGGTATGCAGGGACCTATCGAGCCCCCTTCCAAGAATGACAGAAAAGACTGGGACTGCTGTGAGGCGCGTTCCTGAACCCTATATTACGAGGTGCTTTCATTTCTTGACGCGTCTATTGCTTTTCTGCCAGTAGTGGTGCCTTCAGAAAGAGCCAAAAATGAAGTGAAGTCTAAATGTGAACCTGTCACATCTGGATTTGGAATTAATATGTACAGGCCATATCCAACTACGGTATGTCCTGTCGCCACCCTCTTCTTCCTCCCTCTCAGGAAATCGACTCCTCTCGCCGGGGATCAGGACCGCGAGCAAACGATGTAGTACGCCATTTCGAACTACCGACGGATGTCCCATTAGCAAACAATATCTTTAGTGACCCCCATTTCCCCCGCCTCCAGATTGACTCACCTGTTCATTGGTTTGGCAAATCAGCGTCCGGGGCCCCTTGCCGACGCCCTTCGAGATATCCTTCACGGTCTGATCATCGTCCGGCCCCTTGTCATTAGCGTCCGAGTCAATCGCTATGCCTAGACTTTCGCATTTTTCGGCCAAAATTCGCCGCAATAGCGCACTCTTCTCGCCAATGCCGCCGGCGAAAACGAGGGCGTCAACCTCGCCGCCCAACTTGACGTAGTAGTTTCCAATGTATCCTAAGATGCGGTCAACGAGGATGTCAAAGGCAAGTTTGTGCTCCTCCGACGGCGGATCTTTGACTGCAATCTGTGAGAAATCGGTGGTTCCGGTCAAAGCTTTCCAGCCGGACTTCTTGTTGAGAATCTCCTCTGCCTAGTTATGACGCGACGAGTCAGTGATCATGAATGATGGACAAAGAATGGGCTCGCTGATTACCGTGCTAATATGCATCTCCTTGGTGCTTGCAGGACTCAGGTTTCCGGCTTCGTTTGTATAGTGGAAAACTAACCTGCAGCCACGAGGTAAATCAGAATCGTCATCACCACGGATATCTAGCGACAATAGGGCCATGATCACTCACGAGGGATCTATATCGCCGCTTCTTGTCGCTCCAGGCAAACCTGCTAGGGGTGTGAGGCCCATTCTGTCCGCCTGTTAGCGCGCAAACTCCATCTGGATCCGCAAAAGTGGGAGATCTCACGAGGTGTCGATGGATTTGCCCTCCTTGATCGCACAGATTGAAGCCCCACTTCCGATGTGCATCACGATCAAGTTGGTTTTCTCCGCCGGCTTGCCCAAGAATTCGGACACAGAACGAAGGATGAAAGAATAACTGATTCCGTGGAATCCATATTTCCGGAGTCCATTTGCCTTGGCGATATTCTGGTCAATCGGATACGTCCTCACATGGAGAGGCATTGTCTGGTGGAAGGCAGAATCGAAGAAAGTTATGCTTTTCACGCTCGGAAGCTCTTTCCTACAGAGCCGAATAATTTCCAGAGCCGAGAAATTATGTCTGTTGCGAAATCGAATCGTCAGTATTCATATCTGAGTCTGGAAGTTTCAATGTAGTCATAGTTTTTTCACGTACAGCGGCGCCAGGTCTTCTAGTGCTTCGAGATGATGGAGCGTGTCATCATTTATCTCAATCGCTTCATGATAGTCGCCGCCGTGGACAACGCGGTGGCAGATATACGCGAGATCATTTTCGCTGGCGACCTCGGATAGTTCGGGATCGCTGAAGCAACGCTTGAGGATGTACATGAACGCATCTTGCGGCGTGTTCAACTTATCCTGTAGTTGTTCCTTCTGCCTGAATTCGCCTCGCTGGTATTTGAAGGTGGATGGTGGCGCCGTGATGCCAGACACCTGTACATCGGCGATGGCGCGTGGTGGTTTCTCAAATGTGTAGAAGGTCACTTTAACCGAGGACGAGCCAGCGTTGACGGCCAGGATAGATTTGACCATGGCTGTGTATGGAAGGCAAGCAAAGCCGTACTCTTGCGCAAGAATGAGGTGAGATTTGGTCGAGCGACCAGCGTTGTGAAGGTGATGTCAGGTCGGGGTGGCCGATGTGACGTCGTCGGGAACGAAAGGTGCCAGTGCCACCTGGGGCAGTCGTGTAATATATCCCCCCAACCGCCGGATATGGCGAGATCCATGGCATGACCCATCCATGTCGTAATTGTCTCATACATTTCCTTCAAAGTTTGTTTTCACATTTCCCAATCCTCTATCTACATCATGATCGACTGATTCGTTATTCTCGATTCATCGTACATCTACAATTTATGCTTCGCGGATCCCGTCGCTCCCGTGCCGATCATCTGTGAGTGCCAAACTCTCGCAACAATGCCCGGAGAAGTCATCGACCATCCAAATCCAGCACCGCTGCCGTCACATCTGCCGGATTTTCTAGAGCAGTTGGAAATTCAAATCCCTACCGAAACTCTCAATCAAGAAACATGCGATGCCTTACTGAAGTTTCGGAAAGCGGCTTTGTACATCGCAGCGGGTAAGTTAAGTATACGGCCTATGAACGAAGCAATGTAATTGACTGACCCACAGCGATGATATTCCTGCGTGATAATACTCTCTTGAGGAGGGAACTTACAGCTGATGATATCAAACCTCGTTTGCTAGGTGACTCAATCTGCTTCTTTCTTGACCTGTCATTCTTTACTCATATTGTCTCTTTAGGACATTGGGGAACATGTCCTGGTTTAATCTTGGTATATTCTCACCTGAACTATATTATAAAAATGAAAAATCTTGATATGCTCTTTGTGGTTGGTCCAGGACATGGGGCACCTGCCATCCTGGCCTCCTTGTGGCTAGAAGGCTCCCTGGACAAGTTCTACCCGAAGTATACTCGGGATTCTCAAGGCCTTCACAATCTCATTTCCTCATTCAGCACGACAGCCGGGCTCCCAAGGTCAGTCTCTCGAGGACCTCACTATCCGAGCCAGCTAACATTTTCAAAGTCATATCAATGCCGAAACGCCTGGCGCCATTCATGAAGGCGGAGAGTTGGGATATGCTCTGGCTGTATCCTTTGGCGCTGCCATGGATAACCCCAATCTCATTGTTCCCTGCGTCATCGGAGATGGTGAAGCTGAAACTGGACCTACAGCTACGTATGTTCAATCTTTCATATCCAGAAGGATAGCTGCAATTCCTGACTGGAAAAGCTCCTGGCATGCAATCAAGTACCTAGATCCCGAAGAGTCCGGGGCTGTTCTTCCTATTCTTCACGTCAATGGATTCAAGATCAGCGAGCGCACGATATTTGGCTGCATGGACAACAAAGAGCTTACGGCTCTGTTTACTGGGTATGGATACCAGGTTCGCATTGTGGAAGACATCAATGATATTGACACAGATCTTCACTTTTCTATGTCCTGGGCCGTGGATGAGATTCACAAAATCCAGCAGGCTGCCCGATCTGGCCGGCCAATTTTTAAGCCCAGATGGCCAATACTTGTTTTGCGCACTCCAAAGGTAGGCTTGCCCAAACAGAATACCTCAAAAGACATCTTAAGCTGATTCCATATTCTAGGGATGGTCGGGACCAAAGCAACTCAATGGCCAATTTATCGAAGGCTCTTTCCACTCCCATCAGGTACCGCTACCAAAGGCCAAGACCGACAAAGAGCAGTTAGCTCTATTACGGGCCTGGCTCTCCAGTTATGACCCACAAGAGCTTTTCACAGAGACCGGCGACATTGTCGACGAAATCAGATCTGTAATCCCGACCAACAATTCAAAGAAGCTCGGTCAGCGCATTGAAGCATACAACTGCTACGTCGCACCAAACCTTCCGGACTGGAAAATTCTCTGCGCGAAGAAGGGGACAGAGGAGAGCGCCATGAAAGTAGTTGGAAAATTCATCAACGACACATTTATCAGGAATCCCCACGGCGTTCGACTATTCTGCCCTGACGAGCTGGAAAGTAACAAGCTCGATGCCGTGTTTGATAACAACAACCGAAACTTCCAGTGGGATGAGTTCTCTAATGCGCGTGGGGGTCGAGTTATCGAGGTACTTAGCGAGCATCTGTGTCAGGGGTTCATGCAGGGATACACCCTTACTGGTCGCGTGGGTATATTTCCGTCATACGAGAGTTTCCTCGGCATAATTCACACTATGATGGTACAATACGCCAAATTCATCAAGATTGTGAGTTCAAATGCCTGCCTGCTTATGCTTTTACTCACCCGGTAACTAAATTATTGATCAGGCCAAAGAAACTCAATGGCATAGCCCCGTTAGCAGTATCAACTACATCGAAACCAGCACTTGGACGCGCCAGGAGCATAATGGATTCTCCCATCAAAATCCCTCATTCATCGGGGCTATCCTCAATCTCAAACCCACAGCCGCCCGCGTCTATTTACCACCAGACGTAAATACTTCCCTGTCAACAATTCACCACTGTTTGAAATCAAAGAATTATGTCAACCTCATGGTTGGTTCCAAGCAGCCGACACCCGTCTACCTGACAGCAGAAGAGGCAGAGAACCACTGTCGTGCTGGAGCCTCTGTTTGGAAGTTCTGCAGTACAGACGACGGATTAGATCCTGATGTGGTACTGGTGGGTATTGGTGTTGAGCTCACATTTGAAGTCATCAAAGCCGCAGCCCTTCTGAAGCAACGTATACCGACCCTGCGCGTCCGCGTCGTCAATGTGACAGATCTCATGATCTTGGGCAACGAAGGGCAACACCCACATTCCATGGAAACTGAGACATTCGATAGTCTTTTCACCGAACATGAGCCCATCCATATCAATTATCATGGTTACCCAACTGAGCTGAGGGGACTACTATTCGGTCGGCCACGACTCGACCGAATTTCGATTGCTGGGTACATGGAGGAGGGCAGTACGACCACTCCCTTTGATATGATGCTCTTCAATCGGACCTCGCGTTATCATATAGGACAAGCGGCTGTCCGTGGTGCGTCGAAGCGCAATGAAAGACTCCGTATTCATCAGCATGAGCTGGTTGCCGAGTTCGAGCATAACATTGTTGAAACGAGGAAGTATATTATTGATCATCAGCAGGGTAAGTTACCATACTTTTCAAGTTCCTGGAACTCAGTATTTGCGTAATACTGACACTACTATACTAGACCCGGATGACACATACGATGTACCGACATTCACATAGACGTGATTCAAAATTTTACAGGTTACACCAGTTATGTGGCTTTTCCCCACGATGAAGCCGATAGGGTTAGGTAGTCAGGATTCACATAGAACGTAGGGACAATGGTGATCAAGGCTCGTGTCGCGTCTCACATGAATCCACCTATTTAAACTTGAATGCCGGCCCACGTTAGTAGAAAACCGGCTGCTGAGCCGACGGTGGGTCCGCACACCTCGAGGACATGATGATCTCAATAGGCAAAATCCGCCTTGTTTGAAGCGCTTGTGGGTAATATGGGTAATTGGTATGTATGGTTGCTTTGACGGTCGCTACACGGAGCGAACCCCTTAGCCCGGGAGATCCAGAAGGGCTGAAATTGAGCACGGTCACAGATTCGGAATGGATGCGGATGTGCATCCCGTGCACATTTAAGGTACCCTAGACATACTAGTATATTGCTTCTCCTTTTATAGTAGGACCGAAGATTTTCGAGAACACATTATCGCCACACTATATGTCATACTAATCTTCCTGGAAGACTTCGAAAATCACAATACAATAATTATTTGAGACCCTTGAGTAACCAAGGGTCCTCAAGGATGGATAGACATCGAGCAGGTGATTTTATAATCCCTTCATGTTTCAAAGCTGCAGGGCCCCGGATGATACGAATCTAGACGCTGTCAGATTTGTCAGAAACAAGCAGCATCAAGCCTTACTCCTGCATGCGTCAAATCCAAATAGGATGTCGCTGCATGGAGGCCAAGGCGTCATAAGCCAGCAGTAAGCCAGCAGTAAGCCAGTAAGCTGGTAGGTAGTTGAACACGAGGAATCTGCAATGATATAGCTGAAAACGAAACTCTATCTCAGAGCCTCTCATTCCTAGAACTTTCCTAGAACTTTTCCTTGTCCAACCCACGTATCATCGTCAATATACATATTGCTCGGACACGGACACGGAAGTGTCGGCCGGATTCAAAAAAAACCGCCCCAGAACCTCCAGAGTTGGTTGTGACTTGGCACTATAAGCCCCGCGGCACTAAACCTAGACGGGAGGATCTTGCGAGGCCAGTGCTGAACGAACAGCAGCGGAACTGCTTTTCGGCCCGAATCCCTACGAGATATGGAGAATTTTGCATAGTACCTGGGCTTTCATGTCTTACTTCATAGGGCACAATGCAATGTCGCATGGCGAGGCTGATCCACTTCGCGGTCAACTCTCCACTTGTTCAATTTTTTCCTTCGCCGTTCCAGCCATTAGCCCAAGCCCGCTGTGAATATGAAGGTTACGAGTCATCGCGAGTCGGGATTGGTTCTCCCGTCGGATAGGCGTGGTTTGCAGCCGGGTGCCTCTCGCAGTGGAGGAGGTGACTCAAATATCTTGCGACCTCCCACTCGCAAGCTTGCGAGCCGATTCCCTCACTTAGGGCTAGCGTCGCTGCTCAGCGTTGATACTTTACATACATCTTCTTTATATACTCTGCCAAGGCAAAAAGCTGCTGCCTTTTTTCTATTTATAAAAGGCCTTTCTTGAAGGCTTTGAAGTCTTATTATTTTGTATGAGACTTTCTTTCATTCCCATCCTGGCCTCGTCTGCAGCCTTATGAGTCAAACGGCTCATCGTCCATCAAATCCATATATCCGTTGTCATCCGAAGCATTACCTCCTTTTTCAAACGATAACGGCAATCCCTCGAGCATTAGTGTCGTCTCATATTCTTCTTCGCCAATCTATACCTTGACTGACACGCCTTTCATATAATTACCCAACCCCACCATGAGCGGACAGCAACTACTTCTGGGCTGCCATGCCAAAATCGAAGGAATTGGCACGTCTTATGGATACGTCCCGACGTTTGGAGCTGGAATCGCCTATTGCGTCCTCTTTGGCCTTTCGATGATCGCACACACGGCTCAATTCTGGTGGAAACGAACATGGTGGGCATCTGTCTTCAGTATCGGATGTCTAGTAGAAGTGATCGGATGGGCTGGCCGAACTTGGTCCTCCAAATGCCCGTATAATTCGACCGCATTCTTGATGCAGATTTCCACACTAATCATCGGTGAGTTGCAGTAGTATAAATTTACTGTTCCAGCCCTGCTAACCAATTAACTCTAGCTCCAACATTCTTTACCGCCGGCATCTACGTTATTCTTGGCCGCTTCATCCAAATCCTGGGCCGCGAGTCCTCCATCCTTCGACCAAGCTTATACCTCTGGATCTTCTGCACCTGCGATGTGATCTCGCTTGTCATTCAAGCCATCGGTGGCGGCATGGCCTCTGCCCAGGCAAACAAAATCGGCGGCAACACGGCCCCCGGAACGCACACCATGGTAGCAGGTATCGTCTTTCAGCTCTTCTCCATCACCATCTTCGTCATTTGCGCCGCAGACTTCGTCCGTCGTTGTATACGCCTTCGTCTCCTGCAGAACCTGACCGGCTCCGCTATTCCTCTTTTCGGCGCGATGATCCTCTCCGTGCTTTGCATCTACGTGAGAAGCATTTACCGTACTATCGAGTTATCGCAGGGTTGGTCAGGTTACCTGATTACCCACGAGAGTTACTTTATTGGACTGGACGGTGCTATGATGATTGTTGCCGTCGCGGTCTTCAACGTTCTCCACCCAGGTTGGCTTCTTCCTAAAAACTCAGCTGATTCTAACAAGCGAGACGGTGGCTCTGTTGATGAGGTTGAGTTGAACCGTTCCTCCGGAGACCAAAGGGTCTAGAGCCTCTCTTTCTAATTTCATTTTGCATGCTTCCACGGTGTTTGATTTGAATGTCCGTTGCAGATAGATACCTTACACTCTAATCATACCTCAGAGCTTTCGCAGCAACTTTATAGCTGCAATCAAACAAGACTTCGATAAAGTAAAATACTAAGTATCAGTTTAGAAACTACAAGCGTATGATGAACTTGAAGGAATCAATAGACGACGCAAATAAGATCCACACTAAGTAAAAATGTGTAACCGACGCAACACAAAGCAGGTAGTACAGCCTCCGGAATATTCTGAACAAATTGTTCAAAATGTAAGGCATTAGACTCAAATTTCAGCATAATAAAATCGCGTCACCCACCAAGCGTCATTCGAGAAAAACTGACACCTCCATCAACCCCTTAAACACCTTGCTCGCTTATAACATCATAAATCATACGCCATCCACGGCCTCAATCCAGCCGAAGGTAGCACCAATGGCCAAGGCGGAGACAGCCCAGACAACACCCCAGGTAGCCGCACCTTGAACAGAGACATTCTGGATAGTGCCAGCAATTTGCACAGTCGTGTTGAGCAGAACGCTGGTTGCGAGAATGAGCGTTCGAGAGATAAGAATGCGAGTCTTGGTAGACAGTTTACACCAGGTCCTGTGGTAAATATCCACAATCAAGTACTCATCCTCGCGGTTTGCAGGCTGTTCTTCTTCGGTTGTATCTTCACGGTGTCCTGTTGAGCTGACAAACAAAAAGTCACGTATGGCGTAGCCGGCAGGAATGAGCGTCACGAAAAGAACGGGAAGGCCGGCAGGGCCGGCATGGGCGGCGCTGATATCTGGAAGACTTTCAAAGTGCACGACGAGCTGAGCGGGGAGCCATGATGCATAACTACTGTACAGCACCACACTGAAGATTGAAGTTGCGGCGAGGACAGTATAGATGGTGGTGGGGGTGTCCTGTAGAATGGTTCGGTTGGCCACTGCGCTGGACGGCGCATGGGAAAGGTCGTGGACCGAAGCAGGTCGACGCAGGAACGCAAATGGAATGACGGTCGAGAGAATGGTTATCAAATATGAGGCAAGGGTTGAAGTTGGTCGTACGCCATAGAAGAAAGAGAGGAGGGTGAAGGTGGGTTGATGGGTTAGGAATAGGAATGATGCGACATCCCAGCCTGCGCAATTGCGACACTTCGATTAGCTCGAGTCCCTTTCTCTGAGCAGCCGGACTGTACTCATTTCGAATACCAAAAGTTCAAAAGGGTTCACGTACTGTCAAACCCAAGAGCCCACGCCAATCCAACCTCCGCGGCTCTCCATGCCACCAATCCCCCCACTTCCCACCATTCCTCCAGATGTTTGCTGACCAGACCGAGCTCGCCATGCGTGACATCTGCAGCCAATGTAAATAGAATAGAGCTCACGACCAGACTGCTAAAGACTACCAGGGCAAACCGAGCTGCTGATGGAATGCGCGCCAACGGTGATGGATGGGCAATTGCTGTCAATGCATCTTTGGGATCGCGCGCCGGGGACGCGGGGAGCGCTTGGTTCTGCATCGGCGAGGTTCTCTTTCTCGGAGCCATGGCAAGCTTCACACTGTCGAATACAAGTAGCAGCTTGAGGAAGCAAGGTGGCACAAAGCAACGAAAGAGAGGCAGTGTGGAATGTTTGGCGCGGCGGTGTGAGTGCGTGATGATGTCACTACTGAAGCTTCCAAGGTCGCGTCTGCAAATTTCAAGGTCAACTACGATGTAAGGCACTCCACTGAAGTGGACACCAGGGAAAGTCTAGGCATGAATAATACGTGAATGACTTCAAAATTACATGGAATGGCTGCTCTGCTTAATCCTCGTTTTCGCCCTCGTTCTCGGCCACAGCGAACTCGGCCGTTCCGCTCTCCTTGCCTCTGTTATCCCGCACGACAATTCGGTACTTGCCTTTGTTCCAGAGATCCTTGATAGTAAGCTCTCGTGTACGGCCGAGACTCTCAATGTCACCGATCCGCTCCAGGGTGCCTTCCAGGTGCTCGTCGAATCCTTCAATGGCACAAATCTCCCGGAATGCGAGCTGCATAGGGACGGAATCGGCGCGTACCATCGCGCGTGAGTCGATGGTGAAGATATTCTCGTGATCGTAGGACTGAATGAAGTCGGCGCGCGTCATGATCTCACGCGCCTCGTGGAGAGGGATCTCGGGCAGGATATGACCTCTCTCGGGGTCGTAGGTATTTTCCATTTCCTTCTCACGATCAACCAGGGCCTTAGCCAGGACCATGGCAGCAGACTGAATTGGATCTTAGTAAATTCTCCTCATTTCCGATCGAGTTGGGAATTTAGCTAGAAGAGCACTTACCGAATACTTTTGCTCGTCCATCACATCATCATCCATCTCCATTCCGAGGATCCAGCACTTGTTGAGCACCCAAGTCTTTTCGGCCCGGCAGATTTCATTGCAAGTTTTCACAATATCGGGAGTCTTGGCCACTCGGTTCAGGAAAGAGAGTCGACCACCCACCTTATCGTAGACCTCCTCCAGAGTTTTAGATGGCAAGTCTTCGCCGTAGAACTGCTTGCGGTACTTTTTCAGGGCAGTCATAGCCTTGTCTTTGGGTAGATCGGTGACGGGGACGACCTCCATCCGGGTTGCATAGCGCTTCAGACGCTCATATACCCAGTAATCATCGCTGTTCAGGACTGTTGGAAGAAATTAGTGATGAAAATCCTGATATGATAGGGCGTTGAAACTTACTCGTCGTGACGAGGCCGCTGGCAGCCCATTGCTCGGCTCGCTGCTGGATCATTTCCAGTAGATCCTGTCCATCGTGATCATCCCGAACCAAATGAGTGCTGTTGACTATGAGGACCAAAGGTGGCTTTTTCGACTTTCTTCTGGTCAAAGCAACCTTCTCCAGCTTGTTGAAGGCTCGCTCGATGTCTAGCAGGGCGGTGGTATCGCGCGGGCCACGAATGCTAAACAAACTTCCGATATAGCTGTACGCTTTGTCAGAAAGAGTTCAAAGGTTGATTGAGACGAGCTGGAACATACTCCTCGTGGAATTCGTAATCAAGAGCCTTGCCCAGACGGATCCGGAAGATTTCGAGGTCGGCATGGGCCTCGAACATGGCACATCCATCGCCATTGATCTTGCGCATGGCTTCAAGAAGCATGGACGTTTTTCCGGTGCCCTTCTCGCCGATGAGTAGATAGTAATGACCACGGCGCCGGCCGGCCACGATGTCGTCAATCCGCATTTGCTCGTCTCGCGTTACCCAATGCTCCTCATGGCTATACTGGTGCTTGCCAGATACAACACCTGCAACTTCAAGAGCAGGGTCACCTGGATTGAAAGCATTGTCCATCTTATCCAGGATCAAGTACTTATAGTACTGATGATACGAGTAACCCGCGAGTCTATGATGGGGTTAGTTGAGGACTACCATGATGCATGGGAAAAAGCAAGCGTACCCAAGAATGGCAATAGATGCGGCCGTCGTGGCTGCTGTCTCGAGCATTTTCAAAATCGTGGATTTCAGGGTTGGGTCATCGTTCTTGCGACCCTGGCCATGGTTCTCATCCGAGTCATTCTGATCCGTCGGGTCTGGGTTATACTGGCCCGTGTTCTTTGGGTCAGAGGAATTAAATCGCTGAAAATTGTATGGAACAAATTGCGCAGAAGGCCTGAATGGCCTCGGCAGACCCTGTCGGGCGGCGCGAGACAGAGGCTGCGCGAGCCGATTCCATGGCATCTTGGCTGGATGTCGTCGTGTCTTGGCGAATATACACTGTGCGGACCTAGTCCTTCAATAAAGGCAAATAGATATACAGGACTTTTTTTGGACCCTTTTTTTGGAGTTTGTTTTTAAACAATGTAGCGCGGTTAGAGGCTGCAGGCGAGGCCGATCAGTGCACCTCGTCACAGCCGTAGAAGGGGGGGTGGGCGATGCAGACAGGCGGGTGATCGGACTCTCGGCGCCACACCATCAGGGGGTGACTTGTTGGGAAAGGGAGTGGACGGGCAGATAGCCCAAGGTGTGCAAGACAAGAAGGGATGTAAAAAACGAAAGAGAATGAACGACTGGAGAAGTATAGGGAAAGGAAAGAGAGGAAGGGAGACGGCGTTGTGGCTTAGTCGCGGTGTGGAGTCCTCAGCCTCGATCGCCCAGGGCTCCTATAGGCTTGGCGGTCGTCGTCGTGTTGGCTGTGACGTGTCTGAGAGTGCAACTGGATGCGAAGAGCTATCATTCAGGCTGACATTAATGGCTGAAGGGTTGTGCACCGGTTGTCTTGTTTGTCTTCCAGATTAGGGGGGCCGCAGAGCCAGCGTGGTTCTCCCCTAGGTAATTGAGTTTTCATTCCCTCAAATCGCTCTACAATGAACATACCGTTTAGAAGATATTCCAGACAAGCCTTAGCGCGATGCAAGAATATAATCATTGGTAGTCTTAGAATGGAATCGGGAGAACTATCGACGGTTCTTGGCTGGTCAAGTTGTTTGGTACTTTTGGAAGGACTGTTTACCCCCGTTTTCTCAGGCCAAAACCTGCTCTGCGCTGGTCGGCAAGCTTGCTGAGGCTACCAAGGTAAACAATCGAGCGAAGGCTTGATTGGCTTCTGCTTGAATGGCTTCTGTTTGAATCGCTGCTATTTAAATCACTACTATGCTACTATTTGAATCGCTGCAGTTTCCATTGCTGCCCTTGTTATTATTTTGAATTCGAACTGTATTAAGTTTTATAATACTACTATAATATTCGCTGACTTCCTCTAATTCTCTTCTCTATTTTCCACTTCCATGGCACATAATACTTTGCTGGCCAAAGTGGAGAATTCTCTCCGCGGTGGCTTCCCCGAAGTTGAACCCACCGCCCGAGCACTTCCGAGGGTATGCCGCATCCGCGAAATTTTCTCCGTTCTACCGCTTCTGTTCTTCACCAGACCATTTTTTCCTTTTTGCATCCATTATCTGGGGTACGGGGGTTTTTGGCTTTTTTGCTTCAATTGCCCTACTTTTGACTTGTACCATAGCGACCTATTTTCTTCCCTCGATCCTCGCGGGCCCTCGCCTCTTTTCCCCCCCACCCGGCCTCATTTGTCTCGACTTCGCATCCCGCGTGAAATAGCTATCTGCTGCAAATTTATTTTGCGGCAGCTATTTATTATAATCCAACAGACATAATGGCCCAGTCCAATGGAGAGTTGGAGCACTCGAAAGGTCCGCCTGCCCCTCGAAGCCTTTCCCGACCCCGTCACACGATACATCGGAAAGCAACATACAACGTGGCATACCACAATTATGGACGCACATTTCTAACCATTATATAGAGGTTCCCCCGACTTCCCAGGAACAGACCAACGGCGACCATCCCGAGGGTGTGGAGGACGACAATGCTGGTGGTATGTGGGACAATTCGAGACTAAATGGTGCCCGTGATTTTCTGACCCGTATCAAGGCCTATTCCAGATCTCCGTGAAGCTGCCTCATGAGCCGTACAAGATCCAGGTTATGGTAAGTGCGATTCTGCCAGGGGTTTGAAGAGACCTGCCATTTGACACGATGTTTTTTTATAGGTGTCCAGCCAAGAACAGGTTCAAGATGTTCGCCAATCTATCGTCGAGCTGCCCGGAACTTTCCAGTACACATGCTTCCACCTGGAGTTCAACGGAACTCGCATCAACGACTTCATCGAGCTGTCGGAGGTGCCGGGCCTGCAATCGGACTCCGAAATCACCCTCGTGGAGGATCCCTACACCGAGAAGGAGGCCCGCATGCACGTTGTGCGATTGAGAGAGCTCGTCGGCGCTGCTGGTGATCGGGTCGACAGCCTTCACGGTATCTCTGCCGGTCTCTCGCTGCACGACGACATCTCCGCCGAGGCCGCTCGCGCCGCCGAGTCGGAGAAAGACCACTCCCTCCTCAAGTACAACCTGACTGGCCCTTCGTCTCTGCAGACCATCCTGCCGAAGGCCCAGTCGCCTCTGCCGAAGACCGTGAAGTCGATCTCGCTATCGCCGTGGAACCCGGTGCCGTACCACCTTCGCCAGAAGGGCCATCTCCTTTACCTCCAGGTCCTTACCAACGAAGGCGAGCAGTTCCAGGTCACTTCGCACGTGTCGGGATTCTTCGTCAACAAGAACTCTAACACTAGATTCGACCCCTTCCCCAAGGCTATGCCCAAGGGCATCAAGGGCAGCGCCCACTCCCTTCTCACTTTGATCTCTCAATTGTCTGCCTCTTTCAACACTTCCTTCGAGGCTCTTCAGGAGTCCAACAACCAGAAGGACCTCCTGACCACCTTCCCCTTCCAGAATGCCATCCCCAACAGCCCATGGCTTGTGGCCCCGGTATCATCTAGCCAGAACGCTCACCAGCCCGACATCACTCGCTCGCAGGAGAGCTACTTGATCTCTGGCGTGGACAACGCTGAGACTCTGCGTGACTGGAACGAGGAGTTCCAGACCACCCGCGAGTTGCCCCGCGACACTGTCCAGGATCGCGTGTTCCGCGAGCGTCTGACCTCCAAGCTGTTCGCCGATTATAACGAGGCTGCTGCCCGTGGTGCCGTTCTGGTCGCTCGGGGTGAGGTTGCTCCCCTGAACCCTACCGAGGCCCAGGAGGCCCAGATCTTCGTGTATAACAATATCTTCTACTCCTTTGGTGCCGACGGTGTTGGCACTTTCACCTCTGAGGGTGGCGACGAGGCCGCCCGCGTGGCTGTTGGCAAGGATGTCCTGGGCATCAAGGCCGTGAATCAGCTCGACATCCAGGGTCTGTTCACTCCTGGCACCGTTGTTGTCGACTACCTTGGCAAGCGTATTGTTGGCCAGAGCATTGTTCCTGGTATCTTCAAGCAGCGTGAGCCCGGTGAGCACCAGATCGACTACGGTGGTGTTGAGGGCAAGGAGATTGTGGCTACTCATCCTGACTTCAAGCCCGTTTTCGAGAAGCTCTCCAAGGCTCTTCGGATTAAGGAACACCCTGTTTGGGACAAGGATGGCAAGCGCCACGACCTCGAGGGCAGTGTTGAGACTAAGGGTCTTCTGGGTACTGATGGACGCAAATATGTTCTAGACCTGTACCGCGTGGCCCCCATGGACGCTTCGTGGCAGGAAGAGGATGGCAATGAGGTGTACCCCCACCGCATGTCAGTTCTACGATTAGAGCTCGTTGAGTCATACTGGCGCCACAAGATGAGCGAGTACGTGAAGGCTGAGGTTGAACGCCGACGTGCCGAGAAGGCTGAGAGCAAGACTGGGGAGAACTCCGAGGAGAAGACCGAAGAGTCCGCGGATCAAGAGCGTGTTGATATCTCGGGATTCCAGCTTTCGCTCAACCCCGATGTCTTTAGTGGCCAGGTTCCCCAGACCAAGGAGGAGAAGGAACAATGGGTCGAAGACGAGAAGGAGGTCCGCAATGCTTGTGACCACCTGCGCTCCAAGATCATTCCCGACCTTGTTAAGGACCTGCATGATGGTGACGTTGGCTTCCCCATGGACGGCCAATCCCTGACCCAGCTTCTCCACAAGCGTGGTATCAACATGCGCTACTTGGGTAAGCTGGCTGAGCTCTCCAGCGAGAAGGGTCCTCGCCTTGCCGCTCTCTCGACCCTTCTGGTCCAGGAGATGGTCGCTCGTGCCTTCAAGCATGTGTCTCACAAGTATCTGCGCAATGTTCCCGCTCCGTTCGTCGCCCCCTGTATCGCTCATCTGCTGAACTGCCTGCTCGGTGCCGACGTCAACGCCACTCCTCGGGCTGAAATCGACGAGTCGCTGCGTGAGATTTACCCTGAGGGTGACTTCTCCTTTGAGAAGGTCACTCCCGCCTCCCTGCGCTCTGAGATTGAGAAGCAGGTCACTATCCGTTACCGATTCTCTCTGGACAAGACTTGGAGCAGCTCCCTCCGCCACATGCAGGTCTTGCGTGATATCTCCCTCAAGCTGGGTCTCCAGCTCGGTGCCCGGGAGTTCGCTTTCGCTAAGGATCAAGTGAAGGATGCTCCTGTCCCTGTTGCCAATGGAAATGGAAATGGCCACGACGAGAACAGCAAGAACAAGAACAAGAAGAAGAAGAGTGGTGACAACAAGTCCCCTAGCCGCGTCCCTGTCGTCGAGACCAAGCCTGTCACGTCCATCACTGCGGATGATATTCTGAACATCGTGCCCCTGGTCAAGGATGCCTCGCCACGCAGTGCCCTGGCTGAGGAGGCTCTCGAAGCTGGCCGTATCTCTCTTATGCAGAACCAGAAGCAACTGGGCCAGGAGCTCATTCTGGAGTCTCTGTCTTTGCACGAGCAGATCTACGGTATCCTCCACCCCGAGGTGGCTAAGCTCTACCACCAGCTCTCCATGCTGTATTACCAGACCGACGAGAAGGAAGCTGCTGTTGAGCTGGCTCGCAAGGCGGTCATCGTCACCGAGCGGACCCTCGGCGTCGACTCTGCTGATACCATCCTGGCTTACCTCAACCTGAGCCTGTTTGAGCACGCTTCTGGCAACACTAAGACTGCCCTGGTGTATATCAAGCACGCCATGGATCTCTGGAAGATTATCTACGGTGCTAACCACCCCGACTCTATTACCACTATGAACAACGCCGCTGTGATGCTGCAGCACCTCAAGCAGTATGCTGACTCCCGCAAGTGGTTCGAGGCCTCCCTCGACGTCTGCGAGAACCTGTTCGGCAAGGAGTCTATCAACACCGCTACTATCCTCTTCCAACTCGCCCAGGCTCTGGCCCTAGACCAGGATTCGAAGGCTGCCGTTGGTAAGATGCGCGAGGCCTACAACATCTTCCTTGCTCAGCTCGGTCCCGAGGATCGCAACACCAAGGAGGCCGAGACTTGGCTCGAGCAGCTCACCCAGAATGCCGTCTCCATTGCTAAGCACGCCAAGGACATCCAGGCCCGCCGCCTGCGTCGTGTCAACATCAACCCCCGCGTCTCTACCATGGGTACTCGTGTCCAGCCTCAGGTCGGCCAGACTGCCCCTGAGACCGCTGGCGCTGGCGCCGCCGACCCCAACATTCAAAACCGCAGCATCGACGAACTGGTGAAGTTCATCGAGGGTGGTGAGACCGGGTCTTCGCGCACCAAGCAGAAGAAGCGTACTGCCAACCCCAAGCTCCGTGGCTCTAAGCAGTCGAAGGCCTAAAATTTATCCTTTGCAACTTGATGGGATCTCGATCTTCCGGTCTCACATTTCTTTCTTTGTCATCTCTTGTCTTACCTATAAAAATACTCCATGGTTTTGTTTCCGGTGGGCCTGGGGTCCAGTTTGAGCGGAAAATTGTTTTACTACTTTAGATCTCTCTCCTCTCTTTTGATTTTTTTTCATGTTTCTTGATCTGTTGACTTGTCCTGGGCTACACAGGATATGGTCTAGGGACTCGGTTGTACTATATGGCCCAATGCTTGGTGTGGATTGATGATGGAAGGTCTATATACGAGTTTATTTTGCATATGATAATGTGAGCTGGATCGTTGATGCATGATTTGGATCACAGTAGTTTCCTCTAGAAAACTTTGACATTGAAAGGAAATAAGGACGTCGATGTATCCATGATCTTCAAGTTGTGAGGCTAAATGATACATACAAGTACCCCCCTGTGGAGTTTCTACTGGGACCTACCCTACTGGCAAAACGTCTCAAGATTTCATGTGGGACATATGAAAAACAAACGCACTGTGCTAGTACGTATGTTCCAGAGAAGTTGTGGTCCATTGGGTGAGAATAGTCTCCAGCAGGAACCACGATTCCTCGTGCTCGTCAATAGGCTCCACATTGTCCATATTGCCTGTAGTCATTAGGAACGCGGCCCGATTGAGCTACTGGTCATATTCAACGCCGAGGCTATGCCCGCCCAGATCTGTAGTAAGGCGATATATCAAAATACATCGCTCCTTTCCCTCCTCCATTTCATTATCGTCAATAAAAAACTCGTCACTAAAGTCCATCTCAAGACCTTCATCCCGGTAGAAGAAGTCCGACGTAGAATCATAGAATAAATCCAAGAATGAGTTCAGTGGCGCAATAAGACAATCCCGAATAGCTTCGGCCTCCTCATTATCTTCATGCAAAAACCGCTTTTCGCTGGCTAGCTCATCAAGGTCGGGCGTGTCTCTTCCGTTGCGAGCCATCTAGCCATATACGACAAGGTAATTGTGTGGCCTAGCGCAGCACCTGTAGTCGAGAATGCCATCATCACGGGCTAGGTTCTCGTCGGACACTAGAGCGTCTTCGAGGTAAAGGATTTGTTGTGGAGTGGCGTTCACAATCCCGGGTTGGAACTCGCCTCGGCGACAAACAACAAAGGTGGCACGAGAGCACTTACATAGAAGTGTCTAGACTGCCTAGACTGGTAACCGAGATCATTTCATGAAACGAACCAATTGAGTTGGCGTGTGGTGGACCTGCCCAGGATTAGGTTGTTGACGGGTGTCACTCCGCAGTTATGTTGGCCCCCTAGTTACACCCTATTTTGATCCTTGCCCCCGTTTACCCCATAGTTTGATCCTTGCCCCCGTGGGGCCAGGGCCGGTTGCTTCCCGAACCTGGGATTGATTTTGAACAGTGAAACGGATGTAGGGCAAGAGTGGCGAGTCTAATAACCCTCATCACACCCTTCTTTCTTTCAAGATTACTATGTTTGAATAGATGGATGAACCGTGCGAAAATTACTTTCAAATAGTGTTGATGTTAACCAAAATGGATCTCCGCCCCAGGCAAGAACTTGCCAAGACCTATTTGTTGGTGCGTTAGCAAGCCCCCATACTACTTTTCAACCCCATCATCACACACTTTCTCCATGAGCCACCACGGACCCAAACCTTAGACAGATTCAAATGCCTATTGGTCCAAGCTAACCAACAAAACCAATCCCCAATAACCAACTCTTCTTGGCTGCGTATAGGCCCCAAATAGAGAAGGATGGCCTTTATGTTCCCCGCTTGGGGCTGGGGACGAAACCCGGCCAATTTCCTTCCTGTGAAATACAGAATATCTATTTAAACACGGACTCCCCAGAGCTAGGATATAGTTTATTATTATCGTTAATCAAACACAGCTTGACAATTCTATACTACTTCCCACTTTTTATTGATTCCTCCGTTTGCTTATTATACAAAATGCGCAAGATGCGTCTTAGTTTATTTGCGCTGGTGATGCACGGTTCATACCCCTTTCTCCCCCATCCTGGCAAGGCCAACCTTTAGTGTGAAAGAAAATGTTCTAACGACCAGAGGCAGTAATTACGGCAACATCGCACCCTACCGACATGTTCGGGGTTAACCCTATAGCTGCAGCTCTGGACGCCGTTTCGAGCGTAGTCGCATCCGCAACCGCAACCACAACCACAACCGCGGATACAGCAGGAGAGAGCTATGGAGCTGGCTCCGGGACTATTAAGCCACTATCCACTTTGGAAACTCCTTCATCCTATTCTCTTTTCTGCGAGCAAAAGTACCGGTCTGAGCTTTTGTGGGAGTACTATGATATGAAAACGTATATGATTGACGTGTGAGTTGTGGTTCCTTTTTATTTCTGCGGAAAAAATATCTTAACAGTGAAGACGCATTGCTTCTGTTAATTCTCATGGGTTCGTTTCCCATTTCTTAGGCCATGGCTAAATAATGAATCTAGGTCCGATCAGATCCCCGTGGGCTATGAGTCTTCTTTCGCTCAGTACGTCGTTCAGCAAACCGAAAATATGTCCGAGTTCAAGTGTCTCGACCTGTATGTTTTCCCTCAAGAACTGCCAGTTTGCTTTATGTTACATCCTGGCTAATTTCCCTTACTATGGCTCTCTAGTGTCGCGGGAGATAGTACCGACTGCTCGTTTAGTGGGTTTGGAAGCTCGGAGTGTCAATCGGGTGGGAAGGATAACCCGCGATACTTCTTTCTTCTATTTTCGATTAAGAACTTCCATGACTGGGTTATGCACCTGCACAATGCGATAGAAGATGCAAAAGAAACAATTACTGGACTGTCGGCCAAGATGACTACAGATTTCACCCAAACAGATTTACCGGTGAGCATTATCAAAATGAAAGCACTTCCTTGGTGATTCATAACATTAACATTATAAATTGCCAAGCCCAATGACACCTGGATTGCCACTATGATTTCCGGGATGTTCGGTGTGGTCAGCGGAGGATTTGCTACGCTGCTCACACAGGTAGGGAAAACTGCACAGAAAGTTTCTGCTGATGCCTCCAAAGCGGCTAAGGCGGCCGCCGCTGCAAAGGATTCTAAGACCAGCGATGCCGTTCTTGGTGTTAGTGGAATGGCAGGGGTTGCAGGTGGCGCGGACACCATAGGGAACGGCGTCGCAAATGGTTTACTAGCCTCCGCAACAGACGTGTATGGCTCTTCTCTCTCACCCATTTTGCAAGAGATAGTTCTAACATACTCTACAGTATTCAGAATGAGATCAATACAATGGCTGACCTCCAATGGGCAATCACCCACGGAACTGAAGCGCTTCAAAATGCAGTACTCGCATTTGGTAACGAAGTTATCAATGGCACTGCAGTTAACGACCCAGACAATAAGGTTTGGTATTCGAACAGCCCAACAGGCGCAATCATGCTCATGCGCGATGGACTCTTTGCTACTCCGGCCGACGCCCAGGCAAGGAATAGCCTTACTACTGGCATCCAGCAAGCATATTTTGCCGCTGCCCTCTCGACAATTTGGCTGGGACAGGAAGTGTTCATTGCGAGATTAACTTCTGCTGGTTTATATGATAATTGGGATGAAACCGTCTGTGACCTTTACAAGAAAAGTCCAGGTTCTTTAACGTCTGACGAAACATCATTATTCTGTGACGGAGACACAGCCTATTTCTTTATGAGGAAGAGCGCAACTCCAACTGGTGGGAGTGGCTATCTACCGGTCAATGGCGCCGATGATGCTGTCTTGGAGAAATACAACTTGGACCTTTTGACGATAGTCAAATCCGCTGAGTGGTCTCAAGAAAATCTTGGCTTTGGTTCTGAATGGGATGCCGGTTGGGTTTCGGATACTATTCTTAATCAAGGTGACGTCGACGCCAGGATTTATATGAGTATCCCGCTTTTAGATCTGGATCAATTCAGAGGCAACAGCGACATTTGGCCAGAGGCTCGCTACACAGGAGGAACTTGCAATTCAGAAGTATGTGTCGAGCTTGTTTCCTACATCAAACTTTCTTTGCTGTCTTCCCTCCCTCTCTGTCTGTCATTCCCTTGCTAATGACCTTTATTTATTTTCTAGTGTCAGGTACAGTGGATCGCTGACCATGTTGCTTACCTTCAAAACACCACGATCAATGGCGAGGTTCAGAAATGGCCGTACAAGAGCTTTTCTCCTCCGGGCTCGGAATAAGCTAGCGGTATATACAACAGGGGTCGCTAGTACGGAATCTATACCGGAATCTGCATATGTACCATAGTCTACTATCGATGTAGCCTCACAAATACCGATTCTCCCTTTCCTATGAGCTCGAAATTGTTGCACACGATATATATGGCGTATTTCTGGTCGTAGGGAAAGACAGGCACAAATGAAGGGATTGTATTCGTTTATATTCCTGACCTTGATGAAGGAGGACTTGTGGATACTTTTTACAGCATAAGTACCTAACTGGCTCGAAGCCCTTAGCATCCTCGGGGGTATATCTCGAGGAATAGCAGCTATGCTTGAGCTTGAGAGCTTACCTCAAGTGAGCAGCTACTGATGGACTAGAGATGTCCCCGCTTCTGATAATGGGACCATTTTAATAGGAAACAGTAGATGCTCCTATATGGTGTCCGAGATGCTTCTCGATTCATTCGATATCATAGGCTAGCGATTGAAAATAATCTCCTTCAAGTACACTATTCAGGCCTGGTTTTCAGCCCAACGCAAAGCACCACGAGGATTTGTTATCGAAAGGAGAGGCCAAGTTGGGTTTTGAATGAACCAATGGTAGAAAATTATTGCAGTCAATGTCTTCAAACTTTCGAGGAACATACTGGTCAGGTTCTCTCAATTTCCTGGTCACAACATGGAAGCCGACTCGTGTCAGAGTCCTGGGACCTCACAGTCAGGATCTGGGATACTTCTACCGGCCAGTATAATGGTCCTCGAGGGGCATCGCGCTGAGGTCAGGTCGATAATGTAACTGTTACCACAGCGACTTCATTTGAGAAAGATTAACTTTGATCTCATTGAGTTTATTGATGTGTTGGATCGAACCCTGGGAAGGATTGGTGGTTAGATTGTGGTTAGAATGGTGGAAGATTGGTGTTTGGCCCTGTCACCGCTTTGGAACCCGCCTTTGTTTACTTCGTTTCTGCCCGCCGCCTCCGATCTCCCTCCAACCATCGTGCATAACATTTTATCGTGCCTCTTTTATTTGGGCCGGCCATACCCTGCATTTGATAATACTTTATTTTTTTCTTGCTGGTATTTTGTTCTAAATCAATTGGTCATGCTTGAATCCCAGGTTTGGTGATTATGCAACCTCGCAGTCGTGCTGAGAGACCATATTATTGCAGTACAGTCCAAAGGCTCTCTTCTCTCCGTGATGGCATATCTGACGATTCATTTTGGATCTAGCATTTACTCCATAGAACTATCTCCGTGTACCCTCGATGGATGACTTGCAAGCGACAGCAAAATGGGCGAATCGCATTTTGCGCCCTCTGACCTCAATCTATCGCCGACTTGAGAAGCACCAAGAAACCCTGGCAATCGTCGCACCCGAGCCAAAGATAGAGGGAAACGAGAAGTACGCCAACGAAGCGCATGAATCAGTCAGGATCGAAACTGCGCCCGCCCAAGGTAGTGATTCCGGATCAGACGCGGATGAAGGCGACCCAGTCTGGATTCCAGGGAAAAAGCTCGACCAGCGACATGTCAAGCACAGATTCTCGAACCGAGGCGGCAAGAATGGAAAGAGACGAACGCGTATGTCCATACATAGTCCGGAGGCGAACCGCACTCTGCCTGGTGCAATTGAGTTAGCCACACCCCTTATCACTGGAAAGAGATGGGAGGCACCACCGAGTGCTCGATCACAGGGATCTGCCGAACGGCCAAAGGGTAGAAATACTCAGGGTCAAATACAAGCCTTTCGTGATAGATACAGACTACAGAAGAGCCCGTGGCAGGAACTGCTTGACCAATCTGGAGACACGGGTTTCGCCGACATCGCTCACAATTTCGACCGTGTCCTCCAGAATTTCCTTTGCAACACTCGAGACTACAAGCCAGAGGCGAAGGAGGCGGAAAAGAAGCCTGAACGCGGTGCCCGCTCGTTGATGTCCATGGTGGCGCGACGTCTACCGGAATTCATTGCAAAAGAGCAGGAAGCGCAGAACGAGATGGAGAATGATAGAGATGATGACATGTGTGGCGCTTATTTTACCGAACTCGAGTCGTTTTATGCCCCCCATGGCAAAGGATGGAAGCCTCTGCGCGAAGTTGTTCGTGCTCAGGGCATTTACCTGGTTTCCACGATTATACAAAACAAATGGGTTACAAATTCGATTGCCTGTGCTCTGATTGAGAATTGCCGATACCATGAACCAGACGCATGCGAGATGTTACTGTCGACCTTCCTTTCCACGTGCACAACCTACCCTTATCCTCTTGCTCGGAAGCCCCCTATCGACTCCAGCATGTCCGGCGATCCTGTTCGGTTATTGCGCAAATATGCATCTTACGGACCAGCCCATCGCTCATATATCTTTGACGAGCTGGCAAAACTTCTTGAGCGTGGCGTCTTGCCCCCGCAATGGATGTCAACCAAGGTGTGGATGAGTTGGATGACCCGAGCCACAATATCATTATCCAAAGAAGACGATGACTGTGCCGCGGCCTCGCGGTTGATTGTGGCCGTTTTAATATCTTCAGGTCATGTCCAATTGACGGCTGGTTCCACCAAGGGTACACGTCGGATCCAGCGTGATAAAATCCGAGGAAGAACCACACGAGTTTCATCCGTAGGACAAGCAGACAAGCCCGACATGAAAGGGCCGTGTCCGGTACCTGTCGAAGATGCATTGAGCAATCATGTCACAAGTCTTCTAGCCGCACTATGTGGTATGCACATTTCACGGTCTCGTGCCCTCAACGACTGGACAGAAGTAGGTTGGACCAACGCAGGTCATATCATCAAATATCTTTTCTACATGATGGAGAGGGTGGTTGGACAGAAGCCCGTATCCTGGGCCACTACAGTTTCCTCGCACCAATTGTTTAGACGGGGCTGCATTTTGATGGCAGATTGCCTCCTACAGTGCAACGATGCACTTTTAGAAGATGACGACGAGCATATGGTAGCATCAGTACCTTGCCTCGAGGGACTTTGTGAATACTTGTCTGCTCGATCTGACCTGGTTAAGGAACTGGCATTGTTCGTACGACAAGCTTTTCGCTGTTTTGGAGGTGCCGCTGAAAGTGAAGGTTTCGACATGGGCAGGGATATCCGCCGTATGGTCTCGCGTCTGCCTCATCTGAGCCAGTTACCTTGTCTTTCCGTCCTTCTCGGTCGAGTCGCCGTGGAAACTGCTATGCAGTTTGCGGAAGGAACCGGAGAGCCATACGACCACCTGTGGGCAGTTGAGATTCAGGAAACAATCATTACTCTTCACAGCGGGAAGGAAACTAGCACTGAATCTACTGATGAATCAGGAGACCCAAGTCAGAGCAGAGGGTTCCGCTGGGAGGAAAGCATTTGCGAGTGGGTAGCTCGAACGCCCGCATCCAGACGAAATCCTGCGCCCAGAGTGATTAGAGGACGCAAGTCGATGACTGCGAGACCACTGTCATACATTCCTTGCTCAACTGACAGCAGCTCGCCCGTGTCAGAACGTTCTACGAACTCTGCTTCGAGCTTGACTTCTTCTCCCTCGTCTACGGAGTCCACCTCGGTTGGAGTGAAGCGAAACATTGCGGTAGTAGAATCCCCGCCTGCTCCCTCGGCCAAACGCCGGCGACAAGACCCAGTGATTGTGGAAAATTCCAGAGTAAGCAGAGATGGCCCTTTGCCAGCAAGAGTCGAGAACAGGTCCTCGGTTTTGCAGCGGGTCCCCTCCCGCCGTCGTATTTTGCGTGAAACCTCGAATAATCATCCGGGCAATCTGGCGGCCCCTACGAGAACAAAACCTGGAAACAAAGTCGAGGTTGTGATCATTAATCAAAAAGCGAACGCCGCAAGCGAAGAGCCTCCACGACCTGTTCCACAACCTATCGAGATGCAGGTCCACCGAACAATGGAGCGTCGACGGCCCGGGCGAGAAAGACTATCTAGTGTATCCAAAACGACAGTGCGCGAAGCCCCTAAGCCGAGAAGGATCATTCCTTGCTCCGATGACAGTGATGACGAGCTCAGCTTTCTCTGAGCAGGCGTAGGCCTTCTGAGAAGGGAATATGGTCGAATCTCCACCTGAATCGATAGTCTGGCTGTTCTTAGGCCTGCTGTCTATCCATGGTTCACATTGGCCATCCAGTCTGACATCGCGAACGGACCACTGGGAATGGAGGCACTCTTGGGGACTGGGTTCGACCGAACTCGTGGTCGAGATGGTCTTGGTTCATTTCCCAAGACAGGAAAAACGGTGGATAGAGCGGGGTTTCGCTTTGGGGGAAGGAAGTGGGTGTTTGGGACCTGTTATGATATGATACCCTTGGACAGTGATTGGCGTTTTTTATCTTTCTTTTTCTTGTTTAGCCTTCTGTATCTGCTGAATTTTTCATCCATCCTGATTGCCCGCTCATGGTCGCGTGGATCTCCCTCGATCGGTCGTTGTTTGTGATATTCAGGATTGTCGGTCTCTGTATGTTTTGGATCTAAGTTTACTTGTGTGACACCTGTCAGAAGACCTTTTGAGGGGTTTAGAATTGTCCAGATCATCCCAAGGCTGTCTTTTTGTAGAGGAGCTCATTCTATCTGCGGCATGCAGAGTCAGAACCACCCAGGTATCGGCGCATACACTAGATTCGGCCATAGCATTTCGGCCGTCAACAAGGGCGAAAAAAAAAAAAAAAAAGCCTGCATCGAACTCACTTATCGTCCACTCTACCATCTACCACTGTTTCAGCCGCCTGCGAAGTGAGTACCGGCTCGATTCGTGGGATAAATAGACTATCCACATGGCGGGCATGGGGCTCCTTTGGGAGAAGCTCGGGAGATTAAAGGTCTGACATAGATGAAGTGCCAAGATCACCCAGAATCTATTGTGCCTGAGTTTCGCCTCCATCAATCGGGAATATGGTCTGCAGTCGATAAGCAGCGCCCTCTTCTGCTGTCTGTGTTTCATGACGGTGAAGACTCGCGGCCATCCGCTTACTGTGATGGCATCGTGCATCAGTGGGCGCTACGTGACACTCTACACATCAAACACCAACCACCACCACCCGGTGGAAACTTCATCCACGAATCCACTACTGTTAGGTTCCTCCGCACTTTGCCTCCCCCTTTCTCCACCGTCTTCCAGTGTATTGGACCACCAATGAAGCAAGGCTCATTCTCAAACACCCCGTCGTGTTGACGAAGATCGGCCCAAGTCTAGCTGGCGTCTATGGACTGATGTTCGCCGCTGGTCGCTCACTGGGTGTTTCAGCGCGAACCAGTCACATCCGACCATCGTGGCCCGCCACTGCCAGCGCCAAGCTCTTCCCCGTCCTGTCGCACGTCGCAGGGTAGTTTTCCAAGCATGGCAACACTTGCAGTGCCACCTGGCCGGGTCGTCCGCTGCCCCTGATTCGATCCGATTACCTCCATCCTGCGGACGTGCCACCTCGGATCAGCTCTGGGTTTCCCTTGCGATATGTGCCTCTCATCGGTACGGATGGACATTCCTCAGATCGGGAGGGTTGGGGCACGGCGCCAAAGCCCCCTCCCCCTGTAACATAGCTTAGAGTCTGATCAATTGCGTGACGATATGATACCCACGATGTGTGCGAACGCCAGTCGGCCTAGCCTTGCTTGATTCTACATATTGCGCCGGCTTGGTCCCAGCGCCGCACACTTGGCCTGTCTCATTGATCTCCACCCTTCTGGAAGAGTGGACGCAGGGCAAAAAATAGACTGTTTTTTTTTCCCTTGCCCCCTTGTGAGAGCTTATCTCTTCTTGCTTTCTCTCCCTGCGTGACATTCTTCTTCATTGCCTTGGGTCTTTCGTTTTGTGTCGCACTTCCTTTCTTCGACAATAGTCATTCAACTGGTGGGCTAGAACCATCCGTTTTTTGTCTATTATTTTTCTGCAACAGTGACTGGGTCACCAACATTCTTTTCGTTGCCAGTCAACAGAAAAGCCTCTGGGAAGTATCTGGGCCGATCTGACATTCTTTGGCTTGTTGCTGAGCGCAATTATTGACGTGGGAAAGCCGTATTCCCATCGATGCCTGTTTTTTCAAGTCATTCAATCCGACCAATACGTTCAATCTAGGAATCTAGGCAGGTCCTGTCTTCACCACCGGCAGCCAGCAACCCATTGACATATCGCCCGACCATCTGGTGCTCTTTTCACTCAACAATCTTCTTTTTTTTTCCCTTTCCGAACAACCTGGTGTTGTTCTAACTTTTACTGCGCCTGCGACACTTTCAAACGCAGGCCTTCCACTCTTTTTAGGGTTCTGATAGCACGCCTTTCTTGGATAATCGAACCCCCAAAGCAAGCTGGTCTTGCAGAAACAGAAAATCAAACCTACCTCTAGGTCTTGAACAGGTCCCATCTACCTACGACAGGACATCATGCAGTACCTTGTTCTCGCTCTATCCCTTGTGGGACTGAGCAGTGCAGAGGATATCGAAAAGCGAGGCGGTCATGCAAAGAGCGCCCTAGATCTGTGGTACGAAGCAGTGAATGATGATTTGGCTCGCTACTGTATCCTCGCCCTCGGCTGTGCGGCTGCCGCAATGTACATCTGGTCCCTCGTCTTTCGATTTTCCGGCCACCTGCGACGACTGTCAAGTTTCACCGATGACAAGCAGCGGTACTTTGTCCCTGCACACAACACTTTCTCTTGGTTCAAGGAACACTTGATCTATGCCCCGTTGCTCCGTGTCCGTCACAACCGGGAGTTCCAACTCTCCACGGCCATCAACATGGGCAATCTTCCCAGCCGATTCCACGGTCTTCTGGTCTTCGGAGTGGTTGCTATGAACGTCATCCTGTGCGTGGTTACCACGCCCTATGCCTCCGATGAAGATACCTTGTCGGGTATCGTTCGCAACCGGACGGGTACAATGGCAACTGTCAACCTGATCCCACTCGTTCTTATGGCTGGCCGGAACAACCCTCTCATTGAGCTGCTTCATGTCCCATTCGATACCTGGAATTTGCTGCATCGATGGCTGGGCCGTATAGTCGTACTCGAGGGTGTTGCTCATACCCTGGCCTGGATGATTCCTAAGGCTCAAGAAGGTAAACACCAACATACATCTCTCACAGATAGCTGTTTACTAATATCGTCATAGCAAGTTGGGAGGTTGTTGGGATGGCTCTTGCCTCGAGCAGCTTCCTGTACACTGGCTTGGGGGTATGTCTTGGTCTATCCAATCGGTGCAAGTATGGATTGTTAACTGATTTTCTTTGCAGGCAACTGCTGCGTTTGTGGCCCTCATGCTGCACTCTCCCTCACCCATTCGTCATGCTTTCTATGAAGTCTTTGTGCATTTCCACTTCGCGGTCGCAGCAGTATCGTTTGGTTGCCTCTGGGTGCATTTGAATGGGTTGACTGCCAAGACGTATCTGCTCGCTGCGATCATCTTGTGGGCTCTCGAGGTGAGTTTCTTGAAATCCATTCTACTCAATCACCAAAAGACTAACTTTCGCCCACTAGCGTGCCGCTCGTTTCTTCATCATCTTCTACCGCAACTTCGGCCGCGAGTCCACCACCGCTACAGTTGAGGCGATGCCGGGAGATGCGATGCGTATCACTCTGCGCATGGCCCGCCCGTGGACCTTCCGACCTGGCCAACACATCTACCTATACATCCCAGCTGTTGGCTGGTGGACCTCGCACCCCTTTTCCGTTGGCTGGAGCGAGATTGAAGACTCGATGTCCGACGAGAAATCCCTGCCCATGTCGAAGCAAGACCTGGTCGGCGGACCTCAAAAAGAGACGATTTCCCTGCTGGTTCGTCGCCGTACAGGTATGACTGATAAGCTGTTTCAGCGTGCCGCAAACGCCATCGGCAACCGCGTTACCCTGCGCGCCTTTGCTGAAGGTCCCTACGGCAATATCCACACCATGGACTCCTACGGCACAGTGATGCTCTTTGCCGGTGGTGTCGGCATCACCCACCACGTCCCCTTTGTCCGCCACCTAGTTGCTGGATTTGCCGAGGGTACTGTCGCCTGCCGACGCCTGACGCTCGTCTGGATTATCCAATCGCCCGAACACTTGGAGTGGATCCGGCCGTGGATGACCAGTATCCTGGCTATGGACCGCCGTCGCGAAGTCCTCCGTATCATGCTCTTCGTTACTCGTCCACGCAATACGAAAGAAATCCAGAGCCCATCAGCGACTGTGCAAATGTTCCCTGGCCGTCCTAACATCGATACCCTTGTTGGTATGGAGGTTGAGAACCAGGTCGGCGCAATGGGCGTCTTGGTGTGTGGTAACGGTGGATTGAGCGATGATGTCCGCAAGGTCTGCCGCAAGAGACAAAAGCGAACAAATGTTGACTACGTTGAGGAGAGCTTTTCCTGGTAGTCACCTCGGACCTTTTTTACGTCTTGCATTGATGAGCAGCATATCATGGATTGTCTTGCTAAGTGTATGCTGTTCGAGAGCTCTCATGTCTTGGGTCGTTTTCTCTTCTTGGCTTCATCAAGCCCCTCTTTTTTTCATTCTCTTTTCGATAGAGTATACTCTTTGTGTCAGCTCTGAGGTATACTTTATCCTTTCGATTCATCAGCCTTGAACCTGGCTAGTTTTGTACATTTGGTGGTGGTTCCGATTCGGCCTGTCATGTCCACGATGTTAGGGGGCTCCGGAGAGTTGTACATATCTTTCTTCCGTATGAATGCAGGATATGAGGCGCTTTCTTCTAGGTTCATATGTCTTTCTCCGATTCTCCGTAATTCGAGTTATCCATTAGATTAACCAAGAGATGGTTCAAAGTTGATGCAAGGACTTCGATTACAGGCAAACCCAGCATCGCATCATTGGGTTCTGAATGGCCGGCTGGAGGCTGGAGCAGCTTCAGGGCGACGAAGAAAGGATCACTATTCAAATGAAGCTCCCTTTGACACTTTGAGATCTTTCCCCCAGCTCTACTCGAAGGAAAGGCTAGGGGCGAATAGATTGTTCTCTCGGTCTCGCCCCCACCCTGCAGCATCTTCCAACGGACCGCGCAAGTCCGTTAGGTTTGGAACTAGCCCCCACTCGCTTCGGCTTACGATCGAAGTCCGGCCCACTCTCGGATAATGCCGATATGGAATTAAGTTAAACGCGCTGATCGAATGCCTGCTTCTCAAGAACGCGGCCTTTGGTATAGTTAATGCCGTCCGGACCATGTCCCCTTCAAATGACAGCAGTATAAAGAGATCCGAAGTGCCTGCCATGACTCGCTTCATTATCAGCCCTTCCAATACAAATCATCCACGATCAAGTACCAAACTACTCAAATACCGCACAACATCAACCATTCAACTTCCACAATGTCTCTGTCCGGGAAAGTGATTCTTATTACCGGTTCCTCCAAGGGGATTGGCAAAGCAGCCGCCCTCCGCGTTGCTAGCGAAGGCGCCAGCCTAGTGATCAATTACCTTTCCGATGCAGCTGCGGCCAACACACTAGTCGAACGGATCGGATCGGATCGCGCTTTGGCTGTGCAAGCGGATGTCTCCAAAATACCCGACTTGGATCGTCTTGTCGATGCGGCGATTGCAAAATTCGGTCGGATTGATGTCCTTATTCTCAATGCCGGAATTCTTCCCATGAAAGACCTCGAGCACACTAGTGAGGTGGACTTCGACGCTTCTTATAATCTCATGGTGAAAGGACCGTACTTCCTTGCCCAGGTTAGTAAAAATGTTCTCAACGTTGTTTCTTGGGATATTTTTCTAATAACGTTGGTATATAGAAAGCCGCAAAGCATATGCCATCGGGAGGGCGAATCATCTTTGTCTCAACTGGAGTTACCAATCTGTCGAATATTTCTCCCTCGTATCTTCTATATGCCTCTGCAAAGGGAGCGGTTGAGCAGATGGCACGTGTGATGGCCAAAGACTTGGCTCGAAAGGGTATTTTGGTGAACGCCGTTGCTCCAGGGCCAACAACAACGGATCTCTTCATGACCGGAAAGTCCGACCAAATTATCAAAGCAGTGGCTTCAAATAGTCCCTTTAACCGAATTGGAGAGCCCGAAGAGATTGCTGGAGTTATGGCATTCTTGTGTGGCAAGGATAGTAGCTGGATGTCTGGTCAGATATTGAGGGTCAATGGGGCCATGGCGTGACGGATGTGTTACAATTACAAAGATAATATACCTAATGAATCTTTAAAATAATTCTCTGGGGTGTCTTATCATTCTTTAGCTTTTTGCAGCGTGCAAAGATACAGTTCACAAGCTTGGAAGTTGTTGAAGCTTCCCTACACATTTACAAAGGCATTACACCCAGTATTGTGCGGGAAGGGTTCCCCATAACCAATGGGGGTACCTGAAACGAGGCACTGTCCTCATCGTCTATTCACTTCCATACATCAACCATTAGGTCAGGATCCGCCTGATGTCGGTAGGCAGTGTCGTGTTTTCATAATCAACTATTTCCAAGGGGAATAAAGGGTCAAGAGAAGCCAGCAGGTCATCTATCCAAAATCTGCGCAATAGCCAGTGTAACATGGTCCTTTGTATTTGCAAAGAAATCAATGGTTGCATATGGGAGTGAGTATCTATGTAACAATGTTGACAATCAAAGAGTCAGCCCCAGGTTCTCGTATCAATTTGTAAGCAGCCACTTGAAGGCTTGCAGCTTTTTACCGTTATATCCTTTCTTGGCTGATCTAGTGCTCGTGTATGTACGCGTCGTACTAACTAGTACATCCTAAGTACAAAGTTCGACGTCTCGGGCTCGGAGGACTCGGGATGAGTCAATCGCGGGGAGACGGGAGGATTATAAATCCAAGTGGGGGAGTATCGCTACGTTCAAAAGCTCCAAACTCCCAGCCTCTCTGTGCTTCTGGCCCTCAAAGACTATATTGATCATATTTTCTCGTGACAACATTGCTGTCCACAGTCCATCGTCCATCATGACTCGCCCCGATATTACTCTCTACACTACCCAGACTCCCAATGGGATCAAAATCTCCATGGCCCTCGAGGAGTTGGGGTAAGTAAAGGACCATCGCAGATCCCGCTCTAGATGGAGACTAACAGATTGGCAGTCTTCCCTACAAGGTCGAGAAAATCGACATTTCAAAAAATACCCAGAAGGAAGAGTATGCGATGACAGGTCCAATTCTCCGGTGAACCGGCAAGCTAACCCCCGTGCATAGCTGGTTCCTGGAGATCAACCCCAACGGCCGCATTCCCGCTCTGACCGACACCTTCAGTGATGGCCAAAAGATCCGTCTCTTCGAATCCGGCAGCATTCTGCAATACCTAGCGGAGCAGTACGACCCCGACCATAAGATCTCCTTCCCCAAGGGTAGTCGCGAATACTACGAGATGAACAACTGGCTCTTTTTCCAAAACGCAGGCTTGGGCCCCATGCAAGGTCAGGCCAACCACTTCTCACGCTACGCACCCGAGCGCATCGAGTATGGCGTGAACCGGTATGTCAATGAGTCGCGTCGCCTCTACGGGGTTCTCGACAAGCACCTGGCCCAGTCCAAGTCCGGGTATCTGGTCGGTGACCATGTCTCCATCGCTGATATCTCACACTGGGGTTGGATCGCTGCTGCCGGGTGGGCTGGTATTGATATCGAGGAGTTCCCGCATGTGAAGGCGTGGGAGGAGCGCATGGCAGAGCGCCCAGGCACGGAGAAGGGACGCCATGTTCCCTCACCCCACACTATCAAGGAACTGATGAAGGATAAGGCGGCGGTCGAGGAGTCCGCTGCAAAGACGCGAGCATGGGTTCAGCAGGGAATGAAGGATGAGGCGAAGAACAAGATCTAAAAGATCCCACTAGTCGAAATTCAACTACCATCAGATCCAATAGTTAGTAGCGCTCAACAGATAGGTACCAATTGCGAATTTAATAGCGACAATTCATTCCATCATGGCTGCATAAATATATTTAGGCCACCAGTTGGTTTGCGAGAAGGAAGAAAGCGCAATGAGCTTAAGCTGTGGCTTGCAGTAACCTTTGGGAGTTTCCTAATCGATCGCCGAGTTGCCAAGCCTCCCATGGACAGCTCCCACCGCTTTTGAATACCACGTGATGGAATTGCCACTATCTTTTCGCTGGCGAACAACCTTAAAGCCACCTTCTTTGATCTCAACCTTTATCACTACTTACCCTTTGATTTCGTTCTGGAACCGCCGTCATGTCCTGGCGCTCCCAAGGAATTACCGGTTCCAACAATATCCCCCTGGGCCGACGTCGGTTCACGGGTGAGGAAGAAGATGATAGTCGCACCGCGACTCCTTCCTCCATGCCTGATGGCCCCAAACGTGGCCGCAGCCCTGTTCGAGGTGAGTCTCTATATTCCTATCGAAATGCGGAAACCATTTTCTCTGACCGCTCGTTTTTGTTTCGAACAGCGGATCCCCCGGACGATGGCGTGAAGCGGCGCAAGAAGCGCAACCGTTGGGGTGATCAGCAGGAGAACAAGGCTGCTGGTCTGATGGGTTTGCCCACCATGATCATGGCCAACTTCACCAGCGAACAGCTTGAAGCGTATACCCTACACCTGCGTATTGAGGAGATCAGCCAGAAGCTTCGGATCAATGATGTGGTTCCGGGCGATGGTGACAGGTACGTACCTACCTATTCATGCTTTCGCATCCCACTCACTTTTCCTTTTCATTAGATCTCCCTCGCCTCCGCCCCAGTATGACAACTTCGGTCGACGTGTGAACACTCGCGAGTACCGCTATCGCAAGCGTCTTGAGGATGAACGTCACAAGCTGGTCGAGAAGGCCATGAAGACCATTCCTAACTACCACCCGCCCTCTGACTACAGACGCCCTACTAAGACCCAAGAGAAGGTCTACGTGCCAGTGAATGACTATCCAGAGATTAACTTCAGTATGATAACTAACCCTCTAACTCCAAATTGTCCCTCCATTGTGTCTGCCATGACTCCCTGCTCGATTCGAGTTGACGAGACATTTCCTCAGATGTCGTCGGCCCGTTTCTTGCTAACACTTGGTGCTTGATGCTGCACATTGCTTGACATGATTTTAAAATTACCGGATTACTAACACTTAGCTCTTTGCTATCTTTTTTTTTAAGTTGGCTTACTTATAGGACCTCGTGGAAACACCTTGAAGAAAATGGAGACCGAATCCGGTGCCAAAATTGCCATTCGTGGTAAAGGTTCCGTCAAGGAAGGAAAGGGCCGCTCTGATGCCGCTCACGCCAGCAACCAAGAGGAAGATCTTCACTGCCTGATCATGGCGGATACGGAAGAGAAAGTGAACAAGGCCAAGAAACTTGTGCACAACGTTATTGAGACGGTATTTCGCACCGCAGCCCGCAATTTCCTGATATCTTTACTAATCATCAGTTCAAAGGCCGCCTCCATTCCCGAGGGCCAGAATGAACTGAAGCGCAACCAGCTTCGTGAGCTTGCCGCCCTTAACGGTACTCTCCGTGACGATGAGAACCAGGCTTGCCAGAACTGTAAGTACTTTTTCTCCACCTTTGAGATGACAACTCTAACCATTATTGAATAGGTGGTCAAATCGGACATCGCAAGTATGATTGCCCTGAGCAGCGAAACTTCACTGCCAACATCATCTGTCGTGTCTGTGGCAACGCTGGCCACATGGCTCGCGATTGTCCCGATCGCCAGAGAGGCAGCGACTGGCGCAACAACGGTGGCGCTGGTGGCCGTGCCCCTCGTGCCATTGGCACTGGCGATGCCGTGGATCGTGAGATGGAGGTAAGTTTTCTTTCGTCCATTCATTCATTTTGGTCAAATACTAACTCTTTTGATAGCAACTCATGAATGAACTGTCTGGAGGTGCTCCTGGTGAGTACCCGCCTCGACGCATCGAGGCTGGCCCTGAGTCTGGATACCCCGATGATCGGGATGCGAAGCCCTGGGAGCAGCGTGGCCCGCCGCCCAGCGACGTGGCCCCCTGGCAACAGAGAGGCCGCGAGACCCGCTCCCGCGATGACTACGGATCCCGCGACGAATACGGACCCCGCGATCAAGGCGCTGCGCCTCCATGGGCTGCTCAGAACCGCGGCAACGACTATGGTGGTTACGGCCAGCAAGCTGGATATGCCGCTCCGGGAACTGCCCCTGGTGCTGCCCCCTGGCAACAACAAGCTCCCCCCGGTGGACAGCCGGGCTATGGATACGGTGGCTACGGAGGTTATGCCTATCCTCCTCCTGGTATGGCTGCTGGCGCTCCTCCCCCACCCCCGGGAATGCCTCCTATGTATGGTGGTGCCGGCAGCCCTCCGCCGCCGCCGCCTCCCCCAGGCGATCAGCCTCCACCTCCTCCCCCCAGCGATCAGCCCCCGCCCCCTCCTCCCCCCTCGGCTTAAGCGTTGTTGGGATTGCCAAAGAAAAAGTCATGGGGGATGCGTTCGTTTTCTGCTTGCTATCAGTGATACCGACGGGATGGTTTAGCTCATTTTCTTCTTGCTATGTGAAGTAATACAATTTGATTTTCTAGTGAACCTTGCTACATATTTGTAACCTCTTCATACTATTCATTCACCTAGAGTAATTCCGGTCTTCCTAGCCTTGAAACTCATCGAGAACGACCCCTTTGAAATATAGCCTTGGAAGTTATGCAATGGCCCACCATGTATCTCTGCCTCAGGCCCCACACCCCAGTCTTGGCTTCTCACAACTTCAACTTTTTCTTCCCCCGCAAATCGATTACGAACACGACCTTGATTTGAGTACTGATATACCGATTGACCCCATACGGGCAAGCTTGCATCCCTTCCACATCTTATTCGCATCGCATATGCAGGGACAGTCACACAGTGACTTCTCCCTGCCCTCGGGACCAAACATGCACGCTCCCGCATCGCCCACTCAGCGCAAACCTTCTTCACAATCGCAGCGTAAATTATCTGTTCGGTCTGATAGATCAAGCCATGGCCCGTCTCTACGGCACTCGACCCCCTCTGCAAATCTAAGAGAATCAGCGCGTGAAGAGCCGACGCGTCGGTCCTCAACGTCTGCATCGGCCATGTCGTCACCCCCGAAATGGTGGCGCATTCGTCTATTTCGTGGTATGATCCAGGATGTCAAGAGGAGAGCCCCATACTATTGGAGTGATTGGACCGACGCCTGGGACTATCGCATTGTGCCTGCGACCGTCTATATGTATTTTGCTAAGTATGTGGTTCCATTTGTGTTATCAAGTGCTCGTCTTTCAGCCTTTGTGTTCTACGGTGATCCTTCCTTTTGTGTTGATGTTGGAAAGCTCTGAGGGTTTAACGTTGAATTTTAATACCGTCGGCCATCTACATCATGCACAGCTGGAAGCTTACAATCTCTGCAGTATCCTACCCGCTCTGGCCTTCTCGCTGGATATGTTTGACAAGACGAATCAAAGTTATGGAGTCAATGAAGTCCTGCTTGCATCTGTCCTTGGAGCTGTTGTTTTCTCACTCTTCGCGGCACAACCTTTGGTTATTGTTGGTGTGACTGGTAGGCTTTTACATTTTCCGATCTATGATATCTCAACTGAGCTAAGAAAACCACAGGTCCTATAACTGTCTTTAATTACACGGTTTATGATATAATCACCCCTAGGGGCACTCCATATCTTCCTTTCATGTGCTGGATTGGCATGTGAGTTGATCACTTCTCAGCATAAACTATTTAACGAAGCTCACTAATATGCGCTCTAGCTGGTCTCTAATTATGCACTGGGTGCTGGCTATCACGAACTCTTGCAATGCGTTGACATATGTGACCCGATTTTCGTGCGATATCTTTGGCTTCTATGTTGCTTGCATTTATCTCCAGAAGGGAATCCAAGTCCTGACTCGGCAATGGGGACAAGTCGGAGAGACTTCCGCCTACCTTGCAATTATGGTGGCTCTTCTCGTCTTGATGAGTGCATGGATCTGCGGGGAGTTGGGTAACAGCAACCTCTTCAAAAGATTCGTTCGCAAATTCCTTGAAGACTATGGAACTCCGTTGACTATAGTTTTCTTCACTGGGTTCGTGCACATTGGCCACATGCGGGATGTTGATGTTTCTACCCTTCCCACGAGCAAGGCATTCTTCCCTACGCTTGACCGGCCGTGGCTCGTGCATTTTTGGAATATCGATGTCAGCGATATCTTCTTGGCCATTCCTTTCGCACTCCTTTTAACCATTCTATTCTATTTCGACCACAATGGTAAGTGTCTTTCAAAACAACCAGCCCACTTTTGTTTGCTTGCTCACGTTATCTTTCTAGTCTCCTCTTTGATTGCGCAAGGTACAGAGTTTCCTCTTCGAAAACCCGCTGGCTTTCACTGGGATCTCTGGCTTCTCGGACTGACCACCTTTATTGGTGGTCTTCTTGGCATTCCATTCCCTAATGGACTCATTCCACAAGCCCCCTTCCACACTGTTGCACTCTGCGTCACCCGGCAGGTAGCGGATGAGGATGAGGCTAACAAGGGTAAAGCCGTCCGAGTAACAGACCATGTTGTGGAACAACGGGTGAGCAATTTTGCTCAGGGTCTACTAACTCTCGGTACCATGACCGGTCCGCTTCTGATTGTCTTGCATCTGATTCCACAGGGTGTTATGGCTGGTCTGTTCTTTGTCATGGGCGTCCAAGCCTTGCAGGGCAACGGTATTACCCAGAAACTGATTTTCCTCGCCCAAGACAAAAGTTTCACCTCAGCGTCTAATCCGCTCAAGAGACTTGATCGTCGCGTTGCTGTCTGGGCATTCGTCATTCTCGAATTGGTTGGATTCGGTGCTACCTTTGCCATCACCCAAACCATCGCAGCTATCGGCTTCCCTGTTATTATTCTTATTTTAATCCCTGTGCGGTCCTTCCTCTTACCACTCTGGTTTACTCGCGAGGAACTTAGCGCATTAGATGCGCCCACTGCTAGTCCTTTCACCATGGAAAGTGTTGGTGGTACTTATGGACTTGACGAGGATACCACCGAGGCAGAAGCGAGCGGGGCCCAGACTTCGTCTACCGATGGCAACGGTGTTTTTAGGGGCCGCCCTTCGTCCTCTTCGGAATCTGCCGTCGAGGACAATGATCTTGAGAGGGGCGAGGCGTACGAGATGACTTCTCGGTCGTCTGTTCGCAGAAGAAGCATGGCCAGTCACATTGATTGATCTGATCTCGCGCCAGTCGATTATCCTCTATCAGACTTCGTCAGTTGTCTGAACCTGACATTTAATCTCTAAATATCCATACTCACCTAAATTTGACGAATACGAATTTATATTTTCTGTATAACAATATCCACGTGACCTATAGATCGGACCATTTTGCCCGTACCCAAGGCGGTAGCCTCTCACCGCCGTGCGTTGGTATGCAGATAACTTTTTCTGCCGCAAAATTCTCAAGGACAAGGACGAAGCAGGAAGCAGCAATGGCACCCCCCAAAGACAACCCAGAGTCCGAAGACTCATATGAGTCCGATAAGTCCAAGTCGAGTCAGCTCGATACTCAGGACCGTGCGCCGAAGCGCCGCCGCCTCTCCGAATCCTCAGATGATGGATATGTCGCCCCAGCACCGCTCCCCACCCTCTCTCGTATCAAGAAGAAAGACGATACCAAGAAACCAGAGGCGACAGACGACGAAGAACCCGTTACCATCAAGGACGCCCTAGAAATTGGCTTGCGGGCCGAGTCATCTACATTCGGCGCCTTGAATGTGTCTCCATGGCTCGTTGGTTCTTTGACGACTATGGCCATTCGACGGCCCACGGCAATTCAAAAAGCGTGTATTCCGGAAATCCTAAAGGGTCGGGACTGCATTGGTGGTAGCCGAACTGGTTCAGGAAAAACAATGGCCTTCGCGGTCCCTATCTTGCAGAAATGGGCTCAGGATCCGTTTGGTATTTTTGCAATTGTGTTGACGCCGACAAGGTAGGTTCCTCTTTTTCTAAGGAAAGGATTCAATATTTGAAAGGAATTAGATTTTAACTAACGCTTCTTTATTTAGAGAACTTGCTCTGCAGATCTTCGAGCAATTTAAAGCCATCTCGGCTCCCCAAAGCATGAAGCCCATTCTTGTCACCGGTGGCACAGACATGCGGCAACAGGCAATCGCACTCTCACAACGACCTCATGTCGTCATTGCAACACCCGGTCGATTGGCAGATCACATCAAAACCTCCGGTCAAGATACAGTAGCTGGACTTGGTCGGGTGAAGATGGTCGTACTCGATGAAGCGGATCGGCTTCTCGCCAGCGGTCACGGTAGCATGCTGCCAGACGTGGAGACCTGTCTCTCTGCGCTTCCCCCTTCATCTGAGCGACAGACTCTATTGTTTACGGCTACTCTGACTGCCGAAGTGCGTGCATTGAAGTCGCTGCCCCGCACTCCTGAGAAGCCTCCTATATTCGTGACCGAAATCTCCACCGAGAACCAAGGTAACATCCCTCCCACGCTCAAGCAGACATATCTCAAGGTGCCTATGACGCATCGCGAGGTATTCCTGCATGTCCTACTCTCCACCGAGGAAAATATCTCGAAACCCGCCATCATTTTCTGTAACCACACCAAGACCGCCGATCTGATTGAGCGGACTCTGCGCCGCCTTGGTCATCGCGCCACCTCCCTCCACAGTCTTCTCCCTCAGTCTGAGCGTACATCCAATCTTGGCCGATTCCGCGCTGGCGCTGCCAGGATTCTAGTCGCCACGGATGTTGCGTCTCGTGGGTTGGATATCCCGTCCGTTAGCCTTGTCATCAACTTCGATGTCCCCCGCAACCCAGATGACTATGTCCACCGTGTTGGTCGTACTGCTCGTGCGGGCCGGGCTGGTGAGGCTGTGACGCTTGTGGGACAGCGTGACGTGGAACTCATTCTAGCGATTGAAGGACGCGTTGACCGAAAGATGGAAGAGTGGGCCGAGGAGGGCGTCAGTATCGAGGGTCGTGTAACGAGAACCGGCGCACTGAAGGAGGTTGGCGCTGCGAAGCGCGAAGCTATGGGTGAGATTGATGAGGGCCGTGATGTGCTGGGCCGGAAGCGGAATAAGCTCAAGAAGGTCCGGTGAAGGGTGTTTTGAATACTCTGTTCATATTTTAAATTTCTACTTGATACCATATTCAGAATCCATGAGAGCTTTAGCGTTGTCATGTTGTGATCACTTGCCACTGAAATGTCTAGCATCAACTCTTCATACAATAGGTAAACGTCTGAGGTCACTGAATCAAAGGAACTTCCCCTCCTATTCCTCCTAGAACATAGTCAAACTCTTCGCCTTCGTTTCCCAATACTCTATTCTCGGACTCCCCTAACAGAGCTGTAATCGGATCCATTCCTTGTTCGATGCTGGGTGGCCCCGCGAAACAGCTAGTATCAAGCCATATATCGCTGGGGGCGGGAGGAAAGGCTTCTAGAGGAGCATTATCCGACGTGCTCAGCTCATTTATCTCGAAAGAATCATCTTGAACGGCATTCAAGAAAGACGCTGGGGGCAGTCCGGTTGGAGAGTGGTGCTGGGAGGAGACAAATGAATGAACAGGCTGACTTGTCTGACAAAGGGGATTTTCAAATGGCCCGGAAATCATTTCTGCATTGCAGAGTACCTGCATTTCATCGAGATTCGCAGTTGGCTGATTGTTTGCATTCCTGGGAGATAATCCTGTTCCCATTTCCAATGGTTCAAAGAAACCCAGGGCTTCGTCAAATGCAACACCAGGGGCATGTTCAAATGAACTGGGTACACTACCCACTGCCGGAATAGTAATCTCCTGTGAGGTTTGTGTGGTATTAAGATCAATTCCAGTAGGAAACGGAGCTTCTTCGACGTTTGTTTCGGTAGTCTTGGATAAGGGTTGTGTTGATTGATGTAGGTTCGTGTGTTGGCTACCACAGCTCCAACGCCTTGATTGGTGTTTTCTTTCTTGGGTCGCGGAGTAAACCCCTTTTAACCTCTCTCGCAACTAAAGTACTTGAAAGTCAGAGTTTAGGGAACTATGTCATCACGGCTCTGAATATGCATACTTTCTTTTGCCGGCAATGGCCACAAGCGGGATTGTAGATCATGTTGTATCAGCGTATCAATTCGGGGTTCTGGGTGGGAAGCAGTTGTTTCCAGGAATCTGAATAGTCAGGTGCTTTGCATAGGAAACAAATTGTTTGTGTAAAATAGTTCGACCCGTGTGGGAATGGTTGCCTGCGCTGCACAGCCGGGTTTTGAGTTGACTGAACCCCTAATACCGATGATCCCCTGTTGAGACCGTCTTAAATCTATCTACGGATAAGATATCTCAAGTGCACCCTGGGCAGACCTATATATACTTTCAGTCTTGATTGATTAGTTCATTCATTATTGTTCTTGATTGGATATGTTGGGCACATACTGAGGGTTACTTCAAGCTGGCAAACTTTAAAGATACGCATGTAGTGGTAATAGTAGGCAGCAATTCGACCATCAGTCAACCCCCCCTTTCTAAATCGTGGAGACCATATTGCCAACGCCCACTTTTAATTCGTGTGTAAATCGACTTATCTACCAATAATCGCTAAAGGAGTTGGCGATCTCATGTAATGCTCTTCCGCGTTGAGGTTATGACAGGACTCGCATTCCACAAAAGCAGTTTCTATGCAGCCAAAACTGCATCACAGTCCTTTTAAGACCCGTGTGACCTATAAGTTGGTCCAGTGTAATCATGCCTTCCACTTACGAGATAGAAGTCTGGGCAAGCCTTAACTGGCTATTAGTTCAGGGGCTACTAACTGCCCTGGGGTAGATTCAGTTGGTACCTGGACTACTGCGCTGAATGAGGACCAAGAGACAACACATGGCACACCCGCAATTTAATTGTTGAATTCCATTTCCGATCATACTAGTAGAAAACATTCTCAACAATTATTTTCCTTTGTCGTCATCTTCCACACCTCGCTCTCCCTCCAACGTGGTAGATCTGACGATCGACCGCATTCTAGGGTGACACAGCGACGTCATGTCTTCTAGTACAAAGGGTACCTAGGGTAGGGAATACTCACCACGATTATCATAGCCTTGAAAGGACTGGTCGATGTCTTGCAGCACTGACTTCTTGCTTTAATTCCACACGTTCAAAGTGTACAAATGGTATCATTGATTGTAAGAATAATAAGAGTATTTCTAGAGGACGCCGCATGCTCCCAAAATTAGACCACCATCGCATCTCCATATGCCAACCAACAGATGTATTCGTCAAAGCACAGTTCGTCGTCACAGTCAACACAAGCGTTGGGTGGGCTGACTGAGACCCGTAGAAAATCAGAAAGCCTCGCAAGAAGAAAGGAAAAAAAGAGAGTGGAAAGGTATATTGTCAGTGCATGCCAGCTACTGCCATCGATCTATCCGGTCCACGCGTCAGAACTGTCATGACTGCCTGTCGTGCTCATGAGCTTGAGTAACCCATCCACTGCATCCCCTCTTTCAGAGGGCGACAGATCTTCTGGTTTTCCAGACTCTTCCTGCCTTGGCTCCTCGCTTATCTCACGAGTCCGGCTGTGGCGGACGACAGTGGCTGGCGGGCTGCTCAGTTGCATTGGAGATCCATGCGTGCGGGGTGGGGTATGTTGAAATGTCTTCACGCATGACGAAGAGTCGGGCAATGTGGACGGCTGTCCGGGAAGATCAGGGGTGCTTTGAAAGGGTGTGGAGCTCATGTGGTTGGTCGTGCCAATGCGGGGAGTACGGAATTGAGAAGGCGTAGTGTTTTTTCTGAAAGAGACGGAGGGAGATGAAAGAGCGGAGAGGGATATCCGAGGACACTTGCGACTGTGTGCTTCTAATTCGGATACTCGACGGTCGATTTGGTGACTAGTCACGTTGCGCATGGCGGTTTGTAGGGTGTTTCGGAGAAGAGTCGCTTTCTGGGATATAGTTAGGACGAGCCGCGACAAGATAACTGCTGGAATAATTCCGACTGACCTCCTGAATAAACAATTTACGCGCGTCTTGGTCCTCGGGAATCGATCTTGTATCTTGCTCGAACCTCTGAGACGCGGTCGGGGATTTTTCTGTTTCCATCTCATCTTCGATTGTTTCATCGCGTTCCGGCTGCGAGGTTGGCGTCGAGACGCGGGCATCCAGCACGTTTGGTACTTGCTCGGGCTATAGAAAGACATATCAGTTAGCCAATTGACTTTAAATCGTGCATTATAGCCGGTTTCATCAACGACCAACCTCGTGGATGCTCTGTTTGACGGTGGACTGGGAACTTGGTTCCTGCGAGCCCGGCGGGCCCTGCCCACATCCAGTGTTGACTTCGACCTCATCTACCTGTTCCCTTGTCCGCTTTTGGCCTGCAAAGATGGGAGAGGGCAGTAGCTTCTTGGGTGAAACATTCGTGAAGAGCGTTCGCTTGGTAGGCGTGCCGGCGACCGAAAGTGACTGTTTGCTGTGGTGGGCCGGTGAGAGACACGCGTTGGTGTCTTTCTCGCCCAGGACCCGGCGTCCATCCTTAGCCGGACTGAAAGGCATTGTTGCGGATTGCATGCTGGAGGGTATGTGGGATTGATTTGAGGTCGGGGGAAGAGTTGGGGTCGAGAAAGACCGAAAGATACACGCCGCGGCGGGGGAAGTGGGCTCGGAGCCGGGGAAGTCAACGTCCACACGCGAACAACGCGAACAATAAGGCAAAGAAAGGGGGGGTAGACAGGAAGAAAAGCTTGGGAAAGATCGGATCAAAGAAGTGAAAAGGGCAAGGGTGCTAAACAAAAAACGGTCGCGTCAATCGCGTATAGTCCCCCGATTACTAGCTTGTATAGAGCACGGACAATGGCTCCACACGGGCGTGTTGAGCACGCGTCCACGGGTTGCCCACGCCCGCAAGGTGCTAGGCAGTCTGTTAACTCAGTCAGTCTCCTAACTAGTTCAGTCTGAGTCGGTCAGGCAACTGGACAGTCGAGGGTATTGAATTTTAATGCATATTCAGGCATCTGCCGCGTCTGCTGGAAATATTTTCCACACCTATGTAAATTGCCACTGAAATTTTCGATGTGGCCTGTCATGTCATGTCATGTTTGTTATCTTTATCTTTTTTATTTATCTCACCATTATTTTTGGTTTTTAAACGCGCCATTTGATCAAATCTTGTCCATTGTAATCTACTATCGATCCGACGCGTCGGACCTGAAAGTGTCTCGTGTTGCGGCCTCAGGCCCTCGGGGTACTTGTAATAATCAGGATCGTGTTTACTAAATGTGATCCAATCCGAAACTGATCTATCTTTATTGCATGATTTTGTAAGGCTATTAAAGATGAGGGTCAGTGGCTAGTTAAGTAAATTGTCGTGGTAGAAGCATACTAGTAGTACTCCCCGGGCCATCCAATATCGGAGACATATATGGGCCTGCTGCATTATGTAGCAACTTTCCCGGGGTTCTCTCTTTGATAAACGGGAGTCTATGCCTTTTGTCAGTACTACCTTGACAGATATACATAGTATGAATCTAAAACCATCATCATCGGATATACCAGTGTCTTCTGAAGTATACCACCACTACTACTAGTACTAACTACTAGTACCTCCTTCCAGGATCTCCGCATGACATCATCACGCCAGGGCAGAGCAAGCGGAACAGAAAGGAAAAGAACAAAACAAAACACGCAGGGCACAGTTCCAAAGCTCGGCGCAGCTGCAGCAGTTGAATTTGACCACATTCCGGTCCAATCAGGAGACACTGCCTCCTTTAAGCGAAGTAAGATCTCCCATGGTCCGAGTCGAAAGGAACCTCAGCTGAGCACGACTTCTTCCCCGCATTTCGCATTTGGCAATCCACCAGTCCGCATTCCCGGCCCCCTTGGGTCCGTTTCAACTTCAACTGGTCCCCGTCAAATCTTTTCCTGGTGACTTCCACTGCCATTCATTTCCGAGCTGCACCACGATGCAGCTTTCCTTCGCAGTCCTGGCTGCGGCCGTCACACAGGCGGCCGTGAGCACGGCTTCGAGCTTGACACCGCCAGTCCTCCCGCTAATTGTGCGAAACCCCTACCTCAGCACATGGCTTGCGAACGCCCGCGAGGTACCATGGTCCAAATGGCCCATGTTCTATAATGGCGAGGAGATCGGCCTCTCGCTGATGGCACATGTCCCGAGCCAGGGAGCTGTCTATCCTCTCGTCGGTAAACCGCATGACTCTCTGCCTTCGGACCAAGTGCAATTCGCGGACTACCTGGGCAACAACTACGATGCCTCCACAACCAACCTCACATATCGTATTGATACCGGATCTTCTACTCCTCTCGATATTACTGTCTCCTTCCTCTCACCCATTACGCCCACCTCGACCTTGCGACAGTCGATCCCGGCCTCCTACGTCACCATCGATGTACAGGGACAGGCCGATGTGAACATTTATATGGACATCGATGCCCGCTGGGTAAGTGGGGATCAAGGAAGTAAAGTCAACTGGGAGTGGGATACAATCGATGTCGAAGACAAGTCAAGCAAGAAGCCGGCCCTTCAGCGCTGGCAGGTTCGGAGAGAAAGGGAGCTTGACTTGTCCGAAATCCGCGACCGTGCTGAATGGGGCACCCTCCATTTCACCGGCCCAGCCGTAAGTGATACAATATCAGTACACCAAGGTCCCTTAGCTCTAACATGAAAACAGAATGCTCGATACCAATCCGGAGAGGCGTCAAAGGTCCGTCGAGGCTTCGCAAAGACCGGCTCCTTGAGCAACGAGAACGACAAGGATTTCCGTTCTATCAATGATCGACGCCCTGTATTTTCATTCTCGACATCATTCAGCCTTGGCCGATCCTCCAAGCAGAGTTCGGACAGTGTCACCTTTACTCTCGCTCTGATTCAAATCCCCGTTGTGCAATATGCATCTGCCCGCGGTCTGACTATGATGCGACCCCTATGGGAGTCCTGGTTCCCCACCACAGAGGAACTGTTGACTTTCCACTATAACGACCACGCCGTGGCCGGGTCTCTGGCATCTAACTACTCGGTACAGGTGGCCAAGGATGCTTATCTCTCAGGCGCTGATGACTATGTCGACATTGTTGCTCTCTCAGCGCGTCAGGTCATGGGCGCTACAACTTTCTCGGGAACACCAGACAACCCTATTCTGTTCTTGAAGGAGATTTCTTCCAATGGGAATTTCCAAACCATCGATGTCATCTTCCCGGCTTTCCCCTTCTTCCTGTATACCAACCCGCGCTGGTTGGCGTATCTCCTGGAGCCGCTGATCGAGCATATGCTGAGCGGACAATATCCCAACACTTATGCAATGCACGATCTGGGTACACACTTCCCCAATGCTACTGGCCATCCCGATGGAAAGGACGAGTATATGCCGGTGGAAGAGTGCGGAAATATCTTGATCATGGGCCTGGCGATTGCCAATTCGCTTCAGTACGAAGACTCATCTGCTGCGTCCTCTATTTGGTCGACGCAAGGCTCACCCCCCTGGACTGCCTCAAGCGAATCGGATTCGCTCTTCCCTCTTAGTGATCTCCAGACATTCTCTGGAATTGCCCACCAAGATGGCAAATGGGGTGGAGGTATTGAGGGTGAACACCTCGCCAAAAAGTGGGTGCAGCGAAGCTACACTCTCTGGAAGCAATGGACTGGTTATCTGGTGGAATTCTCTCTTGAGCCAGCTAACCAACGTGAGTTATATGACCACCCTCTGTTAATTACCAAAAAGCTAACGTCGCTACAGTTTCCACCGACGACTTTGCCGGCTGGCTTGCACTGCAGACTAACCTTGCTCTGAAGGGCATTGTCGGTATCAAAGCCATGAGCAAGCTCGCCGAGCTGACCGGACAAGACTCCGACGCCAAGTACTTCAAGGTAGGAAACATCACTTTCAACCACACGCATCACCAACTAATCTTTGATCCTAGGACACTGCCGACAAGTACATTTCCAAGTGGGAAGAGTTTGGCATGTCCCGCGACAAGTCTCACGCCAAGCTCGCCTACGATTGGTACGGCTCCTGGACAACAATCTACAACCTCTACGCCGACGCCCAGCTATGCTTCCACCTGGAAGGAACAAATCTCTCCTCCAATGAATCTCCCGGCTTCGTCCCCCGACACATCTACCAGAAGCAGTCGATCTGGTACCACTATGTTCGCCAGAAATACGGACTTCCTCTCGACAGCCGACACCTATACACCAAGACGGATTGGGAGTTCTTCTCCATGGCCGTTGCCTCGCAGCCCGTTCGCTCGGAGATCTTGGAATCCGTTGCGCGATGGGTTAACGAGACTGTCACGGACAGGCCGTTTACCGATCTCCACAAGACCGAGGGTGATGGGAACTTCCCCGGTCCTAATTTCTTCGCTCGTCCTGTTATTGGAGGTCACTTTGCTTTCTTAGCGCTGGAACGCGCTTGTGGTGGAAAGGCCATGCCCGGACTGTCTTTCTTGGATGATATTGACAAGGAGACTATGAAGGAGTGGTCTGCGAAAGCTGAAGCTGCGGTGAAGGATTCGCAGATGTGGAGTCATGGCTCTGGAGAGCTTTAATTGGCTTCTATTTGAGTATGTCGTTTGGGTAGACTCATATTGGGACTTGCGGTGGTCTGCAAGTTACTTTTTGGTTCTTCTCTTGCGTAAATAGCTATACCTCTCGGCCCCATTGGTGAAAGTTTTGTCAAGTTTAGTATCTACCACTAGGTTTATAGGTGCCATCGAATGCAATCGAACTTGGACATCTATGAGCTTCAATACCCCAACCCCTTTTGGCATATGTATATCGAGTAGTAACTGCCGATTATAGGGCTACTGTAGGTTCCAATGGTTACTGAGATGCGGAATAGATATCCATGACAATATCAAGCTTACAGCTCCACCTTTATACTCACCTTATAACGCAAGTCTTCGAGGCAACTCTCCAGACCATGATTTAAACTACGTAATACATGCAAGCCCCATTTCAGATGAAGGATTTCATTGCGTTCCTAATTTTTTATGACGTTTGGATCGAATCAAATTACATGAGCCCGTTGAATTTCAGTCATCCAATTCACGTTTGCACACGTCCACATCCGAGAAAACATGTTAAGCACAAGTCACACACACACATAAGCCTCAACACCGATCAAGGCGAAGAGAGCCGACTATTTTTGAAAAAAGGCGAGGTAATTTTCCCAGAGTTTCATTTCATCACATCAATTCTCCCCTCCAAACCCAGTCCCCATGGAAAAGTTTCAGGAAAATAAATTACCCGCGCTACCCATCATCATCATGGTCATCTCATATCACAGCGGGGCGAGAAAGGAGAAAGGACAGGGAGAAAAGAAGTACGAGGGCCGATAAAAAGGGAGGCGCGCTGTCTGGGCAGCAGTCACCCCATCATGGGCCGCACTTGTGTGGCAAGAATATTTAAGCGCCCAGGCTGGGGAAGTTCTTCTCGTCGACGGTAGGGCCGGCAGGGCCACGGCCGCCACGAGGAGCAGCAGCAGCGCCGCCACGGGGGGCACCGCGGGGAGCACCACGCTGGCCACCGCGAGGAGCGCGGTCACCACGGGGGGCACGGTCACCACCACGGGGAGCACGGTCGCCACGGGGGGCGCGGTCACCACCACGGCCGCCACGGGGGCCGTTGGAGGGGCCGGTGCGGGGCTGCTCGACGAAGCGCATGTCAACCTCGAGGAAGTTCTTCTCCTTGCGCTGCTTCTGGCGTTGACTCTTCTCGCCAGAGCCCTGGATGTAGTCGTTCTGGTCGTCGTGAGAGAGTTCCTTGGCACCATCCCACTTCTTGTCGGACTTGGTACCCTCGTTGGCAGCGCGGACGGGCTTAGCAGCGAGGCTGGCCTTGGAGGCTTTCTCGGCCAGGTAGTCTTCGAAGGACATGGACTTGTCGGCCTCCTCGGCCTCCTCAGCGGGAGTCTGGGGCTCGTTCTCGTCGGCCTGGGCGATCTTCTCGCCGGCACGCTCGTCATCCCAGGTCTTCTCGCCGCCCTCGGCACCCCAGCCCTGCTGGACCTGCTTGCGGGTGTCGCTGTATAAGAATGAGGTTAGCCTCATGTTCTATCCCAAAGTTCGAAGTCATGCAAGATCATCTCGAGCTTGCCACATCTTGCTTCATCGGAGGGAGGGGTAGCTTACGTCTGGCCAGTGCGGGACTGACGGTCACCACGGCCACCACCACCGCGGCGCTCACCACGGCGGGCGGGCTGCTCGGCCTCATCGGTGGGCTTGGTGCGGTTGTTCTGACGACCGGCGTTACGGTCACGGAAAGCTGCATCACCCCGATATTTCAGTTCCACGTCTTCTTCTGCAATTTTCCAAATCCAATTGATCACATACCAGCATCGTTGCCAGCGGTCACACGGCCACCGCGGCGGTTGTTGTTGTTCTCGCGGGGCTGGGTGGCGGGAGCCTCCTTGGGGGCTTCACGCTTGCCATGGCGGGCAGCCGGTCGGTCGACAGCCCGGGCAGGGGGGGCAGGGGGTCTGTTGGGGTCGAGCTCCGGGTCGTTACCTGCAAGACGATGAAAAAAAAGTGATTAGTGAAAGATGTTCATCTGGAAGATCTGATGGTGTTGCCGGTGGTGGCCGGAAGCGATTTGTGTGTGCGGGCGATCGGATATGCCCCAAAGCCGTAGCAGCAGAACTGGGGCTATTGGAAGAGAGGGTGAAATACCGAGGAGCTCGTAAAGGTTCTGCAGAGACAAAAATAGCAAATGTTAGCTATCCCGCCTGCCATGACACCAGTCCAATTGCTCCGGAGCGAGGAGCTTCGCTGCTCTTTCATCGTACCTTGGACCGGATGGCTTCCGCCATGACGCCTGCTTGCGGAGTCCTTCCTACGGGGAAGGCACTCAACGATCGCGTGAAGGATTAGGGAGGGGCACAAGGCAGAACCTCAACAGATCCGGCCTTTCAAATGAAGATCGATATCGCTATCGTGAATGGGGATGCGAAGAGAGAGAAGTCCTCAAGGGAGTTTGTGGAGCACGAATCCGGTTAGGCGCCATTTACTAAGCGAATCAGGCTAGGGCTTAGGGTATCATGGCGTCACCAGCATCATAGACATCCATAGTCTATACCTTCAGCAATTTTACACAGAGCGGTTTGCAGCGATTTAAATTAAAGCAGCAGGTCTCCCAAGTGTGAATGCTTAGTGATAGACTGTACATTGTTCTACCTGGTATCAATGGGGATAATAGCACATCAAATCATAACGCCCGGCAATGCTCAGAAGACTTTTAGCAACACGGAATCCGACTCCCTGTCATCGCTTTGCTTTTTTTCCTTTTCCTTTCATTTTTTTTAACTTCGCGGATTGTTCTGCTCGTAGTTGAACGGTGTCGGAAAATGCATGCTGGCACTCAGCCCAAATGGATCGGCGTCCAGCATCGGTTCATACTGTCCTAGTAGATGGTTTGCATTTCCGAACTCCCCGGGCCCTCCATCTCCGCCAGAAGGCGGATTGAACCCGGTCAGACCGTGTGAGCCTGAAGAAACCGATTGAGGTGTGAATCCCGGGACAAATGAACTGTGGACAGATCCGTCATGGTCATCATCCACCATATCGGCTTGGGCATCATATTCTTGTTCTTAGAGGGGGTCAGCAAGGTTCTACATATATCCAAGTGAACTGCTTACCAAGTTGATCATAGTGCTTTTGGAAAGGAGAAGGGTAATACGCTGCAGCTACCCGTCCACCCCCCGGCCTCCGCGGCTTAGAATCTGTCGGATCAGTCTGAGGCATACTGATGGCCGGTGGCGAGGTCTGGTTGTTAAAAGTACGCGGCTGGGGCAGCAACTGCGGCCTTCCAACCTGCGATTCCACACCGACAGGCGACATGCCGCCCTGGAATCCAAATCCAGGGGACTTGGTATGCGACGGCGAAGAGACGTGAGAAGTGGGGGTGGCCTGGAACTGTGGCGATGGGACGCCGTAGGCACCCTCACGCTGCGAAATTCCAAACGCATCGGGCTTGGAGGTGATGCTGGCAGGGTGCCTTTGCCCCGGACGAGGGCCCGGAGCAGCTGAAGCCGACTTGGGAGGCACGGGGTTGGGAGCTGGTTTGGCGGCGGCGCCAGGAGCCCCGGTCTTCAGGCGCAATTCGGCCTGGACGTCGATGCCCTTTTCGAGCAAGATGCGCTCCAGCAGAGAATTTTTGTAGCGGAGCATGAGGCATTCATCAGCGGCGCTGCGATGACTCTGCTGGAGGCTCTGTAGCTGCTCCTCATTGCGCTTAATAGTGGTTTCAAGTTGACGGATATATTCGGTCCGCCGTTCGCGAAAGGCCGCCTGGGCCTGTCTGTTGCGCTGCTTGCGCTCTTCGGAGGTGGCATATATCTGAAAGGGGAAAAAAAAAAGCAAATTAGTCGGGCCAAAGTGAAATGGGGTCAAAGATGGGGGTTGGATGTTGATAGGAATGCGGGGCCCCGGATTTATTGCATCTTGATGCAAGATGGCAAAAGGTGTTACGTACAGGTTTCCGACCTCCCTTTCTTTTCTGAGTCTGCGCAGCCTCTTGATTTAAGGGCTCGGCTTCTGCGTCCGGCGTTGAGACGGCTGAGCTGATAGAGCCGTCCGGCAACGGCTCGGACTTGGGCACGACCGACTCCATGACCGTGTCATTTTGCTCGGGGTGGGAGGTCTCGACCATAGAGACCATTGGAAGATTGACCTCGCGATCTGTTTACTGATCGGACCTCGACGAAAGTTTCCCTCTCGCGCTCCTCCTCAACACCCTTCACTGAAGGCCACAGCGGACCAGGATGACAACCCCGAACCACGGGCTTGGAAGAGTATCAAGAGATTAGCAGAAGAACAGGCGCAGGAACCGCGCGGCTAGGACGGATCGGAGGGGACGTGCGAGTTGTGGGCGACGAGTGACATAAAAAAAATTGGATTAGGAGAAAGGAAGAGTCAGAGAATTCGAGATAAACGGGGGGGAACTGGGGGAGGAAGAGAAGTTGTGAGGTAAAGCGATTGACTAAACGAATAATAACTATTGTCCGCGGGCCCCAGAGAGGGGTGGACCTTTTCGCGTTTTGCGTTTTTCGTTTTTCTTTTTTCCCTTTTCCTGTTCTCTCTCCTCTTTTTCTTTTCTTTTCTTTTTTTCCCTTCCAGAATTTTCAATTTTCAATTTTCACCCTCCACTGGCAGCCTCTGACGGCACGGATCCACACGGTTCAGAGTGGTTGGCCCCTTTTGCTGGATGCTCTCTGGTCGCATCGTACGAGGGAAACGAGAGGAGAATGAAAACCCTGCACCCGCGGAGAAAGGCCGGCGCGATTGGTTCTGGGCATTTCTGGACACGAGGGACCAGTCTGAGCCAGTCACACTCAACAGTCAAGCATAGTCTCCAACTTCTCCAAGGCCGATTAGCCGATACCGGGGTCCAGTATAGTACTATACCATCTGTGACAGTAGTCAGCCACATATTTCCTTGTATAATAGTGTAATATACACTGTACGTACAATACACAATTACCGTATCGGGGCATTCCACCTATGCTGTTCCTGCTCACCGCGGGGTTTCGGGTTTCCAGGGGCGCGCTAGCAGTTCTAAGGTATTCTTGAGTGTGCCGACACTAGGTAGGTCCTACTATCCGTACTTAGTTGGTGAAATGCCAGACTCACGCATGACATGGTCACGCGGCGATCGGATGATGCATTGCTGCCTCGTGCGGGGGATTCTTAGCGACCAGATCGATCTGGCAGGTCGAACCATTCCAGTCCAATCAATTACCCTGTTGTTTACCCCGATGAGTTGATCTAATAGTATACTTCCGGGATTCTTCGTCAACACACGAATAGTCCTACATTACCTATTGAATACCTATAGTTAGTATCTAGTATCTATATCTATGCCTATGTGTATGCTGTGCACCTCGGCGATCGGCATCGGTTCCCCGCCAAATTCGCCGTGTCACATGCCCTCGACTTCCCACCTGAACTGAACTGCTGAACGCTGCCACGAACGACACGGCCTCAAACAAGCTTCTGGGTCTTCGTCCCTGACGCTTTTCCCTTTTCTCCCTTTCCCATTTCCCCTCATATTCATCATGGCCACCCCTTCCGGCCCCGGCGACAAGGATTCCGCCCCCGCGACCACTGCGGCACCTCCCACAGAAACCCCGCAGAACCAGCCGACCGCGCAACCGAGAGATGACGAGGACTCGGACTTTGACGAACTAGACGGTACCTCACCCGCTCCATCCCCCTGCGGTCCTGCATGCTAATGCTATTGCCCCGCAACAGATGTCCTTGACGACTTCTCCAAACCCAAGGCTCAGCCCGCTCCGCCCGCACCACCCGCAGCAGCAGCACCGGCAGACGCGACCGGCGCCGGTGCGGCCCCGCCAGATTTCGACGAAGATGCCTTCCTGAAGCAGCTGGAGAGGGACATGGCCAACATGATGGGGAATGCGGGAGGCGCGCCCAGTGGTGGAGCCGGAGCGAGTGCTGCAGCCGGGGGAGCGGATTTCCAAAACTTTGAACAATCGATAGGCCAAGGTGCCGATGCCTTTGCGAAACAGCTCGAGGAGAGTGGAGTCCCGCCTGGGGACTTCTTGAAACAGCTCCTCGCCGACGTGATGGCCGAGGAGGGCGGCAGCGGTGCTGGTGCTGATGCTGCCGCTGGATTGAGTGATACCACATCATCACCAGCACCCGCTCCAGGTTCGTCTTCGGCGCCAGGCGCCAACTCCGAACAGCCTGCCGAGTCCTTCAATGAGGCTATCCAGCGTACCATGGAGCGGATGAAAGATTCTGGAAACCGTGCTACCGAGGCCGCCTCTACGGATGATGGGCTATCGGATGATATGCTGGCCCAGTTGCTCAAGGCTGTCGAATCTGGTGCCGCCGGCGGAGGCGAGGATGGGGACTTGACTAAGATGTTCATGGGAATGATGGAACAGCTCTCGAACAAGGAGATGCTTTACGAGCCGATGAAGGAGCTGGACGGCAAATTCGGCCCTTGGATCGAGACTAATAAGGCCGAGGGCAAGGTCCCTGCCGAGGACATGGAGCGTTACGAGACGCAAGCACGGATTGTCAAGCAGATTGTGACCAAGTTTGAGGAGACAGGCTACTCAGATGAGGACACGAAATGTCGCGAGTATGTCTGGGAGCGCATGCAAGAGGTAAGCCAATTCTTTTATTTTCCCTTCCTTTTACTCGATTGCTGCAGACTAGATTGCTAATGCTTAATAGATGCAAGCGGCTGGGAGCCCGCCGGAGGAGCTCATCTCTAACCCGCTTATGGGAGATCTGGGAGGTGCGGCCGCCGGCGCCATGCCTGAGGGAATGCCTGATTGCCCGCAACAATAAAATAATTGCGGATATAGACTGTTCACATTTATCGGCTTGCTCTATACTGTACATATACGCAACTGCGTCGATACCCAATTCACTACAAGATACCTTTTGTGCTTGTCCAGCTGGTGGCTTATACTGAGCATTTCCCGGTGACGTCTAAAGAAGAACCTTCGGCCGTGTCATTAATATGACTACAGTAGAATCAACACTTTAGAATCCACATTACAAAGGAGACTGGTACCATAGGTAACCCGAGCATTTCGAGTATACCAGTGTAATCAATCTTTCTTCCAGATATGGTCCATAATTATAGGTATCAAAACTTGATAAACACTTAAGTTTGTAGAAGTCTCACCATCTAACCTAATAAAGTGAGATGATTTTTGTACTAGACCACTCGCCATTATATCTGAATGTGATGTCCAAGGTAATTCGCCAGGTCCACTTCGCTTCCAATTGTAGATGGAATCTACTAGTATGTTTGCGAAGCTGATTCTAGACGGGTAATGGGTAGACATTCTGTTGTTACGAACTGACGATTCAGATAAGGCTAAGCACTAGTAACATCTAATATGGTATAGATTTGGCAAATGAGATTGAAGTGAAATCGGTTTCAATATTATTTCTTCCACGAATGGATTCTAGATACTCGATCAGTATGCTCTTCTGTACAGGTACATACATATCCACAGGCAGTCCGATGGCACAGCAGGCCAAGACCAGACACAAACTATCCACACAATAAGAATAATCCATAAATCACACAAGAACGCCAATCCAATGCAAACCATCTCGCTAATAAACACGCACAAGCTTAATCAAAAGAAACACTTTCTCACGACATATCCATATCCTGCGACTGAGCCGGATCAGGTAAAGTCATAAAGATATCATCATAATCATCATCGCTGAATGATACATTCGGCGCAGATTGCGAGCCACCAGTCTCCTGAAGCGCCATCTCCATCGCCTCCTCCTGTGAAATAAACTCATCCAAAGCCTGGACATCCGCATCCACACCCGTCTCTTGATCCTGATCCGGGAGCATATTATCATCCTCATACTCGAATCCTTGCATCATCGAGTTCACATCACGAGCCATCGATTCCTCCCACTTCCGTTTATCAGCCAAATGCTCCGCCATCATCATTTGCTCGCCGCGAGCCTCGAAGCGGCCCGAATCGCGGTCATCCTTGACGCGATTCAGGAACATCTTGCGCGTTTTGGAGCGGGCGAGCGATGTGGTGGTCTTCATAGGGTTGGCGATTTGAGAAGAGTAGCGGTCGGCGTACTTGGGTCTATTGGAGGGCGACGGAGAAGTGGGAGACAAGGGCGAGTTAAAAGACGGGTTGAAGATATTGGACGATTGCTTCTGCCATTGTTGAGTCTGAGCCTGAGCCTGAGCCTGAGGTTGAGCCTGGTCGCCGTGGACGGAGAAGGTCGGGAATTGGACGGGAGAGAATTGGTTCTCACCCATGCCAGGCTTTGACTGTCCAACGTGCGAGGGGGAGCCCATAGACCATGGGGGTGTGGCGATGTTACAGCTGCGCGGGCCCAAAGGAGAAGGTCGCGCCGGCGTGAAATGGCCGGTCTGGCGATAGGGTGTTGATGGTGAGGAGGGAGTAGGGTGCGTTGCGAACATGGTAGAAGTTGGATGGAGGTTGGAAGAAGTTGGGACGAGTGGGTTCCGTGGTTCTGGTTCGGATGTGGAAGAGTGTTGTGGTTTCGCCGAGTCCGGGAGTATGGACGGTTGGGATAGAGTTGGTTGGAGGGTAGAGCAGTGATCCACTCGAATGATTTCAGGTGATTTCAGGTGATCTTGTCTAGACTCTTGGGGTTCTTTTAAATCGACTGAGAGGCTGGGGAAGGTGTCGATCGCATCGTTGACTGCACGACGCGCATTCCGGCCGCCACGTGAGGAGCGCGTCGCCGCGGTGGAAACGGAATGGATCAACAGGCCGGCCAGAGGCGGACGCGCGATCTTCACATTCCACAGCCTCTGAGATCTTTTGATCCTCGTTAGATCTGCATTGGCTATGTGTCTTTAAAATGATTCTTGCTACAGCTATGGTAGTCGACAATTGTGCTATTATTCGTGGATATACATCAGCCCAGATATCTCATTCCGGCTCGCATAATAGGGGAAACTAGCCAGAGTTGATCTTGATCTGTTATCTCGATCAAAGAAAAACTAGTCGAGTTTATCACGACCCACGTGGAGAATGTGCATCATTTTCGAGAACAGTGGATCGATCGATTTTACAGATCGTTGCTGCGCTTCAAGCAGCCAATATATGGTGCTTATCTTTCTGTGAGGTCTCTAAATCTTTAAAGGAAAGGGCAACGATGATGGAATCAGGTCTACTTCACCGATTGAAAAAAAAAAAAAAAGGATTGGTAGAAACTTTTCATGTAAGGCTAAAGTTGGTGTACCTCAGCACACTCTGAGCCATCAAAGAAGAACTCGTGAGAGGCTAGACAGGTATGGATGTATTAAATAACAAGATATATTCGAGACGGAAAACCAGGGAAAAAAAACCAAGCGCTCCGACACGGGGAATCAGTAACGAGATAACGAGGCAAACCTGAAAAAGGTTGGCTGCCGGGGGTAAATGTAGCGCGAGGATCAAGAGGTGGGATCACAAAAGGAGTGTGGAGGTTGCTGACGGGAAACGCTCAAAGGAATGAGAAACAACAGAATGTCGAGTCTATGATGTTGAAAAAAGGAGAGTGGAGGGCAGCCGAAGTAGAAGCCCGAAAAGACAGAAAAGTCAAATCTGCAACCAAAAAGAAACGAGAAGAACGTAATCGTGACCTTCGCCAACGCTGCCCATAGCGCCTGAAAATTGCATGATGATCGTACAGAAAAGAGATTTTACACTTCGACAAACGCGAAACGCCATAGGTGGCGTTGATCGAACCAACAGCCTTGGCTTAGAAGTTCGATGCAGCGTTGACGGGGCCAGGGTTGTGGTACTGGTCCAGTGTGCTCTTGAAGGGGGTGCCCTGGGTACCGGCAGCGGGGCTGGGAGCCTTCTCGCGAGGACCGGTTCCAACGGCGGTGCCGCCCATCAGATCATCGTCTTCCTCGTTGTACTGTCCACTGCGCTTCTTCTGGATGCGCCAGATCACAACAGCCAGGACACCGATGACAATGGCTCCACCAACGCCGACAACGACACCGATGATGATCTTCTTGTCGGAGTCGGAAACGCCGCTGCTGGATGAGTTGTTGCTGCTGTCGCCGTTCAGCGAAGGCGAGGAGGTATCATCGGCCTGGGAAGAAGTCGTGGTCATCACATGGGGCACGGTGGTACCGCTGACAGTTTGGTAGGAAGTGATGGTCTGAACGACAGGAGTTTTGGTGGTGGACGAGCTGTCCGATGAGGTGGTGCTATCCGAACTCGTGGTGGAGGAGGGTTCATTGTTCTTGGATGAGGTCGTCTTTGTGGGAGTGTCGCTGGTGGTCTCGGGAGCCGTGGAAGACGAGGAAGAAGTGGTCGGGTCGGCAGAAGTAGTAGTCGGAGCCTCCGAGGAAGACGATGATGAAGAAGTGGAGGAAGATGAAGTGGTCGGGTCCGCAGAGGTTGTGGGTTCGGACGACGAACTGGCAGTGTCACTGGTGGCACTACCTACGAGATCGGTAACATCCAGACCCTGAGCCGCAACGGCGGTCAGGAGGAGGGCGTGGGCGAGGAACGAGAGGCGAGCGAGACGCATGATGAAGAGAGGTTCTCGGGATGAGAAGCAAACGATCGTGGGGGTGTTTAAAACGAGGGTCGAGAGATGGATGAAGAAAGGAAAGGAACGGACTTCCAACAGGGCGAAGCAAAGAGTTGGCAACACACAGCATTAAGCGCTAGGCCTGATCAGGGCTCGGCCGGGCCTGGTCCGCCCCGCTAGGCGATCCTGATTGGCTGCAGGCTGCAACTATTCTTTCTCCTAGTTTCAGCCGTTGTTCCTCTTCCTCCACTGGTCAGCTTTCATCCGCATTCGCCATTCGCATTTAGGCCGCCACCGTTGCGGGCTAGGGTTGCAGAGCAGAGCAGCAGAAGAAAAGCAGAAGCAGAAATTCCCTCTTCCAGCAGCAAATAAACAGCAGATCAGCAGATCCTGACCATTTGTGTATCGCCCTGCTTTGCCCAACCGCTCAAGACTGGAGGCCTCGCGTTCTTTCTTTCCACCCCAATTTTCTGGCGCCAATCGATCTGCTCCACCGAACCATAATTAGCAACTTTACTGCAGTTGATTGCCTGTGCATCACATCCTTCCTCTGCGACCGTCGATCATACTGTACGCAGTACATAGCGCCAGCGCCATCTACGACATGGAAGGTTGGGAGACGCGCAGATCCGAAGCATTCCTCTTGCCTCTGCCTCAGCCGCCTTGTTTGCCTTGAGCAGAATCTTTTAGTATTTTGATTCCTCGACCACCACCCCTTTACGCGAATTCCCTTACTGCTGACTGCCGACTGAGCCGGGGCTTCGGTGACTAGCCCTAACTGGGCCAGTGTGGCGCCACGACTGGTTTTGGTTTTTGCGCTGACAGATCAATTGATGTCGGCCCGAATTCCCACCGCGCGTTGCTGGGTTGCTGGCGAGACTCTGCCAAGCCAATTGCTGATCCTATGATTGGATCTGTCGTGTCAGCCTGTGGACGGACGGTTTACTCCCCTCCGTGCAGTGCCGGCCATCATCATGGCGCCCTTGTTCAGAGAGGGATTCAGTATGGGAGGTCCCGGGTGGCTCAGTCCCTGACACATGGTGGTTTGGTCCCTGAACCAGGGGTTCTCTGTTTACATTGTACACTCCTTTGGGGTTCTATTTTCAGACGGGTCGACATCTTCTCGAGCTTATTTGTGTAGACAAAGTACAGTTCGATTGTAGAACACCGCGGCTTTTATTTGATTCGTCCTCTATGCGCTCTTATCGGAGCCAATCCAAATCAAATCCCAAATCCGAGGCCAGTACATTACATACATAGGGAGTCCTATCCCTCGACCAGATCTGTCTGCTCTCACTTCGAGCCCCAGTCGCGCGGGCAACAGCACCAGCGGGAAAACCGAGTGGAACAGGACGCCTTGATATTCGGGTCTCAGCCAAGGACCCATCTCATGGCGGAGACAATACAACCCATACTCGGCCTGTGTTTCGACAGCTCAGAAAAGGAGGGAAATAGAAGTGAGTCAACAAAAGAACAAATAAAAAAAAGGCAGGGAGAGAGAGAGAGAGAGAGAGAGACAAGGTAGAGAGAAAAAAGCAAAATGCCAATTATAGGTATTTTTGGGTATCATCCGGTCAAGAGCAGAAGCAGAAAACACAAACATAATGCAAAAGCGCCAGGGATATATTGAATTCACAGCTTGTTGGGCGGCTTGCCCTTCATCTGGTCTTTAATCTCTTCCTTGAAATAATCAACGAACTTCTTCAAGCCAAGACCTGCCAATCACCGGGTCAGCATCTGGACCTTGGGTTCCATCCGGGGCTCCAAGTCATACCCTGATCACTCTCGAGTGAGGTGCGCGACGGTTCCGGGGGGATTCCATGGCGGAATTGCTGTACGCGCCGATGGACTCTACCGACCATCTGGTGAAATATAGGACTCCGCAAGAGCTGCGAGGTCAGGTTAGTATGCGGATCTGCGACCAGCGGAGATTCGAACCTACTCTGGCGGTCATCCAGATCTACTCGGGTCAGCGACCAACTATCGACGAAGGGTATGAGAAGGGGTGGTTATATGTGCACTCACCTCGAGCTGCCGTACAAAGAGAAACAAGACCATGGTGAGGCTCCTGGGACTTGTTGAGATGTGCAGAGGCGAAACTGCGAACATCTGCGGAGCGGAGTTACAATTCTTAGTAAGCCCCGCACCGATTTCCATGGCCCGCCTTTGCCTTCGCCTTCACCCCGGACAGCGACCTCATAATTCGGTTACCTCCCCAGTTTTCCCCGTCTACACAACCGCGCCCGTCCAGTGATGACTGCGTGACCTGATCAACTCTTCCACGATCTTTGACCGCGATGGCGCGTCACACAGCTCCGCAGTCGCCAGCTTCGATTATACTCCGCTTGAGAATTCCAGATCCCCTCCGCTGATCATGACAAAAGGTTGCTATACCTGTCGCCGTCGTCGCATCATCTGCGACAATGGTCAACCGACTTGCAGGAAGTGCCGAGATGCGGGGAAAGAATGCTTGGGCTACCAAAAGCCTTTGGTTTGGGTCAAAGGTGGGGTGGCTAGTCGAGGCAAAATGATGGGCCGCAGTTTCGATGATATGAATAACTCCGGCGGCGATACGAAATCTTCACATCCCGTTGAACCTGACGGCACTGTACCAGAAAATACCTCCGAATTCAACTGCTTCTCCTTGACGAAGTCTTCGTACGAGAATGACTCCCCGAGTTCCGGAACACACTCGAGTCCGGATGCCGACGCCTGGATCCAAGACACGTCAGAGAAAGCTATATTCGAACCAGTTGAGGGAGATACACTGCATGATTTTGGCACGGAAGAGGAGGCAGACACCGCACTGGTGCAGGTCCCTCGCGGCAGCTCTGCAGAGTACGTTCCAGCACCGTGGGGGCTGGTAGATCCGTTGTTTAAGGATCTTTCACGGGTTTCACGATTCTACCTGCATCACTACAATCAATGCATGGTAGAAGATTTTGTTGTCTACGCAGGCTCCAAAAATCCATGGCGAGATATTATCTCTATAGTCGGGGACTCGCCGCTTCTTGCGCATGCCCTATCCTCAATGGGAGCTCTCCACTATTCGCTCGCGACGACCTCGGACTCATCCACTATGCCTTGGTCGAAGCAGAATATTCTGGCTGCCGATACCAAATTGACCCCGGAAGAAATTGAAAGCTTCATCTCTCCGACGGGTGCAAAGCGACCACCTACGAAAGCATTCCAGCACTTTTTGGAATTCAAGCAGCGAACACTCAACCAGCTTTCCAAAGATCTTTGCAACCCGCTTGCACAACAGGATGACAGAACTTTGGCGGCCATCATTGTCCTCGCTCTCTTAGATCTCTTCGAATCTGGTAGCGGCGCCTGGAGCTATCACATAGAAGGTGCGAAGAAGCTTCTCCGGGATCGACCAGAAGACGACCTCGGTCAAGGTATTCTGCAGGGACTTGAATCTTTTGCCGTCGATGGCTGCTTAATGTGAGTTTCACGCATACCCACCTCCAATGTTCCAATCTAATCGAACCTTCAGCATGGAAATTATGGGATCGACCCTCGCACGCCCAGGCGCTCTCTCCAAGCCCTTTTATTCAACAGCCATGGGACCGGCCATGCTCAAACGCCTCGAAATAACCTCCTGGATCGGATGCCCAGCCTATCTTCTCGAAGTGATATTTTTCGTACATACACTCTGGTACCCAGACTCCGAAATCGCAGCCGCCATCCCACGGCCTACAGCCCTCCCAATGTCCATGCAACAAGGCAGACCACTCACGCTAGAATCATACGTGGCTCTCCTCCAAGGCATCCGCAGCTTTGACCCAGTTGCCTGGGCCCACGAAATGCAACAGTATTACTACTTGGACGACGTCTCCCACCGCATCACCCTCGCCAGCTCATACCAAGCCGCCGTCTACCTTTACACCAGTCGCGTACTCTCCCGGTCCAGAGAAGGGTTCTCCCCTCCCTGGACAGACGTCGGAGTCCCAGCCGACCACTCAGCCATTGCCGATATGCTCATCGCCCAGTTATGCTCCGTCCCTTCTTCCGACCCGCACTTCAAATGCCTCATCTGGCCCACTTTCATAGCAGGTGCGGAATGTCGTCGTCCATCGCAGCGTGCGCTCATTCTCGAGAGGCTGGGTGCCCTCTATCAAGCCGTCACCAGTGTCAATGTTCGCAATGCAGCATGGGTACTGAGGTTGATGTGGCAGACCAAAGACCAGAAGCGATCCGAGCGTGGCGAGCATATCGATCCACAAATGGGTGATGGGGTCATATGCACTGATAACGATGATGAGGACGCGGATGATTCATTCGACTGGATCGATGAACTGGATGAATCCCGGCTTGACTGGCTCTTCATCTAAATTTCTCTATTCATATATTCCCTTCGGTGCTGCACAGAACGATGGGACTACTTTTACATCTCACGAATAATGGCTTTAATGCTTGTATATAATCTCAGGGAATGTAGTTTATGATCCCTACGAAATTCATCTCTAACTTATCCCAAATACGTCCTGCCGCATAGTATCACTTGTTTAGCAATAACCCTGGACCACATCCATCCATTGTAAGGTGAAGAATCGTCACGGAATTTGTGGACTTCATGTATATATCAATCTACCTAAAGTAAACCTAAAAGAAAGGCCATTAGAAGATGCCAGTGCAGTTGAGATCCATTGACATAAGATCGGGTATATCAATTTTTGGTTCTGGCAGAGAGATAGAGGAGAATGGAGATGAAGTGTGTATAAGAATAGGAGAGGGGGAGAGAAAAGGGCTAATAGCAGATAAGCAATCACAATGAAATAGCGCTCGCCTGGGTTACTGGCAAGTTCAGAGGGAGAAAGGATTCCAGCTAAAGAGGACAGTGAGGATGGAGGGATAGTGGAGGAGAGGACAAGAGAGGAACATGAGAAAGAGAAGGCAATGAACGGTATAACGCTTGATCCAAATCCTTCTTTGGAGGGTATGTCTGACACAAAAAAAAAAGAAAAGAAAGAAGAAGAAAATGGCGATTGAAGAACTCGCAGGACAGCACTTGCTCAGCTCGGCAGCTCAGCCATCAATGTCTGAGAAGAAACAAGAGGTTAAAAGTCGCCAGAAGTAGAAAGAAACAAGGAGCCTCAATGAGGATGTCGACAAGATGCTTCAGATCAAACCAGGGATATATAACAACGAGGAAAAGCGGTGGGAGGGAACAAAAAAAGAAAGAAAGAAATAGCAGACTCGAACAGACGCAATGAAAAACAGAGAAAATGAATACGCATGCTCCCTTCCAATTCTAAATGCAGAAACATAACCCAACACGAGAAAACACGCTCGTCACGATAAAAATGCAAAAGGTACGACGGTATGCAGAGAAGGCGCCCGTCTTCTGTGCAAGTGGGCGCGGGTTAACGGAGTAAGGATAGGAGGGGTTTCGACGTCCGTCGACTGGGTAGGCTAGAAGAGTCGGACAGCTCTGCGCGCGTCCTGGAGCCACTAGATGCAACGATCACCTGAACAAGAAAGGCGCTCGAAGCAGAATCTGGGTTCTAGGTCCGCGGTTAAGTGATACCAAACCTTAGCAGAGCCAGGAGGTTAGAACACGGCAGCGAGACCGTTCTTGGAATGGCGCCTGCTGAAACGCTTCTTCCCTTTCGTCGATTCGGAATCGGTCGCCTGGTGCTTCACTAGATGGTTGCGTCCTGAGGAGTGACCGTGACCATGGTTGTGATTTGTGTTCTCATTCTGTTGGTCGGAGGTGCGATCGAGTGTGTTGGAGTGGCTTGAGAATCCAGAAGAGATGTCACGGAAGGCCTCCTCGGCAGAATAAGGACCAGCGCTTTGCTGTGCTAAAGCCATTTCCCGGGCTCGGTCCAAGGCATCCAACCACTCCTGCGCCGATACTGCAGTAGCTCCGATGTTGCTTGAAGATGGCTTGGGGTCTTCGAAGACGAAATGCTTGTCTCTCTGGAATATTGAGTTAGACTGTGAATTAATGAACGAAGTCTGCTGACATACCGTATCCACTACCCAGGAGGAATATCCTTTGGCATCGGTTGTGCTCCGATAGTGCGTCCCAGGAGCGAGGAGAGGTATCTCAAGCTTGGACTTCTTCTCATCGCCACCAGACGCAGCAAGGATGATGCGTCCCGAGGAAGTGACCATAACCAATCGATTTCGCTTCTTAGTTGCTGTGCCAGAGAAGAAACGCGAAAACCTCCCCGGTGTTTCAACCTCACCGCTGCCGCTCTTCGATGTCGGACTGTGAGAAGCAGGAGATGATATCACCACCATATTTCCTAATTTGAGAATGCGTTCATTGGATTTACTGAGCACGGGCGACCATTCGATATCGAGTTGACTTGGCGGGGGCAACTCTGTGACCACACGAGGCAGAGCGCGAGAATTTTGAGTGGTAGCGTTGGATGGAGCTGTTGAGATAGCCGGGGGGAAGTTATCGCCGCCTTCAGCACCATTCAGTTTGATGGGCTCTCGTGGTGGCGGCACGTATGCTTTAAGCCGCGGAGCCTTCATCTTCCATAACTCCGACCCCCAGGAAATGCCTTGGAAGAATTCGTGGTTCTTGATATGCTCAATCTGCAAGCGTCGGGCAGGCTCCAGAACTAGGAGGCGTTCAACAAGATCCCGAGCCACGGGAGGGAAACCGATTGGGAACTCATAATCCAGACCAACAATTTTCTGAAAGGTTTGGTACTCATTGCCCGCTTTGAAAGGTGGACGACCTGCGAGAAGCTGGTAGATAATGCAGCCGAATGCCCACAGATCACTGGCCTTGCAAGCATTCTTTTCAGTCAATAATTCGGGACTGACATATTCCGCGGTGCCGACAAAAGAGCTCGCCCGTTCCTCCTCCGGGATATCGGGTGAGTCAATTGGTGGAATAGAGCTTGTGCTCTCGTCCGGTCGTCGGGTGGTCTTGAGGATCTTGGCCGTGCCGAAATCGGTAATTTTGACATACATCTGGTGGTCGAGGAGAACATTCTCCGGTTTCAAATCTCGGTGGATGACTCCTCGCTTGTGCATGTAGTCTATCGTGTCGAGGATCTGGGCGCCATAGAATCTGGTACATTCCTCGTCAAAGGTGGTCATCCGCTTGAGAACGCCCAGAAGTTCTCCTCCTTTGCAGAGGTCCAGAACGAAGTAGAGCGATCGCTCATCCTGGAAGGTGTAGTAAAGCCGCACGATACCGGGGTGGTCAGTGAGGCGATTCAGGGTATCCTTCTCGATATTGACGTATTTGACCTTCTTTTCCTTAATGATGTGTCGTTTATCCAGAATTTTGATCGCGTATTCCTTCAAAGTTTGCCGGTCTGTCGCAGATACCACCGTACTGTAGGAGCCCTCTCCAAGAGTGTTTCCAAATGAGAAGTCCCGGACTCCCTTCTTGATATAGCGGGCGACGGTGTTTCCGTTGGCATCGACCTCCTGCCTCACCGAGACCGCAGCCCCGCGGTCCTGCCATTCCTCACTGCTGGCCGCCGGGCCATTCTCCATCGCGTAGGGTGTGCGAGACATTTGCGGTGCCACTCCAGGTCTGGCGTGTGCTCGTGACGACTGTCGCATCACCGCCGGCCCATTGGCCGGAATCTGAGCTGTGCGGTAGGAACGGTCGCTGTGAGAGTTATCACGCGTGGGGACGCCGGCCAGTAGAGCTGAGTTTCCGCCACGTGTATCTACTCGCGAATGTTGAGTGGAGGTCGAGGAGGCGCCCGAGTCGGTTCTCATACGATAGGAGTTGTCGCGCGGCAGAACGGAGGTGGCCGAGCCGTTTGTGTACACGGCGGAAAGGGGTCGGTTCGGATTTGGGGGCGTGGAGTGCGGTTGTGTCGAGTAAGGTTGGAACGAGCCAGATGATGGCGGAGAAACATCTGAATAGGGATTGATGACGGAGGTGCGGTTCTCGTTGGGTGTCGGCGCCTCGATAGGGGCCGCAGGAAAGGGTGTTGGGCGGTCGTCGTTGGGATTCTGTGGAGTTGATACCGAGGCGTCCGGGGGCCCGGATGGGCTGGATCCTATGTAACCAGCGGGCGCATCCTCGGACTGGAGTGGCGAATCGTCAGGATTCGCAATCCGCAGCCCTCCCAAGGACTGGGACAGGCTGAGATCCCCGTTCATGGCGTCGGGGGAGTGAAGGTGAGGTGGTGGTTGGTAGCCACTAGGAGTGGTGGGGGAAAGTTGCGGGAGGAAAGGGGAAAAGAAGATTTGCCAGGGGAAGAGAAGCAGGACCAGCACCAGGACCGAAACCAAAACCAGGACCAGACAAGACGCGACCAGACTAAGGCGATGGAGAGCAAAGCGACATGGTGTGAGAGTTGACGTTGGAGGGGGGGCAGAAAGGATCAACAGGAGGCTCCGTCTTGGGAGGAATCGGGTTAGTGTGGGCTGAGCTGCACTAGTATTGATAGAGTAAGAATATAGAATAGTAACTGTATATATACAGTACATCTATAGATAGATCGAGTTCTCTACCTAGTATACTAGTATACTAGTATACCCTGTAGGCTGCCTCTGAAGCAGCCGCGCTGATTTGCTTGGTTTCGATCGCGATTGCAATCCCCCAACTTGCTTCTGCTTCTGCGTGGCTCCCCCTCCTCTCCGTCCCACTGTCTCAAACGCAGTATACCCCTGCCCTGTCTTTCTCGTCCTCGTGCTACCTGGCAAATGAGTGATGGCATTCATGGCGAGACGGCCACCGTCCGTCATTGTCCTGGGCGAAGCCGAGCTTCAACCCTACCTCCGGAGCATCTTTCTGCGCTCCCTCGCCGTGGACCTCGACAATCTACGCTTAAATGATTTAGACGATCAAAGCTGCAGTGATGCCAATAGTGACCACGGTAGTGATCATGACGGTGACAGTGGTGAAAACGGTGACAGTGCTTCCACCAGCTCCGATGACGAGGCCATCACCCCAACTTTCCACGCTTCAGCAGGAGCATCGCCCGGTACACGCATTACTACCTCTTTGAAGGAAACCAAGGGCTCCGTTTCGAAATTGGCCACTCCAACATCCTCGATCCTTGCTTCTGGGACGACCAAGTCGGCCCACCAAGCTCCTGACCCAGGCAGCCTTTCCACCACTTCTTCGAAGACGCTTCAGTCTTTGCCCTCTTTGCGACCTCGCGGTCGATACCCTTTGAGTCTCAACATACGACCGGAGCGAGTGGCCTTGATTATGACTCTACAGGGTAGCCCACAGAAAGGTGCTTCTCAGCGGTGCAGACAGAAAGGTTGGTCCTTCAAGAGGATGGTCATGAAGTGTCTGGGATTCTTGTCATTGACATTTAGATCCCCCAGAAAACCACCAACAGAGTCACCGACATGCTACGCAGTCACCGCTAGATGCAAAATCACGACTTTCCACGCTCCAGAATTCACGTCTGTCGCTTGGGGCGATTCCGGACATGGTCATCGACAGTGTCCCACTCCGGGACCTAGCCTTAGCGTCGACAAAGTCTTACGAGGCAGTCCTGGCCGCCACAATGGTCTCGCCATCTGCTGCAGCGGATCCAATTCAGGAATATGGCACTATGCAGCCCGACTCGGTGTTTAATGAGCCTAGTGCGGTTCGAGATACAGTGTGAACTTGCCGTGGTGGCTTGGTTGACTGACCCAGTCGGCCTGAACCGTGACCAGGCCTGTCGAATGAATACACACACACACAAACACACACACACACACACACACACACACTAATCATTGTTATTTTTGCTATCATTGTTCCGGTGTTGCAACAACTAGAGTGGTTGTTTCGATATTTGCGGTTCCAAAGCTGTAACTAACAGGCGGGCTTATGATTCATGCAGTATACGATAATGTCATAGTTACGGACGGGAATAAGTTCCGATTATTACGAACACCTACTTCTTCTCCTCATAATCTCTGTTCTGACCTTGTTCTAATCTTCTTTCCGGTCGTCTTTCTTTTCTGCAAAACCAGCACCAACAAAGACGAGCCTAGGCTTTGAGCTGAAACAACGATCTCGGGGCCCAAGCTAACTATAGTTCGTGGGGACTTGGTCCATAATTCGGCTGCCTTTGACCCAAGAACTGACGCGTCGCCTAGTTTCTCCTCGCCCCATCGTCAAGATTAACACAATCCTTGCTTTCGAGGCAAAGAGTCTCACCGCTATCATGGTCATCAAAGTCATGTGTTTTTTGGCGAATTTCCCAACTGGTCCTGCCACGCGGGCTCAGCCTTGCCGTCGCTTCCGACCTCGTTTTCCCGTGTTTCTCCAGGCTACAGCCAAGCTTTCAATAGGTTCTTCACCCAAGCTAAATTTCTGATAATAATAGATGCCAACATGGGGCAAACCGCCGGAAGTGTCAAGGATCATCATTAACCCCGCACTTGTTACCATTTCGTCCATGCATCGCTATCCGGATAAGCCTTGCAGCTATATTTGTACGATAGCTGTGAGAGGCTCGATATAAAACTCTGCGTAAAAAGATTCTATATTGAGGCCACATGTCTGAAGATAAGAAACATGCCATGCAGTGTTTCTCGTAACCATGACCTGGCTGACATCTAAATCCCCAGCGTCTGGGGCTGAGTGCCGGTAGTACAGCCTGGAACACGCTATGAATAGATGTGTTATGTTTCCATTCCACTACGTTCTAGTCAGAGTTATTCTCCACCTCAAATGGTATTCCACGAAACATGGCATGCTTAGATGGGGCTTAGCTGTGTATCCAGTATCCCGAAATCAAACTAAGGACATCAATGTCTCAATACATCCAGCATCAAAGCCCACCCGAGAATCCACATTTTTCTTCACCTAGATATTGAAGAAACAAACCTATAACCCATTCCGCTGTGAGTCACTTCACCAGGTTGAAGGGGTCGATCAACCAACCTAGTCCAATTGTGCTAGTTTCTCCTGGTGGGCATTGATCATGTTCTTCAAAAGCTCCAGCTCAATCCCCAAGCCCGTTTTCTCATCTACAACCTAGGAAGATTTCATGGAGGAGGTACCACCAGAAACTTGACCGCTCATTTGGAGCTTTTTGGGTTCATCGCTCGCCCTCGGTTCGGGGTGGGTAGTACTCGGCCTCGACTTGACCAACTCTCTGACGAAAAAAACAAGGAAAGCAACGAAAATGAAGGGAGCCAAGCAAGCCAGCATCAAAGGAATAACAAACGTCAGAGTAAATTCAAAGCCAAACAGAAATAAACGCACGGTTCGGAAGAAAATAGGGTCATCATAACTCGGCGGTTCGAAGTACATTTTTCTGGAACGAAGAGTTGAAACTCAGGGCAGGCGATAAGATCTAGATCAAAGATCTGGCAAGGGCAAGAACTGTTCTTTTATTCCAGCGATCAAGCCGCTGGAAAATGCGTCCCGCTCCAGGGAGAGGCTGTGCATACATACTGCCTTGGCAGCATCAGATCGACAACTCTGGAAAGAGCATGGGGGGGCCAAATCCTAGGCATCAATCAAATGCCTTTAGATTTTCTTGACAGATCCTTAATCTTTCTTTGAGAGCATTGAGCTCTTGTTCTAGCTGTTTTTTATCAACCACCGCGTCGTGAGAAGAGCCTTTACCAGGCTGTCCCTCGTCTCCAGTTCCTTTCTCTGAGTCGACACGAACGATTAGGCCTGCCTTGCGCCCAAGCCAAAAGTAAAAGAGACCAAAGCCAGTAACTACAAGCAATGCGGGGATCAAGTGCAGAGTTATGCACATGTAGGTGTTGACGAGTCCCAATACAAATTGCCGTCCCGAAGAAGAGAGGTCTGTAGGCGGCCGGGCATTGTGTAGACGTACCAACATCGCCGGAAAGAATATCACGCAGAGTGATTTGAGAGTGTCGTGAAATAAGGACCGGAGTGTTTCATAGGAGGAAGCATTTTTGTCTCGCGGTTGAAAAAACATATTGGCAAAATCGAAGACAGAAGCAGCAATGTTGTTGCTGAAGAGTGGTGGAGGGAAATTGCGGGCAGAGGACCGTTGTTGGAGCTCAATTATGAACAACGCTACCGGATCGAGGCGGGATTACGTATGTTTGTAGAATATGGGGGCCAAATAACAATGACCCATGCTTGCTTACCATGTACGCAGTAGTAGATTGGGAGGATTGTGGCTTGGAAATACCCCGACAGATGACACGAAGCATGGGGCGCAGTTTCTTCAAGTTGGTAGATGCCTCGCGCAATTCAGAAATCATTGAAAGAGATCTTATAATGAGACGAGCCAGTTTCCACCACATCCAACCCGCGACAAGTTTGACATATTGTGGTAAGTGGTCATATATCTGCGGCCACACTGTTCTGCGGTTCCTCCTACAGGCAGATTTCATATTGAATAAGCACTTGCTCTACAACATTACCGTCCTCGTCGATCATTCTATGACATTTGGGATCTCAGTCAACTGGGAGATAATTGAACACATTCATGATCTGCTCCTATTCCCCTCCTCATTCTACCTTAATTTGGCAGTCTTCACTGCTTCAATTTCTGAAAGATATAAAACCCAAAATAAATCTTAACTTAATCCATTTCAATCCCAAGGGGTACCCGATACCCTCCAATCTAAGAATAAACACCCTAGTAAGCTGAACGAATCCAGGAACCAAAATTGCCGAGCAAGGCAACCCAAACCAGCCTAGTCTAATTCAATCCAGTCCGAACCAACCATCCAAGAACGACCTAGATCAAAATCCGACCCAAGAAACTCGAAAGTCCAGAACACCCTGAAAAGGACCCAGAGCAAGTTAATGTTAATGTCTAAGACAACTCCAACCGTCCAGCGGAGAATAATTTTAATCTCGCGTCGTGGCCCACGATGCTTGGCCCATGGGTCTCCACCCAGAACGCCACCCCAAGAACCCAAAAAAACGTCGACCCAGACCCAAGCTCGCGACCGAGTTGGTCGAAGCCGATCATTCAATCCTTTCAAGTACGTTGATCTGCGGTGAATGGTCCAGGGCCCTCGAATTTTCTTGACTTGGGGTTCTTGTCCACACGCTGTATTTGGCTAGTTAAGTTTTATGTACATATGTGATAGATACCGTGATGCGCGTTTTATTGGAACCGATGGGCATTCCCTCATACCAGGCTGATTTGATCTGTCTCGTGCAGTTAGTTAGGTTTTAAGGATCTTCGTGTGGTGATGTGAGAAGTAAGGACCTAATTCATTTCCTTCGGAGATCTGCGAGCAGTCATATTTGTAGAGTATGTAGTAAGTTAGTAAGTATGCATTGTGACACTGGCAGAGGCTGCTCTCTTGATCAACACAATCAGACAGTAGATACGATAGCTCTACAAAGATGAATACGAGTCTGGATGAGATAGGTCATTCCGAACGTCGATAGTCGACAAGTTCCATTATTGAAATAAGCAAATCACCGGGTCAAGCAAGTCTAAAAAGTGTGTATCCAAAAAGGCCACAAGCAAAAATCCGGCTCTAGGTGACAGAAAAGAAGACGGAGATATAGGTGGAAGAAAGGTAGAGTTGGGGGATTGAATCACATGAAAACGCCAACAAAGATCGTTGTCTCCCAGATGCCGCTTCAAATGCTCCCTTTGCGTGTGTATATTTTCCCCGTGACTGTGTGCGTGTGTGACTTCGTGTAATTGTATCAAAAAGATCAGCCTAGAAAGGCGCAAACAAAGAAAAAACGTCTCAAAATAGAATTATCTACTGCTGATCCTTCTTAGCGAAGATCTGAGCACCATCGACCAGGCGACGCTCGGTGTTCTGGCGACCGTTGACGAAGTCGGGGTAGTTGAGGGTTAGCTCAACGGCACCGTTGACAATGTTGTCGACAGCCTCGACACCCAGCATGAAGGAGTGGTCCTGGTTGCCGACCTCGTAGCGCCAGCTACCGAAGCGACCGCGGGACCAGATACCCTTCTCCTGCAGCTTGGGCAGGATCTGGGTGAGGGCACCCTCACGCTCCAGGCTGGGGGTGGGGTAACCGTGGTCGAAGCGGCGGTGGTAGGTGGAGACGATCTCATCACCGGCCTGGAGCATCTCGGTGTTGACAAGACCCTGGATGGACTCCTGGAGGAGCTTCTCGTGGTTAACGGGCTTCATGGAAGACTCGGAAACCTCCAGCATGATAGACCAGTAGGGACCCTCCTTGGCCTCGGACGAAGCGGGCTTAGAGCCATCAGCCAGCTGGAGAGTAGGCAGCTTCTTGGACTGATCGGGCTGGTTGTAGGGGGAGTAGTTGGAGAAGATGGTGGCACGGTAGAAGGGGCAGTCGTCCTCGGGGAAGTACAGCCAGCACTTGTCACCAATGCGGTCGGGGCGGGCACCACGGATACCGACACCGATAACGTGGGTGGAGGAGTAGAAGAGCTGCTTGGTGAGGGGCATCAGCTCCTTGTCGTCCATGGCCTCAGCCAGGAAGTCGACGGCCATGGTGGAGACCAGCTTCTGGTAACCGATGGTGGTGCCGTCGGCGAGGGTGACGGTCTTGTTGCTGGCGTTAACCTTGTTGACCTTGCCCTTCTCACCGAAGCGGGTGTTCTCCTTAGGGATGGTGTTGGCGACACCAATCCAGATACCACCAGTACCGTCACGAGCAGGGAAGCGGAAGGTGGCGTTGGGACCCCAGTTACCGGCGGTCTTGTTGAGGATGACGTTGGTGGTCACAGCCTTCAGGTTAGGGGCAGCGACACGCTCGCCGAGCCAAGCGCATTGCATCTAGAAAAGCATCGTTAGTACTGAGTTTCGACTAGGGTGGGGTAGAAGAATTGGTGTCTTACCTTGGTGGTGGGAACGGCCCAGACCTTGAAGTTGTAGGGGCGCATGAAAAGGTCGGCGATACCAGTACCCATCATACGGACAATCCACTCGTCGAAGTTCTTGGGCTTGGTGTTGGCAACGCGAGCCTCAAGAGCAGCGTCGATCATGCCGTCAATGCACTTGACCTGCTCCTCCTTGGGAAGCATGGAGATGTTGTTCTGGAAGGGGTAGGGGACCCATTCGTTCTGGCAGCGGACGTAGGAGATACGCTCGTGGGTGAACCAGTCCTCATCCTTGGGGAGGGCCTCATCGATGCAGTCGTCGAAGTACTTGTAGTGGGAGAAGATAACGTGGCCACCGACATCGTAGAGCTGTTCCAAAAATCGGTCAGATCGGGGGTTTCGCGGGGTCGGTCAACGACAAAAGGGTTCAGGAAGAAACTCACGAAACCTTCAGGAGTCACATCAGTCGAGGCAAGACCACCGGGGGTCTCGTTCGAGTCGATAATCAACCAAGAGGGGCCATTCTGTACAATTGGTTAGCGGAAAGGATTCTTGGTACTACCCCTCCATCAACCCCCCTATTTTTTTTTTTTTTTTTTTTGGCATCCTGCCAATGCACATCGACATCACCTCGGGGAGGAAAGACTTACGATCTGGTTGAGACGCTTAGCGGCACCCAGACCAGTAGGGCCAGCGCCAATGACGAGGACGTCAACGGAACTGAAGAGTGAAAAGGGTCAGCGAGCAATGGCGACGAGGTGGTTTGTTTGTCCTTACATGTCGGGGTGGGTCATCCTGCCTTGAAGGAGGTCCTGGAAGCTGGGAACGCGTTTAAAAGTCTTGCGGGCGATGCTCAGCATAGAAGATGAAGAGCAGCAAGAGACTGCGAGGTGATGGGGGAAGGGGTGATAAAGGGAGAGTTGGAGAGAAGAGGAAAGTGGGAGGGCACAGCTACCGTGGGTAGGGGTAAACGGACCCGGCACTTTGCACTTCAGCGGTGTCGCAGGAGTGGAGAGCGTGCCTGTTTCAGGTTTACGGTTAGTTGGCCTTTTCCGACTAGATTCGATTCGTTTTGGTTTGATTTGATTTGATTTGATTTGGTTACTTGAAATGAAAACATCGACCGCCCCCGATCTGGACCTCACATTGTCCCAGAAACCATCCCCAGTGGCTGTCGCGGGTCCAGGGGGGATCTCAGAGAGGGGGGAAGATGGCCGCGAACAGCCCCCCAAGTTGAACACGTACGCGCACGACTTGGCTGGACTTTTTGTGTTTTTTTTTTTTGTGTTTTTTTATTTGCATATTTTCAATTTTTTGGCCTACACTAAAAGGTTTCTAAATTTCTGATTCTCCCACTAAGACCCTAGAACTAATGCTCATTCGCCATCACAACGCCACCCTCGCGGACCCTGGCCCAGGTGGTGTTTAAACTATCGAATCTATCACATTGAAGGGGGGGGGCCACCACGGCAACCGTTATTGGATTGTTTCAATGGGGCTTATCATGATTCCCAAGGACGGCGTTCGCATGCGTACATATACAGGTCAAAGAATCCTTGGCGGGAGTTTCAGGGTCCATGCACGAGTCAGCAATGCTGTTATCATATGCCATCTCGGAGTATTTTGATTCGCAAGTGGTCACGGTTCAAGGGGGAAAGGGTTTGGCAGGTGGCAGGGGAAAAGACCAATGGGTGGTTTGACAGCTAAAAGCGCCACCGATGTCGATGGGCCTCCTGAGATCTGGATCGAGGTTGCTCAGATGGGATGGGATGGGATGGAATGTGTACATGTATTGGACGGATACGGCGGATGAATCGAAAGCCACGCATTAGCATCGACTTCTGCAATTGACCCTCACAATCCTTGAACCCTCCCGGACCATTATCCGGAGATGATCTTCCATCTGGCGGTCTCGAGGCGGGATTGGCGTCGGGCCAGGACAGGAGCACAGGCGAAGGGGACCCCACTGATTGACCTCCCTAAGAAAGGAAGAACGACGAGGATCCCTTCGCGAAGGGAACAGGCACCGATCTCAGTTCATATTGATCGTCGACGGAGTGGCCGAGAGAATTTCTCGAACCAGCAGTTGCCCTCCTCATGGAATCCTGTGGTAGTCGTACGGTTGGCCCCCTGAACGTCCAGAAAAGCTTCTTTGGGTCTAACTGGCCACTAAGGGGGTGGCACTCTCAACGACAACCAACAACCAACAACTCACAACCTCCTAAGCGTCGCCTGCTTAATTTTTCCTTTTTCCCAGCGGTGGGGCCCCGGGGCATCGAGAGAGTGCTTTGGAGTCGATGGCGTCAGAAACCGCCTCCGAAGACGATCGCCGCATTCTCCACCCGTAAGGGACCAGGGGGGGCGACGATGGCCCAGAGGGTCGCTGAACGCGGGTCTGAAGTGGGTCGGGGCCACCAGCTGCTTGCGTAATGCCCTGTCAACTGGATCTGCCAACTGCCCTGGTAATTTGGATCAGCACTTCTTTGCCTTACCTCCCAAGACGGGGGGACGAAATGCTTCTATCTCAAACCGGGAGTGTCAAGGAAAGATGGTTACATTGCACCTGAGATTTCGGGGCTCCGGATGGGGAGGAGGGGAGGGGAGTGTAGAACGCGTGTTGCAGCGATCTAAGAATAGGCCGAGCAGAAATAAGCAGGCCACAAACGCCGGGACGGTGGAGTGTGGGAGTGACAGGCAGACCTAATTGGCGTGCGGCTCAGTGAAGTCGCCACGAGTCTGAGGGAGCAGCGTGAGTGCAGTGGGACGTGGGAAGGAGTTCTGTTTGGGGCCGTCCAATGTGCACTGTCCACTGTGTATGGGGGAGTTGATTGATTACTGACTCCGTATTGGTGTATTGTAATATACCAACCCATACACAACCATACGGAAAACTGACCGTACCTTTCTCTCCCCGGGAACACTTGTGGGCACACTCAAATGAGTACAGGTGGCCTCTGCAGCACCGTCCTCGTCCATACGTGACCGAACCGCCCCTCCACATCTGTTTGCAGCGGAGTCCCTGGATTTCACAACTAAACAGCCTTAACCTTTCATTTCCCTGGTCGAGTTCCAAGTCCCCTAATTCAGCCTGAGCGCGTTCCCTGGTGCCGACCACCAAAAGAAAAGAAAAATTAATGTACGTGTATCCATCCCGTTCCATCCATCATCATTTCTTCATTGTCTCTGGCCCGTCGCGTTTACGTTTACTTTTCAATTTTGCCATTTTTTTCCTTTGGAGCATTCGTTAACCACCAAAAACACTCTTTAGTGTTCCCTGATCCCATATTAATTTCTCTCTTCACCCCTCGTGGCTTCCTCCGCATTTAGCCAAGGAAGCCTTTCTCGGCCCCGTCCATTCGAGTTCAAACGTTTCATCTCCGATCAAACGAGGACGTTCACCATGTCCGAAGGCGAGAAGGTCCGCACCTCCGGCGACTCGCCGCGCGAGCAAGCCCTGCCCACCGTCAACCCGACGGCCGAGAAGCAGGAGGCTCCCAAGGCCAGCTTCCACCCTGCTGTCTACGTGAGGTGAGTGGGGAGACGAGACGCACTGCCTTTGCCTTCCTAAAGAACCCGGAATCATGAGGCTAATCACCAGGCGGCAGTGTCTGGATCACTCTGAGTTCAACCGTTATCCTCTTCAACAAGCATCTCCTCGACTATGCCAACTTCCGTGAGTTCCTCCGCGGCACAAGAAGCGGCAACCCACGTTCCGCGCGCGCAAATTGCTAACAGATTCGCTGCTTAGGCTTCCGTATGTCCCAAACCCGCAAGACCGCAATCCTCCCCGCAATTCCTCCCCAGTCCTGACCGTTTTGACAGCTATCGTTCTCACAACATGGCATTTGACCTTTGCGACGATAATGACCCAGATCCTTGCCCGCACCACTACCGTCCTGGATGGCCGCAAGACCGTTAAAATGACTGGCCGTGTCTACCTCCGCGCTATTGTCCCCATCGGTCTGATGTTCAGTCTGAGCTTGATCTGCGGTAACATGACTTACCTATACCTGAGTGTTGCCTTCATTCAGATGCTGAAGGTAGGTTTCATCTCCCGCGGCCGGGTTGGATAAATTTGGAGAGTTGTGCTGACAGTGCTGTTTACCGATAGGCCACCACCCCCGTTGCTGTTCTGTTTGCTACCTGGGGTATGGGCATGGCTCCCGTCAACTACAAGGTGCTGATGAACGTCTCCATGATTGTTTTCGGTGTCGTCATTGCTACCTTCGGTGAGATTAAGTTTGAACTCATTGGCTTCCTGTTCCAGCTGGGCGGTATTGTCTTCGAGGCTACCCGTCTGGTCATGGTGCAGCGTCTGCTGAGCTCCGCCGAATACAAGATGGACCCCATGGTTTCTCTGTACTACTTCGCCCCCATCTGCGCGGTGATGAACGGTGTTGTCGCCCTCTTCCTCGAGGTTCCCCACGTCACCATGGACCACATCTACGGTGTTGGCCTGATGACTCTGTTCGCCAATGCCATGGTGGCTTTCTTGCTGAACGTCTCCGTTGTCTTCCTGATTGGCAAGACCTCGTCTCTGGTCATGACCCTGTGCGGTGTTTTGAAGGATATTCTGCTGGTGGCCGCCTCCATGATCATCTGGGAAACCCCCGTCACCGGTCTCCAGTTCTTCGGTTACTCCATTGCCCTCATCGGTCTTGTTTACTACAAGCTCGGTGGTGACAAGATCCGCGAGTACACTGGCTCGGCCAACCGCGCTTGGGCCGAGTACGGCAACACCCACCCTGCCCAGCGCAAGTTCGTGATCTTCGGCGCTGTGGCTCTGATATTCTTCCTCTTCATTGGCACCATGGCCCCCAGCTACGCCCCCGAGCAGGTTGACCGCGTCAAGGGCATGCTCGGCGGTGCTACCGCTGGCAATGCTTGAGTTGTATTTTACCCTTGAGTTTGTTGGGCACGTGATCTCTCGGCGCAACTATGGTTCTCCCCGAAGGCCTCCAGATGTGTGTAAGAGTTGATTTGAATTGAAGTGGACTGGGTTGTTCAATGGAGACCACTTCCCAATACTATTCCCTATGTCTGACCTAATGGTCTTTCCGAGCCAGCCACGGCGGCATGCAGAAAATCCCGCCTGTGGCCGGTCCTCGATTCCGGAGGCCTGTGGAAAACGGAGGACCCCGGCTGTTCAACTTCTTGACCGTTCTTTCTGTGATCCCATTTTACGTTATCGACCTGGTGCTACTAGTGGTCTTCTCTTTCTCCCCTTTTTCCTGTTCTCCTTTTCCAACAACATTGATTGATGTTAAGACTTGCACGAGCTCTGGTGTCGGATTGCTTTGGGCCTGTTCTGGAGTTTTATTTCCCTTCATGTTCCTATAGTATTGAACAATAGACTTTTCAGGTTGCCCGTCCATCCTAGTTAGTACGAGATCAACGCGGTTCTCCCATCAGCTGGCCCTGTTAGCCCTGCTCGCCTGCCGCACTGCTGCATTGCTGCACAGGCTGAACGGGCCCACGCCAAGAGCAGCTGCAGCCGTCACGGACCCAGGGCTGGGCTCCCGCCATTGGCCAATAGTATACTGCGCAGCGCCCCACTGCCCCCAAACTGCGCGGCGCAACCGCCAGCACCGATTCGCCAAGCCAGGTATGTTTCTGTACCGTCACGCTGCCTCTCGCTTGCTTGCTGCGGGCCCGCGTAACGCTGTCTCGTATGGTCAGACCATCTCCGCATATTACAACTGGGTCCCCGATCGCCTCAGATCGCTCTTTCCTCGTCGCCGCGCCTTCCCTCTCTTTCTCTCTTTTCCTCTCTTCCCTCAGTCCATCTCTGTTCCCACCTCTTTTACTTCCCTTTTCTCCCTTCTTCAATTCGCGTCTCCCTTGCCCGCCGCCATCGGGTCTTTTCTGCCTTATACTTTACTCTTCTTCTATCTGAAGCCTTTTATACTCTGGATCTATAGGTGGTAATAGCTTATTATCTGCTGCTCACTTAACCCCACAGTACAGTTTCCTCCGCCCTCATCCCAAGGTCACACACTATGTGTCCAATGCTTCTAAATCGCCTCTCCGATGGCCCCGCCACGGTCCTCTCTCCTCCCCAGGAACACGCCTTCGCTCAGTTCCCCTCCCAGTCTTTGCTGGATCCCTCAAGTGGCTTCAATGGCTATCCTGCAAACCCAAGCTCTGTCTTCGCCAGCAATGGCTCCGCACAGCCTGTCTCCGGCTCTGGTATAAGCTCTACCCCAGTTCCTCCCAAGCCATCTCGCAAGAGGTCACGCGACGAAGCTGCTTTCGAGGAATCTTCCGCCCTCAACGTTCCTTCTGAGCCGAAGCCTCCCCCAGCACCAGCGGCCGAGCCCATCTATGGCGAGGGAATGGTCCTGCTGAACCCCGATACTGGTATGGCTCTTTCTGCTGAGAGCCAGACCGGCACTTGGTACGAAGAGAAGGCCGAATCGCAACAAGCTGCGGAGGATCCTATCTCGTCGCGTTCGATTGCGCTTCAGTCCGATGCTGCCGATGTCAGCCGCAAGTCTCAGCGGCTCGATCAATCTGCACCAGGCCTTGATGACATTGCGCTCTCCTCGATGCGCCAGCGCCTGGACGGTCCTAAGCACGACGACCAACACCGCTCGCTCCAGTCCGGGTCCACCCCGCCCCATGAGCCTCATATCGACGAGGCCACCCTCCTCCTCGGCATCAGCTGGCAGCGCATCGACTCCGACGACGACATGGCCCCCGCCATCCGCGGCTGGACGAAGTACATCGACAACCAGTATGCCGCTCATCTGCAAAACTCAAAAATGCTCATGAAGAGCCGCGCACTGAACGCTTTCCTTGTTACTGCAACGCCCATTTCCGCCCTCGCCCCGGCGTTCTATCTCTTTAATGACGATCTTACTCAGTGCCAACTCGTCGCTTCGTCCTGGGAGTCGTGCCTACAGAACTTGCGCTGCACCCCTATCGTCTTTGAAGGCGCAGCTCCTCTTATTGCAGACGCCCGATCTGGATCTCCTCCTGCCGCCAACCCGTTTGCCTCCAATGCGGACACCGGCGTGCCTCTTCTGCAGCAAGCACTTTCAAGTCACTCGCAAGCGCCCACTGGCATGGACGCGGGAACGGGACTGAACGGAGGCGTGGAAATGGGAATGGACATCGACTCCTAATTTCATTTACGTCCTTCGTCAAACGACCGATCGGCACACGACATTCTGATTCTGCCGTCGACCTCCGACACGTCGCCGTCATCGCCATTTCCGGTCGATCGATCCTCGATTTCTTTCTTCTTTCTGCTTTATTTATCTGATTGTTCACTGGATTTAGTTCGAATCACTTGCGCCCAGCTCACCCAGTTCGGCAGCATCGTCCAGTTTCTGCCCCAGGCGGGCATTTGGAGGGTAGTGGTGTTTCTTGATTTTTAATTTTTGGATCTTACGGGCGGGAATTCGGTTCTGGCGTCGTAATTGCGGATTTAGTTATAGTTCTGCATGTTTTCCGGCTTTGGCCTCTTATCTACTCGAATCTTTACGACTGAAAATGAAGAACAAGACTATAAGTTGAATATTTTTCCAAATTGTTGGGGGATGCATACCGTTGATGAAACCGAGTGGCTGGGAGGGAGACTAAGGTGGAATGGACCTGTCGAAGTCACCTCTACAGGCAGTCTGATGGTCCTGTCGGTTCCTTCAAGTTGGGCATCGGAGCATCCTCAGAAGATCTTCATGCTTATAATGAAGCTGAACTAATAATCTAGTGCCGCACTGTGAAGCTCGAACAAAGATAATCGCGCAGGGTCATGGGACGAGGGGGAGGTGCAGCAAAACCCTCGAGAATCGATCGGACAAAGAGGGTCCGATCGGTTGAGTTCGGTCAATCAAACTCCGTTTCTTACCAGGACTTTACTATAACATTGCTAGAGAAGTTTGAGCGTAGATTTCGGAAGATCCTATGGATGTGTCGGCTTGTCCCTCAGTCAGCATGAAGGGATTTATTTGCGGGGTAGGTCGTGCGGTCCGAGTTGGTGTCGAGGCGGTTTTTATTATGGAGCAAGTCCGATCTATTTGCTGTTACTGGAGTATTTCATGAAATTTGATATCATAATCATGGTCTACGTGATTAGACGCAAGACTCGGAATCGCTTAAGCTTATGTTCAAGTCTTTGAAGTACTACTGGAGTAGTAAGTAGTACTTGCTCGGGCCGTGCACTTATTGGGATATATCGAGTAGTACGGTAATACCCAGTGGTAGGTACTACACCTTTGGATCCATAACATTTCCTAGCTTTGATGCCCCTCTCGCAGCCAAGTGGTCAAAAACAAGCCGATGCTTCTCATCCGTAAATGTCGCAAAATTAGGATGCGTGAGCCCCTGTCCATTGTCGTAGTCAGGCCCAATCTCAAAACACTGACCACTCATACTATTAGAACCGAGGAGCTGCTCACAAGCATCGACCGCCCCATGAAGTGGAGTTAGCAGACCTTCGCTCTCCAATGCATCATAAAAGTCTTGTGTCGAAATGTTCGTTCTCATCACGCTAGGAATGAGACAGTTCAACGTAATTTTCTCAGCTGGTAGTTCCAGTCCCCATGAGCGTACTAAGCCAGTCACGGCGTGCTTGGATGCTGCGTAGATGGACAGACCAGGACTAGGGTAGACCCCACAGACAGAGCCCGCGACAACCACTTAATAGTTAATTCAGTGCTGGAACAATAACAAGTCCTGGAAATACACTCACATTTGCCGTGGAACCCATGTGCATTCGGCGTCTGTCGACGGAACTGCTGCACCCCCAAAGAAACAGTCATCAACATACCCTGAACATTAATCTCCGTTACTGAAAGGTTGGGCTTCTGTAATTCGCCATTTTCTGGAGTCGGCGGCATCCAGTCATTTTGTCCTACTCCTGCGATGGCGAATACATAGTCCACTCGTCCAAAAAGCTCAACTGCCTTCTTGAATCCCGCAGCTTGCGACTCCCAGTCAGTGACATCGACGGTGGCATAGTATCCTCCAACTTCTTTAGCCGTTGCTTCTGCACCTGCCGTATCACGGTCTGCGATGAATGATTTGATTCCCCTTGACGCTAGGCGTATGGCAACGGCTTTGCCGAGTCCGTTAGCACCACCGGTGATATACGCGTATTCTTGAGCCATGTTTTAGAACAATTTATTTGACGAGTCAGTTCGAGTGATGCTATCGTAGAAAGAGTAGAGAAATAGTTGAAGAACTGCAGGAAAAAAGTGAAGAAAGATAGGATATGTAGTGTTTGGTGGGCTTCCCCTCTCTCCAACCCCCAGTAAAATCTAGCAAATCGGATTCCGGACTAGGCATTCTAGAGGAGCGACTGGGCTTAGTATCTGATATCATGGTCATGGCAAAGCGGGGTGATGGTACAAACAAATATACCCCGGACAACGTGCCGAGAAGTGGTGGGCGAAGGGAATCGGAGACTGACTGTCCGAGCGTGGCACATGCATCACAGGTGCCAGTCACTTATAAAATCACCAGTGAGGCATTTGTTGAGTGTTTTATCTCCAGGGTTACACAAGACTACATCCAAAAGAAAATCTATATTTCTTTGCATCACTTGCTGACCTGTGCCTGGGAACTTTACTACGATATGGGAGAATACAGCCCAACGCTGACTCTCCAAGTCGGCAGCAATCGTCCAGGCCCTCACCCTTCATCGTCTCACCGACCAGTAGATCACCCAGAATGGCATCTTCAGTCCTCAACCGGATATACAGTGGGGACGAACCTGCTAGGCGAACCATGGCAGACCGACCGCCCGTTCAAAGTCATCATGATGGGTGCTGGGGCTGCAGGTATTGATTTTCTGCACCACGCATCAACTGAACTCGCGGATATGAATATCGAGATTAAATGCTTTGAAAAGAACGCTGATGTCGGCGGCACATGGTTTGAAAATCGGTATCCAGGTTGTGCCTGTGATGGACCGTCCCCCAGTTACCAGTTTGCTTGGAGACCGAATCCAGATTGGTCGAAATATTATTGCGGTGCACCGGAGATATGGCAATATTTGAAAGGTATTGTTCTTGATGAAGGTTTAGATCAATATATTCAGCTTCAGACGGAAGTCATTGAGGCGAGATGGGATGATGATATTGGTAGGTGGATACTTACACTCCGTCGGACGGATGGTTCAGAGTCATGGAAAGAGAATTGTGATGTATTTATAAACGGGACTGGGTTTTTGAAGTGAGTTGATCAATCCCGGTGTTGGATTATTGACTAATCGCTTGTTGAAATAGTGCCTGGAAGTGGCCTACCATCCCTGGTCTACATTCTTTCCAAGGACGTCTGTTCCACACCGCTCGTTACGAGGAGGGGTATGATCTGAAAGACAAACGAGTGGCTGTAATTGGATCTGGCAGCTCCGGAGTCCAAGCGGTCGCTTCTGTTTACTCAGACGTGTCGAAGCTTTATACCTGGGTTCGCAGCCCTACTTGGATCACGGCGGGATTTGCACAAAAATATGCTGGCAAAGATGGCGAAAATATTGAGTGTGAGTGATACCCCCTTCGTATAATTACCTCGTGCTCATCAGTGTAGATTCCAAGGAAGAAAAGGACGAATGGCGTCGGAACCCTGAGAAGTATCGTGAATACAGGAAGATGATTGAAGACGAAATCAACTTGCGGTTTAGGGCAGTTTTACGCAACACTGCCGAGTCACAAAAGGGAACTGAGGTAAGTCATTCATATATAATATCTTTTATTCTATAAGCTCCTAACCATTTTAAGTTCTCACATAGTGAGATGCATAGAAAACTCGGTGGCAATCCGCGACTAGTGGACAAGATTATCCCGAAAGACTTCAACGTCGGCTGCCGGCGCCCAACCCCGGGAAATGGCTATCTTGAAGCTCTTGTGGGAGATAAAACCACTGTTTTCACCGAGTCCATCAAAGAAATCACACCAAAGGGCTTTAGGGACCAGTCTGGACAAGACTTCGAGTGCGATGTCATTATATGTGCCACAGGCTTCGACACTTCTTATCGCCCACGATTCCCTGTCATCGGAACAAATGACGTCTCTCTTGCTGAGCGCTGGGCGAAAGTTCCTGAGTCCTATCTGGGTATTGCAGCTCCAAGCATGCCGAATTATTTTATGTTCACAGGACCATTCACACCCGTGGCGCAAGGGGCTATTCTACCTATCTTGACTGCAACGAGTAAATACTTCATGCAAATTATCAAGAAAATGTATGTGCAGCATATCCGCCGAATGACACCTAAGGAGTCGGTGATTCGGGACTTTATGGAGCATGCTCGTGTCTATTTACCTCGCACCTGCTGGGCGGATCCTTGTACCAGCTGGTTTAAACAGGGCAGACCAGACGGCCCAATCGTTATGTGGCCTGGCTCGCGACTAGCTTTCTTTGAAGCAGTCAAATCACCCCAATGGGAAGATTTTGATATCCAGTATCATTCAACAAATCGATTCGGCTTCTTGGGCAGTGGCTTTGCTATGTATGAATTTGGGAGTGCGGGGGAGAGTTCTCCATATCTCAATGGAGAGTTTGTACATACTCGGCCGAGGGAGGAGGTGGAGAGGATGATTGAAAGAAGCAAGTCGCATCAGGATGGTAATATATTTCCTTGACTAGAAGTACAGAATAGCACATTTTCTTTATACTGCTACAATATGTTGCGTAGAGCCATTTTGGGCGAAGACATGCCAATATGGCAGCTTCTGAGAGGAAAGTGGTAGATTTGTTGCGTTATATAATATAATGGAATTCAGCATTTGATGTGAAATATATCTTGCCTCTGGTACCGGTGCTAGTTTCTATCGCTCCGCGAGAGCAGGGTTGACCGATACGCACGGTAAACGCCCCGTCTGCAAATTGATATCTCACCATTGGGCCAGCTTCTTAGTCGGTCTTCTCCACAAAATCTTCTCTCACTTCATCAGGACTGCTGCTTCTTTTTCCATCCATAGCTTCAATGCCTACAGCCTTCGACTCGGCTCCCGAAGCGGCATGGGTACCTAAAGAGGGATGCCTTGCGCGGTCGGTGAAGAGGAAATCGATTTCTTCAAGGGTTAGATTCGCTGTTTCGGGGTAAAAGAAGTATACGATCTTTCTGAGTTAGTTTTAGTTGGCGAGAGATAGAAGTAGGGTTCTTACTGGGACGAAGACCAGGTTCAAACACATGAAAATAAGGTATCCTTTCCAAGCAAGATTCTCGATCAAAGTTGGGGTGATCATGACAACGAAAAAGTTCCACAGCCAATTCGCAGAGATACCAATAGCTTGTCTTGAATTTCGTTAGACTTGTCGCTTATGACAAATGGGAGAGCACTCACCCCTTAGCGCGAACATGCAGCGGAAGAATTTCCGGTCCATATACCCAGGGAATACAGTTGACCGATGCGCCAAAGATAAGCATGAACAGGAAGAAGAAGGCCACAGAGGCAGACGCAGTAGGCTTTTCAATGGGTGTTCCTGTTTAATAAGAGGTTAAAATATATAACACACAAGCATACAAAGGATAGATCTCTTACCTTTGAAGGAAAGAAGGATAGAGATCATCATCATTGAGATGAAGAGACCAAATGAGCCCCACATCATTGGCTGCCGACGGCCAAATCGATCGGAGAAAAATGTTGGGTAGAATGATCCTGTTTTCAAATGTCAGCGAATCAGCAATCTCTAGGGTCAATTTGGGGTGGCGATGCGTACCTATCACAAACATGATTTGAATTACCCCCCCGAGGAGTAGACTCAATTTCCGGGTCAGACCAACGTTATATTGTAGCACTGCTCAACTTTATTAGTAGGAGAATCGAGATACCGAATTGTTCCATCTCCTTCTCTCACCTGAGGTGACATAGTACTGGCATGTGTTAGTCGTCAAGAACATCATTTAGCGCCGTGATAGTATCACTTACCACAACCAAGTTAATACCACCCATCTGGTTCATGAACTGCATCCCATAAGCTAGCAGGACTCTTTTTCCAGTCTGCACCTCATCCCGCTTTAAAATCTGCGACCACTTATATTCTCCATGTAGAGTCTCCAGCTCGATCGCTTGTAAGATGCCCTCAGACTCTGATACAACCTTTGGGTCATCTGGTCCCATGTCATAGACGTCGCAAAGCACCTGTAAAGCCTCTTCGTTTCTATTGTGTCGGTATAACCAACGGGGACTCTCCGGCAGACTAGGGGGAAAAAAGGGGTTGTTAGACACTGCTTGTTGAAGCTTAGCCAAGTATAGAAGCCACTCACCCGAACACCAAAAAGATCACCATGATGGCGAAAATCATCTGGCAAGCAATAGGCAACCGCCAATTGATCGCACCTTCAACATAGCTCATACCATAGTCGAACCAGTATGCAATCACAATTCCCACGCCAACGAATAGTGGCTCGCTGCAGACATACTTTCCACGCTTCTTAGCCTCGCAAAGTTCAGACTGGTATACTGGTACAGTAGTTGTTTCGATACCGGTTCCAATACCGGTCACGAAGCGCGCCACAAGCAACTGTGCCCTTGAGAACGCGGTGGTTTGTAAGATCGCGCCGACCTATCCAGCAAAAAAAAGGAATAATTAGACTGGTACGTCTAGAGGTGCATTTCCAGGAAGAATATCGTACAATAATCCAAGCCATGGCAAACCACATCGATTTCCGTGGACCAAGTCGATCAGTCGTGAGGAAGGAGACAATGGTACCCGAGAAGCATCCCAAGTTATAGATCGAGACGATGATCCCCAGGATTCCAGCGCTGGGATTGCGCACCACATTCAGGAAGTCTTCGTTACCCACGATCCCCGAGAAGACACCCTGATCGTAGCCTTAATCTGGTCAGTTTTCCAAGCCGAGAGAAGAGAATAGCTCAAGTCCACAAACCAAAGAAAATAAAGGCCAATTGGCATGTAAACATAATAGCTACCCGTAGAGGTCGACCTCGACCGTAGATATTGAGCTTCACCATCTTGAGCTCCCGATCGACCCACACAACGAGAAAGTGAGAGAGAAGAAATAAGGAAAGGGGAGGGAGATAGCGATATGGGTGATTCGAACCAAGCTAGCGGAAACCTTGCGTCGCGCGACGGCAGCAAGCCCTTTTATACAGGACTCCGGAACACAAAAGTGTATCGATGCGGCCTTTTATCCGGGCCAGGGCCGACCAGACCAATCTTCAATCGAGGCACGGACATACGGCAAAATGATCGACAAATCCGGCATAAAAGAGCGCCGGGTAGACTGAGGGGAACGCGAAGGAAGACAGGGGGAATCAGCCGGTGGTACCTAGGCTCAATGCTGCTGGCACGAATGCCGAGGACTAGGGCTGGTTGGAACAAAGAAAAGCTAGCCCAGAGAAATGAGACTAGTAGGGAATCTTGGCCCTTGAAGCAAAAATACTATGTACAGGTTACGCCGTGTTGGGTGAGTCTGCTCGAGTTGCTGGGTTTGCGGGGTACGCAAAATCCGGGGAAGGAGTCCACTTGCCATCACGAATATCCCAATCCAACCCCAACCCCAACCCCAACACCCCGCAACTCGACCCGGAGGGATTCTGTCGGGGAGGAGATCGTTACAAAGCGACGCTAATGATCGGCGGGAGAGCTGAGCGTTTCGGGCAGGAATCGGCTCAAATGCGGCGCTTCGGACTGCCGGATTTGATGCTTGTAACACGGTGGGATCGGCGTGGGAGGGAGGCGCTGTGGCGCCTGAGCGTTATATTTCCGAGAACGAGTGGTCGCGAGCTAAGGGCGTCTTCTTTCAGTGAATTATTTGATTCTATGGATTTATCTGGGTTCCAAAGTGAAGGTTCTATAATGATACATGGTCTCTTCTTTCAAATCACTTCAAGGTGAAAGATTTTAGAATGCCATAAGTAGCTAATCGAAGCAACGGTGAATGCCAAGCTCATTCAAAGGCTTAGTCCTCGTCGTCGTACTCGTATTCACTGAGGTACGCATCGGAATTATCATCTTGGAACTTGCCGTCGAAAGCATCATCGACATGGTCGTCCTCGATATCATCGTCCTCGTCCTCTAACTCGTCAGGATCAGGCAACTCGTCTTGACCGCCCTTATTGACAGGCTGAGGTGCCGTTGGTGGTGGAGTAGGCGGGGGAGCTGCAGCTTGGGGACGGCCGGGCTTGGCTGCTGTCGCTGCTGTAGCTTGACCGGCACGCCGAAAGGACGCGGCCTCGGGCGGAATACTGGTGCTGCGACGGGAGACGACGCTGCGGCTGCGAGTCTGACTCACATCACGGCTTACACTGCGACTTTGGCTTCGGCTGAAACTTTCCATCTTCGCCTTTTGGTCGTCGGGGACATTATCACCACCGTATAAGGTGTCCAGGAGGTTATAGTTGATTTTCTTGCTGTATCCGCGTCGCTCGAGCATCCGCCGAGTCGCTTCTGCTGGGGTGGAAGCGCGAGAGCTGCGGCCATCGCCATCCTGTCCATCTTCGAGGTAGCCCACGTCGCCCATTCGGCCCTTCCGACGCTTGCGAGGCTTGGAAGAAGATGAACCGCCGGTAGCTTCGGCTAGCGCACGTTTGAGAGCCTTTGCCTGTTGTGTTCGAAGATATTCCTTGTTGGCACTGACCCAGACGCGCTCCTTAAGGTCAACCTCGGCCGGCGAGAGAAGACAGTAGGCGACTTCGGGATCATCTTCGAATTCATTCTCCGTGATTTCTGTGCTGTCTGAGACCTGGGTTGGAGGAGGCATTGTAGCATTTTCAACCATAGTTGAGCCCTTAGCCAGCATGGTGCGCATCTCTTCCTCCAAGGCTTCTTCGGATGCAATCTGCTCGGCAGTCGGGGTGGGATATTGTTGCTTTTTTGACTCCTTGTCGTCGCCCTTGGTTTCAAGGCCTTCCTGTTTTGCCTCCTCTATTACTTCATTCACGGCCCTTGCGATAGACCCTCGTCGACCGGGGTTTTCTGAAAGAGCAGGATCGATTGGGAGGTTAGGTATGGTAAAACCATCGGCATCGACACGGCGGGGCTGTACAGAGCCTGCCTCACTTTCTACTGCAGAATCATATTCGATTTCTGCTGCGGTCTCGGGATGTTTCCTCGCAACTATACTCGGCCTGTGACCCTGGCGTGCCCGGGCGAAAGAAGGTGGATCGTGGGCATTTTCTAATTGCACTGAACGGAATTGGTCCACTGTCAGCTCACCACTCTCGGTTGAGCTGAACTCGTTTAGACGTTGGCTGATGGTGACCTCTGTGACTTTGACGACGTAAACAACCTCGCGAATCGTGCGCCGAAAGTTGTTCATCCTGGCAGCAAGAATAAGAGCTGCGCCACAAACACCGGCAGGCCGTCGACCAGTCGTCATCCAGTCACGATTCATTCGCTGAACGATCCGCACAGCTTCACCTGCCACGGGCATGGTCAAGGATCCGAATTCTAGTTGTTTCGCAAATCGATAGATCAAGCTTTCCGGGTCAATGGGATTCATCATGAATACATTGCCACCTAGACGTAGCTCGTCGAGAAGGGCCTTGTACGTGCGACCAAGTTTGAAGACGTTGATCATGAGCACATCGGCAAAATCAATCAGCATGACGGTGTTTCCGTCCTGACGACGACAAGCGATATAAAGGCAGACTGCAGCCACCGTCTTGGTGCGACGACCTTGGATAAAGTTCAACCCCACGGCGAGCTTGAAGACTTGACCTGCAGCCTTCATCGCACTTTCCGGGATCGTCAAGGCTCGCGAGAGCTGGGTAATAAACCGATTGCCATTTTGTTCGGTCATCTCCCTGCTTTCCATGCCGCCTCCGCGCTGGAAGCCGGGACCAAAGCTGCGCACATGAGATTGGTCTTCACCGACGAAAGTACCTTGGACAACGGCAGCACCAGATGAGCTTTCACCAAAGGTCACTTCCGACACGATATTGGATTCACTGATGACAGTACCACACCCTGTGCATACTTTCTGACCTTCTTCGTCGACGATTTGAGGGGCCGGGCAACCAGGGTTGGGGCAGCTCGAGGTCTTCGGATGAGTTGTTGGTCGGGGAGGTTGAGAACGCCCGAGGGGCTGGGGACGTTTGATCGGGGTCGCATTGGTAGGTTTCGTGCTGGCGAGGCGTCCCACTGGCCCTCGCCCAGCGCGTGGAGTGATTGATATGCGCGTCGGTGGCCTTGCGGCGCCGGGCTTGGGGGGAGGCACGGTTGTAGCCTTCGAGGTTGACATGATTGGGGAAGTGGCAACAGGCAGAAGCCTCTCGACTGGTGGGGAAGGAGCTGTTCACAGAGGTAGACGGGAGGATACCAGTAGAAAGCAAGTAAAGATCCTCGTCACAACCTTAGGAAGTATCTCTGAGGTCCTAGTCCCCTCATCTATGAAATCACATAAAAAGATAAGTGATAAGAGGTCAAAGTCTTCCAGTGGGGCAGCGTGATGAAGGGATTTTTCGCGGTGAACTCGCCCGCGTGGCCCAGCGGTGTGGCCACGTGACTTTAGTCACGTGGGGATGCGAGGGCTCGCGTTCAATTCGGGGAGTCAGCAGGTCAGAGATCTGCTGAATTAAAGCAGTCACTATCTATACTCCCAGGAGAGAGATCATGCAAGACTACCTAATGTAGCTCACTCTCACTCTCACTCTCACTCTTAATCTCACATTCCCCCACTCACTGGGTGCATACTACGCGAAGATCTTGGCTCTCGACGCCAGGAATGTAGTTGCGGTATTTGTGCGTGGTTTTGCCTCTCCACGCGCAAATGGCGCATCCACCTCCATCCACCGACTTCCAGGGTCATTCTCTTCTTTTCTTTAAATAGCATGGCCGTGGACAATTTGATTGACGCTTGCATCCTTTCCTTCTTTCTGTAACTGCTATTGTCGCAGATGCCGCTTTGCTTTGGTGATTCGCCCGCATCAAAGCTGATCGCTTGACCCGCGCGGTACGGTACCCCTGGGTTTTTAATAGCCAACATCCATCCACCTGAGTACTGGGACCTTTCCCTTCCACATTTTCGGGGTCTTGATCAGATCTGACATCCCCCATCTGCGATCGATCTGACTGCTACCTATACGGCTGGACGCGTCGAACATCAACCCCCAGATTGGGAAAAGCCCGTTGCAGCTCAATATGCAGGCGCAAAGTTCCGAGACCCACTCACGAAGAAGCGTCTTCTGGGTGAGCAATGTTCATTGCTCATCCTGTGTCGCCTATGTCACCGAAGTTCTCTCCGAAATTCCAACTGTGGCAGATATCGATGTCTCGATCTTGACTCATGAGGTCCGCGTCTCCCACGGTGCCTCGGCGCAACCAGCAGACCTTGTGGCCGCCTTAATCCATGCCGCATTTGAAGTGTACCATGCCACGACCTTTGACGAGCGTGGATCTATTGTTTCCGAACTTGATACAACCTCATGGAATCACCGTGGCTCAACGGTCTTTTCCACGCCTCGAACTTCTTATTCCAGCATCTCCTCCAACATCAAGGAGCGATTGCAATCGAGCAGGGAAAAACGACATATTGCCAACTGTGAAGCGTGTCAGAAGGAAGAGGCTGAGAACATCTCCCGTCACTCCGTCTGGCCCGAAGTATTGCCTGAGAAGTATCCTCAAGACATCGCCGAAGAAAGAGAGATCGAAAGTTCTTTCCCTCCACACCAAAAGACTACACCCTACACACCATCATCATTGCAGACCGATGTCACTCGAGTAGAACATGGTGCATCTAGCCCGCAAGTTCCATCTCGAATTCCAGAGCCCCCACAATCATCACCAGGGACAAGCGATGAATTTAATGCACGCATCAGTATTGGAGGAATGAGCTGCGCCTCATGTTCCAATGGCATCACGGCTGCGGTCCAACAGTTGGACTGTGTCAAAGAAATTAACGTCAACCTCCTCACCAATAGTGCAACAGTGGTTTACACTGGCCTGCGGGAAAATATCGATCTGGTCACGGAACAAATTGAGGATATTGGATTTGATGCCTTTTTGGACGAAGTCAATCAGGTTTCTCAGGCGCCAAGCCCTGAGCAAGTTCAAACCCCGACAAGGTTTATTACCGAAATTGCGATAACTGGAATGACCTGCGGCTCGTGTGTCGGAGCTGTGACTCGAGGATTGGAAGAGTTGTCTTTTGTTAAAGAAGTCGCCGTCAATCTCCTGTCGCATAGTGGCAGAATTGAATTCGAAGGAGAAGAAAATCTAGACAAGCTTGTGGAAAAGATTGAGGACCTAGGCTATGACGCTGTCGTTGACAGTGTCCATCCTCTAAACGAGGGTAAGCACGAAGCCATCCCTATTCAGTCCCGAGTGGTCTCAATCCACGTCCATGGAATGTTCTGTCGCCATTGCCCAGAGAAGGTCCTGGCCGCGGTTGAGTCGCTCCCAGGTGTCACGGTGGAAGAGAGTCTTTGCGAGTCCAAACCTATTCTTAAAATCACCTACACGCCACAGCCATCTTTGACAATCCGCTCGATCATATCTACCATCACAGAAGCCAATGGTGCATTCACTGCTAGCATTTACCACCCGCCGAGCATCGAAGATCGCTCTCGTGCAATGCAGCTGCATGAAAGACGCAGACTGCTCACTCGTCTACTATTTGTTTTAGCTGCCGCCATTCCTACCTTCATTATCGGCATCGTGTTTATGTCTCTTGTCTCATCGAATAACCCAGTCCGCAGGTATCTTGAACAAACTATCTGGTCTGGCAGCGTCACTCGCATTGAGTGGGCACTTTTCATAATGTCTACTCCAGTTATGTTCTATGGTACCGATGTATTTCACACTCGAGCCCTGAAGGAGATCTACGCATTATGGCGTCCTGGAAGTCGCGTGCCGATCATGCGGAGATTTTATCGTTTCGGCAGCATGAACCTCTTGATATCTGCAGGAACGTCGGTAGCATACTTCTCGTCGCTGGCTGTTTTGATTGTCGACGCTGTTGTGGGAAACAGCAAAAGTGCTCACAGCACGACTTACTTCGACTCGGTGGTCTTTTTGACGCTGTTCATCCTTTGTGGTCGTTTCATGGAGGCATACAGCAAAGCCAAGACAGGTGATGCAATTTCTTCTCTAGGGAAGCTTCGGCCATCCGAGGCACTCTTGGTTGAGAACCAGGCCTCTGCAACTACCGAGACCTCCGATGGCCCCTACACAGACCAGATGACCCGAGTCGGTGTTGATCTTCTAGAGGTTGGTGACACGGTTCGCATTCCTCACGGCGCATCTCCGCCTGCGGATGGTGTTGTTGTCGGTGATGCCTCTTACCAATTTGATGAAAGCTCTTTGACTGGTGAATCTCGCCCGGTTAAGAAAGCTGCCGGTGACGAAGTTTATACCGGCTCTGTCAATGTCGGTCAACCAGTGCATATCCGAATCACCGAACTTGGTGGGTCATCGATGCTTGATCAAATCATTGCTGTTGTACGAGAAGGTCAGAGTAAGCGTGCACCTCTCGAGAGAGTTGCCGATATGCTCACCTCCCACTTCGTTCCTGTGATTACTCTCGTTGCCATTCTTACTTTCGTTATCTGGCTCGCTCTCGGCCATTCGGGCGTCCTCCCCCGAGACTATCTTGACATCGTCCGCGGTGGATGGACTTTTTGGAGCTTGGAGTTCGCAATCGCCGTGTTTGTGGTTGCTTGTCCCTGTGGACTGGCTCTCGCTGCTCCCACTGCCTTGTTTGTTGGAGGTGGTCTCGCGGCAAAGCAGGGCATCTTGGTCAAGGGTGGTGGAGAAGCATTCCAAGAAGCCAGCCGTCTTGATGCCATTGTTTTTGATAAAACTGGTACCCTGACCGAAGGCGGAAGTCTCAAGGTTTCCGACCATGAGGTCTTGACGAAAGATGGCGACCTAGTCACGATCGCATGGGCTCTTGCTCAGAAAATGGAAGAGAGTAGCAACCATCCAATTGCACAGGCCATCTCTTCTTTTTGTGAAACTCGATCGACAGTGACAGTTCAATCCTCTGAGATCCAAGAAATTTCAGGCCAGGGTATGAAGGGAACGTTTACAGTATCTTCTGATACATCTGGATCCGCGGAGAAATATGAAGCTGCCATCGGCAACGAGCGTCTTCTTTACAGCATCCTGCCTTCTGAAATAGACACCTACTTTGTCCCGAGTTTGTTGTCGAAGTTCCAGTCGGCAGGCAAATCAACTGCTATTCTTTCCCTACGCCGCATCGACCCAAAGTCACCTGAGGCATCCCAGTTTACCCCCGCAATTGTTTTCGCAACCTCGGATACTATTCGACCGGAGGCTATTGATGTCATCTCCAAACTCAACAGTCGCCATGTCGAGGTCTTCATGTGCACGGGTGACAACCAGATAACCGCCCATGCAGTTGCTGACATGCTGGGAATCCCACGTTCCAACGTCAGGGCCAACGTCCTGCCTGCAGAGAAAGCAAACTTCGTTCGCCAGGTCCAGGAAGGATCAGTGAAGGCTCTGTCTCCGGGGACCGAAATCAACTTTCCGAAAAATTCAAACATAACTCGACCCATCGTCGGCTTTGTTGGAGATGGCGTCAATGATTCTCCCGCTCTTGCTGCGGCAGATGTGAGTATTGCCATGGCCTCAGGATCCGACGTTGCCATCAACTCTGCCAACTTCATCCTCCTCAACTCGGATCTGAGCACGATCCTCCAGCTGGTTCTTCTCAGTCGACGCGTCTTCAATCGCGTCCGGATGAATTTTGGCTGGGCTGTTATCTATAATTTGTGTCTTGTCCCCGTCGCCGCCGGTGTCTTTTATCCTATCGTCAGTGGTCACCATGAGAAGATGATAGGGCATGAAACGATTACTGTCAATGAGCATTGGAGACTTAGTCCCGTGTGGGCTGCCCTGGCGATGGCTCTGAGCAGTATCTCTGTTGTGACAAGTAGTCTGGCGCTAAGAATCGATGGACAGACTATTCGGAAGCTTTTCGGTCGGAAGAATTAGAAGGGTTCGAACAAATTATGTATGATTGATGGTTTTCATTGTGTTTAGCAAAGCGGCGCCCTCGCATTATATGTATGCCGGATTCTTTTTTTTCTCAATAGTCAATACAACCAACTACATTCTACTCATCGCCCGCCTTCTCCCCAAACTTCTGCAACCCTTTTGCTCTGGGCTTTAGCTACCTTCTTCCTCCCCACCAATGATTGCAACTTCGCTGATACCATTGTTTCCCGGTTCTGGGGTTCCAGAGCCATGTATGCCTCAACAAATTCACGAGGCGTTTGCCACCGACGCTGGATTTCAAGTGCCTTTTCACCGCTCACGCCACGGGTACACATGAGCATTTTGAGAAAGATATCACGGAGTGATAAGACATCGGATTTCGATGTCAGCGCCGAGAATGTAGAGAATGTAACGCCATATGTGATAGAAGGATCTTTGGTACGAAGTTCGTCGAGGAGGGTCAGATAGGATTGTGTTGAGGAGAGTCGACGACTTGGAATAAACGAAACCTTGGTCGGAGTGGAGGTGTTCGGGGGCAGACTCGAAGTAGGCTCTTCGTTTGAAGGAGACACTTGAGCACCATACATTTTCCGTAGGAGGAGAGTCATGCGAGCCAAGTATCGAATAGAGTCGTCCAAATTGCGCGTTTTTTTCATGAAATACCCGTTAACGACTTGGGTCGAGGCAATAGCAGAAGCAACCATCTCGTGGTATTTCGGTCCACTCCCGCTGCCAGCATCTGGATGGGTGACTGTGAATTCCTCAATGAGGTAGATGACATTTTTGATACCAGAGCGACGCAGCCGGAATTTCTGTTCATGGAATCGGCCATCTTTGATAGAGCCGATAAGATCATCCAGGCGCTTTCGTTCGATGATCCAATCCAGCATTACCTCATCGCCCTCCTCTCCGTGACGCGACATGAACGTCGGATCATGACATTTGGCCACCCACATGGCGTCACCAAGTTCCAGGGCACGGACTTGCGGTGTAATGCCTTGTTTCATGAGCTCGTTGGCGATGTAGTCTCGGTCTGTAGATGTGCGCACTTCTCGCGTATCTAGTACTAGTTGAATGGTGAAACTGCCCGGGGTTAGAGTTATGGGTTCGGTAGGCCCTTCTGTATTAGCAGTCCATCCAAGAATATTCTGTGGTGCCTCGGACTCATCATCCTCATCATTTTCAGCGGTATTTGACTGCGATGTGGACGCCTGATTGCCTGCAAAGGACGCCATTTTCTCAGAGGCTCCAGGTAGCGTCTTTTGGATACGTTTGGCAACCTCCCAGCCATCCTCAGAAAGCGCGTATTTTCTGAGAGGGCGTCCATGCTCGTAGACCAGGTCCTTCTGGATCAAGGTCTTCATGGAATTCCATGCGGTGTAGAATTTGGTCGGATCCGTAGGAGCCGTGAAGGAGCTGTCACAATAAGGCTGTGCGACTTCTATAAGGTGTGCCTTGGTCATGCCTTGCGAAGCATTTTCACCGATGGTGGCTAAACCTAAGAGCAGTGCATAGGCACCGGATCGCAATGCTGGCACGTAAGGCTTAGCTTTGCGGGGCTTCTTAGCAGGCTGGTCCGGAACGCCCGTATCAGATGTCCTCTTGTTGGCTATTTTTGAAGATCAGATATACTTCCGGGACTAATGGGTAATTTGATAGGAAAGGAAACCACCTACCCTGACCAGGAGGCTCTGGCATAGGCAGACCCTGCTCCTCGCAATAAGTCTTCAGTTTCTCCGTCAGGCGATCGCATAGCTTGGGCCCCAATCCATTCAACTGCTGAGCTTGCGACGGGTGCTGAAATTCTAAGGGGCATGCTTTCATTGACTCGTAGGCCTTTTTGTAACTAGAGCTTCATCAGCCAAGGCACGATCGATGGGAAGTGGGATACTAACACAGTCACGCCTTTGCTGTTCCGCTCACGGGCTTGATCCAGCCATTCTTTGATCCAGCCGAGTAGTAGGGGGTTCCCACATTCCTCGTTCATGGTGGTCAGCGGCCATCGGGCTGGCCGAGATGGTTTTTCGACGTTGTCCGATGATGCTTCGACGCGCCGGGGATTTCCTCTTTGGGAACGCGATCCTGGCTAGTCATGTGACTATGTCCGCATACTTTGAGGGCGCAAAGGGATGATTGCAAAATGGCCGAAGAAAGTAAATTAGCTAGAGGTGAATTACGAGTATTATCGTCCTCAACTTTATATGGAGCGGTAGAAGCAGTCTCAAGCTCTCAAGTTATGGGGTTTGCTTGCTGCTTGTGTTTGGCGGCGCTGATGACGTCGGCAGGCCCCGCGGAGTACAGGAAAGGTCTGTCATGAAACCACTCGAACCAAAATTTTGAGGGAAGACTGCCTCTTTTCCTCTTTCTTTCCCTCTCAACTCCAACCACTCAGCTTGATGGCCATCATTCTCAACCCAATTCTCGTTTCCCTGCATCTGATATCTACCCATAAGTATTCAGGTACTGTTCGATCAGAGCACTCTCATGGAGAACAAAGAGGACAAGTTTACAAGGGCTTCCTCAACCCCAGAGGGGCCGACTGATAGCCACGTTCTGTCGCAAGTTGAGCCGGACGAAAAAGGGTTATCACAGCAGACTGGTGGCACCACAGCAATTACCGATCTTGGATGGACCAAGCCTATTGAACACATCGAAGAGCGGCTGATTGCCCAACTGTCAAACGAGGACCTTTGGATGCTGATACGACGATTTGACAAGGTGTGCCCAAAGTCAAGACACTGTATATATATGTTTACTGATACCTGCTCCAAAGCAAGTATATAATGTCAAAGCTATTCCAGATGCTCCACTTCAAAACTTGGACTTGATTCGGGCAGACGACGATGAATTCTCTCCGGATAAGCTTCGTGCTACAATCGAGCGGTTTTACACATCAGTTGTTGTGACCCTCGCTAGTTTTGTCAAGCATGTAGCGCGGCTGCGTTCTTGGAAAGAGCCCCGACGAACAGCTATCTTTTGCTTGGTTTGTCCCTCTTTCAAGTGAATGACTACCACCACACTCACAGAATTCAGGCATATTGTCTAGCGTGGCTCTTAGATGTCGTCGTCCCGGTACTCTTCGTTGCTTTAATTGCTCTGGTGATATATCCGCCATGTCGCCCCATTATGTTTCCTCCCGCCCCAATCGCTCTCGTGGATAAAAGCACTGGGGGTGTTCAAAAGCCCAAGGCTGGGGTGCTTGGCTCATATGATAGCATCACTGGGGCTCCCCAGAATTTCAAGGGAGAAGCAGCCGAACAGGAAGCTAGCAACCTCGTGGCAAGTGTTGCGAGTGTTGCTGTCGGGAGCGCTGTCGGGAAGCATGATCAAGGAGTCCCCGAAGATGCACCATTGGAAGGAACTATTCCAGATGCTATGGATGTTGTTGCCAACACCGCTGATGCCCAGAGTGCCGCCGATGGGAGAGTTCCTTCTGAATCGCACGACAAAACTCGACAACCCATGAGGGAATCTGTCATGGAAGCAGCCAATATGGGAATGCAGCTGATCAGCGACATCACCGATACATTTGAGAAAGTTGCCAAGTATGTTCCCTTTCCCAGCCTTTAAAATCCCCGTGGCCTCTCTTATTATCTTTATTTGACCTTGCTTTACAGTGCCTTGTCCGCCACCCCGCCATTCCCTCGATGGGCTCCTCGTTTGCGTTTAGTGTCCGTCTTACTTCCAGCCTGCATCGCATCTAAATTGATTTCTAGCCACGCTCTATCAAAAGGCATCGGGTTACTCGCAGGTCTCGCCTTTTTTGGGGACCCTATTATTATGCAGGGTTTTGCTTTATTGACTCGAAAATACCCAAACTGGAAAAGATTTCTTCAGATACAAAAGTAGTATTTATGCATATCTACACATTGGAGCCATATTTGCTAACAATTTCAAAGCTCACTTCTCAAAGGAGTTCCGACGAATGCTCAACTCACCTTAACACTTTTGCGTATCGGCGAGGCCAATGCCTCACCGCTGCCTCCCCCTTCAACCTCCCAAGAAAAGCCCCCATCCCGTCCAGTCTCCCTTCATCATGAGGAGCTCGAGCTTGGGGCAACCAGGGAAGAAATCAAGGAGGCTGCATCAGCCGAGCTGCTCAATACACGGGAGGATACAAGTATGGCAGTGCATACTTCTCGGAGAAATACCCTAGCATCTGGAATCATCGGCTTCTTCCGAGGGACAACAGCGACAGGAGTAGAGGGAAAACGAGGATTCGATCGCATTCGGGCCACAATAGGTTCTCGCCATGCCAAAAACCGAGTCGGGGTCGTTCGTTCCAAAGGAAAAATTAGCACACCAATCGGACCGGCCAAGTTCGACGCCAGGTACAAAGGTAAACGCGGCACAGTGGTTATTGATTCTACGATAGACCCGCCAGTACTCTATTTTACTACCGATTCGCCCCAAGATGACGATCTCCAGTTAAAAAATCGAAAGAGAAGCTCTGTAATATTCCAAATTGCAGTCACAGAGATTAGAGAAATGAAGAAACTTGGAGGGCTAGGGTGGAAAGGGAAGCTGGTAGTTGGATGGGCGATGGGAAGCAAGGAAGTCGTTGATGGTTTACAGATTGTGGGTGAAGACCCGAAACAGTCATTCCAACTTACGGCTATGGGAGCTAGGAATCAGTTGTTCAATCGTTTGATTGCTATTGACGGACAGGTTTGGACTTGCTGCTGAATGGACCGACCAATACGTGCTAAGACGATCCCAGGTTTGGGAGTAACCCCCCTCCTCTATTGGCCTTCAACCAAACCCCCTTGTCCGAGCTACGGTTTGTTCCATTGAGATTTTATCATCCAGAATATGAAAAATGTTGTCGGGATTCATTAAGATAATCGAGATAGAATCTGGGGGAGCCCTTCAACCAAGTATTTGATAGAGCTTCCCTCACATGATATTTATGAGCGAGCGGTTCACCAGGCAACTCTAAAACAAGAGAAACGAAAATCTGCAAGCATATATGCGTTGCAAAAGCCATATATCATAATGTAAAGTACTCATTCAGGCTCCTCTTCAGCTTCAAGACAGACATCCACCATTCGAGTGATTCCCTGTGACCGTTGCTCCTCACTAAGGCAACCAATAGCTACCAATTTGGTAAGGGCCTCACCGATCCAGTTGTGACAGTTCCAATCCTGGTGAAAAGGATCGTTTCGCACCGGAGTCTGCACACACGCATTCTCAATCATGGCCCTGGTGACATCATCCGGTGGATTGGAAACCGGAATAAGAGCCTCGATCTTCAACCCTGTATCCGCTGGGGTGGCAAATTGAGGTGAGTATTCAAAGAAGGGATGTGCACCAGTGACGTGCAAGATCTGATCTTGCCCATCTAGATGTTTAATGTGAAGCGCTGTGTGTCGGTAGATCGCCCAGTCGATGGGGTCCCCGCGGAAGACCACGATCGTGAGTGTTGCTGGCATGGCTGCTATGGTTGCTAAGGTGTTGTTTGAGAATGGTTTGGTGTAGACGGTGACTGGTAGAGTTGGTTGCGCGAATGAACTGGTAACATGGTGTGGAATGCCTCGATAGAATGAGAGCCGGAAGTGTTGTTGGGCTCACAGGTTCAAGGCCGTCTCCTCTCGGCTAGGTGTGATTGGCCACGGTGACCTTGTGTACGTCCGCCTATATCAAACAAATTGCATTATAGCACAGAAATTAGTACAGAAATTCCCATAGGAAAACAACCATAAAGCGGCACAATTACGTCCTCGAGGACAGCATTTTTCTTCCGTTGACCTATTCTGTTATTCTGTTTAGGATTTGCCAAGCTTCGGTCATAAACAGTCGATTTGTTGATGTTGGATATCTCTTCTTTATGCAGAGTAACTTCACACCCGCAAATTCCTTTTTTTTTTTTTTGCTTCGGCAATAAAAATGACACTAAATTTCATGAAGAAAAAAAGAGAATAATAAGAGGTAGAAGGAGCAAAAAATGGACGAATGGCGATTCGAACGCCAGACTTTTCGCATGCAAAGCGAACACTCTACCAACTGAGTTATACGCCCGTTGAGCATTACATAATTTGATTTAAGGTTATTCAGCTTATGTTCTATTCATTGCAGATAGGAACAGAAAGGGCCATAACAGCAACGGGTCCACAAAACCCGTCAATATCAATTTCTTTGAGGCTTCTTATTCTAACCATCAACCTTGAAGGCGTGTTTGACTAGATCTGATTGAAAGTTGGGAAATTGAGCTGGTACTTTAGTAGACTTGATTATATACTCTACCACACCAGAGTCTATACCCCAAATAAAAGATGAATTTCAAACGGCTAGAGTATACAGCGGTGCGATTGATATACTAATGGCCAAAATTTGTAGGCAGCATACTATCTAAATTCTGTATATTATAGTCATGATTGCTCGAGTTGCTGCTTGTAATCGCGCACAGCTTGTTCGAAAGACTCATCACGCTTGAAGCCCAAAGAGATGGCTTGCGTGTTATCAAACTGCGTAGGCCACGACTTCAAAATTGGAATCAATGCAGGATCTTCCTTTTCCTGAAGGAGAGCCAGTTTGTCCTTGCCGCCCACTGCTTCCAATGCATCCATCATATCCTGTACGGTGGCACAAATACCAGGTACGTTGATCTGGCGGATATGCAAGGGCACAGAATCAGCCGGGAGACTGAGAGTATGAATGAGATTGTTGACTAGAGTTTTAGGCGAGCAGAGCCATGATTTGAAGGATCGGTCCTCGATGGGAATGACACACTCCTTGCCATCGAGAGGTTCGCGAATCATGCCGGAGAGGAACGATGAAGCAGCGGCAGTGGGCGCGCCAGGTCGAACAGAGATGGTAGGGAAACGCAGGGTAAAGCCAGTGATAAACTTGCGACGGGTATATTCGTTGACCAGGGTCTCACAGACGATCTTCTCGGCGCCGTAGGAGGATTCGGGGGTTGGAATGATGCTGTCAGTCACGACTTCTGGCAGGGGCTGACCGTAGACAGCCTGGCTGGAGGAGTAGATGACTCGCACACCAGGACATGTGTGCCGTAATGCCTCGAGGAGATTGCGGGTTGCATCGATGTTCACGCTCATGCCTAGGTCGAAGTTGGCTTCCGATCCCGATGACATGATGCCATGGAAGGCGTAGACTGCGTCGAGGGAAGCATCGACAATCTCCTTAGATCCGGTGAGAAGATCTGCCTTGATTGAGGTCGCATTCTGAGGATAGCGAACGCCCTTGGGGATTGGAGGTTGGTTGATGTCGGTCAAAGTAACGTGGTAGGTGGAGTCGTTGAGCAACTCCTTGGCTAGCAGCTGGCCGATGAAACCGGCGCCGCCGGTGATGAGAATGTGCATTATTTTGATGGTGAGCTAATGACGCAAGCAAAATTAAAAGAAAAAGGAAAGAAAAATTGCAAAGCAGGAGGCGAAGGTGGTCTTGCGAGTTGAGTTTATGTGGCCAGGATCTTCTCCGCATTCGCATCAAGTCCGAGGCGATCCGCTGCTGGATCCTCCGCACCGGACTTTGCCCGGCTGAACAGTGTTCGAGGTGGATCTGCTGCACGAATGGGTTCAGATTCCTGACCCCAGGGTCTCCCAGTAAGGAATTCCTTAGGCTCGACTAGAGCATGATTGCTGGGACCCGGAGGTTAAGCCGATTTTGAGGGGAGAAGTGCGGTGTTGGGTCGGGGGACTCAGGGCTGCACGAATGGGATTGGCGCTAGGAACAAATGCTAGGAACGACGATCAAAAACGAACCAGTCGACCGAGCAGTAGTCCTCGTAGCAGTAATCCTAGACCTATTCCTCGGCACACAAAATGACCGGAGTCCGTGGTGCACTGTGCACAGTCCCTGGAGAGGCGGATCACAGGCAAAGAACCCACAGCTCGGCCTGCCCCGACTTTCCTCCTCCGCTTCCCCCGCCATCGCCAGTTTCCCGGAGCATCACCGACTCCTTCTGCAATGGATGCCTCTACCCCACTGAAGCGGTCGTCAACAGATGCTGGCTTGGATTCTCCCAAGAACTCCAATCGCTCGGACTCGCGTGCACCAGCACCGAAGATCTCAAAAGCCCGCGCTTGTGAGCTGCAACCTTCCCCACATGCACCATCCATAACCATCACTTACCAGCCATAGGTGCGGAATGCAAGCGCCATAAGATCCGTTGCGAGTTCAGAACCGGCGAGACCAATTGCACCAAATGTATCCGCAGCGGCATCAAGTGCGTGGTGAACGACTTTTCGCAGAAATTCGTCGACGATGATGGAGCGTACGTGCACCGTTGGGCCTCCGCCTGCCAGTTCAGATACCAATGAATGGCAATGGCACCAGGGGAAGCTGTCGCAATCTAGTCGCTAACTCGATTGTCTATCTAGATGGAAGTTGCAAGCCACCTCAACAATGCAGCAACTGCAAACCGCCGTTACGCAGCTTTTGCGACAGGCGGGACTGCCCGATCTGTCGACATTCACGGCCGGTGATGCCCGCAATGGTCCCAGCCCAGCCGCCTCGCACCATAGTCACCGGCCGTCTATTGAAGCCTCACACACGGTGCAAGCACACACGAGTCACCAGGATGGGCCCGGGGTGGTGATGGACGTCACTCGGGAACACTCCCAGGAGCCCGACCTTCAAGACCCGGAACTGGTTCCGGCTCCGATGCGCAGCCTGTACGAAGTCACCAAGTTGCGCAATCTACGGAATAATCACATAGAGGCACCAAAAACGACACTTCTAGAGGAGGATTTTATCACAAGGGGTTTAATTTCAATCCATGAGGCCGAGGAACTATTCGCATACTTCAGTCGCACCATGAACCAACTCCTCTGGGGAGGTATCATTCTGGTCCATCGTGATCTGACCTCAGTCAGGCGCGCATCGACACTTCTCTCCGCAGCAGTCTTGACCGTTGCAGCACTTCATATCCCCAATCGGACCGATACGTTGAATCTATGCTATCGGGAGTATGTGTCTTTGGTGTCGACTATGGCCTTGACGCGAGCCCACACTCTCGACGATATTCGAGGCCTTTGCGTTGGGGCATTCTGGCTATCGGAATTAAGCTGGAAGCTATCAGGACATGCAGTGCGCATTGCGACCGAAATGGGCTTGCATCAGAGCTATCAGCGCTTGACTCGTGGCCACACTGATCAGTATGAGCGAGCTCAGCTATGGTATCTGCTATATGTTTGCGACCATCATTTCAGTATTGCCTATGGACGACCACCTGTTATCCATGAGGATGTGGCCATTCGAAATTACGAGACCTTTCTTGAACTACCGATGGTTGTCCCGGGGGACATTCGACTCTTGGCCCAGGTGGCTTTGTTCATGATTTTGACCGAGGCCTATCGGACGTTTGGCAGCGATACAGAACAAGCCGTCACGGAGGAAGATTTTGGACAGTTGAGGGTATATAATGTTGCTGTCGACCAATGGCGACTGCTTTGGCAGCCTCGATCAGGTATGTGTTACTTTCTCTAACACTTTTGCAAGCACTTACTCACACTTTTGTAGGCGACAGCCCGTACGTTCGAACGTATCCTTCCAAGGGCGTGGTACTACACTATCACTTTGCCAAATTCCAGCTCAACTCGCTATCCTTGCGCGCCCTCTCCCCGTCCAACACTCCAGTCTTCTCCATGGACCGCAAGGAATCGGCCAACATCGCGATTTCATCCGCCATGGCCTGTCTGAACATGGTACTCGAGGAGCCTGATATCCGCGATGCGATAGTCGGCGTCCCCATATTCACGCACACGATGGTGACATTTTCCGCGGTCTTTCTCCTCAAGGTCGCTATTAACTGGAATTCGGCATACCTCAGCATCAATGCACGGCAAGTGCGGCAGTTGGTGGAGCGGGTGATCGAGTTGATGAACTGCGTCTCGGCGGGTGAGCGACACTTAACACGGCACATTGCACGGGGGCTGGGAAAGATGCTAGAGCGGTTCGACTCCTGGGAGGCGGCGTGGCAGGTTGGGACGAATAATGGGGAGGAGGATGGGCAGGAGGTGCCAGGGGGGGCGAATGCGATGGCGCAGGGATTCCCGCCGCCGGACCTGATCTACGACATGGTCGGCACGTATGGGTTTGGACTCGATGAGAACCTGTTGGATCCCAGCATGGCCAACTTTGAATTCTTGGCGCAGTAACCGTGGAATGTAAATAGACAAGTGAATCAGAAGGGAGACCGTGCCCGTCAGCACCGCTCGCACCAGCAGCTCGCAGCAGCTCCTCGCAGCTCCACCTCAACCAGTGTGGAAGTGTAAGCTATTGCATGTCGTCACCTCCCCAGGGTTGCCTCAGGTGCGCCCCCTCAGTGTCTCTCCCCTTCGTCTCCAATGCCTCCCTTTTAAATCACGGGGCCCTCGGCAATTCTCTCTTTTCCTCTTCCTCTTCCTCTTCCTCTCTCCCCTTTCCTTCTTCCCCACAAACCTTCCCCCAACCATCCCCCCTCTCTCCCCATATCTTCTCCACCCCCCTCATCCCTCCCAATTCCGCCATGTCCACCCGCAAGAGAAAGAATGACCCAGAGGAGGAGCTCCAGGCTCTCCCCAGTGATGATAGCGAAGAAGAGGAAGAGTAAGCCCTACCATCTCTGCGCCTTTGCGCCCCGACCCAATTCCACCCGCGCGCATCATTCTGCGCCGACTTCCATCGAGATTCGGCTTATGCCCGGGGGCCATCTCATCTCGCGTGATTCGCGACAAATCATCCTGTCGAATCTATTTACCCCAGAAGCTATTGATAGCTGTAAGAACCGCGGCTAATGTGTTGCGCGCATTAATCTAGGTATGAGGACTCCGAGCCCGACGTGAGTGACGAAGGCGAGGGCGAAGAAGAAGAAGAGGCAGAGGCAGAGTCCGACGAGGATGATGAAGAAGACGATGAGGCTGAGGCCGAGGCCGAGGCTGAAGGTATGTCTGCCCCCAAATCCCCCCCCTGAACATCTCCATCTCCATCTCCACCCCAATCCCTAGGGCTTGATTTGCTCACTTATTTGCGCAGGTCCCCCGGCAGCTAAAAAGCGGAAGACTGCCCCTACCACTGACAAAACCGAGGCCGCCGAAAACGGCGCCAATGGTGATAAGGATGGCGAGGGAGAGGACGATGAAGAAGATGCTGCCGAAGATGAAGACGAAGTCGAGGAGGAGGCTCCTACCGATACGGCGAAGACCAGTGGCCCTGCTGAAGCCGCCGCTAAGGCCAAGGCTGATGATGTCCCCAAGGAGTCGGATCTCCCTGAGGTTGACGCTGCGGAGTAAATTTAAATCTATAGCTCAGCTGGCTTTATCCCTGGAATTCAAACCTCAAATATTCGCTATTCCGGACGATTGACTGTAACATCCTACATGGATTCACCTTCGTTACCTTAATGATCAGCCCCTGGTTTTAAGGGCATTCAGTTGGCCCCTCGTAATTCCTTTCGCCTAAAATGCGTGGCTGGCTTAAGTCGTTGACGGTATTTTTGGTCCAACGACTGAATGAATTTAGGGCTTTGTTTGCTACAAATGACATTTCGAACTGTACTGTCTGGCAGGCAGTGGCAGTAGTTAGGGCCTGATATACCCACTAGTAGTGTCACAGTGTCCCTATTGGTCCCCCTTCGAAATTTGGGCCGCTCTGGAAAAATAGATCACCTGTACCTACTACATACTACTATTAACTAGTACTAGTAGTAGGAGTTGCGAGCCGGGAGGATACTAGTAACGGAAATTCTCATACTAACTGCTCCAGGGGCTGCTTTCAAGTCGGGAACGATTAATGAAGAAACCAATATATATACCTTCTAATCTGCGTAGTAACAATAGACTGACAGGAACTTTCAAGAAGAAGAAAAAACGGGCTCATCAATGTCGGTCATTACGTCTGCTAGCGCTTTTTATCTTAACACCCAGAATATACCAACCCGATCTCTTTCAAGTGTCGCTGCCGCTGCTCCGGAAAGTGGCACAGAGCTGGCAGTACTGATGGGTGAGATCGAGGACCGGCTGAGGCAGGTTGGTCGCTTGCACGATGCTGCGGACCTTGACAGCTCCCTCATCCTCAATGAGCTTGCGCACCAAGTAAAGCAGATCCGGCGAGAACTATGAGCGACGATTAGTTGGATGGCTTTGAGCGTTTTCCCATGAAGAGTGATTCATACCTCGGAGTACCAGCGATATTGCCAGGCGATCAGACGAATTAGTGCACCAAGCATGCCCCTGGTGTCATTTCTCTGCTCGTAGAGTTTGAGGAGGCCCCGCGTAGCCTTGGGCGAAAACCGGATCGCTAGGCAGTTTTGATACGCCTCGACCCCTTCGTCGAAGTGGTGCAGACGCTCGGCAAGTTCGCCCAGAATTTCCCACTCGGTGGCCGACTTCTTGTATTCCATCGCTTGCTGACGGAACTGGGCCATCTCGGTGCGCCAGATAGTATAGATTCGGAGGTCCTCGTATAGCACCATGAATAGATTGTCCAGCCATCGCTCACACAGACGTTTGTTGTGGAACTGGGTGTAGGTGCTGTGAGAAGGATCGGGCTGTCCAGACAATTAGTACGCATGTAAATCGTTTCCGCAACTAAACACTCACATCGTCATTTCCAGACTTGACAACTTCAGAGGCCACGGTTTGTTCCGGGCGCTCAATAGAGCTTCCAGCGGCAGCTTCTTCCCCATTGCCGTTAGTGGCATTATCAACAGGGCCCGAAACAGAGCCGGAATCATCCTCATTCTCTGCAGCGGCTGCTTCCTCCTCGGCTTCTCCATTTGTTTCAGCATCCAGATATTGCGCTGGCTTAGGGACATGCTGCCGCTCGACACGGTATTCCTCCTCCATGACGAAAACCTCACTGCGGCACTTCAAAAGCTGATCCCATCCAATTGCCGAAGCGATCTTAGTGAGCAGGTTGTAAGCCTTGAGGAATGTTCCCTGATAGCCAGCTGCATGCAGCTTCCGGAGGGAAGGGTGAACATAGTCGTGGGGATCACCCTGTTTGGGCTGGCCCTCGTCAATCTCATCAAGAATGCTCTCCGAAAGGATCGGAAGCATGATGCGAGACGGCTGAGGCATGCGCGGGGTGTCCTTATCCTGGTACGTGAACATGGGGCAGGAGTTAAGAGTGAGAAGTGCCAAGTCCCACTGCTCCATACCAACATATACCTCTGCCAGTCGAGCCCAGGTGCTGAACTCACTGGGCGCTGCGGTGACTGCCCGTTTAGCGCATTCTAAGGCCATCTCGCCCTCGCCCTTTTCCTGACAGAAAGAAGCCTGACAATCGAGGAGAGCATAGTCCATCGGGACATCCTGTAGAGCATCGTACATCAATCGAACTGCCTGCACCTCCTCATCCGCCATCAATTGAACACGAGCCAGCAGAGACGATACCTCCACATCCCGCGTGCGCAGCTTTTCGAAGAGATTGATACCGGATGTGTAGCGACCGGTGGTGTAGATGTATTTGAGGATACCAGATGTCAGGTGGTTGGTTACGGTATTAGGAACTTGTGTTTCCGGGTCGGAGCTGAGTTGACGACCTGTGGCATTATTAGGGACGGGTCGACAATATGGAAGAAGAAGGATTTACCAAGGAAAAACAGCTTCTCAGCAGCATCCAAGAACTTATGTTCCATTTCTGTGTTTGTGACAGGGTTGAACCGCCTGACACCAACAATCTTCTTGATAGCGTCCCCACTTCCATCATCGGCGTATTGATAAGCTCTCAGGACGGAACAAAGGAAGGTTTCCAACCAGAGAGCCTCGGTGGCTACGCGCTTGTCTCCTCGCTCATCGATGCAGTAACTTTCCAAACTTCCAGGGATCTTAACCTCGACTCGCATGTCCAAGTGGGAGAATGCATTGTAGCAGCTGGGTCAATGTCAGCAAGTGATGGCGATTTTGACACGGACGTCAAGTATGCTAACCAGTAAATCCCCGAGACGACCTTGTGCGTCTTGTCCAGCGGGGAGAAGGTGAGGGTGTTGACGTAGGCAGCGAGACTGGCGGAAGAGGAGGCATCGATTCCGGTCACATGGTGGTACACACCGGTCTGCAAAGAACGCAAGGCGTATCCTGTTAGTTAAACCAGCACGGAAAAGCAGGGAGCATTTCGAGAAAATACCTGACGAGTGGAATTGGCCTTCGGCTGCTTCACCAAATATACCAGGTCTGGGGGTCCCAGCTCCCTGAGGCTCTGCAATGAATCTGAGCGCGCATCGACGGCGACATAGATATCCTCCTCCTCATGGATCCTAGTTTACAAACACAGTGTTAGCCACAAGCTATCAATGTAGCGCAATTCTCGACCTCGCGTAGAACAGACAATGGCCATGTGCATCCCCGGGGAACACGTAAACCGGGGTTTCAGGAGCAACCGTACTCAGGAACAGCGGGCGCGACCATGGCGCCTGCACATGCGTCGCGGGATTAGAAACAGGGGTATATGGGAAAGCCTGGATCTCTGTAGAATAGTAGGAAAGACTGGTGCTTCGACGATGGAGGGGGAAGTGGAAGTTGGGGATCAAACAAGTCCGAAAGAGCTTCAGGCTACCAGGCAACAAGGCGGAGACCGCCCTTGCCTGATTGGGTCCCAGCGCGCGCGCTCCGCGATTGAGTTGCGTCTCGCAGCTCTCACTCTTTCTATACTCACTCTCACTCACATTGTCCTCGAGGTTTCATCTGGCCTCGGCGATGCGGCCGGTGCTACACGCTCGCTTCATTTATCCGCGACAGAGTCAGAGTCTCACGGGGAACCTGAATCATGGCGAGTTGGGTGGCCTTGAACGTTGAACCAGACGATGCGGTCGAGGAAGAGGTCGATGACACCAAGGAGCTTCAGATCGAGGAAGCTCTGAAGCTATACCACAATGCCTTGAAGCTTCACTCACAAGGCCCGGAATTTTATACCCAGGCGGCCGAAGCTTACGATGCGCTTCTCAATTCGGAGGTCTTCAAATACCCCGAATCTATCTCCGACTTCAAGCGGGCAACCCTCCCAGAAGCGCATGCTCCTGAGCCGGTTGACGAAATTACCACGGAGGGTATTGCAGAATACAATGTTAGCGACTCGACGTCCAGTCTCTTCCAGACCCTCTACCTATCCCGCAAGAACTACGGCAAATACCTACTCGACGTCCTCCATGAAGCCCTCCGCGAACCACCCAAGAACGACGAAGCCGCACAAGAGATATCTCGAAAAACAATTGAAGCGTCCAAAAATGCGCTCACATCGTTCGCTGAAGCTCTTGAGCGGGACGACACAGATCTCAATCTATGGAGGCAAAGCGCGCGACTTGGCAGTGCCCTACAAAGTTATCGCCTGAACCGGTTTTGTCTGGAAAGTGTTCTGGCAGATGACGATAATCGACTGGATGTGCGACCCGAGCAACTTGGCCTGGAGGAGATATTCTCAGAGGGGCGACTGCGAAATACTCTGAAATCCCTCTTTGATGAACTGTCTGCTTCCCAGGTCCCAGTCAAGAGGCCGAACAAGGCTCTTCTTAGGTATCTTAAACAGCACGAAGACCTATACCCTCACCTACCCAACCTTCCGGACGACTTGCATTCTTTGAAATCGTCGAAAGGTCCCCTTGCTCCTTCAACATCTCATCTGGAAATCACTCCGTCCAACGCAACATGGGAATCGGTTGGCAAATCCATACTAGAAGCTTTTGATGACGACGATGAGACTTTGCCCACCGCAACTTTCAGCCGTTTGATTCGAGTCATTTTACCGGCCAAAGAGTCGACAGCAGACAATGACGAGGAAATGGAGGAAGCAGAGACGGCCACCGAGAATGGTGATACCCAGATCAAGCCTGAAGCCAGCGACGCCGATGTGCTGCAAGATGGCCAGCAAAGCACAAAGCTCGAAGATTCCCAGCCGAACAGCACTAAAGAGACACGAGTACCTGGCGAAGAACAATCCTTTATTGATCAAAGCGCAGAGAAGCAGCTTATAGAATCCCTCGAAGGCGAATCCACGCAGCCCCCAGAAACACGAAACGATGATAACCATGCAGAGGACGAAAATAATCTTGAAGTAACAGACCCGAAATCTCCATTGGAAATTCGAAAGCGATCATCTGCATCAGCTGCCAATGAAGATCAACCAGAAGGAGGAAGGATGAAAAGTCGACGAACTCGGGCTCGGGAATCAAACGCAGATGGCCTGGTGCAACCAGATGAAATCGCTTTTGACCAAGACAAGTATTACGAAGATCGTTTAGAGATCTTTGTTAATGCCGACCAGTGGATGTTTAACACACTCAATTCATTGTTCTCCAAGTTTGGCATGGAATCGCTGGGTACCATTGAGAGTTTAAAGGCAAAGGTGGCAGCTGCGAATGACTCTGAAGGTGTATCGGAAGAACCGGAGACTCGATTAATCCAAGATTTCCGCGGAATAATTAAGGACTGGAACGATGAGAAATCTCGCCTCATGCAACGGAAAGATGATATTTCGTCGCTTAAAGATATTCGTGGTTCCAGTCGGTCTGGATTGTCCGTGTTTCTTGAACACTCAAGAAAAGCCACTAGAAAGCCTGTTCTCCAAGAAATACCTGCCGGAGACAAGGTATACACTTTTTGTGACATGCTAAATGGAGACTCGCTGCATCACCATCGGGCTTTGTACGAGTGGTTGAAATGTCTTCTTATGCCAGGTTTTGGAGAGCAAGTCTCGGAGTGGTCCTCGATGAAGTCGGCGTACGCATCTTTTCAATGGCCCGAGGAGTTGAAGGAGACCGTCGTGGAAGTTTTACTCCAAGGAGATGAGATCCTCTACTCAGAGATGACCGATATTGTTGCAAGACTCGAACGTCGCGTTCTTGATTCTAGTACAGAAGCTCCTTTCAAGTACGAGTTGAGTGACTTCGCTGAGCTTGAAATGATACAGTCTATCTATGAGCTTCATCTCGATATATTCTCCTCTGTTGGTGGAATGAGCGGCAATCTTGACCAAGAGAAAAAGCATGCTCAGAACGACCGTCTCCGCCGGTGGGGCATGCTCTCACGTTCGTCCCTGGAGTATTTCATTGAAAATTGCCCATCCGAAGAATGCCGACAGAATATTTGTCTTCGTCACTTATGGACATCGGTCTTCCACCTCAATCTCGCGGGGGAGTCTCAGCGTGAACACATTTTGCTCTGCCTTCAAGACCTCAAGTTCATACTCCAGTCTCTCGGCGACCCCAGTATCAATCTTGTGAACAACTCCATTATGTCTGAGTTATCTGCCGAGACTATAGACCAAGAGGTATTGAAACTGAAATGCATGGATTTCTTTGCCAAGGTCTTCAACCCTGATGACGAGGACCCAGTCTCGCTCATTGAAGCAATTGAACCTATCCTCGAGCCATCGTCTGTTGAATATGCGGATGGTACCCCAGAGTCGAACGACCTCAATGACCAATCCTCTCATTCAAGCGAAATGGCGTCCTTCCTTGACCGTGGAGATGCCACCTTGCGACTGTTTCTCTGGCGGAGACTTCAGGAAACGTACCAATCCATTGATTACCCCCCAAAGGTTGTTTCCTGCTACCTGCGCAGCATCGAGACGGTAATGATTGAACTTGAAGACGTTAAGCACGTCGAGGAAGCCAACAGCCATCGCCAAGTAGCTTTGCTAGGATGGCTCAAATCTCTTGATGCGATAATGGGCAAGGCTATACCTCTTATATTGCAGCACTCGGATAATGCCTATGAATGTGTAGACATGGATCATTTGCAAGCATCCATGTCCGCAGTAGCCCGACTGACCAGGATTCTGCAGAGCTTTGTCCTCTATGAAGATTCCGTGCGCGTGGGCCAAATTTCCGGACGAGATCTTCGAGGATCACTGGCTAAGTCGCTGGAGAACTTTAAAGAAAGAATGCGGGAATTGTATGTCCGCTGCTGGATTCTGCAATATACCCTGTTCCTGGAAGCGATTTCTCAGAACAATGATATGTTCGCCGATCCACTGGAAGATCGTATCCATGTTCTTCGGAGTGTGCACCATGCCCTCGGGGTTCGCTCAATGTGCAGATACTCACAAAAACGCTTCCTGAAGCTGTTGAAATCCGAATTGCTTGCCCTCGAAACCAAAGGCGATTATGAATTTGATATCTGTCAAGTTCTTTTCGATCTACACGGCATCAAGTTCTCGCCTGCCGACGGCTCTGCGGATCATGGGTGCTCACCCGAGAAATTGGATCGGCCAACAGCTATCATGATGATCGATTTCGTGATGAAACAAGCCCAAAAAATGAACATGAAAGATCTCTCGAAGTCTGAGCTGAAGACTACCGTTGAGAAAATGCAACATGCGATTGGTCCCGCGAAACCCTTGTCCCAGTCACCCCAGATGACTTTCAACCGCCGCGTTTTCAATAACTACATCAAAGCCCCTATCAATCCTTCAAATCTTCTCCGAGCCGTCCAAGGAGTAACAGAGCTTCCCTTGACAGTGGTACCTGGCGACAACGCCCAAATTGCCATGAAAGGCTGGTACTTCCTCCTTGGTCATGCTGCCCTAACAAAATTCCGCTCTCAAAAACGGTTGAGTCCCGGCTCCACTGCAGAATTGGACGACGCGATCAACTTCTTCAGACAAGACCTGGACCATGGAACAGGGAGGTGGGAGACTTGGTATCGGCTAGCGCAGTCATATGACACTAAGCTGGAGGAAGATATTACGTGGGCTGCAGACAAAATAAACAACAACCGCAGTGATTTGGCAGCCACGCAGCGATATGCCATTCATTGCTACGCCATGGCTGTATCAGTGGCCATAAGAACCGCCGAGCCAACCGCGGAGACGCGTACCCTGCTTTCTGAATTGTATACCGACTTTGGTATCCGCATGTATGCTTCTTCTCGGGAGCCTTTATCCATGGGTGCTTTTGGGCTAGCAGAATTTTCGCGGCACTTCAGCAGCGAGGAAAGCCAGCAGATGTACAAAGCTCAACCCTTCAAGGAGATGTCTCTGTACTCTGTCTGGAATTTTGCCAGTAATCTGCTCAGGAGAGCAGTGACAGACAAGTCCGGACGCTGGTTGTTAGTGTCCCTATGTCTTTTAGTTTTTGATGCAATACGTGAATTGGCTGACAAGTGTTTAGGGCCAATTACTTCCTCGGAAAGTGCCTCTGGAAAATGTTCAGCTGCGATGACTCCATGCGGACGACTTCAAGAAAGGTCGAAATGCAAGATGTCATAGACGCACTGTTTGATTCTATTGCGGCTCTCCCACAGCGAAAAGACTCAAGAGCAGACCCTATCTTCGAGCCTCATTTCAAGCTTTTGTCCGTCGTCGATAAACTTGTCTTCCGAGGAAAGATGTCGGTGAGTTTTTTGTTCGACCTGACTCGACCCTGCCCTAACTAATCTCAAATCAGCCTTTGGAAGCGAGTAAAATTGTCGCAGTTTCCCCTTGGGCTCGTAAAGTTGATGCCCCCGACAGTATGGAGGGCTGGAGATCGTATATGCTCGAAGTCATCAAAAGATTCAAGAGTGCCGACAAGTCGAATTGGCATCATCGGATGAGTGCAAAGGTATGCTTCTCATTTACCCAAGATATTACACGAGGACTCAATTTGGCTGACTCTGCCAGGCTGCCCATGTTATCTACGATGACCAGAAGAATGCAACAGCCGCGGCCGCGGCCAAGCACGAAATGTCCCAAATATTCACCAAGACGCTCACTATTCAGGTTTGGCGGCCGGAATTTGAACGTCCCGGGAGGCATTTCGTATATACGACGCGCTACGTTTATTTCTTCGTCAGCCTTCTTGATCAACTCGATGATCGTTCTAGTCTGGATCAATTGCTACGTCGTGTTAGAAAGAAGCAAGGCGATTTCATCAATCACACCAAATTATGGGAAGATGTTTGCCTGACTTACGCGAAGATGATCCGCAGGGCCGCAAATATCAATGAAGGTCACGAAGAGGGTGTGTTCAAGCCAATTGGCTGGGAGGAGTTCTCAACAAAGACCGCCCGGCTAGAAGCCTTGAACAAGCTCTCTGATGAGAGCATACCGCTGCTCGAACTGATGCGTGACTCTTTGGAGCTTAAGAAGCTCAACAATAACTTGATGAAGGTCACCATGTTTGAAGATCTCATTGCGGACCTGTACTCGCGCATCTATGAGCTGAATATGCCTCAGCTTCTCGAGCAAGTCACTGAAGAAAATAAAGAGAAAATGAAGGTCGATCATCTTCTCATGACAGGCGATGGCACAACGGAAGCATCAACGCCCGCAACACCTGTTCCGACTTCCGACACCCCTGCTCCTCGTGGTCGTACTAAGGGTATTGCCCGTCGCGACATCCAAAAACGAGCAGACACGATTGTCAATCTCAAGCTTGGACCACGCACTGCAGCGAGCAAGTTCGCTACTGCACAGGACAATGAGCAAGCCCCTGTAACCCCACGCAGGCCCAGCGCAACTAACGGATCTGGGCCTATTTCTACCACCCAGGACCCTGGAAACCAAGCGTCCGGTGGAGATGATAGCACAGGGGTCCAAAAGGGAAATGCCGATAGCACTCGTGACAGTGGCGATGAACGCGATGCTGATGAAACGGACGACACAAAAACGAACAAAGAGCCAACGTATCAGAAAGCCTCGACAGGCCTAAAGAATGAGACAGGTGACGGTGAGACTGAGAATGAAGATGATGCCGGCAGTGGCAATGACAGCGCCGATGAAGGCGAGGGAGAGGAAGAGGAAGGCGATAACGAAGAGGGCGAAGAGGTGGAAGAGGGTGAAGAGGGCGAAGGGGATATCGGAACAACGGAAGCTGAAACCGGCGGCGAAGAAGCGCTGGATGGGGATGGTGCAGGTGACGAGGACATGCAGGATGGGGATGAAGAGGATCAAACCGTTGATGAAAGCAAAATCGTCGACGGAGAGAATGACGATTCCCTTCAGCCGCCCCCCTAGCACGATTGGGAGGGGACCAACGCACCTCAGCCGGTACTGAGCGACAACAAAATCTGTTTTGCGACATTAAAGAAGAGCCCGGAGAGACAGAAGTATCTCGCCATGGAGAGAGAAAAGCACAACGCCATGGATACCACACCTGCATGAGGTTTTGCGCGGTTTTGTCGTTTCTTCAATTTTCTATAATTTTCTTTGATTTTCTGGGGTAGCGATAGAAGGTTCACACAGTTCATTTCAACTGCACGAACTGGGCGTTGGATCGGAGCAGTCTTTTCTTCTTATTGATACCAGGACATTTAGGTTATTTCTGATAAAATGTTGCTATGCGCATATTTTCAATTGTAAAGACTGCACTTATGGATGACCAACCTCGTTCGATCGTAGGAAGTAATCAGAATACAGAGACATAGGTCCAAAAACAGAAGAAAATGAACATTATTTGCAGAATAAAAGTGATAATTGGTAGTAAAGAAAGCAATACATAAAACGCCCCAGCTGAGATTATCCTTGCCCACAAGTGGTATCCAATTCGCTAGCCCGCCCAAAAGAAGTGAGCCCTAAACCTTGTAAACCTTGTAACCCTGAAACCCTTGCTCAAATCGTAACGGTCATGATAGCATAGATATGGGTGAGACAGTTCAAATGTCGCTTTCTGGGGCCAAGTCCCATTTTCTGGTTGAGACCTTTCTCGGCTTTTTGCCTGGCGAGGTAGGCGACGCAGGGACGAACATGCTGTCGGTGAGCTGTAATTGATTCATGCGCTGCAATGCGTGCTCAATGTCACTCTCACGTCCTAGAAGATTCGAGTGCTTGCTAGGCGAAGTGTGCTTCGCTCTAGGCTTTCGGGTGGGTGATTGAGAATTCATCTCGCGCTCAAGAGCGGCAAGACGCCGGCGGAGTCGGTCATTCTCATGCTCTAATTCTTCAACCTTTTCGGTTGATGACGGCTCCGGGTCTTCGTAGACTGAATAATATGTAAGCTCAGTGTACGGGTGCATCACATTAAGGATTGACTTACTGTTGAACCCCCGAGAAACGAGCTCGATCTTCTTATCCATGTGTTCATCATGGCGGCCAAGCTAGGAACAGTTAGTCACTCGCCCCATTCAAATTTGAGCAAACACTTACTTGTTCATCCCAGGCCTTCTGCCATCGTCGACGCTCTTCCTCCATCATGTCATCCATTTCTGCCCAGCACTCCTCGCGAACTTCTTGTTCAATCATGACGCATCGTTCTTCAGTTGCTCTCAAACGGAATTCAACCTCGGACCGTGCAATCTCTTCTTCGGCAAGTCGAACAGCAATATTATGGCAATCATTGTTGAGTCGGTTGATCTCAGCTGCCACACGCTCTAGTTCCTCAACCAGGGCATAATTGGGTGAGGTACGTCCGCTGATAGATCGATGGTGACCGGAAGTAGTGGAGACAATCGATCCAGTCAAAGACGGAACCCGAGGCACGGTAACTTCACGAGCCAATGCAGAGTATCGTAGTATTTGAGACGTAGCATTGAAGTCCCCCCAGGGGTCAGCAGTAACGACCATAATTGCCTTCTGAGGATGGTGACCCCGAGAAACTTGGTGGGACGAAGGGAAGGAGTTGGAGAATAGCAGCTCTGTGAGCTTACATTGGCGGTATGGCACGAGCGCAGTCTAAGATGTATCAGCAGCAGATCATCAAGCGGAAACTGTAGGCCGTCTTACCTTGGTACCGTCCTGGATATTGCTCTGCATCTGAAGACATTGGCCCAGATACATCAGGCTTTCATTGATCTTGCCAGCCTCGGCAAGCGTGGCACCCGCTGTCTTAGCATTTCTAGCGCGTTCGGAGCCTGAGAATATTAGTGAAGGGCGCGTGTCAATCTCAAAAATTTAGAGCTTACCAGCCAAATCCACGACGGTCAAAGTTTTTCCTATCCAATTTGTCTCACCATGACGCTTGTGTACCCGCTTCTTGACCTCCAAGCAGAAGAAGCCGTGACTCCTGGAGCTGACACTGTTTGATCCGGTACCCGTTACTTTTCGTTCAGTCAAACCGACATCTAGAATGGCTAATGCTTCTTCATAAGTGCCGCAGGCAATCTTACGAAGTCCAGCAACCACTTTACGATCCGGCGATCCCTCAGTCGGTTTAAAAAGCAGCGGGCGTCGACGGTCTTTTTGAGTGTTCCCCCCGCGAGAGAGAGTATTTCCTTGCCCGGGGACAATTGAGGGCGACAAAAGATCGAAAATCCGGTCATTGTAAACCTCGTACATCGAGACTAGGACGACATAATCGGAATTTGAGTTTAAATCGATGGCGAGATGGCTGACATCGGGGAGTCTCGGAGTTGCATTAGGTCGTTCACGGGGCTGACGACGTGGAAATGCTAGAGCGGGGGTTGGTTCCTTAAAGACATAAAGTCGTGATTTAGCTAAACGTTCCTCGATTATGTTGGGGCGAGTGTAAGGGAGAGGATTGCAGGGTCTATTGGGTATCCTTCCGAAGGGTTCAGATGACAGTGGACTAAGGCCGGGCCGATCCTTGCGAACGGGACTGGGTCGCGAACTAGGGTATGGCTTTGGAAAGCCTCCAGGCGGACATGTGTACAAGCTTGGGGTCCCGTATCCGAGGGGCGCACGCAGAGGTGGCGATTCATCAGGGGTGTTTAGGGTATGAGGGTTCCGTACCGTGAGTGGGGTGTGCGCGCGAGATGGGCTCATGGGAGTTGGGGCTCTGGAGTTGCGGCCACGGTCGCCATTGGAGTCACCATAAACGGCATCCAGGAAGGTCTGGGCTGCGAATAACTGCGCTTCAGAGGTGTCCGCTGCGGCCAGTGATGCAAGCATCATGGGGCTGATACTGCCATCCTCGGTCTTCACGGTGGGTTCCAGCGACCGGAAGATGACGTCGAGAGCCATTTGGGTGATTCCTCGTTGGGTTTTGGATCCTAGAATGGTATGGCTCTGGATAATCCATTTGGATTAGTTTTTTGGTCTGTCTTGCTTTCACACCAGAGGTTGCCCGACCTTTCCACTTCCTGTGACGCCCAATGTTGCGACCAATCCATCTCGACCTTCCTTTAGAACTCCCCTCACCATGGATTCCATTCCGGTGTCATGGAAAATGTCCAGCTGTTCGGCGGCTTCTTCGAAGACTTTGGTAAAGCCGAATTTCTCGACAGCGCGCTTTCTAGAGTCGGTCGGTGGTTGGAGAGTGATATGAGTTGAAACCGGCGCGACAATTTCGCCATCGTCCTGCGATGCCTCTGGAGGCTCGACGGCAAGGAAACGTTCAGATTCATCGGATTTCTGGGCGAGCGGAGGACGCAGGCGGAGATAGACTTGAAACAGCGACGTCTGGGGCTGTTTGGAAGGCATGTTGACGATGAAGTCTGGAGGTGTCCAGAGCAGAAAAGCGGAGGCTCGTCAAGAGAGAAGTTAAGTGCAAGTGCAACAGCAACTTTGGGAAGTCGAGACCCTCCAAGGCGCCTTCCGCCAGTCCACAGATCTCCATCGTTGCTTCCCCGTTGGGAAACGTGTTGTGTTGGCCCAGCAACGGATCCCAATAAGGGAAGGCGCGACCAACGGCGAGCCATAGGTCCCGTGACCTAGTGTTCACCACCATCACCTTCGATTCGGCGCCTCATATTAGACCTTCGATGCCTGAGGTGTAAAAAGTTACGTCAGAAAGCGTTGTATTGGAGATGCATTACGGCAGATATTTAAAATTGCAGTATCATCTGTTCCATCGTGCCTTTTACTGTGAGCGAGGCTTATTTTCACCAGTCTAGAAGCGTGGCGTGGCGTGGCGTGGCGTAGCATCAGTGTCGCTCCGCCTCAGAAACGCCCGGACGCCTCTTCATGGTACGAGACTAGCTATTTGCAGGAGCACCGTATTGTCAAGCCATGGTGATCTGGCACATCATCCAAACCAAGCATCGCCGGACCTCATTGGGCCCGTGAAGATTGTTGCTTGGACCCAGCGATGACCTCGTATTGGGGTTCCGATGACACTGCCCCCATGCACTTTAGGGCGAACCTTGGCCTATTCACTGCCCTTTCACTACCGCGGATCTGCACTCTGGAGAAAAGACCCACATATATACTGCATCATGATTGGCTCGTGAGAGCTCGTTGTTTTTGACCCAATTAGGAAAGTTCGTTTTCGCTTGCTTTTTGGCTGCAATCGAGAGTCCAGTAGGGCTGAAAGGGGCTCTTTCATCTAATATTTAAGTCCCAAGTTCCCATCTATCCGATTTGTGTAGTATAGCCGCATGCAACAGTTGGCCTTGATCTTCTAATACCTACCTCTATAACATTACCTCCACTTCGGCGTTGCAACAATGACTTATCGTAAGTTTTGCTGAATGTCGGTACTCCCTTGACATCCATAGGATTAACAGATAATATCCGACAGAGGAGGGGAGCCTGTGGTTTTATGCGCCAAACAAGGGAGCACCCATTGCTTTTGCAATCCTTTTTGCTCTCTCCGGGGCCATTCACTTCTACCAGTGCCTGTACGTCATCTTCTTCCAATAAAGAATTTCCCACTGACTCTGTCGCAGTCGGTATAAGTCTTGGAAAGTCACCGGACTTCTCCCATGGTCTGCGCTCCTATTTACTGGCGGTTTTATTACGCGAACCATTGGTGCATTCGGACAGTGGGGCAACGTGAACCTCTACATTGCAAGTACCGTTCTTCTATTGGCGGGACCGTAAGATGAATCTTTTTCTAAATACTATACCCAGATGCTAATTTACACCTCCCAGACCTGTCTATGAAGGTGCCAATTACTTCATACTAGGGCGCATGCTCTACTACATCCCGTACCATTCGCCTATCCACCCCGGCCGTGTCTTCACCACATTCGTTGCTGTTGGTATCGCTATCGAAGCTATCACCGCCAATGGAGCTGTTCGAGTTGCAAGCTCCAGTTCCACCCCACACGATCAAAGCATTGGTAAAGCCTTACTGAAGGCCGCTCTTATTATGCAGGTCGCTCTAATGGTGGCATTTGCCGCACTTGCTGCAAAGTTTCAACTCAACTGCTCACGGGGCGGGGTCTTGAACAGCAAGATCAAGCGCTGCCTGATAGTCCTCTATATCAGCTCTGCGCTCATCACTGTCCGCACCATCTTCCGCACTGTCGAATACTTTTCTGCCGCAAGTCTGAATGCGTACACCGACATTGAGAACATCAGTCCTTTGCTCAAGCAAGAGTGGTTCTTTTGGTTCTTTGAGGCTGTATTCATGTACTGCAATAGCACTTTGCTCAACGTGTTCCATCCGATGCAGGTCCTGCCTCGCAATAATAAGATTTACTTGAGTGAGGATGGAGAGACAGAGATTGAGGGGCCCGGATACCAGGATACTCGTCCTTTTCTGCTCACCTTGGTTGACCCATTTGATATCTACGGTCTTATCATCCACAAGGGCAAGAAGGAGAGATACTGGGAGAAGACCCAGGCACAGCAGGTCACTGCTACCCGTTCCCCCGAAGATGCATAAATGTTCCAGATCAGAACATTTGGTCGGTACCTGGTTGGTTTATTTCATTCGCGAGGCTACTATTCTGAAGATACTGTTGGCCATTGGGAGAAATTCTTGGGGTATCCATTGTTATTTGTATTTGGTATAAGCTATAGACTATTTTTAACTATCTACAATCCATATTTCCAGCATTAAATGTCATCCACATTCTTTCCAAGTTCCTCATGAATCTTCCAGCTATAATTTGCGAATTTGCTCCGTTGGCGAATTCGCTCACCAAAGCACAGGAACAATGGCGGCACGACGCAGAATAGAGTCGCGACACCAGCAAGAATAGAAACTGCAATATTTGCGCCCAGTTCATTAAACATTTGCCGCGTGAACAGAGGAACAACCCCCGACATGATGCCTCGCAAGAAAGCCACTGCAGCAGTAGCACTTGCCGAGTAACTCAGATAGCTGTCAGCGATGTATCCGTACAGGACACTGTCTAGCTCTGTCAATGCATATCCGACCAAAACCAACGAAATAGTAGGCACGATCCAGGGGATGCTAAGTCCCTGCACTAGTGGTGGAATGGTCCAGCCGAACCACCACAGTCCAATAGCCAGCACAGGAGCACCGATCGCCAAGCCGGTAAGTTTGTCCTCCGGCTTGATAGGGACTCCTTGGATGCGTCGCTTATTAAAGATATGACAATCCAGTAAGCGGGTTAAGGCACTGAAGCAAGTGCCAAGGCCAATGGCCATAAAAATTAGCGAGGACTGAGAAGCTGAGAATCCCATTGACTTGTAGATGGGCTGCAAAGCTTCCGTGAAAATATAGATGAGAGACATGGCGATTGAGATCATGATGGCAATGGTGAAGATAATAGGTTCTTGGAATAAGAGCTGGGCGGGGCGGAATAGGGCCTCTTTCCCAAATGTGCGCATGTCGGGGGAGTGGTCGTGATTAAGAGCTCGAGGGAGAGAAGGAATTTCTTGTCGCATAATATCCACCTCGTGGGTCAATAATAGAGATGATCGAGATTCGCGAATGAAGAAAAGGAACCCGGTAATGGTACCGATAATGAGGGCGTAGATGTAGAAGACCCATCGCCTAGATTCTCGATTAGTACTTGTTTGAAAACATTGAACATTTTCACATACCAATTAAGAGCTTCAATGATGTGACTGCTCATGATGGGGCCGATAATCAAGCCAATATTTGACGCGACAGTCCAAAAGAAAATGACCCAGATACGAGCTTGTGCGTTGAAAATGTCTTCAATGCTCCCTCCCACGATTGTGCCAGGGACTGCTGAAAGCAATCCTGCGATTGCTCGCATAATAATTGCTGCAGGGAGAGAATGGACGAATCCAATCACTACACAGCAAGCACAGCTCAGTCCACTGCTGATGATGTACATATTCTTGCGTCCAAAGGATTCGGTCCAAGGGGGGAGGATTATGTTTCCGACTGATTGTCCGAGCAGGAACCTATTATTTGGTTAGCGGCCATTTGTATATGAGGAACTAGGCTGGACTCACAAAGTCACAAAACAAAAGGTGGAGTAGGTATAGTCAAGTTCATATTCATGTCGAGCTTGGGCAGCGGCAGCGGCCCCTGCGGTGCTGCTCGCAGTTCTGTGTGGAAAATCAGCTTCAGCTCGTCGAGTCATTGTGGGATAAATAAAACGTACATAAAAAGATCCAAGGCGCAGATGATTCCAACGTCGTAGGTCTTCCTCCACGTTGGCCAGTTCCTTGGGTGTCTTGGGTTGTCGTGTGTCCATCTTATGGATTTCCCATTAGGAGCGAACTCAAGGTAATGCTCCTGCAAATACTCTTGCATGGGAAATTTGGGCTCATCAATGGTCATAGAGCTGTGTGAATCCATCTTTGGCTACCAACAAGACAATACTCATACCGCGTATAAAGAGCAGGTCTAGAGGAGCTTGAAAGCAAACAAGTGTTTGGCAAAAGTGCGAATGTGACTTGCACTCTGGTATAAATCGTTTCAGAGTGGCATCGCTAGGCGAATACTTCCAGCCCCGTGGAATGACAGCCCCTCCCAGCGATTTGCGCATGGATCTGAACCGATCTCAGTATAGACATGGCATTTTAAACGTGTCATCCAATACAAGCTATCTCCCGGGATTTTTTGAGCAATTGCTAATGAATTTTGAATATATTTTAAGACTTCATCATCATCTAATAACCGCTTAATTCACCAGAATATCTGCGGTTGAAACTCATGGGCGGCTCATGATACCCAGCCTCATGGCTTCCAAACCAGGGGTGTGGAATGTTTCGCACATTCCCGGGGTAACTGGGAGCTGAACTCCTGTCGATCTCAGGAGAGATCGATGGTTCCTAGCCTGGTTGACCAATTAGAATCATTCAATCTGACAGATGATGTAAAATGTAGATTTGCCTCGGCTGGGAAAATTCCAGCTCGGGGCTTTTAGCCACTTCTACATTTTTCAGTGTGGCAGTTATCTAATGGTCTCTTGGGTGACCCAAATGCTTCCAGTGTCAGAGTAAAGCCATATGAAAATGAAAAATATTTCATATTCTGGGGAGTGGGTGTACTGTCTAGTTTTAAGAATGAAACTCCTTAGAGAAACAGACAACCATCTGAAGACATTATCTCGATCGGATGCTGCCACGATCAGCACTGGCCTCGAGGTTCTACATACCTTCGATATGGATTATAGAATGCCGATCACATATTTCTCACGAGCTTGCTTGAGTCCACAGTTATTAGAAGCAATTGAATAGCAGTCGCAGCGTACGAGACAATGCCACGCCACCCAGCTACTCCATGCCTCGAGAACCATGTGGTTCAGCCCTTCTCGTCGGTTTGTATAGAGAATCTGAATCAAGGAGGTAGTAAGTGCATGGCTCTCAGAAAGAAGTCCGACCAACTGGCTCTTTACATTTTAAATTGTGTCCTGAAATCTCTGGGTCCTTTCAAGTTCATGCAGGTACTACTAGTATTGCACCGATATATCGTGTCAGATACCTAGAAACTCAACACACTCAGTACCAACTTGAACAATGCGACCGCTGGCCGATTCGGAATCACTGGTTGAATAAACAGACGCTCTAGGCTATTCATTTGCTTTCCTCTTCCCACATGGTTGCGAACTCGCGTGTCCAAACCCGTATACTGCAGCTTGGCTATGGTTGGTTGAAGCGCGTTCCCTATTGGAGCCGCGGACCGCCCTGATCGACGCTCCGAGGCCAGATCTCCAAACTTCGACTCCGCCATCACATCAAGCTCGACCAGCACCGCAGGCAACCGTGAATTCCAGTGCTCGAGAGGTTTGCTAAACCCAGCTGACAGCCTCAGATCATTTCCAACCAGCATTTGGCCAGATTGCCCCGTTCCCAGCGTGTCGCGCGCGTCCCTTCGTTCCTTTCTTCCCCAACGCCGACACCAACACATCGCCCACCATGCTCTCGGCACTTTCAGGAACGAATGTCCGCCAGACAATCGCCCAAGTGATGAACTTTGGTCTTGTTCTAGGAACTGTGGGAACCCTCGGCCTCGATTTTCATTGAGCGCGCTAATGCCTCCCCAGGCCTTCATGATTTGGAAGTCACTCTCCATCCTGTCCGCCAGCAGCTCTCCCATTGTGGTTGTTTTGAGTGGCTCTATGGAACCTGCTTTCCAGAGGGGCGATCTTCTGTTCTTATGGAACCGCTCCCCGCGAGCGGAGATCGGAGAGGTCGTTGTTTACAATGTGGTACGTGGAATTTGCCTTGGTTTCGGTCTCTTGAGAGCTAAGCTAACACCCGTCTTCTGCTGGCAGAGAGGAAAAGACATTCCCATTGTGCACCGCGTAACACGAACATTCCCGGAGGTTGAAGGAAAGAACAACAAGGTCAAGGAGATCACAGTGTACGTCTACAATCTACTGGAAATCTTGCTGGGTGGGCTGAAGCGGCTTGGACACTAACTATGAGACTTAGTGACGCTGCCCCGGGCTCCCACATGCTTTTGACTAAGGTAAGTCTCAGACCATTATGTTTTTCTTTGACTCGGTGTGTTCCTTAGGCTCCAGATGCTCACACTCTTCACCTTAGGGCGACAACAACCTGGCAGATGATACCGAACTATAGTAAGTTTATGTTAAGATCTATAATGTTTCTGACAGTGTTTAACTCGGTTTCCCTCCCAGTGCGCGCGGTCAGGACCATCTTTCCCGATCCGAGGACATTGTGGGTAGTGTGCGAGGCTATATTCCGATGGTGGGATACGTGACGATCATGCTTTCTGAACATCCTTGGCTGAAGACTGTTCTTCTTGGACTTATGGGTTTGATGGTCATGCTTCAACGAGAATAATTGGCGAATGTTTTAATGCCTCAAATACTCCAAATGCCTCATGTCTCAGGCATCTCGTGTCCCAAGTAGGAGACACACCCAAACAAAAAGATCGTGGAATCCGTAGCGAGAGTCATGTCTCCTTATGAACTGTAAAATAATAGATCATTTATGTAGGCGTAGTAGTTGAGTGTTTTGTTCATGGCTGTGGGAGTGTTTACGAAGGCGGGCAAGTAGACTGACGTCTTCGGCCCCCCTCCACTCCACTCGGAGCTTCTAGCTACCAGGTCTCCCTCGCCCGACTTGCACCCGTTTACTCCTTCCACCCCCCTAGACACATCCCGGAGCCGTGGCAGTTGCATCTATCTGCTACGATATCTTGCGTATATTGTCGCGTGCTCCTTGCCTTCACTCCCTCCGCCAACACACCCCGCACCATCGCGCGCCCCGCTACGAGTCAATCAACCCCCCAGAAAACATGGGTAGCCAGAAGCGCATAGCCAAGGTATGTCATCAAAACGTGATCCCTCCAGTTGCCCAATGGTCTACTAACATCCTATTCACTCCCAGGAGCTGGGCGAGCTCATTGAGTCGCCCCCGGACGGCATCACGGTGAAATTGGCAGACGAGGCCAACTTGTACGAGTGGAGCGTATTCATGGATGGCCCTGAAGGCTCACCATACCAGGTCAGTCTCTTCCTGCAACACAAACCCGTTTTGGAGTGTCACATGCTCGCTCGCACTGCGGCTGGTGTTGTGCACGCCAATGGGGTTGCCCTAGTGATCCCTCACTAACATCACAGTCTCCTTCCAGAGCGGAAAGTTCCAGATCAAACTTGTCTTGCCGACCGAATACCCCTTCAAACCGCCTACAGTCTCCTTCGCAACTAAGATCTACCATCCCAATGTGACAAATGACGATAAAGGGAGCATGTGTCTGGGGATGCTGCGGGCCGACGAGTGGAAACCGAGCTCCAAGATTGGAGCTGTCCTCCAATTTGCCCGTCAGCTACTAGCGGAGCCGATGCCCGATGATGCTATCGAGAGTAGGATTGCGGAGCAATATAAGAATGACCGTAAGCGTTATGATGATATTGCCCGAGAATGGACTCGCAAGCACGCTTCTTAGAGGCTTGGCACCACGGAGATGAGGATGAGGTTTGATCAATGCTTTACGAAATCAGCATAGCAATCCTTTACAAGTTTGGGGGTAAGCAGATTAATGTCAATGGAAGGATAAGCGGGAAAAAATTGGGCTTAGGCGAGCTCTTAGCATATGAACATACATGAACGAGAACACTCCTACATCTAAACTATCTATTACCCCGACTTCGTACACCATTTGCCCTACGCGGAGACATTCCGTCAGGCAGGCGGAATCTCCAACGTTAAATTGATCAGGGTCGTGGGCAGATAGTCCAGAAGAACCTTCATTTTTTTGTAATTTCTATGCACTGATAAATGTATTCGGGTAAATGTAAGGTGACTTGTTGCTAGCTATGATGGATCTGTGTTATGGCTTCAAATCGCGAGTATTGTTACCCTGAATACAACTTATAGTACGTAGGCCTCGACATTTAAGTGAGCAAGGATCATGATTCCGAAGATACCGTTCGCGGAATATTGCCTCGAATGTGGGAATGCTTCCCCGCATTGTGACCCCACGGGGTCTAAGCTCCGGCAATTTATACCCGTGAGCCATGTGAGGATGCGGACATATAAATGGCGATGCTGGAGATCTGAAAGCTACAGGGGGCAGCCATGGCGGTCATATCTGATTCAATAGTCTTTATAGGACAAAACATAACAAGTATCCTTATTCTCTATGTTGTCGTTCACCTGACACGAAATTACCTGACACCGGGGGTATCTGTCATACCTGGGCCATTCTTGGCCAAGATATCAAACATATGGAGATTTATGGATGTTGCGACAGGCCATGCCGAGGTGACATTATCTGAACTCCATCGGAAATACGGCGACTATGTACGACTAGGTCCAAAGGTCGTGAGCGTCCGGGACTTGGATGCGATCAAAATAATTTATGGGATCAACAAAGGGTATGACAAGGTAAGTAGAGGTCATCCACTCTCAATATCTCAGGTAAATTAATAGTCTCTTTCAAGACCGATTTCTACAAAGTTCAACAGCAATTAGCCAAGGGCAGACCCACCCCTACTCTTTTCACAACTACAGATGAAGGGTTTCATGCCGCGATCAAGCGACCAATCTCTGCAGCGTACTCGATGAGTACTATGACTGAGTTCGAACCTTTTGTTGATAAAACCATTTATACATTTTTCGAAAGATTGGATGGATTTGTGGACAACCATGAAGTCTGTGAGATTGCTACATGGTTGCAATACTGTATGTCTCATGATGCTACCCCTTTCGTGTGTCAATCCCTGACCTGATTTGAACAGATGCCTTTGATGTCATCGGTGAATTGACTTTCAGCAAATCCCTCGGATTCTTAGAGAAAGGATCCGACGTGGACGGGATCATTGCAGCTTTAGAGGCAATGCTCGATTACTCTGGCAAGGTAAGGACTATGGTATGACTCTGGATTTGAAACACTCTAATTGGAATATAGATCGGACAAATGCCCTGGCTGGATTATCTCTTCATTAAGAATCCTCTCAGAGGAATTATTCGAGGAGGCTCCACTGGTGCTGTGGCCCGCTTTGCCCGTGCCCGGTTGGACGAGAGGCTTCAACAATTGGGCTTGGGAGGAAGAGGTGACAAGAAAGAGCAGGTGTCCCAGCACAGGGACTTCCTTTCTCGTTTCCTAGAGGCAAAACGTGAGTTCCCGAAGATTGTTAGTGATAACCAAGTCTTCTCCTATACTGTCAGCAACATCAATGCCGGCTCCGATACCACCGCCATATCATTGCGAGCCATTCTCTACTACACCCTTAAAAACCAGCGAGTTGCCTCAAAGCTACAAGAAGAACTAGATGCCGCCTACAAAGAAAAAAGAATCACGTTGCCTGTTTCGTGGAAGCAAAGCCAGGAGGAGCTACCTTACCTCGACGCAGTCATTAAAGAGGCACTTCGTTTACACCCAGCTGTGGGGTTACTTCTGGAGAGAAAGGTGCCTCAAGGTGGTCTCCAACTTCCGAATGGTGGGCCATATCTGCCCGCGGGAACAATTGTCGGTGCGAACCCATGGATTGTCCACAGACATGCCTTGTTCGGCGAGAATGTTGATTCTTTCGTTCCCGAGAGATGGCTGCCGGCAGACGGGGAGACAGAAATCCAGTTCCAAGCTCGGAAACAGAAGATGCTTCGTGCAACATTTACGTTTGGAGCTGGTTCGAGAACATGTATTGGGAAAAATATCAGCTTGCTGGAAATTTATAAGTTGATGCCTTCGTTATTTCTGACCTATGAGGTGAGAGCAGACAGACAAGCTACACCATTTAATCCGAGGTTACTCACTAATAGTCTTACAGATTAAATTGAGGAACCCGGAGAAGGAGTGGGAGACGACTAATGCCTGGTTTGTACGGCAAAAGGGAATGGATGTTGTGCTAGCCCGTCGCAGTTTGCCTGGGGACCTCATATGAGAGGGGTTTGAGGGCGGGCAGAGTACACTCGATGTCTGCAGCTAATGCCGGGGCGACCAGTCACTACCAGAACAAACCCAATAATAAGATCGAAACTAGAATCGAATACAACGAGTATGTTGATGTTTTTTTTCAAACAAATCAAGATATATTTTCTGACACACACTACGTCCCTGAAATTATGCATTTGCCTTTTTGGCGATAGAGGTTGGCAAAAGCCATTCCCGAGAACCATGCTCCCCCGAATGGGTTCGCATATAGCCCCATGAGCGAGAAAATCTCTCTAGAGAATATGTAGCGGCCCCAATTTTGGGCTCAACATGAATAGTCCACAGGCGCACAATATACAGCAAGAACGAGAAGAACAAGACCAAAATAACCCCGAGCCGGAAAATGTTTGGCGTGGGAATGTAAGAAGTTGGGTCTGGTGTCCCATCCGCTTGCAGAGCAGGCTTGAAGCCAAATGACATGGGCAAGTAGAGGAGGGACACTAGCACGGATCGCATCAGGGGCCCGTGTAATAGATAGAGAGGGAAGCTGATGGACCCCAGCCAAAGCAAGACTCGGTTCGAGAGTATTTGTCGAAGGGTCGGTGAAAGCATCACTCCCAAACAGACCATTTGTGCGCCAATGCTAGCGAAGTAGCGGCTCATGTTAGAGCCCTTTGGGAAGATGGCATCACCAATGTGGGCGAGCTGGGAAGACCAGGCTGTTTGCTCGGCATATTGATCTGGAAATGAGCAAAGGTAAAACCCTAGAACAACGAGGCCGTATGGGATAATTCGAAACAGTGGCCGCGGCTTGAGAGATGCCGAGTGTTGACCGCTGTGGAAGGAAAGTTCGGCCAGCATCATTCCAGCAAATATATTGGTGCCCACACTACCTGCATATTGTTAGATCTAGAAGACCCGGGGCGTGGTCATATATATCAACATACCATCTAGGGTCGCCCAACTCCAACTATACAACACCATTTCGGCACATAATCGGAACTGCGGAGTTGTGTTGACTAGTGCAAGCAGGGTCATAAAAACATACAATGACCCGCGAAATAGCGGGAGCAATGCCCACTGCGGCTGATCGTAGGCATTTTCTCCGTATAACCATGTCCCCACGAGCTGGCGGACTAAGTCTTCAACGGCGGCCACCAGAGAGACGCTAGGTTTCGGCGCCGTCGATCTCAACCAGAAGGCATCCACTCTCCGAGCTAGTTGGAAAGCACCAAATTGGCAGACCAACCATGTTAGGAAAGTCACCAACGCAGCAGGAAACACCAATCTTCCAGTGCGGCGAAATGCACCGGTCGACAAGGACGCGAGGGCCTCGGGGACCGCACCGGAACGGGCAAGCTGGAGTGGTTTGAGAGAATTGACGAAACCCAGCAGAATGAAGAACATGGCTACCCACGCCTGGCCCTGAATGACCAACCGGAAGAACGGGCGCTGAAATAGCACGGACTTGCCCGTCTCTGCGAAGGAGGGCGGAATCAGGAAGGTTGCGAAGCATAGCGAAGTATGACTTGCCACTACGAAAATGGCGGCGATTCCCCGGAGACCCTGGAAGAAGCGTGATGGTTAGCTTGTGTATTTATCTCCGGGTTCCCCACTCTGGCCCCTGATGGTCCACCGTTCCAATGGGAGCCTGGCATTTTGTATTCCAATGGGATATACCCCAATCAACACAAGATCGAAGCACAAACGGACTCGACACGTACATCGGCCCAGCTGGTCGGGCGTAGCTGACTGGGAGGTAATCTGGTTAACACGTCCACAATTGCCATGGCGGGCGCAAACACGACCGCGAAAGCGAACGCGATTGGACTAGGATGGACTAGTTGTGCACGCGGGTGTTTCATGCAGAGAGGAAGGTGGCAATAGCCCCCATTAAAAGGGGAGAGGAGAGTTGGGCCATTGGAGGACGCTTGCGGAGATAATGAGAGAATCGAGAGTATGTGTGTTTGTGTGTGTGGTGAAGACGAAGACGGAAAGAGGCATTCTCGAGTACCTGGGGTAAACATACAGTACAACTAAACGGTTCAACTAAACAGTTCAACTACAACCAGGTCGGCTGTGATCCATGGAAACCTAAACCTAGAGACACTGTAGATTCCGCCGTCTTCCACCCGTTTTCCACCCGTTTTCTAGTTCCCCTGGAGCCCATCCGCGAATCAGCCCATCACAGCCCTCACAGCCAAGGGAACGCGGCTCGGGAGTCCCTGATCGACGCTGCATCCGTCTGCCGCAGCATCCAATATTCAATACTCAATATTCAACGTTGCTGTGGCCAACCGAGTGTCCGGGGATATCCATGTAGCCGTCAAATGCAATGCAATGCACTGCAGCATATGACAGTAAATAGTAATCAACTGGTCACATTCTGAAACCCCTACGTCATGTGACACTAGCCCGATCGGGCGATATTTGTGTTGTTTCTCGTTTCTCGTTTCGTTTCTCGTTGGCCTCTGCTTTTTTTTTTTGCTTCTGCTTCTGCTTCTGCTTCTGCTTCTGCGTCTGCTTTTGCTTTTGCTTTTGCTTTTGCTTTTGCCTCCCCATTCCCTCTTCAATCGCCGGCCGGTTCTGGCGTCCTGGCCTCGTCCTTGTGTTCTTGCGCAACCCTGTTTTCGCGTCCTCAGAGCCATCCGCTCAGCCCGTTTCTTTTTCTCGCTCTCCTCCCACCTTCGTGTACGGTGTACACGCACTGTGACGTTCTTTGTGTCCTGTTTGTTCGACCTGATTACGATTCCAATATCCCACCGTCATCCATTCGATCATTCCACCCCCTCAACCATTCAACCATTCGCCAATTCGCTCACTGTCGAGGCGCCGCCGGCCTCCCCGTTCTCTCCCTCTCTCCTCGCCAAAAACCAATGTCCAGCGGGTCCTGGGTACTAAATCGTGGCCATGGTCACAGAAAATGGAACCCCTCAATATCCGCTGCCGTTGGTTGAATCCGACTTGCGTGGGCGCCGAAAGGTTCCTCCACCACCGCGTCTGGATTCTCTCAAGATTGATCCACGCGCGCGAACCAGACAACCGTCCCCGAGACCGTCACCGCGCTCTCCGCACTCTCCGCACCACCAACCGCAACCTCGACCACAACCGCATCCGCGTGCGCGCTCCCCATTGCCTGCAACACCGCAAAGCGCGACCGAAGACCGCCCATGGTTGCCCATGTCGCTTCGGGCCGGCTCGCCGCAGCATGATACAAACGATGACTGGAGAGCTCGAAGGCCCGTCGCGCGCGCTGCTACTGCCCCTTTCACACCACATCCCGATCCAAACCTGCCTCAGTGGTATACCCACGATTACGATCATGACCGGCCCAACCACCGAAAGGCCCCGCCTCCCCGTGGAGGTCTACGCATTTCAATGTCGACTTCCCGGTTGAATAGCAGACGGCCGAGGACACAGGAGTCGCCGGACCGCCGACAAGACTTCACAACCCATGGCCTGCCGCTCCCCCGTTTCCCTTCGAATGGCCCGGCCGATGATGATGCTACTCGGTCCAGTGTCAATTCCAATTTCACCTCCCGCTCCAGCATCGAACAAGCGAGTGGCACCGAACGCAGTAGTGTTCTCACCAAGAGCAGCTCAGTCACGGATCTGTCGCCCGACACACCCAACGCCCCGTACGGGATGGACGGGGGCATGAGTGTGGAAGATGCGATCTCCATGTATCTTGATGGCTTCAGTGATGTGACGGAGGAGCCCGCCTCGCCAAAGTCTCGGGCAGATAGCAAGGCGCCGTCGATCACACCCCCGCCGTCGCGGGATACAACTTTTGAAGAACCACCACCTCCAATTCAGACATCGCTGGACGATGTTCCGCCTATTCCTCCTTTGCCACCAACAATTTTGCCGGATCCGGTTTCATTGGATCCGGTGCCTTTCCATCCTCATGCTCTCGAGCCCACCGTCCTGGAGCCTGTTCTGGTCGAATCTACACCAGTGACGCCGTGGCCAATGCCCAACCCATTGGAACAGGCGCCATTGGAACAGGTACCACTTGAACAAACTCAATCCGAGATTGTTGCTTCCGAACAACCACCTGCGATGTCATCATTGCCATCACCATCACCACCATCACCACAGTCAACACTCCCTCAACCTCAGTCACCCCGTCATCGACAGCCGTCAACAATTGTAATACCCGGGCCCGTCCCCCCTCCCCTCAGTTCTGGAAACGAGACGCGGGATGACTACGGGTTTCGCAAAGTAACACAGTACATCACCTTGGAACAATACGAAGCTTGGAAAGGCCCTTACTCCAATTATGCGGCCCAGCGGCGCGCGAAATGGTACGACCTTTTGAAAGAGCATGGACTACCAACCACCGATGTCACCACTTTCCCTGCACAGTCCACAAAAGTGAAGCGTTTTGTACGAAAGGGCATCCCGTCCGAGTTGAGGGGTGCGGCGTGGTTCTGGTATGCCGGCGGGTACGAGCTCCTGAACCGCAACCGTGGTCTGTATGACCAACTTGTGCAGAAGGTCATGGCTTCTCCTAGCAACGATGACAAGGAGCATATCGAGCGCGATCTACATCGTACTTTTCCTGATAATGTCCACTTCAAGCCGGATATACCTGACCCTGTCGAAGACTCTGGAAGCCGTAACCCGCAGGATCAGAATATCACCACAGAGACGTCGATGATTCAATCTCTTCGCCGGGTGCTTTATGCCTTTGCGCTTCACAACCCGAAGGTCGGTTACACCCAGTCACTGAACTTCATCACGGGCATGTTTCTGCTCTTCCTCCCCGAAGAAAAGGCATTCTGGATGCTGCATATTGTGACTTCGGTCTACCTTCCGGGAACACATGAGATCAGTCTGGAGGGCGCGAACATCGACCTTTGGATCTTGATGGTTCTATTGCGGGACTCGATGCCAGGCATCTATTCCAAGATTGCCAGCATGGGAGGCACGACACCCACCCGGGGGAAACTTCCACCCCTCACGGTGAACTCTCGCCTGCCGGATATCACCTTGGGACTGACGAATTGGCTCATGTCTGTCTTTATCGGGACTCTACCTTTGGAGACCACGCTGCGAGTGTGGGACATTTTCTTTTATGAAGGTTCGAAAACATTCTTCCGTGTGTCGTTGGCCATCTTCAAGGCATGTGAGCGCGACATTCTCGCGGTTTCAGACCCCATGGAAGTCTTCCAGGTGGTACAAACTGTCCCGAAGAAGCTATTGGATGCCAATACCTTGCTCGAGGACTGCTTCGTTCGAAGACACCGCGTCGGCCAGGGCCGGATTGACGAACTGCGTGCCGCGCGCCGGGTCGCTGTTCGACAGGAGAAACTGCGCCGGTCGGTCGCATTCAGCAAGGGTCAGATCCCATCGGCAACCGACGACTTCACAGCCCGCCCTCGCAACCAGACACCCCGCGTCGAAGAACGGGTGGTGCACTCCTGGCGCCAACTCAAGCAGCACGCCTTCCGTTAGCCGGCCCTCATGCCACTAATTTCTGTAATCATAATCGGACTCTGCCGCGTTGGACAGAGCAACCCTGCGAGATCGGGGAATCCTTGCATTTTCTTGGGGCGTCATTTCAGGAACCGGGATGGGAAGGGAAATAAAAGGAAAACCAGGAGGGAAATCGCATATTAGACGCATATTTTGTATATACAGCGAATTTACATGCCAAGCAGGCAGCGCTTCTTGGACTCTCGGCGCCCTTTTTCGAACCCAAATTTGTGGCCGAATTTTTTTGGCAGCGCAAACCCTCCTCCCTAACTAAGGTAAGGGCTACAGGGCTGACCAGCGCGGATCAGGGCCGATCGCAACTAGCGCGAACCGCGGGGCTTGGCGGGGCTTGACCGGGGCCTCGGATTGGTCGATCGCACCTGCCTGGTTGGTGTCGTCATGCACTCCTCGGCAATAAAAAGAATCAAAAGGTAGGAACCTCCTTGCTTTCTCCATCTTCCCCTTCGATCATCTCTCTGTCGATATTTACCCCCGAGCCTGCAGCCATGAGTGGTCAGGCCGCTAGTTACTACGACCAAAACCAGGGCTTCGACCCGAAGGCTCAGCCCAACTATCAAAATGGTTACCAGCAGCCGAATTATCAGCAGAATTACCAGCCCAACTATCCGCAACCAGACTTTCAGCAATCAAACTATCAACAGCCCAATTTTCAGCAGCCTCCAGAGTCGAAGCCGCCACCGCAGGCTCAATATCCCGACAATCCTCCTCCATATAGCACGTTCGATGAAGCGTTCAAGATCGAAAAGCCCAAGTACAACGATCTTTGGGCGGGTCTCCTGGTCAGCTACCCACACTCGAGGTAACCCCACAGTAGCTTCACTAAGCTAACCCTACTGATTTTCCAGTTAATTGCCGTTTTCCTGGGATACGTCGCAGTATCTGGAATCACAATCCACAAGTATGCAACAAACAAAGGATTCAGCGGAGGCGGCATCTATGATGCCACCAATGACTTCTCGCTGAACACCAACACGCTCGTCTTATTTATCTTTGTCCTCGTTGTCGCCCTCGTCCTCTCCTGGGCATACTTTATGGGCGCCCGTTATTTCACCAAGACATTCATCTGGGTAACCGGCATTTTGAACATCGTCTTTGCGCTCGCAACTGGTATCTACTACATCGCTCGCAAGCAGTATGGTGGTGGGATAGTATTCCTGCTATTCGGTGTCTTCGCTACCATATGTTTCATCAGCTGGATCCCGCGAATCCCATTCACAGCCTTCATGCTACAGACCACGATGGATGTTGCGCGCGGCTATGGCCACGTCTTCCTAGTCAGCGCTCTAGGCGGACTCGTGACCGTCGCTTTCTCGGCTTGGTTCTCGGTGACGCTCGTCTCGATTTATGTCGCCTACGAACCGGATTCCACGGGTACGAATCCATCCTGCAAGAACGGCGGCTGCAGTACTGCCAAGGTCATCGGCTTGGTCGTGTATGTCACTTTCGCCATGTACTGGTTCAGCGAGTGGATCAAGAATACCGTGCATACTACCATCGCCGGCCTCTATGGATCGTGGTATTTCTGGAGCAAATCGGCTGGTGGTATGCCCAAGGGTTCGACTCGCGGTGCGTTTCGACGTGCGACCACTTACTCTTTCGGAAGTATCAGTCTAGGCAGTCTGATTATTGCCTTCATCCAGATGATGCGCCAGGCATGCTCTGTTGCACAGCGCCATGAAGCCGGCCAGGGAAACATTGTTGGAAGCATATTCATTTGGATCTTGGGATGCTTCATTTCCCTGTTGGACTGGCTGATTACCTTGTTCAATCGCTACGCCTTCTGCCACATCGCGCTGTACGGAAAGGCCTACATCCCTGCTGCGAAGGACACCTGGAAAATGATGCGCGATCGCGGTGTTGATGCCTTGGTCCAGGATTGTCTGATTGGCCCGGTTTTGACCATGGGATCTACCTTCGTGGCATATGTGTGTGCCTTGCTGGCCTATCTGTATCTGCAGTTTACCAAGCCTGCCTACAACAATGACGGGGACTTCACTGCTGTCATCATGGCTTTTGCCTTTTTGATCGGTCTGCAGGTCTGCCAGGTCTTCATGACACCCATTGGAAGTGGCGTTGAGACCATCTTTGTCGCTATGGGCTGGGATCCCCAGGTCATGATTAATGACCATCCAGAAATTTATTACAAGCTGGTGCAGCTATATCCGAAGGTGCAACAGGCAATCCACGCTTGAACCGCTGCGAAGTATTAGGGTGACGAGGGAAATGGAAATTATGGAGCCGCCCTTCTACTTACTCATCTCGGCTGCTCGTGATGTTTCCAGGCTTTGTCGGGTAATTAATTAGATAAACGCGTTCAAGATCTCTCTCCGTGCTAGTTCTTACGTTGACGATGTGAATAATCGAGTCATGGAATAACATACGTGTTTCATTGATCATTACAATCTCAATCTTATAAATAATCCGTCCGAAGGAAAGAATAACTCCAATATAGGCTCCCAAACAAAAGAAAGATATAGCCCCTATCAAGACAAAAGACAAGAAACAAAACAACTGCCTTAATCCCACAAGCAGATAACCTCTTAAAGAGCAATCATCAGACCCATGACAGCCGCAACACCGAGGGCAGCAATACCACCGTGGGCAGCGCTAACCTGAGGGGCAGCGCCCTTGAAGGAGGAGAAGCGGCTAGGGTCCACTCCACTGGGAGTAGGAGTAGCAGCAGAAGCCTGCGATCCAAAGATAGCAGAAGAGGAAGAAGCAGCAACCAGAACACCGTTGGAGGAGACCGGGGAAGAAGCAGCAAGCATGCCGATCATGCTAGAGCTAACGGGAACATCGACGGGGATCTGCGAGATGTGCGCGGGGGGCGGAGTGGTCTTACAGCTGCACTCGGTGTGGGTCTTCGTTACATAGATGACACGCGGCTCGGGCATCTCGGCGGCGCTGTCATTGTCGCTCATGCTGGGAGAGTAGGCGCGCTTCTTGTTGGCGAGCTGCATGGGCTTAGAAGCGTGGCGGGCGGGTGCTGAGACGCGGCTGCTGGGGCAGAGGGTGGAGCTGAGGGAGTTCAGGTCTGATGATAGTAATATTAGTACGTGTTTTATTCCTGGAGATGGGATGGGATGGGATTGGGTGTTGTTGACGTACCGACGCCGGCCTCCTTGCAAGCGGCCTCGGCGGACTCAGACAGAGTGTCTAGGGCATCCTTGTTGTTGCAGAAGCACTCCTCCGCACTCATGTTGGTGCAGTCGTTGAACTTGGAGGCGTCGATGCCGTCCAGGGCGGCGGTCTGGTGGAGTTAGGGCTTGGTTCGGATGTACCTATGCATATAGTATGAACTTACAGCGCAATCGACGTAGCCACTAGTGGTCTTGGCAGTGACGCCAGCAACGAAGAGAGCGGTAGCGATGAAGGAACGCATTTTGAAATAGATGCTTTTGCTTGATAGACGGGAGCAGGAATGATACCAGGTAAGCGAGAGTCTAGTATCTTGAACAACGGAACGAAGGTATAAAGAAGGGGAAGCAAATAGAGATGGGATGGGACGGCGCCGGGGCTCTGGGAATTAGAATCTGTTTAAGTACACAATCACTCAATCAATAAACAAGGTCAAGAATTGACCTGTAGCCCTGTATCCCTAGCCTCCGGGGCCTGTTGAATACTCGTGTGGACGGTTATGACGTTCAGACATTCTGGGAAGCATCCCAACCGGGAAGAAGGACGGCGCTCTTAGCTGTATGGATAGGATTTGGTGGGCATCTGTCCCCTGTGGAACTGTGTAATTTGCAGGACACACGTACACAACTCCCATGCTGATCGCTGCGGAATGACACAAGAATGTGCCAGTTGCCATGTCCCTTTGGTGGTGCCTGGCAGTATCCCTAGTTACCCTTTCCTCCGAGGAATGCTGTTTAAGAACACGCAGCAAACTTGCAACTGCAGTCGTAAGGCGACTATACCAAAGTGAATGTCGATGGAGTTTTGGAGCATTGAAATCTTTGGCTGCCATTTGGATGGAAATTGGGTTGGTGAGTAGGTTCGCCGTCGGCCACAAGCTTATCTACCTTGTATTTGATACATAATTTCTGTCCTAACCATGCAATATAGAAACATAGGGCATTGCAATTGAAATTTAGAGTAGTTTGCTTGCTTGTACTGACACCTGGCAACCGTAAAGTAGCATGCTATGTGGCAAATCCAGTCTGACATGAATAGAACATGGAATGTTCTTCTGAAGCTTCGGAAAAATTAGCAGTCACAACCCATTTCTTGATGACCATTTTCTCGATTATATGCCATGAATTGCTGCAGAATACATAATATTCAGTGATGATGTGTGCTGGGCCCGGTCATAGATTATTTCTTTTGGAATTGTGAATGTCAAGGCTGACCGCCACGACTTCAACAGGGCAACACTGGTATATGCAGTATTATGTGACTCTGCTCATGATTAAATGCTAATAGAGTACTAATAATAAAAAAGGGTATCTTTCATAGCCACCAATTAATCACCACATCTTCCCTCACCATTAAGAATTTCGTGGCCCATCATGGGCACCAGGCAATTCTGCAACGTAGTTCGTGGAATCGATCTCGTAGGCCTTCGTCGCATTACCCCCACCTGCAACTTCGGACGGGAATTTCTGGCCTGCAGCATAACCATCCACCTCTGCATACTTCTGCGGTACAGTTCCCTCAGCCTCATGCAGTGGCTGCGGCATAGTCATGGCCATATCGGCAGGGGGAGGAGGCGGCATAGTACCCCCATCACCCGACCCAGGTTGATAAGCTCCTTGTTCTGCTTGTTTTCTTTTTTTCTTGAGCAGGAAGAACATGAAAGCCGCCGCTGCTATTCCAGCAGCACCCACAACTCCACCAACCACCCCACCAACAATGGCACCGGTGTTGGTCGATTTTGAAGGGCTCCCAGATTTAGCTCCCGAATCTGAAGAAATCCCTGTTGCAATTGTACTCTCCGATGTTGACGATGAGTCCGAAGCTTGAACTGAAGTCGCCTTGTCTACCTTCTCCGAGGTCGCCGCTGTACCCGAAATATAGATGTCGATCCAACTAGCACCGACGATTTGAGGTTTGACGGCCGCAACTGTCGGGTACAAGGCATTGTAGTTATCCGTAGTGGTGACAGAGCCACTGTAGCTGGTACTTGCCGCGTCTGCGATTGAAGTATCCGATGTTGCGATTAATGATAAAGTTTGCGTTGTGTGGGTAGAGTAGCAGCCGTAATCGGTTATGTCCAGCTGGGGGTATACCCATTGTCGGCAGTAGGGCTGGTCCGATTCGGTGCAGTATATAGCAAATACATTCGTGGGAGAGTTCATGACTGTAGGAGTTGCCGAGACCTGTTGGCTGTTGTAGCAAGCCGTCTCCCAGGCGCAATCCTCTGGCTGAGATCCGTCGCAGCAGCCTACCATGCCTGGATAATTGCTATCGGGGGTGTGGAAGACGCATTGCCAGTTATCTTGGCATCTAATCGATGAATCTAGATAGACCAGGTACTAGTATTAGCTACTTCCTAGGTACACCGCAGAAGAAGTACCCCATTGGAGACTGGGGCTCGGTCAGACCTACATTGATCCCAAATGCCATCTATATATCCACACACACTTTGGGGCAACCAAGAAGTTGTTGTCGTTATGGCCGATGGGAAATCAAACAAAGTCGCCTCGGCCGCAATGAACGAACTCGCAAAATCATCCTCATCATCACGGCGCAGGAGGCCTCTCCTCCTGAGATTCACCGCCGGTGTCGGCTCAGGAATATCCGTCTGCAAGACACCACGAGCTGTGGCGGTAGGCTCAAAGCCCGGAAATGTAATCGCCCACGTTGCGGGGAGGAAAGCAAGGCCATACCAGCCGATTGCTCGTCCCCAGGCCATTGCGATACAATTTATGTCCGCAGAGAGTGTGCAGATTTGGTCGGGGGGAAGTGCTTGCTTTACGGATACGAGGCTGTGCCAGTAGTCTATATACATCGGGTAAAAGCCGGGTCACCTACCCCCCTCCCAAACTGTTAATCTCTCAGTGTCTCGCTTGAAGGTGCACCGACCATGTCAGATTCTCACCCTTCTGGTTTTACCAATTATCTAGTCGATGAGATATCCACTTTGGTGCTGGCGAGATCGGTCTGACTGGTTTGCAAAGGAGATGAGTCGGGCTTGGCAGCGCCAGTGGCTTGCAGACCTAACTCTGAAATGAGGAACACGAGACGAGATTTGAAGTGGTGGATTTGATGGGTCAACTGTAGAGATACTTTCGATCAACTGATATTCATACCCATGAGTTGTTTGCACGCTAAAATTGAGGTCAAATGTCAGAAATCTAGATCGTCGCTCCCGACTATAAGGGACCTGGGTATCCCGACCCACTTAGAGCCTCGTGGATGAGGACTGGACCCTACTCCTCACTCACCCGAAACCGGTGATTGCTGGGACGATCCTAAGGCCTTTTTATGCGACGGACCAGTTGGAGGCCCGCAGATCGGAATCCTCCACAACCCAACTTGGGCCTGTATAAGTCTGTTTGACTCGCCCAACCATGGCCGAAATAAGATATCAGTGCAATAATGACCCGAGGGACAATTACCGTATGGAGATATCTACTCTAAGCACACCCAGTCTGACCTAAGTATGATCCTTTTCGATACGCTAGCTGGAGCTGTGGCTTTGGGGTGAAACAAGTGCCTGATGGCACAAAAATTAAGATTCCAAAGCAAAGATCAATTGGGTATACTGAACCAAAGAAAAACATTCCATCGCTCTGAGAAACCCATCGAGAAAAGACACTCCTAGCAGTTAACTCCACGAACTAACTCCAAATTATTGTCCCAAGACCAGCTTAGAACTTCTCGCTAGTCACACAGCGCGTCGCGCGCACCAGCAGCCATGCCAGGATTTTAACGAAAAGAGTCAAACCCTTCACCAATAACTCTAACCCCCAGAATAGAAGCTTCAGGATGATACGCGTAATGCCGGGCATTTTTTCACCTTTACGGGACGAGGCAGGACCATACCGACCGTATTTTTCTAAATCGAATTCCTCCACGATAACCTGCGGGTTTTTATTCTTGCCCTTCTTGGCAGTTCTTCGGCTAGTCTGCGGCGAGGAGTTTGGATTTGATCGTTCCCAGAACTTGAAGAAGCTTTTCCTCTTGGCTGCGGCCTCGGCCTTTGCATTGGCATCTTCAATTTGAGATGCTAGATGCAGACTCTCTGCGTAGTCTTCGCGCTCGGCTAAAGTCGTCACCAATGGCCCATGGTAGGGTGCTCCAATCGTCGGCTCGTTGTTGGTATATGACTCCAATGAGTGGGAGGTACCAACTTCCATATCAGCTAGGATAGGGTTCGTAGTCTCGTCGGAGACGGCAACGGCGAGCATTGCTGCGACTAGCGAATCAATCGCATACAGCGAGGGAATAGTTGCGATGACCGCAGCCGGTGAGATCGAAAGAGTACGGGTTGCCAGGTCGAGAGCCGCCAGCGGCTCGTCCAAATCTGTCACAGGCAGAGTGGATGTCCGTGCCGTCGCGGCCTGTTGCGCAGCCTCCATCGCAGTTGAAGAAACTGGCCCAGTGACGATGATCGTCGGTGGCTGAGCAGGCGTTGCATCACTAGAAGGCGCAGAAACAGCAATGTGTAGCATGCCCGAAGACTGGGATCGCACAGGGGACAGGGGAATTCCCGCTGCACCGACTAAAGCCGGTGGATATCGCTTTGATAGAGATGGATGTCGAAGCTCGTAAAGGCGAGAGTTGCGATTCCATGATAGCCTACAGGACTCTTGTGCGGCAGCTCGTTTAAGAGCACTGCTCTCTATCTCGCCTGCTTCGGAGGGAGTAAGTTGATGCTGTTTGCTGATCTCCTCTGCCTGCTCAATGGCAAGCATAGCAGCTAGTCTGGAGAAGAGAAGCGCCACGAGGCCATCGTTAGGATGCTCTCTGCGTCTGCGATCTTCAAGGCTTAGACCCATGATTGGAATTTCGCTTTCCGGATTCGATGGTGGTCCGCGAGAAATAGCTATCTCGTTGTTCGAGAAGGTCTGTAGTGTATAGAATGGTTGATTGGAGTTTCCGAATGCAAATGTCGCTGGACCCGTTCTGGAATAGAAGTTAGCAATTTCCTCTACAAGCAAAGAGAAGAGAAGCAATTTACCTTGTCAGGCGAAGGTTAACTGTACCACAGGGCTCCTGTGGCCGTTGGCCGTTGGCTGCCTCCCAAAGCATTTCTAATTCTGATATAGAAGAGTATCGGATCTCTTCTGGCTCCAAGGCACCAATTGGGAAGTTCACCACGCTCGCAGGAACAGTCTTTGGGCCAAGGACATGATCAATGTCCGATGATGTGGTGAGTGTGAGGTTTGGTCTGCGGTTCAGCTTGAGCTTGAAGGTATCGGCAGGCCTTTGTGAATCATTATTTTGCGTGTTGAGTTGGGGCTTTGGATCAAAACGAGGGAACATCGACCTCATCGGTACTGGCGAAACAGATGATTGCGAAGATTGAGGCGAGGTAGTTGAATTCGTATTATGGCCGCTGCTGCTACTATCACTAGTGCTGTCCTGCGGCAACCCTCTATGGTTCGGACTGGTGTCTTGATGCCTTTGGTCACGAGGAGACTGCGAGGCCCCCGAATGCTGGGGAGATTTCATGGCCGGTGTCCTTGATCGTGGTATCTGTGCAGTAGGTAAAGGTGGGGGTGGAGGTAATTGCTGGGTATCTTCGATGATTTGAAGCAATACCGACTCGGTCTTCGCAGTATCCTTGATCTCGTTCAGCGGAATGGGGGATCCAGGCTCAGTCTTCTGGACAGGCTTCTTGACGCCTTTGCGAAACGGATTCTTCGACCCTCTAAACTCGGGCGAAGGAGGCGGAAACAATTGAAATTGACTCATGGTGGCGGGTGCGGTATAGTCCAGTGCTGGATGTCAATGCACTGTAGTAGGATGGGAGATTCGTCGCAACCCAAGGCGAACAATGGAATTACGAGTAGGACTCGACCAGGGGGGTGTTTCGAAAGACATATAGTCCATCTCAGTCGCTTGAACCTACATCCTGCAGAAATGCAGCGATGTGCCAGAGCGCGTCGAATGTGACAACCCTAAAAATAGGGCCGGCGCCTAGAGGATGGTGGGTGTGATTGGCTGCTGCAGTGGGATGAGAACGGCGACTTGAGCGACCGGCGCGTCGAGCACACCCACTGATTGGTGTCAGCCCTTGGGATCTCATTTGCTCTCTGCAAATCCCTTTGTTCCTGGGGTCTTTCGAGGTTAATTGGCGGTCAAGCGGAGTAGGAATCTCACGACAAAGTTAGCGCCCCGAGCAGTCGGAACACACGTAGGTGTGCATGACATAGAAAAAGCATGAGAATTGGTCTTTCCAATCGATGCTCGTGGCGATCCACCGCGTATTAGTCGCAAATTGATCGATTCAACTAAGTAGTGTGTGGAAGATCCGGACCCTCCTCTTGTAAATGACGGGGAGAAGGAGGATCATAGGACTAGCCGTGCACGGCTGGGGAAAATAGTATTTTCACCGAAATGGCGTTCTTTATACGTGATTGTGCTAAAGAATGAGGTTTTCTGTTAACCTCTTTTTAACAAAATGAGGCAAGGTCAGAAGACTTGAGTTGTTTACAGGATGTACAATACGTTCTGCATCCGTGCTTAGGGGCTTATGAGAACAGATGGATGCCAAGAGAAGTCTTCTGCGAGAGTAGGATGGCATGAGTATGAGTCCATTGGATTTTATATTTACATCATATATTACAGAACGCTGCGAGGAGAGCGATCAAGCCGAGGCTTCGTCATGCACAGAATACATCAGTCCCTCGGCCATGGCAATCGCTCCCTCCATGTCACCCTTGTTGTATAGAAACAGGCCTTGTAGGGCAGCTGCACTAGTGGTTTTGGAGCGATCCGCCTTGTGGCCTTGTTCATCCTCAATCAAGCCAAGCTCCTGGAGCCGGTTGAGGAATAGTTGACGGTGGGTGCCGTCCGTGTCAATATCTTCGTAGAAACGGTCCCAAAGGCGGGAAACCTGATAGCGAGTGATTTCGCCAAGACGGACAGTCATGTCAACACGGCCAGGTCGGACCAAGGCTTCGTCCAGTCGTTCGACATGGTTGGTGGTGAGGAAGACGATGCGCTCCTCGGCACTGGCGACACCATCAAGCGTATTCAACAGGCCGGAGAAAGTTACATTGGCTCCACGGTACCCATCGGCATCAGACTGGGTACGCCTGTTAGAGAAGGCCGCATCCACATCCTCAAGCAAAACCAGAGTCCGGTTCGGAACTATTGTCAAGAGATGATTCAACCGGTCATCAGTAAGCCCACGCTCACTAAGGTTTAAGATGGCAATGTCGTAGTCTAGCTCGCCAGCAAGCGCTTGGATAAATGAACTTTTACCAGTGCCTGGGGGTCCGTAAAGCAGGTACCCGCGTCTGTAAGGAATGCCGCGATCATGATACCAGGAAGCGCTATTTATGAAGTCTTGGACGTCTTCTACGATGCGTTCCTTGACACCCTCGGCGAGGACCACAGACTCGATCGGACGCTTCCGTCGGGGGTGTCCAAACGGTTTCCATTCCGTTCCCCAACTATTATAGATCGTCGTCTTTCCTTCGTGTGATTTCGCTGCGTAATCGTGGGCCTCAGTGAAAAGGTCTTCGAATATGTGGCGATGGGAGTAGAGAGTGGTCAAGGTAATCGTTTCCCACGGTTTGCCGGTCTGGATGTCGCGGGACTTAGATTCCCGCATACGGTTGACAAATATGAACGCGTTTTTGTAGCGGAGCACATGCTTTCCGGGACCCGGTACTAGCGAGAAGTGTGTTTGTATGGCGCCGTTTGAGCGCTCGACCTTGGACGTCTGGATGGAGAGGTGTCGCATGCCGGGGGTCATCTTCTGGAGCATGCGGTCGATGAAACCAGTGTTCTGCGTAGCGGCACGGGTCGTAGTGAGTTGTGACTGTTGATAGAGAGTCATCCAATGTAGGAACCACGGGTATGAATCGTCTTTAATGCTGATCTCGACGTCGACCAGCATGCGGCGACGAAGCAGAGCTGCACCATGACGGAGACCTTTTTGCGCGAAGGTCAAACCCGCACCCAATCCGGCCAAACCAAAGCCCTGAAGGGAAAATTCTGTCAGAAATCGGAATGATAGTGATTTCAGCCAATTGGACCAAGCATACCGCCGTGAATAAGGGATTATTTGTTAATTGGGAAAAAAGACTGCCGTCGCCGTTCTGTGCCGCCTGCTGCGCGTTCTGGACGGCTTGAGTCCTTTGCTGCAGGATCAGATCGCCCGCAGACGGCGCAGCATTGGAAGCTCCGTTTGGCTCCATGCTGGCCGAGTTGGGGAGACGGTGGCAGTAACTTTCACAGTGGATTCTGGAAAGATGGGGATACCTTCAGAATCTCCAAACGGCTGGAAATGGCAGAACCCGCGACGATAAGAGATATCGGAGTTTCAACGGGCCGGCCTGACGTGACGGCGTTAAGCTGGTAGTCGCCCCGGTGCTTGAGTTCCTCGTGCAACAAGTACAACACCAACCGGTGATCATCTACTTACTGCATTTTGAGCAATTCCAGACGATAACGATCCTGGATGATGGACTGACACCTGTCACTGTCCCTGTTCCCCAGAGAGTCGATCTTGCGGGGGGCCATTCTTCACATGGAGCCGACCGGAGGACTGGCCAACTCCGCCTCGGGGATATCGGGGCTTCCAATCGTTTAAGTTCTTTCCCAAAACCCTCCGCATTCCTCCCAATCACGGCGGCCTGGCGCAGGGTTCGTGGTCGAGCTGACTGGGGTGTACTTATATAGCGTCTGCTTCCCCCATGTTTGGTTTTTTACAACGCCCCCGGATTTGTCGGTGGCCTACTTATTACTCGGTCCATTCGCCGGTCCGCAACATGGGCTCGACTACTACCGGCGTGCTTTACGCGTTGACTGTGGCCACCTCCCCAGCCAGGCCTGCCCCCGAGGATGCGTTGAAGAAGAGTCATCATGCTAAATCGGGCTTCAGGAATCCCTGGGAGTGAGTCTCACCATCTGCTGGCTTATTGGCTTATTTTCGCTGTCGCATGCTCCTAACCAGAAATTTTTTCGTCAGCTCATGGAAGGATGTGGATTTCAGTAATGTCCGCGAAATGTTAATGTGAGTGATACTAAAGGGTTTCAAAAAGGATACAAGGCCATGGACTGATTAAATTCCTCTTTTATTAGGCGTCGCTTCACCGGCAAAGCAAACATACCCGACACCACCGGGCCGACCGTCGCGGTTCGGAAGCCTGAATTCCTTCCTACTCGAGATACCCCAAAACTTCGCGCAACATGGCTGGGACATGCCTGTTATTATGTTGAATTCCCAGGTGGCCTTCGGGTCCTCTTTGATCCTGTCCTGGAGGAGCGTTGCGGACCTTACAACTTACTGGGACCGAAGCGATACACAAATGCTCCCTGTGAGCTCAAAGATATCCCCCTGATTGATGCTGTGGTCATTTCGCATAATCATTACGATCATCTTTCCTATCCCGGCGTTACTCAAATCGCCAAATTGCACCCGAATTGCCATTTCTTCGTTCCGCTTGGAAATAAGTCTTGGTTCTACAGCTGTGGAATCCAGAAAGTCACGGAACTCGATTGGTGGGATGAGCGCGACATTACCCTGTCACTATCCAAGGGCGAGGATATTCATGTTGAGGCGGCAGGAGAGGCGACTTCTAACCCGACCGATATTAAGGCTCGGCTTGGGTTTTTGCCCTGCCAGCATGTCACTGCTCGCACGCCCTTTGACCGGTACAAAACACTATGGGGCTCTTGGTCCATCGAGTCTGGAGGTAGCAAAGTGTATTTTACAGGGTCAGATATTTGCGGTGCCTTTAAATGGAATGCGGGTGAACTAACTGTTGAACAGCGACACTGGTTACAAAGCGGTGCCTGACCTTCCCGAAGGTGAAGACGATCACGATGGAGAGCACGATTTTGCAGTCTGTCCCGCTTTTAAACAGGTGGGCGAGTTTCGAGGTCCCTTTGATCTGGGCTTGATTCCTATCGGAGCGTATGCCCCCAGGCATATCTGGAGCCCAGCACATGCGGATCCGCATGACGCTGTGAATATCTTCCAAGATACCAAGTGTAAGAATGCCCTTGGTATGCACTGGGGAACATGGGTTCTGACTGAGGAGGACGTTCTTGAGCCTCCAGAGAAGCTGAAGACCGCTCTGAAGAAACTGGGCATGCCCGAGAAGGGCGTCTTTGATGTATGTGAAATCGGCGAGAGCCGAGAGTACTAATCAAGTGACATTACATTGTGGCCTGAGATCAATCGATCTTGAAGGCACCTATTCCGCTTTGCATTGTGATTTTTGTCATCGCGGAGTAACGGCACGTATATAGAGGTTCATAACCGGCGGGATACTTAGGGTGGACTGGTGGACTACATTGGATGTTACATTTGGATGTTGAAGATACTGTACGATATGAGACGATCGGCCTGTCATTAAAAATTCCGAGCCTTTGATATTTCCATGCTTCATTAGTTGTAATCTATTTCATGAATAGTGCATCTCTTCACCTCTTCATCTCCTCGCTGTGAAGTATAGATTCCACCGCCTTCGACCGTTTGACTAGTTTGCTCGGCCCGTTCGGGTTTAGTGCCAGGGAGCTCCCACTTTGGAAATTTGGGATGCGGGCATCGACGTGGATCCGAGTTGGCTTCTCCTGACTGTCCATCGGGAGCTATTTTCTTCTTCGCTTCTATCGACCTTGAGCCCGTTTCATTCTTTTCCCCGATCTTTCTTTAGATCACCGCCAATATGCAGGCTCCGGTGGTGGTGATGAGTTCGTGCCCCTCTTCGGTATCGCTGATGGCATTGTTAACCCCTCGACAGACACCAATGCCGGTGACAGACAGGTTGGCCGTCGGGCGCAGCTGTCGAATATTACCGCTGCAAAGACGTACGATCCTCTCCCTCCTGGCGCTTTTCCCCGCATGACACTAATCGAATAACCCCTTAGTGTGGCCGACATTATCCGGTCATGTCTCGGTCCCAAGGCCATGCTCAAGATGCTGCTCGACCCAATGGGCGGCATTGTGCTCACCAACGACGGCCACGCCATTCTCCGAGAAATCGAAGTCTCGCACCCCGCCGCAAAGAGCATGATCGAGCTCAGCCGTACTCAGGACGAGGAAGTCGGTGACGGAACCACAACGGTTATCATTCTGGGTATACCCCTCCCCTATCCCCGAAGACATCATGGCCAGAGACTGATTATGTGGCAGCCGGTGAAATGCTTGCTCAGGCCCTCCCCCAGCTCGAACGCAACATCCACCCCGTCGTCATCATCTCTGCCTTCAAGCGCGCTCTCGCCGACGCTCTCAACATCATCGAGGAAGTCTCCACTCCAGTCGATATCAACGACGACAAGGCCATGTACAACTTGATCCAGTCCTCCATCGGAACTAAATTCGTCTCTCGGTGGTCCGACCTCATGTGCGGCCTGGCCCTGAATGCCGTGCGTACAGTTTCCTTCGACATGGGTGGTGGAAAGCAAGAGGTGGACATCAAGCGCTACGCGCGTATTGAGAAGATCCCGGGTGGTCAGATTGAGGATTCCGAGGTTATCGACGGTGTCATGGTCAACAAGGATATCACCCACCCCAAGATGCGGAGGCGAATCGAGAACCCCCGCGTTCTTTTGCTCGACTGCCCCCTCGAGTACAAGAAGGGCGAGTCCCAGACCAACATTGAGGTGTCCAAGGAGGATGACTGGAACCGCATTCTGCAGATTGAGGAGGAACAGGTGAAGCACATGTGCGATGCCATCGTGGCATTCAAGCCTGACCTCGTCATTACTGAGAAGGGTGTTTCGGGTAAGCATTTCAGCAGCGTACAGCATACAAAATCTGTGGCCATTACGCTAACATATGGTTCTTTATTAAGACCTCGCACAGCACTTCCTGGTGAAGCACAACATCACTGCTCTCCGTCGGGTGCGCAAGACGGACAACAACCGTATCGCCCGTGCCACTGGCGCCACTATTGTCAACCGCGTCGACGACATCCAAGAATCCGACATCGGTACCCGCTGCGGTCTGTTTGAGATTGAGAAAATTGGTGACGAGTACTTCACATTCATGCGCCAGTGCAAGGCTCCCAAGGCTTGCACGATCCTGCTGCGCGGCCCCTCTAAGGATATCCTGAATGAGATTGAGCGTAACCTGCAGGACGCCATGTCCGTTGCTCGCAACGTTATCTTCCACCCCCGCCTTGCCCCCGGTGGTGGTGCTGTCGAGATGGCTGTCTCCGTCAAGCTCGGCCAGATTGCCCGCTCTATTGAGGGTGTGCAGCAATGGCCCTACAAGGCCGTTGCCGATGCCATGGAGGTCATCCCTCGCACATTGGCACAGAACGCTGGCGCCAGCCCTATTCGCGTGCTGACCAAGCTTCGTGCCAAGCATGTCGAGGGCCACACCACCTGGGGTCTGGATGGCGACTCTGGCAACCTGGTTGATATGAAGGAGTACGGTGTGTGGGAGCCGGAAGCCGTCAAGCTTCAGAGCATCAAGACGGCTGTTGAGGTAAGCTTTTCAAAACCATTCCATCGAAATATTCTTTGACTAATGAGAAATAGTCCGCATGCCTGCTTCTCCGTGTCGACGACATCTGCAGTGGTAAGTCGGCCCAGCAGGTCCGCGGCGGCGGCGGCGGTGGCGAGGAGTAATAGACGAGTATGACCAAGAACAAAAAAAGACCATGATTCATGGACCTGAGGTCCGTACATAATGCTACACGACTACCTCTAGGGTATTTTTTATCTGTATACATATCCTAGACCAAAATGAACTGTCATATGGGTATCTTCGTATATTATCGTACATAGTAGTCTACCAACCATCTACTATAAAACCAATCAATCATCCTCGTGGATAATCACACCGGGGACCTCCACGTACTGCGGCTGTCCATTAATAGTACTAGCAATATCCTGCTGACCCGGAGCTTGAGGTCCCTTCATATCAACATTCTTATCAACCTCCATAGCGGTCCCAGGAGCCTTCGCCTCAGAACCACCCATCTTCTTCCCCCTCGCAGCCTTCTTCTTCTCCCTCCTCCGCCGATTCTTATCAGTCTTCTCATCATCCTTGCGCTTGGTATCTTCGCGCTCCTTATACCACTCCTCATCACCCTTCTCCTTATCAATCTCCGACTGCATCATGCGCAACCGCTCATATTCGCGGCGCCGACTAGCCTTGTAGACGTGGAATTCGCCCGATCCCGCACCGGCCGAGGAACCCTGGACATTGGCGACGATCTCCGGCGGAGGTGCGAGGGAGGAGCCACTTCGCTGTTTTCCACCTCCCGGAAGCGCGATCTCTTTCGACGGGTCTTTGAAGAGGGTATTGATTTGGCTAGCTTGTTCGGAGTGGGGGGTCACGGCGCGGCGCTTGGTCGGGCGCTGGCTGCGCGGGTCGGCGCTTGTTGGAACGGATTCGCGACCTGGTTCGGACATTGTGGTGGTGGGGATTTATTAGATTGGAGTCTTCTCTAGGAAGTGAGACGTTCGAAGAGCCGATTGCGTTGATCGCAAGTGATTTTGGCGAAGACTGCCTCTTTTTTTTTTTCTGGCCCCGTGCAATGATGGAATCTCGGATCGGCAGGGGTTTGACAAAAGATTTGTCTGGCGTAGGGCCGGTCAATCCCGGTATCAGGTGTATTTTTGAGAGAGCAATGCAGTCTGCCGGTGGATATTCAAAGTACACAAGACGAGTATGGCGGAGGTGAGCGGTGCAGCGCGGCGAAAGACCAACCTCACATGGCCACGCTAGCCGTTTTCGGATAGCTCGAGCATAGATGCGTCTTCCCATTAACTTAACCATAGCTCCATCGAGTTGCGACACTTGGTCAAAATGTCTGGAGGAAGCTTTATTACATGTGGTGCCATATTCTAATATTACGATATGTGATCAACCATGGCATATAAGCTCTACTATTCGCCAAATAGGTCCTTGTCCATTTGCTTTCTCGCGATGCATGCCGGCACTAATCCAGGTGGCTTATCGAGTGTTCCTAGGTATCAACTAATTGAAATGCTAGAGTCCGAGCTTGTTAGAGCTATCAATATCTCAGCCTCAAAACATCTAAGTGGTTCGCGGTCCTATAAGCACTCCACCAAGCAATGACAATCAATCAGCATTGGCCGATGGGGGTTAAAAAACGTACGGACTGGGCACATATGACAATAGTGGATAGAGGCCGTTTTGTGGATTCGGGCCATCAAAGAGAAGAATCAACATAGTCAAACTGGAGCCATTCAAAGAGTCGAGGAAGGAGGCTTTCTCTAAAAGGCGGGAGTTGCGAGTTGCTGGTCGGAGCTGCCTGGTAGTCGCCGTGCCAGGTGCAGTCGCGCGCCTGCCCCGGCCGTCGCCCGTCGCGCGGAACTTGCAACTTCTTTCCCTTTCCCTTTCCCTTTCTCTTTCACTTTCCCCTCCCAAATACTCCCAATCAACGATCCTCCTTACTAGTTGATTCGAGTTTCTGTCAAGAATTTCTTTTTTCCGGTCCTCGCTGATCACGAATTCCATCAAGATGCCGTACCGTTTCGGTGAGTTCAAGCTGACCCCCTCGTTGCCCATTGCTCAAAGAGATATGATGGCCACCATTTCCCACCCCAACGCTTCCTGTGATATCGATACGGGTTCTCTGCACAATAAACTCAACCATACCCCCATGTCGTAATACGTGCGTGTGCATGGATCAAAATTTTTGATTTCTCAGTGAGCTTTGCGCCCGACACAACTGGACATGGGGGTATGCCCTCCACCCTGCGTTTTCTCTTTTATGACATCCAATTTGAAAAGAAATTCTTCGAGCTTCCATGTTTAACTCAATTTTTAGAACTTTCGCCCAGCAACCGTGCGGGCTGCCAGACCAAAGAATGCAAGGACAACAAGGTCAAGATTGAGAAGGGTTCGCTGCGTGTCGGCACCTGGGTCGATACCGAAAGGGCCCAGTTCTGGTCCTGGCGTCACTGGTAAGCTTTTATGTCCAGCTTTAATTATTCCATTCTCTCTAACCTCCTCAGGGGTTGCACCACGCCCCGTGTTCTTGATAATGTCAAGAGTTCCATCCAGGACGGGGATGATTTTGACTACAACGCCCTGGATGGGTTCGACGAACTTCCTTCTGAAATGCAGGAAAAGATCAAGACTGCCATTGAGAAGGGCCATATCGAAGATGATGAATGGAAGGGCGTAAGTACGGGCATCTTGAACTCCGTTGCAGTACATTGACAAAATCCTGATAGGATGTTACGCACAACCGCCCTGGCATGGTTGGCATGTTTCCCCGCAAGTCCCGGGCTAAAGACGAGGGAAAGACTCCATCTCCGGTATTTAATACATTCTTTCCATAATGGTCTCTGGTTAGAAACTAAATATCTTTTTAGAAGAAGAAGAATGCCGAGGATGATAAGACCACCGAGGCCAAGGACGAGGCCAAGGACGAGGCTGAAAACAAGGATGAAGCTGAAACCAAGAATGGAGCCAATCGCAAGAACAAAGCCAATACCAAGAGCAGCAGAGTTAAGCCCAAGACTCAAATCGAGGCTCAGGATGAAGCTTCTCCTGATGACAAGAAGATTAGGGGAAAGCGCAAGATGCCTGCTCGCGGAGAGAAGGTTGCCACAAATGATGCAACTGTCGATGACGATGACAACGAGGATGCAGAGCAACCTGCCCCTAAGCGCAAGAGAGCTACCCGTACCAAGAAAGAAGTTGTCGAAAAAGAATCCGATGAGAACACCAAGCTCGCGAAGCGTGGACGCCCTGCGAAGGATGCTGCCAAGCCCAAGGCAAGCCGTGCTAAAAAGGCCGCCCCAGAGGAAGTCGCCGAGGAAGAGAATGTTTCCAAGCCAAAGCGTGGTCGTCCCAGAGGAGCAAAGAAATAGGCTGCGAACTACGATCAACCTACCGAGTGATCTAACTTGCCCACCCATCTGGTTACGTACATGATTAGCTACTTTGTCACCTACCTAATGATCCGCCCCAATGTCTTCGTTCTACTAATTTGATCTTATTCTTAACAACCAGAGAGCTTTCTGGAATGAATCCTTTGCCTTTTTCAAAAGACAAGACTAAAAGTAGCTACAATAAAGATATAAAAGAAAATTCAAAGACGTCAAAGAGAAGAAACAACCTAACGCTGCATATAGTCCCGCCGTGAAGAATATTTTTGGTATTTTCAAATAGTCGTCCATCCCCAATACCTCGAATCTCCTATCATTGCTTAAATCAATCTCGAAAACTCAAATTTCAATAATCCCACGACTTTGGAGGAGAGCCTGAATATCCACATATTTTGCCTGGCATCTCGCAGTATCGTCTCTTGCGCTCTTCAGAAATCGCTGTTTATAGGTCTGGATGAGCCTTCATAACCGCCCGGGGCCTCGCAGCACATCCGTACTGGAAAACATCCCAGACTTCGGCTGTAAAGCCCACGATCCAGTTTCGGAATGGATGTTTGGCACGTTTCAGGGGCTCTTTACAAGGTGTAGCGAAAATAGATTCAAGATGGAAGTCGTTGAAAAAGTTGCAAAATATAGAGGAAGTTGGGGTGTATCCAGTGTATTGTAGGATGTTAGAGAAGTTGTCAGATATCGAGGAGCTTACAGGATGTCGAGGATGTCGTCCCATAGAAAATTCTATAACAAAAGTAAATCCGCAGAAGTTAAACAAACATACTATAGGTTATGAAGACTTAGACCCATAGAGAAAGTTGATAGACCATAGAAGAGAGGCGAGAGGCAAAAGAAAGACGCCAGGGAAGTCCAAGGCTATGTCAAGAGCTCCGGGTTTGACCAAGCCCCGTTTAAGGGAGTATGCCACTGTGCACCGTTGTAAAAAGGCAAAAGAAGAAGCCAAAGCCGAACACCTATGAGATCTTTTACTGAGAGCAGATTGAGGTGGCCGGACTTCTCATTTCTGATTTCTGGATAGCTAAGGAGGCTATCGCCCTTAAATGCAGGCGTTGCCTGTGTAATGAGTGGAGACATAGTGTCAACAGATTAACGATAACGCAATAACCAATGCAGACAATAAGATATGTTGCTAGTAACTGGAAAGTCAAGGAGTAAAGAGATCAACGCATGTCAAAGTCAAACCCTCAGACGCCAGGTACAATTCAAAAGGAGTAGGGTGGTTTCTTTAAACCATCAAATGACGACCAACCTCGGTAGAAAAGAAGAGGTAACCTGCTGTCAAATCAAAAAGGCAACAATTGGTAAAGATCGCGGTCATATAGTCATTCTGGTACAAAAGAAGGTTGAGTCCTCCCTACTTCAACTTCAATGTCAATTTGTGCCGCTTAAGCTGCGAAATTGGAAATCGTAGAGGTGACGAGACAACCGACTAGAACAACTTCGGGGTCCGTCTGAGGCTGTTATAGAGTAAGCACTCCGATACGAAAATTGCGAGGATGAATAATTAGCAGTCAAGACAACGCGGTAGTATCAAGCAAAGCATAAAAGAAAGTCAGAGGGATCCTACCGGATCTCCGCGATGTCATCCATGTGGTTGCACATAGCCACAAAAAGATCAAAGAATAACTTGCCACCACTCTCCATCTCCATCTGCATGGTTCCACTTCTCTTAAAAGTCTTGCGACTTCGAATGATGAGAGCCAGATAATGAGCGCGCAGTTGAGACTCGGAGTCCGGGGTGTTGTCGTACGCATATCGAGCAGATCGCAAGATCACGTCGGCTGGGATGCCGGATTGAAGGCCTTGCTTACGGAGAGCAATGCGCTTCAACTCTTCCAAGCCGTACTTCTCGGCAGAACAATACACCACCGTGTCCCGAAGAACGGCATCCCCCACTCTAGGGTGGAAGAAAGTCGCCTCGCTCGACCCGCGGCCACCGTTGTTATTTGTTTCCTGGGCATTCTCGAGGTACCAAGAGTCTCGACGCTTGCCGTGCAGCAAGCGTGGATAGTAGTCACCCTTATACAAAAACTCGAGAATGCAGGACAGGATTTCGGGTTCCCTAATCGTATTAGGCCACCACTCAGGATAAAACAATAGTGTGGAGGAGTTTCTTACTCGTCGGGTAGTGCCAGTTGCTTCGTGCCTTCATCTAGAGACTTTTCCTTCAGAATGGCATGAAGATAGGGAGAAAGAGACAATACATCCTCATGTGCGGCGAAAAGACGCTGGTCCTGACCCACGATCATTGTCACGATGGGGCAAGTTAGAGCACTATAGTAATTGGATCAGCAATTTGAATCCCTAGCTATGAATGAAGCCTTTACCACCTTCCCGCCGATGGGTTGTCCGTTTTGGCGTCCACTTTCTGCTGAATCTTCTCTTTAGCCTGTTCGTCGTACTTTTTCTTACCAGCCTTAACGGTCTTACCCGCCCGGCTTTTCGAAGAGAAGGAACGCTTGAACATCGCGATGCGGCTGAGGATGTCGAATTTGAGATATCGGCAGGGCGACGACAAAACCTTGAGTGATCAGAAGGAGCGATATGAGTTGGTCAAATGAGAGAAAAGGCGACGCTGCTGATCACAGGACCATGTGATGTGAGAGTCCGGAAAGCCGTGATCCGACTCTGGCTTCCCGTTTCATCAAGAGACGGAACAACACAGACTTCGGATGAGGCTTTTGCATTTGCGAGTTCAGAACTCACGGCGCGGGTTGTCGACTCTGGCAGGCGTGAAGAGAAGAACGGGGGAGGAGGGGGCTTGAGCTGTATTTAAGATACGGGGGTCAGGTGATATCAACTGCAGGTGCAGCCATCACCGGGGCGCAGGCGATGCGGCGCATTGCACGCTGGCTGGATGCATTGCCAATGGGTGTTCGGAGTGTGGCGCCTAGGACGAGCGTGGGATTGGCTGGCTACTGCACGATCGGCGTTGCGATATGCACGTCGGTTCTGCCTAGTGAAGGCTGGAGCCCGATACTTTAGGTATACAATCGATGGAATGTTAGGAGTCATGACAAGGTATATTTACTTCGATCCTTAATACAAAATTGCAAGGTACAAAAAGAGTCACACGGTGTCGGTCATGTTGAATGTGCCAACATCCAGATCTGATAAGTCACATGTCACTGATACAACAATACTTTTTCTCGCCTGCGAGAAAGAAATTGGGCATTTTGATTTCCAGCATGGATGCCTTGCGACTCAAATAATTCCAGTGAAGGTCTTATTCTCATCGTATCTGTCTTAAGACAGAAGGCCACATCCAGCAGCGCCCAGGGTCACGCCAAAGCTCTGGAAATGACCAGCAGTCACACCGATCATACCATTTCCGGCAGAGCAGGACAGATCACGCTGGCCTTCACATTTCCTGCAGGTAGCCGCAAGACCCGAACTGTAGTATTCCTGTACATGGATCATATTGTCAGGAATTCGGTTCAACAAAGATGAATAGATCGAGGGGACTCACGGTTCCATAGTGCTTGAAGCTGTATGGAATGGTGATATACATGTTCTGACGCATATTTAGCAATCCTATGCACCTCAAGAAGCTCTAGATTCAGATAGACTCACGGGCACACCGTCAGCAGCATTGTTTCCGCGGTTCATGGTTCCACTAAGAGAGCCTGCAAAGTTGGCCCAGGCCTCGTTACCAATAGGGAAGGCAGCCAGAGCATTGCTAGTAATCTCTTTGTCAGGGAAGTTCTGGGCGAGAGCAACATAAGAGATATAGGTGAGTGCTCCACCGAGTGAGTGCCCAGTCGACTCCAAAGTGTAATCAGGATACTTTGCGATCAGAGACTTGACCTCCGTGATCACATCGTCGTGCACGGCAGACCAAGGGCGGTTCACACCCCTCATGATCTTCACACCAGAAGGGAAAGTGACTCCAGAGAGCGAAGGAGTAACCAGGGTGGTGTCAACATCGTTTAGGATGTCCGTGGCTGTGGGTGTGATTAGGGGACTTTCAATGTTCGGGCATGAAAGGTGAATTACTAACGAGTTGTCGAGCCCCTCATGACCACCGAAATTTTCTTGTTGTCCGTAGAATATCCCACATAGCCCTAGTATGGTCAGTTAGGAATCAATTCTTCGTGTAATTAATCAACTCACTTGGGTGTCAGTCAACGTGTCTGTGATTTGCTTCGTAATTGTCACATCAAAGGCTTTACCGATGCAGCCGGTATAAGCAGCAGACGAAAGCTTTGCGGCACGAGCAAGGGGACTGAAAGCACTGGGGTCTAGTTGGATGACAATATCAGAAATACCGACATGATAAGATAACCGTTACAGAGCGTGTGTTCAACAAACCAATTGTGGCTCGTGATTGCAGTGTTGGGACTGCAACAGCCTGAGAGATCAAGGCGAATAAACAAAAGCCCTTCATTTTCATATAAATTCGGAAGTAAATAGTTTCAAAAAGGCTTTTCCTTGGTTCTTGTGATGATGAGACTTTTGTTCCTGCTGTTTTTTAACAGAGACTCCTGGAATGACGGGGGTTTAAATATCCTCTTCTACATACTATTCAATATTGCAATACCATCAATGTTGGCCTCGGCAAGAGTTGGATCCAATATAGCTCGGGACTCCCGATCGCAGTCTTAATACTCCTCAACTCGGAGACCGTGGCCAGAAAGGAAACTGTGTCAAGCTAAAATAATCTGATGCAGTTAGATTTGGGGCCGTCCCCGCCCTGGCGTGCGTCGGGATTGCCGAGTGGAGATGGATGGTAGTCAGGGCTCGAAAACTGACACGAGCAGGCATATTAGCGAGTAAAATATCCGAGGCTCGACGAAAGCCGCTCGGGATTGTAACAGTGTTATTTTGCCAGACGCACAATGTAACTGGCGCGATGCTTTACTCCGCGTTCTTATTGTGACCTGCAACGCACAGGAAGCAAAAATGTCTAGGCGTGAAGTCGGGGGAATGCAGCCAAGTCCATCGTTAAACTTAGATTCAAGAGGGGCCAGTACACTAAGATCTCTTTCGGTCGACTTACCCATTTTCGTTTCGCATCGCGCTCTCTCGAACGGTCCGGAGAACGGGGATTGTGGGGAACACTAGCCCCGATTGATACGGCCCAAAAACGAGACATGGACACTGTACCAATCCCAGCATTCCCAAAAAATAACCTCGTTCCACTCTCGATCGTAGTCTTCTAAATCATCGACAATTACGTCTCAATTTGGAACCCTCGTGGTGGCCCATTTCGTTGTTACCAACCACAATTTTGGCGAGGTCCGAAGTCCAAGCGGAAATACTCCCAGCGGGGTGAAATAGTGTAGCATCCGTGCACGATGTACGGAAAAGGCTTCGTGTCAAGAAAGCATCAATAGCGTGATGCATATGCGTTTTGGAGTCATGTGGGGAAGAAAATAATCCGGGGATGATTGATCACCCAGACTCGATTTGAATCTCGCCTGCGCTACTATAGGAAATTAAACAAACCCTGCAGGATACGGATCGAATCCTGACAAGTCAGTGTGGATCCGACACGATAATAGTGAAACGTTCTCAGGGACTGACAGGGCGACGATTCGTCCACGGGATCTGTCCCTACGAATCTCGGTCATCAAAATTGCTTGGTTGAAGCCCGACGACCCAGAATACCAGAATGCCGAGCCGGCACTTGGTCGTCCGGCACTTGCAAGCCGAGGCTGAGGCTTTTGCTACACCCATGGATTGACTCAGTCGGTCGCAAAAGGGAAATATCCCCGCAGGTCGGCGTTCCTGATTGAATTGGATGCAGAACAAGACTTATTGGGCTTTCCCTTTACGCGACACTAGTCGGGCTTCCTCGGACGCAAAGGGTCTGAAGAATACGATACGGCTGATGATGCCTATGCCTCAAAAGAGGGGTCAACAAGACATTCTGAGAGGGGTTTCGAGGGATGGCCGGTTAAAAGTGCCAGTGCCAGTCATTTCAACTTAAACATGCCACAAGTATCTTGAATATCTCTTATGGCTTCGATCCCAAGTAAGACCCAACTTCACATCGTCCTACAACTACATTTATTCAGATATAGATAGGAAAGAGTCGAGTAATAAAAAGCGTGACTCATTGCATTGGTTATTAGATTGGTTCGAGATTCAATGTTTGCTCGTGGTACACGATAATAGGAAGCCAGATGCGAGACTTGGTAGGCAGGTAGCAGTAATATTATAGATGTGCAGTTATAGATAGGTAACTGTTACCTTCCGTGGAGGTGGAGCCATCCCGATTATATAGTTTACTTCGTACTATGAATACTAGTACCAACACGTAGTTGTGAATAAAATCTACTCACTTGGTAGCACTAACTTCAAGCTGTGCTTGTTCTTAATCCTACCACTACTCCCCAAAGTTATTCTTGAATGATAAATTCTCAGACGAAAGCCTGCACGACCCAGTAAAATGGGAGTGTAGAGCTGGCGGTGTGGCTATGTGGCTGTGCAGTGTGGCGCACGAGGGGGAGTGTGGGGTAGTTTTTGGGTTGTTCCTCTGGTTGGTCCCGCATGCCAGCCACCGGTGATATCATCCGGTGATCGCAGCAGCTGCTCAGGAAAAATAAGCCTGAACTTCAGTTAGCACTTCCCTTCAACACAATTTTCATTGCTACAGCCTCGCTCAGATCCAGTGTCGATTTTTCTGCAGCTGTAGCCGCTTTCCAGAGTGATCTATCGATTGGGGGCAAGGGGCACGCGCTCAACCCCCTACATCACTACGCGCCCATCGCGTTTCATCGGTTACACATTCTTTGTTTAAGATACCTTCGCTCGCCTCTTGACCTCGACACATATTTCAGAACACAGCACCATCTCACCATGGCCATGGATTATTTTAATCAAGTGAAGAACCGGCGCCGATCCTCCCAGATCATGCAAACTCCAAACCCTGTCCTGAGCTCCGAGGATGAAGCCTTCCTGCAACAAGTTACATCCCAACCGGAGAATATACCGAGCTCGGCGGGGCCAAGTGATGAAAAAGCAGCAGACTCAACAGCAGAGAGCCCCGCACACTTTGCCCTGAGCGAGCCTGCCCGAGATGTCCCCCTTCCTACTTCGCCGACAGAAGAATTTGGAAAAGAGCTGGGAGAGGAGGCACGCGAGAACCCCGAACTCGTCGAGACAAAATCAGAGCCCCCCAAACCAGAAGACACTAAGACATCAGACAAGAAGAAGAAGCGATGGCTTGCGATGCTTTGGAAGAAGAACCCTGATTCCAAGAAGGTGTGCATCTCTCCGAGGACGGAGTATCCGCAGAATACTAATGAATATCTCAATTCTAGAAAAAGGGTTCCAGCAAGGAAAACAATTCCAAGTCCGATATACCTACTGCGTCGACGGCCTCCCCCAACGGAACCGGAGAAGAAGCCCAGAAGGACGAGGAAGACATGAAGGATATTCTAGAACACTTGAACCTTGCAGCAGAGAACAACAAAGTCTTCTCGATGAGCGAAGAGACACAGGAACTGCTTCGAAAGTTCAAGCTGATCTTCAAAGACCTGATCAACGGCGTCCCAACGGCCTACCACGACCTGGAGATGCTGTTGACAAACGGGAACCGACAACTCCAAGATACCTATACGAAGCTTCCCGGACCTATGCAGAAGCTAATCGAGAAGCTTCCCGAGAAGTGGACGGAGACTTTGGCGCCTGAAATGATCGCCGTGGCCAGTGAACGAGCGTCTAAGAGCGGCGTCAACATCGAAAATGTGGGCAAGGCTGCTGCGGCAGCGGAGAAAATGGGTCTTAATGTTCCAAGTCTGAAGGAGCTGGTGTCCAAACCTGCTGCGATTATCGGAATGCTTCGGTCTATCATGACCTTCCTGCGAGCTCGCTTCCCGGCTGTATTGGGCATGAACGTCCTCTGGTCCCTGGCGCTATTCAGTATGTGGAAAAAGATGCAGTTCAATTCGAGTCAAGTACTGATGATACTCTCTTCCAGTTCTGCTTTTCGTTTTGTGGTACTGCCACAAGCGCGGACGTGAGGTTCGTCTGGAGAATGAGCGATTGGTCACCGAGGAGGAAATCAACAAGCTCAACGAAGATAACCCCGAGGGCAAGATCCGCGCTACCGAGACTCTGACCACGACGGCCCCCCAGGGTGCTTCATCTGAAGAAATTCGAGAAGGGGTGAAGAAGGCCGAAGCAGCCAGGGCTTCGTCTGCAGACGTGCCTTCAGTATCGACCCCACAGAGCGGGAACGACGAGGTCGAAGGTGCTCGTCCAGCACCTATTCCAACTAGGTCGAAATCTCGCTTGTCCATTTTTGGTCGATCGAAACAGCCTGCCGATCCAAGCTCTAGTATTTCCCCGTACCCCGGTACATAGAGTAGAAATGCCTTAATCTTAGTCGCGATACCTGCAATGCGTTCCAAGGGTCTATTACGCTAGATTGATTACATAGGAAGATATACGGATGTCCTGGTCCTGTCGGTTATGATTTATGCGCGAATAGTGTTCGAATATTTTGATGACTGGAATAGCTTTCTAGATATACCTTCGAGGGCCAACTCTCGCCTGTTCCTTTTGCAAAGAAAGGTCTTGGCAATTCCTATTCTCATCATTCCCACCTTCCTCCTCTATTTCTCCACTACCAAAGAAAGGCCTTGCTTTAAAACAAACAGCCCCTTCACTTATTCGATATTCTCTTTGCGTGTACGGGTATTCTAGACACTTTCTTTACTCAATCGGAGAGACTATAGTAAAATTTGATCTGCCTCGGGACTGGCAGGACAGGTGTTCTCCGAAGCGCGGTGCTGGCTTAAAAATAGGCTAGCGCGGAACGGATTTTGGCCGTCGATCGACAGTGGATCTCATTGGCAGTGGGAGAATTTTCAGCTCCACGCAGCCACTGCGGGGCGGAGATGATCTTGCAGGCACCACGAGAGACGGGGAGGAGGGAGCAAAGCGGTCATCCCTTGCAGCGGGTTTCGGGGCAGATAGCCGCCCAACAGTGAACGAGCCCAAAGCTGATCAGCCCGGTCGATCTATCTCATGCAGGCAGGATCCCGCCGTGTTGTCCCTGCTTACCGCCTCTTCCCCCTCTTTTAGATGAAAAGGATGGAGTCAATCGACGGGCTCGATAGCCATTCGCAAAGAGGGGCGGGTGAGTAGCTCCAGAGCTGCACCGGAATGGCCAGCCCCGAGTTGCCACCGGGAGGAAAAAATCCCAGCGAAGTTCGGGCCAGCCAATGAGGAGGACGAGAGAGGCTCCCAAAGGACCGAATTGCCTTCGTGTCAACAATATGATTCATCGTATCGTGGTGACTCGACTCTAAGCGGGCTATGAATCATCATGCACGGGTCAGCCCAGGCCCTGTGCAGACAGTGCAGATGGTGCAGGGTTGACGTCCAGGATTGCAGGGGAGAATGGCAGAATGGCAGGATTTCGGACAGGGTCAACATGGTTTAGTGGCCGATCTTTCTCAGTTCAGTTCATTTCTTTGGAGTTCATTTCAGTTCTGTTCTCTCGCTGGTCGGACAATTCGGGTCCGTTAACCGTGCTAGACCCGCCGGATTTGCTAATGACGCGCTTGCCCGTTAGCGTTTACTTTCAGACAGTTGGCTCTGATGCAGTTGTACATACAGTAGGTGATAGAGTAGAGTAGAGTAGAGTAGAGTAGAGGAGACCAGAGTATACAGCAAACTAGAGAGTAATTACTCATTGTACACCCACCTACACATATTTTACACTACACTTGCTTGCATCTGCCTCGCTGTGATTGGCGCACGAAGATGCGGTGAGCTCCGCGGGCCAATGGCGGGCGGGCAGAACGGTCTCAGGCCCCACTTACAGAGGCTGCGGGAAAAGTCGTCCAAGTCGATTTGGGCACATCCTTTCTCTTCTTCTTCTTCTTCTTCCATCCTTCTCTCCATTCACCAACCACAAACACTTACTTTCCAATTCTTCTTCTTCTCTCTGACATACACCCCCCCTTTGATATCGTCGAGAATCCAAATGGCTTCCGTGCAGCTGTAATTCCCTCGCTGGGGAACCCTCCCTGGTTCCCCAGTCCAGCAGCTCCGATCCTTCAATTCTACTTGACGATATTGTTTCCTCTTTCAACGCCCGCTGTGAAGCGTTGGAATTGCCCCCGAGTACAGTCTAAGAAGAAGCACTTTGACGTCCCCGCCGGACCTGAGGTGTTCTCGTCCTTACGAAAAATCAACATCAACATCCCGCCTCCCCTACCGATCCCTCCCTCTCTTCATCCGCCCTTGACGATCTCCCTTCTCTCCTCGATCTCTCCTCTGAACCCGACTCCTTGGATTCCCTTGTGAATCTCTTTATCGAGATCGTCCTATTCCTCCACCTGCCTCTTCAATTCTCCCCTAATTCACTCGGGAGAAAAAAAAAAAAAAGTTCGACACGAAATTTTACGACATCCCACCTTTTCTACCAACCCCTCACCACAAATCTTCAAATGCCACAACCAAGCATCTTCGCCTCTAAACGGATATCTCAAACATCCGCAAAAAGCAGCAACGCTCACCCCGCAACCCCCAACGCCAATATGCGACACCTCGACATCACCCCTAAGGCCGTGAGCCAATCCAAAAAGTCGGCCAACCGATCTGCTGGTCACGGTTCGTCTGAACGAAAACGTCGGGCATCTTCTACATCCGTCTCAAGTGTTTCAAGTGTTTCATCTCTCGATGATATGAGCGAGGAGGCGGACGAGTCAGAAGATGATGCGGACGATGAGGAGGACAGGCCGCTGGCCCAAGCCCCGTCTTATGGTCGCCGTCGCCCAAATACCTCCCGTAAGACGGGGCGCCAACCCGCAAAGATCAAGCGAAGACGGGTTTCTGATGATGATGAATACCACTTCGGCAGTGATGGCAGTGACTCCGTGGATAGTTCTGATGACATTTATGCCGGCGTGGACTACATCAGCGATGGAAGCGACGAAGAACAGGATATGGAGAAGCTTGAGGAAATGATGATTATGGATGAGTCTGAGCGCCGTATCCTGCCATCACCCCAAACCAATGATAGCCAGTGGCACAGCAGCGAGATATTCGGAGATTCCATGTTTCTGCCGGCTGCCTCTTTCTTCGACGAAGAACAACTCTACACTGCCATGGATACATTCGGAGAGACTGACATGGCTAGCGAAGCCGTGGAAACGCCAATCGCTAGGCGTGTGCACTTCGAGGAACGATCAGACTCCTCTTCCGACAGCGAGTCGCACACGGACGATGAGATCCCAGGTGACTTTCTTCAGCAAGATTCTCTCGATCCCCAACTGCGTCGCATGATTGAGAATGATCATGAAAACCACCGTAGCCATCGCCGACAGTCTGAAGAGATGTTTGGTGATGCCGACTACGGTCATGGCAACATTTATCACGTCGAATCCGAGGGGCCTTCTGAGGGTAGCCTCAGTGGTTACGAGAGTATGATGGCTACCTATGTTATGTACCGAGTTTATATGCTAATACCCCCTTTTCAGCGGACGACGGTGATACCACCGATGAGGACTTACCCCCGCCAGCCACCATTACTCACCCCCGATCCCTTCTCCGACGTGACTCAACCGATTCCCTGACTGCTACGGCGGATGACAAGAACGACAGCACCCCCCGCCGACGTGGTCCCATTATGGGAACTTTTGTGGCTGACCCTCACAAGCCTGTTGCCCTGGTCGATTGTACTGGCAAGCATCTCGTCATCATCCCTGCTTATGCTTCATCTCGCCACGACTGGCTTGAATCTGCTGCAAACAGCGCACCGGGAACTGCCAATAACAGCCCTCGCCAGACCACTCTTCATTTGGTTGACGAGAGCGATACTGATGCCCTGACCTCGCCTAACCAGACAGACTTCAGCCCCATGCTTGCTTCCAGTGCTAATTTGATGATGACCGCGCTTGGGAATGACCTCACGCCCGGAGGCCAGGTCATGGGCCCACCCGAGGCCTTTTATCCGTCCCAAGACTTCACCGTTGACAGTTCTTTCGAGGACGACGATGAAGATGACGGCGAGTCTGCGCTCAATGTTGATGACTTCATCGACTTCGGCAATGGATCTTCTGACGAAGAGGAAGAGGAAGAGGAAGACGAAGAATACATGGCCAAGCCTTTCGCAGATGATGCGCTAATTTCCCCAATGGCTGCTGGATCTACTATGCACCCTATGGGAACCCCAACTCCAACCCGCAAGAACTCCGAACAGCATGATAGCAATGCGGAGCGCTTCCTGAACCACCTGGACAAGGGTATTGTTACCGCTTTCCGTCGCAACCACAACCGCTACCAGGCCCTCCTCCGTCTACCGCAACATCGAGAATTCATGCCTGCCAACTCTCCCGCTCGGCCCGCCAGTGTCTTCAGACACGCCAAGCATACTGACCAGCGCACCCCAACCCGAAAGCGCAAAGCTAGTGGCTATACAGGAGGCGAGGCCGTACGACGCAAGCTCATGGACGCCCAACGCCGCAGTCAGGTTCCTCTCTAAGATGCTCGCATCTTGATTTGGTCCTTGCGCACTATTGGTGTTGTACTGGACTAGTATCGGCTGGAAGCATCCAGCACCTCATGATTCACGAAGTTTCGATTCAAATAAGATTGCATGATACACACGGACGCCGTACAAATGTTTCGAGTCTCTGGTAGACTTGGCTCATGGGCCGCAGCCGATATTCCCTCGAGGCGCTGGCTAAAGCCCTCATCTCTTGGTCAAGTTTTATTTCTCTTATGTGCTTGGAGATGGGGAATTCCATCAGCTGCGCACCCCGCATTCTATGTTCTCAAAAAGTTGATCGAATTTGGCTCTGATGACCCAAAATTTGATCGATTGTTGTGTTATGCATTGGATGTTTATGTTGCCGACTTTCTTTCTTTCTTTCCTTACTTCTCTTCTCCTTGTCTCTTTTGCCATGTGCTCCCGCCTGTACGCGGGAGACTGGATACCTCTTGTCTTTCTATGGAGTTGGTTTGTTCTTTCTATGATGAGCGCTTGTGATCTTTCAAATTAGTCAATGTCAAAAAAAATCTCGAAATGACCTTGCCTCCGAAAATAGTAGATAGCCCGTAACTAGCCATTCCCATTTCAATAGTTCGTTTTAGCCTGTTCCTTTGGCACCAGCCCATCCCAGTTCAGCATCTCCCATCGCGTAACCTTGTGGAGGCTATGCGGTAATGTGGCGTCTAGTCACCGAGGCATCCCGAGTGCACCTTGGCACGTTGACTTCGCTAATACATACACATTGGTAGAGTCACACCGGGGTTGGCTAAAGTATCACATAGGGAGCCATGCTATGGCTGTTTAGAAAAGACTGGGGCAGCCAAGTCAGGTATTTTTTTGGCACCAATTCACTGCTCTCAATTCTCCACACAAGCTTCCCCAAGACGAGCTAGCCCAACCGTGTAACGGGCTTGGCTAGTATGATACACCCCTGGTGTCAGAGGTCTAGGGTTGAGTGGCTCAAGACCAGATCCCAGGGGAGTATGTCTTACCCCAGATAGATAGCTGCTCTGAACTCTACCCTTCTACGTTATATGCTGGCCTAGCAGGAGAAGACATGTCCAAACAGAAATGATCGAAGCCAAATTCCTAGTTGCAGAAAGATGAAACAGAGGACTTGGTGTTCCTGGGGAGTGCATTCACCAGCCCTAAGCCGAACCAGGCAGCTCCTGAAACGAGTTCTCAGAATCCCGTAAGCCACATCGCTGCAGGGTTACGAACAATGCAACCATGTGCAAGGTGGAACAACTCACATAGCAGAGAATAGAAGAAGAAGAATATGCATAGCCCACTCCCACTGGACAGGTTTGCAATCCTGCCTATGCCCGTTCCCAAGGCTGGCGGCTCGACGTCACCTCATGTGGCCGCCTCCATTCGCTAGTATTTTTAGCTGGCGAGGGTTTCTGCAAAGCCATCATGAAACACCACAGGGGCGCCAAAGAACTCCCCTCGCACAAGCTTTGAACAGTTCCAGTCGAGAGGTCCAATCTAAGAAGAGGAAGAGGTGAAAAAAAAAGAAAGAAAGAAAGAAAGAGAGGTGAATCAATCCATACGAAACAATGCCGTCCCGTATTCGCGAGGGACAGAGACAGAAGCCAAAGCCGGACTACCCGGTACATACCTCGTCTTTTCACTTGCCCCTCTAGAACCCGGTCAAGTGGAGTATGCTGGCAGGTGGGCAGGATAGATCACGTCGCTGGATGGACACTATCGGTTACACAGAATGGAAGGTGGGACGCAGGAACAGGCTGGTCTATTTCTTTTCCCTGGGGGCTTAATCCTAATGGACCAGGGCTAGCCGTTCGCCGCGAAGTCGGTCAGGTATGTATGTACCTGTACTGTTTATCCGACGGCATTATTGGACCGTTAGGGGACTTGACGGGTTCCTTCTTGGCTCGAATCAAGCCCAGACAAGACGAGACCTCCGTTCAGGTAACCGACGCCACCCAGGGGAACGAGACAACCGACGGCCCCAGGTTCGGCGCCACAACCCCCTGGTCGGGTCTACCCCTGAAAAAGAAAACAATGGGTTAAGCAAAGTGAAGGTTTGCTGCCTTGTGTGTATCAATAAACGAAAATTGTATTATTGGACTTTGGACTTGCAGGTGAAGACCGTTGCCTGCTGAGGTTGCTTTTGGCGGGTGTGAATTATCACAGCGCTACGAGCGCGGATTGGACAATTGCAATGGCGCCCGGCGTTTAACTCCGCCGCTGTAGGGCTCCAATGTGATTGCTGATCGCTGATGCTGATCGCTGATCATTGATTGAATTCGTTAACCATAAAGCACGGGGCGGTCGGTAGTCACATTCAGCTGGGATTTCGTGCTGCTGCCAAAGGGACTGATCGCAGTGGGGAAACTCGGGCCAGTCGCCAACGAGAGAAGTTTCAGGGCGAGACGCCGGCGGCAAACTGACTTTCTGCAGTCTGATTTTCTTCTTCCGTACCCTGCAGGGACAGCGTTTGGAGGGGTTCTCTCCCTGGTCGCACTTTGCAGAAATGTCATTTGGGGAAATGCAAGACCCTGGGATCCATCCCGCTCGGTATACCCTCCATCCAATCCGTAGACCAGCCCTGTGGGGCTAAGTTCACGTTGCAGGAATGAACTTGACAATGCACTGTACATGTATGCACACGCAGTAACTACGTGAAGTGTCTCCGGAAGACTGCCACTGCCAGTGTCGACCATCATAACCCGATATCCCTACTGATGATCAGAGTCAAGCATCACACCATGCTTTCACATCCCGCTGCAAACGCTGTCGATCAGGCGGCTTTCTGCTGCACAGTGATTGCCATGCGTGGGGTTATTTTTGACAACCCCTGCAGCCGATTGGCCTGTGCTCTTCCTCTCCATGCTCCTCCATACTCGAGCGTAAGTTGTAACCTGCTCTCCTGTTGACGGATCGCGCCGGAGTAGAATCCTTTCCCAGCAGAAGAGGAAACCGAGCTTGTGTGTGGCTGTCGAGATGGGACCCTTGGCTGCAGCGACTCCAGTATGTTCCTGCAGCAGTTGTCTGTGTCCAGCGCGCTGAATGGATCTCCTGCACGGTGGTGGGCGCCATGCCGTTTCATCTACCCGGCCAGCTTCATGCCGATTGGAAGAAGCAACGCCCCCTCTGACAAGATGTCTTACCACTTGGCCCCCCAATACTAGCCCGATGAGCTGGGTTCGAAGGTCTCGAACGGCGCTAGCAGGTGGTGAAGGGAAGGGCAGGGAAGAGATGGGATGGCCGGAGACACACCCTTGGCGGTTAAGCTGCAGTTTTAAAGAAGGCTTCGCCCGCCCAGATTTCCACGATGGTGAATGCTGTTCAAGGACCCGGTCCATTGTCTTTTGTGTGTTTCGGCCTTGCTGGACCCTCTTTTTCTTTGTTCTTTCTAAATTTCTATATCTCGTGCTTTTCTTCTAATTCACTCAATTCTCCACTCGTCCAGGGGAGCGCCTTCCCTGTGCCACTCGCTGTTGTTTGTTGCTGTTGTTGATATTCACCTTCGAATTGTCACCTTCTCTTCTTCTCCCTTCTCCATCCCTTATTCACTTCTTCACCTTGAGTGAAAACAAAAGAGACTTCTTCTCTTCCTCCCTCTGGGCTCGCTTGTTGTGTTTCAACTTCTCTCATTGATTCTCTTGTCATTCGTTGACTGCTCTTCCACGATGAAGGGTGCTACTTCTTTCGCGTTTCTCGCCCTCCTGGCCGCAGCAGAGGCCACTACTGGGGTATGTTGAAAACTCTTAGGATGTGTTGAGATTGGCAAAACAGAAAAACAAGGGTTTGCATCATGTGCTAATATCTCTCTAGTACTGGGGCTCCGAGAAATGCTACTCTAGCCCGGGCCGTTCCCCCAACAAATGTAACGAGAACCAGCAACAGGGCTTCGACTGGTCGGACCTGGCTGATGGCTCGTTCTCGCAATATGGCGGTTTCGACTTCTCGGGCTTTTCTTGCAGCAACAGCTTTGGTGGAGCTGGTCTCTCCAAGCGTGGTGTATGTGTTGATGACCCACCTACCTCAGTTGACATTTTTATCCTAACATGTTCTATTCTAGCAAAAATGCATTACCGGTACTGCCTCCAAGGGTAGTGGCTCGAGCAGCAGCTCTAGCAGTGGCTTCCTGAGTGGCAGCTCGTCTGGTCCGTCCTTCTCTTGCGGTTCTAGTTCCGATGAGAATGCCTTCTCCGTCACTCATTTCCACATCTCCACCACCGAGGAGACTGATATGCACATTATCTACACCATGCCTGATGGTTCTTCCTGCCGCAACACTGCCTCTTGCTCGTCTAGTGGAACCACTATCGAGAATGACCAGTGTGGTGGTGCCACTTCGGTTTCGTTTGAGTTGCCTGAAGACAGCGAGCACGACAGCTGTGACTTTGGTATCTACACTATTGGCTTCGACTGCACGCCCGGTAACACCGCGACGACTTTGCCTACCGGCCCTGCTACCACCCCTGCGGCGTCTGTTCCTGGCATCTCGTCTCCCACCGTCTCCGTTCCTGCTGGAAGCACTGTCGTCTCTGTGCCTGGAAAGCCGGGCTCTTCTATCCCTCACAGCCCCTCTGTATCGGTTCCTACTGTCCCTGCGCCCTCTTCGGTTGCTGGCACCACCACTCCTGCTGCCAGTACCCCCGGAAAGTGGACTACATCGACTGTCTACACTACCAGCGAGATCACTGTTACCAGCTGTGCTGCCACCGTGACTGACTGCCCTGCTGACTCTACCACTGTCGTTACCTCCACCATCCCAGCTTACACAACTGTTTGCCCTGTCACCGAGACTACCCCCGCTGGAACTCCTCCTGCCGAGTCGACTCCGGCCGGGTCTCCCCCTGTGGATACTCCCCCCGTTGCAACTTCTCCTGCTGCATCGACCCCGGCTGTCCCAAGTGGAAGCTCGCCTGTCACCTCACCTGCGCCTCCCGCTGGTACTTCGACTCCCTCGGTGCCTGCTGGTGGTTCCTCGGTCCCTCCTGACTCGACCGTCACCGTCATTACATACACCACTGTCACTACTTGCCCGGTGACAAACACCATCACCACTGGTGGTTCTTCTATCGTTACCACTGGTACCACCGTCTCTACGGTCACCTTAACTTCCACCTCGACCATTTGCACTAAGTGCACTGGTAGTGCGACTACTGCCCCTGGTATCCCCGAGACCACCCCGGCTGCTGTTACAGAGACTACTCCAGCTGTCACCGTTATTACCTCGCCTTCTCCTGGGCCATCCAGCGTTGATGCTGGTTCGACCCCTGGCGTGCCTGAAGACTCCACGACTACCGTAGTGACCTATACTACCGTCACTACTTGCCCCGTGACAAACACCATAACGACTGGAGGATCTTCTATTGTTACCACTGGCACCACTGTTTCCACAGTCACTCTGACCTCCACCTCCACCATCTGCACTAAGTGCACTGGTGGAGCGACTACAGCTCCTGGTATCCCAACGACAACTCCCGCTGTCACCGAGACCACACCGGCTGTTCCTGGAATTACCACCAGCCCTGGAGAGACCCCGGCGCCGTCTCTTCCCTCCAGTGTTGATGCTGGTTCGACCCCTGGCGTTCCCGAGGACTCCACGACTACCGTGGTGACCTATACTACTGTCACTACCTGCCCGGTTACCAACACTATTACCACTGGCGGCTCTTCCATTGTCACCACTGGTACCACTGTTTCGACGGTCACTCTGACCTCCACCTCCACCATCTGCACCAAGTGCACCGCTAGCGCGACTTCTCCCGCGGGGACTGTTCCTTCTGGCACCTCGCCTGACTCCAGCTCCAGCCCAGCCCCATCGTCTCCTTGTCCCAACACTGTGCCTCAGTGCCTCAACACCTGGCTCACTCTGGCTCCCAAGTGTACTTCCAACAGCGATGCCTCGTGCTTCTGCCCCAACAAGGAATTCACAAACAAGGTCATTTCCTGTATCCAGGCTTGGGGTGGATCCAAGGAGGAGATTTCCTCTGCTCTGTCCTACTTTACCGGTATTTGTGCCCACTGGGTTGACCAGAACCCTGGCATTGTGACTGCAGTCCCGTCCACTATCACCTTGGCACCGCATGTCTCGGCCCCTGCTGCTACCCCTACCAGCGGCGCCGACGCTGTTGGTGGTACTGCTCCCCCCGGCGAAGTCACTTCTGCTCCTTCCGTCCCCTGCACGACTGTCACCTATGGTACTCGTACCGTGACTGTGCCCCAAGTCACCTTTATCACCAACACGAACACTGCCGGCGGTGCCACCCAGACTGTTGGCCTTGTCCCAGCCGGTCCCAGCGGTGCTTCTCCCGCTAATACTGGAAAGGTCCCTGCACCGGCTGCTGCTTCCTCTACCTGGGGCACTAGTGCTTACAAACAGCCTACTGCTAGTGCAGGCACCTCTCCCAGCGCCTCACCAGCGTTCAATTCAGCCTCAAGCATCTCGATCGCTTCCAGCCTTCTGATGGGATCTGTCGCTGCTTTCCTCGGCCTCCTCATTTAGACATGCCAATTTGTGACTTTGATTTACGGACCGTCTGCGCCGGCCCGATGTGACTTTTTATCTTCCATTTCTTTCCGACATTTTCTGTTTGTCAACTGCCCAGAACACGTTCTCATTTTCATTTCTCATATTGTTCCTTCATGCTCGTGCTGTATGGTATTTCGGACAGCGGGTACCTAAGGTACGATACACGATTCGAGCTGTGAACGGACTGGTTTCATGCCCACCACGAGGTATTTGATTTGTACTGTAATATTCACTCCCTAATCGCATGCAATAGACCTCGTGAATTCCATCTTCGAGACTTTGATTTTGATGCTTCCAATTAATTCTACTTCACGTTTTGACTATTTGACGTATATCCACGAGGGTAATCACAAGCTATTGTATACCCGCCCAGTTTACGGATCCAAGACGATAGAGTCGCAGTTATCCCCATGGCCGGTGCCGTCCTTTATGTCAATTATAGGCTGATCTTCCCATCGATCTGCGAGACTCCCTATCCTGCGGTTGGAGTTTGCAGAAGCAGAAATTGCGAACACGCGCGTCACGAAGACAATCTCATCGCCAACTTGTAGACCATTGATGAGATCGCGCTCGATTACAGGAATTAAACTCCTCTGGCAGGCAATGTTCGTGTTGGCATCCGGCTTAAGAACCTGTGCCTTGACAGATGAGTCCTTGAGCAAGGAGCCATCGGTCAATCCGCTGGAAAGACCAGTGGCGCCAGCTGAAGAGAGAAGTAATACCGATGTCGTGTCTTCGAAAACACCCTCAGTCCCGATATTAACCGTATCGTCCACGGTATCAAGAACAGGTAACTTTGAGCCATCCCGATATCGTCGACCTGGAGAAGCGAAGCCACCTTCAACAGTATGCAAGGTGCGCAGCGGGGAGTTAACTCGAATGCGATGGATTCGCACATGCCAGTCTGGCCATCTATCTGTAGGTGGAACAAGCGTCGTTTTGACCTCCACTTGCCTATCTCCCCAAGGAAACCATCTGACTGACGCGACAGAGACAGACTGAAGACCTCTACGCGTTTTTAGGTGGACTGTCGGGAATTCTGGCTCGAGGCATTTCCATTTCACAGCCCATGTCTCCGCACCATCTCTACTAAGCGCCAATGTGCAGTCTGGTGCGATTTGCTGAATCAGAGGTCCCGTAGGGACTGAGAAAGCAAAGCTGGAAGAGTACTCGAACTTGGAATACTTGGCTTGTGTTGCCTTCATCGGCCAGGCGACGAATTGTGCAGGAGACAGGCAGAAATGATGATTGCCCGCTGGGTGATTACAGAGTATCTGCCTGGGGGCAGGCACAAGTTGTGGCTGGAAGAGTGCAGAGGGATATGGTTCTTCCTCTGATTCCCAGAACTCGCTGCCTTTCGCAAGGGAAATTGCAATCAATGTTTTGAGACACCAATAGGGAGATTGCGGAGAGTTATAGTCCTCGCTCATATACATATTCCTATAGGGATGGTCAGTCTCGAAATGGATATTTGTTCAAGATTAAAAGAGGCTCACTCACGGATATAGCCAGCCGATACTCAGTGTTCCATCTTGATAAAATATATCATTTGAATGATCTGCCCACCATCGAAGATGGCGGAGGAGGAAGCCCTTAACCTGGCCTGGAGTTGACAATGGCCATGGCATGTCTGGCACAGGGCTAACTGCCAGCGCAGAAAAGAAGGCACCACATGAGAAGCGATACGTTAGAGATCGACCGAACGGGATGGCGGATCCTAAGTAAATTAGCCATGGCTTTCATAGTTGGGGAATCAACATACCACCTGAGTCGAAATACCGCCAGAAAGAAGCACCAAAGTCCCGTGCCTGCTGCCTATAGTGAGCAACTCGACCGGGATCGATATCCTCTGCATATTTGGCGAAGAGTAACTGGCTAAACTGAATGGCGAAGCTGCCAGAGTAATAGTCGACTTGGCGACCTTTGCCAATTGCGTCGCGGCGTCCCACTCGTTCAAATTCCAGTGCTTCCTCGTTTTCTTCCTCTTTGGAGAGCCAAGGACCGTCACCAGACCAGCCATCTTCAAGGTAGAACGAATCGAGAATTGCGAGATCTGCCTTCATCTCATCGAGCACTTCGCCGGATGGAACCCCGCACACCTTGATCAATGCAAGATTGGAAAACACACGAAACCATCGCCAATTATTCGGCGGCATTTTCTTCCCATGCATTCCACAGAGCCACGCTGTGATGTTCTGCCGTGTTTTCTCGTCGCGGCTGTGGAACAGCTTCTCCGGGGCAGCGAGGAGCGCAAAGCTGACGACTTCGGCTTCGACCATTCGCTGATCCATGTCATCGATTGCCCCCCAATACTCTGGACTTTTGGGATCTGTGCCAGCAGAGAACCCCAAAATCCATGGCTCGGTTGCTTCCTGGATCACTGTTGCCAGAGCAGATTCGGTCGGATCATCCTTTGCAATGGAAGACTCCAATTGGAGAAGTGTCGCGACTGCCCACAAAGGTCGGACGAATCCCTCGATCTGGGCGGCTGTTTCGTCGAAATGAACACCTGTCGAGATCGGTAGACGAATGCGACCTTTGTTATTCGAGAAATAGGGCGTTAGCGGACGCAACAGCGCCAGGGCCGCGGTCGCCACGTCCTGCCTTGTGCGAAACGCATTATCTGAAAATCCATTTAATGGAGGCATAGCAGCATAACAATCTGCCAAAATGCAATTCGGTTGAGTGAAAGGTTGATTGATTGATATTTTACCCCTCCAAACGTACATCCCACCCAAGCTTCGGGGCCCGGGCAAAGTCTCGGGCATCGGGCGAGATATCGGCCGCTAGCATCAGTGACAGCTCGGCGCATTCACTCGTCCGAGCTGGGAAGGTAACATTGATTGAAAATATATAGGCATGACCTCGCAAATTTTCGAAAGAATACGCGAATCATTCGTTTCTCTTCGTGTCCCTGATCTTCCACCATGACTGTCTGCACCGCAACGGATCATCTCAGTGACAGTTCGGATTCGAAAAGCCCCGAAATGACAGAAGATCACAGCTTTACATCCGTGGAGGATGACGTTTTCGGCAAATCGAAGGGATCTGAGACTCATCTGTCGCAACCCCTTGATATGCGACTGCGTGAACTGTACAGCAACAATATTACGGCCAAGATCCTGCGAGCAGCCGACACATGTCTCGAAAACAACGTAAGATTGACCATGCAAGAAATCAATTTGTTCAAAGTGAATGATAATAACAACTTCATTTTAGAATCCTATTACTGCTTATCCCGAGTACGTCCCGCAGTCTGGCCCAGACGCTGGGAAGTACTATTGTCGCGAAGCAGACTTTTGGACGTGCGGCTTCTTCCCCGGCTCGATATACTCTCTTATTGAGCGCTTGATCAAGTTTCCACAAGCAACAGATATAAACGGGGACACATCCTCCGTTCTGAAGAAGTTGCATAAATTGGGTGAGATTTGGTCCGAACCAATTCACGAGATGGGCCTCCGTACCGATACCCATGACATGTCGTTCATTATCCAGCCTTCAATGCGGCCCCGTTGGGAGCTTTTCCACGACGAGCGTGCGCTTTCGACCATTATTACTGCTGCTGAAAGCCTTTATACGCGGTACAATCCCAAAGTGGGCGCCATTCGCTCATGGGACCAGCTGACGCAAAAGGGTGTGAATATCACATCCATGGACAAAGACTTCTTGGTTATCATCGACTCGATGTGTAACCTCGATCTCCTCTACTATGCCGCAGCACATACTGGCAATGAGAGTCTTTCTTCGGCGGCCACCACACATGCCCATAAGCTCTTGCGTGCCCATCTCCGCCACGAGACCGGAAAATATTCCTATCGCGCGGGATATGACGGTCCTCTCTTCAGCACAGTCCATGTCACCAATTTTGACCCTAAGACTGGCGACTTCAAAGAGGCTCGCACTGGTCAGGGATACGCAAAGGATTCAACTTGGGCTCGAGGCCAAGCATGGGGTATCCTTGGCTATGCACAAACTTTCCAGTGGACGGGCCATAAAGAATTTCTTACGGCTTGTTGTGGACTAGCTGAGTATTTCCTTCTCCGATTAGAGATGTCGCCGAGCTGTGTTGAACGGAGTATGAGAACCAATGTCACTCACAACACTTCTTCAAGTCGTACTTGTGGGCGCTTTGTCCCACTGTGGGATTGGGATGCTCCAATCGATGAAGCAAATCCGCTACGCGACTCTTCCGCAGGAGCGATTGCTGCAAACGGGATGCTGATATTGGCGCAAAGTTTACTCGCCCGTGGTGAATATACACAGGGCCGTCGATACCTTGATGCTGCGCTATCTCTGGTTGAAGATCTCCTTGCCTTTTCTCTGGCAGAGGAGAAGGCATCCGTAACGGTTCAAGGTGGTCAAGTATCAGTGGAAAATACACAGCCTAATTCTACATTTGACGCCATTTTGAAGAATGCAACTGCAAACTACAATGCTCTTGATCATCGCCGTTACTGGGATCACGGGCTGGTATATGGGGACTATTATTTGATCGAATTTGGAAATCGCTTGCTTCGAATGGGGCTTGTCTGATTCGCCAGTATTACTTGGTTATATCATAACTTTATCAATATAGAATGTCTGCTTTGATCAAATAAACAACCCTGTGCAAATTTATAATGCTTCATCCCATTCGCTCCACTTGTCCATTTCCACTCGGCAAGTGACCTGCTGCTCCTGCGTTCACCGATGCCATGGTATTTGTGAACATCATATCTTCCAAACTGATGACGCGATCCATATCCATGAATCTCTGATCAAGAAGAAGATAGGAGATATTGGAAAGTTCATCCGCTTGGTGACCATTGACTGGGTAGCTCAAGATGGACTGGTCAAGTTGTGTATTGGCATGTTGAGGAGTAACAAACTCATTATGATGGCACCATTGCGATGCAGTGTGAGACACTCCTGTGTCAATATCCCCCGCCAAGTTTGAATGGGCAATATTTCTTGGTGAGCTTTCAGGGTACTGCTGATGTTGCTGGACGAGTGGAGAGCGGGTAGATGCCACAGATCCAGTTGTAGACGGGGCGTAATGATTCGAGACGACAGTGGAGTATCCCAGTACGTCTACATTGAAATTTGGAGCAGCTAGACAGCGCTGGTGAAGATCACGGAGGTGATCTGCATAGGTACTAGCTAGACAATGGCATGGTGATGAAGTCGGTAGAGCAGATCCGCGCCATCGACGGGCCATCTCTTCAAGACTATCGACAAGATACCAGAGCTCTTGCGGAAGTTCCGTATTGTAGTAGCGCCAGTGAACTGCCGGCATCTTTTAATAACGAAACTGTGAAAGGGAGAAGAGTGCAGATCTTACCTAGCAGGACACGAGCAGCGACAAATACGCAGAAGACAAATTGATTGGAGACAGGATGAACTGTGGGAGTATTGTCCAAATATTTAGCGGTCATATTCTGCACCTCGATCGCGGCGTTTTGGCAGGTCTCGGCGCTGCAGACACTGGGAAGTCGAACGATATTCGCCCATTCCGCAGGTGGATATCCTATGCGCTGGTGCAATAGAATCATCGATGTATTGTGGGTGACATGCGCGAGAGTAAGATTGGGATCCATATTAACTAATGTCGGTTGACGCGAGATATTTGAATCCCTCCATTTCTGAGGGAGAAACATTTTCCAACTGGGCCGAACGTTAGCAGCCATAAGAAAGGTATCGATGTATTTCCTTACTGCACAAGTCGAAGATCCAATTCCTTGAATCGGGTAAGCCAGCTGCTAACCTCACGTCGGTCATGGAAATTGATCTTTTGCTGAAGGAAAAACGTTGTTACTCGACTTAAGGATTCCGTTGCCTCTATACAATAAGCGAAAGCCCCCACTGTTGACATATCTGGCTGTGTTGTACCAAGAGGCGCCGATTGCGGAGAGCCATATTGTGCTGGGGATTCTGTTGGTGACTCGGGGCTCTTGGGAATGCTAGAGTACTGCGCTGGCAGGAAAGCGATCGAATTTCCAATTCTCGCTTCTGATCGGTCCCAAATCCCGAAGAATGGTGTCGTCGCTTGTTCTTCCCGGTGCCAAAGCCCACCATCAGCAGGAAGTCGTCTATGCACATCGTCTGCAGTAAGGCTGGTATTCCAGCTATTTGATAAGAGGTTAGGTATTTTAACAGGTTGCGATTCAGAGTCAACATCACTAGAACTTGAAGGTGTAGACATACCCCGTTGCGACTGAGCAGAATCTGTCTAAATTAAATATATTCCAGAATACTCGCCGTCTTTCCTCTTCTTCCACCCATTTACGGGAAGGGGGTAGGGATAGTAAGGGCTTGAGTAATCTTTGCGTGTCATGATCTTCATCTTCGACGCTAAGTCGAAGGTATTCCACAGTTCTCGTCAGGGATCCGACAATTGACCAAGCTCTGGAGGTATTTCCATTGCCAATCTAGAGACCAATTAATAATTCCGGTACATAACTATTGACTGGTGGAGCCTCACTTACATCGTCAAAGGCAATAATTATTAAGGCTTGCAGGTTCTCCACCGAAAGGTTATCCATAGCTGTCAAAACAACGATGCTCCTCGACCTCTTGGCCCTCGACTCAGCTTCAGTTTCCGAAATACTGTTATTATCAGAGCATTGAAACCGGATAGCTGCCACTACTATGGCGTGGAGAATGACAACCAGAGATCCTCTTTGGTCCGGATCATGCATTCGACGCCGGAATCTTGTTTCGTGTATCATGGGAATCCAAGGGTGGATTCTCTCAAAGTATGTATTCACAACTTCTTCGAGTAGCTCTGGGGCAGGCAGACTTGAGGTAGCCTCCAGGTCCTCCAGAGGCAATTGAAGCTGAATGTTTGGATTGCCGCATGTGTCGACTCTTCGTCTCTTCCGTGGCTGGTGCGCGAGAGGCGAATCCAATGACCCATCGCGCTCAGAGTTTGGCGATTGTTGAGAGATACGCTCAGAGGTTGCGTCGTTAGTCGTGCGAGTATTCCGGCTGTTGAATTTGCACAGCTCCAGACAGACCGTTGAGAGCAAGTTTACTACCCCATCAAAGCGGCCATTCTCAGGGCTTGGTGGTTGGTATCCACCTCCAATGGGGCCATTTTCTCTTGCCTGAACCTCTCGAAGTGCATTTTCAAGGACCTCTAGAAATCACATTTATTATAATTAGACTCGGATCATGCGTAGTACGAGGTTTTTCTTACCGATTCGGCGGCTCAGGCCTTCAACCGCCCCAGTTTTCAATCCCGGCTTGCTCTTTCTGGTGTCATAGAGACATGGTGAGCCTAGTCGCTGACATTGGGAGCATGTCGGGGATTCCCTGGAGCATTTCAACTTGCGCCGCCGACAGCCTTGACATGATGGTCGGTCTTGGTCAGCTCCTGTGGCACTTGTCTCTTCGGTTTCGTTAGTCGGGTCCATCAAGCCGTTGTGCCGCTCTTTGTCCAAGGCAATGATGCATCAATGCTCTGTCACGCAAAGGGATGGATAACAGGACACGATGAGAACCCATTCTCCGCGAGATCGGCGTTGCATGATCCGGAGACTGTGGGGATTGGCGGGTTTGTAGAAGTGCGGGGGAATCCAGAGCCCCGGCGTCGGCCTTTCGCTGGATCTCAACCCGACCGTCGCCCCGACGCCCGAGGTGTGCCCGCCGGACCTTTTCCCATTGTGGAAATCTACAAGATTCAACAATCTGCAAGAACAGCCCGGTTGTCATTTGGTACTACTAACAAACTATATCCATAATATAGTAAATCATCAAACGCGTTCCACCTGCTCCACCGCTGATTTAGTGTCCCTCCCCAAGGCCACAGCATTCTCTGCATTAATATCAAGTCCCAATTGCTTCATGGCATTCGCCCCGGAGAGAGCGTTTGGTCCGTCGAAAATCTCAGCAACCTCCTCCAAACCACGGTTTTTGGTTTCGGGGAAAAACAGGAAAATGAGCGTGAAATTGATGGCAATCACGACGACCCACACAATGTAATACCGCCATGAGATGGCCTCCATTGCAACAGGATTCGCGAAGCTGTTATATAGACTGGCCAGATTCCCTGTCAACTGGTAAAGCATGGCGGCTTTAGAGCGTAAGGAGTAAGGAACCACTTCCATGATGTATGTGGGTGCGACAGGCGAACATGCGTGATAGAGTGCTTGGTAAATGAAGATCATAGCCAAAACAGCACCGGCATAACTGTGATCCTGGAAGTTCTTTTTCTCGTTGATAGCTGAGCAAATGGTCCAAATGATATAAGCGATTCCCATGCCACCCATTCCAAATAAAAAGAGGCCGCGGCGACCGGCACGATCCACAAGTGTTGCGAAGAAGCAAGCTGAAACCAGACTCCAGATTGACATACAACCGTTGAGGGTAAGCTGGGTCTTGGAATCGGTGATTCCGATTGAGTTCAGCACCTCTGGAAGATAATATGAGATTAAAGCATTCCCGGACCATTGCAACATCGCGGGGATATACAGCGCCAGGAAAAGTCGGTGTCGGTTGCCTTTCGTCGAGATCCATTCGCCCCAACGCGACTTTTTCTGGATCTTCTCCATTTGTAGCGTTGCAGTAATCTCTGCCATTTCAAAATGCGCAAGACGAGACTGGGGATCACCGTCACCATGATAGCGGATAAAGATATCCAGTGCTTCCTGCCCGCGTTCCTTGTAGATCAACCAACGCGGAGACTCTGGGGCGAAAAGGCTAAGAATTGCCTGTATTATGGAGAAGACACATTGAAGAAGACTGGGTAGTCTCCAACTCCATGACGAGGCCATGCGAAATGTGCCGTACGTGGCCCATGCTGCAATCAGAGACCCGAGTGGCCATGAGACCAAGTAGAAGGAGACGAGCTTGCCTCGGTGGGTTGGATAGGCAACTTCTGAGAGTAAAGGGGGCGCAGCGACAGAAACGATGCCCAGCCCGAATCCAACAAGAAATCGTGAGAAGACAAACATTCCGTAGTTGGCCGATGCAGCCTGGATAACCGAGCCGATGACAATGAGGATAGACCCGCCACAAATAGGATATCGTCGGCCATACTTGTCGCAAAGCTGAGACGATATCAGGATAGAGATTAATACGCCTCCCGTGGGACCAAAGGTCATTGCACCAAGTCGAGCTCCCTTCGGATGTCCGAAGAATTGGACCCATTCCGGGAGTGCCTGCATTCCGTTGATCATGCTGGCATCAAAGCCTTGGGCGGTTTGAGTAAGAAGGGCACACAGAAGCAATGTATTAAGCTGGATGAGTCGCCCGTCCCTCCACCATGGCTTGCTGCGTTTTGGGATGACATCTTTCAAGACGACGCCGGTGAAGTCGTAGGCGGATAGCTCACCCTCTGGTGTTGAGTCGTGTTTATTCATTTTTCGGTAACCTTGGAAGGGTCACAAGCATTGTGTTGGGGTTTGAACGATGAGACGACTGATATATAGATTCCTCTTTAAAAGGACTGGACGGTTGCTGCCCCGAAATATCGCGCGGGCTCCGGTCCAAGTAATTGGAAGAGGGCAGGGGGTAGAGGGCATTGCATGAGCCTTGCTAACCGCGTTATTTTTTCCGGCCAAATTAATCCAGGCTAATACTAGTCAATTCTAGGGAATGCTAAACCATGGCATGGATTCGCATTCTGTACCCCGCGTTTTTAGGGTTTGCATCGGCTTCGGCGTTGTTGTCGGCCGGTAATTGAGCCGAATGGCTCTTAATGAATCCCATTCTAACACAGCGCCTGATTGTAAGGTTGGATCTTTTCGATTTTTTTTTTAATTTTTTTTTCTTCTTGAGCTTCGAAATCAACAGACATTTTTCTCCGGTCGGGTATCCCAGTCAACACCGTAGTGGATACTTCCGTACCTGATCATCCTGGGTGCTTTCTAGCATCTGAATTCAAAAATTGTTCGGATAACTGCCAAGAAGTTGCTCATGGGCAAAGATTCACCATATATGCTCTCTCTTTACAGCTCTTTAGTTCGGTGAGTATATGGTTTAAATATCCGACATCTTAGATGATTGGCTCTTCATTCTTAACTATCATGCTATTCGATGGAAGACTGGCACGACTCCCCTGTCTTTATTTGCATTATCTACAAGTACACTCCATCGATTTCAAATGTCTGTACTGTACCGCTCTCAAATGAAGTTGAGAAGCTCTGGCCATTGATAGCAATGTCAGAAACAGGAGCATAGAGTTTGTCACTGGCACTATCTGTCACCCAGCTCCGGATTTTGGTACCATCAGCAGGGACCTTGGAGAAGCCAGATAGGTCAAAGCTGAAGGTAGTTTCTTCATCCCAGTTGGCAGCGACAATAGTCAAAGTATGGCTGTTTTCGTCGATCGCTGGAACAGCATTACTTGAATCGGTCTCAAGGAGCTGCATACCAGGCCGAATATGGCGAGTGAATTGGGCGAGCTTATAGTATTTTTCGGTCGCGTTTTTAAGAGACCTGGCAGAGATGTCGGCATCAATAAGGCCCCAGTCAGATCCATCAAGGAACTGCCATTGTACCCAAGCATCAGGTCGCAACAATCTCAGATCCAGCATAATGTTTTGGACCATAGTATCCCCAGTTCCATCATTGTCACCATATTCGCTATCCCACACTTTCTGACCGATATCACGGGCGAGCTTTTGAAGATCACCGCGTGGTCCACTTGAACCTGAGTATCCATGCGTATTCATCCGGCCAATGTCTGACTGCTGTATAGATTTCCCGATCGTGTTCCAAGAGTCCAAAGCCAATTGGTATGAATTTTCATCGGATGCAGCAATGATTGTCTTGTCTAGGCCGCGAGATTTCATTTGGTCATGCAAAATTGGAATTATCGCTTTCTGTGAGTTGGCGTCAATATAGCATCCTTCCTGGGTACCCGACGATTTCCACCAGTTGGAAGAGGGTTCGTTGAAGGGTTCTATCGAGTCGAATGTGATATCCCAGTTGTCCTGTGCGTATTTTGCGATAGTAGAGAGGTAAATAGCATGATTCTCGTACTGCGACGAGGGCAGATTGCTGCCGCCATTGTCCCCGCCGCTGGGGTTATGGTTGTTCAGTTGCCACCACATTGGTGAGTTGGAGAAAAGCTCGAAGATGTTGGCACCTCTTTCTTTCGCTTTCAACATCATAGCTCTCTGGTTGCCATCGACTGTCCAGTTCCAACTAGAAGACCTGGGGTCGGGGTTCAATCCATCGAGCCAGTATCCCTCGATCTGTTTCGTAGATGGGATATTCGCTGATGCTGACATAGTAACAGAACCGTTGATTGTATTCCACGAACAGGCTCCTGCATTGTATCGGACAATGTTCAGGCCTAGCCCGGGCAATGTTTCATCACCGGGCTCCCAATAGATTGAGTCTCGGGTGAATACAATGTCGGCCAGATCATCTCTATCTCCGAAAGCCTTTGCCCACCATGCAAGAGACACTCCCCAACCTTCCCAAGTTTCAGGATAAAGATTAGTCGTGATGCTGACTTTCTGGTCTGCTCGGGCAATGGGCAAAGCGAGTGCCCACAGGAAGACCACCGGGGTCGCAAATCTGGAGAACACGCCTGGCATCACGGTCGATAATAGTATGGAAAGTGAAAGGGAGAAGAACTTGTTGGTTTGAGTACGAAAAATTGATCATACAGTGCGTAGCATCTGGTATTTAAAGTTCAAGGCACACGCTGGTCTGCAGAAGCCTGTTTCATGCTGGCCCGGGCAGAGATCTATCCGATCAAAAGCCCGAGGACGGATAAATAAAAACACACGGACTCAAAAATGAGCCACAATAACGCAACTTTATTAAGACATGCATGAAAACTGGGGAATCTGCGGAGTAAATGCGGGCCACGGAGTCGGCCATACTTCTCGTCCGTGAATGCATAAATCGTTCATGTTCGAGTTGCTGGGGTATCTGAGAAAACCCGCGATTATACTCCAACTCCCAAAACTTTAGATCGCTCCAAGTCCTTTGATATCGAACACAATTTGTTAGAAACTAATGAAAAGGCTTTGTGTCGATGATTTAAAGCCCAATAAAGGGTCACATGCTGCGTTACTTAGCTATTCACTAATCGTCCCCTATAAAATTGGTTTTTGTATTTCATCCCCAGTCCACGTAGTCTACGAATTAATATTTCTTCCGCTGGTCGATCCCATAAGAATAATGTTTAAACCCGCCCCGATATACCTCTGCTTGTTGAATCATCTCTACACTTTGATTGGGGAACCCCGCCTAATACCCCACCACCCTTGGCATTACCCCGCACTAGGATAAGCAGTCCCTAAAATCATCGGCAATACAGGCACCACCACAGACACACAGTTCAAAATCCAAAATTACTTCCAAGATGTCTTCTCACATTGTTAATTCGGCATGGAAAGTGATACCGATGTTTGAGTCCCGTTCGATTCCCCACACAGTTGAATTCTATACCAAGAAGCTTGGATTCGAGCTTGCTAGCGTTAAACCCGAGCACTGTGAATCTGAGCCATACTTCTGTTCGGTGTTTATTGGAAAGAAAGCAGAGGCAAACTTTTATTTTTCGAAAGTTAGCACCGAAAGTTTCAGTCCGTCACAGGCGATGGTAGCTCTAGGCACGTCCCAGTTGGATGAGTTCTACGTTTATCTGAAGGATATTCCTGGTATTGAATTCGATGAGGATATTGAAAATAAGCCATGGGGATTCCGACAGTTCACAATCAAGGACAACGACGGAAACCTGCTTACCTTCTTCAAATTTTTAGAAGGAGGTAACCCAGGTGAAGAATAGGTGTGGGGTTAAAAGATGATTAAATGTTCCGGGAGAGAATTCTGTGCGTTTCAATGCCCTATGACAAGTTGCAATAAGTAAGCAATATATCAAGCGTGCGGGGTGCGATATTCCACTGCGCGACCCGCCCTGCTTCTACCTGCACCCACGGATTAGCCTACACCATGTCTTTCAAGTTAGAGGTCGCTCAAATTGAAGACTTACCGAAAATTATCGCTGCTGAATGGAACTCTTTCGAGAACCCCCCGGAGCCAATATTTCGTTTATACTGCCCAGTGACAGGGGCTGGCCGTTCGAAAGATCTAGCCGACAACATAGCCCAGCAACAAAAAAGCTTCATTTCCCAAGACTCGAATATGGAAATATCATGGATCATGGCTATTCAGGATGGTCATATTATAGGAGGGGCTCAGTGGGTCTTCATAGCCCATGATTCCGCTGTGGAGGCAGATATAGAATCCTTAGCAAACCGTCATCGAGAAGACGGAGCTAGGGTCTTTGCCACCGAATCATTTAAAATCCTTCGCGAAAAGGCGAGGAGCGCTAGAGAAGAGTTAAGAGGGCCGCGGCCATACGCCTCTCTGGGAACTTTCTTCACTGCCCCAGAGTATCGAAAAAATGGAGTAGGGTCTCTTCTCATGCAATGGGGATTGCTACAAGCAAACGAAAAAGGCATGGATATTTGGATTGAGGCTGTTCCATCTGCGGTCTCATTTTATGAGCGCCATGGGTTCATTCGCCAAGAAACTATCCATCTGAGCCCTGAAATTCCTACTGGTATGTCAGAACACGATAAAATGGAGTGGGATATTGCTGTGGGATTATTCCTTCCAATCACTGCAGTCATAATGTGCCGAATAGCCAAGCTCACGTAAAGAGCGAAATATGAGTTTTCCCCATTAGCAATATGTTTTACTTGGCAGACTTGACAAACAAAAGAATCACAGTTAAATTCATTGATATACTTTGGCATTTCTGCAATAAACCCCCTCAATGAGTGTGTGTTTCCGAATAGCTGGTTCCTTCATTTGATAGAATCATTGCATTTGAAACCAGTATTAAGGATTCTTATCAACGACCTGTAGGTTTTTGATTTGGAAAAGTGTTGCTGGAGATGATGTGTAAGCTTCAATAAATTTCAACTCTATTACGAAACTTACTGCCTGTTGGGCCTGGACTGCCACTACTGCCCTCCATCTGCAGGTCGATAATGAGGTTTAGTGGCTGACCCACAAGGCCAGACGCGTATTGGGTTGTTATAAGAGTTCCGTCCAGATAGAAGTTGACGCTAACGTTACTGCCATCTTCATCACGCAGCTCCGCCAAGACTGTATGATAATCGGATGGACTCGGGTATTCCACATCTTTGGCTTGGACCTCGCTCGAGGAGTTGAAAGTGTTGAAACTAATGTCACCAGATCCCTTCCATTCAGCTACATCAATTTCTGGGGGCCATGAATTCACGCCGTTCAACCAAAATGCAGGCCAAGTGCCTGTATCCACTGGAGCGATAAAATCCGCTGAGAAGTCCAAGCCGCCGCCGGCTTCGACGGTGAATTGTTGCTTCGCGTAAACGGTTCCAGAGTCGTACGCGTAGTCCGATGCACCTGTGTATGTAGCGTTCAGGGTGAGGGTACCAGCATCTGAGATAACCGAATTGGATTCTTTCATGATAGCAGCCCCATTATGAGTATCGCCCCAGGGATAGTTATAATTGAAGTATTCCGTAAGCGATGAGGATGAGTCGAAGCATGAAGTTGGAATAAGAGTGCTGTCACGTTTTGCGAGGCTGTACTTGTCACCCGGCAGTGCCGAGACTAAGTGTGGGAGAACAGCAAGAAGCAAAGCTGAAGAATGCATGATTGATAACTAAGATCAATTCTTTTTATTCTCTCTTTGCTTTGATGGGATATATGATTTGGAAGAGTTCTTTGCCATCAGGTCTCACGGAAATTATTTCGAGTGCACTCTTTTATACCCTACATATTGTGTTTCAACATGAGACAGCTTGGGATGGACATTGATCTGCACGCTTTTGAAATGATACCATCCGTCCGTCTGTCTCCTGAAACAGGAAATCGAGATGCACATCGCTCCTAAAATATTAACCGAGGTGCTCTACAGTACACTAGTAACGTTTATCTTCACTCATTGACCAAAATGGCTCGGAGATGGGGTATGTCTCGGGCACTCATGCAAAATGTCCGTAGCTTCAGGGCCCTGCTATTCTCAACTTTGGATATGCCCTATTGGCGGAGACTTTGATCCCACCGGAGCTCCCCTGGACGGGGTTACATTGCTACCCCGCGATTTATTTTCTGCACCGTGATCACTTAACCGTGTACTTGCAGAAACGGGAGACGTAATGATGTTATAAAATATGGCCCAGAGAGTTTAAACCTCGAGCAGCAAGGGGCACTAGTTAATTAGGTGAGATGGACTGCCCACCCTGATTGTCTATGTGGGCTGGTTTGTTTCAAGACACCGCGGTCGCAGAGACAGAACAAGATAGATCATCAATCCACCTCGAGTGCTCGGACTTGGCACTTCCGAGGCGCGTGGAGCTGCCAGCCTTCGACAAATGCACAATGGAAATCGGCCACACATTTTTTTTGCAGAGATTTGGTTGAAAGTCATATTTGATGATATTGACATTTTACACATAATAAGCTGTGCACTTAATTTCCACAATAATTTCTTCCCTTGGCAATGCTCGCACTTCAACCGTTGTCCTCGCTGGGGCCATATTGCGATCGGGCCAAATTTTATTCCACTCAGCGTTCATGCCGGTATAATCATCTTTCATATTTGTAAGAAAGACAGTCGCATCAACGACATCACGAATGCTTGCCCTCTCATCTGTGGCCCCTTGGATGATCGCATCGATGTTGGACAGCACGGCTGCGGTCTGCTGTCGGATGTCGAGAGCGACAGTACCGTCGGCTTGTGGGGTAGCACCCAAAAAGGTGCCATCGCCGCGCCGGGATGAAGTCCCCGAAACGTAGACATATGATCCCTTTCCATCAGAAGACTGCACGGTACGTGCGTGTGGGTAGTTGGCCAACCCTTGGGCATGGGTAGCAGGGCGGAAGTAGGGGGTACTTTGCGACATGTTGAATTCAGCCGTGTCAAGTAATATCATGGATAATGAAAATAAGAAGCAGTAGAGTGGTTGAATTTAATTTGAAAGACGCACGATGTCCAATGGATCCTGATAAAAGGATCAAATTCGCTCCTAGTCGGGTTTACTCTTTCACGGGGTTCGGATAGATCCGAGCGGCTCGACTCAGTGCCCTACGTCACTGCCTCGGCTTGAAGTATACTCGGCTCCTGAGCAAGATGAGGATTACCGGACATGAATGGTGCGCAGATTGGTAAATACATCCCGACTGTGAGCGCCACCCTCTCTTCCAATGCCGGATGACTTCATTCCTCCAAATGCGGTGCTCAATTCTCGCACTAGCCAACAGTTCACCCACACCAATCCAGCATCGAGTCGCTCCCCGATTCGGCGCATCCGAGACACATCCTGAGTGAGAAGAACGCTAGAAAGCCCATTCGGATTGTCGTTCGCTAAAGAAATCGCTTCATCCTCCGTGCCAAAAGGACAAATCGAGACGACGGGCCCGAAGATCTCCTCGCGAATCAACCGACTATCCGGGAGGAGATGGACCAGTACTGTCGGGGTTATCCAGTAACCATGGCTGGTGTCTTCTTCAGGGACTCCACCCGTGAGGAAAACCGCATCTTCTTCTCGTGCTTCTTGTAGATAGGACCTGACCTTGGCATAGTGTTCTCGTGAAACGATGGGTCCGATGGTCTTTCCAAGTTGGTAATTCTTCTTCGTATATTCCACAAAAGCAGATACAAACTTGTCATATATTTCACTGTGTACGTAGATTCGAGAGCCACACAGACAAATCTGTCCGCTGTTCTCGAATGCAGCAGATGCGGCCAGAGGCACTGCCTGTGCCAAATCGACATCATCGAAGATCAGAGTTGGATTTTTGCCTCCAAGCTCCAGTGAGAGGTGTTTGCCGATATCAGTGACTGTATCTCGTCGAATTTGAATGCCGGTGCGAGTTCCACCAGTGAATGAAATCCCTCGCACGCGCGGCGACTTCACGAGTGACGAACCTGCACCAGGGCCATCTCCAAATATGATGTTCATAACACCTGGTGGCAGCTTTGCTTGTCGGAACACTTCTGCGAGTACTGAGGAAGAAGTTAGTTCAAATACTTTTCATAATGGGATCTTATCATGAAACATACAAAACGCTGAAATACTTGTGACCTCACTAGGCTTAGCCACGCCTGTGCATCCAAATGCGATACAAGGAGCAATCTTCCATGTGAGGAGATATAGGGGCATGTTCCATGGCGAAATGAGCCCAAATACTCCCACGGGCGACCGATGTTCATATGTCAGAGTACTCGGCTGCCCATCAACAAAGCGGACAGATCCCTCTTCATGTAATATATATGTCGCAAAATATCTTAGGGGTTTAAAAAGTTGTTAGCACTATCAGTTTTAAGAGTACTCGAAGGTGCTTCTTCGGGTCGGCCACGTAGGTACTAACCGGAAGTTGGAGATCGCACGCTCCACCTCCATTCTGGCTCTAGCAAGTGTCTTTCCTTGATCGATGCTTTCCCATACCGCGAACATCTCTTTTCTGTCGGCGATAATAGATGCGATGCGTATCAAAATATCTGATCTTTCTTGTCGAGAAGTCTGCGACCAAGATGGGAATGCCTGGGCGGCCGCGTCTACGGCAAGATCCACTTCGGACCCAGTACTGCGCGGAAGATGAGCCAAAAGCTCCCCGGATCGAGGGTTGAATGACTCTATCAAAGTGCTTGTTTCGGAATGGCAATGGAACTCGTTATTTATGAAGTTTTGTAAACGAATTGGCTTTCCTGCAAGACTTGCCAAGTACGAGCTGGCGCTCTCTGAGCTATCGAGCTCCCATAGCTGTGAAACTGCATCCATGCCGATACCGATGATCCTAAATGGCTTGAAGAAATATCAAAAAAGTAGTCAATGAAACTCGCCTTTGAATGGGGAAGAAAGGTGTCCGTATACTAGCCGAGTGAATAAATTGCCGATCTTCCCTTGCCGGACCGCTATCCGATTGGACCTTTCCCTATGTCCAGATCTTGAACCCACCCCAGAAATTATTCTGACTCCCATTCATAGAGAAATCTTCTGTCTGGCGTGGAATCAGGCCCAGGGAGTACCCCCGGAGCCTCATATAATGTCGAGTCTCAACACAAGTCGCACTTGTCCCTCCATCAAGCTAGAGGAATAACGACGACACGAAGTACTAGCCAAACTGGAACCTACTGGTACCATGCTAAGCTTATTTATCAATCAGTATATTCGCATAGAAATCGAACAATATGTATGATAAGGGCCTAGTACCGGCAGGTTCCAGCTTGGCTAGTACATCGTGTCGTCGTTATTCACTCGAGTCGATGATGACGAGTCGCGAATTTTTTGCAGAGGAAAGCAAACCTTTTCAAGAATAAACAAGGTTCAGGCCAAACAAAATATAACAGGTATTTGATCAATTTTGGGCGGCTTTCACGGTGTCCGCTGTTATTCGTGTGCTGACCAACCGAGGTAATTGAGAATATGCGACAAGATAATATTGAAGGAATAGGGGGGAAAGGACTGGAGTACTGAATAAATTATATAGCCTGCACTGGGGCTACCTTGGACTAGGGGTTGTCTAGCGATTGACAAGAATGAGTGAATTTGAGGGCGTATGCTGCATGCTATTTCAATATGATATTCAGTGACCCACTTATAGGCTCAGACTGACGTTTTATTGTGCGGCCTACGGAGTACACTCAAATACATATATCATTCAGAACTACTGCATGTCTTAGGTGATAGATATAGCACATGACGGAGATGATTTGCGTTACTAAATATTTATTAAACCTGCTTCATAGTAGCCACCAAACCTGGATGCGAGGTTTTGAGGTATTTATCGACAAGTCTTGGCGTTAGCTGAGTGCACCTGTGGGGTCAACCCTCTTTCTTTTTCTTTTCTTTTTTTGCGATGACCGATTTCGAAACTTAGATCAGAAGTAGCAGAATAATAAATGGATTCATGCTAAATAGTTGTCTTTAATGTCATGCAGGCCCAGGAATTCAATCGCATTTCCAGCGAGCATCTGCGCCCGTTTCTCCTGTGAGAGGATTTTGCTCAAAAGCTTATCGTTTGTCAACATTTCACCTGGGGTAGGCATCTCACCAAGAGGAAATGGATAATCACTACCCATAATAATTCTCTCCGGTCCTATCTTGTTACATATAAGCTGCAGCAGATCCGGGTCATGCACCAGGCTATCCAACCAAATATTATGTTGGTGAGACTGAAGATAATTCTGCGGGGAAATGCCTTGAGAACTATGTGCGACTAGATCTGGCCGGCAATCGTAGCCATGTTGAATTCGTCCGAGAAGGGGCACGTAAGCGCCGCCCGCGTGTGCAAAACACAGTCGAAGTTTAGGGTGGCGTACTAGGACACCCGATGAAAGGATCGTGTGGATAGCGAGTGCAGTCTCGCTGGGCCTATTCATCCCACAGTTAGTAACAATTCTGCCAAATTCGAAAGAAGGGGCAACATACATTCCGATCAGCCAAGCAGACCAATAGCTTCCCCACCGACTCTTATTCTCCCTTTCTAGCTCATAACCCAAGGGATGAATGAATATCGGCATGTCCAGTTCCTCGCAAGCACTCCAAAAGGGCTCGAATTGTGGATTGTCCAGTGATCGTCCATTTATCTCTGTACCGATTTCCACTCCCTTCAGTCCAAGACTAGCTTTTGCGCGCTTAAGTTCAATCACTGACGCGTCAACATCCTGCAGTGGAACAGTTGCCAATCCCACGAAACGCCTAGGGTATTCATGGCAGACCGATGCGATATGATCATTCAGGTACTGAGCTAATGCTGTAGCTGGCTCAATAGGCTTGTCGTAGGAAAATAGAATAGGAACGGTGCTGATCACCTGTATGCTCACGCCCGTGGCATCCATTTCTTGCAGACGCACGACCGGGTCAAAGCAGTTCGGCTCGACGGTTCGGAAGAATTTGTCGCCAACAAACATGTCGACCTTTTTGGAAATGACGCCGTTTTTGCTATTAGTATTATCATGCGATACATCATGTGATCGAAGATTCATCCACCCTTCGCTATCTTCTTTTGAAGATCCATGAGATTTGGAGAAGTCGGGTAAGGATGGTGGCATGATATGCGTGTGCATATCGATTCGCAAAGGGGCTTTTTTGGCCTTTTGCTCATTGTACATGCCCCATTGCGGCTTGCTCGCAGCGCATGAGCAAAAATTTGTTGCAACTGTCATATTGGAGCAGCCAGATATAGATGTCGATTGTCGATTGGATCAAAGAAATAATCGGGTCGGGTATCGGGTCGGGGGACTATGAGTGCGCGGATAAGAGCGATATTGATACTGAAAACGAAAATCTGTCTTTGTCTCGATTTTAATACTTACCAGAAGTTCTTATTTTGTATTTTCATGTGCGAGTCCAGCTCAATCAATTCCGTGAGTGAATAGTCCACCCGGCTGAGTCTCCACGGATCGATCCGACCGATCAATCGGAAGGCGATGCGGGCCGCGTGGGCCCGCACCAGGATTGGTTTTAGACCAGTATGAGACTAGGCGACATCTTAGAATATGCGGGGAGTGAGATTTACTCTCAGGCTGCATTTAAAGGACTTTCTTGTCCTTGGTATCGACAATATAGCTCTTCGCCTTCACAATCGCTGTCATGGAAGCATCATCTATCACCGAAGCCCCCATCCCAGGACCAATCGCTCTTTCTTCTTGGCTTGATATAAATTCAAATAATTTAAAGCCTCCTATCAATAATAAATGTTTATATTCCGGGAAAGATTTTATTTTGATGGCTGTCGGGGGGCCGAATACGCGAAATGATTATCACGGTAAGTATGGGATCATCGCAGGAAACAAGAATCACGATGGAAAGCACCTAATGCTAATTCGTTCTTATGTATAGTTAACGAGACAGAAGTATCAATATCTTTCAAGTTGCTTCACATTGAAGTTCTAATGAAATTCAATTTTTTGCAGGAGTGGTTCTACCAAATCCAAGGCGACATGTTGCTAAAGATCATTGAAAACGGCGAGTTCCGAGACGTCGTAATCCGAGAAGGCGAGACATTTTTGGTCCCTGGTATTAACACTTCAATATCTTTCACCTGTAATTTCCCTTTTTTTTACATCACCTTGCTGACTTTCCCGTGTACAGGGAATACTCCTCATTCACCAAGGCGCTACAAAGATACAATCGGTCTGGTCATGGAATGCAAACGTCTCCCGAAATGCATTGATCGTATTAGATGGTATTGTGAGAATAATGAGGCACACCAGGGCCACCCTATAATAATTCGGGAAGTGTCTTTCTACTGTGAGGATATTGAAACACAGGTCAAGGATGTGGTCAACGATTGGATGAACAATGAAGGAAGTCGGAAATGTGGTGTTTGCGGAACAGTCGCGCCCTCCCATTAAATGGTTCATTGTGTATCATAATTATGGAGTGAATATAAACATAATAAACTCACCTACTCCCCATGTTGTGAGAAGAAATGATCAATGGAAGTCATCAACATTGCATCGCCGAAAAGATCCAACGACGGATCCCCGAGTGTAGATGGCTGAGAAGTCAAGTCGCCAAGAAGAAAGTCATCGCCTGTCATTCCCTGGTCAATCATAAAGTAACTATCGGATTCCCGAGGGGTTGGGAGCATATTCGATGTATTTCTTTCCGGGGGTATAAGTGATGTAAAGGCGTTTGGTGACAGTTTTCGTCGCTTTGGCTCTCTCTCGCAAGCGTCAAGCTCCCCCGTATCAGCATCCAGTGCGATGGGTTGTAGTATCTCCGCGGCTCCTATCTGAGGAGCTTTCTCTTTTTCATGACAAGTATTAATCTCTTTCTCCCTGTTCGACAGGTCGGCATGCTGGCCGGTATATGATAGGCATTCTGATTCGCTCAATCTCCGTTGTCGGGTACTAGAGGCCTGCCCATATTGATCGAAAGTCCTGTGGAAATTTTCATGCTTGCTGAGATCCATTTGTGTAAGGTGCATATCCTGCTCTGTGAGTGATTGGTATTTCTTGATCTCAGGCCATTGAATTTTGAGATTTCGCAACATATTGAACCCGCTCTCGACATCCGACCACGCTTTGTTGGTAAATGTCGGATTTCGAGCCAGTCGCATGCAGTGTAAAAGCACTTTGGTGCTTGCATATATTGCTCGACTCTGTTGTATAACAAAATGACTGGCGGGTACTGTGGCTATAACTTCTGGGGTGACCTTGATGCAATTTGATGCAGCCTCGGCGCAGCGCAAAAATTCCTCCGGCTCTGCGATATTCAGTCGCTCGATGTAAGTTCGGTATAGAAGCACAACACCAATATAGTATGAGGATACTGCAATTGTTTGCAAAGCAAGAGGCTTTCCTTGTCGGTCAGTTGTTTCGATTCTTGGCAGAACCTGCTTAGTATAGTACTCCTCCAGCTCCGCATCGTGCTTTTTCACATATGAGATCAGCGTATTCCTCAGCTTTGGGTTGTTGGATGGTTGAGATTTGCGAATCCACCGAACAGATCTATAGATTCGACCCATGGTGACATGAAAGTCTGCGACAACCGAGAACCAAGGATCCGTTTTTGCCTCCGGGGTTAATATTTGGTGTTCCTTCTCATCGCAAGACTCGGTTTCACTTTCGGCATCATCGATTGCCAACGGTTTGAGAAGTGCTGTTGAAAGAGATCGATCAAGGATATACAAGCACCACCAGATGTTGCTGTGTGTCGAAAAAGTGTCTGCGGCATCCGATGCTACATCACCATCATCCTCCACGTCCAAACCTTGGTATAGACGCATTGCATGGCCGGCAGTGACCCAAGCGTCATTAACCTTTCCTTCTTCTGTCAGATACAAGCTCATGATCCCGTGTGCGGCAACTGTATTGATTGCAGATCTTGTGTTCCGCTGATATGGTTTGCCCGAGCTCAGGGATAACGCATGCGAGTAAAGCAGATCGCCCAATTCCACGCCTTTATAGACCTGGCAGTTCTCCTGCTCAAATATTGCGTGATCTCTAGGAATGACTGAGGCTGCCACTGCAAGCAAGGCATATAAAAGGAACGAGAACTCATTGTCATCATTGCTGCTGCCGCTGCCGCTGACGCCCCGGCGGTCACAGAGCCAGCAATCATATTGCGGTCGAAAGTTGCGCGGATGAATTATTGGGAAGATCGGGTATATAGAGTGGTAAAACAGCTCGACCAGGATCTGTACTAGCGATATTTCTAACCTCGCCATGTCGGTTGAAATCGCCCCAGTGTCAAATGTTGCATCCCCCGCGTCGTCCTGCCGGACAAAACAATTTTCGCAGTCATCCTCCCCAGCTTGAACATAAGTGTTTACTGGCGATGAAATTTCTTGGTGTCTGGATAGGTTTGCTAGCGTTTCAACGCAGTCCGTCGAGCGCACTCGCAGGACATTGGGCGGGTCGGATATGACACCCTTGTCGGAAGCGCGAACAGACTGGTATGCTCCGGTTTGAAGATGAGAATATTCGTCACAAGTCGATGGAGGTGGATATGGGAGAGGTGCTTCGGGTTCTCTTTGAGTAGAAGACCGTGCTTTCAAGTTTCTCTCCATTTGCGCGAGTCTCTTTTCGAGTTTTATCACGTATCTGTCGGGAAGTCAGTGGGCTTGCCATTGCAGTCTTCAACAAAGATACCTCCGGAGACCAGCTGATCATGAACGAGGAACTTACTGTGGATCCACCAGCCTCATGTTGTTATAAGGCTCAAAAACACATTCCGCCTTGTTGCGAGTACAACTCTGGCACGGATGTTCACCATCGCATTTGACTTTCTTGCGGCGGCATGCCTGGCAGGCCCGCCAAACCCGTTGCCGCTCATACATAGTGCATGTCGTGTCGCGTAGAAGGAAGGTTGAAAAGGCAAGAAGCAGCGGAGTCGGGAAATCGGAGATCAATTCACCCCGCTTGGCGGAATTCACTTCAGCCGATGGAAAGCGGAAGCTCGCGCTCGGGAGTTTCTGTGGGGTAAAGCGAACGAATCGTGAGACCCACACATGCAAGAGGCGTGTTGAAATCCCATAACAATGATTCGTCGCGCTAGACATCTGTCTCTACTCGAAGAAGACTTAGTATGCATGTCATTTGGTAGCTTTTTACTAGTAGTTGGATATACTGTGCATCCAGATTGCCCAATTGTATACTACATGCTGCTGTTCCACTTGACCGGAACCTGCTACAACCACTCAATGAAAATTTGGAACAAGAGTCTCTCGTTTTCGACTAGCTGTGCTTAGGCATATTGAGACGGATACTAAATAGTAGTAGTACTCAGTGATTACTATAGAATTCCGCGGGTATATTTTTTGGGCCCCGGTCCTAGTCTCCGAAAGCTTGTAGCAAAGCAACAACAAAAAGCATTTAACTGATGAATTAAGATACCTCATTATCTTGGAGCCCTTCCTGATTTATTGGCATCCATTTTGAATGGCTGTTCCACAGCAAGGTAGGTCGAGAAAGGTTTATGTGCGGTCCCAAGGGCGAGCCCTTTAGAAGATACGGATACCAAAAGAGGCTCCTGATGGTCCAATCTCCTATCTATGCTATTAATTAAATTACCAGGATGATGACACATTCTTTGCATCATAAAATATCCCTGATTTCAAAATATGTGGTAGATCAAACCTCTACACTATCTATGATATACCTGAGAATCCCGGTGGCGATCTAAACGCCGCAGCATCTATCTCAACGAACCAAGAGCATTCTCAGGGGCGAATCCAGCAGAGAAATCAGAAAAGAAAAAGAAAGAAAAAAGGGTGAAGAAAGGAGAAAGGAGAAAGCAGATAAGTCGACATTTCATATTTCCCTCGTACATAGTAGTCTTGATATCTCTCATAGATATCCTTCGCTAGTACATAGCAATAGCCAGGGCTAGTGCGTCCTCAATAAGGCCAATGACAATGCATCGTACAACGCAGACAAACTTCAGTCTATTATATTACTTGATAGGAGGACAGACTAATGCTAGGGGGTAAGCCGAGGGCCCTTCAAACCAATCACATGTTCACGGAAAATCCCTGTTATCAAGCCATCTCCGCGCAAGCCGCTGGCTTCTGGATAGCTCAACCATGAGAAATGCACGAAAGAAGCAATGCGCCAATATACTGACCAACGCAGTTACAGTTCTAATAGTTCCACTGGCACGCACCTGGGCCTCCGAGTATTTTTACATGAGGCTGAATTGAGATCCGCACATCAGTGCACCGTGACCGAGGGATCTTCCAAGATGACCTCTCAGAGCCGCCGGCACGCGATACGAAAGGCGAAGTGGACCTCCGAAATATGTAGTTCGGAGGGGCCCCGTTATCCGACACGGACGATCTAGACAATCATTCCACTTAGGTGGCGCGAATCGGATCGTTAGTTGGCTGTGACTCGCAAGTAAACCATTACTCCGTACCCACTTGAAGGAGGGGGGGGGGTTTTCAGAGGACATGTGTTCCACGATGATCGCCGCCCTGCATGAACAGTGGCGGATTGATTTCTCCGTGGAGATTCCTCGCCATGTATGTACCGTACTATGTGCCTGGCATCAATAGCACGGCAGTTATATGCGCGAATTTAATAGTTGTGGTCATCCATCTGATCCATGCAGCTGTCAAAGGGAGATCGGCCGCTTATCTCGGCTGGGGAGTGGCATTGCACTGCCCGTTAGACCGATAGAATTGATGTCCAATGCAGTGCTAAACTCGAAGGGGTTAAGTGGCTCAGAATGTCGGGACGTGCGGACAATTGGATGCTGATAAGCTCGCGGGCCGAGATTGGTTGCCCTGCAACAATACAGTCTCAATTGTTCGATTCATCATCTCTTGGCTTTCGCCGCACCCCCGTTAGGGCATTGTTCGTCTGTCCTCCGGGTGTATTCCGTACCGATGACGATGATGACACCCGCCCTCGGTGCCAGGTAGATGGCTTCTCCGGACTATTGACTGGCTGCTGAGCTCCCCTTGCGGAGGTCGAGATAAGCGTCTCCTCCGCCAGTAGGCGTTCGCTGCCACAGGAAACAAGGTTAACCGTTGGACCCAGGGGGATTCGCTGACTCTCGATAATCACGCTCGGCCTTGGTCCAATAGCTACTGCCCGCACTGCACAGGAGCATTTTATATCTCCTCTCATGTCGCCTCCACTTCATCCGGATCTGACAATTGCCAACTCCTCATACTCTCAATTTCCTGCCGATGAGCCATGCAAGCCATGCACCGATCATGGCCCATCATGAACACACCTCTCTCTGGTGGCCTGAAGAGAGAATAAAAGCCACCCTCGACACAAAGTATATCATTGGTCGTCTGCGACCCGAAAATGTCCCTCGGCTCTTCGATCTGCCCCGCTGGGGCGAGGGTCTGACGAGCGAGACGTACATGGAATGGATCATGACCAAGGCCGGCCGTCTCTTCTTGATCCTCGACGAGATTGGTGTTCCCGATCGCATCTTCGCGCTCGTTGACGAGTCACGCGACGACGATGATCTGCCGATGGCGGAACAAAATATCGACTTGCTGTGCCTTTCTCCATACGGCAACGATCCTGCCCTCGATGCGCGCTTCTTCCGTGCCCAATGGCGCTTTCTAGTCCGCGGTATTGCCGAAGGCGAGCATATCACCTATACCGCAAACGAAGGTGTTCCGGTGGAGGTCGTCCGAGCCACCAGCAGCAACGGATTACAGGGCCGGGATGAGACGGTCGATAAAGTGATTCTGGCTGGGACAGTGTGTCGTGTCTTTTTACGAACCCAGGTCCAAGTCGGCGGAGCACCACACTTCTTCTCCTCGGAAGAGGTACTCGCAGAAATCCGCGCCCTGAGAAAACTCGCGCATCAGCATATCGTCTCGATCTATGCTTCATATTTCGTCGACGACAGTGTATGTGTGCTCTATACTGGCGCGGAAACGGATCGAACTCTGTATAGCTTCTTGGCTGATGAGCCTCCGACCTTCAAACGCCTGCCCAAGGAACAGCGCCGGCAAACTCTCATTACATGGCCTCATTGCCTAGCATCTGCATTATCCTGGCTGCATGTCCGTGGTCATGCCCATACTGCCATTCGGCCTTCCAACGTTCTCGTTGATCCCGACTTCAATATTTACTTGGGCCAATTCCAAGCTCTCGATTCACTCCTGGCGCCACCGCGAGTCAACGACCTCGAGTCATATCAATACTCTGCCCCGGAACGCTGGGTGAACACTATTACTGCTGCCCCCATCAATCCAGTCCCACAAGCACCAAGCAAAGTGATTCTCCCCTCTGGCGGCCGAACTGGACGGCGAAAGAAGCCCACTCATCTTGCCCTGGCACCCCTCAATGAAAGCCCACCATCTTCACCAGACAATCCTCGACCAGACTCTGCCGCATCCAAGGGCACTGTGATCCGAATCGGACTCCCAGGCTCACCATCCCGCTTCTCATTCGCCTTTTCCACCTCCTCGTCGTCTTCTGGTGCATCCTCAAACTACACCTCAACAAACTCCACTTCAACCAGCTCCCCGAAACAACGCAGTCCTCTCTGGGCCAGAAGACCGCGAAATCTCCTCCCAACCCCATCAATAGCATCCTCCGGCTCATCTTCCTCCAACTCCACGACCTCTCTAATCACCCCACCTCCATCCACCCCATCCACCACCCTGCCAACCTGGCACTCAACCCAATCCTCCCAATCATCCGCAGACCTCTTCTCCCTCGCCGCAATCATCCTCGACATCCTCACCCATCTCTGCAAACGAAGCTTAACATCCTTCACCTCCCACCGCAGCGCCCGAAACCGCTCCGCCGGCCGCGGCGGCGGAATGGCAGACGCCTCATTCCACCTCCCCCGCAACGCAGTCCAGGTACAATCATGGATCGCCCTACTAGAAGGTGACGCGCTGAAACGATGCCGCCGAGACCGCGGCAGCGACCGATTCTTCTACGCCGTTCCGCGCATGCTGATAGTTCTCCGAGCAATGCTCTCTCCTGAGCCGGAGAAGCGGCCGTCTGCGAGCCGAGCGAAGAAGTGTTTCGGGGCGGCGATTAGAGAAATCCCATCTACGCGTGGTCCTGCTGTTCAACTTCACTGTTTCTCTGCCCCGAAGGAGGAGAAGAGGATTCAGAGGGAAAAGGCGAAGCAAGCGGAGAGGGAGATGGCGAGGCGGAGAGAAAGAGAAGTGAAAGAGAAGAGGACCGGTTTGATCAAGAGGCAGGTTTCTGCGCCTTTGTTGAGAAAGGAGAAAAGAGAGGAGCCTATCCTCTCCTCATCGTCTGTTTCGGAATTTGATTTTGGATTTTCTGAAGCTGCTAGTGATAGTGAGACGAATCCGGACGAGTTGCAAGAGGATGAGGATGAAGTTGATTCGTCTGTACTGGACGATTTCGAGTCTTTCGTTCCCGTTGATCGAGTTTCGCCTCAGTTATCATTGCCGGACCTTGATGCTAACATTACTGGAATTGAGGGGTTGACTTTCCGTGTTTAGATTGAAGGGGTTTGTTTTGGTGTTGGATTGGTGTGTACGAGCTTTCTTCGGAAGACGGAACTTAATGACTGGACGAGCTATATAATTCCACACTAATAACTATTTCGTTTGTACAAAAGTGGGCGTCCATGCGGTATTTGCCTTGTTAAAAGAAGAAGAAAAAAGATATAGTTATGTACAAAGTATCTATTAGGGTAGCCCCTGGGGTTCGTATGACCGAGCGGTGTATAATACGACCGGAGCTAATAAAACATTTTGATGTGGAGAGATGGTAGAACAGTGTACTTTCATTATTCTATACAGTAACAAGAATGCGTATCAATGAACTCTATGACAACTATCGTGGCAGACTTCCAGAGCGACGACAATTCACAGCCAATAAGCGAGAGCGCCCAAACCAGCAGAGAGCAAGAAAGAAATCACCAACATACGCTCAGCAGCCGACCCACCGACAACGACCATGGCATTCGCAGCATTGCCCTTGCCCGACACCGTAGCTGTTTCGCTCGAGCCAGATGTGGCAGTGCCTTGAGAATTCGACGCGGTTCCGGTTGACTCTGAGCCTTCCTTCTTATAGGTTTGCCCGAGCGTAGGAAGTGGCGAACTAGGATCCACTGCCCAACCACCCTTGGTTGAAGCAGGACATTCAATAGCAGAGATGCGAGAAGCCGATTCCTTATAGTCTGAGAGTGCAACTCCGGTTGGGTGCAGGGTAGCCCACTGCTTCTTGAGGTTGGTAAAATCAGGTGAGACAGGAGTTGGAGTGCCCTTGCGAGTATAGCCGTCTTCGATAATGGTGTTGGTGTTGCCCGCGGCCTTGACGGAGGGACCATAGCTGATCAGGCCATAATCGTTAGTTTCCTCGATCCACTCATATATGATTGCACCGGACCAAGTATCAGCCATATCTTTGCCAAAAATAGCAGCCTGGTCGTGGAATGTGCGAGGAGCAGGGGTGTTGCAACCTGTCTCGGAGAAGAAGATCGGAATGGGATAGTCGGTGGCATTTTTCTGCAGCATGTTGTAGCCAGATACCGTGTAGGTGGAGTCGCCGCACCACTCGTAGGCATTCAGAGAATAAAAGTCCAGACGATCCGAGGCATTGGATTGACAAGCCAGGTAATTCTGAAGCATAGGTCGCAGATCGGCGATGTCAGCAGCGGAATAGCCGACAGGAATTTCTCGGTAGCCCTTTTTATCTCGGTAGGCCTTGATATCGCGAGCTGCAGCCAGGATGTAGGGCGCGGCAGCAGAACCATCCGCGGTGGTCAGGACTTCATTGCCGACAAGGACACCGGCCGTGTTCTCGTACTTTTGGAATTCATCCAGGACTTCCTTGAAGCGGTCGAATTGAGTCTGGTTCCAGTGAGGATCGGTCTAAAGCCATGTCAGTCCCGATCAAGAGATGAAGTATATATATGTGTGTAAGGTTCATACCTGTTCAATCTGTGTGGTGAAGGTATCGAGATCAACAAACAGATAGATGCCTGCATCCGCGAAAGCCGACATGCAGCCCTTGTGGTCGGCAGTGGGGTCAACATGGTAGACACGAATGGCATTGGTGCCCAGCTCGGACATGCGGACGATATCGCGCTTGCATTGGGCGGTATCGATGAGCGGATCGTGCGGAGTGAGCTGATAAGCAATGCCTGCAACGGTTAGCGGTTAGTCCCATGTTTATGAGGCGAGTGGAGCCCACCTTTCAAGTAGTACTGGGTGCCATTTTCGTAGAAAAACTTGGATCCCACAGCAGAAATGGTTGGGACTGTGGCGCCCACCACGGCCTGCAAGCCAGCCAAGAGCAGCGCCGACGAGAGCGCGAACGAAGATAACATGGTGGAATGGGTTGTATGATAGGATATGTTCTGAACCGTAACACTGTATGTAGAGGAATTGCGTAAACCGGAGAAACAGAAATACTGCAGCACCAAGGGGAAGAAGAGGGAGAAGGGGAGAAGGGGAAGAAGGGCGAGGGCGAGGGCGAGGGCGAGGCCGATGAGAAGAACGCAGGTGCAAACGCGCAACACAGGGCAGGCGCGATGCAGGCGGTTTGGATGGCGAAGCAACTGAGGAAGTCGCTGAAGCTACAAAGTCGTGGTTTACCCAAAGTCAAGTATGGTCGTTTACCAGGAGTTACCCTAGTCTACGCTAGGAAGTAAAGGTGCAAGTGAAAAGTGAAACAGAAATTCCTCATGCCCCAGGTGGCATGTAACTGGTTTTTCCTTGATTGCAGTGGTAGCGGTGCCTTAGCGCGACTTCATTCCACCCCGCGCAACATGCCAGGGGCTAGCAATGGGGTGACGTGGAAGTGGAAATGGAAGTGGAAATGGAAGTGGAAGTGAAAAATGTCAAGTAGAAGTATACATGAAGGAATCGAGTCGACACAGAATTAGAGAGGGACAGTGTACGAGGGCGAATTAATTGAGTCAGTTGAATCTATGTGAAAGAAGCCGGAAATAGGGCTTGGCCGACCGTAGATATTTGTGCATTTATGTGGCATCTGCGTAGGTAGGTACAGTCTAGTAGTTCTAGTATGGCAGACATAAGCAGGACTGACGCAGTGATAATATATAGGATAAACCCAGAGCGGTAGTCAGGTAAATGATGACCCTAGGGGACTCTGTATACACGTGTGCCATGCCAAACAAAGTGCAAACACACACACACACACACACGTACAAATGCAAACACGAAGCTCCGAACATCGCAACCCGGAGACTGCCGAGTTCCACTCTCCAACGGCCCCTATTCTTTTCTGCGGACTCGGTCGGCCAGCCCAGATCCTGCTTTAATATGATCTTAGTTATGGTGGTGGTGTTGGTGGTGGCGGAGGCTATCGACGTCCACAAGTATGTATATTACATACCAAATACCCCTGCCAACTATCATCCCCTATCCCAAAAATAATCCAATCCCCAACCGTTCTGGAAGCCTCCTGATACTATCTGTACTCCGTATAGGTAGTCCCCCCAGAACAAACAAGGAAAAGTACCAAGGTTTCCTAAGTTTACCCCGATCGGAGGACAAACCCTGCCAATCCCTTCCACATCGCGCGGCCACGATGGAGACCCCTATTTACCCACTTGCTGCAGACGGGAGGGATCTCCCCCCTCTTTCCGCTCAGATAGCGTTGCCGAATTGTCGCTCGTGGTCTAGGTGTTGGGCACGGTGACTTGGGCACTGATCGTCAGGCGTTCAGAAGATTCAGATTATTTTACCCTAGGTACGAAGTATGGTATGAATATGGCGACATAATCTAGTAGATGATTGCAGGACTGCACCATCTCCGGTCATTTCCGCGATCGCCGACGTCAGATATACCTACCCACCCAGGGGCTACTCAAGGTACTACCTACACTCTATAGTTACTACACTACCTAGATACTACCTGATACTACCAGGTACTGAGGTACTGAGGTACCACTTACACGATAGGGGGGCTAAACATAGCCCTAACCGTGTAGCTAGGCCAGAGTCCAGACTGTCCAGACACGGCTCTCCCATCTCCACCACTCCACTCATTCCGACCAACTCCGCCAATCGTGTGTGCGTCTGCCGCTGCGTTCGTCAGCAGTGGGGATTATCCATTGCGATCGACTGTCTCTACCCTGGACTGTTGGCTCCCCGAGAGGCAAAGGCCCTGTGCGATCTGCACCCATCTTGCTACGTTCCCATGACGTTTCCGCAAAGGGGGGTCTGTATAATAAAGTCCGCATCCGGTCCTGTTTCCCCACAAGCTTCTCTTTTTTTTTGATACATAGATTCACATTCTGGGTCCCCTGATCTATAATCATTCTCTCATGCCTAGCGACATGCTTCTCTAATCTCCCCTCATCCGAATGATAGCCGATTGAAACATCGACGACCCGTCGACTAACTACTTCTCTTTCTCCACCGCCCTCCGAAAATCGCTACTGACGTCGCCATGATGGACGACGCCTCCTCCCCCTTTCGCATTTCCTACCGCGACCAACTCGAAATGGAACGCAATGAAGCCTTCCGCGCCATGAGGGAGCAACTTCGCCGCCAGGACTGCGGCATGGAAGGACCAAGCTTCTGCTCCGATCACCGCGATATCTGCTGCTCCGATCAAGAGTCCTTCCGCCTCCACCGCGACATCATCCACACTTTACTCGTTCCACTCTTCTTGATCAACCACCAGGCCGCGCGCATCGCTGCGCGAGCCCTCCCCAGCAAAAAAGGAGCCGAGCCCGAAAGAGCCTTCCGCGGCGAAGCACGCAGCGCCTTCGCTTGGCTTCACTGCATCCTCACCGAAGAGCATGACTGGTACCTGACCGCACGCTGCCCGGCCTGTATCGTCCTTCACGTCCTGCATTCCGAGCCCACGATCCGCTTTGTCACCGTCGCCGCCCAGCTGGCTGGTTCCCGCTCCGGCTTTGACTGCTGGCTTGCCGCCCTCGAGACCGCCGTGCGCGAGGACGCCTTCTGGGGCGACGCCTTCTGGCCTGATATTGAAGAGCGCGCGTCTCGCCTGACCGATGGTGTGCAGCAGCTAGTTCGCCAATGCCATGAGCTGCGCACGACGCTGGATAGCCCCGCCGCCACTCTCCCCATGGCCGACTCTACTCCAGTCTATGACCGTTCAACCTCTACCTGCACCATTGCCATCAAGCCTTCCAGCTTTGCCCGGAAGCAGGTCCGGCTCGGCCGTGAAGAACAGCGCTATCGGTCGCACATGGTCTGGAACTCGTGGAACGATTGCTCTCGGGAACTTCGCCAGCCGCTAGGCGGTGGTACTCCCACGCAGTCGCGCCGTCGCTCGGTGACCTCGTGAAACTCTACCTCTACCGACTGAATGGCCCAGATTATTCCTAATTTTTCTGGTTTTTCTGGACCATATCTAACCACCTACATCACTTCTCGTACATCGAATGATGACGGTTTCCTGCCCAGCGGGACGGTACCCCCGCATCCCAAGGTTTCTTCGGAACCAGAGGACAAACAGACCCAGCACGCAGGAAACGCCACCACACATGGCACAGGGGTCTACACCCCTTACAGACGTGGAAAACGGGGCCTAGTTTCGATCGATATAGGCTCCATCTACCTCATGTTCCATATTGCTGCAGCTGTCTCAGCAGCAGATCAAAAAGTCGATCTTCAATTTGACACGATTGATTGGGGCGCAGATTTCTTGCAGCATCTTTTCTGCAACTCTCCTGATGCGATCGAGGGATCTTCAAAGACCCCCGGGTTCACAGGTCATAGCTGCGAAATAAAGTGTGGGAAGCATTGCCTCTTTAGACAGTGCGGTCGCACCGAGGTCATCTAGACCTGTCCGACAATCATCCGACCTCCCGGAATGCCCACAAGCAGAAAGGCAGAGTGCTTCGGCCGAACAGCTTGAAGGCTCCATCTGCTCCCATTCTGGAATGACCATGCTGGTCTCCATTATTTCCATTTTCCCATATATGTTTAATCTTAATATATTAAATAATACACACAATTCTCATTCTCATCCTCTCTCATTTCCCAAACCATTCCGACTCCCCCGGATACAATTTCCACGTCAATTGGCTGAGTGTTGGCTGAGTGTTGGCCGATTTACCCCCGCTCGGCCCCTGCACGACATGTGTTGAGTATATTGCTATTCGCTGCGTTAAGAGCATGACACGTTCCGTGGACGCCCCAGGGTGGCAAGGGTGTGCTTTAGCTGAGACCAGGGTGGAGTCTGGGAGATCAAGCTGGACTGCGAACCAGCCTGGGTCCAACGGTGGAAATTAAAACGGGCCAACGGCCATGATGAATCTGCCCCGATCCGGAGGGGGAGGCGCCATCTGCACCAACCCCATTGATCAGATTGATCCGAGAGGAGGGGAAGGGTCTGCCAGAAAGTACTATAGTAAGGCTAGCAACTCGTAACTCGCAACTAGTACTAATTCACAATCACTAATCCCATTAAAGAGGCAGCTGTGCTCAGCTGAAGGATTGAAGGTGCCCGATCTGGCGCCCTACTCGATCGAAGGGGGGAAACAGGGTTGAGAGGTCGCGTGTTGAGCAAAGGCGTCGACAAGACCCCTCAGTGGCAACAGACCGAAGCCTAGAATTGTGCGGGCGTCCGGAAACGGTGTCTGAGGGGGATGTACTGGTACATACCAATTGCAGCACCACCCACTGTAACCGAAGTATCAGTACATTACCCTCGGACATCCTGTCATCCACTGTCACCCACCATGGAACCTTTGGATCGAAACACCCTCGTACACCCTGGGGGGAGGCAGTTTAATCTAAAATATGAAAGGCCCAGACAAGCGAGGACTAGGATACTAGTACCTACCCTAGGGCTACTGGATAGTTGAATTAATGGAATAAGCAGGACTTCATCAACTCGATGCAGAACCGAGAATGATCGCCCAGCCGCGTGGGGCCTGCCAGCCAATGGCAGTCCTCGTAAGCCCGTAGAGCGTCTAGACTGCGCGCACATTTTTAGCACGGCGTCGGGGCCTCGTCAACACATAACAAACGAAATGAATTAGTCGAGATGGGAGGGAGACTCTGTGTTGAGTATATTCTAGGGTATTCGAGAGTCTAATCTAGACTATAAATCCATGTCCAGCCCTAGCACTAGCCATCATTTACCACCACTGCCTACTACAGTAGACGACACCACCACCACGACCACCACCACACCGATGACTCGATGACCGGTCTAGAACCTCGTCTGGACCCCAGCAGCCCCAGCCCGTGTACCAGGTACTTACAACCCACATACTATCGCCCTACACAATCGAAGTACCTCTACACATCCGCCATTTCCATTTTCCTCCCCTTACCTCCCCTCTTCTCTTCTCTTTGTCCTCCTTCAACCTGAACCTGGTTGAATTCTCAAACCTCCCACCTTCTCTTCCTTCCAACGGCGAATCCCATGCCGTCCGCCATCCTCTGCCCACCCGACTCGGCCTGGATGATCCAACAGTGCAATGGACGGTGTGGGCCAGCTGCTGCCCCGGACGAGTTGACTATGCATCCGACCTCACTGAAACTCGACACCCAACGTCGTCTCTCCAACCATTCCCTCCCGGACTCTGCCTCCGTCTCTGCCAGCCCAAGCCCTGCAAAACTCCGTCGACGAGCCTCCCAAGGCTCCCTCCGCACAAAACCTTCCCCCGTCTCCCGCTTCCTCTCCAAGGGCAGCGTCGCGGTACATTTCCCTTCCTGGGAACACCGCAGCTCTTCGCCGGGCTCGCCGTTCCGTCTCGAGTCGCGGACCCGGTCTGCAGACTCTCGTCTTCGTCTGTCCACCACCGTGTCTCGCGGGCCGAGACCCTTGACGGCGCATTCAAACTCCTCCACCTCGCCGTGGAACTCTCCTCCTTCCTTTCAGTCCGACTATCCTTCCACTCTTCCCCTCACCCCGCCGGACGACGATAGCCACGTCGCCTGGAACCCAAAATCTGAGATGCTACTCTTCGATCCTCAACTCCATCGGGACCCGAGCTCCGGCGCTATGATGGATGAGGGCCCCAATATGAACACCTCCCCGGCTACCGGTCCATCAGATACGCTTAGCAGCCCGTCAGACGGATTGTCTCACAGCACTTCCAGCTCTGGAGGTAGTCCGGGCCCTCATGATGAGATGGACACCCAGCAGGATGTTGGATCGTGGCTGGACCAGGGTATCAACGTGACTGGTAAGTGTTAGCTCATGTACCCCCACGTGTGTTTGTTTGATTTTTCTGACCTTTCTTCATAGTGTCTTCCTTGGGATCGTCAAACCCACGAGGCGAGGCCGTCAAGATTGTCTCTCAGACTCTTCCCTATCCGAGGACATCGGAGCAGTCGATTTCGCTGCCGAGAAATGACATCTTCTGCTCCATCGTTCAGGCTGTGCACAACCACCTCCAGCCCGGCCACTCGCCATATATCAATGTCACCCATGCAGTTCCCGAACAGTTCAGCCTGTCCAACCTGCCCCACTCTCCTCCCAGCACTCCTCGCTCTCCGACCGCCGCCGATGATTACTTCAACGCCACCGTCTTCTCCAGCGCGGCGGTGGTGGGAGCGTACCATGATTTCCGTGGTCCTCTGCAACGGCAACTTTCACATGCACCGATGCCTATTGTCCCCCCTCACAGTGTTCATATCTCCGTGCTTGAGCGATATCTCCCCCCACCTTCCGCGCAGGAGTATAGAGATCTGTTTTGCCCCACCCGCCCTTCGTTCCTTGTCGACCGACTATGCGAGCTATCTCCAAACGGAGGCTCGCTTCTCTTCATCTACCCAACCAAGAAGGGCGCATCCACATTCAAGTCCCAATATCTAGGCCCCATCCTCGACCCTCTCCTGCGGCAACTAGTCGTCGTAAACGGCCTGTCTGCTGACGTCGGTCGTTACCTGGGCAAGTTATCCACGGTATCCCAAATGGACGACTTTGCCACCATGAAGGCAAACATCGTCACCCTGTGCGAGTCTCTGAGCTCGCCATCGTCACAGTTCCAGGTCGCCGACGCCGGTCGCGCGAATGCCGACCTGGATCGTAATCTCTGGGTGGAATGGTTCATTCACCAAGAGAAGGCCCGCATGAAGGAGGTTCTCAGCCTATATTGGCAGAACGGCCGTCGACCACCCGTGAACAAGGCTATGTCCACCGGTGGCTCAGGGCACATGGCAGACAAGGATGTCTCATCCGCCATGCTCCTCAGCGAAATCTTCGAAGGAATCCGGAAGCGACCCTATGGTGAAGACAACGAACCTCGCGACGGAGTCGAGCTGGGCGCGTTTATAATCCGGCGAACCAACTGACCAACCCTGCGGCGTGACCCTCCTCGGGCGAAAAGCTGACTCGAAGTGAATGCTTTTCGCCCTCCTCAAAAATACTTTCTTTTCTCATCCACCCTCATTTGAACCCATACAGTGTTTTAAAAACGATTTCATACACACGGGACTCCTGGCTTGCGTCCCTGGAGTTAGTCAGTGACTTTTTTGTTTCATCTTTTTATTATTTCGGCCGTGGTGTGCGCCGTCCTGCATTTTTGTTTTGGCCGGATGGAAACGAACGTGAATACCCATGATGTTGGTCCTTTTTCTTTGGCGATCAAGAATTGATGATTATTTTCTTGGTAATGGATATAAATTTATTGGGATTGCAATTATAGAAATCATTTCTGAACTCTTTTCGGTACCGAGTAATGTTCTCTTTCTTATGTGCTGTTATCTATAAATCTAGGCACCACCAGGCATCTCTGCCTCACCGACCGTTTGCTGATCATCCATTTTGTTTGCGTGTGTGGAATAATCTTCACTGGATAAAGTTGGTCCCAGCCACTAGTAGTTAGATCCGAAGGATCCGTGATACTCGCTCCGCGTTCAACGTGCATGGGATCTCTGTGCCATGCTGCAGGAACGCGCGCCATCGGCTGGGAGCTAGTGAATCTATCTGATCCGAGAAGAAGAAAATGTTTCTACATCTCTATTGGATTGAGCTGGCCTACTCCCCTCAAATCAGTATACTCATGTGGTGATCGCCATTACTTCGGGGCGGTGAAATGTAGGCCCGAAACTAAACTGCTTTTGGCACTAGACAATACCGTCCGCTTTTCTGACGACAGGCCGGTCTACACATTGCATTCACTGATCCCTCCACCGCGCTGCTTTTGCTTCAGTTCATACTCCCCGAGCCAGTATAAAACGCACATCTTCATACAAGCCTTCTCCCACTTCTTTTAGTTTCATATAACCTCTCAATCCATGGCCTACTCTCCAGGGCCCCCGTCGCCTGGCACTGGGCCCGCCTACCATGGCGGGCTTCAACGAGGGCGTTCCACAAGCCCAACTGGCGGAGCATCGGGGCCGATTTCGAAGCGCGACAAGAGGCGATCAGCTTTGCAAGAACGTCTTCATGACCTGACTGCTACATTCAGCCAGAACCGTGACGCCCAGTTTCGCCAGCAGCTTCACTCCCTCCAATGCGATATGACCCTCATCAATAATGCCGACCCCTACCAGGCTGGCCTGCTGCAGGATTCGTCAGATGATATTGCGCAATTGATTGAGGATACTGTCGGCGGGGGGAAATTTGCGAAGGAGATGGCGAGTTTGTCCGGAACTTGGTATGCGAAGTTCGTGCAGGAGGTGAATAATGTGAAGGAGCAGAAGGATTCGGATTTGACTCAAGTCATGGTAATTTTCGCCCTTTTTAATAATCAGCCATGATGGAAACAAGAGCGTGTTTGCTAATTCACAGGTTTTTTTGTGCTACAGAACCGACACCAAAATAGCCTTGATCGACACTGGAAGGAATACGACTGGCGAGTACACTTCGCCAAGGAGGAGTTCAACCAGTTGTCCGGCACCCTTCGCGAGCGATTGATGCAGAATATCTCGAGTAAGCGAACCCGCCTCATGCGCGAGAAAGAACAACTCGACATCGCCGACACCAATGCGCTGCTGCTGCACCCCAACCAGTTTAGCATTACCAACCCCGCCAGCCCGGGCGGCATTCACAGCAATCGCAAGACCCGACACACTCGGCACCGCGTGGACCTAGATGAGTTGGGCAACGGTATTGTCTCGGAATTGAACAAGCGCAAGCGCAAGGCGCCCGAAGACGATGTCGGATCTCCCGTGCGGGACACGGGCGGCACGACCCCAGCTGAACGCTCGAAAACATACCTAGAGAAGCAAACGGCACCGACCTACTCGATCCACTCGCTCTTCACAGATAAGGAATTGAGCGCGCACGCGAACCAGGCGCATGTCGCGACCATGCACTTCTTCTCCACCTCCAAACGCGCCGACCAGGGCTCCGGTGCCGTGACCAACGGCAACAACACCGATGCAGAGGACACCCCTGAAAACACCGGCCACGAAGATAACGGCACGCCCACGGCAACAGACATGATTCGCACCGCCAGTCATAACTTCCACGTAACGCGCTCGACCCGCACAACAGCCGCGCATAGCGCTCTCAGTGCCCTAGCCGACTTGGCCGATAAACCTGCTTCACGACCTAGTCTGCCCTACCACGTTCTGGCCGGGCACCAGGTCCGCACAACGGGTAATGCGCCGCCGTTGACATCCTTACTGAACGACGAAGCGGAGGATGACTCGTCGCGCTTCGATCGTTTGCACAGCAAGCCAGCCGGCTGGATCGACGCGTCCTTAATCGAACTGGTCACTGGACCACTCCCCTCGGAGCCCGTCGATGGTCACCCTCCCAACCCGGGTCGAATCACTTCCCTGCATCCGGATTTCCCGCCTAGTTTGAATGTCCAGCTCCAGCCTGCGAGACCCCACCCCGGGCCCGAGATGTTCCCGTCCATCGGGATGGAACGCGAGCGCAGCAGCAAGCGCACTCGGAATCACTAGGAGTCATCTTTTCCCAGTGACTGCTGCTACGTTTTTAGCGTTTTATTGTAAGTTAGGAGGCAACAGGTGTCTTTATTGGAAATGGTACCTCATTTGATTTATTTTCTTTCATTTTTTTGTCCCTATCTTCCTTTTCTTCTGTTGGATGGGTTTGTGGATGGCAATGAGGGGGTTTGGTTTGGCGTTGGATTATTCAATTCGCATGTGTCTATCTTTTCTCCCCTGCTCTGTTATGAGCTGCATAATCAACTGAACTTGATTTATTTCACTTGTCTTCCTGCTGGTCCCCCCGCCCCGCCCCGCCCGATTGAATTCTACAACACAAGTCGAGACGACTACAATGCCTAATCATGGGCCTGTAGCACTATCTTAAGAACGGTAGATCCCCTCGATCTTTCTTACCGACCAAGGCTCTTCCCGTGGATTGGCCTAGCAAGCGCTAGATGGAACTGTACATACTACATAGTAGTCTCCCCCACCTGTTGCCGTCTATACATCATAACGAGTCTTCCTAGCCGTTCATACTTTTAGTGCCTGCGAGTTAGCGGCCGGGCTCTTGGGCTCCATTGTTTTTAAAAAAGACTGCTGGTGTGAGTATATGGTCTCGGTCTGTAATACCTCTTCCTTGACTAATACTGATCCCATTTAATATATCATTGTACATACTCATCTGATTCGGAGAGTGTCTTACACGTAATATTCGCCAATACTTTCAAACAGGTATGTTACTCAAGCCTGAAACTAGATGGGGCCCTAAAAAGACCCCTTTTGATGTTTGACAGTGGAGTATAAAGAAACGAGTCATTGAGGTAATTAGTCTCTTTTTGGGGGGAAGAAAAGCAGTTCACATGCCTTAAATTGAGAGAGCTGGGCGGGAGAAACTCATGCGAGTAATGGTAATAACTATCGACCTATATGATCAACTCTATCCGAAATATCATCTGACCCAACATCCGGTTTGTTGTAGTCTATTTGAGAGATTGCCCTTTTCCAGGATGTGTCTGTAAATGAATCCCCGTGGATTATATCAAATGATAATCCCGCATCCTGGTTCTGGGATTTTGCCTGAATCGTGAAGTGGGAATTCAAGTATATGTGCCTAGGACTTGTGGGACGAGTACGTGAAAAGAAACTATGCCATCCGACCAACTATATTTCACCAAGTAGAAAAATCAAATGTCTACTTGGCCTCACCTTCGCCTAGGTGTGATAATATGGTAATGATATACTACCTTGTAATAACGTCATGGAATCAAGCTACATAGGTCATGGCGCTTACAAACAAGGCTCATAGATAAGACGAAGCAGTTCAGTTCGCACTGATTTAATTGCATAACAGCCCTAGGGGCAACAGCCTTACTAGATCTCTCACAATAATATAGTATCTATCATTTATTAGCCGTGAGTTGGCTATTTCACAAAATAAACATTAGAATCTAAGAGGCTTTCTCCCATGAACGGCGACTCTGCTCATAGTTAGCACGAGTACTCAGGCCATCAAAGGGGATGGATTGAACTGTACGTCTGAACATAAGCATGCAACGTTTTTTCCCGCAGCTCCTGCTTGACCTTTGCATTATGGATCTTGGCCACATCCGAACTCCAACCCAGCACCTGTGTGTACAAGCGCAGCGAATAAGAATCGATAGCTTGCTGCAACTGCACTGCCTGGTACTTCCCCAGGGCTTTCAGATGGGGATCGCGCGGCCAGGGCGAGAACGGCAGCGTGTAGACCGACAAACTGACATCCTCAAAGCCGGCTTCAATCATCCAGTTCTTCAGCTTATGGTAGATGTTTAGTTCTCGACCGCTCCTGTCGCCGGCGATATTTATGGCCTGCTGCCATTCCATGAGCGCGGAATCTTCCTTGAGGGAGCCATCGTCGCTCCAGGCCCACACGGCACTCTCGTGCGATTCAAAGTAGCCGCCGGGTTTGACGTGGTCGTAGATCCGGCGGATAAACCCTGGCCAGTCGGCCACGCATCTGCTCGGTGTATTAGAGTGTTACTCTCATTGAGACAAGGAACCGATGGCAGGGACATACCCTACCAGGCATCGTGCATGGATAAAGTCGAAGTGGTTTTGTTCATACTGCCATTCGCTTTCAATATCCTCCACGATGAACTCGATATTTGGGGCTACCCAACTGGGTTGGATTGGGCTGATGTCATTCCCAATGACGTGGGCGTTAGGGAATTTCCTATCATCCGGAGTCAGTCTTGTTGACGTACAGAGATGAAGGATGAAGGATTTCACATACTCGGCAATGTCCATAGCCCAAATGCCTGTTCCGGTTCCCAGGTCAAGAATTTTCTGTGGTGATGATCTTATAGGGGCATTGTAGAGCTCCCCTCCCAGTAGCATCAGCCATCTGGATCGCTCTAATTAGCAAAGCTCGTTCACCAGGAATGTGTTGCTTCACGGACATGTGGTGTGTCTGAAGTAGGAGTTCAGCGTATGAACATGGGCAGTCACTAGGGATGGTGCCTTACCAGAACCATTCGATCCTGTTCCTCTTCATCATTTGGCATCCTAACTTTGTCAGTCTTACCGGCCAGGAGTCCCTCGAGAAAATTGTGAAATTACATATAAGTTCCCTAGTCATAGGTCAGTTTATCATTAAAAATTGGTTCAAAGGACATGCTCTAGGAAAGGAAAAGACTACTTACTGAGCGGGCACTGCAATACCGCCGACCATTTTCATACTCATACTCAAGCACACTCTCCGACAGGGAGGTGAGGTCGGACAGCTCATTGTCGAATTCACTGTTGATGTCCTACAAGATGGCAGGATTTAATTCCCAGGTCATAATAAGCCAGGGACTCGAGTCTACATACGTCGCTAAAATCATCGATCACAATTGGACCGGGTGCGTTGACAGGGATCTCAGCGTTGGCTTGCGGTACGGATGACGTTGGTTCGAATGGCATTGGTTCGGATGGCGCTGAGGGCGCTTCGTGGCGAGTGGAAACCATTGTTAGGGACTCGGCAGGAACAAAATAACAGGAAAATTTTTAAGAGGCACCCCGGAGTAAATAAATTTGGTTCCCTCTTAAAGCAGGCTCGTTTTTCAAAGCAGCTCGACACCGGCCTCGAGGAAGGATTTAGGTTCATATCCAAACTGTCGGGTTCGAAGCATATGTGAATTTCTGATCTGTCGCTCTCGCTCTCGCTTCTGCGCTCCGTGATTGCCAATTAAAACGACTGAAACTGACTGGAAATCAATTCCACCCCACATTTTCTTCAGTCTTTTTTGAGTTTACAAACCTCGTGGCTGCGTACAGCGTCCCTGTGCCCCAACATACTCTTTTAGTCCTAAGTGCAGAAAGTCTCAGGTATGCGGCGATCACACTAGTACAGTACTTGTCCTCCGGCCCAATTGGCCCGCTCATCTTATTTTCCCTCTTTCACCCACCCTCTATTTCTAACGGGGGTTGCCTTCTCAACTGGAAAATAATCAATTCGGAGGCCAAGGTATCAAGTTGCGACCGACTCTGCACTGAGGTTTTGCCGCGGCTGCTGAGATCATCAGAGCATTTCACTTAGAGAGCGAAGGAAGGGGTAGTAGTAATCAGACTGTTCGGTTGGCGGAGAATATCAGATTGGTGGTGATCTCCTGCCACTCGGACAACATGAGCTTTTTTTTTTTTTTTTTTTTTGCCTGTGGGGCTTGATGAAGACCTCGACTTGCAGATCCAGTAAGATTGGAGAAGACAATGCTGCTGGCCTAGTGGTTCGCAACGTATGCTTGGTATTCTGCTCAAATTGCTCCTTTTTGTAAAGCAGAGCACCGTCGGTTATAATGGCAGAGAGCACCAAGAATTTAAAACCGGTAAGGCAGACGCTGGCGAAAGAGGGTAGTGGAGCTCTAGAGCTCAGTGATCTGGATCAATAGCAAACATACCTCACCGGTAAAGATCAGTCCAAGATAGAGGCGCAAAAAGAAATTGGTCAAGCTGTTTATTGACTAGAAAAGGGAGGAGGGAGAGGCTGTAAACTACCACGCGCGACACATAGATCATATAAACCTGTTTGACTTCATGTAGGCAAAAAATATATATCTCTTCAATAAATAATCCGATATGCTGTTAGTCAGGGTACTAATCGGCCTGGAAATCATCCACGCTCTCTAAGTGATCAGCATCGCTAGTCTCGAGCGGATGCTGTCGCTCAAGTTCTTTGATTAACTGTACATGATGCTCGCTTCTTGGCTCGACTCGGAAGTCGAATTCCGTGGGATAAGTGAGAAGACCCGGTTTCGGCTTTGCATTCACTTCAATTTCTTTGCCTAAATTGTCCACGGCTTTGCGGATATTGAAAGCAGCCAGTGATTGTACAATGTTGAGGTAGACACTGCTGTCGGCGAAGAAACGGCCAGGACATACTCTGCGGCCGTAACCAAAGATCTCGGCCTGGGGATCCGGCTCATTGCGTGGTTCTAGAAAACGGCTAGGATCAAATGTTTCTGGATCGGGGTGCACTTCCGGGTCGTGCAAGAACCACCAAACCGCGGGGAGGAGGGTTGCACCCTTGGGTATGTGTATGCCATTGTACTCAATATCTTCGGTTGCCGTGTGTGGAAATCCCATAGGCGCAATAGGCCACCATCTTATGGTCTCCTTGACCAAGGCATTGATATACGGCAGCTGATCACGGTCTCTAAAGCTGGGGAGATGGCCTGTGCCAACGACACGGTCAATTTCTTCCTGGGCCATCTGCTGCACATTCGGGAACATGACCATAGCTAGCGTGAAAATGGTGAGAGAAATAACTGTGGTGTCTGCAGCAGCACCATACAGGCTTGCAGCAGTCCAAATCACGGCCTGCTCATTTTCTTGGCTTAGACTACCATCTTTCTCTCCCTTGAGATCTTGGACAAGCTTTGAGACGTATGACGGCTTAAAATCCAAGGCAGACATCCGCTTCTGGACAAACCTGTATGGGATATAGGCTGTTGCCTGAATCGATCTGCGCCATTTCCGGGCTGTCTTCTTGAATTTTGCACCTGGGAAGCTCTCTGGAAGATGTTGCAGAGCAGGAATAATATCAACCACCCAGGCCATTGGAACAGCAGCAAGGGAAAATTCGCCCATCATTTGCTCAGTCAAGACTACCAAAGGATCGGGCTTAGAGGGCTCTATGATGTAGCCATATGCCATTTTCAAGACGGTTGCTCCAGCGGTGCTGTTTCACATCATTCTATTAGCGCACGATCTGCCAGCTCCAAGGGCAACTGAACTCACGTCTTTAAATGCTCCAGCCACCTTCCTGGCTCATTCAGCACTCGAACAAGCTGTCGGTTAACCTCAACCTCTTGTGCATCACAGAACGTTGCGGCGGACACCTTGGTACCTAGCTCCTGGTGTAGTAACCTGCGACATCGGCGGAAGGTCGGATTGTAATGCTGGCAAACGACGATCTTCTCATACCCGCACAGCTTATTTGCCATGATCATAGTCGGCCGTCCCGACGTCTTACTGGAGAACTTCTCCAGCAGCTCATGTGCTACCTGTTTGTCGTGGATCATGACGAGCGTCATACCCAAAACTGTCACGGAGCTAATCCCCCCATAGCGGTCCTTGTGCTTGAGCCAATGCAGATATTCAGGGGTGCCGTCTGGAGGGAAGTCGTTGATGTTTCCGACGATCGGGTATGGCTTGGGGCCTGGGGGTAGTTTGCGTCTGATCGTCTGGGTTGAGTGTTGGTATATGAGGTAGCCCACGAGGGTTATGATCCCCAGTAAGATTAATGACGTACTCGGCATGTTCACAATCAATTGTCTGCCACACTCGACTCGAACGATAGCACCAAATTTGTCGTATGCTCTCTTAGAGGTGGAAATGAAGATGGGCGACAGAATTCATGCGAAGTTGTCTTGGTCTCCGTGGCTAGTTGAGATCTTGTCAGAATGCGGGGCTGTGCTAGGCGCGCAGGAAATGGTCAGCAAGGCTGAACTTTTAGCGTCAGCCCTACACCTGAAGAGGAAAGTCCTTTTTAGGGCGAAATTGGAAATTTATTATATCTGCCTAGGTAACGTGATCGTGATCGAGATTGCATTCCATGTAGAGGGTGGCCAAGATTGAATTTCGTGCCTTGTCACCGGCAGTGGGTGTAGATTTTTCTATACTGGAGCACTGCCAGCAGAGACTACATAGTACGTACTATATGCGGCTGTAGGCAGCAGGCGTCTCTATTCACTCTGCTCCTCCACCACCCTCTCATCCAGAATCAACAACCGGAACCGTCATGACCGGGCCGCTGGACAGTGAATAAACCATTGTCATTCCATTTACTCTCTTCTTTCGTCCCATTTTTTCCCCTTCCTCTCCTCCCCTCCTCATTCTCACCCCCTTCGTGATTCCTCCTAATTTTCTTTTTCAACTTTTGTGATGTTCTTTTCGTGGTTTCTTTTAGCATGATTATTCTATTTTATTGTGGCGCGCGTTAATGGATGCATTTTCTTTTTGCCTTGCCTTTCCTTTCGAGGGCTCTGTTATTGTGTAGGAATTTTCTTATGGTAGAGTTGTTTCTTTCCTTGCAAGTTGAAAAAGCGTATTTTCTGCTCAATATTACGAGTTAGATTATAATCACGATACCTGTTCTTACTTCGTAACCATACCTCTACACCTAGTCGTTTCTGGATCCTCGCTGTTAGCATGGACCCCGGATGGACCTATATCTCGATCCGAATGATATGAACATGTTGCCTTTGGCGCCAGAACCCTCGGATATTTCTTACCAGATGGGTACCCCAGTAGCTAAACCATTCCAAGTATTGTTTGAAATTCTATTAGTAGTAAAAAAAGGTAGCTGCCCACAATCAGTACTAGCACGAGGAAGAAATGCACGTGTGCCTTCCATATACTGGTACGCGTGCCTTCGTTCCTTCCGTACTGACAGGCACAATAATCAACAATGATAAATAATTACCTTCTACATTCAGATGAATTTGATCAGCCCCCTCACTATCCCACACTGTCTGTGACAGCTGCGTCTGCGCTCGGGCAAACGGCAATCGAGACCATCCTTGAGCTGACAGCTGAGGACGATGGCCACATGGACTGGATGGATGTGTCGTTTCCCGAACTTCGACTTCCCCGCGAAAACGCCAACATGATAGAGCAAATTCGGAGAACTGTCTGCCACGATCCCTTTTACGGCAAACCCGACGAAGCTATGATTCGGATGACTCTGAATGTCATCCTTTCTGGGGTCATTGTCGCTGTGCGAAAACTCGGCATTGAAGGGACTCGGAACATGCGCATCTCCCCTCAGCAAGAGCTGGCCTACCAACCTCTAAGAGTTGCCGGTCAAGATCGTAGGCTCCACGGATACGCTGACTACACCCTATGGTATGGCGACAAGCGACAAATGGAAAGCAACCTTGTCGTCTGGGAGGCGAAGAGCATGGAACCCAGATCCGGGATCACACAAACCCTTATATATATGGGTAAGTCATATCTCCTCCAAGTTGCTTCTCTTTTTGATCCATCTGCTCACGTATTTTCCTTCTACAGCCATCGTTCATAAGATTCGCAAGCGCCTGGGAAAGACGAACTGCACAGTTTTTGGGATTTCCTCGAGTCTTTTGTTTTTTGACTTCTACATGACTGACAATGAGGGACGATTCAGCGTGCTCTATAAAAGGTGCAGGTCCCCTGATTACAGCGATATTGTTCCCATAATTGCGAATATCGTCCTGGAGGCCGCAAAGCTTTCCCCGCCGTCAAGTGAAGAGACCGACCTACTTGATCCGGCCATGCTATTATGATGATGCTAGACCTTCCACTACGCTCTTTTTGCTCGTTTACTGGTGTTTTCATATTAATAATGATGCTTTTTTTCCCCCTATACTAGTTCCTTGTAGCTACTGCTCTGGAATTCACCTTGTCGCTTTGCCGTATGCTCTCTCGAATGGTCTCTATCTCTAGCACCCTTGAGCCCTAGGCTAGAGGGTGGCTAGGAGGCCGCTAGTCCCAGGACATGTCATGGCTAGTTTCATGGATCATTCAGAGTGACTCCGTTCTGCCTGGGCAGTCAAGATGAACTTGATTATCTTCACGAGTCCTATCGCAGTGGTGAAGAGTTATCTGAACGAGCTGATCCTCGAGAAAAGTAGCGTTAACAATAAATGCAGTGCGTTGTTCAGCATTTAAAATCTCGATTCTAGATTGGAAGCGGAGTAAGAATTGTGGTATTCAAGGAACGACTTGTCTGCCCGGGTATCTTATTAGATTCCTACGGTAATTTTGAGATACTATCCCCTGATTAGAAGTGCAAGTTCTCACGGGATACTTATTTGGCCCTCGCAAAGTCTTGAAAACAATCCCCAAAGGACCAATTGTGTACATACCTGCCATGAACGTACTTCTCTATCGAGCATAGACAAGCTAGAGGCGGTGCTGTGAGCATCAGTACGATCACAAGTATAGTATGAGGGATCAGGTTCCGGACCACAGAAAGAAGGTCCAACGTGCAGGCCATATTCCGATGCAGACGTGTGCCAGTGGCTGCCATCTCGTCCTGGCACAAGGCACAGGCCAGGCTCGATATGTTCAATCGCGTCAGTACAGAAGACGGGCGAGGTGGAAGAGCAACTGGTTATTTCTTAGGGTTGGGCTGACTGGGGCGTGTTTTCAAAGAGACCGTTGTGCTGGGGTCCGGGGGGGCATATTTCTAGTGCTGCGGCCCGCCTTGTCGCTCGCGCAGCTGTGATCGAGGTCCGACCGAGTTGGCCCTTATATCGTGGCCTGTTGAACCGTTTCATGATTGATATATGCCTGTTCGATTGGAACCCATGGTTTTCATCTCGATAAAAACCATTCTGAAGTCTTATTCCAGGATTTCAACGTCGCTTCAATGTTCGTGACGCAGCTACCAAATCAAAACATCAACAACGCATCGTGTCATCTTTCATAAACATGAGCTTCTACCAGTCCAAACAAATTTTGCGACATCATTTAACTTGTTCTCAACGATGATAATTGCTCATTTTAGTAGTTAATATCTGACACCCAACATCATATAGATATATTGGTATGCAGAATCATCCACCAGCCTACTTTTGATATCATGTTGTTAGGATGTTTTGTTTTCCTGCTCCTACTAGCATCAATTTCTGTCTAACATTCTATTGTCAAGGTGTTGGTTTGCATAAAACATCTTATTCTAGAGGCCCTGCAAATAACGCTGCTTTTTTAAAATATATTTCCCAACGATCAGCATGGTCGAGCCCATCGCAAATGGAGGGACAGCAAGTAGTAAACGATAGACCGATGCGGCATTTTTGAGTGTTGCCATGAATATTTTCACGTCAGCCTCTTCTAAAATATCACAAATCTCGAAAGTACTACGCAAGCACTTATGCTGCGATCTTTTTCCGTGAGTCCGTTTTGCCGGTTCAGCTCTGGGTGATCATTCCAGGCCTGCCAGACCGGCAATTAAGGCGGTGAATAGTGAATCTTGTCAGGATCAGGAATGATGTTCTGGCTAGTACTGAACATGTCCAATAGAATCAGATGATTGATTGAAGGTGTTGAAATCGGTGAAGTGATCTCAGGATTCTCTATACTTGAACTATTGCGTGTTATGACACCATACTAGGAGGAAATTGGGTGAACGATGAATACGCCGATCCCGAAGGGTCCTAGTGGTATCCTACCACTTCTTCAGTTCGTCAGTAGTAATACGGCCATATTTGAAGGAACTCCATGGAACTTTAATTCACTTCGTTCTTTGCAAACAGCCCAAATGTGCATAGTAGAGCGAGACCAGGAGATCTGGAAAGATCGCGGCGTGCTTGCTTTCTTTCATGCAGCCTTCGTTCCCACTCATTCATACAGTGCGACCACGCTAGTTTCTCACTCACTCGTAGGGCATGCCATTGCTTCGGACAATACTAACTCCAGTAGGAGGTCGTCATTCTTTTGTATCATAGATAATCTTCACGTTTGCGATCTTATCTATCACCAGGCGTTTTCGATAACTGATATCCCTATATAAGCTAACATGGGCTTCTGAAATGCTGAGACTAGATTGAGAGATGATCTAAAACTCGTATCATGTCAATTAGGTCTCACATCCTGAAAACCTCGATTCATAGGAATAAACTCCTAGTACATTCTCCAGCAGCCTTTTGACACGGGAACCACTTACAGTCCATTCCCTCCTATTTTGGAGATACAAATAATATTGAGAGCCAATCACGATAAATGCTCTCAAACTACTTTAGTTATTTGATTAGGAAGAAGATGGACCTTACGACGAAGAGCCGCCTATTTACATCCACTACCTCGTCGAGGAGCGTGTCAAGGTCAATAACTGAGTTACATCCAGCGATGTAGATTAGAACCTGCTGCTAACTCTGAGAGCTTACTAGCGGTTTTTTAGAACGGAAAATGTACAATTTTATTGGCTGTAAGGTCTCTCGTGACCGTTAGGTGAGAGCTGAGGATATTGAGATTGTGACTTGACCCTTACCGAGTGATGCGACAAAACCGATATCGACTGAGCCATCACCGACAAACAGCTGCAGAAGTGATCGACTCTGTTCTGTCAAGACAAAGAACTGACGCTAAATATACGTTCAATTATGTAGAGGATCACTAGTATAGTAGAGCGAGACTTGGCGATCTAATAATATCACTGCCATTCAGCCTATGTTCACAGTCATTTATACAAACTGCACAAAAAGGCGGCAACAATAGCCAGACTTGTTCATAGCCAGGTACATAGACTATACCTATTAGAGTTTAAAATACATATTCAATTTATTAAATGTCCAGTGCAATCCGCTCACCCTTTCAGCAGCCCTCATAGTTCCGGTTCTAATATATTATCTTTTCCGAAAAGAAGGAAAGTTTGGAATATGCTGGAGAAATTTGATAGTGCCTTTTCATATTCCAGTTAGACTCTTGTATAAATAGACTATCGTGTTATGACTTAAACTTACGGGGTTTAATCCATAGTGGCTGGGTTTCTGCAAGGTAAGGCCCGTAATATGAACGATTCATTTGTACCTTCACGAAAATTAGATTTTGTTTGAGTAAAGGTTGATGCAAATTTTCCACAACAAGCGATACGACGTAATATCCTCTAGGTAAGTTCTACTCACGTTAGAAAACCACTCCCTATCCCCTCTCCATGTCTCAATCCAGTAGAACTCCCCTTTGTCGGTAGGGGTGTCGAAAACCTCAAACCGTTCAAGCTCGGGCTCTTTCTTGCATTCTTGAAAGCACGTTTGAAAGGCCGCCAGAAATTTTGGTATATTATGTGGCTCCACAGCGACGTGAACAAGGATCATGGTTTTTTCCTCTGGACCTGTCGACATTTTTTCCTTGCCGAGAGTAGAACTGAGCGAAAATCAGATCAGATAATTAATTATCATTAAAAACGGTTATATTCGTGAAAGTGAACTTATAGCATTATGTAAATTCTGGGGACCGGATCTAGATCTTTCATGGCAACTACATTCCATCAATAATTTGATGACGTCATTAGTCACGATTGAGTATTTGTAAGATCATAACCATGGAGCTAGATATGAGAGCTACTAATGACATTCTTGGTGACATGAATTAGTGGAAATCGTGGCTTGAACGTACCACAACCATTGTAATTCATATTGACATCATTAAACACGTACCAGCAAGCTAGATCCGTCTAGAACCCGTCTGAAATAGCTGGGTTTTCTTGCCTCTAACCGACGAATGCAAAGCTTTGTCAATATTTACATATTTATATTGAAGTATAGGCATCATGTTATTGTCATAAGTTCTGAAAACTGATTGAAATTGATGGTTTAGTTGATTTTCGTGCTTAGTGGCTTATTCTACATAAGTCTACCTGGGCTACTAAATATCTATCGATCACAAAACTGTTTAGTTCACTCTCAATTTTACCATGCCACTTACACTGTTGACAGGTTCATCTGGTTTTGTGGGTGCTACGGTAATAGCTCACTTAATACATCATGGACATAGGGTTATTGCGATTGTTCGCTCCGTATCCTCCGCCGATAAAATATCATCAACTCACCCAGAATGGGTAAAATACATTACCTTTGAAATAGTGTCCGACTTTACAAAACCAGGTGCCTTCGATTCTGTATTCAAAAAACACAGTGAAATCGATTATGTTATTCATGTAGCAGCGCCGCTACTTGATGACCCTAGAAATACCGACTTCGTGGAAAATTTCGAGAAACCATCTATTCTTGGGAATATTGGGTTGCTACGGTCCGCGAAAACACACTCAAAGGTCAAGTCTATTGCTATAACTGGTAGCATCAACGCTATTACTCTCGGAAATGCGGAAGATGTGGGAAATCGTATATTAGACAATGACCAGTGGTTACCATTGAACCGAGTGGACGCTATTGAAGCCCAGAACAACTATGTGAGTTCCTTGCTGCAACTTATGAGCGTTCGCAGGTCTTACCATATTGTTGAAATTCTAGATTTCTTACTGTGTCGGTAAGAAAGTTGCGGAGCAGGCAGTTTGGAAATTTGTCCGAGACGAGGAACCATCATTCAGTGTCACAAATTTTATGCCACCCCTGATATTTGGCCCACCACTTCAGACTGTTGAAGATATCACCAGGCTAAATTTCAGCACGATGCAACTATATTCTATTATGAATAGCGCCAAGAATGAATCTGGAACAGTACCTCCAACAGCCTTTCCCGGATATGTGAGTAGAACCGACAGGTTTCTAGATTGATGCTCTGACCATTATTTCTTTTCGGATAGATTGATGTTCGCGACCTTGCAGAACTCCACATTTCCTCACTCACAGCTCCCGCTGCTGCCAACAAGCGTTTCGTTGTTGGCCATGCCATATCCTTCGACGAGATAGCCGATTGCCTCCGCAAAATGCCCGAGATGGATGGACGGGTTGGAAATAACAGTGGCCTTGTACCTACATATCCAAAATTCGATATCACAGCAGCGAAAGAGGTCTTCCCTGGTTTAGCTCAGGGAAGGCCTATGGAAGAGACATTTTTCGACACTGCTAGGTCGATCCTTGCCATTGAAAAGATTGAACATGGCAACAAGGATTAAAATTATTCCATTGCTCAGACTGCCTAGTGGTTTAAAAGCAAATCTGAATTTCTTTCTTGTTTTATAACGATTCGCCGCACTGTACAGATTAAGTCTCGAGCAAGCATTCCCACTCATTGCTATCTATGTACTTGATGGTACTGATAGCAACCATGTTACAGAAACGACGATTGGCAATACTTCCAAGTATGATTCAGAGAAAGTGACGACTTAAAAGAGGAAAGGAAGCCAGGGGAGGGTATGAATCGCCAGGTGTTTTAAGGCCTTGCCTGTACTATACAATAAATCATATTATGCACAAACAGACATCTATTCTTGGCCAAAACTCGATCTATGGTTAAAAAAAAACAGACTAGCGAGTTTCAAGATGGGGCTCGAAAAATATTTTGTGAGTATACAACAGGAAATCTGATTTCGAATACGGAAGACAGTAGCCTGCTCTCTGCGAAAAACCGTATGTGGGATCCACATTTTCAATATCGCAGCACAACGTTTGACCCCTGCACGAGCTGCCCAGCAGGGAGCGTGTTAGCGTCGTTAACAAAAAGGCTTGAAATAGAAGCTTGGCGATATTGCGTACAGGGTGCACATGCAACCTCAACATCTACAGTTTTCCCCAACACATTGACCGGAAACAGACGCATGCATCACTTCGGCGTCTGCTTTGAGTTGGAGCAGGTAATAGAGTTTTGTCTTTCAATGAGCGGCGATTCCATAGCATCACCGGTGCCTGTTGCCAGAAGGATGATATCCGACCTTATCTTGGTACTGTGGTAAATATTGTATCTGATTAAATTGATGGTCTGTACCTCTTCTTGAATGTCGATTCTCTCACGAGTGTAGCATCACTAAATAATTTCCAGGCGGCCATTCTACCTAGATTTAGAATGACGCTATAGGGATACTTTGCACGAGGATGGAAACTCATGCCATTTTCCAAGCGATCGAAAGGACGCAGTTATTAAAATTGGACGGGTTTATACGTGATTATGTCTCAGGAAGACGTTCGGACTGGGAAGCCCTGCTAAGAGCGTACCTCTAATTAAGTTATTTTTGTACGTCAGTAATCACATCGTCTTGAAAAACGTATTCGGAACTCTACTCGGCGCTTCGCACAGGTTGACAGCCGACCAATCCCAACATTTGGTGAAGGCGTGTTTCCACGGTCGGCAAGTGAAATATGAGCCTCTCTCACAGTAGAGGGCCTGGCACTGCACGACGTGGAACCATGGAGAGAATCCACTGCAAGGCGAATGTTCTTCAAATGTAGTCAATTTATGATTACTTGCATGTGTATCAGCCCGAAATGGGTTGCAGTTGACATGGTCTCGTAGTGGAGTGCAATGCATTTGGTCACGCGCTGCTATTGAACGTGTAGATTCGCTACGCGCATTTGAATATATTTTGAAAGCAAAGAGGGTTCGACCCGGCTGAGCGTGTCATGAGGCATGATGGGTAAAGAGAGCAGGTACGCGTTGGAACGCGCTTTTGGCTAGAGTGGCGGCTCGCACGTGATTAAGTTAGTTAGTAAGAACTTCTTACTAAGAAGACTCCTAGATATTTAGTTAATCAACGCAACAAGTTGCCCAAACCAAACTAAATTGGAACTGGCAAAGCCTGCCTTTCTCCCTTCTAAAATCCGCACTAACTTTATCTCTGAGCTTAGCGCTCCCGTCACATAGTTCAACCTCCCCCATCCGCGCATTTAGACGACAACTTCTAGCTCGCTGCAACTTGTGCAGGAGACAGTCCTTCTCACCCGAAAAGAATCCAAGACCCATGATGTCACCCTCCTTCGCCCCGGAACAGAACGGCACCTGTTCCATGAATATTGACGATAATATTGAGAGGTCGGGACTCAAGCCGACAATTCAGCCTTTTGCCGGCCGGATCGGTGGCAATCAAGGATTAGTGCTGGATCCCAGCGATGCCAGCAATGCGGAATTGTTGAAGCGCATGCCTGACGCGGCGCCACTGATGAGCTTAAAGCAATCATTCAACCTGACAGCATTTTCTGATATCGATATGTGGAAGTTCAGTGCAGTGGAATGTGTAGGTAAGTTTTTTTAGACAACGTCGAGCTTATGCCGCCGCGGTTTCGGAATACCAGAAGAAAAGCTCGCTCATTGAGAAGCCAGGGACGATGATGCTCGTCTTCATGACTTCATGGCTATCTGCACATTCGCCTACCCCGACAAAGACTTTTCCTGCATCCAGCGACCCCGCTGGTGTTTATTCTACAACGACTTTCCTAGGACCTTTAGTTGGGGGTATTACCAACTGGCTATTTCTGACTCTTTTCATCTTCTCTTTTTCTTCAGTCAGTGGCTCTCATCTCAACCCGCTAATCACAATGGCCACCTTTTTTGCGCGACTTATCTCGATTCCTCGAATGGTGCTTTATCTCGCTGGGCAAATCCTCGGTGGCACATTGGCTGGTCTCATGCTTCGAACTTCGTTCGGCTCGCGCAAATTTGTGGTTGGTGGGTGTGATATCGACACCTCCCTCGTTCCGACGGAAGACGCTTTTGTATTGGAATTCATTTGCTGTTTAACGCTTGTGTTTCTTTCTTTTGGTGTAGGATTGGACCCCCGGCAGTCCAAGGTTTATGGTACTGCACTATCACCGTGGCTAGTAGGACTATCTTTGGGTATTGTCAGCTGCTCGTCGGCATTCACACGACCGGGGTATGGAGGAGCTTGTAAGATGTCTCTCAGAATGAATTACGTCGCTTGTGTTAAGCTTGCGCTGATGAAATCTTAGCGTTGAACCCTGCAAGATGTTTCGGTGTCTATGTTGGCTCGCATTTCCCCGGATACCATTGGATCCATTGGGTAAGCCTTCCAGACAAATTCTGCTGATTTGTTTGTTGATTCTGGAAATACTGATATACTTGTTGGTCTAGGTTGGTCCGATCGCTGCATCATTAGGTCATGGATTAATCTACTATCTCGTTCCTCCATGGGCAGTGAGTGACCTGCACCAATAAGTAATCCCATTCCATCGAACGTTACCTAGAACACTGTGCATGTCTGAATTGAGAACTTAGGCTACATCTTGACCTGGCTTAAGAAGACGAGGAACTTTTCAGCCACTGGATTGTTCGGAGCATTGGCCAATGGAGCTTCCGCGCGAATTATCTAATGTCTGGATACCCAGAAAATTTAACGGGACTTTAGTTATTTCTCGTTAGGTAAAATACTTCTTGACCATTAACCAAGAAGGGCTAAAGGGATAGAACCTGATGCCATGTCAGATTATTCTTATCGGGGAGTTTTGGCGACACTATCGATTGTGTACTCGAGGAACAACAAATTGAAATGGCCCCAGTAGCATTTTCAGAGACATTTCCAAAGTATAACTTTCAGCCCGAACTTATGATTCAATGTAAATCTATACTCATTCCAGATAGTGCAGCTTCCCTTTGCGGAGACTTCTACGCGGATTCTTGTATAGTTATCCCGTATCACTCAAAATTAGTATCTAACCCAATACCCAGACAATCCATAGAAAATAGCTGACAGAGCGCTGGTCGGCCAGCTTTTTGGTGTACACACACACATACACACAACTTATCGACGCCCGGGGGCTAAACCGAAAGGGCAACTATCACTAATCTACCAATACATGTCCTAGTATATGCTGTGTCTCCTTAGAGCCCATACATTGTTCCTTTCAGTATATGTCATCTCAGCTATCGATATCGTGGCGGGTCCTCGCGGGTTAGTAATTTAGTTAGTAGGCTGGTTTGAAAGCGCTGCTTCAAGTGTTCAACGTCCTATTCTCGGCAGTTGAAGCGCGTCTACCGTTTCTGGCACGAGGTTGTCGGTGGGGTTAGTTTGGGAGGGGTTGTGTCATTTGTATTCGTCGGCATGGCTAAGCAGCGTCGAGTCTGCCCGTGGCGATTGCAAACTGTATTGAGGCTCACACTGCTTCCAAGTTCAGCGTCCAGTTCTGATCAGCGGAAGGCCATTTTCCGCCCAGGAAGAAGGATATGTTGCCGCGGTGGGTATGGGTACATTGTAGCATTTCCGTCCGGTGTGTGGTCCACTTCTGACATCGAAAGAGGAAGTGCTCAACAGTCTCTCTGGCCTGTTCACATGCGCAGTGGTCCGTCTCCGCGACGTTGATTCAATAGAAATATGCATTTAATCTAGCCATGCGGGTGAATATAATGGTCAGGCCAATGTTAAGACACTCTGGATCGACTGCGCAGTAGTTGCTTAGTAGTTAGTTTAGCTCGCCACTCACACTAGCTTCAACTTTGGCGAGATTCCCCACTTACACGCTAATTGAATTTTTTTCTCTCTCAATAACCGGGAAGATGACCGATAACTTGGCATAAGATACGAGGCCATACGAAAATCTTGTTTTTCTTTGCCCCAATCAATTTGAAAGTAATAAAATGCAGGGGCACGCCACTGCTAGTGCTAAAAAGTAGGGACGCTCGCATTGACTTCCACGCATATCCACTTTCTCTCTCCACTCACGGCCCGAAGTCACCTCCGAATCAACCGACCTCGAAAGTCGAAAACACTTCCAGTTCAAGTTCCTGTTGAGGGGTCTTCAGTTAGTCTCAGTCTCAGTACGCTTTATTCAACATGAACATTGAGTATGTGAAGATTCTGCCTCGATTTCATGATCTTATCTATTATTCAAAGGACCTCGACAAACTTACGGATCTCCCCGTCCTTGGGATCCTTCATTTCACTTTTCACCCCGGAGTTGACATTGCCGATACACAGCAGTGTGCGGCTGCCTTGTGGAGGAAGTCTTTGAAATATGCTTCAACAATCCCTGGATTTGAAAGGCTATTATGGTCGCCAGTGAAAGATACTAGTACTTCTGAGTCGTCATGTCAGCAGGTCGTCGTCTTAATCCAGTGGAATGGCGTTCCTGGATGGAAGCTGTTCCAGTTGTCCCTCGGATTTAGTATGATGTTAGGCTACATTGCACAAGCCTCAAATCGTTGTATCCAATATACTCTGCCGCTGGAGATACCGAGCTCATGTTATCTGGAGCTAGTATCGTTTCAGTTCCCAGCTACGCCATCTATCTCTCAGGTAGATGAAAGGACAGAGTTCAAAGTTAAATGGGATAATACTTTCTCGCCACCTTGCCAAGCTGCTTTATCTGAGGCTGGATTGGTGCACGCCGGTGGAGAGTGGCTAGAAAGAGATACTGATTCCGAGGATCCCTTCTTTGTCGGCCTGCTTCTCTGGAATTTAGGGGCAGGAGGAGGCAATCAAAGTATTCTTGTCAATTGTATATCTCCCCTCGTCGAGAATGCGTCGTCAACAGTGTCCGTATGCACAAACCAGTTGGCTTTTGTCTCACCTGATGATGCATATATACTTCAGCCGTCTAACTCTTTTACGGGCTGTGAAATTTCCAAAATCAGACATCTAGTTTTTCAAAAGCCTGTGCAACCAAGATACAGCCTTCATGAAGATTTGGGGACTCCTGGTACTAGTGTTGGGAAGGACATCTGCCATGTGGAAAGTATGTCGCTGGCAAGACAAAAGCCCCCTGAGCGCATTGCCGCTGGTCCGGCTGGGGCTTGGTATAGGGCGTCAACTATCTCTCAACATCATATTCCGCTTCAAACTAGGCTTCAATTCCTGCCCCAGGGTCTTATAAAGACTGGTATATACATGATTTCTTTCTGGGCACGACGCGGCAACCAGCATGTACAAGGCTCCTTTGAGGCCTTGCGGATGAGACTTTGGAAACTGGGTGACTGCCCACTCCTTAAATGGGGTGATAATCCAGTGAAAGAAATGGACTGGGCTAAGATTCTGCTTTTCATTGGTGAGTATCGTCAAGGTATTTTGTATCATGGTTAATGGGTGATACTGACCTCCTTCAAGACCTTTCAAATCCCGTTCAATCCAATGAAGATACATATTCTCTTCTGCAGCAGTATCTTCAGGAATTTTCCGATATATCTGGTGATGACATACAGCATCTCCAGCATAGAATGACTGCTTCTCCACAATTCGTTGGAAAGTGCAGTGATGCAGACATAACATTTTACGAAATGCCATCGGATGAGAATGACCGACGCGCATTTAGATATGCCATGATGAACTATGGAGAGTACGTTCTTCCCTATACTGCATTTTCAAATCTTGTTGTGTTCAAAATACCCTTTCTCTTAGAGGATTAATTGCTAACATTATCATTTCGACCTGATCTAGGACTTTGAATCAACAAGTCATCCAGGGAAGTAAATCATCCCCGTGGTCAGCTCTCGAAGAGAGATGCAGTTCCTGGGTTCCGGTCAATCCTCGCTTTACTGGATGCGACGAAATAGGGCCACTCAGTTTCGTATCAGTATTCAGTCCCCAGAAGGAGGGAGCCAGAGAAGAGTGGTATAACGACTTCGCCGAGCGAGCTCAAACTCAATATGACCTCCTGGGTCATATCGTTGACTTGATACGAACTTTGTGTACGAGCATCGAGAACTACTATGTGATTTTTGAGAACGAAGATCCCTGGATGGAAGCAGATAAGCTGGAAAAGTCCAAGCGCACATAAACCGGTGGAGGCTGAACATTTCATTCCCATTTTCTGAGATTGACATTCAACAATCTCCATAGTCTAAATGAGGCTTTTTTGCATCGGAATTGATGGCAAATCACAAATGTATGCTTAAGCTCCTCAATCAATTGTTGTTGACATATATCAAATTCATGATCGATTCGACGAGCCATTGTCATGCGAGATGTGAAAGGTAATGAAATACCTAGGTGTTGAAAGATTTGTTGAAAAGATGATGATTCTATAGCATCAAATGCCATATTATCTGTGACCACCCATCGAACAAGATTTTGCTCTAGGATCTTTGCTCTCTGCTCCTTAGCCTGCTTTTGAAAGAAGTTACCAATTGATGGCTGCTTTATGCCACTTCTATCATCCTCGGAGTTATTGTCAGGGCCACCTAGGAAGATACCATGTTTAGAGAGATGAAGTATCATATTTGATCATAAAGGCCTAGCTCCTCTTACGTGCCGTTATCAAAGCTAATAGAGGAAGTCTATCCGAGAGCGTGGTAGATTGATATCACGAGAAGCGCCGAAAAGCCGACAATAACGAAGGCTAGAGAAAAGGGGGTGGTGAAGCCCCGGAGCGCTACGACCTAGATCAATAGCAAAAATGCCTCAGCTGCAAGGACCAGGGTGGATGGGCGAAAAAAGAATTTAAGGAAGTGTTGGTTGGGAGGGGGGAGGTCTGGAACTATATACTACCACGCACAGGGGCGCAAAGCGACTGACGACGCTAAACCAAGAGTGTCATACACTAAACCGAAATAAGTTTCACAGTACCCGTCCGATATGGTGTAGTGGCTAACATCGTCGTCTCTCACACGACAGCCGGGGGTTCGATTCCCCCTATCGGAGTTACTTTTTTTCCTTTATATTTTTTCTTCTTTGTTCAAATTCACAAAGCCACATACTTCGTTGAAAATCAGCCGGGTGGTCGCAACCTTGGAACTCACGTGCCATTGTATTCATTTTCGGCCGCAGAATGACGCCACCCGCTTTGTCATCAAAGTTATACGTCAACGATGGGATAGCCCGGCGTGAGAAGATCTTTCTGAGTCGCAGGGTTTGACATTCAAGTTGCAGGGCGTCTATGCAGAGAATGAATGAGGTGATCACAGTCAGGAATGAGGTCATCGGTGCTTTCGGGGCGCGGTGGTCGCTTCTCCGCAATTTTCGCCGCGATGACTAATGCCCTAATGACGCCGAATAGTTAATCATGCTCACTAATTCATTAAGCCTCCGGAGACTTTTACACTTCTGGCTCTGCGGAGAACAAATATATAAGACCGGGTGCGCTCTGCACATCTCTGGTCATCATCAAGTATACTTGGATTTATATCACATCATATCACATTCCACCTCTGCATTTACTCCATCAGCGTACGATATATACCTCCGATCAGCCGAGGCATACTCAACCATATTTGTACCACTGTACCACACCATGGCTACCACCACCACAGAAACAATAACTACTACCAACTTGAACACACCAAGCTACATCCCTCGGGGCCCAACAGCTGCCGAGCTAACTTTCTACGCACCACCACCGGACGGCTCAGCTCCATTCAACTACGTCGAAACACCTCCAGCAGGACAACCACAACGCAACTACCTTGAGATTCCACAAGAGGTCAGCCTAAACGACATCCGGGGCGACGAAAAAAGCTACAATTTGGACAAAGATGCCTTCCAAACGCTTTCTAACATCACCACAAAAACAACTTACTCAACCTTCGATTCAGACGCCGCGGTCCGCGAAACATACTACCCAGAAGTCGAATCCGTCCTCCTCTCCTCCATCCCCGGTGCACATAAAGTAGTCCTCTTCGACCACACAATCCGACGCCAAACACCAGGCGCCCCCCGCCAACCCGTTACCCGCGCACACGTGGACCAAACGCCTCGTGCCGCAGCGGATCGGGTCAGACTGCATGTTCCAGATGTGGCTGAGGCGGAGAAACTACTCGCGGGCCGCTACCGCATCGTGAACGTGTGGAGGCCACTCACTGTGGAACCGGTACAATCTGCGCCGTTGGCGTTTGCTTCGGCGGAATCCGTCAATGCAGAAGATCTCGTTCCAATTCAACACAGGTACCCGAATCGGACTGGCGAGACGATGGGCGTGAAGTTCAATCCCGGCCAAAAGTGGAATTATTGGTCTGGCATGACGGGCGATGAGCGTTTGTTGCTTAAATGTTCTGATTCGAAGGGTCTAAGGGGAGCTGAGGTTGCGCAGTGGGTACCTCACACTGCATTTTGGGATTCTAGGACACCGGAGGGTGCTAGAGGGAGGGAGAGTATCGAAGTGCGGGCTTTGGTATTCGGATGATTGTGATCATTTTATAGTGTCTTATTTGTGAACTTGGATGTTATGTGCATGACGGGATAAATGTGTTATGGATTATATACGAGATGACTGATCGAATTCATTTAATACTATTGTTTTGTTATTCTACTGAAAATAAAATCGGAACATTTTACCAATATTAAATCTTGGGCGTGGTATTTTGAACGGCTCTTCTTTCCAATAGAGGGAACGCATGTAAGTTACGTTGCATCGGCTTAATTGAGCATTGAATTGAATTGGACGATTCCCGATTTGGTTTGATCTTTTGTAATCATTTTCGAATATGACACTGTCATCTTCGAGATGAACTTTCCGGTTTCTTGTTCCTTTTCAAACCATCGACCGGGACATGGACACATTTCTCCACTCGATGATCGCCTAATGCGATAATTTGTTTTGCGCCGGCTAGTGCTTCTAGACACAGCATCCAGTTCATACAATAAGCGATAAAATCTTCTAGCCGAGCCCTGATGTATATATCTTCTTGTCCGTCTCGATCAGCACCTCACAGTTAGCGCATGGGTCTCGAAGGAAACCCCACGAAGAGGTTCCCACGTACTGATCCGGATTCGCACTGCGCTTCTGCAGTGCAATCCCAAAGGCGGAATCCGGGTTGGCGTTTGCCTATCTGATCAAATTCAAACCTTTACACAATACAGGAGTTGCATATCGAACCATTAGAGCTAAATTGGCACTGACCCAAGTAGGGTGCTAACCTGAAACACAATTTTTACCACGCGCACAGAATCTACGAGAGGCGTAGGTCCGATTGGGTTCAGTAAGCCGGCGTTTAGGTGTTCGTCAGCATGAAACACGGGTGGCAAAAGAAATGTCGGAGGGAGTCGAATATTGTGTTGCGCTCTCTTTTTGCGGGGCTGTACTTTTGGATTGTGTATACTATTTTTGTCGGCATCCTTTTCTCTCCCTCCCAAGGCCCAGGTTCACTACGCTCGATTTAAATTAAGTCGAATTAAATTTATTTCTGGGTTCTGGGTGGGAGATAGGAGCAGCATAACTCCTAAAACCCCACAGACCGATCGAGTATGATCGGATTCCTTATACAAAACAGCTGGGTGGACTTTTTATGACACGTCCTTAGGTTTGCTTGCGATGGTAGTACAGTCTGAAGGACAGACGACTATTTATGTAATTCTGCTTGCACCCACTCATCCTGTTCGAGTTCCATAGCAGAACTTCGCTTTTCCGGCTCCCATTGTAGCATTTTTCGCACTAGGCAGAGAAACATTTCTTTCTCCCTTCCCTCAAGGCTAGTCTCTCTTTGCTCGAGCGGGATGTGTTCTCCCACTAATTCTCCGGCGCATAATTGACCTAGAATAGCAGAAATAGTCAATAATTGACATTTTCTATAGAGAGGAAAATTATTGATAAGTAAATTACCTTCCTCCGAAAAGAACTTTTGGGTCAGATTCCCCCGGGCAAGGAAACTTGGCGATGGCGGGCCGAGCAGGCGTATTATTTCGGCAAGATGAGCCCGACTTCTGTAGGTGGGAAACTCTGGGTCCTGGCCGCTAAACAGCGACCCTCCTTCAAAAAGGTTCCAAATCTGACAACGTAAGCCCAGACACTTTTTTCACCAGAAGAATCTGCTTTCTTACCACACATCCCACGTTCCATATATCAACGCTATATGACCAGGGGGCTTGCAAGATCACTCCCGGTGCTCGGTAGATATCTGGCTGAATGTCTTCCGAATGCTCTTCATCACCCATCACAGCCGAGCCAAAATCGCAGAGGATAGGAGCGCCTAAGTTTTTAGGCATTCTGAGCTCGCGGGAGGTGTATATTGTCCTTCCATCTAACTCCTTCCTAGGGCAGGGGTTTTGGAGCTCATTGTTTTCAAAATCAGTGAAAACAGAATCATCAGCAATGCCGAACATAATGTTATCTGCTTTGATATCTGATATATTGATAAGCAAATTATCGAGCTCAAAAGCGGGAAGAGGAAACCGCACCAGTATGGATGATCTTGCATTCTGTATGCAGGTAGTCTAATGCAAGAAATAGACGATGAAGTGTCACTGCCAAGATTGGTGTAGGTAGTCTTTGTACCGGGTTGCGGAATAGAAAATCCAATACACTCTCCCACAATGGAGGATGCACGAGACATCGATGTTTATCTTCAGGCCCGCTGACATCAAAGGAGTCCAGCAAAGATCTGACGTACTTGCGACCTGGATGTTTTCGGGAGCTCCTTCGATACGTTTGTATATCTTCAGCTCGTCGTCTAGTTGCTGCCCCATCGATGTGGATTTTATAAAAATATTGACAGTGACATAGCGACGATAGCTATATTTTTAGTTAGTGAAAGGGTTGTGAGAAGATAATGAAAATGTGAAGTTGCCAGTGGTGTCTTCTTACTCCATGTCACGTGCGAGACATGGTTGAGCTGGCACCAAATCCCAGTTTTCCCACAACTTGGTACCGGCCCTTAAGTATTTCCCCTATTCGAGTAGGGTAATACCGACCAGCAATATAGCCCGGAATGGTTTCTTCCTCGATTGCCTGGCTCGTTGATATCCGAACGGAACTCGGAATGGTGAAGCTGAGCGGTGTCCATCTTGGTCCGAGCCGGGGCAAAGACTGAAGAAAAGACGTCAACATTTCCGAGACAAAGAGGGCTGTTTTTTTTTTTTTTTTTTTTTTTCCTGCAGGGCGCTGCTTTAAGTCCGAAATATGGTTGGCGGGCGGGAATATCAGAACAACAATGGGTTTATGAGTGACAGAAGATACCCAGCTCCTTGATCTCAGACGGAGATCGACACGTCAGGTGATAAAACCAGGACTTTGCGCGACTGGAGGCGAAGATTTCGCAGGAGGATAGTAAGGTATTGGCGCGATTTTTAGATCGGACAAGGATATTTATCCCATCTCGTTCCCATGCGCTGGCACCTAGCAAACCGCATTTTGAGATAGCAGTGGGGCTCTTGACGGTGACGGTTGATATGGTCGCTGATATGTTTCGCAAGTGGCCGCATTCGGGGGGGGGGAGGAAAAGGAAAGATGTCTGAATTTAGGTAGCTATGTTCGGTGTACTGGTCTTATGCGTCAGTAGTCTTTTGGATGCGAGAAATATTAGTATATTCGAGTATGATTGCTCATTGCTATACTAAAGCTAGTAGTCCTCCTGTTTAATAATTATCCTCGACATTCTAGGACTGTGGAATCTGCTGCTACTAGGGGAGCTGTCAGATATCCATATCGCTGTAGCCGGCGAAATTTGTTACTCGGGCCCGTATTATTATTCATTGTCAAACTATTCAGCTGTAGACTTGCTTCCAAAGATCGACGTCGTTTCCATGCCTTGCGAAATTGATGCTGCTCTTCATCTTGTTGCCTCGTCCGCAAGAGCATAAAGTCGCTATGTGCCTTTTTTTCGTCACTTAGAGCTTGTACCTTAATTATAGAAAAAGTGAGGGTCAGAACTGTTTGAATAAATTGTGTCTGTGGCAAACGTCATATCCTGATTTCAGCACAAAATAGCAAGAGGAATTCATAACATACATAGGCCAGCCACAACTCTTGCTCCGAACTCCAAGCCTTTTGACATCTTGCAAGTTGCCTTTCAGCATCTTCAAGCTTCTTCTCCTGTTCAACTGTCCACCGGCACCGGCTGCGAACAATACTCGCCCAGCTGACCACGCGAGCAAGCTGGGGTCGTGCAGATGGTTCGCACTTCTCTGCGAGCCGGTGGGTCTTGCAGTCGGAAGTTGAGTCCGATTCTGTGTCTGATGCATAGTCTCCTACCCGCTCCTCGCTTTGTGAGTCGTTCCTCGAGGCTTCTGGGCCTAGGCGTTGCTTCACCGCTATATGCAGGGTGTGTGAGACGTCACAGTGCAGGGACGCGTCGGGGATTTCGGCATCGTAATAACCGATTTGGGGTTCGTTCTGTGAGTCATGTTCTGAAGACGTAGTCTCGAGCTCATGAACCCTTTCCTTTCCTTTACTGGAGCTGGTGCTAGTTGACTGGCGCCGTTTCCAGGGAAAGGAGAAGGGCAATGCACGATGGACAAGGGTAAGAACCGACATGAGAGCACCCGTTAAACATGGATGCTGTGAAAAACGAAAAACGATGAATGGAGACAAAGGGCGAGACCATATACCGGGATCAAAGTGATCTATTTCCATTCATCGTCGATCAGCTCGCCCCTGGTGCTCTTATATGTCCGGGCTGTCGCCCTGAGGGGTTGTACTTTGGTATGCATCCAGACCGACAACCCGCCTAACGAAAACGAACGTGCAGGATGCACTCACACGGGTGGGGGGATGCAAGCCCGATGTACCTCAGATGCGTATTCTGCTTGGCTGCCCACGCGAGAGACACGAGTATGCCGGGGACTCCTGGTTGGTGCGTCCTGTTGATACCTGCAGCGTTGGTTGAGACCGCAACTGGGGCTAGCTCAAGGTAGCGCTCGTGTACCTGAGGACGCAAGCAGTCGCACATATTTCGGGTTATGGTTTATATGAGGGGAGTAGCTGGGAAGATAGGTCGACATAGCATGGGTGGAGATAAAAAGTAGAATAGTCAATGTCTCAGGAGTGTTTTGAATTTGACGTGATGTTTTGGATCTGATCTATACATCGCCACCAACGTCGACTATCGGGAAAACAAGGAATCACGATGCATGAGTCGAGCGTGGTTCGCTAAGACCTCCACCTGGCACAGTTGCATGTGGTCAAACAAGATACAAGCAATTTACAAGTTACACCTGAGCCCTGACTTCAAAATTGTGAGAATTTTCCACATTTATAACTAGCACAGGATAAACGGGACTCTAAGTACAGGACCGCTTGAAGGTATTGAAGTCGCGATGCAAGGAAAGACACAAGAAAGGTATCCCGGTACCAATTTCAGGACCAATAACCGTGAGGGAATCATAAAAGAAAAGCCGCATTTGAAAACAAACCACCGACTCCATCACAGTCCACCACAACTATACGCTAAGTGAAAAATCAAAAAGTGTTCATCGCCATGTATCGACAGAAGCCCCGCGGTTCGCCTGGACCTTTCGCTCTTCTCGGATTTGCTCGCCAATTATAATGCTAATCAGCCTTCGATGCAGGTCAGCATCTGTCCACTCGACCTGCCCCGAACCACCGTACTGTACATCAGCATGGGAGAGTTCATGTACGAATCGGTCAATGATAGCGAATTGCGCTTCAGAAATTGGAACACCGTGAAGGCCATCTGAGGTCCAGATCCAGTCGCCGATAATTTGGGCACGCCCTGGTGCATCGTAGTAGGGGAGGCGCTCAGGGTGGCGCTTTGCCATTCGGTAGACGCGCCGAAGGGCCAAGTAATGGTCATTTGAGAAGTAGCCAAACACGGCGAGCGGTCTCGGACCCTTCAACGAGTCGTGCTCGTTATCGCTAAAGTTCACAGGGTCATTTTCGACATTTTCGCCGGAATTACTTCGCTCAGACCCTTCTTCTTCTTCTTCTTCTTCTTCTTCTTCTTCTTCTTCTTCTTCTTCTTCTTCCTCCTCTTCTTCCTCCACTGAATGGACATCTTCACCATATCCTTGTTTGAGGGCTGCTGGCGTCGAAGTATCCTGGACTTCGAGAGGCGATTGGCTTGAACGGTTGGAGGGTGATGCATACTCATGGTATTGATGATGTTCTCGAGGGGATTGGATGGAAAGCTCACCCTGGTCTATTTGGCCATCTTCCAACTCTTCTTCAGAGACACCCCCAGGGTCTTCCTCAGAGACAGAGCTGGAGTCGTCGTCATGAGCAGGGGGAGGGGCCTTGAGCCATCTAGGAGTGAGGCTAGTAATTCGCTGAAACCAGGATGACCCCTGAGGCTCCACGTCTGTCTGACGCTGAAGCTCCGGGGTGGCAGCTACGTCCCCAGGCGTCGGTTCAGCCTCGTGAGAGATATCATCGTAGTTGCTACCAACCTCTTCTACATCTTCAGAAAGAGGTTCTTGTTGAGAGTAGTTATGCCGGAAAACAGGGGATTCCTGCTCGGCTTCCGGCTCCCTCTCGGGAGACTGGGAAAGCGGCTGTAGGCGAACTCGTTTCTCTGGTTTCTGTGACGAGTCATTCTTAATAGCAGATCCATGGGTCGAAGAATGCTGTCTTGCAGAGCGCAAAATACTTCGGGGCGTGCTTGTCCCGCTGTAGTAGCGAGCACGGTTAGGTGTGTCATCTGCTGCAAGAAGAGCGGATAGATCTACTTCGCGTTCACGGAGCCTGCGGATTTGTGTTGGATTCAAGTGACGCAGGTCGTCTCTTTCCAAGTCCACATAAGCCGGAGATGAGCTGAATTGGCTTTTTTTCGAGGGGTTTACAGCAATTTCTCGCCATGGACTGACGGCGTCTTCAGTGGGTTGCTGCAAATAGTTGTCCGAGTGTTGCGAAAGGTAGCTGTTGTCACGAGCTTCTTGTTGCCAGATGTCATCAAACGCGTCATCCTCGTCTTCCGCCTCCGCTTCACGGTTGGTAGTTGGCTCGGGCTCATGTACGTGTCTTTTCTCAAGTGCCGGGTATTCGGGCTCCTGGCGCCAGATATCATCGTAACCGTCATCCTCGCCCTCTGATACTTCGGTTTCCACATGTGACGTCCGAGTCGTGGCAGAGGTACGAGAAAGAACCGGCTCCGGTTCTAATTGACCGACATCATTTGAGCCTTCAAAGCCGACAAAATTTTCGTCTTCTCCAAATTGCTCGAAGTTATCAGGCGATGTGGGTTCTGATGGTTCGGCAGGCTCTCCCAGCTCTTCTATTTCTTCGAGCTCATGCGGCCCTTCGGGTTCCTCTTCGACGATAGGCCCGAAATCAGACTGGAAATGATCTTCAACCGCATCGTATCCTTCCGATCCTTCATCCCCAGAGACATTTTCATCACTGTCGATGTAGATCACGCGATTTGAATCGGAAGCATTTTGAGCATGTCGGCTGACAATCTGTCGTTCTTCATGCCATTGTGCCTCTTGCTGCGACCTTGCCACATCTGTAGTGTCGTTTTGGGGAGACGATTGTCGTTCAATTTCCGACGAATGGGGTAAAACATGCACCTCTTCCAATTCTTCTTCGTCGCCTTCCATATCTTCGTTCTCTTCCTCAATATCGTCCAAGGGGGTGGCCTCATCTTTAGCCTGCTCAACTGCCCATTCCTCTTCTTCGAATTGCGATTGTTGTCTCTCTGGTAATGTCGGAGGAAGGTAGGGATAGGAGATATTACTTTGGGGAGATTGCTTAGCCGAATGATTCGATTCCCGGTGGCCATGTGGAAAAATCCGAGGTTCTGGGGACACATCATTGGTCGCAGGGCTTTGTCTCCCAGAGCTATGAGTATCGCTTCGGAGATCACTAATCCCAGGAAGTTTGCGTTTCAACCGATCACCAATCCGCCCACTGTCTCGATCTTGTAGAACCTTGGCGGCATTGTCTGTAGCTCTGCTAGCATGACTACCTAATCCGAATTGCTGGGCCGAAGGGAGAGTATCCAAGGATACCATGGTGAAGCCCTCACTTTCCATTATAGAGTCGAACTCTTCATGGTTGTCCGTCGGGCCCATCACTGGGTCCGAGAGGGGCTGGTGATCATCGTTATCTCGCTCTTGATGTCCACGAGCCTCCCGCGCTTGGTTCTCTTCTTCGGCCAGCGAAGAAGTTGGAGATGGGGTGGGATATGTCCGAGGTGATGAGGTCGCGCCAGCATCGCGTATCGATCTGGCTGAAGAGGGTCGCCTTTCTCGGGTTGGCGACGGCATCTTCGACGGGGTGGAATGTATGTTCTCCTCGTTGTCTAAAAAGTACTGTTCTGTAGTTCCGATAATGGGCGTATCGTAGGTCCTCCTGCCATTATCTCGGGTGGCGCTTCCATTCGAGTTCGACCCATTTGTTTGTATTGGTGCAGTAAGATCTGCAACGGGCAAATCATCCGCTCCGAGCGAGTCGCTGTCCAAGCTACCGTCTGCTGCAATATTGACCGGGCTCCAATGCCGCACGGGCTCAATGTCTCCATCTTCAACGATATCCATTGGGCTAAATTGATGCTCAGGCTCGTGTTCGGTCTCGAGTAGAGGCAGCGGCTCGGGGGCTGGTGTTGTCTGGTCCTCGATCATGGGTGATTCTTGAAAGGTTTTCTTTGGGGTGTTCTTGGGCGGTCGACCTCGTTTTCGCTTCGGTGTCTCTCCTGGGCGCCCTGGGGTGTTTCCCGGGCTGGCTGGCCAGGGCGACCCATTAGGCGGTTTGGTGTCTGATTTGCGCGGACGTCCAGGTCTCCTTGAAGGTGTCTTATCCATCAGCGGGCTGCGGTCATCTTTCAAGGGGACCATTGTTGTCACGGTCGACGGACGGTGTCGTTTGCGCGACGGGCTAAGCTGCATTTCATTGTAGTTTTCCTCGTCCTGCGTCGCCTCGAGCGTAACCCGAATGCGCCACGGACTCACGTTTCCATCCTGTTGGTCTTTAAGGGGCGAAGGGGATCTCTGGCGACCATCGAGTTTCATTGTAGGCGAACCAGGAAGCAGTACATCGTCGAATCGGATTGAATGCGCGCTCTTCGCCGGACTGAGGCTCGCGCGTGGTCTCTTGGCGGGGGTTCGTTTGCGCGCGCTGAGGGCGGGCGAGTAGTAGCTCTGGCGACCAGAGAAAGGCTTGATTGGAGACGAAATCAGGTACTCGGCATCGCCTGGCGGACCCAAGACATCGGGGGAGGAGCTCGAGCTGCGCGTGGTGGCGGACATGGCGGACTCGGTGCGATGGAATCTCGGCACGCGTGCCGCGAGGGGGCGTGGAGAGAGCGCACCCCGTGGAATGCGCAGTTGATGAAGGGACAATGGCCACCAAACAGCCAGGGAATCTGTTCAAACCAGCAGCAGAACGGCGGGGCAATGCGTAAACAAGCATCCCGAAGCGGCACGACAGACGCCCGACCAGTGTATTAGGTAATCGTGTCCGAAAGGGGAAGGCTTGTAAATATCCAGACATGTCCCTCTTTCTCTTCACTCTCTTGGTTCTCTATTATTCTGGAGGGGGTATCGACAAAATGAAGTGCTCTCAAATATTTACTATAATTCGCCACCAACAGTATTCAGAGCAAACACACGATCCAGTTCTGCCCCGCAAATGGAGCCACCTGGCGCACACTCGCACACTATCTCCACGTCTCTCCTCGATAGCCCCAACCGTCGAATCCCTCTGATACGCCAATAGGTCTGCCGTGGCATATTATGGCCTAATACAGCCAGTAGCTCGACCAATTCAGTGTCTACATCGTCTAAAGTCTGACGATCTGAAAGGTGTAACCCCTAAGCAATTTTAGCAACCGAAAGGCCAAAATTGCGGTGTCTTTTGAATAAATCAAATAAGTCCGCAGTATTATGCATATATAGATCATTTAGCCAGCTCATTCCACGGTTACAACTGTCTTCATCGCATCTCCAACCCTCGCAGTTGAATGTCTGATGCTGGCCGTCCTCATCCTCCACCCTACTGAGAGCGAGCAAGGCTTCGGTGGGTTTTGGGAGTCCAACCATCGCAATAGCCTTAAATAGCACTTCCCGGAGGCATCGAATGAGGGCCTTGTGGGATTCGACTGATGAGTAGGCTGGCTGGCTGATCAAGTATAAAGATAATTGATCTGCCAGCTGGGGTTCCGAGGTTGTGGTGAGAGAACTGCGTGTTGTAATGTACCATTTGTTGGTAGAAATATTGGATGCTTTGAATTTTGCCTTAATTCCGCGGAAATGTTCATCACATCGTGGCCGAACTAAGGCCTGGTCAATCTCCGAGGGGTTCATGGTGGAATGCCTAGATATAGATCACGACGATGCTGGCATTGGAAGCAACTGAATATATTTTCTATGTGAGGGGCTTCATACGAAACCAAGGTCTGGTACTACTAACACACCAGTGGCTATTTGTTGTCCTCAGAAATGACACAGGCACAGGGTTGAAGTAATGGATATAGAATGTGGCAATCCACGGCTCTCATCTCCTCCATCGAAGCGGAACCTCGGTGATTAATGCTAGAGTGGCCAGTGCCTATCCATCGGACGAACAATTTAGTTATTCTTTTTCATTCTCGGATAACTGGGAATGCAGATTATCTTGTTTTTCCATCTTTGTTCTACGACATCTCCAAGCTGTCGAGATTCGGTGGCTCGCGTCTTTCGGCTTTCTCTTCTTACCTGCCAAGTCGACGAGCGATCTTAGCTCAACTGGCCCTGATGATCTTTAACCGAGTGTAGCCTAAGCTCTGCATCGACAGATCGAGAAGCGGTATTTAGTATATAGGCTGCGTTGGATAGATTAGTATACAACGCCACAGTTTGCGGGACTTCGCCCTACTAATAGTTGATTGGAATACTTCGGCTCAGTATTTATCTCGGTATTTATTCGATACGCTATTAATTACGCCTAGAGTTCTTTTTTCCCCCAAAATTCTAGGGCTATAGGGGGCGTGGAGCCCCGCGAATATGCCATCCATGTATACTGCGTACTCGTAACCCACATAGACGGGATGGGGACTATCCAGCGATCCAGTAGGTATGCCCAGCTTGAACATGGGGTGCAGCAGGTGAGCTTCCCCTCTTTTCTTTCCCCTTCGCTTTGCTTTTTAGCCCCAACTCTCTTGCTCTGACCCTTGTCGGGGCCAATGCGAACGAGGGCTGAGTTTGTGGGGATTCCGGATTCTTTCAGTTGAAATGTCCGGAGGCCTGAAAGAAGATATTCCGTGCCTGCAATCAAAGCGCAATCTAACCGTGGTCCCATCTTAATTACCCTCGGTCAGCCTGTATGAGCGATCGGCATGTTACGATGGCTGTGTTTGTGTTGTGTTGTGTTGTGTTGCTGAATGTGAATGGCAGGAATGCAGCTGCTCCCCGCCGGAGTTTTGCAGTTTTGCCCTTCTCACCCGCGTTGCTTGTTCTGCTCCACCAACGCCTGGAGTCCAGCCTCAACCAGTCGAACAACTCCAACTAACTCCGCTCGGGTCTCTGCGCTTGCATCTCCGCTTTTCCACCGTGCTGCCCCTGCTGGAACTCCAATCATCGATCTCCTCTCACGCCACTGCTGCCGGATAATTCGTGATCTGTGCCTACCCCGGGACCCCAGCCCCGCCCCCCTAGCGTCCCGCCATGCGGAGGTAGGCTAGCTTGGAAGGATTGAATGGCGATGGTTACTGTGATCGGAAAGGAGCTTGTCACCTTATAATGCGCCCTCCCCTCGGCTGTCTCCGCGCATTCTTGTGCCCTGCGCGGATCACGCCTCGACTCCTGACTGTCTACTGTCTCCTTTTCCTCACTGCAACCACTTTCCTGGGCATCAGGATGCATCTCAAGTCCTACGTCACCGCCGCCTTGTATGGCCTGCCAGCCCTGGCGAATGCTGCTCCCTCCGCAGCCTCGTCCTCACAGCCCTCTACCACGTCGCCGCCGGCGTCAGGCTCGGACGATCATTTCCGCGAGTACACCATCAAGGCAGAGAACATCACTGCCAAGGTCATCCCCTACGGCGCGCGCTTGACCTCTCTCCTGGTCCCTGACCGGGATGGTAACGACCAGGATATCGTCGTTGGCTACGATGATCCCAAGTACTATCTCCACGACAGTGAGACCAATCGCACCTTCTTCGGCGCGACGGTGGGCCGTTACGCCAATCGTATCAAGAATGGAACCTTCTCCATTGATGGCAATGATTATCACATCCCCGAGAACGAGAACGATGGTCTCGACACCCTTCACGGTGGCTTCATCGGCTATGATATGCGCAATTGGACTGTCACAGCCCACTCGGATGCGTCTGTCACTTTCACTCTCCTGGACCAGGGCTTCGAGAACTTCCCTGGCGATGTGATCTCCCACGCTACCTTCAGCGTTTCTACCGAAAAGTCGGCCGAGAACCCCAAGGGTCTCCCCCAGCTGACCACGAAGCTGGTGTCGCTGTCTCTGACCGAGAAGACCCCGATCATGCTAGCCAACCACATCTACTGGAACTTGAACGCCTTCAAGAACGAAAATGTGTTGGAGGACACCAGCCTGCAATTGCCCCTGTCCCAGCGCTTCGTCGCAGGGAACAGCATCTTGATCCCGACTGGCGATCTCCTTGACGTTGAAACTGCCTTCAAGGGCGCTTTGGACTTCCGTCAGCCCAAGCTGATCGGCGAGGACATCAAGAAGACGACTGGTCTGTGTGGAGATGACTGCACCGGCTATGATACTTGCTGGATTCTCGACCGGCCAGCCGCCTACGGTGCTCCCGACTCCGTTGTTCCCTCCGTGCGATTGGCCTCTGACAAGACTGGTATCAGCCTGGACGTCGCTACCAACCAGGGAGCTGTGCAGATTTACTCTTGCAATGGCCAGAACGGTAGCATCGCGACCAAGGAGTCCCAGGCAAAGCGCAACAAGGCCCAAGGTGGTGACTCTGGTGCGACCCATATCAACAAGTACGGCTGTGTTGTCATTGAGACCGAGGACTGGATTGATGGCATCAACAACCCTCAATGGGGCCGCGACGACTACCAGATCTTCGGCCCTGATGATGGCCCTGTTGTTAACTTTGCCACCTACCAGTTTGGTACTTTTTAAGAGGCTTCTTGAATAAGCTTTGGCGCACAATGGATTTTTCTATTCTTGCATCAGGACATAATCACGCCTTAATTCTTGCTTAGGTTGTCAAATAGGCGAATGCCGAAGCAATCGGCTTGATAGTGTATATAATTAGCGCACATGGACCGAATGTGTTAATCCCACTACCATGATAACCAACATTTTTATCTTAATCTACAGTATACGCTATCTCTAGCAAGCCGTGGCTTCACCGTCCCATGATCCACCGTTGGAAATTCAGACACATCATGCCATGTTCCTATGGTCTTTGATATAGAGTTTAGAAAAGATGAATGGTCAGCGAAAGAAAAAAAAAAAAAAAACAAAGCTTATTTCCGATTCCGATCGTTTTACATAAGTTTAGCATCGGGATCTTTTGAATATAACTAGCTTGATCTCAAAATTTACAACTTAGATAGTACACTCGCCCCATTATCCCCGCTTCCTTTGATAATTTCATCTTCCCAGTAATTCGGATTGAATGTGATTCGGTTCAGTGGGTTCAGTCGGTGGGCCCGGTTGTAAAGATCCTCGTATACTCGACCATCATACCGTCCAAGAGCACTGTTCAATTTCATGATTAGTCCTGTGCAATCTCTACTGAATTATCCTGGTCTCCTACCTGTCCAACAGATAATCTGGTATCATCCACGAGTCAACTAAATTCACCGCATGTGGTCGGATTTGCGACATCAGTTCTTGAACACGAAGTGAAAGACGGTCAAGTTCAGATTTAGTGACGGCGTTGCAGCGGAAAACTGTTTATATAATTTTTAGCTCAAACCTAGCAGGGGGAACTGTAGATTTAGCTTACATTCAAAGCCCTCGTTCTCCATAGTATAGAATGAAAAGAGGCGGAAAAGGTTCCACATGATACTCTTCGCGGAATCGGAAAGAGAGGTGTCAGTGGATAACGCTTCGAAAAAGGTAGCCACGAGGATTGATTGAGATTGAGCTAAATAGGATGATTAGTGATGAGCAGAATACTGATGATACTTCACCGGCCTACCCTTGCTCAGCTTATGAAGCTGTATGAGAAGACTGTTCCAGCTCTGCTTTTTGTGTACTCGCTGCTCATATGCATCATATGCCTGTACACTGTCAGAATATCCGAATTTCACCAGCTGCACAAGAAAAAAACAAAAAAGGTGATAAATTCGACTCACCAAGAAAGTAGCACGAAGCTCAAAACTTGTGACAATATCCCGATCACTTGCCAGGACATTAAGACCCGCTGGATGAGCATTCCCACTTTTATGATTCCGGATGAATCGTTTGAAATTGGCATCGGTCTGATCAGTAGCCTGGCTATCTGGCGAATCTGCCGCAGCAGTCATCTTCTTGATCAAGTATGCAGCCACCTGCTGAGTGATCATCCAGTTGTCACCTTCAACTGTTGGCTTGGAGAGATAGTCGTTGTTTAACTGGATTAGACCGCTGCCACCACCAAACCCGTGCCCTCCCATTGCTCGACGGCAGGTTTCTACTCCATCTGCCGCAAGCATAGTGCAAAGACTCTTGAGCCCAGAAGACATACTATGCATGTGAGCCAAAGAGCGGAAATCGCCTTGTTCAACATCCTTGCGGGTACTTTGATAGATGTTGCGCATTGCCTGGCCAGTATAATGAAGTGCAAACGTTGTGGCTAGTAAAGGCAAAATCCGTATCTGAACCGTAGGGTAATCGAGAACTGCCATTTCCGGTCCGCGTTTGTCGGCATCTCGATCCTGAAACTGTCTTCTGATAGCAGTATAGCGCACTCCGATTGTGACTGCACGTGCAAGTACTAGTCTAGCATGATGCACGATCTGTGCACGGACATATGTCAAAGATCCGTAGACTAGAGCAGGTTGTTCAGGTTTTGTATAGATGCCAGTCTGGGGGTCCACGCTGGAATATCTAGACAACATAGCAGAATGGGGAATCCTAGGTAGTCCATCAATATTCGAAACATCTTGATCTGTTAACTGTGGCTTACCGAAACTGGTCAAAAAGCATGTAGGCGTTGTCCATCGTGATATAACCATATTTTGGGCCAATATCTCCCACAACTACGCCGTTCAGTGGCAGGTGTGTCTTCATATCCCGCACCTGCACAATGAATGGATGAGGGCCATGAGATACATATTCATCCGGCGATTCTTGCTTGGGCAGAAGAAGCTGCGCAACCACAATAGCATGGTTCGCAGTACGACCCAAACTTCCATTCCACCATTTGCTTGCGGTCAAAGTAGGACTATGCAGAATGAACTCCTTGGTTTGGCCATCCCAGCGTGCCTCTAGCTCTAAGCCACGCACATTGCTGCCATGTCCAAGTTCAGTCTGGGCATATGCACCTATTATTTTCCAGGACTCAATAAGAGGCATCCAATATGCACGCTGTTCCTCACTGGCCTGTTCACGGATTGTAGTGATGAACATCTCCAGGTGAAGAAAGTAAGGTGAAACATCATCAACCAAGTACTCAGCCATCTTATATTCATCATGACTCCATTGGTGCTTGTCTTTTAATCGACGAAGCAACTTTGCCCGTGCAAGCCCCAGCTTAAACCGATCGGGTCGAGACAGGTTTTGCTGTTTCTCTTTGGAGAAGAGCGGCTCTTTTTGCACAATTGGCAGAATCCGTGCTTGGCGCTCTAAAAATCCATCAGATGAAAGAAGATGCTGGCTTAGCTCCTTGACCGAAATATTGGACTCTGCCCGCTCGCGGGAGAGTGTACTAGGTCCATCTGGTTGGCTTGGACGAAGATTGTCTGTGAAGTCGGGCATGATTGATTGCACATATACAATGTTTCTAGGCGAATATTCTGGTAATACTTTAGGCTTCGGCTATGTATCAGCAAATATATCATTATTCATCCTTGCACACCCCTCAATTCATTTGCCTAGGCTCAGGTTCCGCGTTTAGCCAAATTCGCCGACTGCCGAATGCCGGCCGGCATCTCGACGAACGTGGGGCAGACTGCGGGGAAGTAAGTAGCCGACTTCAGAAATTAATGGCTAGAAAAAGTGATACGGATGAAGTCCGATGAGCTATAAACTGCTGCGGGGGAAGCAAACATCGAGCCTCGAGAATTGCAACCACTCACTCCGAAGACAAGCAAAGAATCGCGACTTGCAATATTGGCAATGGGTGACCGTACACTTTATGTACCTTCGCACGAAGGAGATAAAGTTCTGCCCAATTTACCTTGGTTCCATAAATTGTTGCGCTATGCCCAACGCAAGACACCGAGGGTTGCAATTAGAGATGTGAACGCGGACGTTGAAAAGACATACCACGATCTTGTATCCGATGCGGTTGCATTTCGCAATGAACTCAAGCGGAGGATGAGCCCTCAGACACTTCAGGACCTGGCAGAAGATAAAGAAGTTTATATTGGTCTATTGGCAGCAGGGGGGTATGAATACACTGTTGGCTTTATTGCTATCGTTGCGCTGGGAGCTGCAGTAGTGCCAATGGGTAAGCTCGCAATCAATTTATATCAAATATCAAAAAGCTAAAATAGAACAGCTGCAGGATTGCCCGTTGAAGAAGCCACATACTTTATTACAAAAGCAAGATGTGTTTCTCTAGTTGCTAGTACGACTAGCGAGAATCTCGCGCAGTCCATCGTGCAGTATATGGGAGAGAAGAAGAATTTCCATATTCCTTGCATATCGCCTATCTCATCCTTCTTCCCTCCCACACCCTTCGCAGCAGATGACATTGTGATATCTTCAAACCGAATGCTTGATATGAATGGAGCGAGCGCAGTGATCTTTACCTCTGGCACAACCGGTCCTCCGAAAGGAGCTGTGCAGCGCCGCACTTGGCTGACGGGAAATGCTGAAACAGACGGGGACTTCTACGGTATCACCGAGCAGGATGTTGTCCTTCACATATTGCCAGTCCACCATGCTTCTGGAGTAGGACTCACTTTTCTCCCATTTCTCACGGCCGGCGCATGTATCGAGTTCCGAAGCGGAAGCTTCAACATTGAATGGACATGGGAGCGCTGGCGTCAGGGTGGCCTGACTTTCTTCTCCGGTGTGCCCACCATTTATATGCGAATGATGCGGTATTATGAAGAGAAAATTGCGAGTCAAGCTCCCGAAGTGCGCGACCAGTATATTGCTGGGGCCAGAAATATTCGCACTATGCTTTGTGGCTCATCTGCGTTACCCGGTCCTGTCCAAAATTTCTGGGAAGACTTACGACAGAAGCCGATTCTGACAAGATATGGTGCAACAGAGTTTGGTGCAGTGATCAAAACTGATCTTGATCCTCGGGGGACCCCGCGGAATAGTGTCGGTCGCGTTGCCGAGGCAGTCTCTCTTAAACTTGAAGACGACGGTCACCTTCTTGTAAAGTGTCCATACATGTTCTCCAAGTACGTCTGTCTACATTTCTCGGTTGATGGGCCCTACTAATCTTTTATAATCCTTCAAGGTATCTCCATGATGAAAAAGCAACCTCGGAAGCCCACGATAAGGACGGCTATTTCAAATCGGGGGATATCGCTCGCAGAGAAGGGGACTACTACTTCATTCTCGGTCGTGCTTCGATTGATATCATCAAATCTGGGGGTTACAAAATCTCAGCCTTGGATATTGAGCGTGAAATTCTTGGCCTTGACTATGTTTCCGAGGTCATGGTTGTTGGTGTTGAGGATGAAGAATTTGGCCAACGAGTCGCAGCCACTATCAGCTTGAAGACAGATCCAAACACGACCCGCAAGAGCCTTACTTTAGCAGAGTTGAGAGATGACTTGAGAAGCAAGCTCACAGGATACAAAATCCCCACTATTTTGCGTGTGATCAAAGGGGAACTTCCAAAGTCGGGAACTGGAAAGGTACAGAAGAAGATTTTGGGGCCACGGTTTTTCCCGGCGAACTACCGGGATATCCCTGAGATCCAAGTATGGAGCAAGGAGCTAAAGGCCAAACTTTAAGGCTTTGAATGCATTTTACCGGTATATACGGGTGCGCAAGGAAATATGATAGCGTGAATAGATCGAGAGTGATAGCGAGATGATTGATATCAGATTTTTGAACTTGATTTTCTTGGCAGGTAGTCATTGACTACTTGACATTTTCTGTACCCCGTAGTAGTAGATCTTATTCAAAGTATATCCATAGAACAAATATATTAGCTCATATTCTTTCAAATTTTGACCTTAGCGGGTGCCGCAGTCATTCGACTGTGGACATAGCTGATTCGCTGGAACTTCTTGATTGCCTCTCCCCAAAGCTCTTGACGAAGAAGCGCATATACACTATGACGATTTTTAATTAGTATTATTAAATTTGACAGTTTGATAAAACTTACCCCATCTTTGCCTTTGGAGCCCATTTTGCTCCCAATTCGATCGCAGCATCTAGCATATTCTCAGGCTCGGCGATAGCGTCCACAATACCATCTTCCAAAGCTTCTTTTCCTGTCCATTTGTGTGCCTCAAGGAGCATTCTTCGCGCTACCTGAGGGCGCAACTTGAGCCGAGGAAGAGCTCCGATTCCATCAAAATGCAACCCCAGGTTGACAGGCGGCATTGAGATAAAGCCTCGACGAGAGTTCATGATCCGATAGTCATGAGCTAAAGCAAATGGACAGGCTCCACCAAATGTGTGCCCTGTAATCAATGCAATCGTTGGAAAGGGGAAGTCCAGAATCGTATGGATTAGCTATAATCACGGCATCAGCATGTAATCTTCTATCAAAATCCTGGGAGACTGACCGGATAAAATCCATCTGTATTTGCAAATGGATTTCTGTCTGACTCGTCTAGTTCTAGACCCTAGTAAGACATAGATTAGCTTGCTTCTCAATATTCCGAGACGAGTACCGTACAGTGCACCAAAATTTAGCATCGCTACCGCGAGTTATGACAGCCCCCTCTGAATCAGGGCCTAGCAACTTCTCGACTGTACGGTAAGCCCGAATCATTTCCTGGCAGTACCACGAGTTCAGTCGATTCTCCGGGGGCTTTTGCATTGTGAGGACGAAGACGTCCCCGTGTCTCTCTAGAGAGAGGTTCTGAAATGTTGGGATATCAGACATGCCGTTGATTTTGGTTAGAACTGACTTAACGCGGGATTCAGTGACGATTCAGTGGATAACTATTTCTATCTCCCCGGAGATGCTTTGGCACGCGGCAGCTTGAGGCCCCCGCATCCCCAGATCGCTCGGGCCCACTCGCTATTGACTCCATTGCCGAAATTCACCGATTGCCGAATGCCGGCCGCGGAATGAGGTAGGAGTACGGCGGACAATTAGTTGCACCTTTAACGTGGGAAGGGTTTAATGATCTAATTAAGCCTAAACTGAAGAGCTCTCGCTTTTAGAGAGAGAGAGAGAAGGAGATCCCCTACATGCTAGGCTAATGAGGGGTATTTGGGGGGAAAGAGAGGGAAGACTGAGAGTTCAGAGTGTTCAAGGACGAGATTTCGCAGCACGCATGTCTGTGTGGAGAAAAACAAAAAGAAAGCATAAGCAAAGACATACATAGACCACAATCGTGTCACTTCACCATGGCCATTTTTGTGGGGGGCCAAATCTCAGGGTGATGCTCTTTTCTCCAACGAATTCAAAATATATTTACCAAAAGAAAACCAAAACATACAACAGCAGGATTCGCATGTGGTCACCCATCATACTACTAACCTGCCGGCGTGTGGCTAAACTACAGACAGCAGTGTGATGGGTGTCGCCCGGGTGAGTTTAGGGTGAGCGCCGCTTTAGCGTCGCGCGACTCGGGTGATTAGGGTGAGTACGCAACAGACAGGGTGAGAATGGGTTGAGCCGGGGTGAGAATCATACTCTATTGAGGGACCACTGCGTTGGTCCTTTTCAGCTGAGTTTGTTTAAATATCATTGGGTGAAGTCTCCTCTTGAAACGACTAGGGGATCATGGTCTGGGTTGGCCTGATTTGTGTCAATGATTTTCGATGGATATGTGACAATTAAATAAATCTTCAAAGGGTCTTCGATATATGTCACACTGTGTGGCTTAGTTGCTCTGGTAATTCAGTATTTATAGAAAATCTTCCAGAGCCCAAATGAGCTTAGTAGTATAGGTACCATGGCTTTGCTATCTATATTAGTCCTCGGCGGTGGATAGGCAAATTTATTCTGAACTTAAAGGGTCCTCTATTCTTTTCAACAAAAGATTCTCTGTTCTCTTTACTTTACCAAATTTTCACATAAGAGCTGTTCTATTATCTCCGACAATGTCTAAATTATCTAACGATAGTCCTCCGCAGTACGAATCACACTATCAAAGCCAAGATAATATATTTATCACTATCATTCAGAATGAAAAATCCTTCCGGGAATGGGCGCGAAAAATGGGGGATCTTGATCCTAGATTCGAAAAGTTTTTCGATAGCTCATTTCAAGGCGACTTGAGATGCCCAAAAGGTTTGGAGTATATACTTCAAGCGGGCCGACTACTTGATGAAATGACAAATTTATTCAAAGAAGCTACAAACCTACTCGAGGAAAGAATATCACACGGCCAGAACGAGCTCTATGATACCATGAAAAAGCTTTCTGATACCGAGCTTGATCGTGTCTTTGTTTCTTCAAAGTTGGGCACAACATCGCATAGACAACCTGAGCTGACTTGGAACCACAAGAATAATATAGAAAGGCATGGAATCTTCAAATACAAGTCATCAAGGGCACAGATATTTTCCCACGCTATCCAGAGGGTATGGAAACGTCTCAAGGGCCGGCCAATCTAAGACTCAGGATCGACAACTTCCTGCGAGTCGTTTTTGTTTCTCTACGAGAGTCTTGATAAGGCATTATGAAGAGGGAAAAATAGCATATTAGTATTTGCTTCTGTGATATGTTTGTATCTTTCTTTATACCAATACCAAACCTCCACACTTTGGTATAAATTTCACCGTATTCTACAGCAGAGAATAACGCTTGAGGAAGGGTGATCCTAATTACGGATGTTCGTGCGTATCTTTTAACACCTTTCGACCTTTCAAGCCTCAGTCATCCACTAAAGCTCGAAGACAATAGAGTATAATTCTCGCTCTATGTCGTTAAAATGGACATGAATTTGTGGTGAAACTGTCTATTGATAAGGGCAAGGTCGATCTCAACTTTGAGCCTGAGATAAAAAGAATACTGCCATCTATCAATATCCAACTCAATAATCCGCGACTGGAATCTAAATCGGACTATGACCGTCTTGTCCGATGCGGCCGTAATTCCAGCCGCAACACCACGCAGCTCTCCAACACCGGAAACGTACAAACAAAAGTCACACAATTCGAATCTACAATTTGATGGAGCGACGTCCACGGAAGATTACAAATGTCACCATCCTGGATATACCGCTCAACCCTTCCAAACTCAATACTTATTGAAATAAGGGATGCACAAATATCCTCGGCCGGACAATCTTCAACGGTACGACCCTTCTTGGATTCTATGACCCGTCACAAGAGAGAAAACTAATATTATGTAGACATGTTCGACTCCACCACATCGACAGAAAAAAAGACGATCCAAAATTGCGCCTAGCACTTGCCCAAGGACGTCAAGGCATTGTAACGGGGAGACAACGTCGTTTAGCTAATTAGCCCTTTTTGCTCTCGGTACCCTATTAGATCAAAGATATAGTTATGTTATCGCTTTTCATGGCTTTAAACCTAAATTGATAGTCTGTGGTTGAATTGGAAGCGCGTGTGAGGATGCTCAGATACGCAAAGAGATCAAGATACAACGTAGTGTTGTGACATTGAGCAAAGTAATAGTAGCAATTCGACGGAAATATGAGCTTGAGGGGATAGAGAAAGAAGAAGAATCGAAAGCTACATACAAATATGGGCATTGGATACCTACGTGGATGCCATCTGCGTCGGGCATAATTATCGATGTTAGCAACCCAGCTCGTTACAGCAAATACCGGCTTAAGATGAGACAGATGATGATCTTTTTACATTAGAATAAGGCTATCAAAAAGCTAGATATAGCAGTGTGGACTGAAAAAAAAACTGATTTGACCTAAGATATCTGGTCTGAGAAGCAAAAATGGGAATCACCGTGCGAAACTCTATATTGGAAACCGGTCCAGTAGTCGCAGTTTACAATAACAAACGTATTTGTCAAAATTTCTTCCAGAGCCAGGTTCGTCTTTGTTTTCTCTCCCCATCATCCTTCGCAATCTCCTTATATGGCGGTGGACAGGGATCGGAAATTATATTCGTGGCACTGTTTTGGATTTCTCCCTTATCCATGGTCTTTGCATCATCATTTGCACCTGAATCTTGGGGATTAGATTGCGAATTATCCGCAGTATCACTCTTGGATTCCGGATTCAAACGTGGTCGTGATGTAGGCTCGCAGAAATAACCATCTGCAATTCGAAGCAGAAGGACTGGATTATCGCTCTCAAGTGCATCTTTGTACTGCTGTTCAAAGCCATCACCATCGTAATCTTTGAAACTGAATCCTTTTCGCTCTATACAGCAACGACAGGCCCATGTACAGTGTCCATTTATGCCTTTAAGGGGTAAGTGACCTGCACGCTTTTCGCATAGGGAGGGGTTTCTTGGTGCGGGTGAATGAATGACAGGACTCCCTTTGCCAGACAACCTGTGCCCCGCTGCGATGCCGACTACCCGATGTCACCTTTGCGCCTTATCTATTGGAAGAATTTAGTGGTCGCAGAGATTTGCTAGATTAGACCATCCATACTGTAGAGACGCACACAGTACAGTATTTAAAACAGATAGTTATAATTCATACGACACCAATACATGTCACGATGTAGAGTCAACTTGTCAAGTACGACATGCCCCCCTGCCCCCCCCCCCCTACCGACTGGCTTGTTGGACACATCCTCAAAATCCCTAGTCACAGCCTAGTAGAGTTCGATGGAAATCACTCTATTCCTATTTTGATTACCTTGCCTTGAGGCACCATCGAGGGAAACACATTACTGCTTTCCAAGATGAATCGCGACTTCGGACCTTTGCTTGCCTGGTATTCCCCTCGATCAAACCCACGGTCAGCTCTTCTGTGGTGGGCAGGTTTTGCTTTCAGCTTTGTTGTTGTAATCTTAATCACTATCAATATTTTCGAACTACCAGCCATCATTTCCCAATGACAAAAGTGATGAGTTACAGGACCACACTGTGCCCTTGACTTATCTACCACCCCTAGGGTTGGGTATCTGGCAGTTACCGAAATCAAAGGCGGCTAAGATCGTAAAGGTCGCTCTTGACAAAGGCTACAGACATATTGATGTATGGTGAGTAGTTCCTGCAAAATAAATTCCAAATATCAGATCCCCTCCATTCTGTCTAACAAAGCATTCAAGGCAACGAAAAGGAAGTCGGAGAAGGAATAGCCCGGGCAGAATTCCCGCGCTCTTCTATTTGGGTTACAAGCAAGCTTTGGAACACAGACCACCGTCCATTATCCGTTCGCCCTGTTTTGGATAAGACGCTACAAGACTTTGGATTAAAATACCTTGATCTGTATTTGATGCATTGGCCTGTTGCATTTCAGCCGGGAAAGGGCCGTGAGATTGAACTTGAAAAGGTAGATATTTTCGAAACATGGTGGGCCATAGAAGACCTTATTCGAGAGGGACTTGTTCGACAGATTGGGATATCGAATTTCAACCAACATCAAGTGGAAAGGCTTCTGAGATATGCTCGTATTCCGCCCAGCGTGCACGAGTTTCAAATTCACCCTTATCCCTCACAATCTGAATTTGTGAAATGGAATTTGGAACACGGGCACCTCTGTTGGAGGACGAGTTTCTGACATCTATCCCTCTGAAAAAGGGTATCACAATGGCACAGCTTGTATTGGCCTGGTCTATGCATCGAGGGGTGATTGTTATCCCGAAAAGTGACCACGAAGAGAGAGTGGCAGAGAATTGGGAAGCACTGAGAGTCGTCCTGACTGATAAAGAAGTTGCATCTATTACTACATATGACAAGCGAGCACGACTAAACAACCCCAGCACTGAATAGGGAACAGAGTTGTACACTGGCTTGAATGGTATATAAAATTAGAGCTGGAGCTTCCGTGGAGCTTCTTACGTGCAAAATTTAAGCTGAACCTCGTATTCATTTGTCTGACTAGAGATATTTCAAGTATACCTTGACTGTTGCTTCCCCGCCTAGGAATTCTGTAAGGGCCATCTGCTCATCTTGACTGCCCCCATGCTCGAGTATCATCTTCCGATATTTGAGACCGGCTTTCTGACTCATTGGATCGGAATGAAAATTGGACCACCACATATTGGCTGCCAGTATACGGGTGCTAGATCAAAAAAAATTAGGATTTCAATAGCTAATAGAACTATCACAAAAAGACATAGAGAAACTTACTACAAGTAGGAATAGTAGTTCGCTTCTTGACCCCAAATATAATGAGGTGTCGTCGCATAACCATTCCCCCATTGATAATCATTTTCTGGACCTTGCAGAAGAGTTGTGCTTTGCAGGAGGGAGTTATAAATTTCAGAAATGTCCATTGATTTGATAGCTCCATGGGAGATTGGACAGTGAATCTCCAAGTCAAACTTGCTGAACGTGACCTGTCTCATAGTCAAGATTCCCTGATTTATCGACCTAGCCTCGACGAGTCTTTGCAGAACGCTTTGAGGAATCTCCTTGGGTGGGCGATTCGAATGTTTCATAGAAGGGACAGACTCATCATCTTCATCAGCACCCGGAGAAACATAGCTATAATGACAGCTGAGTCGCTGAAGACACTCCGGTACCCAACACCAATATTCTAGCAACTGGCTTGGCGCTTCAACAAAATCTGCAACTGTTCTGTGCCCATGGAATGTTGCGTACTTGGACCTTCCCAAGAGATCATGAAAGGCTAACGCGTGGATTGGTGAATGAACGTCAGAGTGAACACGAAAATTGCAACATTGCTCACCATGACCTAGCTCGTGAAAGAGTGTGATAACCTCGTTATGCTTTAAAAGCGCTGGCTTATCTGGCAACGGGTGTCCCACGTTGCACACCAAAGCTGTACAGACCAAAGGTTTTTCTCTGTCCATGGGAACAGAGTAGGACTATTGAAAGCAGATGTTAGCAACCTTGAAATAACCTTGGAAGACAAATGATCATGTTGTCGGCAAGGCCCTACATACAGGGAATATGTTGAAATTTGCGGCATGATTGAACTTCCCGTCACGAGGATATATATCCAAATGTAGAAAACCAAGAAAGGTAGATGAATCTCTGTCATGTACACTAAAGACCTTCACCTCTGGGTGCCAGATATAGTCACCGCGGATGTACTTCAAAATTTGAATCTCCAAGCTGAAGATTGATTCGAAGACACTGAGCATACGCTGAATCGTGACTTTGGCAGGAAAATACTCCGCAATCAGATCATGATCTACCTGGTAATTGTCTCGCAACATCTTGTCGTGATGATAGTCAAAATCCCAAAGATAGAACGGGCTCCCGGTTGGATCTTTAGCGTGCTGCAATGCCTCCAGCTCGGCCTGGGCAATAAGGAGCAGATGTGTCGAAAGTTCTTTTAGCATATTCTTAACTTCCTGGGGAGATTTCAGCAATTTATACCGGGCATGTTGATGCGCATATGACTTGAAGCCAAGCAAACGAGCCCTTTCATCTCGAAGAATAACAATCTCTTTAAAGATCTTGATATTTTCGGGAAATATTCTTTGGCTTTGAAGAAAAACCTCTTTTCGGGTTTCAGATCGAACACAGCTGGAGAGGACCGCATTCACGTAAGTCTTTTTTAGCGGTACGCCCCTATGGCCATTTAAGGGACACAGGGGAAGTGCTTGGATTCTGTCGGCACCAAGTCCCTCTAAATCCTCTTCTTCCTTCCACATATACCCAGGATCCAAGCTGAGATTCCCTGTGAAGGCAACTCGAAGCTCAACAAGTCGCTTAGCAATATCGCAAGACCTTTTTTTATTCTCCCCTTTTATCCCAAGACCATTATCAATAAAGGTTGAATGAACCTTTGTGAAAAACTTTCGGTCTTCAATTTCCATTTGGCTCGCATCACAGTTCTCATACACAGCATCTACTAATGCAAACAAATTTTCGTCCTGAAAAAGCTCCAAATATGCCGTGTCGACCATACTCACGGCAACCGAGGATTCTTGGCGTATCTCCAATGAGGGCGAAACAGCCTGAAAGAGTGCCAGGAATTGAACTTTGCTCTTGATATCATTATCGATCTTGGCTATCGACAAGACGACATTTTCAAATGTCGCATCCCGTGGCGAGACCTTGTCGAGTAGTTGCTTTGTCGCTGTTTGAATCTGTTTGATCAAATCCACCGCCATATGGGTGAGTTGCGATGGACTGACATGAAAGAAGGCAGCTCTGATCTTGATGTCTTCATTATTAACCCGTGGGAAAGTCACAGAAGCATGATACATGAACAATGTGTGAACATTCGTGAAAGCTCAGAAAATAGGCAGGAGGGGAGCGCATAGAACGTTTGATGATTATGCTACGCGATGCAAAATCTTCCAGGCTTTCGGCGAAGACTGCTCCCATGTGGCAGGGCCTCGGTGCCTGGAAAGACCCGAACAACCCCTCAGATTGTCTGTCCTGTGTAACTGTAATCATTTTTATGTATTGCCACCGTCAGGAATATGTCCTGACAATACCATTCCATCGCAAATACAACCGCCCGCTTGGCGTTTCTTATCTTCCACGCCAAGGACCCCTACGACCCCACATTCCTTGATGGCCTTTTAGGGCGGTCCCAAGTGACCACCGCATACGTACCTTAGGTGCTCCTCCGTACTTGAAGCAATAGCTGCAGTAGCCTTCTGCGGCCTATAAGCGAGATTACCAGTCGGCCAGTGTCGCTGAAGGTAAGTGGGTAACCCGGGATTTACCCCTCGATCATGCATGCTGAGAGCTGGCTTGGGCATTGTGCACCGATCTCAGTACTACGGCACAGAACAGTGATCTAACTACGACCCATCCACTTGTCCTTCCTGGTAGTTTAATTCGGCGGTTCCGATACCATTTCTAGCAATTCGGTGCCAGGAATCGTCGATAGGCTATTTGAGAGGTCCGAGTATGTCCGGTTCTCTGGCTGAATCTCGGCACAGGCTGTAGCGGTCAATTCAGCAATGGACACGTAATTTCCACCAATATATTACGAGAGGGCAGGCCGGCTATTTCAGGGTAGTTCAAAAGGAACATCATGTAAATATATCACTCTCTGGGCATCCGGAGGGCTGTGCATCTTTTAGTGTGGGTTTCACCTGGGCAGGGATCGATTCATGGATTTGATAAGGCCTTAATTACGTAAATCAAATTCTCTCAGCCTTGAGAGCAATGACCGAACAGTCGTGGTCAAAGACTCTTATTAATACGACCTCAAGGAAGAAGGGCTAGAGGTGGTATTCGTTGTTGGATCTCTTGTCTCTTTAACCCACTCCGAAGAACATTTGCGTTCCCTGAGAGCGTTGGATTAGTTCCCTACACACCATGGTACGAAAGAATTATTTATATTAAATCAAGCTCGTACTGACTAGATGGACGTTAGGAAAAGTTCTTGCAAATGTGCTGGTCCCTCTTACCGTCATCACGAACCCTTTCCAGTCAATTTGGCAACAATGGGAGGGGCACGGTGAGAGCAGCACGGATGGCTTCATGTGTTCCGTGGCCAATTACACTACGATGATTATTAGTCTAGACCCATTGGCAATCTATATCAACGGATTCATATCGAGCTGGGAGATTGCGCATCTCCGAGATCTAGCATGAGCAAAGAATAAAACACCATGACCACAAGCGAATACTAAGCTTCTGACGTGCCATTTTCAGGGACAAAGAGGGAAAATTTACACGCCACGAGGACAAATACCCTGACCACAAAACCCATACACTAGCCGTGTTGCAAGCTCCCTTTACCTTCCAAGTAATGATCTCTTGGTGGATTGAATCATCAAATGATCAACTGACTTTGTTGGTTTCATTTCAAACGATGGATTCGAAGCGCTCCAAGTTGTCAAGTATCATGAAGGAGGCGATAGACATGACCCTCACTACGATTGGTTTCTTTCTCCTTCCAAGATTGCTTCTGGCTTAACATGCAACCGGGCAGCGATCTTTTTTGTTTACCTGGGTGATGAGCTCGAAGGTGGAGAGACATTGCTTTCGTTTTCTGCAGCCTGCACCGCAAGATGCTGATCCTGAGAGGTTCAGTAATATCAATAGCGATGACGGGCTAGGCTTCGCGGTGAAACCTGTCACTGGGAATGCTATGTTCTGGATGAATTTACACTCTAATAACATCGGGGATTTTCGTGTACAGCATTCGGCACTGCCCATTAAATCTGGGATAAAATACAGGATGAACATCCTCTTGAAAATATGCTTTGAGGCTTAATAAATATGGACGCTTTGCTGTTGCCAAGGGTGTTATTCAATTAGACGGCGGAATTCACTGTATCCTCTTTCTCCCGATTCTATCTGGATGTAGCACCGAGTGTTGAAGATGAATATCATTGGTCTTACCCCGAGACAACTAAACTCAGGCGACCTCCGAAAAGGAGACGGTGCAGAAAACAAACAGTAATAAGGGACAAAAATTGAAGACATGCTCCCAGTTGAACTAAATGATACAGGCAATCTCCTCGCTCAGATCCTCGCAGACTCCACCATCGATGTCACTGTAGCAACTACCTATAAGAAGAGACACAGTGAGCATCACGAAGGCTCTAAAAAAAGGCTCTAAACAAAGGCAAGAATAATCTAGGAACCTGATGTGGGACATACCATCTGGACAGCGGCAAATGTTTTTAGGAAGACCTTCATGGGGATCGGCCCTGTTATTTTGTTAGCTATGTTTTAGATATGACGTTGACAAACGAAACATACGAGTTGTGGCACCCATTTTTATCCGAGGCTGCCACAAATCCGGCCAAGAAGAAACAGAAGACTGATATGCTGATAAAAGGACGCATTGTGTCAAAAAAGTTCGTAGCTTTGCTTTCGAGGTGCAATCAAGTTTATCTTGTTCCCAGACGTTAGGAACAGTAGAAACAACTTATATAAAGTTCTCACGAAGCCAGATACCATTTTAGGTAGACCGACAACGCTGCCAGTATAATCCGCAGTCAGTAGTATAACGTACCTTATAACTCGCTGTGGGGCCCTCCGTATATCACATAGTCAGCATAATCAAAACTTAGTAGAAGTTTATCGGTAGTATGATTCCGAGTATAGCCAACGGTTTTTACAGTACATAGCAATATCGTTAGTAGAACATACAGTAAATATAACATACAGTATAACATACAGTATAACGTACAGTATAACATGTAGAATAACATACAGTAAAATATACAATACAATCTAGAGTATTATATCTAGTAACTACTACACACAGTATAACACATGGCCAATATGTCCCCCAATATAGCCCCCAATATCAATCGAACATGTATAAACTGTATTCACTATAAGTCACAGTGTGTGTATAGCTCGCGGTGCCTATGTCAGTAGCGTAGTGTGTTCGTGTGTATGTTGTATAACCCGCAGTATAACCTGCAGAATACCTCGCAGTCAGTTAGCCAGCCACGCAGTAGTAGTAGTGCCCCTCATAAATTTAGTACAACACCCTGTATAACGTATATGATAACCCGCAATAAAGTCCAGGTTCCACTACTAAAGCAAACTAGTACCTCGAGATAGATTTAAAATGGCACACAGAGCATTCCAATATAGCTACACAACGAGCAATTTTCCCAACGAAGTCAGATCACTGGACAAACTCAGATCACTGGACAAACTCATATCTCTGGAAACAATTATCTCAGGATGAGATTCTTCATCAACTTCACCATTCTTGCAACCTTTGCTGGTATCGGCAATACTGCGTCAATTCCAGCCACTCCTCGCTTCGCAAATCGTCCCCAAATCGCTACACTTGAGGACATCCCAAAGCTTCCAGAGGGCTTCACCTGGAACATCGTGGAGCGTCCCAAGGGCGATGATACAAGAAATATAACGTCCGAGTCGCCTTTTGATCCTCAACCTAGAGGACTTGAGAAACGAGCAATGACAATAAGTTGCACAGGAGTCAGTATCAAACCGTTGATTTTAAGTTCCTACTCTAGAAGCTGAAATCATATTGACCAAAATGCAGCATGGTGGACACCCCCCTTTATGGGATGATTGCAAAGTGCTAGCAGATCAAATCCAGAGTTACCAGTCCACCATTCTTGTACAGCCAGGCTACTGCCATGAAGCAACTTTTGGAAGCTGCTTGGCCTACGTTTGCGCCAAGTGCCGCCAAGTGGCAATAGACACAGACAACTGGACTCGGTATCACCATGCCATCATCGAGCAATGTGTTGGCAACGGAGAGGCTGGATATGCAGATGATCCCGCCGATGACGAGTATGAAATTGGAATTGAGCATTCAGGAGACGAGTTACCTCCGTATAACTGCTGAGAGTTGATGCGGCACACTTGAACATGACTTGTATGCTACTCCGAGACATATCCTTGAATTGCATCGGGGCCAAAGCGTCTGAATAGGTAAATGGCAGCGCATGTTGAGATAGTGTCGCTGAGTTGCTACAATATGCTTTACAAGAATTTGAGCAATGATTCATGCAGTAGATCACAATTTAAACGAAGAAGAAAGTCTTGCAGGACGATCGTGTTTTCTACCGTATAGGAAAGTAGCTTACGGCGAGATTGCCTTGCACGAGTAAAGTCTGGAGATTACTGATACTGTTCCCAGATACTATATAGAAGTTTGTTTCATCACGAAAGATCTAAAGCTATTCATATCTGCAATCATCAGCGCACGGACATTCGCACATGCCAAAGCCAAGGACATGGTTGACCCATATTGACAGCTCAATGAGTTGCTTCTGATCTAGCAAGTACTTGCCTTAAGAGACACGAACATGAAAATTTGTACGTTATTTAGGTAATTCAATGACTAGAGTAGAGTCGAAATCCACAAATTTCCTGCCCGTCAGGTATGAGATCCCCACTTTGAATACCTCAGCACCGTATATTTAGAGCCGTCATCGTTCTGTTCCTGAGATACGACCGTGGCTGTATTATTGGACTTCATGGCCCTGCGAAATGACGATCTTCCATGAGATGTTGTTGGCTCATCAAAGGATACAAAACCCCGTTTGCGGTCGACCATTGCGTTCTTTATCTTCAGGTCCCATGGGTTTTCCGCGGGAACAAGGGAGCGGCCAATGGCCCACTTCGCATGAATCACCCCAGTGTACTCGGGGACATTTGTTTCGAAGAGAGGCGTGTGAATTTTCACGTCAATAGAGCCACCATACGCAATATTATGTGCAAGAGCCTCTACATGGATCTTGACAGCAGTAACTTCCTCCTCCGGTATAAGGCATGAATGTCGGACCATCCAGCTAAATGGGTTAGCTGGAAACAGAGAGGATAAGAGTTTCAAAGACTATACTTCTTTCTGTTATCATCACTCAGCCAATCCTCGACCCAGCCACGCGATGTCGCTAGGAAATCAGCTTCGCGCAGCTGTTGCTGACCCCAAGAACGAATACCACTTTCATCGCTCGTCAAGAACTCCCCAGACGTGATTTTCACATCTTTCGTATAGTCAATCCAGATATCAAAATCGACTTGAATCTGTTCGCTAACCATGTGCGTTCCGAGAATTTGTAGGGAGATACTTGGCGGAGAAGCTATTTGCACTTTTATAGAGGCCTCGATGTCTTGTGCGGTTCTGAACGCCATCCTATTTTGCTCGATGATTTGGTGGGAAACTTTTGAGAAAATCTGGGTGGTAATTCGAGAGAAAATTCAAAAGTGCGAATGAAAAAAAGAACTGGCCATGTCTTGCTCATATAGAAGCGCAATTTGAACAAGAATGACGTGTAATAGATTTGGTAACTTACAGTACAGTGCGGGGCTAGGAACAAAGAGCTGAGTTTTCCCTTGTCTCGTGTTTAGGAGGGGTACATGCATAACAAGGTTGTTGCATAGTAAAGAAGGGTTCTCTTGGCACCCAATCAAGGCTGCTAAGCGCCAATCCACACACTGTTGGTGTTACACTGTTGGCCCGCTAAGTAACGATGCCAAGACCACGGTCGATGATAAAGTGAGGCTTTTTCAGGTCAGTGTGATGACAATTGCAGCTAACATTGCCAATCATTCCTTCGGTGGCTAGTGCAGGGGCAAATCAGATAGAACGATGGGAAGTAACTGGTGTAGAATCGCTTAGCGATTGTGTCCCGTCTTGGGGCCAAAAAATCGCTGCACGCGAGATCTAAATTCAGTAAAGTGACAATTGCATGTGAATTGAGATTGCCCAGCTAACGAATTTCAGACCCGATGCTTTTTTGAGATCCATGTCATGAGAAATGAAGTCAGTAGTTGCGCGAGCTCGATTACGGCTAAGAGTAGGGTCGATCGAGACTGCGTCGTCCGCGGACAAAACTTGTTTTCCACCCAGGCTCGAATCGCATAGTACTATGTCCCCCGAGTCGTGCAGAGATAGGTTGTTAGTAGTTAGGCAACAAGTTTCGTTTCACTGAGCCTTTGGCCCCATTTCTAGTATATGTGACCGCCCCTGCAGTTTTCACGCGCTAAAATTAGGGGTCGTGACAGAATTGTTGGTCTCGAATATTGAGTCATTATGATAAGTTTGCACAATTTCGAGAAGACGGCAATGCTAAAGTCAGTTGACTTGCATACACGCTCGGATTATTATTCTGAGGGCCTCAGTATCAAATTTAGATTTTAGAGATCTGACCAGATCTTACATGACAGAATACCACCACACATTCCATGAATTCTGCCTACCTTGTTAGGGAACGGAGCGAGATTTGAAACTCACTTCGTGTAATAAACGATACAAGCTCCCTATGCATGCGCTAGGATCGAATGGGGGCACTCTTGGAAGGTACATACATGCATCGACGATCGCTTTGGCGCTACATCCAATTGCGCGAGACCAACTGTATGACAGGTAGTTTCAATAGGACTAGTATTTTTGGTATAGGACGGAGGGGATGGGGTCGGAAATTTGTTTGTTATGTTCGATTGGCATCGAAACTTTAAGGGCAATATTTTATATACCTCCCATCGCTCCACAATCGCCTACAGAATCAGGCTCTCGATACGTACTAAACATTTTCGTTCGATCATGTCGCTACAGTGTTACAATGAGGCCCAGGACTTTTCTAGTGTCTTTTCAGTCCCACACGAAGACTTCTTCGAGCACCTGAACGATAGCTCCAATGCTCACCAATGGCCTACACATCAAATACCCGGTGGAAATCTTGAACACTTCTCGTTTGAGCAAGGGGCCTTGGACGGCAGATACGATACCTCGAGCTGTTCCTTTCAGTCTACGGAACTGGCTTCCTCTTGCGATTCTTTATGCACCGACAATACTCATAGCAGGCGCGAAACCCAGTTGAGTCTTGAAGAGGAGCTTCTTCTCACATTAAGGGACGAGAGAAGCAAGACATGGAAAGAGATCAGTTCTACTTTTGAAAATGTCTTTGGAAAACGGTATCGTGCTCCGGCTCTACAGATGAAGTATGGTCGACTCCAAAAACGGCTACGCCTGCGTATCGATGAAGATATGTCTGCCTTGTATCAGGCTTATTCCCATTGGGTAGACCTGAAATGGCATATCATAAGTGTGAAGGTAAGACTAATATCTCCCAGGCTAGGACACCCTGCCATTCAACAAACTAATCATGCTTCTGTATTAGATGAAGGATCTCGGGTACGGGGGTCATTGGACTCCGAGCTATTGTTCTAATCGGTGGGTGGCCCATCATGCGCCGCGTCGGGACCTGGACCAATTTGAACAGTGAATATTGGTCCCTATGCAAACTAGCTTTTGCTCTTCTTAAAAAATCCTTTGTGATCGATAATGATGAAAGACTTGCGAAAGCCAAGACGAGAGAGATGATCGGAGGTATTGAGGAAAAGGCCCGAGACTTTACAATGGTACATCTCCTTTTCATGTATGCGTTTATTGCTGTTAACTAGCTCCAACAATTAAGTTGATTGAGAGGAATCCATGCTATCACGATTTTCAATGCAGGTCTCAATGAACCTGATAGTGTCTGGGAATACGCCATAGGTGGCATTACATTCACTGCGGCATACCCGTGGGTAGTGCGGAGACCTAGGAACAGGAACCATATAGGTAATCCGCGATTCTGACCACGGTTCCTTGCGGGTGCCTGCAAAGCCGCTTTCTTGTATAATATCGCTTAATCTCGCTTAATTATCTACTTCGGGCGGCTTGTATAGGTATCAGGAAGTATTAAAATCTAGATATTTTTGCATATTTCGTATCAGTAGCATATTGGTATATTTGAATAGTAATCTTATAGGTTATATTATAATATTTTGACTAGGAATTAAGCTAATGATTATTAGTGGCCTAAAATATTAGTAGTCTATATTCTAAGTAGTTTGAAAGAGGAAGTTAAAACGAATTTGATTTTAGAACATTATTATCTAAAATTGATATTATCCTCACTATTATTACGGTCACTATTACTGTATCCCTATTAGATCCTTCTCTCTAATTATTGACTTATTATTATCATCGTCATCATTATTATTAGTATCCGGGGCAGCACTAGCCTGTTCTTGTCAAGGAATTCACATAACCAATCTTGGAGGCCTGATAGATCAGATATCGCAGATCAGACCTGATCAATCATATGGCCTGAAATAGTATAATTGAACATATAAAGTGAGCGGTGTGCTGAGAGGTATTTATTACGACTCACGCAGGAGGAACCACCGTTTCTCAAGCGTTAGTCTCTGCTTATGAGAACCTACTACCTCTCCTTCCACCTCAAGTCCATCTTGTAACCTTCACCTAATCATCCGGCGCCTGTAAGGGAGGCCAGGTTGCGAGAAAGTAAGTGCATTGAATACGCGATACTAGGTCTGGGGAGAGAGAAGAAGAAGCGAAAGAGGAAGGTGAGGCTTCGCAGATGGATGCGAAGCTGCGCTAGTCCCGAAAGGGAAACAGAGTCAGATCTCGATCGTTACAGCAAACAGCAAATCTCAACAGGTCTCCTCGAACATTGGTTAATGTGGCTCTTTTGCATAGTGTCTGCATGCACGGTAGATGGACCTCTTCTTCGAACACTCAATATGTTCTAAATCATACTTTATAAGGAAATCGATCATGACAGGCGCTAGTTCCATGTCTGGGGTTGCTGGACTGTGGAATGCTAGCAAGGATAAAATCCGCCCTGTAGTAGTAGTTCAAACAAGTCTCTTAATTGTGGATATAAATTCAACTTCAGTGATTCCGACTATTAATGTTGAACATGAGCTGAAGATTTAGACATTCGGAACGCAAAACTGAAGGGCGGTGCAAATCTAGGCCCTCGACTCTAGTTCCTGGATTGACTTCACATTGTCTTCAACAGTCTGTTCCAAGGTCCTCCAGCCAATTTGGTCCCCCCACTTCTTCAACAAAGCTAACGGCAACGTGAAGTCTGCCGTGATGCTAAGCTTCGCCATGCCTGGGAGATCGTCTACGAACTGACGCTGTGGGTACATCTTGCGCATGATGGCGAGAATATCGTTCCAGTTGCAGTTTTCTGCCCAGGCCTGAAGACGTTCGTTGTTGATGTCCGGGTCTAAGATAGCTGCGACATGTAGTAAAGCGACGTCCTTCACGTCGATGTGATATGCTATTAAAAGCAGAAATAGTCAGTTCACCTTAAACAAACTTCCCAAGATTGTCTAGAGATAGGAAGGCTTACTCGCAGGGAAACCAGCTAGCATTGATATGTTACCGTCCCAAAGTTGCTTAATCCAGGATGCCGCAGACTGAAGATGACTATCACTGAGCGCCTCGCCCATGATCGTCGCCGGACAAACCGAGTTGACCCTGAATTGCGGGTTCTTCTCCTCGACAAACTTCCACACAGCTTTCTCTGCCTCGGCTTTGCTTGCCATGTAGACAATACTGCCTTTATTGGCATCATGTGGCGGCGGAGCCCAGGCCAGTTGCACAGCAGTCTCATTCCATGTATTGCGATCCACGTGTGCAGTGTTCCCAGGCATAGGCATAGTAGTGGCCACAATGGAACTGGTATAGATAACAGCCTTCACTGACGGCTCTTTCAATGCTGCTTCCATTATGCGGATGGCCGCATCCACCGTCTGAGGTACAACGGTAGTTGGATCCTGGTCGAAGGTGACAACAGACGCCACATGGGCTATTGCGGACACCCCCTTTATAGCGCTGTTGTAAACACCCTCGATTGTGAAGTCTTTGATGGTGACAAGCTCAAAATCGTCGTTGGCGTAGGTTTTGAAAATATCTTTGACGAGCCAGGATGTTCGTTCAAGATCCCTGACCGTACCTCTTACCTTGAAGCCGCGTTCCAAAAGCTGTTTGGCAATATGCGAGGCCACATAGCCGTTGACACCTGTGACAAGTACACGGGACCCTGGGGGGATGACTGTCTTGATATCAGGCATAATTAAGCTCAAACGACTAAGCAGGTAGAATTGTCTGTTTCAGGTTTGATTGTATTGTAAATTATACAATCCAGCTCTATAAGTCCGGGGATGAGCCATGATTTATAGATGCCAAATCAACATTGCTATTCATAATCTGCTCCGATCGCCCGACTTTGATCGTCTGTGGCTGACAAATTGAACTTATTATGATTATGATATACGGGGGTCGGTTCCCGCAATAGGAAGGAGCAGCTCTGGGCGAAGAAAAATATAATATATATTGGGTTGATTTTGAAGAGGGAAAGAATTAGGGCTATTTAGATAAGCACGGACGATTCTACCCATATTAGCACCAAGTTCTACTAACAGTAAGACGTACAGGGATGGTGGATTTGCCTCCTAGACAGGTTGTTTTTACATACTGTATATTGTACATAGAACCTTAGGCAAGCTCTCGCCCAGTGGAACGAGTACCTAGGTCAAAATTGACGAATAACTAGACATATGATGAAATATGGAGGGCCCTCAATGCTTCAGCACAAGATGAGGGCGGAACTCGATCCGTGGTCCCAGACAACAAGCCTACTTCATTGACAAACTTGCGGAATAAAAGTTCAAGGAAGCCATTAAGCCCAAGGGTTTCAAGCCCGCCATTAACTGCCACCATCCTAGCGGCACCCCGCATATGGTTCCTAGCCATTTCGAAATCCCCCAGTGCGAGCTGCAGAAAATTATGGTTAACTATGGGAACAAGGCTTATCATAGAATCCGAATCAGACAAACCTCATCCAGTGCTAATGTCATCACCTGAGCAAGGGTTGAATCTGTAAATGCTGACGACTGTTCTGCGGTGATCGATGCGCCCAAGCTCTGCACACAAGCCACCTTATAATACATTGCATGCTTAGTGAATTCATGCCTCATTTTTTGGTTACTGTCATACATCATGGATAGGAGCCGACTCGCAATTAGTAGAATGCCACTGGAAAAGCCCGGAGTCGTAAGAGCGAGGCGTACCCACTCCGTACTCATCCTTTCAGCGTATTCGACCTGCTCACTAAGCTTTTCACAGTGGGTAATCAAGAACGGAATGACACATGTCACATCTCGAGCGTGTCAGAATTTGTGTCCCTTGACGACCCAATAGATCGCTGGCAACTTACAATGATGAAACAAAAAATGCCCAAGAGGAGCCTTGACGAGGGCCGGAAACGTCTCATATAGGACATTGTAATTCGTTGCAGGTAGGCTGAAAGGGTTAGGCAGAACCCCCGCGGATTTAATATTTGCACTCAGGGCTTCAACCCTGAGAGTAGGGATCGACATCTCGTTTTCCTTACTACTTCGCTCATTTTCCCGCAGTTGAAGGACCTTGGCAGCTTGGAATTCCTTAGTCCGACGGTGCCTCACTCTGGCATGTGCTGTACGAGCGGCATGAGAAGAGGCGATGCGCCGTTGTTGCTTCTCGAATGAACCAGGACCAGGTCTTTGTGGTGCGTCAATGAAGAGTATTTTTTGGAAATTGGTCGACGACATCAGCTTGCCCTTGGTGGAGATTCTCAGGCGTGATTTCTGTATGATTAAAGATTAAAGATGGCGATAGTCCACGTATGGAATTGCTGGCAATTTTGTGACGACATCTATCAGCAGAGAAAAGCACGGCTTGACTTAGCCTAGGTTCCTAGCAGGTTCATGAATAATGAACAGCAGGTGGACGTGGAACCACGGGGGGAAAGACACAGCATTACTAATGATGGCGACTGCCAAGGCTTGATCCTTCCAAAAGAAGGAAAGTTTGATCGTTACTATAAAGCTTAATAAGGTATTCCACGGCCAACCCGATCACCCTAAAAACACGTAATAAATGCGGTGTTTGTATTCCTCTATAGACCAGCCATTAGAGATTATTCTTCCTTGAATTCTGGATTATAAACTTTTCTAAGCTCAAGTAATAACATATTTAAATTTAAAATCATTTCGGTCGCTATATCGATGATATACCCTAAAATACGGCGTAATTTTGATGTCCAAGGCATAAGTATATATCTCCAATATTAATTGTTGATCTTTTGTTTAATAGGATAGGATGAAAGAGCTTTTCTTTAAGATAACCAAGACACATAAGTAGCAAATCCTGAACTTCATATAACCCAGCACCTGCTTCCGGCCAGCTACGTCACCGCGGAGAGTTTTAGAAATGCCCAGGCTCTATCCAAGGGACCCTTCGGCTGATGGAAACTTGCCAAGATTTGCATGAATGCTATATGCTGACACGTTTACTGTGGACCAGAGCCTGTACTGTAGAGCAGTATGTGGGGAACACAAATCGAGGGTACCAGTTAGAAATATTCGAATAAAAATAATATAGAGGTCAACTCACGTTGGGTTCGGAATGTAAGTGGACCTTCCATTGGTGGATTCACATCGGATGGTTCACTAATCAATAATTTTACAACTAGCCAATAATCAGCATTCTTCAGGAAACAGTTCTTTTTTAGTATCACTGTATCACTAATCATTAACTCTATAATTACTATCTATAAGCATCAATCAGCAGTAGTTAGCAAACTCAATCAGAGAAATCGCCGATATCTCCGAGGCTCTTACATGGTTCGTTCACTCGGCATTTCTAGGGTGGTGCTCCGTTCGGCGGGAATGGCAACTATAAATTGGCTAGCAGGTCGTACTTGCTGTTTTCCATGATATCAAGCTGAACCTCAAATCCGTCAACTCAGGGTTAAGCATCTGCTCGTTGGCTATTCACCATGACAACCAAGAAACTTATTGTTGTCCTCGGAGCTACGGGGAATCAGGGTGGCTCCGTCGCAGAGGTTTTCCTCCAGGAGCCGCAATGGCGTGTCCGTGCAGTGACCAGGAACCCGACTAGCACAAAAGCCCGTGCCTTAGCTGCCCGCGGTGCGGAAGTGGTCTAAGCAGACTTGGATTTGCCATCCACGCTCTTGTCGGCCTTTGAGAACGTGAATGCTATTTTCGCTGTTAGTGACTTCTAGGGTATATTTGGTGATCCTGCCAACGATGCCAAGGCGAAGGGTCAGCAACTCAATATCTGGGCCGCCAACCATAAGACTAAGCAACTAAAGGCCGCTATTGATGTTGCTGTAAAGATTCCTACGCTAGAGCGCTTTGTGTTATCGTCTCTTTCTAACGCGACTAAGTGGTCCCGGGGAAGGTACACGCACGTCTACCATTTTGACTCGAAAGCTAAGGCAGAGGGCGTACGGAAGAGAAACCTACCCTGAACTGTGAAAGAAGATAAGTATCTTCCAGGCTAGGTTTTTCTTAAGCAATTATGTCTCACTTCCAGTCTTCTAGCCTGTAATGGTAAGTTCACTAATCGCCTTAACCCGCGGGATTATCTCTAAATGTCTCTAGACAGCGAATGGTAAAGCCCAATTTATTAGCAATCTAGACCTAGACGTTAAACTGCCTTTTATCGCCGCGGAAGAAGATACTAGTCTAATTATAAAGGCCCTTGTGCAAGAGGACGCTAGGAAGAATTTATCAGCTATCAGGAGTGGGGCTCCTTACGCGAACTTTCAAAAGCATTTTCTCAAGCTACTAGGGCAGAAACAGAATACATTCGGTTGGCAATAGGGCAATCGAACATCCCTCTCCCGAGTGAGCTCCGTCTTGAATTAGGCGACAATTGGGCTTATTGCAACGAGTTTAGATACGAGGGCCGAGATGACCCCACAATCATCCATCCCAAAGATATAAGTTCATCGGCGGTGTTCTCTGTTTTTTCCTTTCGCATTACTGATATTTTCACCTAGTTGGACTCGTCCCCGGAGCTGGACAGTGTGGTAAATTACTTCAGAAAGCAGGATTGGTCCAAGGTCTTCAGACAAGAAAAGTAGATTCCCAAGAGTCACTGCACAGGGATGACTACCAATATAGTTTTACCCTCTGATGAAGGCTTCTAGCTTCTATTTTAAATTCAACATTCTCCCTTCCCGAAGACTTCTTAGTTTTTATGTTCGAGGCTAGTGTATAATGTCGCATGCGCTGACCCTGACGAGGCAGACAGAGTATGGCTATATCGCGCTTATGTCTACGAACTGACACCGAGGTATACATATAGCAAGTAAGACATAATGAGGTTTTCTTCAGACGTTGTGGAAATTTGTGATGTAATAAATAGTATACGAACAGGAACACAATAAATTCTGGTCAGCATCTTTTAATTGTAACAATCCGGATCAGACTCTGTGGCCTATTTGGGCCTAGCGCAGGTCTCGCTGCTTACCTGCGGAGCCTCACATTCTTGTTTTCTCTCTTCCTCACACTTAGTATCGCGTATTCAATACACTTGTTTTCTCGCAACCTGGCCTCTATTATACCTCCCTAGTCCAATCCAAATCTTTGAACAGCCAGTCACCCATGCCCTGGTACTGGTTGTGAAAGAAATTATCGTCAATGCTCCGTGGCATTTCTCCCGTAGCAAAGCCTATATGGGGATCTAATACCGTCATAAGAGGCCGGTACTCATCTGCCGGAGATATTGTAGCTGGAGCACAGGTTTCGGCATAGCCATTTAGCGAAACATCCGCAGGATCGACTACCGAGGATACAGGGTCTTCATTTCCTGAGCTAGGTGTGGAACTCATGAAGTAGGCCCAGGCCCAGGATATATCCGGCCCAAATTCTTGGAAGAAAGGGTGGTGCTCTCGCGGTAGCATTAACGAGGATATACTGCCAGATCTTGTCGTGCCCTGTTGTTTATTGGCTATGCTTTTCAGTGCTCTGAGGCTACCTTTGGCAGATGACCAGCGTTGAGCAAGAACTTCCAGTGAAAGATATATGGTTTGTAGGCTATACACTGCTTTTCCCCATAGTGACGGAATGTGGCTACTCGAAAGCAAACCAATTCCAGCAGCAAGCAAGTGAAATGTGAATATCGGTCCCAAAAATTGTATCTCGTCTCTTGCCAGAAAGTCTTCGAATATCCCTGCTACAAACGAAGAAGCCAATACCACTGCCGGGGAGGGAGAGTTCCCGGGGCTGGGGCGACATAATATTGCGAGGCAGATAAAGTAAGCAATATGCAACTGGCGCGCCTCAAAATTATACGAGCTTAGTATGCTCTGTGCTTGCGCTCCAAGTTCGTGTGACCGCGTGGAGGCCTGGAACAGTCGCAAAGATGCTGGAAGTTCTCGTGTCCACCGATATAGTTGATTCTCGATGTTTTGTCGTATTTGACGTGTGAGGGTTTTGCGACGGCAATGCTGCGTGAGATGGCCCAGTATGGAGCTGATCTCAAAATAGGCAATGAAGAGATGCCCATTCGAACTTGAATCGTGGAAGTCCCCCATGCATGGAGGCGCCAGCTCACAATCGTCAATACACACTGCTAGCGGGCGGCCTTGTCCTGCGGAGATTAAGCAATCTCTAGCCTAGAATAAGTCAGTGGGTGTTTGGCTCATGATCTGTCACCGGATGGTGCGTACAAATAATGTCCACCAAAGACGACGTCTCAAAGCAGCATCTCTTGTATTCGTGGGCTCCTTTTGTAGGCCAATTTGATGGGCCAGTCCTACCCCAACATATCGCCAAAACCCGCTCGTGTTTGTTGAAACGTGTTCGGGGCCTTCTGGGTTATACCAATGTAAGATACAAACAGCCGCGACCACTGTCATCGGGTTCTTCTCATATCCGGACCAGAACAATGCTTTTGCGCGTCGATAAAATTGATGTGTTGATGCATATGCAATTACAGCGGGTGCAGAGGTAACTCGACTCGCTGCAACAAATATGGCTTGCAGAAGCAGCATCGATGGTTTCTGAGAACCGCTTTCCTCTAGCCAGCTGCGCTCCACAATGGGCATCCAAGGCGAGCACCGTTCCATGAAGGTATTGATCAAGCCATCACGCACCGCTCGGGGTGGTAGTTCAAACGCTCCTTGCAGTCGTAGTAGTTGATGATCATCTTCTGTCAGACTATCTGCGTCTCCGATTGGATATGATCTGGCTTGATCCTCGTTGATGACCAGCGTATCATCAAAATAGCGGGATCTAGCCATGGAGCTCAGGCTTGGGGCCGATGAATATGGATTCGATGATAGTGATTGATCTGAGAATTTCGCTTGCTCTGCGGCAATTGAAGAAGAGCTGCCACTTTCCACGTAAGTGGTAGGCGTTTGCTCATGCAGTAGGCGAATATGAGCCAGATCATTTTCCGTGTCTTGTCCTGAAGACCTATCAATATCCCCTGTGGCAGACAAAGTTCCCTGTTGGTCTTCGCGTAAGCTCAAGCGACGCCTGCCGATTTTGTCTTCTCCTTTGTCAACGAGGGGTTCGTTGTCGAGATTGCGCTGCCGTTTCCCGAGTGTCCTCTTGCGCTCTCGCCTACTGGGATACTCGTCAGAACAAACTCTTTCCCTCAATTTAAGAGGCCAAGATAGTACATACAAGCAAGGCCATTGGTGCCGCTGGCAGTTCATACATGTACTTGCGTCGTCATCAAATATGCAGCGAACCTGTGCGATGAGCGAGGCGTTTTGCCAACAGAGCCACTGATGCATACCTTCTTCTTGTTGCAAGCGATGCACGCTTTCGGTGCCCTTAGCGGCGGTGGACTGAATCCGGTCATCGCGAGATATTCCGCGCATCCGTGGAGCTCTTTCGTCGTCCAGAAAATGCAGGTAAAGCCCCGAGCTGCCGTGTGTGGGTCCTTTCCCCGGCCTTTCCCCCGCCTTCCAATCATCCACGGACCGAGGTTGACCGGCCATCAAGATTGTAAAGCAGGCTTTCATCTACGGGTGTTTTTCAAAGGTCGCATGCGTCCAAAGCCCATACAACGCAGGATTCGCAAATATTCCAAAGGTATGTTCATAACAGGGGTATCCAGATGCTATTTACCGAGCAGCATAGCATATCAATAGAAAAGACTAACTTCTGTCAACACATAAAACGTAGATTCATTTGCTTCACGCCCATCCGGCCAGGGTCCAGCTGGATCGATCCCCTGCTCGAAGTCCCGATCGACGATCGGGGACAGCTGGCTCCAGATCTCGAGTCGCGCCAGCCAATCCATGCTGGAGGAACTTCTCACGTTCAATTTCCACCATGCCACGGATCTTCAAACTTGTTATCAGACTGGCTCCAGCCCATGGTCCGAGAGTCTCGACTTCGCGCAAAATGCCTTGGACGGGAGCCGGTGTATCTTTGTTCTGTCGCAACAACTTTTGCTCCACGAAGTCGATCTCTGGCTCTTCCTTGGAGGGATCGGGCTTCTCATCGTCCGTCGAGTCAACCACCCCATTGTCTATTGACTGGCTGCGGCCGTTTGTCTGAGATGATATTTTTAATTCTTCCAGTCGCTGCCGTTGTCGCTCGACGGCCTTGCCTCGAATCGGACTCCATCCATGCTGGTCAATCAACAGTTGCACCTCTTTCAAAATTCGCTGACGCAAGCCAGGAATCCGAGCTCCGCCTCCGACAAAGACAATGCGCGCCATGCAAGTTCCTCGTGCGTCAGGCGGCAGGGAGAGAAGGGTGTTGTAAACAAGCAAAGGGATCGACTTCTCTTCGTCGTCGAAGTCGCTCTCGGGGGTCCCCGGCGCGAGCAGGACCTTTTCAACCGATTCTGCCAGATCAGAGACCGGCAGGTCCTGGAACTCGTGCTCCGGATTTTTAGGGGAAGGGATTGAAATTGTCTGGTCCGCTGCAGTCTGCTCCTCGGTGTCTTTAGCTTGTAGCCGGCACCAGGCAAACCTACTGATGACTTCCTCGCAGTATGCGAATCCCACGGAAATATCACCGTCTGTTTGTTCCTCGGTGGTGTCTCCAGAAGCCAATCTGGTAAGAAAATGTCCCATTTCCAGCATGAGAGCCTTCATTGCCCGCGTACTTCGTTTTGTGACAGTCTCTCTGTATTCATAAACACCAGTTGCTGTAGTTTCAGCCCATCCCAGATCCACGACCAGAGCAGATCGCAGTCCCGCCGCTGTCGCAGACATTATGGCACTCGGAAGAAGGGTAACGCTAGGGAATCTCCAGCGGCTGAAGAGGGTGGAAAGTAGTGACGAGAGTAGCGGATGAGGCATAAGCGCAGGGAGGACCAGGACCAGCCGGGATGTACCCGCGTCCGTCAACAGGTACTGGTTGTAGGTTTCGCGGAAGACGCGCTCGATCTTGTCCTCGACCAGTCCCAGGTCAAGTTTCCTCACATCAGGCTGCCACAATTCATAATCCCGAGTCCAGTCGTCCGCATGTACGGGCTTCGGTAGCGGTCCAGTGCCAGCGTCCCCTTTAATCCATCCCCGATAGTCCGCCGCTCTTCGTGATTCCTCTGGTCCAAAGCCCCTGATACACATTGGGGTGCAATTGCCCTCAAAACCAGCTCTAAGCCATCGTGCACCTATCTCGAAAATGATCGCATCGTCTTCGTTTCGAAAGGATGAGCCTGGTGATGTTGCGCTGGCGAAAGATGTGTTTCCCGAACGAGGCGGCTGCTGCGGTGTGTGAGGAGAGGAGGGTCGGACTGTCTGGCTATGGCGTAGATTGGATGTAGCAGACATTTTGTGTTTGTGCTCAGTCGTATTAGGTGTGGTGCTCGCCATGATGTTTTCGCTGGCTGTTCTGCGCAGTCGCGTCTGGGTTGCCCCTCGCGGTAAGGAGCTCGATTCGGCGACGAAAGGACCGATTCTACTCAGCCATCAGAGACTATAGTATGTTTCTTCCCAGTAAATTGCTAGGCCGGATCTCAGCAGGCCAGAATGGCTGTGATTGACGAGGTGTTTGTGCTGGTGGCCGGTCGGAGTCGGAGAGCTGGCAGGCACGGATCTTTCATCGGGCCGTGGTTTATTTACTTTCTGTCAACCTGCGAGCCGCCGACCTCAACCACATCTGTCCTCCTCCTTCACATGGCTCTCTCGCTTGCATGGTAAGCTGTGGACTGCGCAAGTTTGACCACTCGGTACGATGGGAATCCCGGGGTAAGTGTGTTACAGTTCTGCACCTAGCTTCTCGAGACGAACGGGCCTGTATATCTTCACAGTGCCTAGCAACGCCAGCTGGGTGACGATATGCGATCGCTCTCGCCATTTGAGACCATTCCTGCTAATCGGCTTTAGGCTCATTAATGCCCTTGGTGCAGGCGAGCGCATCGCATTATCAAGACTAGCTGTTTCACATCTCGAGCGTGAAAAGAGGCCAATTCGTGTTGCTGTCGACATTTCAATCTGGCTATTCCAAGTTCAAGCTGGCCGCGGAGGCAAGAATCCGGAAATTCGAACCCTTTTCTACCGATTGATCAAGCTCCTGGCACTGCCAATTCACCCACTTTTCGTTTATGATGGCAGCCAAAAGCCTCCTTTCAAGAGAGGCAAGGCAACAACATCTCGCGGCCATGGAAATTCGCCAATCATTCAACGATCGAAGGATCTCATCAACCGCTTCAAATTTCCATGGCACGTTGCCCCTGGTGAGGCGGAGGCCGAATGCGCGCGATTGCAGCGGGCTGGCATAGTCGATGCCGTGATGAGCGACGACATCGATACATTGATGTTTGGGTCCACTTTCATGATAAAGAATTTCTCGAAAGAGAGTGGTAGTGGCACCTCCGCCGCTACCCATGTCACACGCTACAATATGGACAGTAAAGTTTATATCTCCAATGTGCCCTTCGACCGAGCTGGAATGATACTATTTGCAATGCTCAGTGGCGGGGACTACTTACCATCTGGTGTCCCAAAATGCGGAAGTAAACTCGCTGCAGAAATCGCCAAGGCAGGCTTTGGTGAAGATCTCTTGGAGATACTTGCATCGCACCCTTCAGACGTGGACTCGAAATTGAATGATTGGCGCGATCGATTACAGTTTGAACTGGAAGAGAATGAGAGTGGCTATTTTACGACAAAGCATAAGGCTGTTCGGATCCCTCAGACCTTTCCCGATCGTGCAATTCTCGAATACTATGCTGAGCCAAGCGTTTCTACAGAGTATGAAATGGAAATTCTGAGAAGGCGCTTGATACAGACGTGGGATCAGGACATTGACCCTTTGGCAATCAGAAGTTTCGCCGCTGAGCACCTTGAATGGAACTATCGTTCCGGGGCTAGAAAGCTAATCAAACTCCTAGCCGAACCTCTCGTATCTTACAGACTTCGTCTACAGCGACCAGTGCTAGGTTTGACGCATGGCACACTTGCACCCGATTGTGACACCCCATGGCTCCAAAAGATTCATCGAAGCCGCGCCAACTTTGGCACAGATGGTATGACTGAGCTTCAGACGGACATGTTGCCCGTCGATGTCGTTGGTATTGACCTTCTGGCTGAGCCACCAAACCCTCAACTGTCATCCGAGGAGAGCGGGTCTTTGCAAAACACGGCGCAATCAATCGAGGAAGAAGATGATGCAGAGGCAGGTGGAGAGGCAGCATCCCCACCAACACCCTCAAAAGCGCGAGTAACAAGGCGCTTTGATCCCTTAGGCATTGAAAAAGTATGGGTCTTCGAAGCAATAGCCAAACTAGGCGTTCCCGAAATTGTCAAGAAATGGGAAGATGAACAGGCCGACAAGGCTGCCAGCAAGGCTGCTCCCAAGAAAACGACCAGTCGTCGAACAGGGCCTAAAAAGAAGGGACCTATCGATCCTGGGATGAAGAGAGGCAGCATTTTGAAATACGGTACGCTTACCAAGGAAAGATCTGAACCATCCCCGACCTTCAAAACGCGGTTACTTGACGCTACCACGTCGGCCTCGAAGGATGGCAATTCCTTTCACGATGCTATCTCCTACCCAGAGCATATCGACCTTGAAGAATATCAGCTCTCTCCCAGTATGTATCCGAAGCGGGATAATACAGGTCAAATGTCTATTTCCTCACAGGAGGTAGATGATCTTGTGGGGACATTTTCAAATCTGTCCACAATGTCACCCGCACCAAGATCTAAGCGCTACCCCATGGCGAACCAATTGCGCATGCAATCACGCACTGGTGTTCTAAGCACCGGAACGCTTGAATTTGATGACCTCGGTCTCTCCATTCCCGGTACTGTCGTCTCAACACCATCCAGACGACACAGGAGAATTGAAATTAGTACTTTGGCTTCAACGAAGGGAAGCTCCGATGCTATAAAAGGAAGTACTACTTCGAACTTGGTGTCTTTATCTCAGAAAAAGCGCCCACGGAGAGGACATGTGCATGAGGCTGATGAATTGGAGAAGGCAATCGGGTCTTTGTCACTAGTTGTCACTCCTGACAGTGAAATTCGTGAGCACTCGCCACCTCGTCATTGCCGGCAGCCTGCTTCTCCACGGAAAGCAGAGATTGACAGAGACCGGTTCGTCTCTAGTCCACAGAAGTTCGACCATTCTAAATCACCAGAAAAGAACCCTTCATCTTCCAAATACCAATCTGCCAACCCGTCAGTATCAGTGATTCTGTCAGAGGTCGAACGTGAGACTGAAGGTCCACCAGCGGTTCACGCCTTCAGGGTTTCAAACGAGGTGTCCAGATCTCCCACCAAGACCAAAAGTCCTAGCTCGACGCTCGAGCAAACGATTGGATACGCTGAAAATGTGACAACATCGAACGGCTTCTGGGAAGTCAATACATGTGCCGAACCCGCGGTGACATCCGCGGTAGCAGATGACTTCCCACTTACAGTGGAAAGCACCACAGATGATGGCCGAAAAGGCCAAAGAAAAAAGAAGCGGATTCCTCGCGTTAGTATTCTTGATATGATATGAAACGCCTCCATATACCCATCAGCGTGATATTTTTCAGCTTCTAGATTTGGCGTTAGGCGATAAAATAAGCATGATCATTGGCTCACTAGCGAACTGCGGTTTCGAATAGCGGTTGCGAATAGCGACTTAATTGCATTGCGGGGTCTAAGTTAATACTATTGCTAGATCTGCATAACAAAATCAGGACAAGTAATCCTTCATAACTCTGTACTATTTCTTGCCATATGGCAAAATCCGCGACCGCGTCTGTACTCTATACTACATGATGACTACTGAAGCGGGCTCGATAAGGATTGAGAAAGAGTTTTTAATAATGGGTGTTGTATCTTGATTTGAACTTGAAGTACACAAAAATTCTCAACACCTCAACATCAAAGTAAGTCAGCCATAACCCGTGTTAGAGCCTCGTTATCAGCTTCGAATACATCGAATGCATTTGAGGATGGTAAGCCTGTTGGGGCAAAAAACCCCATATCCACGTCACTGGGGAGATCGGCGGTCTGAGGATCAAAATAGAGGTCCCCAGCAGTTTCGAAGAAACTACTCAGGTCTTCACATATGTTAGGCTCGGTGTCCATTACAGCCCTTGGACCCGTTGACCAGAAAGGATTTGACATATCATAAGGTTGAGCTGGTCCAAGGGCGTTCTGTGAAGGAGATGATACTGGCATGAAGTCCCACATATTTCCAGCTCCAGCCGATGAGGACTGTGATGTTGGAAATTGATTCTGTTCGGAAGTTTGCTTGGGGTCGCCAAGACTTTGGCTAGATCTGGGGTGTTGAAGTCCGGTTTTATCACGCCTTGGGATGCTTTTGTGCAGTTTGATTTGTTTCAGACTGCGGATGATCTTCTGCAGGCGCCTTGATGTCTGGGCCCGAGTCGCAGAGCGACGGACAAGCTCTGTGGCAGTATAAAACTCGGGTCGACAGACATGACGAAATGTATTGGGTGCGTGTAGAACTGCCAAAAAGAGAGCTGCTAATGCAGATATCAAGAAGTAGTTAAATGGTTCAGGGCGTTGGAAGTATAAATGCGATATTTTGCTGAAATGCTCGAGCATGTGAATAGTTCGCTTTGCTGTTTCCACTGCTGTAGAGGCGCCCTGGGGATCTTCCAAGATATGTTCACTGCTAAGAAGATTTTGTCGGTATACTAAAATTCGTAGCTGGTTGCCCTGCAGAGCAAGCAGCACCTGAAGCATCATGAGACGGACTTTGTGATCCGATTTTTCGGGTCCAAGTGTGGTATCTGGCATTTGGTTTGGATCAAATCTTAGTTCACTTGGAATAGACCAAATCCACTGTTGCACTTGCGTATCTAGGTAAGCGCACTGGTCCGAGGTAGCCACCCGTGAGCGATTCGGCCAATCCATAATAAGCCCCCAAATCTTCGTGCTTAGACGAGCATGAGATATCATACAAGTAAGATATGGCGTGGAATCACCCGGCTCGGGGAGGTTGGTATCAATATCAATATCTTGAATACCGAAGGGAAGACCACTTCCAAACGACCACTTCCGGTCGAGCACATAGATGCACCAAAAAAGTCTTCTCGTCCAGGTCCAAGCAACTTCGCCAGGAAAAATGCCGCCTGTCCGCTGCCAGGTTTCTTGGCGATGCAGACCTAACTCCATTGCAGCGCTAGATGCAGAACGTATCAATCGCCATGCGATAACTTCATCATCGCGATAGGAATGAAAAATTGACTGACAATGTCAAAAGGTTAGTGATTTGCTTGCATTGACGTAGGCATTGAACTTGGGTAGCTATAAAAGGAAAAAAAGGCAGGGCTGTGAGTAGAAAACGTACCAGTAAGGTCATAATTAAAATCTCTTTCATATCCACTTCTGCAACCCTGAAGCGGCCTGCAAATCGATCTTCCACGCTATCTGCCAATTGAGCTGCGAACTCACTTCGACCATGGGACTCGGCCAAAAGAGCAGTGGCAAGGATGATTTTCAAGACTTGAATATCTCTAGCCGTAAACCAATCCTGGTCTGGTTCGTCTTGTGCCAGGGCTTCTGATGAACTGCTAATCTCGAATATGCCATTCGACCGATAGTATTCATGCACATAGTCCCGAACGCTGTCCAGGTCAACACAGGGATACATGATTCCAACACTGTCCTCGTAGACTTGAATCAGATTTAAGGTGTCTTCAATGCTTAGCGTTAGTGCATTTCCAGTGGAGAGGTGGTCCTCTTGTCCTAATACCACGGGACTCGGTGTCGCCGAAATACCCGTGTCATCATCTTGATCCTCCGCATCGCCGACTGAATGAAACGGTCGCTTCAAGCCAAATTCGGCACTTGTTGGGCCAATGTAGGGTGGCGATTTGGGTGCATTTAAGATTCTATGCAACCCAGACGGATCCGAGCTCTTCGGTGTAGCTGTTGATTGAGGACTGGAAGATTCGAGCTTGATCAAACGACTCGACAACACCTGGATTTGCCGCTGTAGACTCTCTAATTGCTGATCAACAGCATGGAATCGCGGACCCACTCTGTATGTATTCCATGATCAGCACCATCACTTGCAATAACTTGAGAAGACCATACCGTGCATCCTTGAATTCGCCTGGATGAGCTGATACGCGAGTGGTAGCGTAGATACAAGTTACCCTGTCCCGAGAGCATCGCGTACAAGTTTCACCGCCGCTGCATTTGAGCTTGCGACGCTTACACTCGTTACTTGGGCCGTTAATATTTTATCCCTCAAATCGTAGGATCCGAACATACCAAGCAATTTGAGTGTATCTGGCTCTTTTCTTTGCCCGCTCGAATGATAGCGGCCCAGAGTCGACAGTAGGCTCCTCCGAGCTCATATTTTGAAGGGAGTCGTAGAATCCGCGGGATTCTATCGAATCTATCGAATCTAACAGATCGTGCATGCAGCAAAAGCAAAAAGAAGAGGTGCAGCTCGGAACGCGGAAATCATGGCCGAGGCCTCCGCGTGGATTCCGATTGGCCGGGAGGAACTGTAAGTGGGGTCATGCCAATGTACTTACCGACTTAAAATGAAAACGAGGTGGAGATTATACTGTACCCTGAGGGAATTGAAAGTGAGAATTATGGTGATCTATTGTCTCTAACATGTTGGTTGTCATCACTTGTCTTCAAACTCAAGAGCTCAACTACGGCAGTAGCTCAACTACAATCGTGCGGAGATGATTCAAGTCCGAAGAAATTTGCAGAATTGTTTATTCTCTAGCTATACCTATTTACATGTATATTTGTCAATTTGTAGCTGGTGAATTTTCTAGCTTTGCTGCTGAAGCACCTCCTCGGTCGTGCGAACCAAGATGTCGAAGGCGTTACGAACGTATTTCTCCTCGGCCATGGGGTTGGAGCTGACAACCCGAATGACATAAACACCATCAATGACAGTAGAGGTGATGAATATCTCGCCTCTAGAGTTCACTAATTCGTACACATTCTTAGTCAAGCTGTCAGACTCCTTATCCCTCTTGCACACAGCATCAGCGCCGGTCGCTCCATTGGCACCGTTGGACGAAGCCTGAGGGTTCTTCACACGGAATACAGTCAAGCAAAATGCCGGTTTCGTGACAATCTCGAACAGATCAGATCGACCACGAACCAGATCCGCGAAGATCTCGCCAAGTCCCATGGTCTTGCGGATGTATGCCTTCATACCGTTCAGACCATAGCTGCGCATGACAAACCAAATCTTGAGTGCACGGAACCGGCGGCCCAGGGAGAAAGACCAATTGCGATAATCAATCACGGTCCCCGAGTCCGAGTACGCGTTGCGCAAGTATGTCGGTGTCATATCGAATGCGTTGGTCAGGTCCACGCGGTTTCGAATGAAAAGGACACTATAGTGGAGTTAGCTAAATGAATTTTCAGGTTCATCGGCATGCAATGCAGTTCGAGGTGCATACCTTGCATCGAAGTTGACTAAAAGCCACTTGTGCATGTTCATGTTGAAACTATCAACGCCCTCTGCGAAATTCTTTGCGATATAATGGCATTCTTCCGTGATAAGGGAAGCGCCGGCATAGGCGGCATCGACGTGGACCCAGATACGTTGCCATTCCGACTTCTCTCGTAGTAGAGCCTTAATCTCCGCATAGCGATCCATGCTGCAAGAGTTTGTGGTGCCCAGAGTCATAGTCAGATGATAAGGGACAAGTCCATCCTGTTCGCACTGTTCCAGCACTTTGCGGAGGCGTGGAGCGGTCATCTCCATGTTGTCTGCCAGCTGAGTCTGCACAGTGCGGAAACGAGTGCCAGCAATCAAGGCGCCTTTGGCAGCACTGCTGTGAGTCTGATCACTAGCAATGGCAACCAGCTTTCCCTGGTGCTCGATCTTGCGGTCCTCGTATTCTGGAGTACCCTCCTTCATTCCATCCGCCAGCGCCTGCTCTCGTGCTCGTCTCTCTCGCGCAGCGGTAATGACGGTGGCAATGGCATCACTAGCACTATTTTGAATGACACCTCCACCTTTGGAGGAGCTCAAAAAGCACTCAGGCATACCGAGCGCTTTCGCCATCCAGTCCATGACGATTGTTTCCAGCTCTGTGCATGCTGGAGAGCAAAGCCAATTGAACGCAGGGGCATTGAATGTAGCAGAATACATCTCACCCAGAATACTGGGATAGGTCACTCCGGCCGGAAAATAAGCCATGAAGTTTGGCGATTGCCAATGCGTCAAGCCAGGCTTGATCTTGGAATCAATGTCCTTTTGGATGGCAGTCCATTCGTCTGGTTCATCGGGAGGATTCTCGGGGACCAATGAACGAAGATATCCTGGCTCCACGGTCGGCAGGACTCTCTTCTCGGGCATGGAATCAAAGTGATTTATGACTATACATATTCATCAGACGAAGTGAGACTTTGCGAGGAGGAAGAAGAAAACATACTGTCATCGATGGCAGAGTGGGCTGCCGCCCGGAACTGTGATTGATCCATGATGATGGTTTTGTGCCGGCCAAATTATCCGAAACCCCGCAAACTGCAGATGGGCGTTCAATTGACAGGATTGTGTCTCAGTGTGACACGTATTGTAACTGGAGTTTGAATGGAGGAGAAGTGAAAACCAGCTGTCAAGATGAACGATTATATAAGAGAAACGGACCAGAATTTGTTGCCGGTCGAAGTGCGCTCGCTCGGAGTGAACATTCCGACGCCGAGCCGCACCGCGAATCGGCGGGTTGAACTAAGTGAACAACCTTTTTATTTACTATTTGGGATAAGGCCCGGTAATTTGATCATTCCAAGGTGGAGTACATTTTATAAATTCAATTAGAGACTTGCTAGAATGGAATCACAATATTTATGAGTGCCTGCATTCATCCTCTGCTGTCTAGCCCAATTGGCCACCATTACGTACAAAGGAGCACTCCAGTTTACGGGGAAAGGAGAATTCGAATTAAGATGACCTAGTATTACTAGTTTTCGTCTATCTATCTCATTCCTCTTCACAGCTTCGATGCAATCACAAATTCGTGTTGATGCGCCGCTGATTTCAGCTCCTGATCAATCACACTCGACACTCTCCCACCATCGTCAATTGCCCCATCGATAAACCCTCTCCATCCGTAGGAAGAATCGGAGCTAGCAAATAGAACATTTCCGTGTCTCTCTCGCAAAGATTGAAGGTATTTGGTGGTCATTCCGGGTCGCAGCCACTCCCAAGCACCACGGGCAAATTCATCTTCGTGCCAATTATGGAAGACCAGCCTTCTCACTCGCATATCGGGGTGAAATGCTTCAAAGGCCTTCTTTGTTATCTCCACGTCTTTCTCTGGACTCAGGTGTGCCCCAGGTAGCGAGCTACCAAATGCCACAAGATGCGTATTGCCTGCGGGCGTGGTCCCGTCACCGAAAGTGTAGGTCAATTTTCCATCAGGATAATTTGTGGCACCCAGAGATCGCATTTCAGGGTTTGCTACCTCTGCATGACACTTAACAACCTGGTTGACATGACCAGTCAAGGATGCTTCGGTCTTCAGGGCTGGTAGTGCTGGCACGAAATTGAGAGCGTGCAAAACATTGAGTGGGACGGTGCACACAATACGCTTAGCTCTGAAAACAGATCCATCTCTGCTCGTAACTTCAACCAAGTCACCATAATCAGCCACTGTGTCCACGGCAGTAGAGAAACTGTAATCCAAGCGTTCGGTGCCAAGGGCTTCGTCGAAGATGTGCCGCGCGAGTGCCGACTGGCCACATCGTAACTTATAGGTCAAGCCAATGGCCATAAAGTCGACGTAGTTGTAGTTCATCAGTGACCACCACCGCAGTAGCTCGAAAAAAGACGCCTCCTCCCATTTTGCGCCATGTGTTATAGCCAGGAACCCTTCGAACATATTCCTTTCAAGTGGCGTCAATCCGGAAGCCACTTGCGCCATTCGGTCTGCCATTGACATCTTATCGTAGAACACAACGGCCTCCATATTGAACTCGATATCATATGGGTAGGGGATGATAGAGCGAGCAAATTGACCATCGACATTTATAAACTTCTTGAATGCCGACTCGATGATTTCATCCTATTTAGTCATTTAATTAGCGGGTGTATTCCAGCTGTAAAAGGGTGCAAACATACTTCTTCATCGTGTGAAATATGAAGCATTTCGCCATCTAGCCGCACGGTCACTCGTGCACTGCCTTCAACATTCTTCCTCGGCGAGACTTCCAGTTGTGCTGTCAGGTCGTACCGCCGCAGCTCACGCCAGACAAACGGCTGATGCCAATGGACCCAAGTACCACCCATTTCATAGGGGTATCCATCGATATTGGATGACCATGAGCGACCTCCAATTCGATCGCGGGCCTCGACTAGCAGAACTTTATGGTTGGCGAGTACAAGGTCGCGTGATGCCGTGAGTCCGGCATAACCTCCCCCAATCACCAACACATCATATATCTTCTCCTTGCTGAAACGGGATGTCGGCTGAATTAGACCAAGAGTAGGAACACCTGCCACAAGGCCGCTTGCTTCGGTCCATTGAAAGCCATCGCGGCTAGTTTTCCGCGAAGAATCGTGCATGGTCGCTAGTATTTTGGAGGGAAATCCACAGATTTCTCTAGAGAAGGAATTAATTCTGCGTCCCATCAGTTCCATATGTAATTCATATTTATATTGCTGGAATCTGGTTGATGGGCTGCTGTTTAGTTACCTGGCTCCAATCGGCATCGGATCGAAAATTCCGAGGCGCCGTCCGAGCTTCCGATCGAGCCCTAACTTGTTAGCACGCTTGCGGATAATCTCGCAACGTACGATCAACGCTGGTAAAGGGAAAGTACATGCGAGGAGCCTGTGCGGTAATCAGCAAACTTTCAGAAGCATGACTTATCAGGCTGCAGAAAATACCAGGATTTGGCCAGAGGGGTTTCCTTGTCTAGTTGTCAGTTCCCTTACTAGGTCAATGATTATAAGGAGAGTGCCAGTGGAATCAATCACAATGGGATAATAATATTCAGAGTGGCGAAGTTATATCGGTTGTACGCTCCTTTAAGCCAGAAATCGAATCCGATGCAATGCCATGCCCGAAAAAGTAAAACATCCAATCATCTAAGCATTAAACACCAGTACATGATAATGTATGTGCCTGCTGTGCCATAAAAAAGTATCACAAGAAAAGAAATCTTATATTCAGCCAAATACTTTCAGGAAACCCCAAAGTCCGAGCCCACTCAGGACTGGAATGGTCAGGTTGTCATCCCAGCCCCACAGATCGATAAATTCGCTTCCGGCAGCCACAACGCCAGAAACGACGCTCATGGCGCCGAGGGCCAGTCGGCCAGTGATGACCCCAGATGATGAGGGCTCCCAGCCGAGGAGACCTCGAACACAGTCGGGAAGCAGGTTCAGACGGCCTGTGAACATAAACGCGTCTTCCGGGTCATTGGGGAAGGCCCCCATGTAAGGCACAAACCAACCCCAGAATGCCGCAGCAGTGGCAACTCCAACAACCCAGGCAGCCAATGTTCCGGCTAAGCTCTTTCCGGGTCGGAGACGCGGCGTGTAGCGACCATAAACACGGCCAAATGTAGATGCGGCAGTGTCGCACCAGCTGAGAAGAAGAACTCCCATCACGCCAACGTCCTTGGGGAAGAAACGGAGCACGACGTAGGCGCCGAGGAGATACCAAATTACGCCATTGTAACCAGAGACCTCGGTCTCGCGCATAAGAGCGCCCATACAGCGGATGTAAAGCTTGTTGACCTTCTCCGAGCGATGGCGGACAATATCGGTGACTGCTATCGGCACTAATGCAGTAAATAGTACTGGAGTGATTTGTAGTGTCTGAATCCCCCGGCTATAGAGGCCTAAGGTCAGGAATCCGATTGACACGTGAACAAGTTTGCGAGGGATTTCATGACGGTGAATGAAGTTGCGATAGCGAGAGTGTAAAGGAATGAGACCAAGCGGCGATGGTGACCGCGATATATCACGCAAGGCATCTGGAAGTTTCGGCGATAAAAGGCCATTGGAGGCTTTACCATTGGTAGATGGCGGCGAGGCTGGGATCATCGGATTGGACCGGCGGTTCCGCGTTGAGCGGCTTGGGGTGGAAGCAGGTGGGCTACGAGATCTCCCCGATCCTGAACTATGTTCTGATTCCTCCGAGGGGTGTTGCCGGCGAACTGCTGAGCGTGTCACCGGCGCAAAATATCCATCACGTGCGTCAGATCTGTCGGAGAAAGAGGGCGATGGAGAGATGACTCGAGGGGTTTCCGGGACGTCTTTTGGCGTCGAAGGCATATTGGAAGATCGTACGGCGAAAGGTGGAAGTGCCGGAATGTGTATGAGGCCCAACAATGGTCGTGTACAAGTGATCGCGGCGTCGCAGGCAAGACTGCCGCAAGGTATTGATGATCTTCCAAACGACTTAATGATGTCGGTTAGGGACGGTATTTATTGGGGCTCAAGATGAGAATGTAGCGCATGGTTTACTGGCATGAAAAGATGAAAAGGGCCGCCAGTGAAATGAGGCAGTGTTAGGCGCAAAGTGAAAAAGTAGCCTGCGCACATCCGGCCATGCCGCGGTCACTTACTGGGGCCGACCTCTAGTCACGTGCGATGGCATTTATCGATAACGAGTATTTTTTTTGCTGCGGAGCATTTGGATTAACCTAACCTTGGGCAAGTCACAAAGGTGAATTACACTTGAAAGCACAAATGGCACCAAAGCCGAAACCCAAGCCCGCCTCGTCCTCCCGATCATGGGATGCACTTACTCCTCCCCTGTCGCAATGGGCTCTCGACGCCGTAGCCTCCATGGGCTTCACGCGCATGACCCCCGTCCAGGCCTCGGCCATTCCGCTGTTCATGGCGCATAAAGATGTGGTGGTGGAGGCTGTTACTGGTAGTGGAAAAACACTTTCCTTCCTTGTTCCCGTGGTGGAAAAGCTTTTGCGCCTTGAAGAGCCACTAAAGAAGCATCATATTGGTGCGATCATTATCTCCCCTACAAGGTAAGCTCCAATGCAATTGCTTGAATGACTTTCGGTGCTAATCCCATCTTTCTCAGAGAGCTAGCCTCGCAGATCTACCAAGTCCTTTTGTCCCTACTCGAATTCCACCCTGCATCGGCGGCGGCGATTCACCCGCCTGAAGGAGATGCGCCTCGTCCCAAGTCCTCCTCTTCGACCTTGAAAGTCGTCCCCCAACTCCTATTGGGTGGCACAACATCTCCCGCAGAAGACCTCAGTTCTTTCCTCAAGCGATCGCCAAATGTGTTGGTTTCCACTCCGGGAAGACTGCTAGAACTTCTGTCATCGCCCCACGTACATTGTCCGCAGTCATCATTCGAGATGCTGGTCCTGGATGAGGCGGATAGACTTCTGGATCTCGGCTTCAAGGACGACCTTCAGAAAATTCTCCGTCATCTTCCCAAGCAGCGAAGGACGGGTCTCTTTAGTGCCAGTATCAGTGAAGCAGTCGACCAAATCGTCCGTCTGGGTCTTCGCAATCCTGTCAAAGTAGCCGTCAAGGTGAAGGGTGGGTCCGGAGTTGAAGACAAACGCACACCGGCGAGGTATGTTTACTCTGATGATAGAATATTATCGAAGTACCTAATGCTAACACCGCGATCAGTCTACAAATGACTTACTTGACAACTCCCCCGGCACATAAATACTCTATCCTCAAACAAATCCTTTCGACCGTCCAACCTACACCCCAGAAGACAATATTCTTCGTGTCAACGTGCTCAAGTGTTGATTATCTCTCGATGATGCTCCCCTTAATCTTAGGAGACGAGTTTCTCTTGGTTCCGCTCCATGGCAAACACGCTTCCAACGTCCGCCAAAAGAACTTCACCCGCTTCACCACCTCTACCACTCCTTCTATCCTCCTTACCACTGATGTTGCCTCTCGGGGTCTGGATATCCCATCCGTTGACTTGGTTGTGCAAATCGATCCTCCATCCGACCCGAAAACGTTCATCCACAGATGTGGCCGTGCCGGCCGTGCCGGCCGCCGAGGTCTTAGCATCGTTCTCCTCCACCCCGGGCGGGAAGAAGACTATGTTTCATTCCTGGAGGTTCGGAAGACCCCCGTCGCTCCCTTCAACCTCCCCATGCCTTCAGACGAAGATGCCGCGGCCGCAACGGCAGCTGTCCAACGGACCATGCGACAAGACCGTGCTCACCACGATAAGGGTCAGAAGGCATTTGTCAGCTGGCTTCGAAGTTATAGCAAACACCAAGCAAGCAGTATTTTCCGTGTGGCAGATCTGGACTGGGAAGCTCTTGGCAAAGCATGGGGTCTACTCAAGTTGCCTAAGATGCCTGAGCTGCGTAACTTTACCGGAGATCGTACATTGGGCGTTAGCCTTGACTGGGACCATTTCACCTACAAGGATAAGCAGCGAGAGAAGCGGCGCAAGGAGATGATGGAAGAATATGCCCAAGGAGAATATAATAAACAGGATTCACGAAAACGGCCTGCGGCTGAGACTTCCTCTTGGAGTCAAAACCAGGAGGCACGAGACAAGAAATTCAGGCGGAGAGAGGCCAAAAGGTCACGGAAGGAGATGGAGAGGTGGGAACAGCTCCCTGAGGATGAGAAGCAAAAGGCGCGCGAGACAGAGCGTATGGTTGAGGAGATCAGGGCAAAAAATGAAGAGCAGCGGTTAGCAAGGCTTGCTGCGAAAAGCGATGCCTCGAGTGCCACTGGCAAGAACGAAGAATTTTCGGGGTTTGATTAGACAAGAGAAATATCCACCATGAATTAAACATGCCTCAAACACACGGGCATGCCCATCTCCTTGGAGACTTACAGACATTCGGTTTCCCTTCGTTCAATAGTCCTCTTATGGGTCATCGTAGGAAGTGTAAATGGAAACGCCAGTTCACCAGAAATTTGATTGCATTTGAAACAATTAAAAAAGCACTCCACAAATGATCAAAATGCAACTTCCGGGGTGTCATCAGTCATGAAATAAATCAGCGCACAAATACTCAGTACAAATTCTCTTGATGCTACACATTCAGGAGCTCGAGAGGCACAAAGACCAATCACTGGGTCGTTCGTTCCATGCAGAAAAGTCAACAGGTGCACCAACGGGCTTGCTCATGGCTGTTGCGAGCACAGTGCGCATTGCGTCGAGGTCGTTCTGTCGTTGCACCGGGTCATTCCAGGACTCATTCACTATGTCGACCTCCTCATCAGTAAGATTGACTCCATGAGAGCGAATCTGGTCGAGGAGGCTGATCTTCTTCGGCCACTTCAACTGGCGCAAATCTCCATTGGGGCATTGCCTCTCCAGCCAGACGGCGTCACATGTCCTTTCCATATCTTCGAGATAGCGGAAGCTGACCTCGGGTTCCTGGCGGTCTGAAGCAGGAGGAGCAAAATCACTGTGGGAAACCGGCGAGGTATTGGTCACAGAGGTACGTGTCAAGCTGCTAGAAAAACGATGGGCTTCACGAAGGCGACTCGGGGTTTTCGGCTTGAATTGTTCAGCCTTGCTGCGAGCTCGAGTCAACGGGGACGCATCGTCTGAGTCGGAAGCGGCGGCTGCGGTGTCATCATCAGCAAGTGTACCGTCTTGGTTGAATTTTAAAACAGCATCTGGGGGTGCGTCCAAAGGGTCTGAAGCAAAGGAAATTGGGAATTCAGAGTTTCCGGGTAGGGTTCTCATGTGTTCTGGGCGATGACATTTGATTCTAGCTCTCTCTCGTGGGAATGGTGGAAGAGAGCCTTCCTCGCAAGAAATTTGAGAATCATCAAACAATGCCGAGTTCGTAGAAATTCCACTCTGGTTGTGGACAGTTCCAGGGGGACGTCGCATATGATGATGAATACTCCAGAGGCTTGGTGGGGAGGATGGACAACCTCCAAGGGATGAAAATGAAGAATCAAGGTTTCGAGACGTACCATTAGGGTTGTGGATGTGGCTTTGTTGCTCGGGGTTTTTGAACTGGGGCGACTGGGCGAGGTTCTGCGAGGTCTGCGGCGGAATCTGGGTACCTTGCCCATTGGGGTCCGAGGCTTGAGGTTGGAAGTCAGCATCTGAGACGTCTACCATTTCAATGTCGGAAGAGAATTCAGGGACATCGAATGTTCCATATGCGTTGGTAATCAATCGAGGTCCTGGAACGAGTCCCTCCACTTCTGCTTTGGGGGGAGAACAAGAAGTAGAAGAACTGTATGGGGTTTGGAAAGTTCCATGGGGGTTTGGAATAAACCCAGGTCCCCGAACAGGCCCCTCTCTGAATGCTGGAAGGGGGGGCGAATTGGCTCGAACTGGGGAAAGGTACAAAAACGGTCCTGGGGTTTCTGGAGGGGGCAGCGAAACGACTCGAACTGGGTTATAGTACGAATACGATCCTGGGATTTTGGACATACCAATGGTGTCTGGGCTGGGACTTGGGTGCCCGAATTTCGAACCCGAGGGAGTCTGGGGCTGTGGCTGAATCGATTGAGTCGAAAAATCATTTTTGTCAAGCGACTGAGACAAGGTGTTGGGGAGAGGTGGGTTTTGAGCGGAAGCAACCCGGGTCTCGGCATCGGCCAGAATGGGTTCGATCGGAGATGGTTCAGGCTGCTGTGAAGATGAAGGAGTGGAAGCAGGAAACTTCGCAGATGAACGATTAGTAGCAAGTCGACGGCGTGGCTTCGGCGGATCGACACGCTTTTTCTTGGACGATGGTCCGCCCGCTTCAGTGCGCTCTTTTTCTTCGGCCGCGCGTGCTGCTTCGTCCGCCAGGCGCTTTTCCTCTGCGGCGTACTCCTCCTCGGTGAACCCAAAGTACTTCTCATCCATGCCATAGCCGCCTCCCTCCGGGTTTGGAATCTGGTCGGGGGATACCGCGCGTTCTGGGGGCGCCGACTGGTCTGGGGACACCACGCGCTTACGCTTGTCGGACGAGAGGTTTTGGTCAGGCAGTTGGTTAGATTCCTGTCTTTCAAAGCAACGGGCTTTGAACTTGGGATCAATTGGAGTGGGGTAAAGGATTAACGTCCGCTTGGGCATAGTCCGAGCTGAGGCAGGCGAAGTGAGCACGCGACGGTTTGAAGCCGGTACATCAGTGTGACGAATGGACGGCAAGTTTTCCCGAGCTGGAGTTTCCATAGCATCCGTCGATTGAGCAGCTAAGTTCGAGGGTCAGCATTCGATCCGATGATGTGAAGCATAGACACTTACCAGAAGTCTGCGCCTCGGCCGGATGGTTTCCGGCATATCGGTCACGAATGTTCGTCCATCGTCTGGAAACCTGGTTGAAAGCCCATCTCACAATACCGGGAGATGCCGGTGGGTTCGATGGAGCAGCATCTGCCGATGGTTCATTTACTGCCGCAGGAACATTGCCAGCTGGCGGGGTGTTCCCTGTCACTGGAGCATCATGTGTCAAGTGAACGGTATCGGCTGCAGCTGTCCTGGAGTTTGCAGTTTGAGGAGTTATAGGGTTAGCTGTAACAGACGCATCTCCGTCGGTCTCGTTTTGTGACAAAAGATCGGGTAAACGAAACAGAGTCCGATCGATGCGACCGCTGGCTTCGGTGCGACGGCGACGGGAAATGGCAGCGTAGGACGAGCGGGTTCGGCGGATCGGTGTCGTCTTGACGGCTTTTTCGACTCGATTACCCGACGGGCTGTTCGAAGGGCTCAAAATGTCGTAGGCTGAGATTTTGTTCTTGCGAAATTTGCGTTTCGGTCCAATGGGGCCCCATTTTACACCTGTTTTAGATGGAGCATTCATCAGCAATTGGTCCAAGTTGGAATAGCGCCATTCATATTCGTCTGCACCAAGCGGACTGTTGGGGCGGCTGGCAATTGGGGTGAAATAAGCAGATATCTGGGGGGTCCAGAAAGCAGGGGACGACGATCCAGGAATTTGAGGACCGGAAGAAACGCGACGCGGCAAACTGTTCAGGCAAACTGGAGAATCTTGCTCATTTCCGGGAAGAAGAAGTTCAGGCGCACCAGAACGAGCCTCAAGTTCGGGAGAATAAGGCTCGGGTCCAGGAGAGCGAGTAACGAATCCAGATGAAAAGTGCTGCGGTTCCGGGGGACAGACTTCAAGCGCGCCAGGACGAGTCTCAAGTTCAAAAGAACAAGTCTCAAGTCTGGGAAGGTTGGAAATCATGGCTGGACCAGCGTACGAAGTGACTGGGGAGTTACCATGGGTCGAAGGGCAAACGGTGACCGGAATGTCGGGAGAACCAGAAGTTTCAAGAGAAACCCAATTCTCAAGACGAGGCAAGCCAGAAGCAGCCGGGGTTCCAGCAGGCGAAAGAGGTGAAAGCACAGGGGGAGAAAATCGTGCAGACGCAAAGACAGGGGGAGGAGATTGAGAGAATCGCCGAGCAGACGCAAGACCAACGGAGGGAGAACGAGAAAGCGCAGGTCCAGTGGGAGAATTTCGAGACAAAACGCAGGGCAACTCACAATTGTCGGTATTACCGGAAGCTCCAGCATCGTCCATGTCGTTCATTTCGACGGAAGGGAGGACGGAAGTGGGCTGTTCGAAGGAGTTGGTGGCGGGCTCAAAAGTTTCCCTGTCCTGACGGGGATGGCCAGCCGGGCCAGCATTAGCTGCAGATTCTCCGGAATTCGGACCGGTAAGATCAACACCCTGTTGCTCGTTCTCGACTTCGGCCATTTTGGCCAGCTGACGAGTAGACTTCCAAAGAAAGCTGTTAGTCTCCGAGATATCTTCGAGCTTTCCAGTTCACTTACCTTCCTGCCACGGGTTGAAGCAGCCTTCTTCCTGCCGCGACCCTTTGGGGTCTTGGGAGCTGCGGTGGCATCGGTAGACAGGGACTCCTGTGGCTCCTGCGGTTGGGCAGAGGCGCTTCGAGTGGCACGGCGGCGGCGGGGGAGGTCGTCAAGCGACACATAAGAGCTCGGGGAGAGCGGCTTGGACCGGGTACGCATGATGACGCGCCGGCTACCAGCAGGTAGGAGTTGGGGTGAAAGTTCGGTGGGTGGGTTTGGTCGTGATAATATCGCGAAGGAAGAGTATGGATCAGACGGTGAGTCTAGAAGCGAAGAGGAACGGTACGTAGCGGAAGGGTGGTGAGAGAGAAGAGGAAGAGAAGAGAAGAGAGGAAGCGTGTTGTTGTCAAGCTTGTTGTTCGGACCCGTTACCGTGGCGCGACGTGTTGCTATGAACCAAAAGAGGAAGTGGCAACGAGAGAGTCGCTGATACTCTCAAGGCAAGTGCGATCGCTGCGCGATGGCTGTCTCCCCACGCCGGGAAAGTTTACGTTCGAGCTTGAAAATGTCCAGCCGCGCTGGGCAGAATATCTACGCTATTCACCGCCCTGGTTCCTCAGGCAGTGAACCATCCATATACCCTTAGATAACATGTTGAATTGAGAGCAGTTACCTCATTAATTCTCGAAGCTATGATCTAGGAATATTTGGACAGTCTGATACGGTTATAATCCCCATTACGCCACAGTGAAGACCTCCTACGGCTAGGAATTGAACCATCGAACAACCGTAGAAACACACTAGATGGTCATCGAATGGCACTCTCTGATGTCATGGGCATATTCGATCTCTAAAAGTCGGGGTGGGGCCAAACAAAGAAAAAGTGAATAAAGAAGACAATGATATTTGTACATATGACGCTGGCCATCAAAGCAAAAGTTTTAGGCGCAGGCTGAAGGGATGTATCTTCCCAACCCCGGTATCAAATCCGCATCCAAAGAAACACGCTGAATGGTCTGGACAAAACACAGGGGTATGATGGGCCGGCAAGATCACACCCAATGAAGTAGAATACTCTACAGGCAAATCTCTCCCTTCCATGCGGCCTCGGACAGACCCAACGTTCCCATCAGGTTCTGCCATCTCGGCCCCCCACGCTCCTTCCGGCGAATATATTGGAGCAGCTTCTGTCGTTTGTGGACAAGAATCTGGAGATTTCGTTTGTTATGTTTGTCCTTATTAGAGGATTGTAGATGTCGAGAGAGGTTCATGATCTTGGCCGTGAGGATAGCCGCCTGGACTTCGGGGGAGCCGGTATCAGGTCCAACACGGGGGACTTTCTCAAGCTGGTTGGTCGCAGACTCTTGTTCCACACTGGCTGGTTTTGGCGGTAGAATTGCATCGGTGCTGTGTCGACCAAACTGCTCGATGCATTTCTGGATGATCAGCCGAAGACGATCCTTGGTGTTACCATTGCTGAGATTCACAATGCGCTGAATAGCTTCCTCTGCATTCTGGTGTTGTTGTTGATGCAGCTCAGCGATTTCCTTCTCGACTTGGGGGTCTGCGGTATTGCGGTCCGGGTTTTGAAGAGGCTCGGTCAAGTCCTTCGAAAATTGGAATGCCCCACTCAGCTCGTCAGACTTCAGATAGTAGTTGAGGTCGGAGCTTGAAGGAGGCTTGGTGCCGGTCTGAATTGCTTGGATTTCTTGGATGAAAGATGTCGGTTGGCACTCCACGGGGTCACCGAGCGAGGCTTCCCGTTCCGCCTGGAGAACTTTTTGCCGGGAGATATTGGCTGCCTTGCGTTGACGCGCCTGTGAGGCTCGGAAGAAGTCTGTAGTTTTCTGTTGAGGTTTGGACTTTGTAGACGCTGCCCTCACGGTAGATCTGGTTGCGTGTGACACAGCACCCAGCGGGTTCTGGCCAGAGATCGAGCCTGCGACAGGAGTTCATCAGAATACAAACGCAAAGAACAAAGATTGCGGTGGGTGGAGGCCCCTAACATACCGGTAAAGGCCCTCACTGAAGGCTGGAAAAAAAGACGTGGAGGCATTGTGGCCACCTGAATTCAATTCAATGGCTTCTCCAGACGGCTCAGTCGAAGTTCTTCGCGATCTTTTGGACCGGGAAATCCTGCGGACCGAAAATGACGCTAGTCCTTATTTGGCAGTATACTTTTGGCCTCAGGTCTCAGGCCGAGAGAATTGATGCCTTGGCAGATCAGCGGGGCATATTACTAAGATCCGCTGCCCTAGCCCTAACACTCACACTCAACACGCAAGCGAAATTGTCCCGAACCGCGCGGTGAGGTTTATCCGCCCTTGATATTTTTCATCATCACGACAAGAGCCAGACGATTGATCTTTCCCACCTCGTCAATCAATCAATCGCCCACCATGGCCCCCTCCCAGCTCCCCCCGGTTTTCAACCCTACCTCGCAGGACATTGAGATGCTCCTTGCCGCTCAGTGCCACCTGGGTTCCAAGAACCTTCAGGTGCACATGGAGCCCTACCTCTGGAAGACCCGTGCCGATGGTGTCAACGTCCTGAACATCGGCAAGACCTGGTATGCAACAGCGAGAACCCGGAGCATCCTCTTATGATCTAGGAATTATTTGAGACAGAGTCTAATCTGTGTCGCAATGGAACAGGGAGAAGATCGTCCTGGCCGCCCGCATCATCGCCGCCATTGACAACCCCGCCGATGTCTGTGTCATCTCTGCCCGTCCCTACGGACAGCGTGCCGTCCTTAAGTTCGCCCACCACACCGGTGCCACCGCGATTGCTGGTCGTTTCACCCCCGGAAACTTCACCAACTACATCACCCGCTCCTTCAAGGAGCCCCGTCTGATCATCGTGACCGACCCCCGCACCGATGCCCAGGCCATCAAGGAGGCTTCCTACGTCAACATCCCCGTCATTGCTCTCTGCGACACTGACTCCCCCACCGACTTCGTCGATGTTGCCATCCCCACCAACAACAAGGGTCGTCACTCCATCGGTCTCGTCTGGTGGATGCTCGCCCGTGAGATCCTCCGTCTCCGCGGCACCCTCGCTACCCGCGAGACTGAGTGGGACAGCGTTGTCGACCTGTACTTCTACCGCGACCCTGAGGCCGAGGAGAACAAGGAGGTCGCCGATGAGGCTAAGGTCCCCGGTGCTGAGGAGATCGGCGCTGGTGCCGTCGAGTCCGGCTTCGCTGGTGACAACTGGGATGTGAACGCTCCCGGTGCCGGTAACCCTGGCACTGCCTTCGCTGCCGCTTCCGCCGCTGTTGGTGCCACCAGCTGGGAGGCTGACGGTGCCGACTGGGCCGCCACCTCCACCCAGCAGACCACCGAGTGGGCTGCTGAGACCACCCAGACCAGCGCCGCCGCTGCCACCTCCACCGAGGCCAAGTGGTAAATTCGCCAAGCGGTAACTTGGGTAGGCGTTGAGAGGGGAAAAGTGTGATCTCAACCCAAAAAAGCCATGGCGATACGGGACGATTGTGACGATTTCTTGGTGTCCACCAGAACACAGGAAATAAGGAAATGCTCTTGTTTGTTCTTTGACCGCATCCATTGACGACAATGGAATACTATATCTCCCGAAATCCCCCTTGACATGTCTATCCTAGTTTCTGTTCAAGTGTTCCAAAACAAAACGAAACTGAAAAACAGCAGAAGAAAAAGAGCTTTTCACCGGGAAACTTCCAGTCTTTTTTGCATCAGTGGTCTCATTTACCAGCACTCTTCTTTTCATGATTTTTCTTGTTTTCGCATCCAGGAGGGATAGCGACGTCAATTAATTGACTGGCGCTTATGAGGGAAAGAGATCCAGTCACAGATCTGTGGCTGGGGGAAAGCCCTGTGCTGTCAATCTACAAGGTGGACTTAATCGTTACCTTGGTCTCTCCCTGTATGTATCTTCTAGTATTCGGAAAAAGGTGTGCTCGGTATTTCAAGTACTGTGTAGACCACGTAATGTAAATGGCTTCTGTATCAGAGCGACACCAAGGCGGTTTGGTTTAAACAGATATAGGTCAATGCCAAGGGCCCGCATATCTGATTATAGGAGTCCGCTGCATGGGACTCTCCGCGGTATTACTACTTTGATAGGTTTTGATTTGGACGAATTGAGGCAACCTCTGGGAACATCATGTCTATGTACCCTGCAAACGTTGTACTGCCAAGAAGCCAAGTAAATATTTCACAAGTCAGGAGGCCTCCGATTCCAGGGCCTTCATCTCCTTTTACGGTTCCACCAAAGGGAAATTTAGAGAATATTGCACCCCCCGGCAGTTTGGCCACCTTTTTCTGTAGTTGTCATCCCTGCCATCCGAGCAAGATCTTCAAACGTTTCTGCAAGCAGCTCGCCTGTCACAGCTGAACACTCTGCATATCTATCACAGCGGAGTTCTTGAGCAATACGGTAAGTCTTGACGAGGACGTTAGTTGAAATGCTGCCATAAATATTCACAATATCTGCACATACCTCTTGTGGGTATATAATGCCCTCCCCTTCTTCCCGCAGATCTCGCTTCAATCCAAGCAACATAACAGGGAGGCGCTCACCATGGCCATGTTGGAAATACCGCGTTATATCATTGCGCCACTATGAGTCAAACATTAGCTCTTGATATGATAAAAGAACATACCAACAAATTTCATTACCTCTCTAAGCCCGTCTAGTGTCCCCCGGTTAGAGATATCAAACGCTATGACCACGACGTCTGGCCGAAGTGACGTCCAGTGCTGATTAGGACTTGCGGTGTCATAGAGTTCTAGAGTAAATTTTCTCTTCGAGAAGCGAATATCATAGATGAATGGCTGGTCGCCATCCCGTAGAAGTTCAGGAAAACCATCTGCTGTAGCGCCGGGCTGGGATGGCGTGGGCCGCTTGCCACTCTTGAGACGTCTGCTTAACCGTCAGTCCCAGAGCCCATATTTCCTTCCCAGATTTATGTGGACAGGGGAGTAGGAACTTGAAAGGTCTCTATGAACATATACGTCACAAAGATCGGGATCACAACTCACGATAGGAAGGTGGTTTTTCCACATCCAGCGTCTCCCAAGAGTAGCAACGTTACCGTCGTCTCGGTCTCGTTTCCTCCTGTCTCGGACATAATATCACTTTCCTGCAATATTTTATCGTCAAGAAACTAGCACATTGGACTTTAAGGTAAGAGTGGCGTGGTGTATCTGATGAGAGGAGGTTGATCAATTCCTGGGGTTGACTGGTGGTCCGCAGTCACCGAGATATAAATCCGCCGGCGGACCTATCGCTCATCACCAGGTTGAGCAACATCAGCAGTACTAGCAATCGAGATTGCTATGAAAACCATACAGAGTGATTTATTTCCCTCTGTAAAAACAGTCAAACGGTAAAAAACAAATTAATACATGCCTGATGCAGGATTAAGCAAAGAAGAGCACCTGAGTTACAGTACCATACAAGAGATATTACCACAAATACCAAATTTCTCCGCAGACATAAATTTCTCCCAAGTGCGGCCCAGCAGATCTCCACACCAAGTGAGGCAATTTCACTTCGAATCGCCAGAGGTGGTATGTGGAGGGTATCAACCAGGATTTCTTCACAGGGTACAATTATCCAACACGCGATCAAATCGCAAGCGCGTTTTCTGAGCCAGAACCGTTCGCTCACGCCGCAAAAAATGGTCGACGCCGGTGCCGAGGGCAGCCTCGATTACACCACCTGGTCCAATTCGAGCTTGATCGATCGGATCACAGAGCTTGAGCGACAGCTGCATTTACAGACAGCGCAGTATACGATCCCTCCCACGGAAGAATCGTCGCGTGCGCCCGTCTCGGAAGGCGTCTACGAGCCCGCGATCCCGGCCCCTCCATCCTCCGCTCAACCTTCGAAGAAACGAGCCCATTCCCCGGATGACATCGTCAATACGCCTGCGCCGTCGCGACCGGTTAAACAGGACCGCGATTTTGACCCGTCCAAGTATAACACTCGGTACATTGCGCTGAAATTCGCATATCTTGGACAGCAATACAATGGCCTCGAACACACGAATGGCAACACAACACCGCTTCCTACAATTGAGGAGGTCCTGTGGAAAGCTATGCGCAGGACCCGTTTGATTCTTCCCGACACTAGCTCTCCCGATGAGCCAAATGATTCTCAGCCTCGGGAGCTACGCCCATATTGTATCCACTGGGACGGATGTGACTACTCGAAGGCGGGCAGGACAGATCGCGGAGTGAGTGCGTTCGGACAGGTTATTGGAGTCCGAGTTCGCAGTGCTCGACCCAAGCCCAAGCCCAATGTTACAGACCAGGAGACTGGTAATCATGAGATGCGGGCGGAGCAACCACCCACCGACCGGGATTGGGATGATATCGCCGATGAAATATCATATGTACAGGTTTTGAACAGAGTGCTACCAGATGATATCCGGGTTCTTGCTTGGTGTCCTAACCCCCCTCCCGGGTTCGATGCTCGTTTTTCCTGCCGCGAGCGCAGATACCGATACTTCTTCACCCAGCCGGCATTCTCTCCCACCCCAGGGCCATTTGGATTCGAGAACCGGACTGGAAGAGGTCAGGGGCCTCGCGAGAAGTATCGCGAGGGTTGGTTGGATATCGAAGCTATGCGTGAAGCAGCCAAGTACTATGAAGGTACGCACGATTTCCGAAACTTCTGCAAGCTGGACACCAGCAAGCAAATCCAGAATTTTGAGCGAATCATTTTCCGCTCCGACATTGAACACGTCGATCCCAAGGCCAACCCACTGGGCTACGTGACCCGGCCTGGGTTCCAGTCGCGAGAGGACTCTTCGCCAGATGTGGATATGACATCCTTGGATCAGTCTGCAGAGACACCTCCACAGGTGTATTCATTCACTCTGTATGGATCCGCTTTCCTTTGGCACCAGGTTCGGCACATGGTAGCAGTTCTGTTCCTGGTCGGACAAGGATTCGAACCCCCATCCATTGTCCCAGATCTACTAGACGTGAACAAAAACCCACGGAAACCCGCATATGAGATGGCATCTGATGCCCCGCTGGTACTGTGGGATTGTATCTTCCCTGACGAAAACTCCGATAGCCGGGACGACGCCTTGGACTGGGTGTATGCTGGTGACCCACGACTCAACAAGAACCGGAGTGCCAAGGGCGATAGCAAGTTCGGCATGAAGGGAGTAGTCGATGGGCTGTGGACTGTCTGGAGACAGCGCAAGATGGATGAGATCTTGGCAGGTGCTCTGCTGGATTTGACTGTTAGCCAGGGTGATCAGAGTCTGATAGAGCACATGGATGGCAAGCAGGGAGCCGGGAAGAAGCAGAGCAGAGGTGCCAAGGTCTGGCTGGGGGCAGATGAAGCTCGCGTCGGTGGAAGATATATTCCAATTATGCAGAAGTCGAAGAACGAGTCTGTGGAAGTCCAGAATGCCAAGTGGCTGGCATCAAAGGAGCGGAAAATGGCGGCGAAGGGAGAAGCGACAAAGAGCGAGTCAAAGTAGGACCACGCCACATCAGTACTCATCTATTGAGTATGGTCCCTTCCCGGGAATTGGAATGCATATCTAAGCGAGCATATCGCGATTCATCTCACGATTTCGCATCATAGAGGCAACGCCGTGAGCCCCTCCATACTTCTTCTAGAATCTCTCTTTTCGGTAGTAATTGCTAGAAAGATGTCTGATTAGCGTAAAGCGTATATCATGCAGAAGAGAGACCCTACCGGAAAGACCACCAGAACATCTGGCTCGCCTTCAACAATTACCGCCAGATAGAAGCGAACCTCGAATCCCTTGAACGCTTCATGGATGACAATGTCTTGAATCTGTGTGGTGGGAATGAATCTCGTCGCAGCCGAGGAAAGGTAGGTGGAAGACGATGTCGAGGTCTGGATTCCAAAGCCCCGGATAACAAGAAGTGATTCCTCTAGATATTGAAATTAGTTGAAACCTTGGCAGAAACTGCTTAGTTCATTCATCACAACCTACCGGTGTATCCTCGCTTGAAGACTCCATATATCACTAATGCGCTGACCACCGCCATGGCCCAGGGATTGTATTTGTCGACCAGGCGGCAGACATGAGCTCCGAACGGGCTAGACCAGACAGCCTGCTGCCATTGGATTGTGCTGCCACCCTGGAGTAGAAGTAAATTTCGTACTCGTGCCGTGGTAGCAAGGATCACGCAGCAGAAAAGGAGTGCGCGCAGGAGGATCTGGAGTCCAAAGAGGATCTTTGCCGGGGAGTTAGAGCGCCGAGACGCATTGGAGACGGTGAAGCTGACGGTCGTCGGCGACGGCCGCTGGACTCTCAAGCGGCCAGGCATTGTAGCTGCGGGGGATCACGGCGAGACGCGTAGAGCCTGGCAAGTCAATCGTGGGGAAAACGAGATCGAAGCGCTGCCTCGACCTGCGCGAAGCTCCAATCGGATCCAAACAGCAGCTAGTCTGATTTGGGAATGGCGGTGCATCTGTAAGACCATCGGTCACGTGCACAAGTGCTGCCTCCGTTGAGATCGGAGCTGGACTTGTCGGGTACCAACCTCATTCTCTCTACTCTCAAGCGTCGACGATGGGAGACCGATCACGCAGCAGGTCCCCCCACCGGCGAGATGATGGCGACCGAGGTCGGCCGAAAAAGACTGGAGGCTTTCGTTGGAAGGAAAAGCGCCGCGACGACGATGCCCGCGGCGATGAGCGCGGACTAGATCGAGGCTACCGGGATCGAGGCGACCGCCCTCGTTCGCCGCGCCGAGAACGTGACGGAGACATATACAAAGATGGTAACCGTGAGCGACGACGCGACAACCGCGATGCACCCCGAGAAGACCGCGACAAGAAGGAGAAGAAGGAAAAGAAGAAGGAGAAGAAGCCGGTTGCGCCTCAGTCCTCCGAGCCCATGATTGTGGTTCATGTGAATGACCGTCTGGGTACCAAGGCTGCGATTCCCTGTCTGGCGTCAGATCCAATCAGTACGTCCAATTTGATACCTCTGCCTCATTCCGTCCCTCTGTATCGGGAAACTGGTGACCACTCCGGGAGACTCCAAACAGATCTACTGACACTTGTTTTCAGAGCTTTTCAAAGCTCAAGTGGCCGCCCGCATCGGTCGTGAGCCTCATGAGATTCTTCTCAAACGACAGGGCGAGCGTCCCTTCAAGGACCAATTAACGTTGGAGGATTACGGAGTGAGCAATGGAGTACAACTTGACTTGTGAGCCTCAGCGTTGCCCCAGACCCCACGATTATGACAAACAGCCATACTAACTGTCTTCTAGGGAGGTCGGCACTGGCGACTAATGGGAGTCCATTTAGCAGACCAAAGAGCAGGGGTGGAACAGTTCAATGTTTTTTTAACATCAAATTACGGATACGGAGCATGGGAGCGGTTGACTCTTTGTTTTTTCTTCTTCTTTTCCTTTTCTCTAAAATCCTGATATTGGCCATGAAGTTTTGGCGCCTTCAACTTCTGCACAAACACCCACCTGTATCTACGGCAAATGGAATGATGCTCCAGGAAGTACATTCCGGATCTTCGTGCATTGCATCGCCGTTTTCTGCGGGGCGTTTGGCTCTGCCCTCCGCGCTAGCCCCGATGCGGCATATTGACACCTGAGGCCGCAGAGTCGGCAGCCAACCCGAGGCCAAGTCTTGCCTCCACTCTCCAAAGAGGCTTTTTTTCGATTCGAATCGCGGCACACGAGCTTCATCTTTTTGGCTACTGGCACTGCTCATTTTCAACTTCCTTGAGCCCCCCCCCGCTATGCGGTAGTCGCTGCACTCTCCACTCCTCACTCTCCTTCCTTTGTTCCTTTGGCCCCTCCGACATCGCTCCCCAGATTTTCCGTCCCGCCAAATTTCTCCAGACCTCCTCCACCCTCCTCCAAACGCTTACCGAACCCCTCCATACCAACAATACTTCCCTGGACGCTCGATTAGGACGAAAGGACGTCATGGTTAGGAACCTTGTTGTCATCGGGGGCACCTCCCACCCGCAGCTGACCGAATCCATCTGCGGTGTGCTGGGAATCCCACCTGCGGAGGTTTTGCTGTCTAAGTTTGCTGTGGGTGAGACCCGGGTCGAGATCCAGGAATCCGTCCGTGAGAAGGACGTCTACATCATCCAATCTGGGGGTGGTAAGGTCAACGATCACTTGCTGGAGCTCCTCATCACTATCTCCGCCTGCAAGACGGCCTCCGCCCGTCGAGTCACCGCCGTCCTTCCTCTTTTCCCTTATTCTCGCCAAAGCGACATCCCCTACGATAAAACCGGAGCTCCCCTTGTGAAGTCCTCTGTGGCGAACCGGCCCAACAGTGGTTACACTTTTGAAAGTACCCCTCCCACCCCGGGTCCGAGCTTGGGCAAGCCCGAGGGTCTCGGATTGATGAACGGCATCGATAATCTCCAGAAAAGCCTCGCCAAGGCTCAGATCGAAGAGAGCAACGGCAGTCCCGTAAAACGGCGCCCCGGGAATGGTCTCCCGCGTAGCGATACCGCCGACTCGCTCAAGTCCATGAGCAATGGAGCGCCGGAGGATACCGCGAGCACTCTATCCAACGCCAACTCTTCCAAGATCCATGCTTTCCAACCCCGTCCCGGTTACAAACAGTGGGTTGCCCAGGCAGGTACCCTGGTCGCCGACCTGCTCACCTGCGCTGGCGCCGATCACATCATCACCATGGATTTGCACGACCCTCAGTACCAGGGCTACTTTGATATCCCTGTCGACAACCTCTACGGCCGTCCTCTTCTGAAGAGCTATATCCAGCGCAACATTCCGAACTACAAGCAGGCTGTCATTGTCAGCCCGGATGCTGGTGGTGCCAAGCGTGCGACCGCAATTGCTGATCAGATGGGCATGGAATTTGCCCTCATTCACAAGGTAGGCATTTTTCCCCTTGCTTTTTTATTTATTTATTTTTCAAAAATTGCCGAAGATGTCTCATATTTGGACCCGACTGGCTGACAATCCTTGTTTTCTTTTCCCGCAGGAGCGTCGTCCCACAAAGATCACAGACCGCCAAAATGCCACCATGATGCTGGTCGGCGATGTTCGCGATCGCATAGCTATTTTGATTGACGATCTGGCGGACACCTCTAACACGATAACCCGCGCTGCGAAGCTTCTGAAGAAGGAGGGTGCCTCTCAGGTCTATGCCCTGGTCACCCACGGCATCCTGAGCGGTGACGCCATCGACCGCATCAATGCTAGCTCCCTGGACAAGGTGCTAGTGACCAACAGTGTCGACCAGGAAGATCACCTGCGCCGATGCCCGAAGCTGGAGGTCCTAGAGGTTGGCCACGTTTTCGCTGAGGTGAGTCACATACGTCCGATTACGCTTCGCTTCCTGGCGCCACATGCTGACCGCCCCAACTAGGCTATCCGCCGCGTCCACCACGGTGAAAGTATCAGTGTTCTATTCCAATATGACTGATTTCCCTGCAATCACGGTTGGAGAACGCATTCTATAAAAATGAACCAAAAAATGATGCTGTGGGATCTGGTCTCCAAAGCTAACATTTTAAATGAATTTCTGGATTTTCTGGGCGTTGTCGACTTGAAGTCGTTGTCTTATACTTTTTTTCCTCCCGAACTCTTCCATCATAGAACCACGGTCAGAGTAGACTTGGTGTCATTGAGAGCTCTTGCATGTATTTTTGTGATTTCTGGCCGCTTTCTGGCCGCTTTGATTCTTTGGATGTTAATTTTTTTTTATCTAGCTGCTGCTACTGCCGGCCATCTGCACATATGGGCCCAAATCGAAATAAAAACAAAACCTATTACTCTTGGATTGTGCCTCGACTTTACCATCTTTTCAAGCGGCTAGTATTACTACCGAGTCTACCAGTCAAATGTATAGGAGGGGGTTAGTAGGGCAAGGGTCAGCTTAGCGCATAACAGACGAAGAAAAGACTTCTTCGATATTTACTAGACTACTGGTTTCTAGTCTGTATAATAAGAAACCAAATAAAAGGCCCATCTGTTCGGTGCAACTTGTTCTTCTATATCACAATCATAATCCACGAATTGCCCAACGCCTCAGAAATTGAAAAGAAGTCAAGAATAGCCGAAAGCAGATGTAGCCATTATCCCGGCCAAGGGAGGTGATGCGCTCACTTGGATACTCAGAAAGAAAACGAACTGGGTACTCGATACAACGAAATCGGCTGTTCGCCAAAGCGAATTCGCACAGCCAAGAGAGGTAAATACAGATAATAGGAAGAGATGCAAGGTCATGATGGCTGGACTTAGAAGACGGAGATGAAGTTTCCAATTCTCTCCTTCTGGTTCTGGGCAATACATTCCGAGATCCAGGTTACGTTGCGAATTTCCTGCTCGCTGTCAGTCTCAAATCATAAGATCCGGGTTGAAATGGGGGGCCATACCTGCTCCTTTAGCTTCATCCACCCGTATACCACCGCCGGGGTGAATTGACGGGTGAAGACCAACTTCGACATCTCCATCTCCTTTTGGTAAAAGAGATCTTCCAAACTCTTTCCATCGGCAGGGCCGCCGCCCATGCCACCCATACCGCCACCACCCTGGCTCAGGCCTACGGCATCGAAGAACGCCTTGTAATCTGCGACGGCGCTGACTGCCAGGGCAACACCTTCAACGTCCTCAGCACGAGAAAGCATCAGGCTTCCCTCCGGATAGAGTTTGCCAAATTCGGGGTACAGCTTCCTTCGCTCTTGCTTTGAGAGCTCGGTGCCGAAGGAGTTGAGGGTGATGTTGATGGATCGGCGATCGGCCTCGAACTGCAGAATCTCGGACATGACATCCTGTGTCGGGCTACCGGCAAAGTCTGGGTGCGTATTGACAAAGTTGAAGAAGTCCTCCAGATAGTTCTTGTACAGAGTGTTACGGACGATCTCAATATTCAACTCGTCCAAGTCCTGGTGGCTCAGGCTGCCCTTGAAGTATGGGGCGAGCGGGGTCTCAATCAGCACTGAGTTGTATAGTTCCTCGATGTTGGTAGCGACACATAGCACTGGCAAGGTCTCAAACCAACCCAGCGGGTGGCATCGCTCCAGGAGTTCTCGGGTGTCTCGCTCGTGCAGGGTGCCGGTGATCAGGAGGGCGATGTTGTCAATCATATACCCGTACGTCAGGTATTCCAGGAACTTAGCAGTTGACCCGGTCGACTGCGCGATAAGGTAGCGGAACTCAGAGACCAGTTTCTCGGTCATCTTGCCGGCAAGTGCTGAGGTGGAGGGGTTCGGGGGGAGGGCGGCAAGGAAATCGCCATAGGAAGGGCCCAGCTGAAGTTTCACATCTGCGAAAAGAAATATTAGGACCAAATGAGTGCTTGCGAGGCATAGGAAATGGCCTACCATCAATGGATTCGCATTGTGTCAAGTTGGAGTAGTTCTGGCCGCTCAGAAGGCTGTTTCGATACCCTCGGACGATGCCCTCGACGTACCTGGGTCAGTTAGCATACAATCAATCCACAAGAAAGACAAATTGACTGACCCGCCATTCACATTGAAGAAGAGGCCTTCCATGGTGTGCGGAGTGGAAAGATGGGTTGGGGGAGGACCAGCTGTAGCTCCCTCGACGCTGTATGGCGGAGGCCCTTAGGTAAGCCACAGCCAACCACAGCCACAGGGACTGTGGCTTTCGCTTTTGCACTTTTTCCGCCTCGTCTTTTTCTTCCGTGCAAAATTTCTAGATTCCTTCTCAAACGGTTAAAGCGTCCACGGTCTACACTTTCTTTCCGTCCTTCTTTACCCATTCGACCTGGGCTTTTCGACACATCAGCTGAATTTATTTTTCCAGCTTCTAAGCCGTGGTCGCCCACCATGTCGCTGTTCATCTTGACGGAAACTAGCGCGGGTTACGCCCTGCTGAAGGCCAAGGACAAGAAGCTCTTTAAGCACGGTCTGCCTGAGGATGCGAACACTGCCGAGGGTGTCTCCAACCTGTACGTTTAAATTTTTTCTGCTGTGGACGAAGTCTTGGTGGGGAGGGGATGATTTGCGGACCGGGCGCAAATTTTTTGTCGCGGCCGACAGTGATGCTAACATCGCCTGCAGGTTCAAGCTGAAAGGTTTCCAGAAGTTTGACAGCGCCGCTACAGCTGTCGAGGAGGCTGCCGCCGTTATTGAGGGCAAGGTCACCTCCCGTCTTGCCTCGCTCCTTGACAACGTCAAGGACGAGAAGAAAGTGTCTCTGGCTGTTGCCGACCCCAAGCTCGGTATGTTCGAATCAATTGCATTGCCATCGACAATTGACTGACTGTAAATTTTCTCAGGTAACGCCATTGGCAAGCTCCCCGGTCTGTCCATTGAGTGTGTCGCCGACTCTACTACCCACGATGCTTTCCGTGCCATTCGTGAGAACCTGACCTCCCTCATTCCCGGCCTGGCGCCCAGTGATATGTCTGCTATGTCCCTTGGTCTTTCGCACTCTCTTGCCCGTCACAAGCTTAAGTTCTCTCCTGATAAGATTGATACTATGATCGTCCAGGCCATCGGTCTGCTGGATGATCTGGACAAGGAGCTCAACACCTATGCCATGCGCGTGAAGGAATGGTACGGATGGCACTTCCCTGAGCTGGCTAAGATCCTGAACGACAACATGGCCTACGCCAAGCTTGTTCTGAAGATGGGCATGCGCTCCAACTGGGAGACTGTTGATCTCTCCGAGATCCTCCCCGAGGAGATCGAGGCTGCCGTCAAGTCCGCTGCTGATCGTTCCATGGGTACCGAGATCAGCGATGTTGACCTGGAGAACATCCAGTCTCTTGCTACTCAGGTTGTTGACTTCTACGTGTACCGCCAGCGTCTTGCTAGCTACCTGACCTCCCGCATGAACGCCATTGCTCCCAACCTGACTGCACTCGTTGGTGATCTGGTCGGCGCCCGTCTTATTGCCCACGCCGGCAGCTTGTCCAGCCTTTCCAAGAGCCCCGCCTCCACTATCCAGATCCTTGGTGCCGAGAAGGCTCTGTTCCGTGCGTTGAAGACCAAGCACGACACTCCCAAGTACGGTCTGATCTACCACGCTTCTCTGATCGGCCAGGCTACCGGTCGCAACAAGGGCAAGATGGCTCGTATTCTTGCTGCCAAGGCTTCGCTGGGTATCCGTGTGGATTCCCTCGCTGAGTGGGATGAGGACGTCACCGAGGAGGACAAGGCCGCTCTCGGTACCGAGGCTCGCTTCAACCTCGAGCGCAAGCTTGCTGCTATGGAGGGCAAGCCCCTCAAGCCTCGCGGTGTGGCCATTGCCCCCACTGGTACCCCCGCGGCCCAGAAGTTCGATCTGAAGGAGGCCCGGAAGTACAACCCCAATGCCGATGCTTTGGCCGAGGAGGAGCCTACCCCCGCCAAGAAGGACAAGAAGTCCAAGAAGGAGAAGAAGCTGGTGCAGGAGGTCGAGTCTGATGAGGAGATGGAAGATGCCGATTCCGATGATGAGCCCCAAGCAAACGGCACTGCTGAGTCCGAACTGGAGAAGCTGGCCAAGAAGGCCGGTCTCAGTGTCAAGCGGTACCAGCGCAAGCTTGAGCGTGGCGAGATCTCCTTTGATGCTTCTGGAAACCCGTCATCGATCAGCAAGAAGGATTTGAAGAAGGCCAAGAAGGATGCCAAGAAGGCTGATAAGGAGGACGGCAAGAAGCGCAAGCGCTCCGACGATGCCAGTGACGAGAAGAAGAAGAAGAAGAAGAGCAAGGGAGAGTAAGGGTTTGTTTTCAAAAGTTTCATGCTATGTGATGGCTTCGCGGATCTGTATGATATCACTTTTTGTTTCGCGGCCTGCTCGCATCTGGGGGCATTTCAAGGTTGATCTACCTGTTTTCTTTTTTTATGGCGCAGACGGTTCTTCATGGTACAAGGCAGTACAGTTTAGCTGAATAATCTGTTCATATTTCAACATGTTCTTAAGCGTAGTCTGCTACTCATCTACCCTACCTGCAGATGTATGCGGTGCTGTCCTGCGTCGAATACTAGGGCTATCGTGGGTGACCGCCTTTCACACCGCCATATTTATCTGGCAGAGCGAGTAATTTTCCCGCCGCAACTGACCTCCGCCACTCGGTATTCGTCCACGCAGAGCACAATGAGGGTAAGCTGAGTTGTCTCGTCCTTGGAAAGCTTTGACTAACAGGAGTTGAAGATCATCGACCCACAATCCGCCGTTCTCACAAATGTGGAGGTATTGGCCTATCTATCGGCCAACCCACCCCGCCGCCCTCCAAACCCACCCCCAAATGCGCGACGAAACTGGGTTCCAAGCCCAGATCTACGCGACCATAACACCGTTGTGAAAGAGGTAAGGCCTAAAAACTCCTCGGGCTAGCTCCATGTGTGGCCCCAACACCTACTCATGTCTTGTGGGATGGTGCCGAGCAATGTCTTGCGGCGTTGAATCGAACCGAATTGCACGAAACCACTCTCGAAAATACGTTCCTGGCCGTTGAAGCTAATAGTTACCCCTCAGATCCATAATTATGTTGCCCGAATTTCCCCTCACATTCTCCGATACCCCCGTCATACAAACCGGCCTTCATCCTCGCAATCACAATCTCAAGCTGCCATGACCGGAACCTTGAGGACCAACGGCACTACCGATTCCGAGAATGCCACAGCTGCATCTCAGATTTCCTCCTCAGAACCTACACCCATGGATAACGCTATTCGTGATCTCATTGTCAAGCTGCGGCCGTACAAGCTCACCAAAGCGGAACTCGTCATGATTTTAAACCTGGGACTTGGTGTGTCTAACGGGGACTCTGGCGCTGCAGCAGAAGATGGAATGGCCAATGGAGATGGAGCTATGGATATTGATGAGGCGCACACCAACGGCGATGGCGAAGAACACGAAGAGGGTGAGGGCGAGGATGATGGAGGAGCCATGGCGCTTTTTGATACTGTGATCGATGAGCGTGAGGGTCGAATGTCGGATGAGGATGTCGTGGCTATCCTTCAAATTATTCGGGAGACGCTGACTGGGCAAAATTCTAATTAGTGATCATGGACAGGTGCCTTGGTGGGTTTTTATTTTGTTTTCTTATTCTGATATCCCGGGCTTAGCCTCCTCAATTTTCAATGTATCTTTGCGTTTACATTGTCTAGCATACAGTGAACTAGAGGTTCCTCAAATTCAGTTCTCAGGTACACAATTGTGTTGTTCTCTCTCCTGGTTCATAATAAGGGATCGCCTACACAGCATTTTCAATCCAAGAATGGCTCTGCATCGCAGCCGCTGCGAGGCTGTAGACGAAGAAACGGTGTCTACTAGGGTATGGGATCTATCGTCTTTTGACGATAACAAGTTAATAACCTACACGGTGCAATCTCTGTCGCCACATACGGAAAAGAAGAACTCAATTATTGGTACCCAAGGTACCGTTTCCCTTCCCATGTGCTTCCCTTCCCTTCAAACTCCCCTCAACTCCCTCTTCCTCTCTTCCTTCCCGTATTTCATTCCCTCTTCTCTCACTCCTCTTCAAGATGTACGAATATGCTTCTTGTGGAGCGACCTTTGGGTTCTTCGAAAATTGCGACGAGCACATGAAGGAAGAGGATAATTGGGCTGACTGCGATACTTGTGAAAGTTTCGATCCAATGAGGCTTCTTTCCAACACATGTCCGCTCTTGGTCATTAGGACCTTGAAGATAAATGTGATACCTGCGATCACACCTTCACCAGCTATCGGGCAGTCGAACAGCACATGGATACTTTGAATCACAGGGCCTCTGATGAGCATGAATGTGAAACGTGCATTCGCATCTTTGGCAGTTACGAGGCTGTCAAACTAACAAATGGATGCTTTGGGCCACATTCTTATCTAGCATTTGAACTCCAAGATCCACCGTGATACCAAAGTCCCATGTCCCTTCTGCAAGCAGTCATTCGTCACTGCAGGCGACGTCTGCGCTCATTTTGAGAGTGCCACTTGCCCTAGCGCATCGAAGGTCCATCGAGAAAGTCTACTTCGTCTTGTCCGAGGAATAAATCCCACTGGCAGCATCACAATCATCAAACAGATCGGAGGGATGAGGAGATGGCTATGATGTGCGAAGTCAGCGACAAGGTCTTCAACGGTATTTATTGGGAATGTTATATCTTCCATTGTCAATGTCATACTTCCACTGCATTGACCGATCATATATCAATTCGACATTTCATCAGCAACAGGTCTATCATTGCTCCAACAAGAAGCCAAATGCAAGAAAATCTCTATCACCCTGGCTGGTTTTCTTTCGCACCTAGAGAGTGAATCTTGCGGCTATATGAGGTTCAAGGATGTCCAGAAGAAGGCAAAGGACCTTGTGACTGGAGAGAAGCTGATATGCTTCTAGTCGGAGATTGTGTTTGGTTATGATGTTATGATACTACTATGTATAACCCATGTTTCACGCAAGAGAATTTAATCTAGGACTTTAAGGGAATTCTGGTCTGCCAGGAGGTGGATCGATGTTTCGGCCCATTCGAAATGTGACTATCAGGGCAGAATTGAAGGCGAGAATCAATTTAATAAGAATCAAGGAGAAGCCTCCGCTTTATTTATATACGCCAGTTTCAACAACAAGACTAGTCCCTCTCTATGATACAATTCAAATGACACATCCCAAACGCCAAACATTAATATAGCATGGTAGCCACGCTCTGGACCCAAAGTAAACAAATGTGGTATCAAGCAGAACCGAGTCCCCAAAGACCAGGAACCTGGAAGTAAACAATATGTGCATACCTGCACAGCAATCTTGTTCATCTAATGCTGATCAAGATGAGCAAAGAACCCCTCCGCATCCACTTTCACCTTCACCAGAAGTTCAAATTGAACTGATCCTCCTCGTTCTCCTGGCCCTTGCCATGAGTGAGCTTTCCGAACTGGTTATACACAGGGTCATCCGGATCCCCATTCTCCTTAGACCACGGTCCCAGATCATCATCGAAGAGATCTCGTTCTTGGCCCTCACAGACTTCAGAAAGGGTAATCCAGTTTGAATCATCGGTCCAGAGTCCGCCTCGACCACCGCGCATATCCCACCAATCTTGACCACCCATGAGCGCAGACTGCGCGGCTTCGAAACCCTGCGAGGCACGGACGTATTTCCGGAGCAAGGCGCGGCCCCAGGGGAAGAACCACATCTTCTCCCACCAGGAATTGCGCAATTTCGGATCCCCATTTACGTGCGCGAGTACCGGGACGGAGGCGGAGTGCGGGTTTGTCATGAGAGGGAGAGTATTCCATGTATGATCTTGCATACTGGGCAGCTTGTCTAGAGTCGAGTTCCACTCCGGGACTGAAGTTTGTTGCTTAGCGAGACGGGTTTGGTTGAAGGGGTTGGGGAGAGCTGCAATGTCGGGCGGGAGGAGCATGCGTGTTTCTCGGGGGACGCCAAATTGGGCCTGGAGCATGGATGACTTGGTGATGTTACTGAATCTATGCCATTCGACGTCGCCGCGAGACATGTGTTGGTTGAAGAATAACTCGGATTTGTAATCGACACCGATGCCATACTCGTAGCGATGGCCTGTCTCCAGTCGAACGCTGATACCCGTCAGATTGGTTGCATCTGAAATTCCAATCAGATTGTAAAGCCATTCCTTGGCGCCGTTAACGGTGCGACGACGCTCCAACTCCCGCACTACCTCCTGTCGACCGTACATCTGGGTCAGAGCTTGGTAGTCTCCATGTTTCGTGTGGCGCTGTTCCATCACACGCAGGACTTCATCATAAATAAGTCTCAGATCAGCCGCTTGGCCAATGACTGCGCCGGGGTTCAAGTAGCGAGGCCGATTCTTGTGTCCATCTGGGTAGATATCCGTCTTCCAACCATACACATCTGGAGGTAGTGAGGATTCCGGCACAGACACACACCCGGGATCATCTTCCAATTCTCCATAGCAGATCTTGCTGGCGCCGAAAAGAACCCGCTGGGAATACTTCTGCACTAGCTCGGGTGAGGCACCCACTTTCGAAGGCGCAAGACGCGCAGCCCCATGCTTCTTCAGCAATTTCTCATTGTTCGTGCGGAGAATGTCCTGAAAGCGTTTAACGAGGACATGCGGTGGCAGCTGAAAGAAAGTGTCCTGGGCATCCACCACCAGGACAAAGTCCCGATCTTTCACTGTCTTGCTATCACGGAGATAATTGCGCACACGGGTAATTCGATCCACGATGCGCTCGAAATCGGTCGCACCGGGCATTTCATGTCCATATCCTACGATTGTCGGCGGCGGATATCCCAAGATCATTGACGAGGTCAGCGTTCGACAGGCGCCGCGGGAGCCCTTGGTGGTGGGCACCACGAGGTGCAAGTTCGGATTGGTCTTTTCCAGATCATGGGGGAGGGTGTCGTTAATTGTAATGTCTGATCTTCGAGGAAGAACGACCTGTGCATCTTCCGGGCGCTCAGAAAAAGGGTGGCGAGATGGGAATTTGGTCCAGAAGTCGGGCTCGGATTGCTGGACAAGGCGAAGGCGTTCGTTAGCGTTGTTGGCGTTTCGCGGGAGTTCGCCGCAGTGATCAAGGTCGGCCACGCGATTGGATGTGTCTCCGTCTGCTGTAGACAGGGAAGGGGGGAACATTGACTCACTTTTGACGACGATGAGAGCATCCACAGACAGATGAGAAAGGCGATGGCAGAGAAAGCAACGGTTTTGGCTCTTTGCGTCCGCGGGCGATAATGATAGAGCTGCCACAGCAAGGTGGAGGCGGAGGACTTGGCCTCGCCGAATTGCGGCGATGGGCTGAACGAGGCCATTCTCAGCGTATTCAGAGCCAAGCACAATTGGGGGACGAAGAGGTCTCAGGGAACATTTCGTAGAGTGCCCGCGGGTTGTTTCAGGATCTTCCTAGGTTGACGAAGTCCACGCGGGAAGTACGCAATTCGAGGGGAGAAAGAACGGGTCCGGCAGGGATCGGCGAGTCTGTTTGCGACGCACGAGGTTGGCACCGCATGCGTGGGATAGATACCCCAATCTGATCTACGAGAATGACTCGGCTTGAATGCAATTGATGCTGTGAAATTATTTCGTGGTATATTCTTGTTTCTCCTGGTTCTAATCTACTCCAGGTAAATCTCCTCCCGCAATCGCTGGAGGTTGCGGAACAAGCCTCCCCCGGGTCCGCCACTGTCGCTGTCACGCCTCTGTTCTGTCCGGGACTTGGGTCCGCGTTGGTTCTGGTCCGCAACCGTCTGCTGATGATCCAGTATACGCCGCCGCTTTTCCACAATCCTCTCGAGGGTATCCACGAACCGGTGGCGCGCCTTCTCCTCGGCCGATCCCTTCCAAACCATCGCCAATGTCCGCAGGGTCTCGACGCGGCGAGTGGCAGCTTCTAATCCAGCACGTCCACCGCCGTCACTCTCCAGCAATTGGGTAATCTGGTTGCGCAGCTTCTTCATTGTTTCCTGGCCCTTCTCTTCTTGATCATGGCCATCGGCGCTCAACTCCGGCCCGGACACAGAGATGAAGGACGAGGAGAAGGAGATCTCGGAGGGTGGTAGTGGCCATTCCATCGCATCGCCAAATATCTGCACAACATCTTCTAGTCGTGACCGAACCTTGTTGAGTGTGCGGAGATTGGTGATGTATTCAGGGTCCGTCGGTATCGTAGGCTTCTTCTGTGCTTCTATAGTCTTCTCTTCTTCTGTAGTCTCGGGATTGGACTCTCCGGTGGCTTCTTGCGTATGCTCGGTCTTCCGGCCAGCGGAGGAATCCGCCGAGGACTCCGGGACGAACTTGGAGATGTCGTCGCGCAGGACATCCGTCAGCGTTTCTGACAGCCCAATTGTCTCTCCCCGTAAGACTTCCACCTCGTAGGCCAGCCGCCCGCCGCTTCGGAGTATCTCATCGCTGAGTTGGGAGAGGGTACTAGAGAGTCGCACGTTTTGAGCACTGATCTGCGAGAGCAATGATTGGACTTGCGCGGACAGCTCCGTCAGAGGCACGGAGCCGGGTACTCGAGAGGCATTAGGTTGTAAAGATGCTACTGTCAATGGTGAAAGGGACTCGTTGAGGAACTCGGCGGGGTCGAAGCTTGGGTCGGCGAAGTTGGGTGTCGTGTCGGCTTGGGGATTGGGAGGTTTGATGACCGATCGTGCGGTTTGTGAGGAAGTCATGGCCAGTCTGTGGAACCGGTTTGAACAGACTGATTGCGATTCCACCAGGAAACAAACAGGCGTAAGAAATGCGGGAAGTCGTCTCTTTGATTTGGCTGGTCTTCCACGTTAACCGCACCGTCCTCCACTCACTCGCATTGGGATTCACCGCCTTGCGACCAAACTGAACAAGTGAGGAATGATAGTGACGTGCGATGATCGATGAGTACCTAATGGTGTTTGTTTAGTATATATTACTACAAGTTTCCACTCTGAATAAGTCACTCTGTTGAAGTCTGAGCAATTGTGTAATGAATTAAGAGTAGCTAGAGATTTGGACTCGAATTATACTATGAGCTCTTAAAAACCATGCAGCAAAATACAAAACTTAAAGGGTAATCATAAAGCAAAAAAAGAAGGTGGGTATCGTCATGGACCCTGTCGCGTCCAGTCATAGTACAGAGCATTAGAATCCCCAAAGAATGCGCCCGAACAGCGAGGACTTTCCGCCGGGCATCAAACGTCAGGAAAATCATAATAAATCACAAACTGAAGGCAAGAGTCATATCGTCATGCAAGCAAAAAGTCGAGCTCAGACATCACGCTGCGTTTTACAGCAGGCGGGTCATTTAGATGTTCTCGACAACACGAGCATTGATGGCGCGTTGAAAGCCATCATCAGGGACGCCGGTTTGTTGCTGGGCTCCATGGCTGCTGGGTCCCTCGCCTGCGTTGTCTGCGGCGGCCAATTGCTGGTTCATAGTTTGGTTCACCGCAGGCAAGAAGATGACCTTGCTGTTGGCAGTCTTAGCCATGGCCTGCATTGCCTCGAGGTAGCGGATCTGCATGGCGGGAGCGGAAGACAGAATGTCGGCAGCCTGGCGCATCAACTTGGCGGACTCAACCTCGGCACGAGCAGCAATGACCTTGCTTTCACCGATACGCTTGGACTGGGCAGCCATGGAGAGCGAATCTTGCAAATCATTACTGAAGATGATATCCTTGATAAGCATGGACTCGACCAGGACACCCCAGCCGGCGGCAACTTCCTCAATGATCTCAGATGTCGACTGCGCGATCTCCTCGCGGCGCTCAATCACGTCCTGCAGGACGCGGGCTCCGATCACATGGCGCAGGGTTGTCTGGGTACGCTCAACGAGCGCCTGCTTCACGTTGGAGATGCCGAAAGCGGCCTTGTGCGGGGAGGTGACTTGGTAGTAGATGACGGACGTAAGGTTGAGGGTCACATTGTCCTTGGTCATACAGACCTGGCGGGGGACTTCGACGATTTGAATTTTGACGTCGACGGCCGTGAGGTGCTCACTGAGTGGGTTGACCTTGACCAGACCGGGATCCACGGAGCGCTCGAAGCTGGAGGTATCGCGTTAGTAGCTGGTTGCGCAAATTCAAATGCGGGGAGTGTGAGGGTAGCACAAACCGTCCAAATCGTGAGACCAGACCGACTTGACCCTGGTCGACGGGCTTGAAGGGGTTGGGGCAGCAGATGCAGCAAGGAATGGCACCGCAGAATCCGATACATTCGCCGAGACTGTGGACTAGAATGAGGAATCCATGGTTAGATTTGATGAGATGGGATGGGATCAAGGCTAAGGAGGCGCTCAGCGCAACATACTCATCTTCGCATACCATCCATGCGCGTCGGGGTTATCCTCATCGTGCTCGATCTTAGAGGCATATCGCGGCTGCAGATCGGCCAACCGAGCTGGCTGGACTTTGACCAGACCATGTTCATCGTGGCGTGACGAGTGAGGCTCCCGGACGGGGGCCTTGGCGGAACTTGCGCCGTTTACAGACATGATGGTATAGAAATGTGATTTAAGGGGAGAGGTGAACAAGTGAAGGTAGAATTTCAAATGTGGTAGGGTAACCGACTTGAAAGTATTCAAAAAGATGAAACGGAAGTGAGTAAATGAGGAAGTGAGGGGGAGATGACGGAGGTTAAATACCAATCCCGTCAAAGGAGCAGAGCAGAGCAGAGCAGAGCAAAGCAGAGGAGAGCTTCGGCCTTAAGCAGTTGCACCCTGCGATCGCATCAGTGTTTCCAAGGGTTCTCCGCAGTGGGGCAAACCCTTAGGCCAACTAACTCGTTGTCTTTCTCCATTCCGATCAAGAGATGGGCCTCAGATAGCTCTAAGCCCCATGGCTGAGTCCCGGGCGCAAAGCATCATTCAATGGGATGCTCCACCATCGACTTGCTAGAGGCTCATGGATTGGGTGCCCGAAGTGCCGACTATCCGACTCGGTCCTTTATGATCGCTCGACTTTGGTAAGGCTATTTTCTTGGTCTTTCTTGGTCTGCCAGTGGGGATTGGGATACGAGAACGAGGGACTACACGAGAGATGAGATACTGGACAAACTCGGGCATACCGAAGTATGTTTCGATGAAGGTATAGAGAGTTCAAGTTGCAGTATGCCGGAATGTAATCCTTCCATTCCCATTCCTCGACTCTTCTCGCATGTTTGTTATCGTTGTATCATTGGTATGCAGCTTGGCACAGGGAGGACCACGCTGGGCAAGCTATGGGCAATGACTGGGCTCTCGTCATGCCACACGTGTGGCCCACACTTTTCCAGATGTTTTCTAGCGCGGAGGAGGTGCGGAAGTGGAACCAAGGGGGCTTCTGCGAGGCGTATTCAAGGAGCCGCTGTTGGGTCGGTTGGATTTGATTGAGGAGGCGGAGCTGCGGTATACCGCCCACTCTCGAATCGGATCAAGCAGATGACTCCTGTCGAAAGGAAAAAAGACTCGGACCGTGCCTGGTCTCTGCCGGATCATCGTGGGATCATGTTGGTCTGACGTAAAAGACTGCACTAACCACTGGGACGCGGCCCCCAACCTTGTGATCGCCCGCGGGTTGCCAGGGGGGCAGTGCCGAGGGCTTGGTGTCGTGCATTTGCCTCATGGGGGAAGTTGGGTTGGCGATGAGATGGGAGGGTTCAAGGTGATTGATCGGATCGATGGTTCAAGTTGGAGGGGAAGCTGGTGATGATTGTAGTTGTGGTGAAGTCCCCCACTACTGCCAGTCCCAGTGGTTCCCTGGTGTTTACCAGCAGTCAATAGTAGTACTACTCCGTACTTTTTACCTTTAATATTCTTCTGATCAGCTGCAGCACCGGTCTTATCTATTCAAAATGGACAGGTCACACCTACTAGGTAACTTTAGGTGTGCCATGAGTATTCGCTCTCTCCTTGTGTGTCTGAGCCTGGGCAGAAATATATACTTCCCCCTGCATACACTGTATACTGGTACTAGTGCCCCCGGATGAGCATGAGCACCACAACACAACTTAAACAGAGGCTGCAAAACTACCCAAATCAGTAGCCTAAGAGAGAATATCCAATGAAAGACGCAATAATTGTGAAGAATGAGCACGAATATCTGGAGTTCACGCTGTGTTCTCCTCTGCCCCTCTATCGGCCGAACCCTCACGACAGCCAGAATGCTCCGCCAACACAATCGCTACGATTTAGCGAGTGCCGACACCAAATGACATGTAACGAACTAGCGTCTCCGCTTGATAGAGCACTGCAAAATACTCCGAGGACAGATTGTCCATCCACTGCCAAAGTCCCTAAGAAGGCAAGCTGCTGACGCCATCAGACTCCAATTTCACGTCTTGCTAGGCCTGCACGCCATCGTGGCCTGCGGGGTTTCTCGCAAGAAAATGCGACTCCAGGAACAATAAATCGGGGACGAGATCCTCTGAAAAATATCCCGATTATCGTGTCGAGTCCCCTCAATTCCCCTCAATTCATCTCGCGCATCCAGATAGCACGACGCCATCATGGGTTCTACCGAGAAGAAGCAGCTCATCATCAATGCATTCGCCATGCACTCTCCCGCACACCTGAATCCAGGTCTGTTCCGGTATCCAACCGACAAGGGATCAGAATACAAGGATCTCAAGCACTGGATCTCGCTCGCCAAAAAGCTGGAGGATGCCAAATTCCACGCTATCTTTTTCGCCGATGTACTAGGCGGCTACGATGTCTACAAGGGCCCGGCCAATCTCGACCCAACCATTCCAGCGGGCGCGCAATTCCCAATCAACGACCCCCTGTACAGCATTCCAGCCATGGCAGCTGCAACAGAGAGCATTGGCTTCGGCGTGACCGCCTCAACCACCTATGATGCACCCTATGCTCTTGCCCGTCGCTTCTCAACTGTCGACCACCTCAGCAACGGCCGTATTGGCTGGAATATCGTGACCTCATATCTGGATTCGGCGGCGCGGAATTTCGGCCTTGATACCCAGGTCGAGCACGATGAGCGCTACCGTATTGCTGACGAATACCTCGATGTCACCTATAAACTTTGGGAGGCGTCGTGGAGAGACGATGCGGTGACATGGAGACAGGAGGCCTCGAAGAATGGCCCGCCTGAGGGGGCTCTTGGCCATTATGCTAATCCACGCGCCGTGCGTCAGATTAACCACCAGGGGAAGTACTTCCAGGTCCCCGGCCCTCACCTGTGTGAGCCGAGCCCGCAACGAACGCCGTTCCTCCTCCAGGCGGGAACCTCAACTGCTGGAAAAGCCTTTGCAGCGAAACACGCAGAGGCTGTTTTTCTTCATGCACAGAAGCCAGAGCTGGTGCGCCCCTCTGTTGACAGCATTCGCCAACAAGCGGCTGATATTGGCCGGAACCCGCAAGACATCAAGGTTGTAGCTGGGGCGTTGGTTATCGTCGCGGAGACCGATGAGGAGGCACAGGCCAAGTTTGACGAGTTCAAGAAATATGGCGATCGTGAAGGTGCTCTGGCCTTGTTTGGCGGCTGGACTGGGTATGACTTGTCAACATACACTGATGACCAAGACTTCCGGTTCGTGGAGCAGCCTGCCGTCCGAAGTATGGTCAATCACTGGGCAAGCACGGTTCCCGGCACCGAGGGACAAAAGTGGGATAAGAAAACAATTGCGGATTACCTGACCCTTGGTGGTAATGGTGTCAAGATTATCGGTAGTGTGAAGACAGTTGCCGATGAGCTGGAACGATGGGTCTCTGTTGGCGACGTGGACGGATTCAACCTCAGCTATGCCAGTCTTCCAGATACCTTCGACGATATCATTCGACTTCTACTTCCGGAGCTGCAGCGCCGCGGTCTGTTTTGGTCAGATTATGCTGTGAAAGGAGGAACTTTCCGGGAGAATGTATACGGGAAGCAGGGCCAGTCGAGACTTCCGGACTCTCATCCCGGAGCGAAGTATTTCTGGCGACCGGGTGAAGAGGTACCTCCCTACAGTCTGAAAGAATCGAAGTAAGCAGAGTTTCTCATTGTAATTGTGAAGAACTGATCTTTTTCTCCAAATTGATTGCAAGTCTTCGGCAAATCCAAGATAAATTGTAGCATTTGAAAACCAATATGAAGAAAATCACAATTGCATCGACCAGTTCAACGGGGAAAATGAAAACAAATCCAACTATAGCGGTGGACGAAACTATCCAAAAAAAACTCAGACAGGACAGAGCGCATGAGATCTATCATGGGCAGAGTTCTGGCCCAAGATTTTGAAGTCGCTTCCATCCAAAATCCAAGCCCCGACCCATAATTGCTCTTCATTGCTAAATAACAAGGCTGCTGCATTTGAGGGCAGGCATCGTCCTATCCATCACCCACTCAGTGCACTTGATCAGTGGTTCCAGAGGCTCACCGGGCTCTTTAAAAATTACTGGATCTTTTGTTTTGATGGTTCCGTTTTCATTGTCCTGATATTAAACGCCTTTCGCTGATGTGGTGGTGGCACATTGCCCAACACCCGCTTCCGTTCATCGGGATGTTTATTTCCCGCAGTAACACCTAGTTTTTGGCTTGAATGGAAGTTTAGCGAGTACTTCGGATTTTTTCTTTGGTCTGTTGTATAGTTCATTCCATTCGCGGAGCTGATATCGCTGGTGACATGATGAACCATGCCGCTTCTATCTGCTGCAGTTGTACAGAAATTCCAGTGTGATGTGAGTCTTATACCTGGCCCCAGTTTTGGACCATTTTCATCCTTTACGGCTTGGCTTCTGAGGGGGTTTTGTTTTGGCTAGATGTACCGTCCGGTGTGACGCATTTATTTCACGATATTGTCTGTATGAATACTTTTGCGGGTGGATAATTGTCTCAGCTTGCTTCTACTATTATGGCATTTTGAATATACATAAAATCTCGGCACAGTAGCGATCAGCTCGAACAAATCACGGTCTTGAAAAGACCATTGCCCATCTGCATCAGACACTGCTCCGACTGAGATCCTCCGACATTCCCCGAAATAAATACAACCAACACTGCAGCATAGGCGGCTGCAGCGCCATATATCTCTGCCCGGCGGGCGTTGGTCAACAACGCATTGCTGAGAGCAAATATGACCGTATACGCAACCACCATCCCCAGCTTTGCAGTCGGGCTGCTAACAATGTACAGGCTGACAATGGCAACAGCCAAAAGGACCGCAGCGCAGAGCATGCTAATAGCAGCGACCGTCCAGGTGACGTGGTGGCCTTTGTAGACGGTTGTATGGCCAAGTGGGTCATTTTCGGCACGCTTCTGAAAGGGCCAATGATCTTGCAATAATTTAGAGAGAAAGTCTTCGTCCGCCGGCTTTCGCAAGGCTACCACGTCGTTTTCGTCCTCAAACATGGTTCTAGCCGAGCCAGTCACGATAGGAACTGATTTCCCTGCAATCCCCGCAACATAGTCACGGCACACTGTTAGGATGCGGCTGCTGGGCCGGCTTACGTTGGCGATTTGTGCTTCAAGGAGAAGCGCTGTGCCTGGAATAGTGTTAGCTAGACTGTATTATTTAGGTTTTCGTTATACTCACGATACTTCTTCATTTCAATTGTGAGTTCTTCCGCCTTCTCCAAGCGTTTCTTTTCGAGTTCTGATCCGTTTTGGGCAAGCTCTGTGAGCTTTTCCCATTGCCTCGAGGCTTGTCGAGATTCGAAATTAGAGCTTCTTCGCGCTTCTTCATCCAGTTTATCTATGTCAGACTCGAGCTGGATAAGCTTGTTCTGGAGATGAAGGATATTACGCGCCCCTAGTCGACCAAACTTGCGAAAAACCAAAGCGTCACCGTCGGGATCATGTCCCATCCAAGCGGCAAGTGCAGGATAACCATCGCGAGAACAGTTAAGCTCCAGGTCGTGCTGGTTGCAGTGTGTACAGGCTGGGCAAATCATTGCTGACTGAAATATTCTGAAAATACCTATGATTTTATGTCTTTGTGGTGGGATTTCTGGAAATGTGCATATTTACACCCGGGTAAAATATGAAGCTCAGCCACATCGTTCTGCAGGTGGACAACGCATCTCAGTCAACCAACATCACATGATGACTTTTGCTGCCTAAAGGTCTGTCCCTAAAGCTCTCAACGAATGTGCAAGTATTTCTCTCGATCATAATATCTCTTGTCTAATCAGACCATCTGGCCAAGGGACCTTGGCTTCCTTCTAGGTACGCTTTCCTCAACCCGGTAGAATTCCTATGGGCACCAAAAGAAAGCTCTTTTCAACCTGATTACCCCTATTATTTTCACTACCAGTCTGATATCTGTGCAGGAAATCCATCCAACCCTCAAAAGTATCAAAACTGCCAGCCTTCGTACCGCAACAAACTCGGTAACCGCATAATCACTCTTCTTCACAAACCGAGGGGCAATATATCCGCCCTTCCGACCCTTGTGGCAGGCAACTTCCCAATGGAGTCTTCCCAAGCGCGCAAGACGAGTGCTTCCTCCAACCCAAACACCTCGACTGATGTATACGAAGGTTACAAATTCTTCAAAGCAGATCCTATCTCCGGGCAAAAGGCAACATGGGCTTCTATGGAGCGCACTCAGATGCACTTCACTCAGAAGGAACTCTTCAAGATCGTTCATAAGCGGGCCAATAAAGTCTCTGCAGCACAGCAATACAGAATCCTTTCAGACGTTCGACGAGCGCATGTTGATCATTTGATTCATGAACAACGAAAAGCTGAATCCCCCGCTACACGGACTTGCATTCCCACACGGGACTTTGAAATTCCAGGACGGCTTGGAGGCCATTTCACAAAAGCGCTAGGGGATACTGGGGCTAAGCGCAACTTCATTAGTGAGCAATATGCGAATGATCTTGGGTTGCCGATAGATCGGAACATCATCCGCCAGGCGGTCATCGGCAGTGGCAAACAAATCAGAACAATAGGAATGATTACAGCACCTTTCTGCTTTCAAGACGAGCGGAGAGTTTACGACCTTGATTTCTATGTCTTCCCAGGTCTCATCCACGATGTCATTCTTGGGAAGCCATTCCTCAAATTAACCGAGACCTTAACCAACTTCTCCAATTTCTGCCGCCGAGTGAAAGAAAGAGTCATCAATAGTGTTTTGAACCCCGATCTACTATATCTCGGGGCGTCGAGCTATATGTTCCAGGGATCTATCAACGACCACTCACACACTGCCCTTGCTGACTCTGGCGCCAAAGTCCTAGTCATGGACGAGGCATATGCTCAAAGCATCGGTGTCACAATACTTACTGAACCCGAACACATTACAAAGCTAAGATTTGCCGACGGTTCAACCGTGGATACATCTGGCATGGCATATGATGTTAGATGGCGATTTGGCTGCGCTGATACATTCACCTTGCCTTATAGCCTGGACTTTCACATTCTGAGAAATGCTCCAGCAAATGTTATCTTATGTGATAGCTTTCTCTACCAGCATAATGCTTTCTCACGATATCATCGCTATCTTTTGGACGAAGACGATACCTGGGATGAGGACGACGATGAGTTTGCTGTTTTGGCAATTGATATCGACAAAAAGGCAAAGATGCAGACTATGAGTAAGAATACAAGCATTAGCTGAACATTAGACTGACTTCTAATCATTCCTTCTTCACAGAAACGGGCATTCCGTGCTCAATTGCTAATTTGGAGTTTTTGGAGGTTGTACGCCGTGGTGAAGAAGAGGAGCACATTGCTGCCCTTCCAGAAAATGAACGAGAAACCGCACAAACCATCGAAAGCCAACGACGTGCCGAATGGGACAAGACCTATGCAAACCTGCAGACAAATAGCCAGCCCCACATACTTCAGCTGCACTTTAAAGATGCGGTGGCGCGGCTGAAACCGATCAGTCCAGCACCTTTTAGCGCTACCTATTCCAAAAATTCGGTATCTAACCAAGCACATCAGAGACGTTCTTTTAAATTGCTTAATTGGCATAAGCGTGGGCAACCCAAGAATTGTACCTGCGACGCAATGAACGTTTAGCGTCATGAAGACCGTATTCCCCGCTCGGTTCAATCATGTATGCTACAGCAGCGGATATGAGTTTCAAAGAATATTAAATTTCACTTATTTGATGTTCCCTTAAGTACAGTCATCGCCAGATCCTTCAAAAGGAGCAGTTCGCCGAGTGCCTTGGACAGCTGATTTCTTAGCTCGACATCTTGCCTCTGTTCTCAAGGGACATCAGCCAATCTTCACTCATGGATATATAGACAGAGAGAACATTATTATGAAGAAAATCAAAAATCCTGATTCGGGCACGAAGGAGTATCAAATTGCGGCGATAATTGGGAAATAGCTGGCTGGTACCCTTCATGCTGGGAGTACGGCTATGTATTTCCCTTCAGATCGATGATTGGCCACAGAGCGTTGAAAAGTTCCTCGATCCTTGGCCTCTCGAAGAAGCTATGTTGTTCTTTATCTATTCGGACTTGCAGCTCTGAGGTGAAAGCTGGGCGTAGCGGACCACGATACAGTAGTACAAATAGGAAGAAAAGCTTTGAATCTTCTTTTGATAATTCTCGGGTTTGAAATAGAGCTCATGACCAGATGGATCTACATTATAGCAATATTTCGCAGATATCCTCATTTCGACATATGTACCGGATAATGTCTGGCAACTCTTGGCGGCCTCCTTCCGTTCAAGTGCTCACCTGGTCGCCGCTTTTCGCTCACTGAGCCTGATCTGAGCACCCTGGTGGTATACTAAGGTAGACGATACCAAATAACTAGTTACCCGTTGATATACATACCCTTCTGTATACTGTGTGGTCACGTGGCAAGCTACATTGCTGTTGCACGTGGCTAGCTCTCGGGCTCATCTGTAGCTGACAACCCCTCATATTGCCGGGTCAGTAAGAATATTGGTTTCTACTGCAAATGCCAAATTGACCCAAAAACGTCTAGTATTGTGTGGCCAGGACCGCCAGCCATGAACAGAATGATAGGTGGCAGCCTAGAGACTAGACTATTTCCTCGCCAAGTCCGTTGTCCTTGCTCTTTGTCTTGCTGGTCTACTCGGGCCTTGTTTCCCGTTCGCGATATAGAACCCCACTTACTATTTTAACTTCTCGTGCGAAGCTTGAATTTTCCTTTGTAAGGACGTTCTAGGTCCAGCGGAGATAAGCCGAGAGCCGACGACAGAGAACGGCCAGGGGGCTGTCCAACGAAATGCCCCAGATCACCCACATGGTGAATGGATCTTTAAACAGAGTTCTGCCAAGTCTTGTTTCATCGGCTTTGTCCTTTATGGCGTCGCACAAAGTCACTGGTCAGCAACGGTTGACGGAATTAACGATAGAGCTGCATCCATCCACGCTGCCCTTGCAGGCCATGTGCTTTGGATAAGTATAGAGGCTCGAGTCGTTCCCAACGAAAATGAAACTCCACTCACCGGGCTATTAAGGTAGTCCGCTGTCTACTGGATTAGTTTATATAGGAGAACACTGGACCGAAAACAAACGACTCGATCCAGCCGAGAGATCCCCGAACAGCGACACAACGAGACACTTGTTACCTGTGTCGTGCCTCCGCCACTATGGTCTTTGCAAGCCAATTTAAGCTCGCAGTCTCAATGGCAGCAATTGCCCAGCTAGCGTTTGCAGCGCCCAACAACACCACCATTAATTCGCAAATCCGTCTCGCGTACCATGGCGACAACGGCATGATGGTGTCGTGGAACACGTTCCACAAGCTCGGCGAGCCTACAGTTCACTTTGGCGTCTCGGCTAGCAACCTCAACGAGACGGCCTCATCGAAGATTTCAGTCACCTACCCAACCTCATTGACTTATAACAACCATGTTCTCCTCACAGGCCTATCTCCTGACACCACTTACTTCTACTTACCCGTCCACCTGGCTGACTCCCACGGGATGGTGCCATACAACTTCACCACCAGCAGGGCTGCTGGCGACAAGACACCTTTCTCCGTCGCGGTGGTTGTTGACCTCGGTACCATGGGCAGCCGGGGCCTGACCACTAGTGCTGGCACGGGTGTCAAGCCCCAGAACATCCTGAAGCCCGGAGAGACCAACACCATTGAGTCACTGGCAGAATACCAGAACGATTTCGACTTTATTTGGCACCCTGGTGACATTGCGTATGCGGACTACTGGCTCAAGGAGGAAATTCAGGGCTTCCTGCCAAACACTACTATTGAAGATGGCTATAAAGTTTATGAGACCATTCTCAATGACTACTACGACCAGATGATGGCAGTTACTGCCACCAAGCCCTACATGGTCGGTCCTGGCAACCACGAAGCCACGTGCGATAACGGCGGCACCACCGACAAGGCCCACAACATTACTTATACAGCTGACATCTGCGTCGTGGGTCAGACCAACTTCACCGGCTACAAGAACCACTTCCGCATGCCGAGTGATATTTCGGGGGGTACCGGAAACTTCTGGTACTCTTTCGACAGCGGTATGGTGCATTTTGTCCAGCTCGATACTGAGACCGACCTCGGTCACGGCCTGATCGGTAACGACGAAGTTGGCGGTTCTGAAGGCATGAACGCTGACCCAGTCAATGCCACAATGGATGCGCAGACTAAGTGGCTCGAAGCCGACCTGGCCAACGTCGACCGTGCCAAAACTCCCTGGGTCATTGTCGCCGGCCACCGCCCGTGGTATCTCAGCCATGCTAACACGTCAGGCACCATCTGCTGGTCCTGTAAGGACGTTTTTGAGCCGCTCTTCGTCAAGCACAGCGTTGATCTGGTACTCTCTGGCCACTCCCACGTCTACGAGCGCCAAGCTCCCATTAATAACAACGTCTACGATACTGCCGAGCTCAACAACCCTACCGCTCCGTGGTATATCACTAATGGTGCTGCCGGTCATTATGATGGCCTCGATGCCCTCGATATCGCCCGCAAGAACTACAGCCGTTTCGGCCTTGATACATCTAATGCTACTTACGGTTGGTCTAAGCTGACTTTCCACAACTGCACCCACATGTCCCATGATTTTGTCGCCAGCAACAACGGCAGCATCCTCGACACTGCCACGCTTTTCAAGAACCGCAATTGTAGCACCGGCAAAATTACCAAGACCAACTCGAACACTGCTATCGCTTAGGCTGGTGCTGCCGTTATTCTACGAATCTCCGGCTGCGTGTGGGGTCCTCTTGTTACCTTTGTCGCTGCTAGTACTCGTATGTTAGGGGGTGGTGCTAGCTAGCTGACTTAGCTTTTGTTTACTATATTGTTCTACTTAGACTAATATGACTTAAAATAGTGTGGGAAATTAGATAAATAAGGTAGGGTGATGAAATAAGAAGACTAGCCTGTACCCGTTTGCTAACTCCTCTTGTGATCTTTTTATCCTTACCCTGTGTTCTATTTCCTCTGCTTTCACACTGGCAGGCCCGATTGCACCCGACTGACCAGGTCCTGCTAAGGCTACACTAGTGAGTCCGGCCCGTTCTACCGTGCTAGAGCGCCTCCTATCGTACACATTCCTCACATGACCCCATTGACCTGATCACTGAGTCTGAGTCTATGCTGATATCTACTCAGTCAGCCTGAGCCTGAGCGCCCTCATAAAAGCGGCGGCAGCCGAGACAGGGAAACACCACCCGCCAGACATTATCCAGTCTACATAGAATACATGTAAGCAGAATATGTATCTAACTATATATTCACACGTCCCACCAACCTTCCAGATGGCTTTTCAAATCCATGTCCTCGGGAAGTTTCAAGTGTGGCGTCAGGTTGGCATCAGGGTCTAACTCTCTCGACGTCCAACCATTTCCAAAGTACGCAAACCGATTCCCACTTCGGTTAACGTATGTATATTCCCAGTCTTCCCATCGAGGATCTCGACGAATATAATTCGAATGAGAAGCACTTCCCGGGAATAATCCATGAATGCGGGCTCCAGGTTGACCACCATTGTACCAAGAGCTGCAGTTGGCTGTCCAGACTGTGCGTGGATAGAACTGGTCGCAGTACTCGACAAAGTCATCGGTGGCCTGTTTTGAAGGCACGATAGATTTGATTCCCTGGCTGCGAATCTTACGTACCACCTTCGCAATGTATGTGACTTGATTCTCCATGCTGTTGGGCACTGTACCACTGTGTCCTGAGGCATAGGGACCGCCTAGCCAGAGGAGGTTGGGGAATCCCGGGGTCGCGAAGCCAAGATAAGAGTATGGGAATCCAAAGAGGCCATCCTTCTTCCACGCATACTTCAGGTCAACGCCATTGGCAATGATAGAAAATGGTGGCGCATGATCAACATTTGCACCCGTTGCACAAATGGTAATATCGACAGGTCTCTCAACTCCATCTTCAGTTACTATTCCCGTCTCAGTGAAACGTTGAATCCGCGGTCGAATGAAACTGACGTTTTCTTTCGTGAGAGCTTCTAGGTATCCAGGCCCAGGAGTAGGACGACGACAATTTGGCGGGAAGTCTGGGAGAATCTGATCCCCTAGCTCCGGTTTCTGTGAGACTCGGTGAAGCATGATCTCAGTCCATTTCTTTCGTAGCTCATGATTCTCGGGCGTGTCCTTGAAGATGGCGCCGAATCGTTGGAAGAATCCCCTCTCAACTCCTGTACGGTACTCCAAATAGGTTTTTGGGTCTTTGAATGTTTCTCGTAGTGACTCGGGAATTATATTGGGCTCCAATCGACGCACTCCTGAGCTTCCGCTGCTGAACGAGTCGGCGATCCATGTGGGATTGCGCGCATAGTGGTCGACATGGTCTGCTATTGGCTGGATGGAGGGGAGTACTTGCAATCCAGAAGCACCATTACCAATGAGAGCAATTCTTTTTCCATTCAAATCGAGAGAATGGTCCCAGTTTGAAGAGTGGAAAATCACCCCTTTATAGCTTTCGATCCCTTCGTAATCAGGAAGCTTCCAGGCATTAAAGTGACCTATCGCGTTGATGAGAATATCCAGCTTTTCTCCATATACCTAGTAATTTGATTAGACACAATCATTCTTTTGTTTGCCTCTTGGAAATAGCTCACTTTTTCTGAGCCATCGACATGTGCGATGGTAACATGCCACTTGCCTTCTTCCTCGAGCCATTCTGCCTTTTGTACTTGTTGCTGCAGCCGAAGATACTGATACACATTATGCTTTCGCGCTACTCCCTGCCAGTAATCTCTGATCTCGGCACCTTGGGCAAATTCCTCAGACCACTCAGTGTTTGGTTCAAAGCCGGACTGATAGGCATGTGCAGGTATATCGCATCGTACACCAGGGTATGTATTCTCGAACCTGGGATTGGAACCGTCAGTTTCTATTGCACTCTGGCGATGCATAACAAGGAAAACTACCATGTGCCTCCCTGGCAATTTAGTTAGTTCTGCACAAGAAGGTAAACTTTGAGATGGAATTCCATTCGACATACCACATCCGCATTTTTGTCGTAGATACGCAAGTCAAGCCCTGGCAGCTTCGCCGGCAAGAGTGCACCAGCAGTGATTCCGGCAAGACCAGCTCCGATTATGCCCACCTTCACGGGCCGCAATGTATCGATCGGATGCTCCTCTATTCTGAACTTGGGTGCTGCCGAATATTCCGAATCAAGATCTTGTAACCCATCTTTGATTGTAACTGTCAGTGTTTCCTCCTTCAAGCCAGCTGGTCCTTTGACCGTTTCCACCTTCGAATTGATCTTTGGGTTCGAGGGTAAGGTTGAAATTTCAGGATTTTCCAATATAGCCATGTTGTTCTGGATTTTTAATACCACCTGTCAATCTGAGAGTGCCAACGGGCTTGCTTGAGTGTTTACTTGGGCTTGCTGACTTTAATGTATGCGCGAGGACCGCTCTGCACGCCATTCGGGGCATTTTACACGTCAGGGACCGCGGAGCTAAGTTAAACCATTAGCAAAATAATGACTCCATATGTCCGACCGAATAGCGGGTACCATGCCACATTGACTTGACTGATTCGGTGTGGCTAACACCATCGCCTTCCGTGATGACGTGAGGACACTGGGGTATCTCTTTCAACACCATCAACCCCACTCAAAACGCCATTCGATACCTCGGCGAATTTGAGAGATAGACATTTGCAAGAAATCCTATTCGTGGTCATTTCTATGCGGGGGTTTTATGCAGAGTTCTCGGCCGACTACCGCACTTAAAAAAAGGCAATAGAGTCGATCTATTTTTGAAGGTCGAGGGTCTTTATTTTAATAAAAACCCCAGTCTCGGGACCGCTTGGCGAAATGCGTCTTAGTATACGTATGTGTTCAAAGCACCTTACGATACTAAGGGGTATACGAAGCTCATATCGCTTCTTATTGTTTTGAAACCACAGTTGAATCTATTCAATACATTCGAATATTAACCGAACTTCCAAAGACTTTACTCCAATCACGTACTCATCGTTATCCAGGTGTGACATGGTGGTTAGGTCGAAACAAGGATAATTTTGAGGATATCCTTTTCAAGAAAATACAGGCACTATGCAGTCGCTGTATATGTCCTCGTTTGTTATCGAGTTGCTCTGCTGGCGAACCCTGCGAAGCAGGCGGACGGCGCACTGACGATTACTCACTTTTTGCCATGACTGCCTCCAATTCCCTTCACATCGGCCCGACTTGACAAATATCCTCCTTTCAACGTCAATCGGCAAAATCAAATCATATTTCCTTGGTCTTCGTTCGATATTCCTTCCAACTTCTAATTATCGCGGTCACCATGTCATTTACCTCGCCGATGACATCGATTCCTCCTCGAACTTGGAGAAGAGACAAAAGCGAATTTTTCATTTCAACGGAGCAATCTTTGCTGTCGATAAAAGCAGTCAATCAGGCCTACGCAAGAGATTTCATATATTGGGGCAAGCCATTCGACGAGGATATCCTCCGCCAAATGCTCTATGGCTGTATGAGCTTTGGCGTCTACAGGCAAATTCCCACTCCCCAGTCACAAAACGAGCCCGACATTCCGTCTGCGGACAATACAGAGCAAATCGGACTGGCACGTATGATCACAGACGGCGTGACCTTTGGCTACCTGACAGATGTCTATATATTGCCAGAGTACCAAAGTTACGGGCTTGGCCGATGGCTCATTGAGTGTGTTTCGGAGGTTTTTTCGAAACAAAATATGCCTCATATTCGTCGCAATATGTTGCTCACCAGCGATGAGCGATTGCAGAAATTCTATGCCAAAATATTGGGAATGAAAGTTGTCGGACATGAAGAGCGAAAGGACATTGGAAAGAACTTAGTCTTTATGTGTGCTAGACCGGGTGCCGAGCCAACTCCCTCCACAACCACAACTCCGTAAAAGACGCTTGGCATTGTGTGTATAAAAATAAATTTTCTTGCCGAAATAAAAATGAACAAATGGCCACGTATGAATATTTCATGCTGCATTTTACCATGGCAGTTGCAAGGGGGTTGGTAGGCCTTCTCCAAGAACATCTTGGGCAGTTCCAATGTCTCTGTTCAACATCAATATTAGTTTCGTTTTTGATATTTAGGTCAACCTAGTGGCAGAGCTTACGCAGGTCCTCTTGGAGCCCAGAATTCACCCGTCTTACTGATATCGAAGTCATCAATAAACGATGCGAGTGATTGAGCCGCTTCATCCGGTGTCACAGCTAGCGAGGTGAGTATATGCTCGTGTCGATCCCCATTGAAGGGGGTCAACAACCCTCATACGAACTACTTACCTCCACCAGCATCCCAATACTTGTCAAATCCAACGCTTTTCGTCATTTCCGTCCTCATGAACCCTGGGTGTACCAGGCAGACCGCAATGCCTTTCGGTTTGAGATCCAGGCTTAGCAACTTCCCTACCATATTCAACGCGGCCTTGCTCGCATGATGGCCGAAATTCCCTCCGCCTTCCTTTTCATGTCGGAGAGTGATGCTACCTCCCTCGCTGCTGACAAGAATGATCTTACTTCCTTCCTGTAATAGACCTGCTTTCACGAGGTGATGAACCATGAAAACTGGACCTATCGCGGAAGTGGTAAACATCTGGACCTGCTTGTCCCAATCAGGAGTATCGAAGGTCTCGAAGCCAAAGTAGCCTGCCGAGATGATGACAGTAGAGACCTTGGTCGACTCTGGAAGCTGGGAAACGAGCTTCTCACCCACATCCGGCTTGGATGCATCGATTCCAGTCAGCCAGGTGATAGCTGAGTCCGAGGATGGGGCAGAGGATCTTGTGGTGCCAAAGACATGGTGGGATGGTTTGCGTGAATACAAGGCACCCAGAGATGCCCCGAGGCCGCGCGTTGCGCCAACAATGAGAATGTTGCTGCTCATAGTTGGGAGAGCTAATCAAGCATCGACTTGGATTTCAGTAATCTGCGAGCGAGGGATGGAAGAAAAGAGGAACAAGCTGGGTGATGGATGTGCTGGGCTTATAAGGAAATGACGTAATTGTATGACCAGACGATTGCGCGAGCGGCGAACTACGCCAATTAGAATAATAAATTACAATCACTATCTTCACTATAACCACTATAATCAATGCATTTAACATGAAGGAAATTATGAGCTGGCCAGGTCATTAGGTATTTGGTGTCTAGTCATCTCCAGGTGATCCACCCACCTTTAACATGGCACATTTACCTAGTAGCCGTTGGCAGCCTGCCATGAATTTGAAGTGCGTATACTTGCTGGGCCATTGCAGACTTGTCCCATGCAAGATCCATCACACTGCCTCGAAATCGATCCGTTCTCTTGCCACATGTGACTTCATCTGAGACAATAAATTCCATGAAACACAGCCCCGCTGTGATGGTTCTCCACCTCTACTGTTGGGGTGGCCTGGCCCTTCAGGTGGCTCTTCTACTCGACAGAGTTCGGCCGTCCCTCCCAGTTCATCTATATTATACCATAGAAAATAGTGCAGTTTAGAAGCAGCAGACAATCTGTCCATCAGATCGATGTCTTGACTGAATTATTCCTTGGTACTCTATCAGCAACCCGAGGGTGTACGTACATTGAGATTATCGTGATTGATTGCTTAACAGAACATTGAAGATTGGAAATTTGTTCTGGACCACCCAGTCTCGTATATAGCCCCGTCCTGTTTCTAGAACGATTTACTTCTAGAACCATTGACTACGTAAATACTTGTTGGTTAGTTCGAACACTCCGACTCCAGTCTAGACTCCGCCCTGGCGAGAGCTCTGCGGACTCCACCCACCAGACTCGCAGACTCGCCGAGGCAACACCAACTGCTTTACCCCTTCAACCGCTATTCTTCACACGGCCTTTCGCCTTGTGCCAGGGGAACACATATTTAGAATCCGCGACCGGCCTCCAGATTCAGGGCTGTGCCTGGAAGCTTAGTCAGAACCCTTCAAGGGCGGCCAAATCGCCTGGTCCCATCGATCTTCCTCTGCTCTGCTCTCTGCTTTCCGCTGGTATTTGACTATCGCGACTCCCTCCCGGTGTCTTCGCCGGACCTGATGTGGTTGCGAGCCCCAGCATGACTGGATTTTCCAAATTCCTACCGGTGCAAAAGTTTCGAGCTGCGATCCACCGGAGGAAGGCGGGCGCCAAGGACCGACCTCACGACTTGCCTGGCTCGTCGTCGTCTTTAGGGTGAGAGTTGTTTTGGCCTGCGATCGCGCATCTCAATGGCTCATTGCTAACGCTGTCTCTAGTTTAAGCCATGGCGACCCTCCAATCCCTTCCCCGTGGGGCCTCCCAGTCGAGATCCAAATCCAAATATTCGGCTGCTGCGGGACCGCCGATTATCTCCCGCTGAGACTGGTCTGCAAGGCCTTCAACGAGCTCCTCACAAGACACGAGCATGAGATCGTACGACGGTATCTCCGCCAACGACGCCATGGCACTCTTCCCTCCCCCATTGACCACGAGCGAACTTACACCCGCAACCCGGAAGATGACGTCCTCTTACTATCGGACCTTTTCCCGCCGTCCAAGAGCGCCAGGGGAGGCCATCTTTATACATTCCGGTACCTCTACGGCCTGCGGCAAAGGCAGAAGCAATCCTCGAGACTTTGCTACTACCTCGCAGACCGCATCACAGATCGATTTGTTCAAACCGAGCCTATCTTCCTAAGAACCTCATTTCCTACAAAGAAAGCCGAACGGACTGCCCTAATGAAACGAGGGAAAGCTAGTATATGGTTCCATCTAGCGCCAATAATGTAAGTTGTGGCCGAACCCATGAGCTGTGGGGAAATTGGACTAATTTGATCACTGTCAGGTACTACATCTTGTACTACCTTGAGTCGTACATGTCCGCTCGACGAGAGCATACGAACACGCTCCTCCGTGAATACGAAGCTGGTCGTCTCGCAGTTCCTGTACCCCTCCACGCGCGCCAACGGATGTACCACGATATTCAGACACGGATCCTCCAAAACCCTCCCTTCACCAATACAACCGCCTTGCTTGCTACCCATCACTGCATGCATCTATTGGTTTCTTATATCCGATACACGATGGCGCCAGAGACCGAGATAGACGATTCCTGGATCAGCTCTCTCCTCACGGTAGCGCCATTTGGGCGCATTGTCGAATTCTTTTCCGCTGAGATCGGAGATGGAGGTAATCAGCGCATGCAGCGGAAGGATTTCATGTACAATTTCCACCATGATATGACAGCGTATAGAAAGGACCATATGAATTCGGTCATTTTCGGTGGGTCGTCGGACCAAACCATACACACCTCGGTACGAGACCTCTGGTTCAATGCTGCCAGAAATGAACTGGCTTCGAGACAAGCACTTCCTCATGATATAGAAGTTGCTTGGTGTTGGAATTCCATTCCCATATTGTTTGGGTGCGCCGATTGTCAGCCCCGGGAGGGTTGGACAGCATGATACATTGATTTTGAGCGTTCCCGGCGTTGAAGGCATATACCTAGCATTTTCCCACATTTATTTCCATAGAAGCGATAAGCAAAGAATATACAAAATTGCATCAAAATCTCGCAAATGTACTGGTCGCACTCATAATAGCATCGATCTGCACTGCTACCAATGTTGCCGTTTTGGGGTGTTTGTTGTGTTTGCATGGGGCGCGTTCCGCGACGAGTTGAGAAGCCTTTTAGAACGGTGTCAATGCACAACTTCAACTATGTGAATTACGCCAATCCATATCCAATCGGAGTACTTCTCAACCATGGCGCAAGCATCCCCGCAACAATTATTCAATACAACTTGGACCTTGCACCGTCTCTCTCCTCTTCACCACGGAAAGGACTGCGAGACCCTCCTCGACAACCCGGCTGCATTGAAAGCCTATGCGACGCGATTACGCGACCAACTCACAGGCGATGTCCTCGCCGGCCTTCATGCCAGTGCAACTACAGCAGATGACGATGTGCTGTCCAAAACGGGGGCACTCAAACATTGTCATTGGCTTCCGATCTCCACAGACTCCTCGTCGGACGGAGGCGCCACTTTCCCGGGGATTCTGGTAACATTGGAATATGAAAACATTACATATAAGGCCGCCCTTCTTGCGGAGCCAGAATCAGTCTCCCGCTCAGACAGTCATCGCGAGGGGTCGACTTTTCTTCCATTACTGTTGACGAAACTTCCGAATGCCTTGCGGCAGACCTTTCTTTCGTTTTTATCGGCCAATTTCGATTCTTACTGCTCAGTGCTTCATCTGCCATCCAAATTCTTGTGTTCTGGTATGGAGACTTTCATTGAGGGGCTTCAAGGATCAGCCTCGCGATCTACGGCGAATGAAATCGCCCAAGAAGTGATCAAAGACCTCCAACTCACGCTCGCATTTTCACCATCCATTGCGCCAGAATTGCGCTCTTTAAATGTCACCATTTCTCGAACTTCGCTGAATGAGTTCCTGCGTGATAATTCAGAAAGACCAAGGGCGCGCACCCTCAAACAGAAGCTCCACAGTCCTTTCATTCTAAACCTGTCATCTTATCTGGAAACCCATCTCGCGATGACATTAGACCTAGATGGGTCAGCTCAAAACCAAGTGGCTAGACAACATGTCCGGTTATCAAAAGTAGCATGTGCTGCTTTTGTGCTGGGGAGCGACGGGCGGATGAAACTGGTTGTAGCTGATCAGTCCGAGGATAACGAGGGAGTTTCGCCTGCTCAGCATGCAAGTGAGATATTACTCCAAGCGACGATTCGCAAGGCCGTTATTAGGGACCAAGCTGCGACATGATTATTGCCGGCATGGCATAGAAGCGCCATACTTCTCTTATGGCAAACCAGGGTAGAGGCAACGGGCATATCGAAGTCATTAAGCGCCATTCCAGCTTTACAGGTACAAGCTCATCGCAGTGACAATATCGCTCTGCCTTTCAATACAGCCAACTGAAATTGTCACCGTGCGGTCGAAGGAACGACTCAGAGTGCACGCAAACACCAACCTTCGACTCAGCATGATTACATGCGAGGGTCATAAAGGCTCGATGCTGGAGAGTGGCTAGCCCTCATTAGGCCACCAACAAGGGACATGTGTTGAGCGGCAAGGAAAGGCGAACCGTTTCAATGTCTGGCATTGGTAATTTCGTTAGCTGCCTTCTACAGGCATAATATACCTAACAGATTCATGCATGGACTAGAATCGGCCTCCCTAGCAGTCATTGAAAGAAACAAATTCCCGCTATCAAAAGCAAATTAAACTTTGTCCCTCAGTAATAAACAAGCTCAAATAGCAACAGTCAATGTAATCCTCATTATGTACATAGGGGCAATAAATCATGAGAGAAATAATGTTCAAGATGGGGGTCTGGAGACGTAAGCATCTACAATGAGACTAGATCATGTCCGTCTGCTCTTCAGTCTCCGCCATTCTGAGTGCTTCATCAACATGGGGCACAAAGTGCGTCAAGCCACCGCACCTTTCGACGATGCCACTTCGTTCAAACATACGGAACACACTGGAGTTAGGCACCCGACTGAAGAAAACACGAACACCTTTATCCGTGTATGACTGAACGATCTCATAAAGCACCTGAGTTCCGGAACCATCGATGCTTGTCACACCATGCACATCGAAAATAATGTTCTGGTTATGCTCTGGTGCACGCATACGTGGGAGGGAAGGGTGCGCCCGACTGGAACCATACAGCTCCAAGCGACGAAGGCGGTTCTTGAGATCGCCCGTGTTGGCAAAGGTTAGTGGTTCAGGGATCTTGACAATTAGGGCACCTTCAACCAGCTCCACGTTATCGGGGTGCAACTCAGCGTTTTCAAAGCGGGCCGCAGGTCCAGGGATTTTGCCTAGAATTTGGATGCGAGGCTTGGTGGCGTGCCGAATGAGAATGATAACGGAGAGACCAATGCCGAAGGCCATGCCTAATTCCAGGGAATAGAAGATGGTTGTTACGAAGATAAGGAGCATCAAGCTGAGTTCGGTCCATCCTCGAAGACGGAAGAAGAAGATTAGATCGTGCGGGCATTCCTCCACAAGAGAATAAGCCACGACTGAGATCATGGAGCAGAGGACCGCTTTCTGTTTGATATGAATCAGCACATTATTCTGAGTAGAAGCTACTGCTGGGAGACAACAGGATTCACGAACCGGAAGATAGTAGAGATAAGGCAGAAGAACGAGAATTGCCACCAGGGTGATGATGCTGATGAAAATGCTACTCATTGGGGAACGTGCTCCGGTTTGAACATTGACTTTGCTTCGACCATATCCGCCAAACGAAGGAAGAGCCATGAAACAGCCACCGATGAAATTTGCAACACCAAGGGCTACCATTTCTCGGTTGGCACTCATGTGCATTCCTTGGATGCCATTGGGCTGACCTTCACCCAGGCCCTTTGCCGCAACCGATGACTCGAAAAAGCCCAGAAGAGTAATGATGAATGTTTTGCTCATCGCAGTGCGAATGTGACTCATATGCTCAAACCGAAATGGCCAGTTGAATTCAAACAGACTGCCTGAGCTTTCGGTGTGTCCAAGGAGTTCGAGTCCTTTTGATTCCCAGTCCAAACGCCAGGCCAAAATTGCTGACAAGGCTACTACCAAAAACCGGTCTGGGAAGAATATCACTTGAGGGAAGCGTGGCATCAACCATTTTTTCAATGTTCTTCGGAAAAACTGTTAGAAATAAGGAATGATATACACGATGCGTATATGACATACCGGAACAACATGATGATAGAAAAGCTGACAAGGGAGACAATCGCCGTGAGCGCATGGCATTCTCGGCCATGATGCGCAATAAACGAAAGCTTGCCGACTGAGGTAGCGTGACTTACTCCTGCATCTTTTGCAATTTCTGCAAGTCCCAGCTCTGGGATCAGTTGATCCACGAAGATCACAAAACCAATAGCGGTGATGAACCCTCGAAGAAAAGGCCGACTGAGAATATTGTCCAGGAATCCCAACCGGGTCAACCCGGCCACCAGAATCATGGCACCACTCATTGCCGTGGTGATTCCAATCACAATGGCGTTTTCGATTGCACTGTCATCAGAATCCTTGTTGAGAACACAGGCTTTCACAATGGCACCGGTGAGAAGCGAGCCAGCTGCTTCGGGTCCAATGACCAAGAGGGGGCAGCTTCCCAGGATTGCATAGACGAAAGGATGGATCACAAACGAATATAGACCATTAACGGGAGGTGCATGGGCAAGATTAGATGCCAAGGACAACGCCATTGGGATATAAATAGAGGACACCGTAATCGCGGCTATAAGGTCACCACGAAGGAATGACCATTGATACTGTCTAATCCAGTTGAAAAAAGGAATATAATAAGAAATGTACCTGCAGGGAGACTTGTTAGTTGATTCTTCTTTGGCTAGATGTGGGCTGTTGTGGACTATAAGAAGAGCTCGAGAGTGCCCAGAGCAGATTGCGTACAATTTCTTATGCTCATTCATAGACAGGGCTGAAGTGGATGACTTCATTTGCGACATATACTCCGACTCGGGGCGGGACCCTGGAGGGTCGTCTCCACCGGAAGCTGCGCCAGTATCTCCGATGCCACCGTATCCATATCGACCGCCTGCGGTTCCTAGGTACGTTTGTCGTTCGGATGCCTCTGGTCTGGGGGAGAATGTGCCATGGCTGCACCGCCGTTCGCCGCACACCGGGTCCGAGTTATCATACGATTCCAGAAGACGAGCTCTCACGTTCGGCTCGCTGGTGATTCCCAGTCCTTGGGTACTGTGAAATCCATTACCACAGGATTCAAAGCCTGTCGAAGTCCTCGAGCTGCTGCTTGGGCGGAAGACGTCAACAATCCGTTCCTGCAGAGTGCGGCGAGTATCTGACTCCTGCCGGAGGAGCGGACTCGATTCGGACATTGTGCTTTTGAGGTGCAACAATTCAATCTCGACCTAGATTTGAGGGCAAGTGGTACCACTTCTCCATCGGCAGCATAAAAGGCGGATGGATTCAAGGATGAGGGGAAAAGAAAAGAGAGAAGCGTTGCCTGGGGTCCCAGCTAGTCAAGCTAGTCAGTAGCACATGTAGCAAGGGCGGTGGCCACTAGAGAGCGGGGCCGGTGCTATCAGTGGCAATCCTGCAATTCGCCCTTGATTTGATGCTGGTCAATGCATGTGCCTAAAAAAGCACATATGGTAGGGTAATGGGAATTCATATGGGGGCGCAATTGGAGAACCTTTCAAGTTGGCCAAGGAACTCCCAGAGGTCTTGGGGCATCCAAATGGATCAGTCATCAGTCATCGTCGCACCTGCCGTTTTGATTCGCCCGAGCAACTCCCTCGCGCCTTCCACTTTTGGCTGCGGCGGTGAGTCACGTGCGTTCCAGCTATCAGCGAGTCACGTGTATCCAATGTGGGTTTTGGGCCGCCGCTTTGCACAAAGCGAATTGCGAGTCGAGTGTGCTGCCGCTTCAAGACCCTTCCCTCCGACCCTCGTCATCCCCTTTCGATTCGCTCGGTTCCTCCTGTTCAGGTTCCAGCTCTTCATCTCCTTTGGACTGCCGACTCATCAGTCCGCCTTTCCCCCCGATCTTCCCCGCTGAAAAAAAGCGCGCAACCCCGCCAAAATGTCGTTGACAAATTGCCGGTTCTACGAGGACAAGTATCCTGAGGTGGATAGCTATGTCATGGTCAACGTCAAGCAGGTATGACCAGTCCAGTCAGGTTATAGAATTCCGTGGATCATTGTGAGCTTACGATTTTGGCTCCCTGGGATAGATTGCCGAGATGGGCGCATACGTGAAACTGCTCGAATACGACAACATCGACGGCATGATCCTGCTCTCCGAACTTTCGCGAAGACGTATCCGCAGTATTCAGAAGCTCATCCGTATCGGACGTAACGAGGTCGTGATTGTGCTCCGTGTCGACAAGGAGAAGGGTAAGAAGTATCATACCCCGGCGGTACAAAAGGACCCCCGACTGACTCATTGCTGTGTATAGGTTACATCGATCTTTCTAAGCGACGTGTCTCCCCCGAAGATGTCATTAAGTGCGAGGAACGGTACAATAAGAGCAAGGCGGTGCATTCGATCATGCGTCACGTCGCCGAGGCGACGCAGACCCCTCTGGAGACCCTCTACCAGCAAATCGCATGGCCCTTGAACCGTAAATACGGCCATTCCCACGATGCCTTTAAGCTCTCCATCACGTACGTTGTTTATGACCTGACTGCGAACAGTGATGGAATCTGTACCTCCTGGGCACAATCAATAGCTAACCGTGTTTCTTCAGCAACCCCGATATCTGGAATGACACCGAGTTCCACAGCGAAGCCGTCAAGAAGGAGCTTCAACTGTACATCAGTAAGAAGCTGACTCCCCACCCCACCAAGGTCCGTGCCGATGTCGAGGTCACCTGCTTCGGCTACGATGGAATCGACGCCGTTAAGACTGCCCTGCGTACTGCCGAGGCCGACAACACCGAGGAGAACCAGATCAAGGTCAAGCTGGTGGCTCCCCCCCTCTACGTCCTGACCAGCCAATGTCTTGACAAGACCCTGGGTATCCAGTCGCTGGAGGCAGCGATCGAGAAGATCTCCGCGAACATCAAGGCCGCCGGTGGTAACTGCATCGTGAAGATGTCCCCTAAGGCTGTCACTGAGCACGACGATGCAGTTCTCGCGGAACTTATGGAGAAGCGCGAGCGGGAGAACCAGGAAGTCAGCGGCGACGAGGACTCCGAGAGCGGCGACGACGAGTAACGGACAAACCACAGTTCGAACCACGGAGCGCCCAGCGTACATCGATCTTGACGGCATACGCATAACGCAAGCGAAGCGGGGGATTGGGCAAAAATGGATAGAGAAAATCATGCACATTTACGCGATCAATGAGATAAGGCTTGATTGGCTCCATGTGCTCCTGGGTACGATTGCAGTCAGAAATTGCCTTCCACCAAGGGCAGTCGCCTTTCCCTCGATCCCGGAGGTAAACTATATCCACGTCCGAATCAGGTGCTGCATGCCAAAGGGCCAAGCCCTCGTACTCGTCTGATCTTTTTAGATGGAGTGTGGTCTGCACGAAAGGCAAGTTCTGATGTACATATATTGTGATGCAACCAAGACTTTCAATGCCAGTGATGTTTCAAGAGCCAATCGTATCCACTTCTATTCGTGTTACAAAGTAGGCCTTGCGTATTATATTCGTTCTCTGTATCTCTATGCTTTTGGGGGTTCCAAGGGTTAGACTGGAAGTCTTAACTTAAAAACAAGGAGTCGTGACTAGCGGGGAAGCGCGCTTGGATCTTATCCGCCGATCGTTCGCTTCCTGGGAATTCCCCAAACTCACCGCGCTTTTACCTTTCGACCCCTCAAGTCCAGTCCGCACTTGCTCGCTAGACGTCTCACCCTTCAGTAATCTTTCGCTCAAGATGGGCCATTGGAAAGATCTTTTCAGAATTGATCGCGGCAGGACGCATCACCGTTTGCAAGTGGAACGACGCCGGCGTATGTCATGGTTCATCCCGAGCCATGTAACATCAGCTAACTGTTTGGCAGTTCTTCCTGCGTATGTCGCCGACGAGACACAGCCTTCCCAATCGTCGAAGGAAATTGCAAAGGTTGCTTTGCGACTGAAGTACCAAATTGAACAGGTCGTCTCCTGCGAAGTGGAGGAGAGCATCTTAACCGACCCAAACAGTCGTATCATCACCGACGATGTGGTGAAAACCGCTAAGAAGGCAGGTGGCGAGGACCATGCCGCCTCCGTTGTGTTTTGCTTGCTTGTTTGCTTGCGATGGTTTCAAATCCAAGCCTCTAACGAGCTTTGGGATGCTGATCTCCACGAAGTTCGGGCTGTTACTTGCGAGGTCATCGCCAAGCGCATGTACGTGCCCCCCCTGAAGGCCTAGACCTCGCTCTACCCAAAATAATGACTAAATGTTTGCACACAGTATCGAATCGGAACCGAACCAGGATTATTTACTGAAGCACGTCCTGCTCAAGCGGTACTCCATCTTCACCGAAGGGGTGGATACTGATCCCGCCAACGTTATCGAACGGTCGGTGGACCTTCACGCGCTCAGGATCATCAGCTCCGCCGGGTACCAGAAATGCATCCATTATCTCTGGCGTGGCTGGATCTGCCAGGAGGATGGAAATCCGACAAATTTTGTCGAGTATCACGGGAAATCCAACACGAACTACTGGGCTCACTTTCATCCTGATCGGATGAGAACCCCTCTCTATCAAAATGTTTGTCAGATTTTGTTTTCGCTGATCTATCTCGCATTGTACACCGCTGTTATTAACACCGTTAACCCTACTGGTGATCTTGATGTGGCCGAGTGCATTTTATATGGAATGACGTTCGCATTCATTTGCGACGAAGCCATCAAAATCTGGAAGGTCGGACGGAACTACCTCGAGTTTTGGAACGCTTTCAATTCTACTCTCTATGCACTACTTGTGATCTCCTTTATCCTGCGCGTTGTTGCATTGGCGCACTCGCCTTCCCATCATGATGCTGAGCGACAAATCTTCAACAAACTAAGCTACAACTTCCTCGCCTTTTCTGGGCCCATGTTCTGGATGCGAATGATGCTCTACTTGGACTCCTTCCGTTTCTTTGGTGCCATGTTTGTCGTGTTGCGTGTTATGATGAAGGAGAGTCTGATATTTTTCGCTCTTCTTTTCGTGGTTCTGGTTGGTTTCTTCCAGGCTTTCATTGGAATGGCTCAGGTGGATGCCGATATCCCTGTCTCCTTCACCAGACCTATCATTCAAGGCATGGCAAACAGTGTCATGCAGAGTCCCGAATTCGAAACCTTCCAAGACTTCGCGTTCCCCTTCGGCATCATCCTTTACTATATCTTCAACTTCATCATCATGATCGGTACGTCCGCGTTCTCTCGCTTCGTGAATGGAAGATTAATACCAGGCAGTGCTCTTGAACATTCTCATCGCCCTCTATAATAGTGCATACGAAGACATATCTAGTAATGCCACGGATGAGTATATGGCTATCTTTGCGCAAAAAACCATGCAATTCGTTCGGGCTCCAGATGAGAATGTTTTTATCCCGCGTAAGTTCTCCCTGTCACAATGGCAAGCCAGTTAACTAACTTAACCATGTACTAGCATTCAACTTAATTGAGATTCTATGCCTCGTTTTGCCATTCGAATGGTGGATGTCGCAAAAACATTATGCCAGATTGAATGATGTCGTGATGGGCATAATTTATTCACCTCTACTTGTTCTTACTGCTTGGCTAGAATCACACCAAGCAAACAAGATTAGATGGAACCGCCGCCATGGCGAAGAGGACGAGGATAATAGACAGGAGTGGGAGTTTGTGGCTGAGGACGTCGACTTCGATCTTGACGATTCTTGGAAAGTGGAAGTTCAACAGTCCACGCCTGATATCAAATTGAATGATACCACTGTTGAGATCAGACAGCTCAAGGAGCAGATTGCGGCGCTGACAGAGCTAGTGAAGAATCTTGGTCAGGAGAAAGATGGAGTTGCGTGAAGAATTTGTTAGTGGCCAGGTTTCAGATGCTTTCAGCATACCATCTAGTAGCATCAAAACACTAGCAGATATACAATACTAGTCCTACCAGTGAATTCATATTTTTTACTGCATGATAAGATGTAATTTTGCAAAACCAGCCTACCAGTAATAGAATGCAATCGAACCCCTGTTAGCATGAGCAACCAGTCCGGGAATTCTATGGTCTATACTTGGAGAATTGGACTTGCAATCAAACACTGTCAAGATGAAGGAAGTACCAGTAAGATTATCACATGGATACTGGCTCTAACACCCAACTTGAAACAGCGGGAGGTCTATAAAGCACCTGGGTATTGGGCGTGGTCTAGTAGTATGGATTAGTACTGGTAGTAGTCTCCACTGGGGCATGTTCAAGTTGTCACAGTGTTACCATCCCGTCACGATGGTGCAATGATAGGGTATATATTGTGCATGATTTACTAGTACCATCGAATTTAAAATAAAATAACTTTTATCAAAAAATCAAGCTTTAATTATTAAGGATTTTAAGATCAATGATCCTATTTGCTCATTTCAGTCTGATCAGAGACTTGACCACTTATTTCCTGTTCAAGGTTGCCACCTGGCCACCAAAACCCTCTTACTATGCAATGAGACTAAAATATTGAATTTGCAAAAAGAAATCTCAGGGTTTTTTTTAGGAATAGCCGAACGCGGGGGTCGAACCCGCAGCCTTGAGATTAAGAGTCTCACGCTCTACCGATTGAGCTAGCCCGGCAGGGCTGTTGAATGCGAAATAAATGGTGGACCCATGAACCAGCTACAGAGTTTTTCCTCCACTTTTTGGACCACACTCCGCTAGAATGCACAGATGCCTCCACCCAAGCAGTTGCTGTGGCCAATTTGCTAAGTCCACGTAAGGAAGAGGAGACTTCTTGTTATTTATGAAATTTTATAATCTAATAAGCAATGCTGATCGTCCCTTGATTACCGTCAGGCCGTATAAGTGAATCGGGACGTTCGTCGATTGTCGGGAAATCGAATTGGTAAAGCTCGCCCCGAGCTGCAGTCAGCACAGCCTTGGAGACCCATTGTCTATAAATTCTAGTTAAGAATCAATGGTAACTTGGTTCTTATTATCTTCTCCCAGCCGCTTCGCCATCTCCAAATGTCACTCTACCTTCGAACACTCCGCCGAGATGGCCCTCAAGTGACTTCCATTGGTCTTGGATTTGGCAGCATTAGCGGAATCTATGGACCACCCGGTTCACTCAATGAAAGGATGAACCTGTTGGAGCATGCATATTCTGCCGGACTGCGCTTTTGGGACATGGCCGATATCTATGGTGACAGTGAGGATCTTGTTAGGAAGTGGTTCAAACAATCGGGGCAAGCGCAACGATGTTTTTTTGGGCACTAAATTTGAACTTCAGGGACAACCGGATGGAAAATACAGTTTCAGAAGTGATCCTGAATATGTCAGAGCTGCCTGTGAAAAATCTTGCAGAGACTGAGAGTTGATACCATCCTTCTGTATTTCTGCCATAGAATTGACAGAATTACGATTATTGAACAGACCGTGGAAGCCATGATAGAACTGAAGAAGTTTGTTCTCCTACTTTTCTCTCTCCTCCTTCGAAACATAATATCAAGTGAAACTAATTCTTTTCAATTTTAATGATGGCAGGCAAGGGAAAATTCGCTATTTAGGTCTATCAGACATCTCAGAAGCCACGTTACGTCGAGCCCATACAATCCACCATATCACCGCCGTACCGCTGGAATATAGTTCGTTCACATTGGATTTCGAACTACCGGAGTCTAATATTATAAATAAATGCCGTGAGTTTGGGGTGGCAGTTGTGGCCTTTCCTCCAACCGGCCGTGGTATTTTGGCAGGCCAATTTCAAGCCAACACAGATTTGCCCGAGGGTCACCTGCGCCGCACATACCCCAAATATGCAGAGGGAAAATATCCAAAGGTGATAAACATGGGAGGAAATTGGAAAAACTAGCAAAGGCCCATGGAGCTAGTCCCGCACAGGCCGCTCTTGTATGCATGCTGTGCCAATGCCCATATATTTTCCCATCCAGGGTACTACCCCCCCCCCCCCCCCCCCGCTAGAATGGACGAAAATGCTGCATAAGCATTGTTACAGTTGGAATATCAAGAGCTGCAAGATATCAGAGCTATGGCAGAGAGCTTGGAGACTGAAGTTGCTCGGTACCCTGCCGCGTAAGTGACGCTTCCTCATGCTACCCTTGACCTATAAAGCGCCGATGGCCACATAGAGTGATGGCTACTCTTGTCTCAGATACTCCGCCACTGAAACCGAATTATGAAGGAATTTGATTGGTTTTACGAGTACATGAGGCTTTGTTTTTGCTTGAGCACACAACCTAACCGAGATATTTTGAATCTCGCGCTGTGTGTTTAAGTGTCTTCATGTCGTTTTCAAGGAAGAGTGATTCTGGTCAGATAGAACGTCTAGTAATTCAGATTGAGAAAAACGTGGCAATGAAATCAAGTAATTCATGAGAAATAGGAACATTGAGCTGCGCCTAGAAGAATACTATGTGACAATTGTACCGGGATCTGCAGATTTAAACTCCACGATTTCAACCAATTTACAACAACTTGACACTTAGTCCAGTTCGCCATCGCCGACGCAGCGTTTCAGAGGATAGGAATCTCCTAAACAAGTTGTAACCACACCCTTTACCCAGGATAAGGAATTTTGTCCGTAGGAATAAGTATCCTGGGTGAAAGAATCCGCCTGGAAAAACTCGTATTGGCCACTTCCGGGCTGTCCACTGAAAACATATCCACTTTTACGATAAGTCAAAGGGTTGCTAACAATCGCACCCCATTTGTTCTTCGGAATTGTCATGGTCACCGTGCCGGTGAGGGTTGCCGTCTCAGTCCATTGGTAATTGATAGTGGTACCGACTTGTAGAAATTTCTCAACAGTGGCTGTGAATGAAGTTCCAACCGAGATGCTGTTGGCGATACTCTGGCCTTGCGCCATAGCAACGGTGGCGTCGGCCTCGTTGGCGTGGACAATAGTCGACATTGGGATATCCCAGCCGAGGAATTGTTCATCGGGAAGAGGAATGATGAATTGAGCACCGGAGCGTTTGCTTAGATGCCCGGAGGGACTAGAATCATTGCCCCCCGTTTCCAGGAAGCTTGGGAAGGAATTGGTAGGTGGTGAGAGAGCGACACCAGGTAAATTGGTGCCCAAACCTTCCTTGTCGACAGTTTTCGTGGTGCCATCTTGTAGGAGAATCACCGCCTTATCGGCAGGCAGTGCAACAACAAATGCACTATTGACGGTGAGAGAGGCTAGTAAGAACAGATTCGTCTTCATGATGTTTCGCAAAGGACAATTTTCAAACGTTTTATATGTCGATACAAGAATAGACCAGGAAGATAGAAATGCTGTCAAAATCAATGATGGGAAATCGTCCCTATTTAGAGAGACCAAGATCGACGAAAGACCGGAGAGAAAGGGTACCTGCTGCTAAATTACCTGGACCATATTACTGGGATAGCTCTATGCACCGTTGTAGTATAACCCTAGTATATCCATGCAAAAGCCCACCTTGTTTCACCCGCATAACTCCGAAATATAGCCGTGGATCTACATTTGCAGAGGAGGTTGAGTAATGATGGGGATGTATCGCGAAAAATTAATGAATTTGACCTTTGCTTAGAGTTGCGAAGGATCAGCAGGGCGTAGATGATGGACCGTGGGTCTATCGGGCTAACTAATTGGGCCTGAAGAATATACCAATGAAGATGCTCGGTCATATTAATCTGGCCAGGGGATGTAACGGTTGGGGGGTGCATACCATTTGGTCCTTGATAAGACCGAATTATGTTACCCCAGGGGGCTAAAATCTACTTCGCTTAGTGGTGAAATAATGGCGAGGGTGTTCGATCCTTTTATCTCTGTTGTTACAAAATGGAAAGATTAAACTATAAGAACAAAGTATGCATTCAAAATTAATTGAAAAACCATGAGCTCCAAGAATAGCCTGGGAGAATTCAAGATCAACGTCGAGAATGTGAATCATCGGAGTGAGGCTTAGCCGCGGGGACCCTAAAATATTGAGTTTTCACCCGGCCGTGATCAGGTCCAAAATGCGTCGGTAGACAGGCCGTTTGCAAATCAGCTCTGAAATTGGCATAGCAGTGAAACATGGACCGCCCCAAAGTACCTTGCAGAGCGACAAAAGTGATCATGAAACGCCATCGTTGCAGGTTTGGAAATGAAGATCAAGGATCGTCATCGCATGGAGATTCTTCGGAATTTTATTTTCTTCGTTGTCTTACGCCAAGACTTCTGTATAAATTGAGGTGATAGATATTAATCTATTGAACATGGGCTTATTGTTTTGCGGCATTTAAATTGCTATTCCTTTCATACTGCGAACTTATGAATAGGAATTGGCGTCCACCTATTGAGAGTCACATCGATAATCATCTCTGAACACCTTAGCATTAAGATGGTCTCTATTTCACTCCTTATTGCAGCTCTGGCTGCCAGGTAGGTTTCCCTTTTGATGGTTTTTTTTCGGACATGCATTGATATCTCCCAGGGCTTTCGCAGACATCCATACCCAAGGTGTTTGTATCGATACTCCCGGGGACGGCGTGGTAAATATATGCCGCAGAAATTCCATTCTCAAAACAAGCAATTCTGACTACTCTATAGGAGGTCTACAATAGAGCTGCAACTGAGATGGCATGTGAAGCCTATAAGAACCGAAATACAGGCAGCAAGCAATGGGATCAATGCCCCGACTGTACACTGCAGAGTGAGAAGGATGTGCTATACTACTGCGAATCACAGGGTAGTCATATCGGAGGGGACGAGCTAAACTATTACTGCACACAAAATGGTGCGGGGGACAGCGTGGCATGGTGAAATGCTGGAAAGCAGCTAGAACTGTGATATAAGAGCAAATATTTACCCAGTCAATCTGAAATGTTGGAAAATCTGTACGTATGCATACATGTATCGCTGGTCTATGATACGCTATAATTCACCATTTGGGACTCGTAGCAGCCACCAAGGCCCGCGCAATATGGCAGTGTCACCGAGAGATCACCTTTCGCAGAGGATGTCGATTGTTTCGATTGTTTGGAGTACATAGTTCGGAAAAAGGTGTTCTGCCTTAGGGTTCTGGCGACACACGCGATGGCGCGCAGGGTCCACCAATGACTAAGCCTCTAGCGCGTCGGGGGGGCGAACCCTCTGGAACCAATTTTATATCCAAGGTGGCTTCTTCTATCAGGCATTCCCTCTTGGAAGGTTCTCTTGTGAGCGATCTCTTTATGCGTTTCTAATTTGTCTTTTGTCCGACCCAGAACGCGGTCCTCGATTGCCACCATGTGAGATTTCCCATCGCCCATCCTCCGGTGCCTCTGATGGATGGCCTCAGGACCCTCCCGACTAACAAGACCCAGGGCAAAACTAGTAGATGACCCCCAAATTGAACATGCATCCCTGCATAACCCCCTCCCATTGCAATTGCATACCTACGTTTGGCCCTTTTTGATTATCTGGCCTGTTTTCTTCGCTTTCTATCTCTCTCCTGAGCGCTATGACACCTATATTCAGGGCCAGGAATGGACCTTCGTGTGGGCGGGGTCCATCATCACGGTTCAGTCGCTGCTCTGGCTGATGACCAAATGGAATATCAACATCCAGACCCTGTTCACCACCACCAAGGCCAAGTCCATCGATACCGCCCGCCTGATCAAAGTCATTCCCGTCACCAACGCCGGTTCTGCCGAGATCTGCACCCTGATTCACGATAACTCCGGTGGAAAGAAGAGCCTCTCGTTTCTTTTCCAGAAACGACGCTTCCTCTACTACCCCGAAACTCGTTCCTTCGCCCCGCTGTCCTACGTCCTCGACGCTGAGCCCAAGCCCGCCCTCCAGTATTTCCAACAGAGCAAGGGTCTGACCACCAAGGCCGAGATCGATCGCATACACTACCACTACGGCGATAACACCTTTGATATCCCTGTACCTGGTTTCATCGAGCTCTTCCAGGAGCATGCGGTCGCACCGTTCTTCGTGTTCCAGGTGTTCTGTGTGGGACTGTGGATGTTGGATGAATACTGGTACTACTCGCTCTTCACGCTGTTCATGCTCGTCACCTTTGAAAGTACTGTGGTATGGCAGCGCCAGCGCACTCTCAATGAGTTCCGTGGTATGAGCATCAAACCATACGACGTCTGGGTCTATCGTGAGAACAAGTGGCTGGAAGTCACTAGTGACCAACTTCTTCCCGGCGATCTGATGTCCGTGCACCGTACCAAGGAGGATAGCGGTGTTGCTTGTGATATTCTCCTCATTGAGGGAAGTGTCATCGTGAACGAGGCCATGCTATCTGGTGAGAGTACTCCACTTCTGAAGGACTCCGTCCAGCTCCGACCTGGCGAGGATTTGATTGAACCCGAAGGCCTGGACAAGAACTCATTTGTGCACGGTGGAACCAAGGTTCTCCAAGTCACTCACCCCAACACCAATGGCGAAGAGACCCTGAAGAACATTGCCAACGGCATTACTATGCCCCCAGATAACGGCGCCTTGGGTGTGGTAGTTAAGACTGGCTTTGAGACCAGCCAGGGAAGCCTTGTTCGTACTATGATCTACTCTACCGAGCGTGTTTCGGCCAACAATGTTGAAGCTTTGCTCTTCATTCTGTTCCTCCTAATCTTCGCAATTGCGGCTTCCTGGTATGTGTGGCAAGAGGGTGTTGCTAAGGACCGCAAGAGATCTAAGCTTCTTTTGGATTGTGTTCTTATCGTCACGAGTGTTGTGCCTCCGGAGCTTCCCATGGAGCTGAGCCTGGCTGTTAACACCAGTCTTGCTGCCTTGAGCAAGTTTGCGATCTTCTGCACCGAGCCCTTCCGTATTCCCTTCGCTGGACGCGTCGACGTGGCTTGCTTTGATAAGACCGGTACTCTGACTGGAGAGGATCTTGTTGTTGATGGTATTGCCGGTCTTACTCTTGGCCAGGTCTCTGCTAAAGTGGAGGCCGACGGTGCCCATACGGACCTGTTCAAGGCTTCAGTTGTTGGTTCAGACACAACCCTAGTTCTCGCTAGTGCTCACGCTTTGGTGAAGCTCGACGAGGGCGAGGTTGTTGGTGATCCCATGGAGAAGGCTACTCTTCAATGGCTTGGATGGACTTTGGGCAAGAATGACACTCTCATGTGCAAAGGAACTTCCCCTGTCGTGGCATCTCGCCCCGTCGAGTCTGTTCAGATTAAGAGAAGATTCCAGTTTTCTTCTGCCCTGAAGCGCCAGAGTACCATTGCCACTGTGACCACCAACGACAAGAAGACATCCAAGAAGGCAAAGGCTACCTTCGTTGGTGTGAAGGGTGCGCCCGAGACTATCAGAAATATGCTGGTCAACGCTCCTCCTCACTATGAAGAGACTTTCAAGCACTTCACTCGCAACGGAGCTCGTGTCTTGGCTCTCGCTTACAAATATCTTTCTGCCGAGTCCGAGCTTTCACAGAACCGCGTCAACAACTACGCTCGTGAAGAGATTGAATCCGACTTGATCTTCGCCGGTTTTTTGGTCCTCCAATGCCCTCTCAAGGATGATGCGATCAAGTCTGTACGCATGCTCAATGAAAGCAGCCACCGTGTCGTTATGATTACCGGTGATAACCCGTTGACCGCTGTTCATGTCGCACGCAAGGTTGAGATTGTTGACCGTGAGGTCGTTATTCTGGACGCCCCTGAAAATGATAACTCGGGAACGCGACTTGTTTGGCGTACCATTGACGACAAACTTAATACCGATGTTGACCCCACTAAGCCGCTGGACCCGGAGATCATCAAGACCAAGGACATTTGTATCACCGGCTATGCTCTGGCCAAGTTTAAGGGTCAGAAGGCTCTGCCCGATCTTCTTCGCCACACCTGGGTCTATGCCCGTGTATCTCCCAAGCAAAAGGAAGACATTCTGCTTGGTTTGAAGGATGCTGGTTACACTACTCTGATGTGTGGTGATGGCACCAACGACGTGGGCGCTCTTAAGCAGGCCCACATTGGTGTTGCACTTCTCAATGGATCTCCGGATGACCTCACTAGGATTGCCGAGCACTACCGGACCACGAAGATGAAGGAGTTGTATGAGAAGCAGGTTGGCATGATGCAGCGATTCAACCAGCCCAGTCCTCCCGTTCCTGTCCAGATCGCCCACCTGTACCCGCCTGGTCCTAGTAACCCGCACTACCAGAAGGCCATTGAAAGAGAAACTCAGCGCAAGGGCGCTGCTGCGATCGCTGCCGGTAACAAGCAGGCTGAAGAAATCCCGACCATCACCTCGCCCGGTGCTCAAGCCTTGCAACAGTCCAACTTGAACCCTCAGCAGCAGAGACAACAGCAGGCCCAGCAGGCCGCGGCCGGTCTTGCTGACAAGCTCACCTCGTCGATGTTGGAGCAGGAATTGGATGACAGTGAGCCCCCGACCATCAAGTTGGGAGATGCTTCGGTTGCCGCCCCCTTCACCAGTAAATTGGCCAACGTCATTGCTATCCCGAACATTATCCGCCAAGGTCGTTGTACCCTGGTTGCTACGATCCAGATGTACAAGATTCTCGCATTGAACTGTTTGATTAGCGCCTACAGCCTGAGTGTGATCTATCTTGATGGTATCAAGTTTGGTGACGGCCAGGTTACCATCAGTGGTATGCTGATGAGTGTCTGTTTCCTATCTATCTCCCGTGCCAAGGTTCGTTACCCCAATTCTCTTGCTGTGGTCATGTGTGCTAATTCCTTCCCAGTCTGTCGAGGGTCTTTCTAAGGAGCGCCCGCAGCCAAACATCTTCAATGTGTACATCATTGGATCCGTCCTTGGACAATTCGCTATCCACATTGCTACACTCGTCTACCTGTCGAAATATGTCTATAAGATAGAGCCGTATGTTCACATTATCCAGATATCATCATGGAAAGATACTAATATTTTTTTCTTATAGGAGAGACGACAACGTTGATCTCGAGGGTGAATTCGAACCTTCTCTTCTAAACAGCGCCATCTACCTCCTCCAGTTGATCCAGCAAATCTCCACTTTCTCGATCAACTACCAGGGCCGTCCCTTCCGTGAGTCCATTCGTGAGAACAAGGCCATGTACTGGGGTCTTGTCGCTGCCTCGGCCGTCGCCTTCTCCTGCGCTACCGAGTTTGTGCCTGAGATCAACGAGAAGCTTCGCCTGGTGCCATTCAGCAACGAGTTCAAGATCACCTTGACCGTGCTGATGATCTTCGACTACGGCGGTTGCTGGCTCATTGAAAATGTGCTCAAGCATCTATTCAGTGACTTCCGCCCTAAGGATATTGCCGTTCGTCGCCCTGATCAGCTGCAGCGTGAGGCTGAGCGTAAGGCGAAGGAGGAGATTGAAGCTGAGCAGCAGAAAGAGCAGCAGCGGAGGATTTAGATCTTGCTAGAAGGTCAGAAGAGAAGACTGTCATGTACTGTATACATAGAGAGGTGATAATGGATTCATAGAACGTGCATGGATTCTAATACTTGTTTTTGATAAAAATTCCGAACCTGGTCTTCCCAAGGGCCGTCGGCTGCAGGATTGTAAATATAGTAGATCCCAACGGGCCTTCATGTGAACGTGAGCCCATCAGATAAGGAGCTTCCTCTATTTATCCCCTTATTTTTGCTTTTGCTTATTGCAGAAATAATCCAATTGTTGGATCGTGAATGTTGTATTATGATATTCTACGGCAAATCCGTTCGGATTTCACCCCGACGCCCCCACTTGGTATGATCTCATCGCCACGGAGATCACTTGGAGCCCAGCGACCTCGTCTTCGTCTCGCTTCGTGATCCATACTACCTGGGGCAATCATTTCAGCACATATAAATCTTTAAAAATGGCAGCCAAATTGACCCTCCAGTCCACGCATCGAATGCTATCGGGTTATGATATCCCGGTAATTGGATACGGGGTAAGTCCTTTCCTCCAATATTGGGTGGTTTTTCTCCGGAAAATGCGTGATAAAGAGTACCCGAGTCTTTCTATTATTCAATAGACATACGACAATATCCAAGACATAGACTGACATAGCCTCTGTCCTTTGTATAGGTGTATATGATGTGGGCATCGATCTCCCCTGCACTTGGATTGATCTGACAGACAGCAGCAATCCATCTTCTACCGAAAAGGCCGCCTTAGAAGCCCTCAAAGTGGGATTCCGACATGCAAGTACCTTCAATGGCCACTAGGACAGTCTTCTCTCAATCTAATCTAACATGTATATCACCAGGTCGACACGGCGATCATGTATCGCAATGAGAAAGGCTGCGGTCGTGCCATCCAGAGCTCCGGACTCAACCGAAGTGAGATATTCTTGACTACAAAGATCCCACCTGGGTCCATGGGCTATAATCAGACGAAGCGAGCTGTCGACTCCAGTCTACGCGAGGCAGGACAGGAATATTTCGATCTGTAAGACCCTGGTCCAGGAGACCACGACGTCTCGATAATCATCAGATAGTAGCTTACTGGACACTACAGAATCCTTATTCATGCACCATACGGCGGCAAAGAAGCCCGTCTCGGCTCATGGAAGGCTCTTGTCGAAGCTCAGGCCGCGGGCAAGGTGAGATCAATCGGCGTTTCTAACTACGGCATTCACCACCTTGAGGAGTTGGAGCAGCACATCAAGAACGGAGGCGGGGGCGAGATATCTGTGGGCCAGTATGAGCTGCACCCGTGGTTGGACCATTCGGATATCATTGAATGGCTACAAAAACGCAATATCATTGTCGAGGCCTATTCGCCTCTCGCGCATGGAGAGCGACTTGATGAGCCTGACCTGCAGTCTATCGGGAAGAAATATAACAAGTCGCCGGCCCAGGTGATGATCCGATGGAGCTTGCAGAAGGTAAGTGATTAATGTCCCTAGGGCGAGGCAGAAGAGAGTTAGCTTAACCCCCGGTATTCTATACAGGGCCTGCTGCCGCTGCCAAAGTCGGTGACGCCCCAGCGAATACGGGAGAACGCGGAGGTGTTTGATTTCGAACTGTCGGCCGAGGATATGGAATTGCTGAACACGGGCGAGTATAGTCCGACTGACTGGGACCCAACGGTGGACATGGATTAGTTTAGGTGTAGATCGTTGATTGATTGATTAGTCGTGGAGATCCAAACGGAAGTGGTGGATTTGTCAGGCGGAGGGGCCATCGCGGGGTTTTGGCCTGGTTCACCCCGACGGCCTTTCCAATTTCTTTCTCCTTTCCATTCCATCTCACTTCCCTTTACCACTTTACTTTCTCTTCCTCGTAAGATCTCCTCGGAGATCTCGGTCCCTTCGTATCTCGCCTTCTCCACCGATCCTCTGATCGTCGCCATGAAGTTGATCCTCTCCACCTCGTAAGTGGCGGGCAAATGCAAGTAGGACCAAGAGACAGATTGAAAGACTAACTTGACCCCGACAGCAACCTTATGCAGGGTGGCCGGCCATCTGTCATTCGCCAGCCCCTCACGCAAAAATCCAACATCGAGCTGATAAACTCCCTCCGGTCGAATTTCCTCGCGTCGCAGCAGTTCAAATCCAACGGCGCCGAGTCGCACGCGAACGGACACACTTCCAACGGAGACGCGAATGGTTCTAGTAACGGCTCCAACGCCCGTCAGGATCATCGTTCATGGACCGAGGACCGCGATGGCTCTCTTTACATCCCCGCGATCGACTTCTCACAGCCCGGGCTGTCGGAGGAGCGGGATCAATACGATATTACCGTGAAGCTGTTCTATTTACCGGGGATTCCTGCGTCGAGAAGATGTGCACACACTAGGGAGGCGATTGATTTGGTATTGAAGGAGTTACATGTGAAGTCTATCGATCTATTGATCGTCTCGTTCCCTGGTATACTCTTTGACGCAGACGACGACAGCGAGGATGATGATACCGAAGCAAGTACCGGCGAGCCCGATGACTTCGACAGTATGGTTCAGACATGGCGGGTCCTGGAATCGCTGCATGAACAGGGCATGATCGCCCAGCTGGGCGTGGCAGAGTTCGGCAGCGAGCGGTTGGCACGATTCCTGCCTCACACCACCGTCAAGCCCTCTGTCGACCAAATAAACCTCAAGGATTGCTGTGTCGTGCCCAAATCGTTGATTCTATATGCCAAGCAGGAAAAGATCCAACTCCTCACACATAATGACTGTACTGACATCCTCCCTGTCGGGACGACAAGGGAACTTCTGGGCCCTGGCGAGACCGGCGCTGGAATTCTGGCGTCGACGCCAGATGGAAATGACGGAATCCAGGGAGATGTCGAGCCACAGTGGGTGGTGAAGTATACAGCAGTGGTGAAGGATCGTGGGGTGGTTGAGAACAAGGGGTATTTCGCTCTGGCGGATGTCGGCACATGTGTCAAGGACCGGCCGTGAAGAACTCGGTGTGAACCGTGGTCGTTAAAAACATTTATTTCATGATTCAGCGTGGCGTTTGAGGGTCCAGATGAGATCAAATCTATCCATATAGGAGAATGCATCGGTCATTAGGGAGCGACAGGGTTGTGTATAGAAAAAGACAAGTCTTTTTATCCAATCATGCTCCGCTTGCGACCTCTCATTCGCACATCCTCGAGCCTTTTGAGCGTAGAAGTAGCGCCCCGGTGACTCTCACGGTATCCATTCACCAATTCCTCCATAAAAGGCTCTGACCGCGGGTGTGTGCTGCCAATCGCTCGCTCCAACACGTACAAATCCACAGCTCGGTCCTCGTCCTGTGCGCTCTGTGACGCGAGCCCGAAGTCAATTAGGACCACCTCACCCTCCATAGAGACACCCGTTGGACTGGTCTCCACCTCAGCGCTTTGTGGCAAGCGGAGCATGAGGTTACTCGTTGTTAAGTCGCCGTGGATGACACCGGCCTTGTGCAGCCCACCAAGCACCTTGCCAATACGCCGTAAGAAGCCCCTAACGCGGGTTTCCTCCTGCTGCAGCTGTACCGTATCCAGCGACGAAGCATTCTTCTTCATCCAGGCCTCCCATTTTTCCAGGACCACGCGCACGACAGGTCCGTCGATCCACTCCATCATCAGCCAGGCTCCTCCCCACCCGGCTTCATCGCCGCCCTGCCCCTCCCAGTCGAGCGCGAGAACGGCGGGTACACTGACACCTTCACGGACTAATTTGACGAGACAGCGTGCCTCTTGGATTATCCGTTGCCGAGTGAGCCGACGGTCGAGAATTGGGTGTCGGTAGGGCTTTGAAGGGCGGATTTTGAGGGCGGCGGGGATGGAGGGGTCGAGCGAGACGGTCTTGTAGAGATGGGCCTCGGCGCCTTGCGTGAGGAGTTCCGGCGCAGGGCTGGTGTTGGTGAAGGGAGCCGGAAGGGCGGGGGGCTTATACTCGTCGGCCATTGTGGGTGGATTCCACTTGCAGTGGGAGGAATGTGTTGGAAGATGAAAGCTGAGAAGCCGAGCTCGAGGGGGAAAAGTTCCCAGTTGAGTGGGGCTTCTATCAAAATCGGGCATTTATGCCTAGTAGATTGCCACAAACTCTCTATTGATTATTTGGAAATTATTGAAAACTAATCATTTAAACGACGGAAATTGATATAAAGCAGATATTAAAACTTGGTAACAAATCCTAGAAGCTAGTAATTGAGGTCTGTTCAACTTGAACCTCTCGCAGGACATAAATATATGGAATCTGGACTAACCCTAAGTGACAGCCACTCCAATTTATGTCGATGATTGTCCTGCTCCATCTATCCAAGTGGATCGCATAATATCGATGTGTTTGCTTGCTAGCGCTGAAGTTGGATCCATGACGGATAAAATGCTTTTCTGAAACTTTCCACAGTAGGAACGCTTTAATGGTACTTGTTTCGGTCGGAGAGGTCGGTGTTCTCGAGGTAGACTTCGATCTATATTGCAAGTATGTTAGTATTGGGAGCAAGTCGAATCGTCAAAGAGAAGCTTCGTCTTACTTTGTTGGTCATCTTCGAGTCCACATCCTTGCAGCACAGAGAAGCTCCTAAACCTAGGATACCAAAGGCCATGGATACCATAGCAACCACACTAGAGCAAATAAGTCAGAGAATGCATGTGATTATGCGACGATATATCGTCAGGTCGGAAAATACGTACAAGATAGCTTTGCAGTATGCATGGCTAAGAGCAGCCTCGGCGGCAGTCGCAACAGCAGGGCTATACTCCTTCAGAGCAGCAGCCCCCCCAGACACAACGGCCATGAGATCAGCGACCTTAGATTCGTCCAAGCCAGCGGCGATAACTGCACTAGGTATATATTTCGTCATATACTTAGTAAGACTCTTGCTGTAGACAGTCTGATAGATAGAGGTTGCAACTGGAAGGGAAAGTCATTAGCATTCTCAAACTTCAATGCCCACGGAGAGATAAAAAAGGGAAAATAAGAAAGCTTACCTGCGCCAGCTGCGAACCGAATGCAGCCCGAGATACCACCACTGACACCAAGGTTCTTGTGGTCGACCCCCATCTGGGTAATGGCAATGCTCAAATAAAGAGCCCAACCAAAGCCGGTCTGCGAGAGGAAAACAAACGCAATCATGGTGCCCTTGTTGTCAGGTGTCACGATACCCAGCAAACTGCCAAATACAACCATAACAAAGACTGACCCGCTCAATTGCCAGTGCCAATGCCGAAGCTTGCTACCGAAAGTGGACAGCAAGATAGCACCGAAGAAAATTGCAAATCCCTGCGGCAGGGACAAGATAATGGAGTATTTCCAGTCTAAGCCACCATTCGTATAGAACACGGTAATCATCTGAGGCCACAGGATGCTAGAGGAGTAGTAGAACATGTTGACGACACCCAGTGCGATGACGGGTGCAGTGAAGTCGCGGCCCCATGAGCTGGAGAAGACGTAGGACGGGGTCAATGGGTATTTGAGATTGCCAAAAGTTTCATAGAGGGCGAATGCAATGAGAACGGCCGCACCGACGACAAGGGGGGCGACAACATGCGCATCGTTGGAGTCGTAGACGCCAGCCCATACAATGCCCATCAAGAAAGGAACTGCACCCCCAATGAAGAGGAAAGCGCCTATGAAATTGGATTAGTTGAGGTTAAGTGTATGAAAATGGTCTGGTACTTACCAACATAGTCCATGGACTTGAACGCGTCCGCATATGAGACACCGAGACTAGATTAGCTGTTAGCCTTGAATATACCGAGTGCCGGGAAGCAGACACATACGGGTGCTTCGGGGGATGGTAGAGTAGCAACAGGCCGATGAAAGAGAGACCCTGGAAAATAGCCACTCCCCAGAAGTTCCATGTCCAAGTACCAAGCTCATAGGCGTAACGTGCTGTGACTGGCGCAACGATCACGGCAATGTACACTGTGAAATCGGCAATGACCACGCCAATGTGGCGCCACTTATTCGGTAGAAGCTCAGGGAGTGCAAACGCAGCCATCTAGATTCACCAAGAGCTTTTTGTTAGAGCAGAGTCGAGAATCAATGCCGGGCTAAACGATGTGTACCTGACAGTTGGCTGCACCAAATCCAGAGACAGCCAATCCGGCGATTATTTGGTTCGTGTTTTTGGCCGAGGCGACAATAACATGACCAATAAAGCAAACCAAATTACCCAAGACGAGGAACCAGCGTCTTCCCAGAAGATCGGTGTTCGGACCACTGTAAAACGAATAAGAATTGGAACGCAAGGTGGAAGTGTATGTGTCGCATAACGTACAAAATCAAGAAGGCACAGGTAATTGAGATGGTCCACGCCTAATACACATTAGCCATTATACTTGACAGACATTGAGGGGCTTCTTACAGGAACAAACCAGATGTATCCACTGGGATCACCCATGTCCGCCGAAACCAATGTGCCAATGGCGGATACAACGGGGATCGGGAAGAAAGATAGACCATAACCACAGGAGAGAATCTAGATGCACAATTAGCTGGAGTCATGATAAAAAGAAAAGGGAGTTTGTTTGATGCACATACACATGACACGATCCACGTCTTCAGAGTCACGACCGGAGGCGCAGCCGTAGGGTCATTTGAATTTGGAGACGGCGACCCCAGGTCAGAAGAACAAGCCGTGTCCTGCACGGGGTCTTTCTCGCTATCTACCGCCATGATCAATGAAAATTGGAATCAATCCGACGACAAGGCAAGCAGAAGCCTGAAGAAGATTAAAAAATTTAAGAAACTGAAGAGTTGAAGAAGAAGGGGGGGCAACAGAAGTTCCAAATTCTATCCTCTGCAGCTAGCAGCACAGCAGGCCATTAAGCTTACCTGCATTGGTGAGGGGGAAACTGGAACTGGAACTGGGTGGGTTTGGCTTAGTTCCCCCCACGCACATGGCAACCACCATTAGTCCTTCTCTCGACATATGGCTCCTGAATGCCGAGACGCACTGAGACCAGAAAGATTGGGACATTTGCGCCCTGCAGTTCAGTTCATTGCCCGGGCCATTGCCATTGGTCACTGTGGATCAAGAAGAGGCGAGTCCACAATTATCGGCGTTGCAGGATCCCCTGGCTGGTTGGTGGGCGCCATCTCCTGCCTGAGAAAGTAAGGCTAACCTTATGCGCTGATGCCGATCGGCATTTTTTTTCTTGTGAAATTGATTGAAAATGATTCAGGTTCTAACTCCGCGCTAGTAATCTTGAGTCGGGAGAGGCTCGGAGATGCGCAATGCAATTCAAAGCCGAGCGGACCCCTGTCAGGATTACTTTATGCTACTGTCCGTTTTGTGGGTAATCCAAAAACTAACCACAAGGCTTACTTTTTGAATGCCAGGGAACAATCTTTGACACCACTCGCTTTTTCAAACCAAGCGCTTACAGCATACCTTCAATATGGGCTCGCATGTAGAAGACCGTGTTGCCATTGTTGTCGGTGCCACTGTTAGTACTTCAAAAGCGCGGGGCTGTGTTGAGCTGTCACTGACCAGTAATACTTGCAGTCTGGCATGGGAATTGATATTGCCCGGGATCTTGTTACACGAGGATGGAAAGTTGCTTGTGTAGGCCGACGTCGTGAAGCTGGGGAAGCTCTTCTCAAGACTCTCCCTGGTGACAACGCTCGATTTTTCCCCGCCGATGTATCCAAATACGATGAGTATGCGAGTGTCTTTCGGGAGGTTCGCAAGCTATGGGGTCGCATTGATGCTCTATGTGCCAATTCGGGCATTGTCGACACCTCATCCATCTATATATACGACTGGAAGAACAAGAGCGTTGATGAGGTTCCTCCAGCCCCCGAGTTGGATGTTGTCGATATCAACTATAAAGGAGTTGTGTATGGCACTCAACTGGCGACTCACTTCATGAGGCATAACCCTCAACCCGGAGGACGCATTGTGATCACCGGAAGCATTGGGGCTGTCTTTCCCCACGAAGCCTACCCTGTATACTGCGGCACTAAGGCGGCAGTCAACCATTTTGTGCGCGGCGTGGCCCCGTTACTGAAGCAAAAGGAGAACATTTTGATCAATGTTGTCATGCCGGGAATTGTGTCGACACCTATCGTCCCTCCAGAAATGATTGCAGCTGTCACTCCCGAATGGTGAGTATACTGTGTGCCGACCTTGGGGTAACGACAAGATGCTAATACGCAGCCTATTCAGTCTCACCCCCGTCGAGACCATTCTGAAGGCCTATCAAGTCTTTCTCGAAGATACCACAGGAATGGCTGGTGAAATCCTCGAGTGCTCGGCGAACAAGCTGATCTACTACCAGATGCCCGAATATGGCAATGGGCATGTTACCAAGCGGGCCATCACGGTCTGGGAGCCATTATTCCGCATGATGCACGGCGAAGACTCGCAGCTGCCGGATGCTATTCCCTGAAACAAACAAAAATACCAACGGAATAGCGCAACGAGTGAGGGCTAGGAACTACCAACCTTGAGAAGCCCTAATGACCTTGGCACGCATGAAGCGGGCCCATCAGGGGCATCAGGATGGACGATCGCTGGAGCTGGAACATCTTGTCGAAAATGTCACCCGTCAAACTGAGTTTTCTTTTGAGTTTTCTTCGAAGTTTCTGTCAATCATGTCAGCCTTTTAGCCTCGTAAACTTTTGACCCCCAACAAGCTAGATGGGTCAATCCTGCGGAATGTGGCCGAAGCAGCCTTTGACTCCCCACGGGAGTCTCAGGCGTTCAGGCGTTCACCCGCGTGGGTCTTTTAACGGTGCCTCATAATTGTGCGATGAATCCACCGCACTGTTCCTCGTGCATCTGGTGGCGTGATCTATCCAAGACGCCACGTTCCGTGCTGGGTCGATCGCAGCTCACATCTTCGTGGGACGTTGACAGGTGTCGAAATTTTGGAACTGTCGATCGCGGGACGGCGTGGCCCGCTGGACGGCACGAAGCCATTAGCCAGCCGTGGTGGAGCTTAACCGTTGACAGGTCAATCCTTCGCGTTCTTTAGTGCCAGCTAGTGTTATAAGTAGTCTTCCTTTTGCTGAGTTTCGGTGTAATTTCCTCTCTAGTCTCTGCGCCGGCGATCCCTGATTCTGCATCTACGCATATGTAGTAGATTATTGCCTACTGCATTATTCCTAGTACTTACTTATGTGCATTCGTCCTATAAAAACCTGAAATTGATTCTGGATGTATCTACTGTATCTACTTCAGATGACGTGCCTGAAAAGCAGACTCGGACCATAGTAAAAAAAAAACAAAGAAAAAACAAAAAAAACAAAAAACAAAAAAAAACAAAAACATGTATTGTCCGAATATTTCCCGAGGAAGGCAGACGTCTACTTGGTTAAGATAGCCCCCACTTGGTTTTCAAGGACTGTCGCGGCCATCACCTCGCGCATACCATCGTCGCAAAACTCATGCTGTTCACGAAAATACACTCCACTATCAGAGATCTCCACTGCCTGCCCGAAAAGTCTTTCTGTGGGTAAGTGAGTGCCTCGGGTATCGGTCAACCCCTGACCCGCTGGTTCGCTTTCGCCTGCAAGCTGCATCACCACTCGGACCACGGACTCCATTTCTGTGAATCGGTGCTGTGGGAATGCGTTCCATCCATTCTGATCCACTAGGTTGGTGCGTACGATCCCGGGGCAGATGGCGTTGGCCCGGACACCACTCGCTTTGAAATGCTGGGCGATCGAACGCATAAAACCGACCACGCCGACTATTCCAGATGTTAGTATACAAACTGATACGGTGACACACGAGTCGAGTGAGAGTTCGAGGGGTGGCAAACTTACATTTCGCCGAAGAGTACAATGGGGAATAAAATGACGGATACAATCCGCCGCAGCTAGCGGTCATGACAATACTCGAATTATTGCCCTGATCCGGCGATGCACGGAAATAATGCTGCGCTAAATAGGTCGAAAGGATCATACCTTTCAAGTCGGCATCAATTGATAGCAGGTCAGGCTCCGGCGGCGGGGTCACAGTTTTGTCTGTACCAATGGGATGGGGCTCGTAGAAATTAGAACGCTCGATAACGCCGGCATTGGCAAACACAAAATCCAGTCTTTTGCGAGCCTCGAAGCATTTCTGGAAAGCTTCACTCAAGACCTTGTATTTTGTGACGTCTGCGTAGTGAAAGGTCGTGTGGGCAAGAGACTCGGCAGTTTGCACTCCGCGCTCCGAGTTGATGTCAAGGATGTGAATTTCCCAATCGGGCCGTGCAGAGAAAGCTGTGGCAACTGCCAGGCCCATTCCACTGGCTGGGGTTCAGAAAAGCCATCATTGTTAGTCTATGGGCGGAATTTGATGTATCATCTTGACTCGGGGTAATTCAACGCACCTCCGCCTGTGATCAAAGCAACTTTTGGCGTCATTGTCAACGTGATTTAAAAGTACCTGCGGGGTTTCGATTGCTGTGACAGCGTAGATAATCTCTTGTGAACATGAGGCTTTATGTATATGCAAAGTAACGGTCCGCTTCGCTCTGTAACTCGTAGCACAGATAGCAGCGTAACGGTCTCTTGCCACGTTTTGACAATCAAGGTACTTTCTCCGTAGTTCATTTCAGAGACCCATCACTCGCCCTCGCCTCTAATCGGTCAACAATCGGACCATGCTTGCATTCCATCTCCACTAAGTCTCCAAATCCTTCGCCATGTCTCCACAACACGAATTATGTGACTAACAGTCGCCAAAGCTAGTTGATTCGGGACTTGAAACCTCGCAAGGACTATCTATACTCGAACAAGTAAGTGACAGTCCTCAGTGGCTTGAGAGCTCCACCGGGGTAGATTCTGTGTACACCCGGGGCCTATAATCTGTCGAAGGATTTTCCGTTCAAGTGGGGGGCCTCTGAACCTAGATTCTGGATTGTCGACGAACTACAGAGTACATACCAGCTTTATGCTCTTTCCCCCGAAAGGCGTACTTTATGAAAGTGGAGTTCAACGTGATGGAATGGCCTGAGACAATCCCAATCTACCGGTTCAGATGCCAAGAGTCCATTTGTCCACAAAATCTAACCCATGAAGATCTTGGGCAGACCTGAAGACTCCTGTCAGAACTAAAGAAATCATACGAAGGGGGCCGGCACTTTTCTTCCTTCGATTTGCAGTACTAGTTTCCTTGTTTGGCAGTACCTGTCACCGTCAAATATCCTTTTTCCTTAGGAAAAGAATGGCGGCAGGGAGATAGCGCGAACATTTACAAAAATATCGCGCTCTATAGGCTAGAAATACCAATTTTTTTTCGGCACTGGAGAGAGGAAAAGGAAAACCGAGGGCTCTGGAAGGATGAGAAGGTCTAGAAACTACTAAGATCGGCGAACTCGCTGCGAATAAGCGGAGTACGTGATAATTATTTTGGCAGCCCGTTTTGAAAGCCTTGATCACACAGCCCGAATATAATACCTGGGGTGTCCTATTTCTTCCTTGCAGCGCCACCCGCTTTTAATCACCGGCCGTACCCCCGTGTGTCAGGCTCTTCCCTCTGGCAACCCCGGCCATTCTATGAAGGGGCTGAAGACCTTGCCCTTTGAATTTATTCACCATGGCGGAGAATTTGAATGCTGAAACATTCAGTGAATATGCAATTGGAATATGCTTTCTGCTTCTGCGGCTGGTTGCTCGGCTGAGCATGGGAGGAATTCGTGGCTTGCGCCTAGATGATGCCTTTGCAGTGTTGGCTATGGTATGATCAATTGATTCCGACTGACTGGTTTATGGCTGAAAATTATAAATCTATAGATATTTTTTACGATGCAAACAGTCAATATTTATGAGATGGGTGAGCCATTGGAAAACGTTGAACCTCTTGATTCCTATCTAACTTTACTACAGGGCTGCTGGGAAGCAACATCGGGCTGAATGAAAAGACTGCGATGCTTGTCCCCACGAGTCAAATGTCGAATATGATTCTAGGATCAAAGCTGGCCTTCATGAACTGGATCTGGTATATGTGCTATATTTGGTGCCTGAAAGGAGTTCTTCTCTGCCTTTATTGGAAGCTCACGTATGTCCATGTGCTGGATTTGTATTGCCGCAACGCTAACAATGTCGCATTAATAACAGAGCAGGAACATGGCATCAAAACCTGGTTGTTGGAACCTCGGTCTTCTGTGTTGTGACTTGGCTTGTATGCGTCTTAACGCATGTCTGCCTTTGCACACCCATCTATCGTAACTGGCAGATTCAACCCTATCCAGGAGGTAAGAGTGTTTGTTCCCTTGGTGTCTGTTGTCTAGCATTAACGTGTTTACCAACAACTATAGATTATTGCACACTCCGCCAGCCACTCTACATTGAAATCGCCGTCCTCAACGTTTTGTATGTCACCCAATGGACTATTAATTTGCAGCCCTAAGGAGTCATTCTGACAAATTCCATCTATAGATCCGACATTTGCATCCTCATCATTCCTATTCCAATTCTCGCAAAACTTCAAGTTCCCCTTCAGCGCAAGATTGTTTTGGCAGTGATGTTTTCTTCTGGTATATTCATCATGATTTGCACCATCCTCCGCGCATATTACTCCCTCGCCAGTATCACAAGTCTCCCCATCGCTCTCGGCTGGGCCGACCGCGAATGCTTCGTCGCCGCAATTGTCGCCTCGCTACCAGGAATCAAGCCTTTATTCCGGAACACCCGCTTGCTGGGCTCAACAAATCGCAAACAACAGAGTAACCCTTATTACAACAGCGAGGGATACAACAACTTTGGCTCCAAGGCGTCAGGAAATACGAAGACATTCATTTCCTCGAGACGCAGCGGAAGTCATGCACGGCATTTTGAGCTTGACAGTGTCTTGCAAACGAAGAATGATGACGGCCGTATCTCGTCAGGCAATAGCGAGGAATATATACTCGAGAGCGCGAAGAACCCAAGGCCATCTATTACAGCAGCAAGCGTCCAGCAGAATGACCTGGCTATCCATGTGACAACAGAATATAGTCTTGAGTCGGAGCAGGGTGCCAAAGGCAATCCTTTCACGCCTTCTGCTATCTAGCAACATACAAAAGAGACCAATCTTTTCTTTGCAATCGTCTATTCTTTACTTTCTATTAGGATCAGGAATTGATCACCACGAGATCCGCATCCGATACCCGAGCCCTTTTGAATTCCAAATACAAATTATTACGAATCATCATATTATTCCCACAAAACAGAAACTCATGGTATTCAATCGCTAATCTAGATTGGCCTTTTAATTTTGCTCACCCTCCGATCTCCATTAGTGGAGGGAGATCTGCGGGTCGATCTCCAAAAAGCCGACCGCAACACACTCGGCTAACCTAGGCTAGTGGATCTTTTTATTTAATTTGTGCAATTTATGATCCGACGTATAGGCCGCTGCCTTCACGTCTTGAACTGTTGGTTTGTTGATTATTGTGGCTTGAAATTATCCAAAGGAATCGTCTTGCGTGGTTTTGGCCCCAAACACCCCTGGGCACCATAAAATTCCGAATCTTCCCTTTCCCGGGCGCAAATTGCCTTCTTCACTAGTTCAACGCAGACAGGCAACTTTATCTTGAATATCTATCTTGATGGGCGCCTCAGAACCATCGGCCACGACGACGGCTATCGACGGGCCTGAGTTCCGACCAAGCGGTCGATTTTGGGCAGCTTTCGGCAGTCTTTTGGTCGTGATCCTAGCCGCTGCGCTCGACGCCACATCATTGTCGACAGCCCTTCCAGTGAGTGAAGATTGGGCCAAATCTATGCTACTTGAGGGAATTTTGCTCTGACTGAACCTCCAGATAATCTCCCGTGAGCTTGGTGGCACTGCGATCCAAGCCTTCTGGGCCGGTACTTCATTCTTGCTTACCAGCACGGTCTTCCAACTGACACTCGGATCACTATCTCAAACTTTCGGGCGCAAATATCTCATCATCCTTGCATTGGTCCTATTCACCGTCGGATCTATTGTTGCTGCTGTTTCTCATAACTTCACCACTCTTCTCATCGGCCGTAGCATTCAAGGCGCCGGCGGCGGAGGAATCCTCAGCTTGACAGAGGTTGTCATTACGGACCTTGTTCCGCTTCGCCAGCGTGGAACTTACTTCGGATATGGAGGTGCTGTTTGGGCGCTTGGGTCTGTCACGGGTCCTGTCATGGGCGGTGCCTTGGCTGAGGCTGCATCCTGGAGATGGATATTTTGGATCAATCTTCCTATCTGTGGAATTGGCTTCGTGTTGATCATGGCATTTTTGAATCTGAAACCAGTTCCTGGATCCTTTTTCCCAAAGCTAGCCACTGTTGATTGGATGGGTGCGTTTTTGCTTACAGCTTCTGCCACCAGTCTACTACTTGCTCTTTCCTGGGGCAATGTCATGTACCCATGGTCCTCATGGCGCACTATTGTGCCACTTCTTTTAGGCGTGGTCGGCATGGCTATTCTTGTGATCTACGAGGCCTATGTGCCGCGTGACCCAATAGTTCGTCTTTCTATTTTCAAAGAGAAGACGGCCTTGGTCACCTACCTGGGAACCTGTTTCCACGGTATTGTTCTCTGGTGCCTTCTCTACTATCTGCCTCTATACTACGAGTGCGTCAAAGGATACAGTCCTATCATTTCCGGCGTGAGTGTGTTCCCGGAGACATTTACCGTGGCTCCAGCCTCAATCGTCGTCGGCGTTTTGGTCTCAAAATGGGGTCGCTTTCGATGGGCAATATGGGCCGGATGGTTCCTGAGTACCCTGGGCTTGGGTCTTATGTATCTGTTGGGCCCTGATACCTCAATTCCAGTTTGGGTCTTCCTGAACCTTGTACCTGGTCTAGGACTCGGGATGCTCTACAATAGCCAAGGGTACGCAACGCAAGCCGCGGCTGACGAACAAGACTCAGCCCATGCAGCGACGATGTATACCTTCTCTCGGTCATTTGGACAGAGTATCGGAGTGGCAGTGGGTGGTGCTATCTTCCAGTCCCAATTCGCTGTCAATCTCCGATCTTACCCACAATTGGCTTCGGAAGCCACCAAACTCTCACAAGAGGCCAGCTCCCTGGTGGAGATTGTGAAATCCATGCAGCCGAGCTCACCGAGGCGAATAATGATTATTGAGGCATATGCGGACAGTTTGAAAGTGGTGTGGGCCACCATGGCCGGCCTATCTTTTGTTGCACTTCTTCTCAGTCTGTTCACGCGGAGCTTGAATGTCAACCGTATGCTCGAGTCAGAGCAACAGCTGCAGGGAAAAAGTGAAGACACTGATTGAAATACTTCAATCGGAATTCTCTTTCTTTCTCAGCTAAGAACCCGGGTCATATTAATACCGGGATGTACCACGAATCCCATTGTTGACACTCTATGTCTAAACTTAATACTTAATCTAATAATTAATGCATTTGTATTTATAGCTCAACTTGATCCACTCGCAGCCCATGAAATGGATAAATATCGGCTCAGACCTTGCCTAATTGAGCTCCTCAAAGCTGACAGTGGTGTCGAAGAGACTATTGAAGGCATCACTTTCGAATAGAATGGGGAGGAATATGAGCTGCGGGAGGGAACATTTGGCCTTGAACAATTGAAAAGGGAAAAGGGGACTAGAGGATTCAAAGCTGAAATAACGGAAGATCAAGGCTTCCAGTAATTAAATTGCTCTCCGAAATGCGATATAATGAAGAATAGGGAAGAAGATCGAGAAGTATAGATGATCGGCTTTTACATGGAGCCCTGGGATATCCCCGACAGGCCTGCCCTTGCACAGCCTCAACTGGGACTATACGGGAATATACGAGAGCGTGAGACAACGGTGCTAGGCAGAACTTTTGTTAGTGGACTGCTGCAAGAATGGGGCGGTTTATAAATTAGTTCGCTCCTCTGTCAAACACTTATTTATGTTGGCCGTTCCGTGGTTAGCAACAACCCTCCTTCACCTTCAACTTATCCCCGGCCTTCTATGACAGCATGGCTATTCCAACCAGCTCACCACCTGCCACCTGCTGCTGTGCGACTCTGTCACACCGACTCGAAGATTCCAAGTATTTCTCTCTCGTACATACTTCCTTCTGGTTGCCTCTGCCTCGTTCGCCCGGCCGTGTGGAACCGCAGGAAGAGAGACAACCATGGAAGTTCCCCGCCAAAACAAACGTCTAAAATGATGGACAAATACAAGACCTCTTCGAGAACGCTTCAAATTATTCTCCAGTCGCTCAAATCCAAACGAAATCGCACAAACACGCCATTTCAGCGCGGGCCGTCTCCCCCCACCAAACCCCGCCATTCGCGCGCGACCACGTCAAGACGCCAGACGCACGACGCAAGGTAGACAGAGCCGCATCGCACGTGAGGCGTGGTTTACTTTCCCATCGTGGTCTCGTATTCCTCCCTCTTCAATTCCACGTATGGACCCATGGATCTGCGCGCATCTGCCACCGAGGCCGAGGATGTGGCGGCCAACTTCAGGCTCTTCCGTGCCCCTCTTCCCGAGCACGAGGCTGAGATTACCGACCTCATCGCCGACCTGTATACCATCAGCTCCTCGCTGCGCAGACTCGATGCGCTGGCTAAGGATCCGGCTCGAATCCGCAATTGGCGCATCGTCCAGCGGGATGTCGCCTTGCTCCAGTCGACCTTGAAGTATACCATCGAAGACCTTCTCGGCTTCTTTCATCGTCTCGGCGGCGCTGCCCCGCCAGAAAGATACAGAGATGCATGGCGTACCATGGAGTTTTTCTTCTGGGAGGAGTCCAAGTCTTCCCTTCGAATGCGACTAGCCAGGTTTAGGGCCTTTCTCGGTGAACTGAATGATGTGATGCAGAAGTAGGCCGCCACCTGCTCTTCCCCCGAAACCGAGATGAAATGCATACAGACTAACATTTGCTTGACGAATTCAGTAAAGCCCAGGATTTCCCTCTCCTGGATGCCCACCGTGACGGCCTGAAGATATTGGCGGCTACACAGGAACGCCAACGAGTCTCTGATCGATTTGGGCGCATGTCTCTAGGTCGCAGCCCCCCTTCCACTGGCAGTGGCAGTGGCCAGAGTACTGCGCCCAGCAGTCCTGTCAGTGATCGTCGACCTCGACGTGGCTCCTTCGAGCGCACTCGCCCGGCGCATCTATCCCCCCAATCTCCTCTATCGCCCGCTTCTGGTGGCTTCGATATACCTATTCCGCCAGTGGCCCCGGAGGCCCCGAGCTCGCCGCTCACAGGATCAGTATCTGCTACCACCAACACCAGCCAATCTATTCGTTCTGATACCATACAAAATCACTGGATAAAAGAAGCATTTAATGTCTTCAACGCAAAAACGCAACTTCCGTTTTACAATCAACAGTCAGCAATTAATTGACCTGGTTTTCCAATCACACCGCTGACTCTTGGGATAGAATAGGATGCTTCGGTAAACCTTCACCTGGAATCAAGAAGGAGCTTCTAGAAGATGGATTTGAGCGACTGTTACGCCTGTAAGCCAGACTATTGTTTTTTGATTGCATGATTGCTGACAAAATAAACCAGGGACTTTGACGACGGTTCCGACATGACCGTATACTTCTATCTGCGGGAGACAGACAACCGAACCCGCATTATAATAAGGATTCGACACGAACACGGGAACGAATATTATTGTATGCCTCTCAATCTGTTAGAAATCATCAGATCAGGCTCGTCCCTCCAGCTTTGCCGAAGACGTAACTCTGGGAGAGAGCTTCATTCGTGGGCTTCTCTGAGCTTCGACACACTCGAATGTACGTGCATTTTTTATAAGACAAGCAAGTGAATAGGGGCGATTGCTAACCACTAACTATCAGCAATGGTGGAATTTTTCTGTACATTTCTGGCGCTCCGTTCTCAGGATACAGCTCGGCCAGTCACAGGCATCCGCGACTATGAGCTAGAAGGGGAAGAGCAGATCTATGGCGGGTGAGCTTGAACAGACTACAGCATTTATTTCTGCAATGCTAATGATAGCCAGCCAAATATTGGATGATGGCCGCAGACACGCTTTACGCGTTTATCAGGATCAAAAGACGAAGGCTGTCCGATTTCAGTCGTCTATTCTCAAAGGGGAGAGAGACAAGTAAGCTGCTTTCCCGCCAATATTTGTTAGTCTTTTCTGATTGGGATTGATAAATCAGAGCCCCCGTTTGGACTGCCTTTGTTACCTCCAAAATTGGTCGACGCGGCTGGCTTCAGACTCTCGATTCAAGAACTATACTTGTTCGTGATCTGAAACCGATGGTCCTGTTGTCTGCCGACGAATACACACTACCTCAAGTGGCGTCCGGAGAACATGTGCTGAGGTTCAGGACTGTTGAAGGTAAGCCATAAATTGAGCCTTGATGGAAAGACGCTAACCAGGCATCCTTTATTTATAGATGCCGAGACCTTTCTCGAGAGTATAGGCGAGCTCGTCGAGAATAACAGCTCCGGGGTACGCTATGTCTAAGCACGCGGCTTACTGGGCCGATTGATGTAGCCGCCTCTTGCTCCGTTATCTGATGGGGTATGTCACTGAGATGGACCAGAGATGATCTGAGGGAATTGACATAATGATTGATGAATTATGCTGGATGACTTTCATGACCAAGACTAAAAAGTGAGATTGGTGGGGTTATTTTTAGCGAAGCCATTCATAGTGTTATGTTTGCGACATGTTTTCTAAGCCACTGGAATTCGGCTAAAGCAACCGGCTCAGGAAATATGCTTGCCGGTTATGATATTCGATACCATTTTTGGCCAATCTGCTTACAGTATTTCCGGAAATCGGTGTCACCCTCTTTCATTGTTCCCCTGAACCATGAATGCCAAGATACACTAGACCTTATTAAACAGTAAATAAAAATAGTAATTTTCCGGTTTTTTACAAATATAGTCACTTACAGAGTCAAGTTACCAACTCTACATATAGATCGACATATCATCTAGTCCACTTTCATCTCCTATTTTAAGTGCCTACCCCTACACCTACCGTTACTGCTGAATATATGGGCCCGGCTTCTAAGCAAACTGATCCAATTAATATTCCTGGACTTCTCGATATAGCCGTCAAAGAATAGGCTACCTAGCATCAGTCAAGGGTGCGTAGTGAGGCCTTCAGGGGAAATATTGAGGGGGAAATATTCAGAAAGCCCGCGATATGGCCCTTCAAAATTGTCTAGACCTCAAGCAAATCCACGAAGAGTAAGATCCGGATTTTTTGTCAAAAACGGCGTCAAAGTAGGAGCTGCCCCGATGTTTGTTAGCGATATTGCCCATTGGGTGACGCGAAATCGCGATACGATTGGAGTTGAAGAATAATCGTAACATATTCAGGCGCTATATAGTAATTAAGACCTTATACATAAATCTGCTGTCCTTTTACCCGAAGGTAAAGCTACTTGGGAAATGTCAAGGTTTAGTCAGGTCATTTGGCATCGGAATCGAACGAAAATATGACATATGAAACACTTTCCGCATTATGTCTAACACAAGATTGTCATTTACAAACCTGTCCCTAACATGCAACTATACCACGTCTCCTGCCCGGTGGGCGTTCTTATCTCGCTTTGCTTGGCTCAATCTCTTGCACCTGGTGTCTCGCTGGGGCGCGTCAAGAACTTTTGCGCGCGAATCTTTCCGTCTTTAAGACCCTTTAGGCCTTCAGACAATCCCTTGAGACCGTTTTTGCCTATAGTGTAAGGATGGCCTGTGAGCCAACCCTCGCGCAGACCCCGGGCAAACGCTGCACCCCATGCCACGCCAATGAGCTTGTCGTTCTCATTCTCGTAATGAACCTGACCGACCATGGAGAAGACAATATCAACACTCGGGTCAGAGTCCTCGACCTCGGTTTCATAAAGATGTTAGTCACCTTTGGCCTCCGGCCAGTAGCATCCGGCGGGCCAGCAATGACCTTAGTGACGAGCCTGACCGTGTTATCTTCGGAAACGGTATCAAAGGCCTTCCAGCAGCGGCCGTCGGGAGCACCTCCCTTCTTGACAGCCTCCTGGATCGCTTTGATCAGCTCCTCCTCAGTAGGATAAGCGGTATAGTCGACGATGACGTCTCCTTTGCTCTCATCAAGGAAGGGCTTGATAAATTCGCTCCGTTTGCTGCCAACCGTAATGATAGGATGGATATTGGCGGCCGCTGCAAGCTTGATAGCGAAAGCTCCTGTGGCAGTACTAGCTCCATAAATGAGGAGAGGACGCTTAATACCCTCCTTGCCCGCGGCCTTGGAGAGTGGCGACCAGGGCTCCGGGAACTCGAGCTCCTGAAAGAGTGCACAGACGGATGTATAGGCGGCCAGAGGAATTGTGGCAGCCTCCTCGAAGGTTGTTAAGTCGGGAATGTGGAAGGTAGTGTAGTAGGGTGCAATGGCGTACTCGGCGAAGGCCCCATGCGTGGTGATCATCTCGTGGAATGCGGCCACGCGGTCCCCTTTGTTAAATCCGACGACATCCTCTCCCACGGCTTCTACGGTACCGGCGATATCGTCACCAGTGTTCATAACAGTACCGCGGAAGATGGGGAGCTTCCAATCCTTCGGGTTGGAACCTTTCAATAATTTGCGTTAGCTGCCGATCAGAAACTCGGGACCGTGACGCATATACGCCGTCCATGTAGAGATGAATGGTCTAGTGGTACAGATTGACCACTGCAGGTTCTCTAAAATCTAGCACCTACCTGCGACGATAACCTTGATCAACACATGGCCAGGCCCCGGCTTTGGGATAGGAGAATCGACGATGTCGACTGATGTGTCCTTCCTAACAATCGCTTCCTTCATGATGAGATAGCCGAGGTTCCTTCGTACGCTTTCAGGTGGTGGGCTCGACTATGAGACAAGACGCAAATAGTCATGGGGATAGGGTCCAGTGTATAAGACCAGCGTGGCTACTGTGGTATTTATATAATCTGCAGAATACTGTGACCAACTAATGACAGCATAAGAGGCTGATAAATTTGTTCAGGATAATAACAAGCTAATTATTAATCGTTGAATCATCCTAAAATTCGATTTCCGCTTGGGGAATCTTAGAAGCCCTCTTATGCCCCACCTAAAAATAACGAAGTACCTTCCCGTCGCCCACATAATCCTTGGTAATTAGATGGTGCCCTTTTTCCTAGTTGTGTGGATTCTTATCTCTTATGAATGTCATATTTGTCTGAGTACAATTGTGCAAGCTAAAGCCTTTCTCTTTATTTCTTTCTTGATATTAATCACGCTTTACATTTGACATCTTTTGTCTCCAGCCGATATAGCCCTTGAGAAAAGAACGGGCGCTGCGATTGACGTAACGAATACTAACACGAATCTCTAAAAAGAAAATTTGGAACGGCTACTGACATATCTCCATCAGCACTGTTTGGTATCATTTGAGTTTTGGTGGGATGCCGGTGGGATGCCAGCGAGCGACAGGTGAGCGGCCGGCAGTGTATGCTTACAGGTAATAAACACTTCCCCCGCTAATATGGTAATCCAGTAATGTACTGTACATCCGAAAAACAGATGAGGCTGGAATAGCCTCTCCGAAAGTACGAAGTTTAGCGTATATTGGCATTTAGGGTTCGGGGAAAAAATGAAAGAGTGCGAGGGGTGACACCGATTTCCGGAAATACTGTACTTGTTGTATGGATACCGCTTCTTTGTCTTGATCTTCTGTCTACGGTGCCACATGCAATTCAAAACAGAAACAAAAACTTTTGCATTGATCGCTGTCACGATGGACGGGTGGAATTGACATCACCCTAGGGTATCTAGAATATGGCTTAACAAATACAAAGACATTCCACTACACAAGAGATGAGTGGGAGGGACCAGCGATAGGTCCTTTCTCTAGTTCGTTCATGAACTTTTCCGTCAGCCGTCTTGCTCGCAGCTGTTCTATCTCGCGCCGTCGTTCGGCCATTTTAGCTTGGTGAATCGCAGCTCGCTCCCTGACCCTCTCACGCTCTTGCAGGGTCTCCTGCCGTGCTCCTTTCAACTCCTCCATCTGTTTCTTGCGGGTCTCCTCATCCCGCGAGAAGGCGTAGAAGCCGGTACCTCGATTGCGCACTTCGCCGTCAGCGTCATAATGCACCTGTTCCGGAGGCGTAGCAGATCGATCTCGTCGAGATGCAAGACGAGCCATTTGGGCCGCGATGTTCGTCTCGGGGTCGAAGGCCTGGGATTGGACAGTTTCTCCGTAAATCAGATTATCTGGGCGATTGGGACGCCATCGTTCCTTTTCTTCATCCCCTCGGGCTTCCGCCTCCTTTGCGCGGGCGGCCTGGGCAGCTTCGGATTTCGTGCCGCGTCGGGAACGGCCAAACTCGTCTTCGTAGGATACAATAGAAGCATTGTCGTCGTCTTCGTCGCTCTCACTGTTTGAGCCCTCAGCTCCATCTTTCTTTTTGTTTTGCTCGTTCGCCCACTTGCGATCGAAGTCGACGAGGCCTTCCTTCTCTCTGCGCCGAAGTCGTGCCAGGTATTCATCAGAGTTGGAAGTGGGTCCTGTTCCATCCTCATCGCTGCTGTCGCCGGCCAGGTATGTCCCCTTCTTCATATCATTGTACATGCGCACTTTCTTCTCCATCTTCTGCTTGGATCGATTCAGGGTGGAGTCATCGATACTGCCAATGTCCTTGCTGGAAAGGTGGACTTGTTTTGAGACATGGTGGTCGGTGTCTTCGAGATCCGCCGCAGCGCGCTTTTCGGCGCCTTTGTTCTGCTTGCCGAAAAGGTCAGATTTGGGCTGTCGGGTCCGGCGAGCTCGGTCGTGAGATGTCGATCCGGAGGCGTTCGCGATTAGGGAAGACATTTGGCTGGCGAACGAGAGCCCGGAGACCGAAGAGAGCTCATTGTCGCTCTTCTTTTTCGGCTGGGGTTGCCCGTAGAGGTTGGTCTGATCTCCCCCCATGCTTCCGGCAGGAAATTGCGGTCGAAATGGCCGACAACACGGTGATGTTGCGTTCAAGATCATGGGATGGCCCCGAAGAGCCCAGGTCAAATCCCCCAGGTTGCCGGGCGGTGATGATAAGGCGATAAGGCTAAACTTCCTAAGGTTTCCAAGGCTTCCAAAACTAGTAATAAATGGACACCCTATTACCCAATATAGTATTTATAGTGCTGTATATATTCTACGCAGCAATGAGTGTCAAACAGGCTAGGTAAGACAGTGACCAGTCCTTACTGTATACGGAAGGGTATGTATCATCTCATCTTCATCTGGCATGAAATAACGTTGTAAGAACCGGTCATGTGACATATTATGAGTCAGCAGGTGCCCCGCGGCCGCCCCACCAGCGACATCGCAGTACTTTTTGACTCGTTGCTGCTTGCTTTCTGGATTATCCGGTTGATTGAATTCCAGATCTTGCTTGAATCAACTCTTCGTTCACATCTGATACGATCAATTGAACATATCACTCTAATTCCACCCAATTGGCCTCTATCATGTCTCCAAACCCTATCTATCTCGGCGTTGTTGGTAAGAAGCTCATCTGTCTTCAATATGATCACCGAGATCCCAGGTTTACTGATAACTTCGCTCAGGTGTCGGTGGTGTTGGAACTGCTTTCCTCTCCCAGCTCGCCCGTTTCCCCAACCCTCCTAAGCTCGTCCTTCTTGCTCGTTCCTCCCAGACGCTCCTCGCTCCGACACCGGCCTACTCGGCCATCCCCGCGGCCGACTGGGCTACCGCCGCTGCCACGCCCTCCGTGACCAAGACTGGTGCTCTTCCCGCGGAGGAGATTGCCACATACCTTGCCTCTGCTCCCGGCCGTGCTATCCTGGTTGATAACACCTCCGACATCAACCTCGCCAAGTCCTACCCCACATTCCTGAAGAAGGGTATCTCGGTCGTGACCCCCAACAAGAAGGGCTTCTCGGACGACTTGTCTCTGTGGAAGGATATTTTCTCCTCCGCCGCGGAGGGTAAGGCCCATGTCTACCATGAGAGCACCGTCGGTGCCGGCCTGCCTGTCCTTTCTACCCTGAAGGACCTCGTTTCGACCGGTGATGAGGTTACCCGCATTGAGGGTGTCTTCTCGGGTACCCTGTCCTTCTTGTTCAACACCTTCGCCCCTGCATCCGGCTCTTCCAATGCTCAATGGAGTGCTGTTGTTGCCCAGGCCAAGGAGCTCGGATACACTGAGCCCGACCCCCGCGATGACCTTAACGGTATGGACGTTGCCCGCAAGCTGACCATCCTAGCCCGCTTGGCTGGTCTGGAGGTTTCTCGCCCCGACTCCTTCCCTATCGAGTCTCTCATCCCGGAAGCGCTGGCTTCGCTGCCCTCTTCTGCCGACGGTATCACCCAGTTCATGGCCCGTCTTCCCGAGTTTGATTCCCAGATGGCCAACATCAAGGACTCCGCTGAGAAGGAGGGCAAGGTCGTTCGCTATGTCGGCAGCATTGATGTTGCCAGCAAGGCTGTCAAGGTCGGCCTGCAGTACTTTGACAAGGACAGCGCCATCGCTGGTCTGAAGGGTAGCGACAACATCATCAGCTTCTACACCAAGCGATACGGCTCCAACCCCTTGATTGTTCAAGGTGCCGGTGCCGGTGGTGATGTCACTGCCATGGGTGTTGCTTCTGATCTTATCAAGGTCATGGACCGCCTTCAGTAAATCAATATTGTGTGATTAACAAAAGCATTAAGAACGTCACGACTTGAAGTCTCTCATGACATACACATTTTTGACAATGCGTTCCATAGATGTCAAATAGAGCGACCGGCCGATATCCTATATTAAGACCTGAGAAATTCGTTCACGGCTTGGCCCCAAATATCCCCTCTCTTATATGAGTAAATCTTTGGGACATTCCCCTCCTTTAGTCCCTCAATCGCTGCAGCAAGCTCCTCCCCCATGCCTTCATCTTTAATCTTCTGCACTGGATAGGTATAGGTGTGAAACGCAAAGACAATAGCCCTCGTCTGTGGTAATCTATGCAATGTCTGTCTCTCACAGCGCAAAACAGTCTATACTATAGGTCAGCAGAATGCTGGAGAGTCACGACCAAAGGTCCGAATTACCTGATCAAGGTTCAACATTCCAGGGTGAATGATCTGGTCCTTCTGTGGGTCTGCAGTTGGGGAGGCGTGCATAGACCCAAAAGCAGCAAAGAGATCTGTTTCGGTCGTAACGCCCCAATTTATCCTCTTCACAAATCTTCCTACTTCAATCTTTGCAAAGAATCGATCCATACTGCGTTCGAGCTTGTCTGCGTACCCAGGCACCCCACCATGAATATCTGCTAACCGAAGACCAAGCTTCTCACGTGTGTTGAAGCCAGATGGAAAGCAGGTTGCGTAAGCTTGAAGGATGTATTTAGGGTTATCCAGCGGGGCTGAAAGATCCGGTAAAAGGATCAAGAACTCTTCATCAACTGTTTGAGTAAGGATTTCTAATGCCCGAACTGTAGATGTGTCTTCTGCAAGTTCTGTTTGCCATCTTGCGCCGGTAACACGATTTTCAAACGTCACCGATTCATTTGTCGAGGCTGAGTCTAGCCGAAACATACTAGGATACCGAGTTGGAAGGTAATTACCCAGGATAAAAGTGTAAAGCTCGCTAACCGCAGCGCGAATGCGTGTATCCTTAAACGCCGGCTCGTTGACGGCCACGACAATGTCGTGGTGATTATTCAGAACATCCTTACGCTTTGAGATGCGATCCTTATATGTGTTGTCTATCTGAATAAGCTCTGATGGATCCAAATTCTCGATAGCTACAGCGAGAATTAGTTCTGCGTCAACTCTCTTGATATAGGGCGGAAAAATCATCTTACCCATGGTCAAATTATACTTCTCCTTCCCGTAGAATGGGCGCAGTTGGAGGGGCTCTGTTGACTCCCAGCTGAAGTTTTTCAAAGGCGTGATAACTGGCTCTCTCTTGATTTCACTCTTCTCTAGGCTCGGCCTCCCCATCGACGACAGGACGCGCCTTTGACTCCATCTCCAGACACAGAAGCAAGCCGTCACGAATACAGCCCCAAGCAAATACTCGATCAAGAAAGGCTCGGATTTGTAAATCATATCCAGCTTATCGTGAAAAGTCTTAGCCCGTTCTGAAGAATATGGCAAGATGACTGATATTTCTTTAAGAGACCGTGTCCTCGGGCGATGTATAGGTCCAATTTTCGACCCTGCAGTAGCTTCACAGACTGGGATGACAAGAGATGAAAAGAGAAAGCAGGAGAAATGACTCTTTCCTACCCCCCGGTTTCTCCGCACAAGCTCCGCAGAGGGGCGAATGTCGAAAGGGAAATCTCCAAAACTTTGGTCGCTCTTTATCTCCACTTTGTCGGAACCATCCGATCAGAGTGACAGGTATAATCGAGTAGAATTAGTTATAAAATATATTCACAGCATGATATAAGCGTTAAGAATCCTGGTGAAATCTCACGGCTCGTAACATATAGGTTCCTCCGTATCCATATTCCATACAAAAACTGCCGAAAGGGGTATCATTATCCGGCAGTTAAATACAATCATAACGCCATGCGCGCCATTAAATCCAGAAACAAGAAACCGACGAACACTTTCGATACATCGCATGAGTATGCTCCTTTGAAAGCTATGTCCGCGCGGGCGTCCTCCGCTTTACGTCTCCGTCTGCGGTGGAATGCGCTTGCCCATCGGGGCCCAGGGCCACATTCTCCTTCTCAACGCCATCATCCCTCCTCGAGGGACTTTCAATCCGTCCATTATGGTCCGCTCTTCGATCGCTGTCGCTAGCATCACTTTCCACACCTTTCAACCCAAATGCACGTCGCTGTCCGTCTGGTCGCTCGGCAAAGCTCGGTGCGCGAGGACGCTGATGTCCGCGAGCACGCCCACCGACCCAAGGGAATTCCCAAAGAACCATTCGATAGAGATATAGACCGGCGTCGAAGATAATCATCGCGAACCAGGGAACAATTGTGATCAGGCCGAGAAGGAACTGTGAAAGCGGAAGCTGTTAGTCTTTGGGAACCGAGGCAGCTGGGGTTCTCCTCCGGGTGGAGATGATGTGAGGACGTACAAAAATCCGAACTGCCCAGCTCTCGAACTGGATGAGCTGGGGCGGGAGTATCGAGTACCACGCCATAGCGAGGGTGGTTATTGAGCCAAAGCGAGGACGGCTGGAGGGGGGCTTATTGAAGCTGAATAAAGCGAGGAAACTTGGTATTTGACTCGCTGGGGTTCCACCTCCAGCTGTAGTATCCTCCGTACGATTATGATGAATTCGAGCTCACCGGCGCTGGTCTCGTGAGGTGTTGTGTTGTGCCACTCCTCCCATGAAGACAAAATATGGGGGACTGTCAGGAACCCAAACACGGGAAAACAATAAAGCACAAAGGAAGAACTGAGGCGACAGTAGCCAAGGACGAGAAGTAGCGAATGCTGGGTGAGCAGTGAGCAGTGAGCAGCGCGCCCCTCTCCGCACGGTCCACTGCAGCCTAAAGCTGCGAACGAAAGACGCAAGGAACAAGGCGTTATCGACCAAGGATCGGGGCAAGCGGAGCAGATGGACCAAAAGAGGGGGGAATATGGAGTCTGAAGCCTTGAAGCCAGGGGAGGGAGAGAGGGAGTGAGAGGAGAAGAAAAGAGAGGAGAGGATGAACGGGTGGAGCTCAACGCGGAGGTTCTCCAGTCCCGCCGTCCCGATTCGGCAGTCAGTTATAATTTATAGATCTACCTCGGCAATGGGAAGTGGTTTTTTTGAATTGTTTTGAGCGTTTTGATTGTTGGCCTACACTTTCCCACCGATGGCCGCCTGTTCATAGTCTAGTGAGGAAGGAGCCTACGGGTCCAATGGGCTGGTGTTTGAGACGCTGAACGGCACCAGTCAGTCCCTCGGCCCTATAAACAACTCCTTCATCTCTTACTCTTCCGGGACCTCGTCTCTCCCAACTCACCACACTTCAAGAAGTTCCAGTTTCTTCCGCCTCCCTTCAGCTCTACTTGCACTCCGAAGCTCAGATGATCTTCCAGAGCCATTCATCTCTTCCAAATCCACCGAAACCATGGTCAAGCGAAGTGGTGAGTCCTTCAGAGCACCATCATCTCACCCACAGGGGACGTGTCTAATTCAGTTCTCAGTATACAGATCTGACCCTTGACAATGGAAAGCTACCCAAACGAAATAGTCTGACTGGCCAGTCATTCTGGTCACTCGATGAAGACCTGGATGAAAATATGTGACAAGAACCTCGAGAAGAACACGGAGATGATCAACCAGACCAACACGCGCGTGTAGAATCTGGAAAGAGACATGAAGAAAGCGTTTGATAAATGTGAGGACCGAGCGAGCAAGGCCCAGCTGTCCAAACAGACGGCCAAAAAGAGGGCTCACATGATGGACCTCCAGCACAAAGTAATGGCTAAAGGCTAGATTGAGTTGGACAAAAAAGGTCGAGGAAAATGAGGATCGGATGACGAACAGAACCTGGGAGCTTCAGGAATATTACTTATCAGTGCTGCTAGTAGGGATGGATTCTAGCGACCTGCTCATCAACTACAGGAAATGAATCGCTCCTCTTTGACTTTAAGTTTTTATCAACTATTGTTCATCCTCGGGGAATTCCTAGACAAATTGCCAATTTCTGAATTCTTTCCACACTTCGTATCCCCATAAAACCCCAACATTGAATCATCACATCCTCATAGAACTTAAATTGGATGTGTCGCATGTAGAAGGAATCCATTGAAATTCAGCCTACGCCGTACCCATATACTAGAGTATCAGCAGGCATCCGAAAGAGTCCTTTGTTCCTCCTCTTATTCTCACGTGACCTGGCCACAGAAGTATTAAACGTCAGATTAGACGCAATATATGCATAAATGCGAATCCAGGCCTAGCTTTAACGCACATTTATAGAGATTGGGTATTCGACTACCTAAATTTGGTTTATGATAAGGTTTGTTCGTGTGGATTTGTACAAGTATTGATGTAATTATTTCAGAGTCCCGCTCGATGTAAAGGATTAAAGTTCGTGAGTTCATGTCAAACAAATGGCCGCGGCGCCCCGGAAAAGCAGAAATTCGCCGAAATAGATGAAACAGTATGTGCACAGATAGTTTTGAGAAAAAATGGCCAGAGGTATATCAACTACCGATGTCCACGGTAGGGCTCATATGAAGTATATGAAGTGGGATCATCCTCTTGCTCGATAGGCCCATAGCCACCACCACCAACACGCCACCTATCCAGCGGGCTGGATGTTTCGGTCTGCGCGGGAGTTTGAGCATGGCTAAGGAGTCTCGACTCACTCTCGTTTGATTGATGATAAAGCCCACCGCTATCACCACGTGATAAGGGAACACGGAAGGCAGGATGGACTAGAGCATCGCCCTCTTGAGGGTCAATGCCACCTTGCATCCTCAGACCAGACATCGAAGGTAGCGATGGGGCCGGAGATGAAGCACGGGAGGAACTGGGCGACCACTCGCCACCCAAGGTGCTGCGCGGGGTCTGAGAGCGTTCCGTCATTAGGTCTTCCGGCCTGCCGTAGATGCCCCCGCCAAACTCTTCACGGAAATCAGGGCGGTCTTTGAAGTACGAGAAGTCCAGTTGATTCTCTGGCACCATTTCGAACGGAGCCGCCTCAGCGGCCTTGCCTGGTTGATTTTCGACCATCTGGTTCATTGCGATGTCCGAGTACTCGCCGCCCGTGTCGCCGTGATCCAACCGGCCCTGGTAGATCTGCTTGAGAGCCTCGGCAGCCCTGGCATGAACCATGGGAGTCATCAGCGGCTTGTAGAGAGCCGGGTGGCCAAACTTGGAGTTAAGGCGATCAGCGGCTTTCTTGTTGGATTTAGAAACACCCAATGCCTCGGCATCGCTGAGATTCCCGCGGTTATAGAAATGGCAATCGTCATCAAAGCTCTTCATGCAGTAGAACTTAAATCCCAGCATCAAGAATGGGAGTGGAAGGACGCAGAAGACCAAGGTCCAACTAGCCCTAGCCTTTACCACAAGGCAAACAATGAAATTGGAAAGAATGGTCGCAAAGACCATGCGATTGAATAAGACACGCCAGTATGCTCCTGCAGACTCATTCTTGGTTACAAAGATGTACATGAGCAGGTACTTCTTGAGCATAGCATCAATGCCAAAGTATAACGCGGTGACTGGTAGCACAATTGGCTGCAAGGTAGCGAAAGAGAATGCCACGGTCGCATAAAAGAGGAAATAGTTGTAGTAGCTGGCATAATCAAATGCCGGCGGAGCAGTCCATTCGATCGACTGTCGAGGAGTCGGTGAGAGGAAAGTCTTCGCAAACCACACCCACGCCAATGTGATCATCTGAACTAGATCGATGGTAGCACCCAAGTTCCGCTGCAGGAGCCAAGTCACCCAGAATGGCGAAACATTGCACAGAGCTGTCACCAGTTGCGTATACAGCTGACTGTCCACAATGGCCTGCCAGGCATTCTCATTGTTGTTACTTTTTTCGATCACAGTCGAAACAAATGTCCACGCAGCAGAGAAAAGGGAGAAGACAATCAGGTTGTTGAATACGAAAAATGCATACAACTGACCCAGCACATGCCTCTCCCGGGATGTCTTGGTTTTGCTACCGCCTTGAATCGATAGCCGTCGAAAGATGATGGGCAGCACAAGATAGACGAGCGAAGTGAGGGCAGGCGAAGCAATACCTTGAATAGCAGCCCATACATTAGGGTCTGCCTCGAGTTCTGTCTGGAACGCTGGCCAAACGAGACCCAGGTTTGACAAATTGGACAGGAATACCGCGATGAGTGCGTTAGGGGCGATCCAGACGATGGTCAGGAGAGTGACCCAGATGAAGTTGATGAATCGCTTCCACTTGCGAGTTTGCTTCGTGAGAGGTAGATTCTCCCAGATGATATCGCTTGGTCGGGGTGCCAGAGCAATGGTGGTGCCTTTCGGATGCTTCTTCCGAGATGTCCATGCAACAGCATGAGCGTGCTCAATTCTTTCCCAGCTAGCGAAACCGTAAGGCATAGCATTCCGTCGGTCAATCGAAGCACGGCCGTGCTTGATCTCTTCTTCCAAAACTCTGATACGCACTGTCAGGAAGTCGATGGCGTCCACCCTGCCACCGGGGTGCTTACTCCGCTGGTTTCGGGGTGGGCGCATGGTTGGTCGCTTTGCAGGCAGTTGGTCTGGACGCTTGAGGTACTTGGCTAGTACAGACTCCAGTTCTCGCACATGCTCCTCATGCTCTTTTATGATAGTTGGTAGATCCCTCACAGTGCGGCCAATCGCGGCACGGGGAAGAGCAGCCGTTGGGTTAACCTCATCAGTGATCCGCAGAATACCTTCATCGGAGCGGTCTGCAGCAGGAATGTCGGTAACCAAAAGAGTCCGGGCATGGAGACTACGCTGATACTCGGAGCTCTCGAAATATTGTCGCCGCAGCACTCGCACAGCCCGGTAATTTCTCCAAAGAAAAAAGGCAATGATGATGTCGAAGGCCCAAGCGCATACAACCTGACTCCACATCGCCGTTGGGTTGTTCACGTAGAGGGGCGTCATAGTACTCAACGCTGACAAGCCGGTTTGTGCAGCGTTACCCTTGCTCTGGGTGATATTGACTGGAATCATGACCAGACAACCGATGATGCTCATGAATATCAATATGTTGCGACACATCTTTGTGAAGCGCAGGAAGAGTGCAGCGTCCAGGCCGACGGTCTCGATTAGCTGCGGCTCTCGAGTGCGAACCACCGGCTTCACCCATGAAAAGAAGCCCTTGCCCACCGGAGGTGGCGCATGCTTTGAGTCTGCATGTTTAACTTTGGGCGCGTAGACGAGCGAGTGACGAGGGCGGAAGAGGGAGAAGAGGAGAGCGAGGAGGAGAGAGAGGCCGATCGAGGTGCCAAGTGAAGCCCAAATGGCGCTGACGGTGAACTTTGCCGCAGACTGTTAGCAGATGTTTCGTCTATCGTCTATCGTCTATTTTCAACGGTGAAGGACATACAGAATTTCGAAATGGATTTGAAATGAGCTTGACGAACTCATCAGTCCCGGACGTATCGTCCCGGAGATGTAAGTTCTGGCGCGAATCCATCGCGTCCGCGGAAAAGAGGGAGGAGATCACAGGGGAAACGAGTGACAGGTCTGCATGAAGGAGAAGCCGGGGGAAGAACCGGCCTGGGGAAGAAGAGGGGGGAGGAAAGGGAAAAGATAAAGAACCAGTGTGATCGAGTGTTCGCACGCCTGAAAAAGAAGGCGGATCGGCGAGAGTGAGACAAGCAAGCCCAAGAATGAAAGAAAAAGTGGGTTCTGGGGGGGTCTGGACTGAATCAATTCGATAATTTTAGAATGGCGGCGTCGCCGATCGCCCGCCGTTACAGCAATGATGCTGCGTGGCCAGGAAAAGGTTTTGTAAAATTGGCGAAAATGTGGCCCTTGCGAAAAACCAAAAGTCGTCAGAGTCGTCAACACATCCACAGTGATATCCACCACCGGTTATTCACTGCACCAGAATTGGCTGGTGTTGTTTTGTACCTGGAGGCGTCTGTGACACCCATGGCTTTCCATTTGCCCCATCGCTTAGCGTGTCATTGGCAGACCATTGGAGAATGGCTTGTGGCAGTCCAATCAGACACTCCGTGGGGGCAACGTCTGGAACATCTGGAACATCTGGAACATCTGGAACGTTTGGAACCTTTTGCGGGTCGAGTCTCAGTCAACTTGAACTCTCTGCCAGTGATTCTGGTGATTGAAGCAGGGCAGAAGGAGAGCGAACAGCTGAGAAAGTGCCAAGCTCAAGTGCCCAGTGGACAGTCCCGTGACTTTGAGCTTTAGTAGGGCAGCACCAGGTGTCTTCGAGTTCTGCCTGAGGCGAAATGGACACCTGACTACACTTTGTGACCTCGTGGCCTCGTGACCACATGGCTTATACTTTCGGCCATTCCGTGTTGAATAATATGGTTTCAAATACCGGGGTTTCTATTATCTGCTGCTTCCAAGGTTTCAACCACTATTTACACAGAAATATATGGTCGCCCTTAAGTTGAACCCAAGCCTTCTGTATGCATCTAGCCTTACGACTCTTCGTGATCAATGTTCTTGTTACTTATGACCTCGGGCGTAATCAGATTGTTCTCTAATTGGAAAGTTGTAACCCCTTCCTCTTAGTCTAGTTTTATGGCTGTCTAATAACCTACTTAGGTGAGGTTCCCTCTCTTGCGCTCATTGTAACAGTCCAACGTTGACAAATATGTCTCTAATTACATAGAGAGTAAGATGAAGTTTACGCTATTTATTCCTGAGAACACATTTTTACTTTTTGAATGATATTTCGTTCGTATACTTTAAAGCTCTTTCTAGTCCATCTCATATCACCCAAAGAAGGATTTCCGTAGTGTCCATGGTTATCAAAGATATAGAGATGACTGTACCTATAAAAGCTCCATTTCTCATAGTATTTCATTGACTAAAGATATGATTTCTTGTCCTGACATTCTTATTTCTCAGGAGCATAGGGTGTTTCAAACGGCCGCTCGGCCTGCGGCGTGATGCGTGCCAAATGTCGGCGTTCCCCGGTCGTCCAGTCAATAATTGCAGAGTGAGCAGTAACCCGATTCTGTGAAGTAATTAGTTAGCATTCAGGAAAATCTTGTCAGATCCGGCATTCTCTTACATCCCAGACAACGACGGTCTTGGGGGCCCATCGGATCCGAACTTGGTAGTCAATTCCGCGGCCAATGTGGGCCAACAAAAAGTCAAGCAACGCATCGCTCTCTTCTTTTTTGAGCCCGACAATGCTGCGAGTGACTATATCTCAAGTCAGCGATTGAAATATATACAATATTCAAGAATATTACTCACAGCCAGCATTCACAAACAGCGCCTTCTCTCCAGTCACAGGATGGGTTCGAACAAGAGGATGTTCATTCTTCACTGGCTCCCGTCTTACCACTCCTCCGCGCTTAAGGCTAAATTCAGCCTGCTCAAAGCCCGAGTGCACGGCTTTGAGGCCGTGCAATCTCTCCTGAACAGCGGGAGAAAGTCGGTTATAAGCCTCGACTTGGTTCACAAAAGCAGTGTCCCCTCCGACCTCCGGGGTGTCAAGAAGGTACAAGAAGGTAGTACCAGGAGGCTGCTGCTCATAGGTGACATCCGAGTGCCATGAAACACTACTATTCTTCACTGCCAGATATTCGTCAAATTCCCAGGCATTGTTATTACGATGAACAAGGTGAATCTCAGGAAATCCTTCCGGTGATCCACTCGTGGGGTGTATGTGATGCCGTCCAAAGTAACCGCCGAAGTCGAGAGCCTCTGGGATCGGTAGATCTGCAAGATCCTGATCTCTAAAGACAACCACCTTGCGCTGCGCAACCAACAAAGCCAGCTGGTCTTTGCCCTCCGGTGTGAGGCTGCTAAGCTGGACGCCCGTGACTTCGGAGCCAATTGTTGGGGTGAGTTTTTGGATACTTGACCCTTCTATCAATATGTCTTTGAGGGAGATATCAGCATCTTTGCCGTGCTCAACGTGGGCAAAGGACTCTAAAGCGGGGTATTTTTCGCCATAGTCCCAGGTGGGAAGGTAGCTTGGATACTACGAATGCAGAATCCCAGGTTAGCTATGTACGTGCAGGTAGAGTCAGTGTTTGCGGCAGAACGTACACTAGCGGTGGTATTCCCTCCTTCCTCGTCGATGATTCTTCGTACTTTGTTTAACTTAGTGGCATTTTGCTGTAGATCGGCCTTTACAGGGACAAGGATCTCGGCAGTGGGAGCTTCGGCAATGGATGGCGCCATGATGGTTTTGCAAAAAAAGTGAAAGAAGTACTTCTTGATTTGATAAGAGTTCTGCTCTCCAACACATATGATAACTGAGTTGCTTAAATACTCGTTCAATTCAGTCTGACATCTTTGACGCCATTAAACCTTGTAATCACGCATCGAATTTGCTACTGTGTTTGTATATACGAATTCGAAAGACGCCATATCACAGGACCGGGCACATGAAGTACCGCGGCCTGAAATGACTATTCAAAGCTTACAGAAAAGCCATTTCTAAAGACTTTTACTAGGTCATATATATAGCGTCAAATCAAGCGAAGAGCAGCCATGTAAGGAATGATTACGCCTCGCGAATTTTGACATCGTTAGATGATGTCCTAGGACAATCTCATGAGATCGCAAAGCAGACTCGATGTCATTATCAATCGAGGTTTCGTATAAAGCCCAAGAAAAGATGCAACCTGACGGTTTCTTGCGTGCTCTGGGCGCTCATCACGTTATCAGATTATTGGCTTTTTATTCCTCCGTGCATGTTTTGCTCAATGTATACATTAATGATAATGTAACTATGGCGTGATATGATGCCAGCTTTTTTCTTGCAAGAGATGCAGGGACGGATTATTTATAATGCCAATTGTATGAACTAGTTTGAATATTTATTGATTGGATTTGACAGCCCTTATCTTCAAATCACTCAACTCTGCCCTTTCTTTGACCAACTCCGAAATCGCTGTGCCCGTCTCACTACCCAATTCGGCAAAGCCCTGAGCCACGCCCATGCGGTCACCTGGTCGCATCTCTTGGCTCATCTTGAATTTTCCCTCGATTTTGGTGATTTTAATCTCTATTCCAACGATATTGCGCTTCAGAAGGTCCGTATAAGATTCTGGGGCATCTGCCACCTTCCATGGCTGCGGTTTCTCACCACCAGTGTAGCCCATGATAGTTGTCTCGGTATGTTGAGATAAATCATGAACCTGTTGAGCGAGAAAGGTCCCTGCTTCGGGAGTCTTGGAATCGTAATATAGTGATAATTTGCCGTAGACCTGGACAGCAGAGTAGTTCCAAGTAGGAACAACCTTTCCGGTGCTAGGTTTCGTCTCTGTATAAAACTTCGGGGTGACATAGTGATCATGTTTTCCATTGAAAAGTACCAAGACATCTTTGTCGAGTTCCAGAATGTTTGGTGGCTTCTCATTGACAGCTTCGATCATGGCCTTCACCTGGGGATTCTGCTTGGCGATATGGGCACGAAGGCGGGGCTCGGTACCACCATATTCTTCAGGTAGATCCAGAATACAGGGAACATGGGTGCATTGCAAAAAGTCCACCTGGGTTGAGTCCTGGCCTGTGATGAGGAGTCCGAGAGGGTTCTCTTTAATAAATTGAAGTAGAACCTCCTTGTCGGTCTCGGCATGGACACTTGGAAGAAACATTTTCAATGGATACTGTACAATGTACAAGAGAGCCCCCAGGATAAACGAGTGCGACAAACAGCTTAAGTATTCGTCAACACAGATTCGTGGGATTCCTATACCGATATTGCGCCTTGCCATTTACGGTAGGTCCTTCCGGCTCGGCATAATCAATCAGTCCATAATACCCTAAGATACGCACAAATACGCCCTTTTATTGGCAAAAGGGCACATGGATCAAAGTGTCCACCAAAGTTGGTAATTTGAAGGAAGACACTCCTGTCTAGAGCTGGCTGCTTATTCATTTCATGCAATCTGCAATCTGCCTGTGCCAGATTAGGTGTAATATGGGCCCACTTTTGTGAAGAACCAACCAGTCGGGTCGCGTCCGCCAGATTTACTTTTGTGTGTACCCGTTGGTTCTTGTGGCTAAAAGCAGGTATGGTTGGATCGAAGGTGATTGCAGTATTAAGGGTTGAGTCCAGATCATTGAGAAGGAAAGCAAAATCTTGTACCTCAAGTACGCTCATCCACCTTGATGTTATTCTTTCTTTCCCCCTTTCTTGTTATTCACCACATATATGAAATCTTTGGTATAGCGCTATTCTCGGTAATTCCATCTCTGGGTTCTCATTTCCAGCGACGATTCGAGCCAACTCCCTAAAAAAGGACTCTGGTCCCAACTTGTTTAAGAAAGCCAATGAAAGTGAAGACAACAGTAGGAGATACCGGGCTACTCGAATGATTATTCACTAATAGTATATTGGCCCCGGTGCTAACCCTCTTTCTGTAGCTGACATGGGCACGGCATTCGATATGGGTGGTCAGACCAGGGCCATGACTTCAATCTTCTCAGAAGGTGCGTTTCACTCGGGCCAACAACCAAAGATAGAGCAAGAGCTGTGAAGACTATCTCTCATAAGCTCTAAAATTTATGCCGATAGAGAGAGGCTGATATGATCCATGGCTGATCCTATGGATACTGATATGCCCGATTTTGGTTGTCTTTTTATAGTCCCGTCACTCCCGATATTTAGATTCTATTATCGAATTTTAGCCTCGCCGTTCAGCAAAACCAATGACCGCATAGGCTTGCGGGCGGTAGCCTCATCCTACGCCGATTTGATGCGTGCCAAGAACAAGTTGCTAGATCCATTGAGATATCGAAGAATGGCTATCCGCGTAAACGGTATAGAAATATTTTCTTCATTAACACATCGTTGACATTACACCGAATAGTCGCTTCGGAAATGTGACCCTGATAAATATGCGGGGAAGGTTGACTTCGATAACCAACCCCGCATCTGGTCGGTAAATTGGGCCCGCAGGAGACATTAAGCGAAGATGTAACGGCTGATCTATTCCCTTGAACGGCATATCTTCGGTCAATCTCTCCAAAGCATCAAAGTGCGATAGGGGAAATGAATGATCAACTCAGCTCTAATTGCTCAACCTAGAACCATCATGCATATGTATGGACCTCGGTAAGAGGAGAACACCATTAAGCATCCCAGACTTTCGAAGTGGCTACGGTTCAAGCTACTGTCGGGAAATTTTAACTCTGGAGCTCATGAGCTACCTAGATATATATACACAACAAGCCACTGCAATCATAATTATGCTTAGCGGTCGCAACGTTGCAGAGACGGAATAGGAAGTTTATTTTTCAATGTCACCCCTGGCTAGTATCTCAGTGTCTCATCGCCAGCACAAGGGAAAGACCTATCCTACCTACGGTGATCAGACTCACCTGCAGGATGTAACCCGGTTGGTCATGAAGCTAGCAAGGGGGTGCAAACATCATCCACATCAAGCAGTATATAAGTTGCGCCCCTGTTCATTCATGGGGTATTGTGATCTCTCACACCACCACCATGTTCTACCCCGGCTGCACCATGTGCCTTCGGGCCTTTCTTGTCGCCTTCCTCGCTCTTGGGCAGGTCAATGCTGCACCCACAGGCAGCGATAACAACAACAACATCCACCCGAACGAACTTCCTTCCGTGTCGCCCCCTCCCCAAGAGATCACGTTACACGGCAAAGGGGTCTCGCTCAACAACCATGTTACTATCGTGACGGGAAATGTCACGGACAAGGCCACCATTAATACAGTGAAGGCGGTCGTCGCTTCAGCTGGTGGCAATGCCATTCTTTCCTCCCATCCCACCAGCCACGGCACCCAGATCGTCATTGGCACCGAGTCAGATAACGGCCTTGCTGCTACCATTGCCAAAGAACTCACAGGTGATTCTGCAAATGGCCTCAACGCCGACGGCTACGTCCTTGCTTCTGGTCAGTACAAAAACCAGCCCAGCATTGTACTCAATGGTGTCGACAAACGCGGAACTTTCTACGCGTCACAGACTCTCCGCCAACTAATAAACGGTCACGATATACCCGCTGTCCAGGTGCGGGACTGGCCACTTATGTCTATTCGCGGCTCGATCGAGGGCTTCTACGGTGTCCCTTGGTCTCACGATGCGCGCCTCGAGCAGTTGGTCTTCTACGGGAAGCACAAAATCAACCAATACATCTACACACCCAAGGATGATCCACTCCTTCGCGCGAAGTGGCGCACTCTTTATGAAGGCACCGACCTTGATGAACTAAAGGAGCTAGTTGAAACCGCCAATGCCAATCACGTTGACTTCACCTTTGCTCTTTCTCCTGGCAATGATCTCTGCTACTCCTCAGACGCCGACTACAATGCTACAGCTAGCAAGTTTGACCAGGCGCGCAACCTTGGTGTCAGCAGCTTTTACATTGCTTTCGACGACATTCCCACCGATAAGTTCCACTGCCAATCTGACCAACAGAAGTGGAATAAAACTGGAAATGTGGGACACACGGATAACCTCCAGTGGCTGGCTGATTCCCAGACCTACTACCTAAATCGAATCCAGGAGGACTATATCATAACCAATGGTCTCAAAGACCTCGAAACGGTCCCCACCAACTATGCCGGCAGTGCACCGGACCCCTACAAGGAGGAGTTTGGAACTAAACTGAACAAGAACATCAGTATTCAGTGGACCGGCGAAGGAGTCTTCAGCGACCAAATCAATGACACAAGCGTTCAGCGGGCCGATACGACATATGTCACTGATAAAATGTTTCTATGGGATAACTTCCCTGTTAATGATGGCAATCGTGACCGTCTATTCCTCAACCCTCTGACCGGCCGCGCCGCCAATCTTTATAAGTATCTACTGGGCTTTACCTCAAATCCGATGGAGCAACCATACGCCTCCATGCCCGCACTCGCCAACTATGGAGATTACACCTGGAACGGACCCAAATACGATGCGGACAAGTCCATGGCCACAATCTTGCGGGAGCTCGCAGGCAGCGACAAAACTGTCCTCGACGCAGTCATCGCATTTGTTGACATCAATCAAAATTGGCCATACCGCACTCCTGAAGTCCATGCGCCCCAGCTTAGTAGCGACATCGCAGCTTTCTGGGCCTCCTACAAAGCCAAGACCGGCTCAAAAGGCGAATCGGCGCTGAAGAATCGTCTCGCCCTCCTCACTACCCTCCCTGATGTCCTTCCACGCATGGAAATGAAGGGGTTCGCCTCGGACGTGGAACCGTGGTCTACCCTTGCGATGCAGTGGGCGAAGGCGTGTCAGCATCTGATCACTATGCTTGATGCCCTTCGTGACGGGAATAAGACGAAAGCAGATAGCGAGTTCAAGGCCGCTCAAGATTGGGTGAAGAAGACTAAGGCTAAGACTGTTGACGACCGTAATGACGACGGCGAAGATCTTCCCAACTCGATTACCCCAACCACTGGCGATGGGGCGTTTGACACGTTCCTTGCTAATGCCACGACTATTTATAAGAATCAGTTAGGTTGATTTGGGCAGATTTATTGTTTTTATAAGAGTTGATGATGGGGTGAAGAGAATCCTTCTTTGGAACTGCGAATTGGCCGCGGTTCTAATAAGCCCCTATAGCTTCCTACAGACCCATGATAGAATCAAATACACTCGTCTTCATTCGCTCCCTCTTCATGGCCATCGTAACAAATGCTCTATATCCTCCATGCTCCTTCCCCCTTCAAACGACATTGTCAGAGCGAATAACTTCACCTCCCTCGTCCTCTTCTACTGGGGACATGTTATTCCTAGCGCATGTTGGACGCCCCAGCGGCTACGGATAACATCACAGTGCAGTTACCTGCCAGTGCAGCTGGAGCGGATCTACCGTAGGCAAATTGTTTAGAGGTATTTATATTGGGGATGCGGAGATCATGAACTTTTCTTCCATAACCTATGTACTTCCAGGGCCTCAGGGATCGTGAGTTCAACAAACTCGTGATGGCATTGTATGAGACATTTTCATGTAGTGAGAGACCATCTTAACTTTTCGCCTGCATGTGCGTACTACCCCTTCTACTCACCGGTTTTTCGAATTGCCTAGACATGATGGTCTTCTTTTTAATTCTTCCGAGTTCTGATGCAGAAGACCTTGACGATCCTCGTGTTCGAGGACCCGTGTTATACATATGGCTTACGTATATGTACGGTAAAGATGGCAGCTTGCTACGCCTATCATTACTGAATATTGTTTATTGGAATAAAGAGTTCAGCGGAAATCAGCCGGTCTGCGACTGGATATGGATATTTTCAATGGTTCATTACAACGTGTCGAAATAAATCGCTACATACAACCGGTACGCCAACGTCCCCGGCGCGCCCAATTTTTCGGCAGCATGGTTCAAAAAAAGAAAATCACAAGTCGGACGAAATCGCCCGGCGACATCAATTTTTCATCCAGCCGTTTAAAGCACAGGAGTCAGGTAAGGTAAATCAAACAAGACGACTTCCTTTACAGCTGGCCAGCAGTGTTGAAGTCCTCGAGGGCCTCCTGGGTGCGCTTGGACATAGTCTTCTCACCCTCACGAACCCAGACGCGGGGGTCGAAGAACTTCTTGTTGGGCTTGTCGGCGCCATCGGGGTTACCGACGGTGCTCATGAGGTAGTCCTTCTTGCTAAGGATGTAGTCACGGACACCGGCCAGGTAGGCGTACTGCATGTCAGTGTCGACGTTGACCTTGACGACACCGTAGCTGATGGCCTCCTTGTACTCGGCCTTGGAGGAGCCGGAGCCACCGTGGAAGACGAAGAAGACGGGCTTGTCCTTCTTGGAGCCGGTCTTCTCCTTGACGTAGGCCTGGTGCTTGGAGAGCAGCTCGGGGTGCAGGCGGACGTTGCCGGGCTTGTAGACACCGTGGACGTTACCGAAGCCAGCGGCGATGGAGAAGTAGGGGCTGACGGCGGACAGGGCGTTGTGGATGGCCAGGATGTCCTCGGGCTGGGTGTAGAGGGAGTTGTTGTCGACATCCTCGTTGTTGACACCGTCCTCCTCACCACCGGTGATACCGATCTCCTATTGAATTGTTAGATGGTGCAATGAATTGGTTGGAAGATCGGAGATCAGAGAGAAGATCAAACTTACCATCTCGAGCCACTGCTTCATGGGGGCAGCGCGCTTGAGGTAGGCAGCGGTGGTCTGGATGTTGTAGTCGACGGGCTCCTCGGACAGATCGATCATGTGGGAGGAGAAGAGGGGCTCGCCATGGAGCTTGAAGTAGCGCTCGTCCTCATCGAGCATACCATCGAGCCAGGGCAGGAGCTTCTTGGCGCAGTGGTCGGTGTGGAGGATGACGGGGATGCCGTAGGCGGGGGCAATGCTGCGGATGTAGTGGGCAGCGGCGATAGCGCCGGCAATGGAGGCGTTCTGGCCGTCGTTGCTGACACCCTGGTGGGAGTTAGCTCATAGTTCCTTTTCTTCGGCCTTTTTGGCCTTTTTGGCCCTCGGGTGACGGGATTCACATACCTTGCCAGCGAAGTAGGCGGCACCACCCTGGGAGGTCTGCAGAATGACGGGGCAGTTCTGGTCGCGAGCAGCCTCAAGGGCAGAGACGACAGTGGAGGAGGAGGTGACGTTCTGTAAGATTGGTGAGCAATGATGGTGACGGTGATGGTGGTGGTGGTGGTGGTGGGATGTAGGGGGACACTCACGATGGCGGGGATGGCAAACTGCTTCTCCTGAGCGTACTCGAAGAGACGCAGAACGTCGTCGCCGACGATGACACCGGCCTTGCGGTTGAGCTTTTCAAGGACACCCATAGTGACGTAGGAATGGAATGGAGTAAAAATTGGGAATGGAACTGGAAATGTACAGAGATGAGATGAGACTGGAAAGGGGAAGAGAGAGAAGAGAGCAAGGGTCAGTCAGAGTAGAAGTAGTAATCCAACAAGCTTTACCGGGCGACGAAAGCGGAGGGTTAAATAGGAGGGGCAACTTTGGAGGGGCACGGCGTCATCGAAGCACTCACCGGTTGTGGAGCTGCAACAGTTGGGGTGGAACTGAGTACGGTGGAACTGAGGTCAGAATGATTTCAGTCATGGCCACTCTCCTCTCCTTTATATACTCTTATACTCGACTAGTAGTGGCCCGCCTCCGGGTCTCTCCGTGTGCTTTCCGGTCATCGGTAGGAACAGTGTAGACCAGGCAGAGAGGAGTGCAGTGTGCAGCAGCGGACTGGGACTGGTACGGGTATTGTACGACTGGATCTTGTTCTACTCTTCTCCTGAGGCATGGACACTCATCTTATGTCTAGCCACCTACCATAGCGAAGAGGTCAGTAGATATTATATACTACTACTATCACCACCAGCACTCGGCATCCTGGAAAGACTTCCGTAATTTGTTCGTCCGGCGGGGAACCGAGGAAGTCCAAGTCTAACCACTGCCCACGACTACCCACAGCTCGTCCCTTCACAACGAAACATGAGCTCATCCCGGCCGGCTCGCCGAGTTCCACTTGTTCAAGGTCGCCCTGATCCTGTCTGCGGTAGTGGCTGTGGCGGTTGTTGTTCTTCGACCTCACCCCCCTCCAAGCTTGTCCGAGCTCTGACATCAGCCGTGGGGCGGCTTGCCGGTTGAACCAGGACAGTACAGCAAAGGTTATTCACCACTGGGTATTCAACACTGCTTAAACAGGATTTACCTTCTACGGTGCAATCATACTACCGGTTCGGATTGATCATTGAGAAGGCAAGCAAGCCATCTAGCTCTATTTTCTTCACGTCGGTTCATAGCCGACAAACAATCCCGCCCTTGCGCCCCTCCCAGTCGGCCCCACCAACGCGTCCAATGCATGTGTTTCGCTTCTGTCCTCGCTCTTCTCTTTTCGGTTATATACTGGGCTCGATCATCTACATGACAGGCGGAAGAAAATATACAATATGAATCAACAAGGGGAAAGGGGAAAGGGGAAAGAAAACCCGATAAATAGGGCTGGGTCCTCTATGTCCGCGCAGCCGCGGGGCTCGAGTCCGGCTTCTCAATCTCGTAAAACAGCAAGTAGACCTCCTTCTGCATGCCCAGCACGTCCGAAGTCTTGCATTCTTTGATTTTTTCATCTGAAATCCGCCACCACCGATCATTGGGCTTACGGCGGCGTCGAAGTCGCGAACTGACTCCCGTGGGGGCGTCTCCCGATGAGCGGGGGATGGCCCGCGAGGGACGCGGGGCAGAGGAGATGCTGAATCGTCCTTGATCTGTTGAGGGACTGTTACTGTTACTCTCCGAATCGGCCGTTTGCTGGGGGGTGGACGAGCGGGAAAAGGTGCTCTGGAAGGAACGCCGCGAGCTGGACGTAGTAGGGCGCCCCAGTGGCGGCGTGAGCTGCGCAGACGGTGATGTGCCCGAAAGTGAGGTGGATGATGTCGCCGTGGATAGTCCGCTACTGGCGCCGGTATCAGGATCGGGACTGCTGCGTGGCATCAGTCGCGGACTCGGTGCCTGCGATGGGTTCTGGCTGACAACTCGGCTCGCGGCGTAGGAGCTGAAGGCCTCGGGGGTGGAGAATGGTGCATAGAGATGGTTGCGACGGAAGGACTCGTAATGACCGCTGTGGTGACTACCCTTGTGGCAGACAATCGCTAGCAGCTTGAACCAGGTCTGATGTAAGATACCTCCCAGAGGCAGTCGCTCGGGGAAGGACACCTTAGCTGCGTTCTTCGTCGAACTGCTGCGATCAAAGATCGACCGCGACAGATGGATAGCGATGATCTTGGGGAATGAGGTGATACGCATGTGTCGAGCAATTCGTCGCTTGGGCGCAAGCTCAGAGGGTGGGAGTTCGATACCATCTAGCTCACGCTCTGGATCGTTCTCCAGGGCCTCTCGAATCCGCTCAATCTCTGTCTCCAATCGTTCCCGTTCGCTCTGGGAACTGGTCCGGCCTTTTTCTGAGGTCTTCAGGTCGACGGCATGCTGGAGGCGGCAGCGGTCGCATTTGAAATCATCAATATATTCGGTTTTTAAGAGACCGTCAAAGCAAGAGTTCAGCGTGGTCGAGCTCTTTTGTGGCACCTGAAGCGTAAGGTTCACGAACGAAGTCTGGTTGGGTTTATACTGGTAGTGGCAAGATTGGCACTCGATCTGTGATTCCAGTTTGCCCTCGAGAGGAAACCCAGCCTCGTTGTCAATTTCCCTCAACTTGTTATCAATAATGGCCGGAAGTCCATTGGCAGATCCATCATCAATCCGCACTTCCACCTCTGCGCTTTCGTTCTCGGACTCTGTTCCCACCGCGCCTGGACCAGCAGGTGTTCCAATGGGACCGAGTGCGCGCCGCCGAGCTCGGACGCCGGCGTGGTATTCGTCGCAGAGGCGCTCCAGTACAATCTGCAAAAACTCCTGCGCGTCCTGTTGGTTCCGGCTGATTCGTGTTCGGTAAGCGAATTCAAGGGCCTCGATGAACCCTCGGGCCGAAATTGTCTTCTTGTATATGGGACGCTCGTTCAACCGATCCAGCATGTCCTTCAATGCCCGTGTAATAATCCCCTGTTGTAAATCGCGCAGCTTGTCCGGCCGTTGTCCACGTGGAAGTTCATCTTCGCTCGGTACCGCGTGGTACATCTCCGGTCCATCCAAGTCGCGCCGGTGCAACTCGCGGATCAAGTAGACACGCAGGTCCCCGAGACCGGCCAGGGCCTGTAATACCGAATTTATGAAGCAGTCATTGGCTACATTGGAGAGACCGACGATGCTTTTCTTGCGATTGCTGTCGTTGGACTCGTCTCCGTCGATCGTGTAGTTAGGTCCGAAAACGTAGAACAGAGCAACAGCAGCGAGTGAAGCCCCAGCCGCATATGCGGCGACCGTCGTCGGCTTCTCTTGCATCTGGTATGCTGCAGATAGGGAGGAGGAGGAGGATGAGGAGGAGGTTTCGGCGGTTCGTGGCGTAGGTGTCGAGAAAAGTCAGACTTCGCAATTCATTTCCGCGTCGTCAAACTGGTCCTGGCGAATGGCGAATGGCGGTGCCCGGGGTTCCGTGGGGGCGTCAGGAAGAGAGACAGAGCGCACGAAAGAGAAAGGGACCGCAGTGGTGTCAGGTAAGAAATCTGCGGATATGGGGAAGAGGGGAGGCCAGGTGTGGACCGGAGGGTTCATGCGGAGAAAACGGGGCCCCTTCGATCCGATACTACTAGGAGCAGCGAAAGAAGGATTTCGGTTGACTCGACCTGCTTCAAACGGGGCAAACTCCGACCCCATTGTCCAGGAGTCCAGCGGGGCACCAGGCTGCGGGATTCTGCTTGAAGCCACCGGGCTTTAATAATTCCTCCACCTAATCATTAAACGGGCCCTTTGCTTGGCTGCATCGAATCATCTCCCCGCGGCGGATCTTTCGGATGTCCGCCATGGATGGAACCCCGCATAGAGCTTGTCGATGGGAAGATAACTTGAAGCAGGGAGTCCAATCTTACTAAGTTATGCCTTGATGTTGAGCAGTTACGCTAACGTGGGCAGACTGTCTCACTTGGAATATATATACCCGAATGTACGCTGAAACGCAGGCCGGGTTACCGGCGGCGTTCGCCGAGAATGAACACCCATAACTATACAAGAAAATATACCGTAAAGTTTCAAGATAAACTTGAAAAGTCCGAAGCAACCTTGAAACAATGTGAAGAAGGAAACTTTGAACCCTGAAATTCCTATAAAATTTGCCTCGAGTACGTAGTCGAGTACCTGGCCCGAAAGAATGTATGTGGGCATGCAAAGACTTTTGTATAGTATTTCCGTCTCATATCCAATCCAAACCAAAATCTATCAATGTACCATCAAGTCATTTATATCTTCATAGCTATTACGCACATCTAAGCACGCAGCGACTGAGGCAGAGTAGCGACCTTCTCGTTGAAAAGATCCTCGGCCTGCTTCCACACCCGGGAAGTAGTCCGGTCCTTCAGCTGGAGAAGGCTGGGCAAAAGAGCCTCGCTGAACATCTCGGAGCTTTCGCGGGGCAGGAGGGAGGGGAGGTGGTCAATGCTGATCACGCTAAGGAGAGGGCCCTGGGTGCCGCTAGGTAGGGTGACCGGAACTGTTGGCTTGTCGAATGTGGTAGTGATCCCGTAGATGGGGATCGGGTTGTGGGGGTTGGTTCTGGCAAGTGTTAATGGAAGATAATAGCAGGACCGTAAGTCAATGGCTACTTACGTGTCGGCGCTGACGTCGCAGACAACAGAAAGGTTGCGGCTCGGGGAAGAAAGAGACTCGGTGTTGACGAAAGGAGGAATGGGGTCGGAAAGGTAGATGCAGTTGACAAAGATGTCGGCATCGACGATCTCCTGGAAGGGACCGCCCTTCTTGGTCTCGGCCATATCCCATTGGATGATGTCCTCGTCAGGGACGCCCACATCCTTGGCGAGCTGAACGGCACCCTTACCACAGCGGCCGAGCTACGGCAAGATTAGCATGGGGGAAAAGAAATGATACTATAAGATGGAGCAGAACTTACAGCTCCAATGACAAGGATCTTGGGGGAACGGCCGGCGATCTTCTTGCCAGCCTCGAGGGTCTCCTTAACAGACTCGATCAGGAGGTCCTGGTTGGCGTAAGGGACCTCACCGGGCAGGGGAGTGCCATCAGGGTGAGCCAATTGCCACGCCCAGTTCTTGACAGCAAGAGCGGAGCCGGCATAGCCAGCAGAGAAACCGAAAGCAGCAACGCGACGGCCGACATCATCGGTAAGGAACTCCAAGTCAAGCAAGAGACCGTTACCACGGGGCCAGCGGCTCAGAACCTGGTCCCAGCCACCCTGCTTCTTGTAGCAGTGGGCAAAAGTAACATGGACGTGCTCGAGAGGGAAGTCATCCTCGGGAAGTTCCTTCAAACCCAGGATGACGGCGTCCTTGGGGGCGTCCGTGACCCACGAGCCCTCGGTAACAAGGGGAGCTCCTATCTATATCCAATGGCGCAAATTAGGACTCCTGCAATTGTGCAAAGAAGAGAATGGGTGAAGGAGAGCGGACCTTGGAGAATTCCTCATCTAGAGATATGATTAGTTCTTTGACTCATAAAATGTGCGGGGAGCTGAAAAAAAAAGAAGCCCAAATCAAGGGTACCTACCGTCGAAAATACGCTGTGTGGAACGCTCGACAATCACTTCATAACCAGCATCCATCAATGCCTTGCAGGTGGTCGGGGTCACTATTCATTTCAATTCGTGAGCAAGCAACCCCCTCCATGAACCGATAAGTCGTTCTGGGATGAGCGTAGGTGGGGGAGGGGCACTGACGGGCAGACCGAGCCTCAGCGGGCTTCGTCTCGGCGCGCAGCCAAATCTTCTGTCCGGGCATTGTGAGTACTGTGAGAATTGAGTGTTCAGCAAAAATATTCAACGACGAAAAAGGACACACTGGAATGCACTGGGATCGCTATGACACAGTGATAGCGGGGGTGGTTATTCCGTTCCGGAGGAGAATGACTCAGCCCGATCATCGGCGATGCTTCCCGCATCAAGTAGTCGGGGTGTGTCCAATAGTACGGCGTACGAGAGTTTACAATAGACTGGGATTATTAAAAATACTTTTGATTGCTGATTAGAATACCTCCCATAAATATTTCCATCACAGAAATCGTCTTCGTGATCGAACCGTGGTGTACAACAGGAATTACAAACACAGACGAACACAGACAGTCAAGGTGCGTGACGAAGCGTGTCCATAGGACAAGCCCAGCTCAAGCGTGAAGCCAGAGCACCTCGGGGTACTTTTAGAGTCCAGAGCCCTAAGTGGGTTTGGTACGGCTGCGAGTTCGGCTACCAATGCCATCACCCGGGATAGCCTTTTTGATGGCATCTTTCACCTTCTCCTTCTTGGGGCGCGCAGTCTTCTTCTGCGTTCCGTTGGCATCCGCTGTAGAGCCAGAAGGCACAGAGCCATTGGCATCCTTTGAAATCTCAGATTCTACCTTTTGCTTCTTAGCTTCAGGCTCATCTGACTTTTCGGGAAGCGGCTTGTTTCTTTCATCCGATGCAGGGGCCGGAGCTGGGACCGGGGCAGGTGCAGGAGCTGGAGTTTCAGGAAGAGCTGTACCCGGATGCGCGGTAGGTGCCTTGGTAGAAGTGTCTTCAGGAAGCGGTGCAGGGGCAGGAGCTGCTGGAGGCGGAACAGCAGCGAATGAAGCCGGAGCCGGAGCCGGAGCTGGAGCCGGAGCTGGAGCCGAGTCCTTGGTGACAGTCGAATCAAATTCGCGCTTCTCGCCCGTCTGCGGCTCTGGCTTGGAAACCTTGGACTCTTCAGAATCCACTGGAGCCTGGGGTTCCGAAGATGCGACGGCACTGCCGAGAGGGTGATCTGTGGAGGGCGGCATGGGCGGCTTGGTTTGCTCTACAGACTTCGGAGCATCTGGGTTTTCACCGCCAGCAGCAGCCCTTGCCTTCTCAAAGGAAGTGGATTCACTGTCGGTCTGGGTTGTATTCAATACATTGGGAACCTGCTGCTGCGAGTGTTCTTTGACCACAGGTGTGGCAGCTGAAAGTACTTAGTCAGCACATACTGGACGCGGGATGATCACCATCACGACGAGGCATGAGTGAGTTCTATTCGAGAGCGAAATCGCAGCTAGCACGCCCGATGCGCCCAATTTGCCCGCATGGGCACCATTGTAGCCGTGGAAAACGTACCGGGAGCTGGGGGAGCATTCTGTACGGAGAAGCCTTCGCTGGCCATGGTGGATCGATGATGTCAAATATTGGCACGTGCGTTGGAGACAAGAAGCCGTCACAGAATTAATGGAGTCGCGTGAATAGGGCGACGATAATTAACAGAAGGATGATGGTTTACGAAGGAAAACGGAAGCTGGAATGGAGTCGATTGACGTTTGGGGGGAAGAGGTGAGGTTGCGCGGTGACGTTTACTAAGAGCAGCTGGGGGAACGCTAACCCCATTCGTTCCGCGCAGCACAGGGCTGATTCGCCGCCCGCGACCCCGGCCGTCGTCGCACAACCTGGTCTCTATTCCACTACAGAAAAGGTCTCCAACGTCATGGCCCTTTCCCGAATCCGGTGAATATTTGGTCGATTCTGATGGTCTTCCCTTCTCAAGGTAAAGACACCACTGAGCACAGGATAGGATTACTCGGATGGCGCAGCCACTGTGGAGCAGTCTGTGCGGAGTACCTGAGATCATCGTCATCGCACTGCAGCGCTCCGACAGCCAGCCACAAGGTGCCGATCGTCACCCGGAGAAATAATGTTCTCCCTATGGATCTAGCGGATCCGAGTTTGAGGGCTGTGTAGAGGGTTCCAGAATGTGCACATCGGCATTGTCCGGCAGCTGCGTGGGGGGATCCTAAAGACCGCGGAGTGGTCAGAATTGCAATCCTAAGCAGTGACCAGTTCGATATCTGCTGCCTCCTGACAGGCGGGACCCCGACGCTCTGGCACCCGGAACCGTACACGGGTTGACGGCGAATATGGAATGTTAGTTCGATGAGTTTACAACCCATCCATCAGGTCAAATTCAAATCCAGACGAGAGAGCAGATATTCCTCTTCCGCCGAGGTGCGGGTGCGAGTTCGAGCGCGAGTCGCTTCAATCGAAGCGGAGGCAGTTTCCTCAGGAAGCACCAGTTGTATCTTTTGGGCTAAGCTAGTGGCTTCTCGGATCCTTTTTCGGTCGATTAGAATGCGGAGAGCGTCGCAACCGATGCGGAGAAAAGCATCTCGTCTGGCTTCAGTCCAAGCCTGGAACCTGGCTGGCGAAAGGACTTCCATAAAGCGAATGAAGGGTTGCGGGTCTGGTTTCCCGGGGTGGCACAGCGCCACGGAGGCGAATAATAAGGACCGGTACGATGACAGAGTAGAGATGACTTCGGAGTATTGCTCGTAGAGATCTTCGGCGACCTGCTCGATAGATGGTTTTTGATCCATGGCAGCTCGGCTTAAGTGAGCACCGGCTGCAAGGAGCATCGACTTGCCCGATGGTACACCTTCGGTGGGGTGCATGGAAAAGTGCATTTTACAGGCACGTAGATAGTACTGCAGAGCAGAGCCGAAACCCGCTCCGTATCGAATCTCAGCGTCCATAAAGCTGACAAGAAGGTGGCTAACGATTTGTCGGGATTGTTCTTGAGTCATTCGGCCGTTGTACCCGCCGAGATCGTGTTCCATTGCCATTTTCAGCCATTCCAGTACAGTGGATTGCAGACCTTCTGCCACCATAAACTTGGTTAAGGCCGCAGTCGAATCTCGGTACTTTAGAAGGATTTGTCTGGAAGCTCCGTCAGAGGACCAGAACCAATGCTTCACCCGGGAGGCCGCTCGGGAGGCTTTCATGTCGTCCCGGGACCTAGTCAGGAGAAGCTGTGACTTCAGACATTCAACAATGACAGTTGCTGTGGCGGAACCCGAGGCTACCATCTCGTCCAAAACCACCATGGGTTCCTGGGCTAGGCGTCGTTGTTCCTCTCGCCTTCGGAATGCATGGTGGTCGTGAGGCGTTGCCTTGGGAGGCACGATCCGAAACAAAGGGTTATCCAGGATAGTGTGCATGTGCTGATCGGTCGCATGTGCGGAGGAGTCGGTATTCAAGGGCTGTCGATCGCCTTCATGGTTGGGATTGTTTGCTACCGGATACGCGCGGTCCAACTGACGACGGAATGAGGAGGTTAGGGCGCCGAGCAGCTGCTGGGACTCGCGCGGCGTCCTGGGCAGAGGCTGATGAATATTCGGCCACGACTTGAACTGAAAGATCGAGGTCCCCTTCATGGTGGTTGTCGGTGAGGTCACAATCGTACGACCCCTGTGCGTTGTGTGTCGTGTAGGATCGCCGCGAGGGGTGGGCGGTGAGGTGCCCGAACAGTGGAAGTGGATGACGAGCACACACAAGAGAGCGTCCCCTTGTCTCATATCTCATATCCAAGCTGGAAAGGTTATCGGTTAGGTACCCTAGTAGCTACCCTTTTAGATACTCTAGTACCTAACCATTCTAACCATTATTTGAAATTCTAGTAGTAGAGCTATTTTAATACCAGTAAAAGAAGGTATGGATGTAGAATTATCATACAGACCAGGTAATACAGTGACGAGCCCTTACTGGATCTGGAAGGGGGGTGTCCATATAGCGAAAATGGGGTGTGTATTTAGCGTGAAGGAGGCAAGGAAACAGGGCTGGTCGTAGACAGCAGCCATGTCAAAATATGTCGAGGCACATTTGTATTTAATCGACAATAGGAAGAAAGCTGATGCTGCAGGGCCAATGGGCGCCACTCGCTAAAAGACCGGGTGGTGCCAAGACCAGCTGCGACCCGTAGGACCTCGAGCAACACATCAGAACTCTGAGCTTTCGCCTTCCCCATTCACATCATCCCTCCTCCTTCCCTCCTCTCTCCTCACAACTCTCAATTTATATTCTTCTGTTTGTCCCTGGATTCTTATCGGCACCTGTGCCCGTGGTCCTGGTGCTGTTCCTCTTTTGCGAGGGTGCATCCGACTCAATCTATCATTCAGATCCTTCCTCCCTACCGAAACCCTTGCGACACTCATCCTGACCTTCCTCCCAATCCCGCTTCTTTCATCTCACATATACTCTCGACATCATGTCCGAAGTTCAGAGCCGATCGTCTGCGCGCGGCAGAGTATCCACCCGCGGTGGTCGTGGTGGCTTCAGTTCCAGAGGTGGTCGTGGCGGAAACAGCAGATCTGCGAATGCCGACAACTCAGAGGCCCCGTCATTTGAAGAGGGCGAAATCGGACAGATGAGGAAGAAGTACTCGGACACTTTACCCCTTCTCAAGGAGTTGTTCCCCGACTGGAAAGATGAAGACCTCATTTTTGCCCTGGAAGACTCGAATGGCGAGGTCGAGGATGCAATTGTGCGCATTACCGAAGGTTGGACTACCCGTCGTCTCTATGCCTTTGAGCTTCAACAGCCCACTTCTGGCCAGATTTTATTAACTTTTTCTTTTCTTAACTAGGCAATGTATCGCAGTGGGGAGAGGTCAAGAAGGCCACAGACCGAACTCGGCCCAAGGCCAAGGAAGTCCAAAACACCCAGACCGAGTCAACTACAGCTTCCGTCCGAGGTGGCCGTGGCCGCGGCGCATTTGAGGGTCGTGGACGCGCCCGTGGTGACCGCGGTCGTGGTGGTCGTGGTGGCCGGGCAGGTGCCCAAACTACAAATGGAGCCCGCACGACTAGCAGCGTCACGGAGCCCGCAGCTACAGTTCCGGCGACAGAGCCTTTGGCTACAAATGTGGGAGGAGAGGTCGAACAACCTACAGCTGGTGAGACCACAGAGTCAGCCGATGGCAAGGCCAGTGTGATCCCCGAGGGTACGAAGAAGGGTTGGGCGAGTCTCTTTGCCAAACCTGCGCCTCCTCCCCAGAAGAAACCCCCGGCTCCTGTGCCCGCCACCGAGAAGCCCACCGAGCCCGCAACCTCTCAGAAGAAGGCCCCCGAAACCGCTCCCGCCCCTGTCCCCATCCCCGCCGCCTCTCAGAAGACCCCCGTTGCGAAGCCCGCCCAACCCGCCATTCCTGCCATCCCCACTACCACTGTGAAGGCGCCTTCCGGTGACTTGACTGAAACAAACCTCGAGCAAATCCCTGACGTCTCTGCTCCTGCTCCTACTGCAACTGCTGCGAGCACTGTGGGCAGCGCTCTGGACCCCTCTTTGGCAGCCAATGTTACTCCCTCTCGCGCCCCTCACTCTGGCCTCCCAGGCAGTGCATTGAAGCAGGGACGCACTCCTGGATTCCAACGCCGTGTTATGGAACAGCAACAGGCTGTGGTTATGCCTGGTAACCACGCAGTGGACCGTACCGCCGTGCAATTCGGCAGCATGGGTCTGAATGGCGATGCCGCAGACATTGACGAGACCCGCGAGGAGGCTGAGACTCGCGCTCAACCTCCCCAACACTCCCCTGTCGCCCCTCGGGCTTCCCTGCCTCCTTCAACTCAGGGCCCTGGCGAGCCCACTGCCGCCGCCCGCCCTGCTCCTGGCCTCCCCCCGGTCCCTCAGGCTTCTGCTGCCGAGTCTTTCGGTGACTTCTCTCGCTTCGCGGACCCCTTCAGCCAATCCCAGCCGCAGATCCAGGAGCCTTTCGCAAACCAGGCTCCTGCTCAGCCCGCTGCGACCACTGGCGCCGATTACTCCTCCTTCTACGCCTCCGACCAGCGTTTCCCCTACTACAACAACTACGGCAGCTACGGTCAGAGCCAGGATGCTGGCGCACGAGCTGGTGCTGGGTTCGGAGTGACTGCTGCTGAGGCTCAGCCCCAGATCCCAACCACCCAGCCTCCCGGCCGCTATGGTCCCGTTGACGCGACTAACAGTGGCCACAACACCCCCAACCCAACTCTTCCTGCTACCACCCAGACCCCGGCAGTCCAGCACATGCCTGGTGGCCAGGCTGGCCATGGCTATGGCTACAACAACTACCCCTACTACAACAACAACCCCCATTACGCTTCGTACATGAACCAGATGAACCAGCAGCACCAATACGGCCGGAACCGTCCAATGTATGATGACGCTCGCCGCTACGAGGAGCAGCAACAGCAGCAGCAGCAGCACTACGGCATGCCGCACAACAACCAATATGGCTACGGTAGCCAGTATGGTCCCTACGGTGGCAAGGGTGGCATGTATGGCCAGCCCCACGCCTTCTCCTACGACCACGCCTCCTCCCCTGCGAACGCCGGCACCTTCAACCAGGCTATGCCTGGGCGTGATTCTGTCTATGGCCGCACCGGCTCGGCTCAACCGTCTGACACCCAGCAGTCCGCTGCAGGCGCCAATGCCTTTGGCTCTGGCATGTCCGACGTCTTTGCACAGTCTCAGGCTGGATTTGGCCGCAACCCCACTGGTGCCCAGCAGCCCCCCGTTAACACCGAGGAGACTAAGGGATTTGACGCTTCCAAGACCGGTGGACCCAGCCCGTCTCTCGCGCAGGCAAATCGCCCCGGTTCTGCCACCAACAGCGTTCCTGGCCAGCCCCAGGCTCAGACTGGTCTCCCCCAGCTGCAGGGCCAGCAGGGTCAGCAAGGATTCGGCGCTTATCCTAACTTGAACCCCCAGTATGGTGGGCTGGGTGGCCTTGGTGGTCACCAGGCTGCGGGCTCGCAGACCCACCAGGCCTCTGGCTACGGTAACTACGGCGCGGGTTTCAGTAACTACTACGGAAATACTGGACGTGGTGGCTGGGGTGGTAACTACGGCCACTAAATTTGGGGCTCAATATATTTCCTTCGACTCCCTGCCACGAACACATATGGCGTTGCATTTGCGGGTGATTTGAAACCGGGGTTTTCGTTTTGTCTTCCACATCACAAGGAAAGGGGGAAGCATGGAATCAACCCATGCCTTGCTCGACTGGGCAAAACCCAAATTTTCTCTTCATCTTTCCTTTTCCTCAACATCTGTGTAATCTCTACTCTCTGGGAGCTTGGTTGGCTTTTCCTGGTATGGAGAAATGTGTCTTTGTTTGGTTTTCTGTTTCCACTCTATTTTCGTTTTTCCTTTTTTTTTTTTTGCTTTTTCTCATATCTTCCTTTGCTACTACCGCTCCTCGCGGATGCGGTCTGTATTAAATCCACCCATCCACCCCAAGGTTTTCTTTTTTTTATCCTTGTGCTCTTTTCCTCCGCCTTGGCTCACGGTGTCAATTCGGGTTCCGGTGTGTGTGTCTATTTTGTGATGACGGGGTCGGCTTTTCAGTTCCCTTTCTCATTTCCTGTCCTCCGCTGTGTGCAACATCGGTAATTGACGATTGTTGGGTCTGGTAGAGGGTAGACCGTGATGGACTCTGCTCATGTTACTGGGCCTATCAAAAAAGTGACGAGTTATGTACGCTCCTATACAAATCAAACATTCCAGGTCCACCGCGCGCTCTCGTGATTCAAGCCGTCATCTGGTAAATGCTCGGTCATGAAATGTAGAAAGATTGATTAGACCTGAGTAATACGCAGCTTCTGTTTGTATGAATACTATAAGTGGCATCGACGCACGTGCTCACTTACTATTAATGTAGGAGGCAGCTGTTTAGCTTAAACTGATGCCATGGACAATATGATAAATGCCAGAATGAATAAATGGTGTGTATATAACAACAAAGAGAATCACGAAATATGATTAGATGGGCGGCAGTTGAAGCCACTTTGAGAAGTATGAGCGGCATCGCCTCGATCCAGAACTAGTATATACAGTTGAAATGCAGCGTGACATGTTCCCCAACAACAAAAGAAAATGGGATACACCAAAAGGCCAACTCTATGTGTGCAGACAAATGGGGTTTGGGGGTGGGAATCCAGCGACCCAAACAAGCTGGCGATCCCCAGACACCCTCGATCCAAGTGAAGTGAAATTCCAAAAAGATAAGTCCTCGTTGTTTACCAATGGAGAGGCGGCGGAAAGGTTTACTCGGTCAGGCCCAGTCCCTCACCACCAATCTTGTGGTAAGGGGGCTTTGCCCCGGCGGCCCTGGCGGCATCAAAGCGCCAGATGCCACCGGTCTTTTCACCCTCCAGATTACCGGAGAGGCCGAGCTCGGAAGCGATCTTCTTGAAAAGAGGATCGTCATCCTGCTCTTCAATGCGGTTGAAGAAGCGACGCTCCCATTCGCGGCCTTCGGACTGCTCAGCACGGCGCAGGTCACGCTGGGCATTCTCGATGCGCGATTTATGGTTAGAAACGGAATCCATGTTACCCTTCTGGATGTTTTCGGCGACGTCCTTCCAAGCACGACGGCTCTCGTACAGGTCCTGCTCTTCCAGAGGGGCCAGATCTAGAGGAGTGGTTTTGTTGTCGTTCACGACCCACTTGTCAATAACTTCCTTGGTGCGGGCATCCTTGATTGTGAAAGTGTCCGACCACTGGCCATCAATGGTGTACAAGGGCTTCTTCTCGCCCTCGCTGCTCTTGTAAAGGCACGCGGTGAAGGTGTTCTTCTTTCCGCTCAGCCAACCCTTGCCAGAGAAGTCGATCTTCCCCACATAGCCGTTGCTACTAACGATCTTGGCGGTCTTCTCAAGCTCAACGAAGGGAGTACCGTATATCAGCGATTCGATGTGCAGGTTGGGCAGCGTGATCACGTATTTCTCCTTCTCGCTAGATCCAGGCGGGGTGAGGGTGTACTGAGCGTGTCCGAGCTGCTTCACTTGAATAGTGCTTGAGAAAGAAGCCTTCTGGGCATTATATCCTTGCAGCTAGTGATGCCAACACTGTTAGGCTCTGATTCCTGGCGGTGGTGGGGGTTGTATGTATTTGTATTCCACTTACCTCGATTCCGTGCTTGTCGTTGATGATGGCATACGCAGTAGCGGGGGGATGGTGGCTGCGCAGAAATAAGCATATGAGAATCTATCCCATCACGATAATACAAGGCGTAGAAATGCCACCAACCTGACTTGCTCACTGATCAGCTGGGTCTCGCCCAGGTCCGAGTCACCGTTTGCGAGCCATTTGCCCATGAAGAGCTCACCCAGGAACGGGTTCAAAGGCTTCTTCTCACTCCCCAGCTTCTCGCTACGACTGCAGTACTGCTGGTGGAGAGTAGTAAGGAACCATTTGAGTACGAGGAGTGCTCGCTTCTCGGGGTCGGCCTCTTTGGCGGGAGCGACAAAGACAGCGGGGTGTTCGGCCCAGTAGGCGGAGTACTCGGTCAGGGAGGTGGACGACAGGATAAAAGGGGGTGCTGTGAGCGAAGAGAGATCTCCGTTGAAGGAGGCAATCGACTGCGCGAACCATCAGTGTCTGCAAGCATGGGAGATTGCGTGTCGAGCGGAGGGGCAAGTCTACCTTGAGGAAACTCGACCACGACCCCTTGCTACCAGCGGGGATCTGGCTCTGGGGCTCTTTCTTAGAAGACATGGCTGATCTTGGGGGAGAAAGAGGAAGATTCCAATATAAAAGATAAGCTAATTTTTTTTTTTTTAAAAAAAAGAGGCACAACGCAAGAGCGCGGGGAGTGGGGGAGGAATGAGATGAGGTCGGCGGTCAGGGGATAACGTCATGGCCGCTGCCGCAGCCACATCGTTTCATCTGCTTCCTCCACGCGATCCTCGAACCCTCCCTCCACACTCGGCAGCATTCGAAATGTGCTGCAGTTGACACGGACAGCCAGAGTATGATGCCATGTAGCCTTGCCATGTAGCCTGCTGGTCCCAGCAGCAATGCTAGTCACACCGTGGGAAAGGAGTGGTCCAGCATCTCTGGTCTAGCCATAAGTCGATCGAAGCCCAGTGGGTTCAACCGCACGTTTTCTTTCTTGGGGGATCTTCTTCGAATTACTAGCATATAATTAGGTGAGAGCCTGGATTGACCGGCTGTCACACTTAAACCCAACCGTTTGACGACGAGAGCCGCTCGGCTGTGACTCTCGGATTCTTTTCCGCAACCCCTGGCCCTAACATCGGGTGTGGCAACGAATTCCCCCCGGCTTTCTGGCCGATTGCCAACCATTGGATGTGCCATGCTCGATCTCGGGGGGAACTAGGGACAATGGACCCTCGCAAGATAGCAGCGGCCTTGACGTGTGGACGCCTTCGCCTGGCGACGCTGCTGGGAATGCGACCCCCGCGCCGATCCTCGGCCAACTATCCAGAGCGCCGAAGAGCCCTCCCGAGTTTTTTCTTTTCCTCTTTTTTTTGTGACTCACTTCAAGTGTACGATGTACTCAACTGCAATTGAATCATCCCAATCAATTTTCTTAAATTTAATTTACAATTTTAAGTCAGAATCCTCGCCGTCTTCAGAATTGGATTCCCCGGAGTATGTTTGCGGAAAGCATTCCCTGAAAACCTCCAAGCGTCTATCACCAAGCTCTCTGTTTGACAAACAAGGGCAAACATCTTCAATGCCAACTATTCTACTCTGCTTTGAGGTTCCAATCAATTGAGTGTAGTCCTGAATGGCTGCCTCCAATATGTCCCCAACACACTCGAGGACCTCGAGTGTCGAGGAGGCCTTGCCTCCCATGGAGGAAATCCGAACTAAAGAGTCCAAGGCTCAACAGCAATCCGAAAATACGAATGATTTGCACCTGGTGCAGAGCCACATGTCCCATCATGACATGCCCGTGACAGCCGAGTTCCATGAGGTCGATGCGGAACAATACCTGCGCTTTTCGCCAGCCCGCAAAAATCTCATCGTTTTTGTCCTGTCCTTCTGCTCTTTTCTGGCTCCAATCTCCTCCACGTCTATTCTCTCGGGTATCCCAGAGGTAGCAAAGACCTACGACACAACCGGCAGCATTATCAACGCCAGTAACGCGCTATATTTGGCGTTTATGGGGATCGCCGCTCCCTTCTGGGGACCGTTCAGCCAAGTGTGGGGACGACGTCCAGTCAGTCACTCAATTGGAATATCATCGGCCTTTTTAATATCGTATACTGATTATTGACTTGCAGATTTTCTTGTCAAGCGCATTTCTCTTCTTTGCTTTCAGCATTGGAACTGCGCTTGCGCCGAATCTGCCCGCTTACTACATCTTCCGCGTCCTCACAGCCTTTCAAGGCACTTCGTTTCTGGTCGTGGGTAGCTCCGCCATTGGCGATATATACGAGCCTCGTGCTCGCGCAACAGCACTAGGGTGGTTCCTTTCTGGCACTCTAATCGGCCCAGCCTTTGGCCCTTTCATCGGTGTATGTCTATATCCATCCCCTTCAAAGAATTTGCGTCAGTCTAACCCACGTCCCCGCCAAATAGGGAGTCATCGTCACATTTTGTTCCTGGAGAGTAGTATTCTGGTTGCAGACTGCTCTCGGGGGCTCCGCAACACTGCTCGTCTTCTTTTTCTTCCCGGAGACATATCCACATCTCAACAAGTCTGAAGTGACTAACAAGCCCGCACTGGAAAAAGCAAAGTATCTCTGCCACCGTGTCAACCCGCTTCGTGTCGGCGTTCTTCTTTTCACATACCCTAATCTTTTCTTCGCGGGAATTGGGGCCGGCGCACTCGTCTGGAACCAGTACTCGCTCCTGACGCCCATCCGATACGTGTTGAATCCGCGATTTAATCTAACCAGTCCCATCCAATCTGGTCTGTTCTACATTGCGCCAGGATGCGGGTACCTGGTAGGTACCTTTATGGGTGGCCGCTGGGCAGATCACACGGTGAAGAAATGGATTCGAAAGCGCGGAAGACGTGTACCAGAAGACCGACTCAAATCCTGTCTGGTTTTCCTGGGCATCGTCATCCCTGGATGTATCCTGGTCTATGGCTGGACCGTCGAAAAGGCTGTCGGTGGAATCCCCGTGCCTGTCCTGGCTATGTTCTTACAAGGAGTGGCACAGTTGTTCTGCTTCCCCAGCTTGAACACATTTTGTCTGGACGTCATGCAATCCAGCGGGCGCAGTGCCGAGGTAGTAGCGGGTAACTACATGTTCCGGTACGTCTTTGCTGCTTTGGGGTCAGGGCTTGTTCTTCCAGCTGTCGAGAAAATCGGAGTTGGATGGTTTAGCACTATCAGTGCTATCTTCTTGATCTTTGCTGGAGGTTGTATCTGGGCTACTACCATCTACGGTGATGAATGGCGCAACAAAATAGATGAGAAGAACCGGAATAAAGCTGCTCAGAAGATTGAGACATTACCTCATCAGCAGGAGAGCGAGAAGAAAGTTGAAGCATGAAGCATGAGTTCTCTTTATTTGAGATTCTGCTTGTCTATTTCCCCAAGAATTGGAGCCACAAAACACTAAATAGGCTCAAAAATAAAATTAAATGAATTTAATGATTTGATGAGAGTGTCTTCTTAAGATTCCCTTTCAGCATCACGAGCACCTGTAGCACTGCCAGTAGCTTCCCTGGCTTGCCCCGCTGTGTCTTCATTTCCCACAGCGTCTTTCCCGTTCACGATAGTGTCTGCACTCAATCCCGTTTCGGCAACGACTCGGTTCACCTTTGTTCTCTCAGTGAAGCGTCTGGCATCTTCCCGTCCCTTCTCGATGTCTACAAATCCGATGGCGATCATCGCTGCTGTACATATAGCAAACAAGAAAGGAAATCCCATCCAATTGTTGCGAGTGTCGTTTATTATGGCTTGAATGACGTTTGGTCCAATGATAGAAGACTAAAACTTGTCAAATACGAAAACGTGGCAAGGAGCATGGAATACGTACGGCTCGGTTGGTAATTCCAAAGAGGGCGAAGAACATGTTGTCGAAGCCTCGAGGCATGAGCTCACTGATCATCGTTTGTGCATACTATAACAGTGAGTACCCCATAAGGTATAAAATAGGCACTAAACAGATTACTTACCGCATAGTATGGGGCTTGAAAAAGCCCGAAAATGACATTGTAGAAGTAAAATTCCCACTGCAAAAAATGAGTTTAAAGTCTCCACGTTGAAAGGGTTTAACCTTACCGTATGGTGGTAACCAATTCTGGTGGTCCAAAGTCCCAACATACCCCAAAACGGAATGAGGACGCTGAAGAAATTGGTGAACAGAAACATGGTCTTGGTCTTGAATTTAAAGTATCGCTGGATGTACCAAAACCCGAAAGTCGATGTAATTGAGCATGCCGCCTGCGTGATACCAAGATAGGTAATTTGTAGAAAGGAAAAGGAAACGTAGTCATTTTGAATAATTTGGACGAGAGTTCCTTTGGGTTATTAGTTAGCGAGTGATGCTGTCGTACCGAAAAGCAACTAACCTGTCGTGTTCAATCCATCTGCCAGCAAGAAGTAGGCCAAAAAGTACAAGAATGTCTGTGGAAGTGACCTAATTTCTTTCACAGCGAGCCAAATCTGTTTGAACCCAATGGTAGTATAGCTTGAGCCTTTGGGAATTTTCGGGCCAGGTCTCTTCTGCTGGAAAATAAACCACCAGATGCCCAATACCACCCAGTCTATAAAGCGTTAGGTACAGCATTGGCATGGCTTGGAATTTTCCTCACATGAATTGGTCAAACACAGTGCTAGATTATTCGCGTACTGGTTGTTCTGCATAGGAAGCAGCACACTCAGATTGAGCGCCAGGGTCAATAGATAGCCGATATTGCTGTGCGCAGTTGAGATATTACTGCATTATGAATCAGTGTCAAGTTTCGCGGGAGCTGATGAGAGATGATTGTGTGCCAACCTAATGTGGTTTCTCTCCAGCGACTCAATCTGGTCGTACTCCTCCTGCGTGATTTTCCCTTCTCGAAGATCTTCCTCTCGTGCTTTGCGCACGTGCGGCGTATATCTTGCCAGCCGAGGAAACACCGCCGCATAGAAGACCAGTGTTGCGCCGTACGCCACGTAGGCGACGATGTACATGCCCATGGCAGACGGCCACTGGTTTGGGTTTCGAATAGCCAGCATCCCATACTGCAACGCCCAACAAACGACAGTCAGTCCCAGGAGCAACCAACGACCAAACGAGCCGTAGTCGGCAGCACTACCAAGCCAGACAAATATGACTGTCATGAACGCAAAACAGAGCCCGTTTGCAATAAGGACGACCGAGGAGATAGATCGTGTGCCCCCCGCCCAGGGCACCACGCAGGCGGAGGAATCGGAACATGGTTTGGGCGGATCAGTATCGGGCTGATGTCCTGCTTTGTTAAGAGCCCATTGGAAGCTATATCGGGTCAGACCTGATATTTGCGTCACCTTGGTCCAGATGTACTTACAGGGCTTGGCTGTACGATCCGGGACCGACGCCATTATCGCCTGTATATTGTGAGAGACTGTCAGATCAAACTGCAATGATCTATAGAATAAAAATGTTAGTCTCTTACCATTGTAATAAAGATAGTATGACCACAGCTCTTTGCGGGTTGTGGTGGGCTGTTCATATGCGTCCTCATCGACACCGAACAACCTTTCATACTCCTCCAACGTCTGACGACCTCGCACTGTCGTGGCTGAGACTTCGACGGCAGCGCTTGACTTTGATGTCTGTTCCTGTCCTCCATCCACCTGATCGATCTTTGCACTCGCCATGGCTCTTGGGTGCATCAGTCAAGAACAGGATGGAGAAGAAGAAGAGTTTGGCTCGAGTCGCGCCCTTTCTTTGGCCATTTACCCCGCATTCCAGGAGAGTCGTATTGGATTATTAGGGCATAGCCTCGACGATCTATTTTTCTCTTATCACAGCCAGATAGTAAGATGGTCGTATCCTATTTCTGCTGGCTTCTTGGCCGAAAGGTTGCATCGAAGGGCAAGTGGGGGCCATCGGAGTGGCCGCTTCTTTGCTACCCCCGCATCGACTTGACCGCGTCTCGTTGACAACTGCAAGTCTACACAATGGCATCGACGGACCTGCAGAAACAAGTGGGCCAGGTAAGTACTAGTACTCTATAAACTCTATTGGGGAAGTGAGTGCGAAAGAAAGATATCTGACGGGTATAACATGCAAGCTGTTCGCGGTCGGCTTCCACGGTCACACGCCTAGCCCAGAGATCAAGACCTTGATCCATGACTATCATATCGGAGGCATCGTTCTTTTCTCGCGTAACTTCCAGAATGCTGCACAATTGCAGGTAATATCGACAATCTCGTATCCTTTAGTGCGCGAATCTGATAACTGACTTGTTCAACGATATAGGCTCTAACGCTGGATCTTCAGAATGAAGCGCGGTTGGCAGGACATCAACGACCTCTGCTCATTGGAATCGACCAGGAAAATGGGCTAGTAACTCGCATTTCTCCTCCTATTGCTGCCCAGGTTCCTGGTCCAATGGCTCTCGGTGCCACTCAGGACCCAAAGTTCGCCTATCAGGCGGGCTTGTCAACTGGCGAGATCCTGCAGTTCTTTGGGATCAATATGGACTACGGTCCAGTGTGTGATGTCAACTCTGAGCCGTTGAACCCAGTCATAGGCGTGCGAAGCCCTGGTGATGATCCGGAATTCGTCGGCCGGTTTGCCAGTGCGACCGCGCGTGGTTTGAGAGAGCAGAATATCATTCCGAGTGTTAAGCATTTCCCCGGTCATGGTGATACCGCTATTGACTCTCACTACGGGCTCCCAATCATCTCAAAGGGGAGAGATGACCTGGAGCGATTGGAATTGATTCCATTCCGACGAGCTGTGGCCGAAGGGGTCGAGACTGTTATGACCGCCCACATATCGCTGCCGCAGATCGATGATCAACTTCCTGCGACATTGTCACCAAAGATTTTGGGAATCTTGCGGAATGATATGGCCTATGACGGAATGGTCATTACGGACTGTCTCGAGATGGATGGAATTCGTGCCACATACGGCACAGAACAAGGATCTGTGTTGGCAGTACAGGCTGGCAGTGACAGCCTCATGATCTGCCATACATTCGATGTGCAAGTGGGTTCTGTTAAGAAAGTTTGTGAAGCAATTCAGTCTGGTGCCATCGAAACCTCTCGATTTGAATCAGCTTGTCGCCGTGTTGCAATGGTGAAGGACAAATTTCTCAATTGGGATACCGCTTTGCGCAAAAATGATCTTGCACAACTTGATATCTTGAACAAGAGGGTATCGAGATTGTCACAAGAAGCGTATGCGCACTCTACAACTCTTGTTCGTGACAGTGCTAGCGCTCTTCCGCTGTCAAAATCCTCCAGGATAGTTGTCCTCTTTCCGGGGGATGGAACACCTGCCGGAGGCGCAGTAGATGGCGAAGGCATGGGTAGACAAGGATCATATGAAGCCACTCCCTACCTTGAAGCTATTAGATGCCATAATCCATCCACCATTGAATTGAAGTATGGAGAAGAGGGTCTTACGACAGAGCAGTGGGATGCAGTTGAGGATGCTGATGCAGTGATATTTATTTCCCTCAATGCGCGAGAGTCGCCCTACCAAGAAAAGCTGGGTCTTGAACTTCCCGGACGTACTCGCTCATTGGTAGCAATTGCTGCATGCAACCCTTATGACTTCCTTGATGCTCCCGGAATCCAAACATATCTCGCCACTTACGAACCAACAATCGACGCATTTTCCGTGGCAGCCGACATCATATTTGGAAACAAAGCCTCCAAGGGGTCCTTGCCAGTTGGACCTAAATCCTCAATCAAGTCTAAATCTGTTTTCACATTATATGATGCGGAAAAGGACGTCGATGAAATGATCGATACTTGGAATGCAGCCTTGCCGACCTATCCTTTGCCTCGGGAAAGTTTGCGTGCATTATTTGTTCGTCCAAATGGTCGTCACTTTGTGGCTAAGTTCGAATCAAAGATTGTTGGATTTTGTATTGCCTATTACAATGCTGATGGGCCCCCGAAGACGATTCACATTGCCGTTCTAGCAGTGGCGCCAGCTTATCAGAACCAAGGAATCGGCACCGCGCTGTTGACTGAAACTCGATCGTTCTTCAGGAACGAATTCGGCATCGAGAACTTGAAGCTAGGCAGTTCCTTCCCTCGCTTCTGGCCTGGTATACCTCGCGATCTAGGCGAGGACATTCAAAACTTCTTCACCCACCGAGGTTGGCGACTCAGTCCTCTTGGTGCTAGATCTGTCGACCTGTATCAGGATATCAAGAATTTTCAGGCCCCTGAGAAGTACATGACCCGTGCAAAAGAGCGCGGTTTTACCTTCGCACCTCTGAAATCCGAAGACTACGAGGCATGCTTGGTCGGCCAACGAAATAACTTCTCTGATAAGGCGGTATGATTCCCGAAGACCTTTTTTGGTGAATCTTTGAACTGACCTTCTCTACAGGGCTGGGTAGAAGCCTACGTACAGCTGCATCCCGGCAAATTTCCGGATAGCGTGATGGTTGCCTATGACTCCAAGGGCCAGCAGGTGGGCTGGACATTGATGTTGGGTTCTCCTCATGTTATCAATCACATCTGGGCTTTTCCCCAGATGTGTGGCCCGAATACAGGCTTGATTGGCGCTGTGGGTGTTGATGAACAGCATCGCAAATCTGGAATTGGACTGGCGATGGTTTGCCATGCCGTAGAGAACATGAAGCAACGGGGCGTCGAGGGGGTCTTCGTTGACTGGGTTGCCCTAGAAGGATACTATGAAAAGGCTGGCTTTAAGACTTGGCGGAGCTACCGACCTGGTGAGATCTGAAGAGCGATTCACAGTCCCGTCCGCTCGTGCTACAGCTATGAATTGGTTTTATCTACTCTATCTGCCATTACTTCTTTCATTCGGATGCAACAATGGCCGGTCAACTACACTTGATTTTATACGAGCTTCGATGATCCTACCTTATAGTAGGTCTTAAGATTGTCATTCATAGAAAGCGAGCGAAAGCTACTGACAACCAACCATTACAGTGACGAAATAGATGATCCAGTATATCTTGAAACTACCTCAACATCCATCCAGAGCTTCTCAATAGACACTCATCGTACCCCCTTGAAAATCAGCCTCACTTATACTCTTTACATTCAACGCCCTCAAGCTGACCAAAAGCCTTGTAGATACTCCCTTCAACGGTATCTTTGAAGCAAAATAGATCGGTCTGGAAGCTTGCATTCATAGTTTCATCATCGCTGGCATAATTGCAGCCCCAGTTGGTGACTTTGCAGCCATCTGCACGAAGATTGTCGAGGAATCCGGAGCCACATTCATCGTCGGTATAATCTTTCGCTTTGTTGATGACAACATTGTATTGATACACGGCAGCGTAGTTCTCTGTCCAACTGCACTGCTGGTCTGTGGAGAGATGTGGATTGTTCGGATCGATGAGATCCCGCTTGGAAAGGCTTTCAATAGGAGATGCTATGCCGAGGCTAGCAAGGATGCTAATAGAAAAGGGCTTCAGGAAGTGCATATTTGTCAAAGATGATATCCGGTATGATGAAGACTTTCTTGATAGATGTTTGAATTGGATGGTCACTCACTGATTCGACAGACCTAAGAAGCATTTAAATACATTTCGATTCGCCATTTCTAGGCCTCCAATGCCGAGAATTACACGAAAATCGTAGCGCTCTTGGGAGCAAGCATGGGGCCAAAAAAGGCTGAGGTTGTATTGACGCCAGGAAGTATACTTGAATTGGCACCATATTGCGCTGGGGGCTAAAACTTTCTTTTTGCTACAGGGAATTACAATGCTTCCAAGTCAAACAACCCCGGCATAACTTTATTTATAGCAATGGTGAAAAAAAATGTACTCAAATTATTTCAACAAAAAATTTCAGAAGATAAGAGAAATATTGTCTAAAAGGGATACAATCGCATCGTCATTTCTTGGAACTACGCCACATGAAGGTGGGCAACACGACATCAGGGCAACCCCTGTGCAGGCAAGACGGGCATGAGCCAGAAAGTCTTGGAAATCCCGGTCGGATATTTTGGATGATATCATCCAGTGATCTGATGCGAGGCACAACGCCTTTCTTTTCTGGAGTTTCACACCAAGATCTTTCGCCCTTCGCTTTGGCTTCCTCGCACTGGGTTGAATCCACGAGCAACTCGTGCCTGCAGCTGTGCGGGCCTGTATACGAGGCGAACTTGTGGATACACATTTTGAAAGGCGCTGCTTGTGATTTAGGCCAATTTGTCGACTAGACAAGATATGGTGGAGTGGTAAGTGTTTTATATCGCAGACCCTGGGAAGTTGTGGAGCCAAAAGTCCTTTGTGTTATCCTCAATAAGGACCTTCTTCTCTTCGTCCTGGTCCTCGATAAACGCGACACAAAGAGCTGGGTATCTTTATTTAGTCTCTCAGGTCATTGATACTAGTAAATCACTTGACAAAGAATCAAAAAAGAAAAAGAAAAATCCAAGTTTTCCATTATTCCAATTATTTCATGGCCTAGTATATATGGCGGAAAGATTCCGCACTCTAGTGCTTATCCGAGTTGGTCATGCCATCGATCTTAGCACGGGCATTCTTGAAGAATGCATTTCTATCCTCATCAGTTCGGCCAGTCTGGGGCACATCCGCACCCTTCGTGACAGCCGCGCGCTTTCCGATCTCATCGGACCATTTCTTCAGGGCAGGGAATTCGGACAGGTCGATTTCCAGCGCTCCCGGTCCACTTCGAACCCAGGAGTAGTTTGCGATGTCTGCAATAGTGTATTTATCACCGGCCAGATAGGGACTCTCCTTAAGGCGCAACTCAAGTACCCCGTAGAGACGCTTCGTCTCGTCAATGTACCGCTTGATGCCGTAATCTGATCGGGCGCCGGCAAAGAGGCGGAAGTGATTTGCTTGACCTAGTTGGAGCAGTTAGGAGCTGGAGCTACTTAGTTCAATCGGAATTCCGGTGCATGCATACCCTGCATAGGTCCAAGGCCACCCATTTGGAACATCAACCAGGATACCTGCTCGATGTACTCGGGTGTGCCGGGAGCGTAGCTGATCTTTCGGTCGGCGTCGTACTTGTCGGCCAGATAAAGCATAATTGATCCACTTTCAAACACACGCTGGGATCCATCCTGGATCGCAGGGATACGGCCATTGGGGTTGATCTTCAAAAACCACCTATTTGGGCATGGAGGTCAGCATCACAATGCGTGTTTCGTCAGTCTTGCGATCTTACTCCTCCTTCTGAATATTGGTACTGATGTCAATCGGGACGGTCTTGTATGATAGTCCAAGCTCCTCTAAGGTGATGGAGGCCTTGATGCCGTTTGGCGTAGGCCAAGAGTAGAGGGTGATGTTGGACGACATGGTGGAGTATGGTGCGACTGCAGATGAAAAACGGGATAGTCGTGTGGCAGCTTTGAGTGAACTGGAATTGAAGATGCGGGGGAGCATAACCGAGATGTGTCGTAGTAATTATACCCTGGCGACTGGCGTGGTTTAGTAGTACTACCAACCCTTGGGAACCTCAGGTATTCCGTCCTCGGGTCGGCGCTATCTCAATTTGTCAGCTCACCCGCCTTTGCGATGACAAATGATGTCATGCCCACGGCTTCGACGAGTTTCTTCTCCTCTGCAACCATCGGAGATCTGATCTTGATTACCGATCCGTGGCTTTCCGTCCTTAGGTGAATGATATAATAATGTTCGTAAAAATAAAGAAAGGCTCACAGCTGTTTGTTAGTCTTACTGGCTTTCTCAGAGGGCAGTGCGATGACAAACACTTGCTTATCCTCGCTAGCATGTAATAGATGCTGTATCTAGGAAGCCGACCGGCCTTTTGTTCGAGTATCAAACCTCAATTCTATTTCTTATATTAATTGTCTTGAATCTGGAGCAAACTTGGGGTTGCAGTCTCCGGGTTTCCGAAAGAACCCAGACATACTGCGTAGTTGTAGAAAAAACAAGGATTTGCGAATGAATTTTTTGGAACAAAGATTTTCAATAACTACAGGAGATGATTGATGATTATACGCCATTAACAGTTCAAGGCTCAAAGCGAGACGAGGCCGATTAGAATCTGGTCGAAAGTGATGATAAGCACACAATTGCGTATGTACCATAGTTACTAGGTACATGTAGGTACCGCGCTAAGCTGGCTAGGATTAAGAAAGCGCTGATGAAAGCTTGTTCGCACTATACTAGTAAGCTCGTTCGCAACACTGATACAGAAGACAAAATGTAACGCATACACGCTAAGTCTTTCCAAAAAGCTGATTCCTTCTAGGCTCACAAGAATATTATTATTCCCACAAAATCCTCAATACAGCAGCCCCCTTTTTCGTAAGCTTCTTGTCCGGCCCCCTTGCAGTCGGGCGCAATACGAAACGTGGATTCGGGATCCTCATTCAATTGATCTTTTGCCCCTTCGTTCGATCATAGATGGGGGCTAGTGTGCAATCAATGGTCACTCCCCATAGAAGGCATCTATACGACCGAAGGATGGGGCGTGGAAGTGCACCTGCTCTGTCGCCAAAAGCAATGGTAAACGCAAGATTCTATCTTCAATATGTGTGTGTAGTACGGAAGCCATAGCCACTAGTCTGGGGCAATGGGAAGATGTGGCACCTCTGGGCTGAGAATGGCCATTTGATCCTACGTATCACTTCGAGTCTGGCTCTATGTACACATGATCCGACTGATACTGTCTACCGGTGTAGTATTCGGCATTTAATGCTTTTCAAAGCTCTTGGCTTCACGACTTGCGAAGAGCTAGAACGCTCATAGATTGCTGGCTCACCTAGTGGGGAACCGCATTTGGCCAGACGATCCCCACATGGTTGAAAGCCACGCGCCCCTTTTAGCGTTACTTTACTGGAACAAACTCCAAATCCAGCGGGCAAGAGGGCCCCTCGCTCGAGCCTCGCCGAGCAGTTGCCGTTCAAGTCACCAAAGACGGGTTGACATGGGGCCCTCGCGCGCATGATGCGATTCCAACGCCATACCATCTCGATCCGGCGAGTCGGTCGACCATTTCATTCCTGCGCCCCAGGCTATCATGTCGAGGGATTTCACCTCGCGCCTATAGGAAGCGACCTCCTGTTGGTTAGCAACAGTTAGTTATGGGTGATTGGGTCAGTGGGTACGGAGAAATGTAACCGTGCCCCGTACATGTACTCTGGTCAGAAATCGGCACGTCTGTGGGGGAAGAAATCTTCCGGCGTGGCCGAACCGTGTCGGCATCGACCCGTAAGCTCGGGTTGCGTGTCGCTCAAGATTCCCCTAGAGAAATCGTGACTTAAGGTAAGCGTAGCCCGAAGCTTCTCCAAGAAAAGAAAAAGAAAAGAAAAAAGAGTGGACATGGGCGAGGCTGCTAGGGGCGAAGCCAACACCAACGCGGAGCTTAAAAAGTGTACCACGCCTGCAATTGGGGCCGGGCTCCACGTCCCCCAGATTATTTCCCCGCTCTCCACAAGCTGCCATCTGAGAAGATCTCGGTTGCTAAATTCTTGACCATATTCAAAAACATGGAGGATAAGGGACTTTTTCCAGATGCGGTTGCAAGTCGCCCCAGCTTAATTGAAGCCTCGCCTGTTTGCACTTCTCGGTCGATCGCCGCCACATTTGGCCAGCCTGCCGTCGAGTCAAACCTTCGTTCGGCAAGGGCTAAACACGTTAGACCTAATCCAGCATAGTCAGTGGACATCTTCCGGTCTCGAAGTCAGCTATCAGCCAGTTTCTCCTCTCAGATGGTGCCCTGGGGCCCGAACCAGCCAATCCCAGTCTGTGCCGAACTTTGTCGGCACAGACTGGATAAATTCGACCGAAAGACGAAAGACCAAAGACCAGCGTCACGTCGACCGAAGACGACGACTGTGGCGTTTAACATTTCTTTCTTTCAACTCTAGCCAGATGACCTTGAGTTGGTTCGTCCTCAACAATCCAGCACCTCGGGATACCATCCCCAGACCGGCGATGGAGGACGTGCATTTTGCGATCTCCTTCCGCAACCAGGTCCACATGGGAATCTGCGTGGGAAGAGCACCACGCGATCTATGGACCGGCGAGGGTGGGGTCAATCCGGCGTAGTCAAAGCTCAACCGATGTCTCCATCATCGATTTCCCTCACAATGTTACACATTGCAGCGCCGGACGACCCCACCCCGACGAGAAAACCGGGATCCCGGTCATCTAAGAGCCGCCACAAGAAGAACCAGTTGATTCATTGAATATGCACAAGGAAGATGCTTCCATTTTGATTTCCTGTTGAGGTGCTTTCGAGACTGAAGTGTCCATATCAAGGTATTTGTCAAGGCAGGCGGCACATCGTCGTAAGACAAATTACTGAGCACTATACACAGCGAAATGCCGAGTCCTGCACCCCCAGTGCTCATAGCGTAACAGTTGGCCCCCGCAGTGACATGGCAAGTTATCTTTGAGGAAAACTGGGGGGCTTCCCCATGGGGCGCTTCAACCCTCGGGATGGGGCAGGCCGCTTCAGGAAGTAGATCTGACCTGGACTAGTCGTGCTAGTCCAAGCGTCAACCCAACTTTTTTTTTTCCTTCTCTTTCCCTGGCCAAAGTGGATATCGATGTTTCTTGCATGGCACCCAATGAGCTCCCGCTGCTCTTGTCAAACGGGCTAGCTGTGGAATGAAGACTTTCCCTGTCCTATGTAAGATGTAAAAAGCATAAAAGCTGGCGATCGCCCCAGGAAATTTCCGTCTACCATCTCGCCTACTATATTGCTACCGCCTCCCTTTGAGGCATTTTGTTACTCAGGGTGATTTCTATAATTGCTTCCAGTTTCTATCGCCTCTCTTTGCCATTTGGTACTTCAATTCCACTATGAAGGATACGGTGACGCAAGTTGACTCGCCGGTGCAGTAAGATAAACCACGCTTTCCTTTATGTTCGGAGCTAATTTGAAACAGATCTAGTGATGGTCACAGCAGCGAAGAAAAAGGCCACCACGTCGAGCAGGTGAACTTGCAAAGCAACGTTTCTGCTAAGTAAATGCCCAGAGTTGCTTGTTTCTCGGTGCCAATGCACCGCCGTCTTGGCAGACTGTCTAACCCAAATTAGAATCAAGAATCCTCTAGCCGACCTGAGCAAGTCCCAAGTCCTCCATGATGTCGAAGAATTTGCCAATGAATATCAGGTCACCGATATCCTACCTGAATTGAAGAAAGGTGCCTTGGTTGCGCGTGATCCAGCGGAGTTCGAATCAGTCCCGGACCTTTCTGAGACTGAAGTGACCGCATTACGCGATGAGGTGCTTCACAAATGGCGTCAGCCAAAGTCTCTCTACTTCACTATCATTCTTTGTTCGATCGGTGCTGCCGTGCAGTATGCTTGTTCCTTTCCAAGATAAATCGAAACTCATACTAACTACAAGCAGAGGATGGGATCAAACCGGCTCCAACGGCGCTAATCTGTCTTTCCCCGACGCTTTTGGTATACCCGAGGATGCAAGTGTACGAAACCAGTGGCTAGTGGGAGTTGTTAACGCGGCCCCTTATATTGCCAGCGCCTGCATTGGCTGCTGGTTGTCCGACCCTTTCAATCGCATTCTTGGCCGCCGTGGTACAATCTTTATCTCTGCTATCTTCTGTGTGCTTGCTCCCATCGGCTCCGCATTTACTCAAAACTGGCCTCAGCTCTTCATCACTCGTCTACTTCTAGGACTTGGTATGGGTCTCAAAGCATCGACCATTCCGATTTTCTGCGCTGAGAATACACCCGCCGTGATCCGCGGTGGATTGGTTATGTGCTGGCAGCTTTGGACAGCCTTCGGTATCTTCCTCGGCTTTAGTGCCAATCTTGCAGTCAAGGATACCGGTGCGCTTTCCTGGCGTTTGCAGCTGGGATCGGCCTTTATTCCTGCCGTTCCTCTCGCGATCGGTGTATACTTCTGTCCTGAGTCTCCTCGCTGGTATATTCGAAGAGGGGAAATGGCCAAGGCCTATCAGTCCCTTTGTCGCCTTCGAAACACCCCTCTGCAAGCTGCTCGCGATCTATACTATATCCATGCGCAGATTCAGATTGAACAAAGTATTATTGGGGACAGTAACTATGTTACTCGCTTCATTGAGTTGTTCACTATTCCTCGGGTTCGCCGCGCTACTCTGGCTTCATTTACTGTCATGATTGCGCAACAGATGTGTGGCAGTAAGTTCATTCCATATTTCTATTTGAATCTGGGTTTCCTAATGCTAAACAAACTGGTATAGTCAACATCATTGCATTTTACAGTTCGACCGTGTTTAGTGTAAGTATAACACTTAACAAAGCGAAGAGTGAAGAACGAGTACTAATCATTCTATCAGAGCGCTGGTGCCGATGATACCGAGGCACTTTTTGCCTCATGGGGTTTCGGTCTCGTCAACTTCCTTTTCGCCTTCCCGGCTATTTGGACGATCGATACTTATGGACGCCGTGCCCTTCTTCTATTCACCTTTCCGCAAATGGCCTGGACTCTGCTCGCCGCTGGTTTCTGCTTTTGGGTCCCAGGCAACGGAGGAGCCCATCTTGGCACTATTGCGCTCTTCATTTTCTTGTTTGCTGCCTTCTACTCCCCTGGTGAAGGTCCTGTGCCCTTTACCTACTCTGCGGAGGTTTTCCCGCTGTCCCACCGTGGTATGCCCCTTTCCCTTCTATATATAAATATATCTGGCTAATTTTACCGCAGAGGTCGGAATGTCTTGGGCTGTCGCCACCTGTCTAGGCTGGGCCGCCGTACTATCCATTACCTTTCCCCGTATGCTGTGGGCGATGACTCCCACTGGAGCCTTTGGCTTCTATGCGTAAGTTTAGTGCTCCAATTGTGACTATCAAATCGCTGACTATTTGGGCTAGTGGTTTAAACGTGACTGCACTGGTCATGATCTTCCTCTTCGTTCCTGAGACAAAGCAACGAACCCTCGAGGAGCTGGACTATATCTTTGCGGTCCCTACTCGGGTTCACATGAGATATCAGGTGTGCAAAGCTTTGCCTTACTGGTTCAAACGCTATATCTTCCGTATGAATGTCGAGTTGGAGCCTCTCTACCAGTTGGACCACTTGGCAGCGGGCGATGAAGTAGCGGCAGAGGTTCGGAAGAACAGCGTTGTCTCTGAAAAAATCAAGTCGTAGTGGAAAGCTTCTTCGTTTTGTTTTTGTTTGTTTTGTTTGTTTTGTCAGATTGTGGGATAATTTAGCTGCATATGCAGTTACTTTTAGCTTGTTTCAAATAGGAAAACATGGACCATGAAATACACTATTTGTGCTATCAAAATCTCTACCAGGGGGATTGTTTTGACCACTTCCATCAAACTTGAGCGGACCCTGGGGGATCACAGCTGATCCATGGTCGGGAGGGTCAGGTGATGTGGGTACAGTGGGGGATGACGAGGGAAACAGTAAGGTCCTTGGGAGATTCGAAGAAAACATGATCGATATATCGTCAGATGCAGAAGTGACCACAGTTGAAGTCAGTTGCAGGGAGTCATAGGGCTCAATAGGTCACGCTCTCGTGCGCAATAAGGTGTATCACGTGGGGTTCGACTGTGTTTTGGTCCACTCCGCCCCTCTCCCTCTCTGCCCAAGCCGCAACCTGCTTCACTTTGTTCATGGATGTGCTGGTCGACCCGGCTCTGTGACTGCGGATGTTGCTTCGACTGTGAGAAGCTTCTTAAAGGGATTGTTCGTTTGCCCATTATTTAGCCACCCTGCCCCCCACACAAAATTTTCGGTCGACACCAGCCTCCGCTATACCAGCAGCAGTGGGGTCCGGACCCAGTGTCGCTGCTGGTTGCTCCCAGGCTAACTCGGACTATCTTGACCGCCTCTCGCGCTATAGCTAACTCTCTCCTCCTCGTGGATCTCAGAAAAAAAAAGACAGCGAAGAACCACACGCTACCCCCCGCCCGAGTCAGATCCCGCGGCCTCCTTACTCACCTTTACCCCAAGGTGATCACTCTCGCGAGCGTGGGGTGGTCCCAACCTCCTTTATATTCACGCCTCTGTACTACCACTTCCCAAAGCAACCGGCGTCTGGGCCTGCTGCTTAAGAGTCGCCATGCCCTGCTTTAAAGGCCTTGCTGTGAGCATCCACACTCCGGATGGTCCGATCTCAGAGTATTCGATTCAGCGGCAGTCACGAGCTTCGCGGATAGCTTGCTTCATCCCTGTTCCTCCGCCGAAAGTCCCCGACTCCTCAAAAGGCAAACCTGAACAATCGACTTTCGCCATTTCTATAACCCTCCTCAACCCCGGCCAAGATGTCCCCTACTCCACCCCGAAACCCACATCCGATTGCCCCTCGCCAAAGCCAAAGGTCGTTGGAGGCCTCCCGGGCCAGACCGGGGAGCGCGGCCAATATTCCGGGGCTGTCGCGCCGTATCAGGCATTGACCAATTCGCCGAACGAAACCGTGGCTGCCTACATTTACTTCGACGGGAGACAAAAGGAGGAGGTAGCCACGTTATTGCGAAGAGGGGAGGAGACTTGGGTAAATTCACGCTGGGTCAACTCCGATGACGGCGGCATCGCCGAGCGCGAGTTCCTTTTCCGCGAAGTTGGTCTCGAGCGCTGGTTGAACGGCTTGGACCTCGAGGGCAAGGATGCTGCGGCCAAGATTGAACGGCGGCGACAGAAGATGGAAAAGCGCCGTGCAAAGCGCCAGGCTGAAAACAATGCTATGGAAATGGAGGCCAACAACACCAAGCCCAAAAATATAATGCGCTACGGAAATGACGAGAAAGATCCGCTGGAGAATGTGTCAGATGATGATCTATCTTCCGATTCGGATGATGATGACCCAATTCCGGAAACTGCTGGCCAAATCAAGGTGGCGCTGTTCCGGGTTTTGGCATCTGGGGAGATCAAGCGAGGCGAATACTCCCCGCAATTTGATGCGCACGACGACGACGAGAGTGCACAGGGAGGCAATGAAGGAGGAGATGCGGATGTCGATCATACCACGAGCTTCGCAAAGCCCAAGTCCCTGGACCCGAAGACCATCAGTACACAGACAGTAACTGGAATTGATCCTACGGATAAGCCATATGCAATCTTCACTTTCATGTATCGTGGCGAGCGTGAGTTGTTTCCCTGTACAGATTCTCTATACCTCGTCAGACTAACATATGCACTCAGGCCAACTGCAAAAGATGGGTATCAAGAAGGATCCTAAGGCGCAAGAGACGCCTGTTGCGAAGCGGAAATCCCTTCAGGCGGACTTGTCGAATCTTGGATCCCTCAAGCCCGGTGGGACAGTTGGTTTCCTCAACTTCCGGGATCAAGACTCTGGACGAAAGGGCAAGAAGAGCGAGGACGATATGGACAGTGATGATGATGACAACGACAATCCCATCTTGAGTAAGGCCGATGACGAAGAGGACAAGGATGATGACCGATTCCTATCCCCTGATGATATTAAGCGTCAGGGAGAACTGGAAGAGGGCGTTCGCAAGATTAGGGTATGTGCATTCCAAGAACCATCGCCATCGCAATCGCCAAGCATCTATTCTAACACGCTTGCAGCTAAAACGTCAGCACTCCTCTGAGCCTTTCACCGGCAGCGGGGCCGAATCTACCGGGACTCCTACTTCTGGGACAACTCCTCCTGCCACCGAGCGGTCCACCACTCCCCCCAAGGCAACTCCGAGTTCCGCCGCTCCTGAACAACCGGTTCCTGCCATCAATGGACCGGATGGGTTCTTGGGCAGTCCGTTGAAGAAGCAAAGAGCTAGTGTCTCTACTGCTGACGAAAATGCCCTACGACGTCGGATTGCCGAATCGTCTGGGCGGATGAGCGAAGTCCTTGGGTCCGGCGCCGACAATGATTCCAAGCCCGTCGATGCGGGGCCATTTGGAGACAAACTAGGCTCCAATGCACCTAATTTAGGGAAAGACGAAGAGGAGGAGGAGCTATGAGCAGCATACGCAATGTGAAATGGTCCTCTTGCGAGGGCCTTTCGAGGAATATTTGTTGATAGACACTCATACCTATATGACCGGGGTGAGACAGCGAAAGCCACCGTCGATGTGACTTGTCCAATGCTGTCTGCCTAGGATACTTGGAGCTCGCACCTTTGATTCATGTTTCTTTCTCTTGATTAACTCTACCTTGACGCCGTTATGTCCACGATCTACACTACAGGAAGCATTCCGAATAGGAAATACATTGGCCGTGCCGCTTGGAAGTGGCTTGTTTATCAGAGTTCCTAGTAGAAAACTGGGTATAGCACTCACTTTTTGGCTCGACAATTCATCCCACGTAGTATTGATATTTAGCGAGGATTGAGGGTGTCTGGGAAGAGGATTGACTGGTCGAGGATGTCCCGTGCCAGATTTGGACGACGGGCCTCAACCTCCTTGCTTCCTTCCATCAGACCCGGACGATGCTCTCCCGGTGTATACCCCGTGTACGCCCATTTCAATTGCCGGTTTCGCCCATCTCGTACAACAGAAAGCGTCTTCTGGACCAGCGCGGCTACTTTCCCCACCAGGTCAGCGATTCTGCCCGCCGCTTCTGGCTGCCCACTGAATGCCCATCAAATGCCCACGGAGCTTGAACCTCCCTCGTCATTTGCGTTGCTATTGATCAATTGACGGGAACTAGTCATTTCGCACATTTACATCGAATTCACCATTTGCCATGCCACTCTCCCGATCCTCCGATCCTCTAGTCTGGATCGATTGTGAGGTGAGCTCCATTCCGTGTGTGATGAAGCATCACCAACGCGTCTTGCAAGAGCTCACCACTATGATCTTTCCCAGATGACCGGTCTAGATGCGGAGACCGACCAAATCCTCCAAATCTGCTGCTTCATCACCGACGCCCAGCTGCGGCTACTAGAGCCGAATGGCTTCGACGCCGTCGTGCACCACCCAGACTCCACTTTGGACACGATGTCGCCCTGGTGCATCGACACTCACGGCCGCACGGGTCTCACCGCTGCTGTGCGCGCATCGACGACCAGCCCCAGCGCCGCCGCCGACTCGCTGCTGGCCTACATCCAGCGTCATGTCCCCGCCCCGCGCACTGCGTTGCTGGCTGGCAACAGCGTCCACGCTGATAAGGGCTTCCTAGTCCGAGAACCGTACGCGAAGATCATGGAACATTTACACTATCGGATTCTCGATGTGAGTACTATCAAGGAAGCTGCTCGGCGTTGGGGCAGCGATGAACTGCTGAGACAGGTCCCACCCAAGCGCGAGGTGCATTTGGCCCGGGACGATATCCTCGAGAGCATTGCCGAGATGAAGTTCTACCAGGAAATGTTATTTGCATGAAAACTGGCTGGTGCCTTTTCTTTATTTTTGAACACTGTTTCATGTACACTTTTGTGGAGTCTGAACCCTTTACGCTTTTCAATGTTGGGAAGAGAGCTGGAGCTGCCCCGCCCCGCCCAAATGTTTTTTTTGGAGCCCCGTGGGCAGAACAGGGAAAAGGGGAGAAAGAGAGCAAAAGAGAAAACACCTCACAATAGGAGATGCAATTGCATTATAATCCCCCCTGACAAAGAGCTCCTGACTCAATGCAGCTCCGCACGTAAATTTTTAGAGCGACCCGGTCCAAAATACCATAAAGTACCATGCTGCAGTTGCAGAGCGCCACTGCGGTGGGATGATCAACACATGACGACAGCCCCTCCTCTCTCTTTGTCGGTCAACTTGGCCCTGGGAACTTCTTCCCTTTCCTCCACCCACTCCTCTCCTCTCCTCACTCTCAACATGTCCATCCAGACAGCCTCCATCCAGCCCTTTACGGACCAGAAGCCGGGCACGTAAGTCTTGCCCCTCCCTCAATGGTTGACTCTTTACCCCGCTGATAACATCCCCTAGTTCTGGTCTTCGCAAGAAGGTCAAGGTCTTCCAGCAGCCCCACTACTCCGAGTCCTTTATCACCAGTATCCTCCTGTCGATCCCGGAAGGTGTGAAGGACTCTTTCCTGGTCATTGGTGGTGATGGTCGCTTTTACAACCCGGAAGTCATCTCCAAGATCGCGCAGATTAGCGCCGCCTACGGTGTCAAGAAGCTACTGGTGGGCCAGAACGGTATCCTGAGTACCCCTGCGGCCAGCAACTTGATCCGTGTCAGGAAGGCAACGGGTGGTATTCTGTTGACCGCCAGTCACAACCCCGGTGGTGAGTAGAAGCCATGTTACTCTAAAACTGTTGGCCAGCCTTTTTTTTCTAACACACCCTGGGAACTCTCTAGGGCCCGAGAACGACTTTGGTATCAAGTACAACTTGGCCAACGGTGCCCCCGCCCCCGAGAGCGTGACCGATAAGATCTTCGAGACCTCCAAGTCCCTGACTTCCTATAACTATGTTGATGTTGGTGTTGTTGACACCTCGAGCATTGGCACCAAGACCTACGGCTCCCTCGAGGTGGAGGTTGTCCACTCAACTGCCGACTACGTGACCATGATGAAGGAGATCTTCGACTTCGACCTGATCAAGGACTTCCTCAGCTCCCACAAAGACTTCAAGGTGCTTTTCGATGGTATGCACGGTGTCACCGGCCCCTACGGCACGGACATCTTCGTGAAGGAACTCGGATTACCCGCCAGCAGCACGATGAACTGCGAGCCCAAGCCGGACTTCGGCGGCGGTCACCCCGACCCCAACCTTGTGTACGCCCACGAGCTCGTCGAAGCCGTCAACAAGAACGGCGTGCACTTCGGTGCTGCTAGCGACGGTGATGGTGATCGCAACATGATCTACGGTGCCAACACCTTCGTCTCTCCCGGTGACAGCTTGGCTATCATTGCTCACCACGCCAAGCTCATCCCCTGGTTCCAGAAGCAGGGTGTCTATGGTCTGGCCCGCTCCATGCCTACCTCTGGTGCTGTCGACCGTGTGGCTGTGGCCCAGGGCCTGCAGAGTTACGAGGTTCCTACCGGATGGAAATTCTTCTGCAATCTGTTCGACAACAAGAAGATCTCTATCTGTGGTGAGGAGAGCTTCGGTACCGGTAGCAACCACATCCGTGAGAAGGACGGTGTGTGGGCCGTCGTGGCCTGGCTGAACATCATTGCCGGTGTTGCCAAGCAGACGCCCAACGAGACCCCCAGCATTGCCTCTATCCAGAACGACTTCTGGAAGACCTACGGCCGCACCTTCTTTACCCGTTACGACTACGAAAATGTCGACAGTGGTGGTGCTAACAAGGTCGTCGGTGTCCTGGCTGACCTCGTCGCCAACCGCGACACCTTCGTTGGCTCCTCCATTGCCGGCCGCAAGGTCGTTGACGCTGGTAACTTCTCTTACACCGATCTTGACGGCAGTGTCTCCAAGAACCAAGGCCTGTTCGCCAAGTTCGACGATGGCAGCCGCTTTGTTGTTCGTCTTTCCGGCACTGGCAGCAGTGGCGCTACCATCCGCCTGTATGTTGAGCGCTACGAGAGCGACAGCTCCAAGTTCGGCTTGAATGCTCAGGAGTACCTGAAGGACAACATTTCTCTGGCCCTTAACCTGCTCAAGTTCAAGGAGTACGTTGGCCGTGAGGAGCCTGACGTTAAGACCTAAGCTTTTTCATTCTTCTCCTGTGTGACCCGCTGGATGGGGATCGCGACTCTTCTAACGAGAAGATACGATGGATGAAAACGAAAGCCACGTATGAAATGCAATGAGGAATATCCCATTTTAGTAATATTATGCTTATTCCCTGCGCATTATAGCCACTTCAAGTTTCAATATACACTTATAGCTAGTCCTTTAATGTCGAAGCAATATGACTCACCGTTGCAATTACTCTACCTGAGTTCGATGCCAATGGAGATGATAAGCAACAATTTCCAATCAACTCGAGTGTATTGGACTCAGTGAGTGAAGAGTTCAATTTCCACGAGACTTATAAATGCTTGTCAATGCCCCGGTCGCCATGTGTGGCAAAGTATTCGAATCACAGCCAGAATGCTAGCGGCATTTACGCGAGGCTCACAAGAGAAGTTTCGTTCGGATAATCGAAGACCTCAGGGCATTCCAAATGCTACTGGAACTTTTCTCCATCTGAATTATTTCGGGGTAGGTACTTGGATATTTTGTGGAGTGCTGTATTCAAGTTTAGTCAAAATTTAGTACATAATAGTATTTTATGGAATACTGTATTCAAATTGGAGCTGGAACACAATTGCCTACACCGATCAGTTCAAATCCATTACCGCATACGACCTCCATGCAACATAGGAATCGTATCCTCACCACGTCATTACGAAATATCACACATTTTCAAAGGTTTTTCACCATCATGCTGTCCAGGCATTAGCCGATGCTTCCAATTTCCTTTGCCACCAATCCTTCCACTTGACAACCTTCTCTTCTCTCCTCGCCTCTTCAGCTGCAAATACAACAGCATGGCTCATAACCGCCTCTTCCAACGTGCATCCAACAAATCGAGCCTGTGCTGTCTCAATATCCAACCCATCATTCACCACCGCCTCAATGGCATTCACAAATTGTCTCGCAAGGCCATAATCCCCACCTCCATGGGACTCCTGTTGGTCTGGTGGGGGTTTGGGAACATTGATGGTTGACGTCGTTGCAGTCGCAAAATCATAGATCGAAATATTTTTGCTATCGTACTCGATCTCGCCAGTGGTTCCATAGACACGTCCCCGGCGTTCGCATTGCTTTTCCGTAGGAGCGATCATATGGAAAGTCGCTGTCTTCGCAAGACGACCGGGCGCCTTCTCCTCGTCGTCCCAGGCAAGCGTGACAACTTGGTCATCGCATACATTATTGTCTGCTTCGTAAACACAGCGTCCATACCAAGGACGTGCAGCGATCGTCACGTCTGTGTCGGTGTTGATATCGTAGTTTTCTTGTAGTCGTGAGAGCAGATGAGTCTCCGCAGCTTTGGGACCGTGCTCTTTATACACATCTTCGATGTCGGGGCTGACAATATCAACCGGCCAGCCCCTATGTCCCATCGCCAGATGACGATCATTATAGATTCGCAACGCGCTATAGCTGCAATCACGCTCAGCGGGACAAGAAAGACAGTTCGTAGCATCCTTCGCTGCAGCCGGCTTTCGTGCCTTTCGGAATTGAGTCAGTGAGCCCGACGAGGCAATTGAGCGCGGAAAGTGTGGTTCATGGCCTGATGCATGAGCCGTTTCAAGAGAAGGTGGAGAACAAAGAAGCCACAGGATGAAGTCAATATCGTGACAGGACTTCGTGAGCAGAGAGCCATCGCCGAGAGGAGTAGCACGCCGCCAGTTACCGCGGACGTAGCTATGGGAGAAGTGCCACCAACCCACCGGCTCGCAATGTTCAAGCGAGACAATGTCACCAATCACCCGTTCTGCGAGTAATAGCTTGCGCAAGAGAGTATTATGTGGGCTGTATCTCAATACATGGCCAATTGAGAAGATCGTCGATGGAGACCGGGGTTTCTGTGTCTCGCCCTCTGGTGGCTGGAGCGTCCGATAGACGGTCAGGCAATCCTGTAGCGAAAGGGCCAATGGCTTCTCGCAAAGAATATGCAATTTAAGTGGCGCAATGGCTTGAACAATTTCAACATGGGTTTCGTCCAAAGTACAGATGAAGACTCCATCCACACCCACAGGACTTGTTGCGCCCGAGGCTGTCGTCACGCCATTGTCGTCGCCATCTTTGCCGACTTGCTGCCGTCGGGAAGTTTCCCATTTAACCCATTCGCGCCAATCAGGAAATTCTTGCCCCTCAGTGGAGGTGCCTTGGGCACCCCATATGTAGTTTCTTCCGAACTCGCGCCGCTTGAAAGAATGTGGTTCGGCGACGGCGTGGATGGTGCCTGGCGTGGCAGTTGTCACAGCACGCGCGTAGGCGTTTCCTCGAGACCCAGCACCAATGACGAGGAAACGTGTTTGTCTCCTGGGATGCTCATTTGATGATTGGCCAGGAATATCGGGAGGTGGGAGCTGAGGTTCTTTCATGATGTTGGATGGGGTTTCAGAGTGACTGTTTTTGCCTCGGAGAGTCGATGATCTGCCAACAAAGATTATATCCTGAGACTTTCCTCTCTCCAAGTCATCTGCATCAGGCTTGACCCCTTTTATTATAACCCAGGGATTCGAGAGATCTGAGCGAAAGGTTAGTTGTTGCGGGGCAGATGCAACACCTCCCCTAAGGTAGGATTGCGGGGAGCTATCAGCAGCATTGGCGGCGGCGTGATTGGCCACGGAGCAAGTATACGCATGTCCACTGCCACATCATCGGATCTAAGCCAGGGCAGCAGAGGAAGACCCGGAATGGCTAATGAATACGAGGGGTCTGCGGACGAATATGCGATGTCAAATTTACTATCAACCAAATCTTCAGCATTAGAGATAGCCTCAAAGGCAACCCGCTCAACATTTGCTTTGTCCAGGTAATATTACACTATGTAGAGCGACCTGAATGATATTTTTCCACAATCACTTCTTCAGGTCTTCTTCGCTACTCTTCCCATCGATTTCCTCCACAGTGGTAGTAGGCTTGCTTTCCCGATCAAAGATCCTTGCCACCTCCTCAAGAGACCGGCCTTTCGTCTCCGGGAAGAAGAAATACACCATTGCCAAAAAGAAAGCCAGACAACCTACATACACAATATAATACTTCCACTGTAGGGCTGAAAAGGCCACCGGATTGACATACTGGTTAAAGAAGCATGCCGCAGCATCCGTCATCAGCGTCACCGCCATGCCCTTCGCACGCAGCTGGAAGGGGAGAATCTCTGCCGGGTACGCGATGAAAAGAGGCGAGTATGCGAGATCGAACCCACTGAAGAAAAGGAAAAGCATTGGTACCACAGCGAGACCCGCGGCTGTTATGTGCATCTCCATAAACAAGCCTGAAACTGCAGTTGTCACGGATAGGAAAAGCAACATGATGGCAGTGCCGAGCAGCCACATAAACCGCCTGCCATACTTCTCGGAGGCAATGGCCCCGGTTGAAGAGAGAATCAAGTTCCATACTTGCAAGCCTGTGTTGACCGCAGCTTGATCCGATGCTCGTGAAATTCCAACCGATTTCAGAATAGGAGCGAGATAGTACGAAATGATACCTGTTCATCGTTAGCAGAGGCTCTATCGTCGCAAGAAAGAAAGATATGTACCATTTCCAGCCCATTCTTGCATAAGTCCAACCAGCACACAGATACCCAAGCGGTGGAATTCTCCTTTTGTGGCAAAGAACGAGCTCCAGTGGCTAGGCGTTGCGTTCTCTGCATGGATGGCGTTGCATATCTGCTCGTATTCATGCTGAACCATTTCATCATCCAAGCTACCATTTGCATGATACTTCGCCAAAATCGCATATGCTTCATCTTTCCTGCTTTTTGAGATCAGCCAGCGTGGGCTCTCTGGTACAATAAAGAGACCAATCAACTGGGTGAGCGGGTACATTGCCTGTAAAAGACAAGGAATTCGCCAGGACCAGTTACCGGACATCGACAGTGTCGCAAAAGTGATTCCCGCTGACGCGATCGATCCCATGCACCAACACGCGTTGTATAACGCCGTAAGCGTCTGTCTCTGTCGTGGATGCGCTATCTCTGTTGCCAACAATGGAGCGGCTGTTTGTGCAACGCCCACGCCGGCGCCGGCTAAGACTCGCATGCCAAAGAATAACCAGTGGCTTTTCACGCCGACTTGAATTACAGACGCAGTGATCACCAGACAGGATCCAATGCCGACACACCACTTCCGACCCAATTTATCAGCGATATAAGATGCCGGGATGAACGATATAAAGGCGCCAAGAGAAGTAGCGGCAATTATCAGGCCAATTATACTCGGCGTGAGATCATTGGTGATTGTTTTGACTATATATCGGGGATCTCTTAGCATGGTTCTGTTGATCTTGAAAGATTTTAATTTTTTGGGGGGTTTTTTGGAAAAGCTTACATTCAGGCAACACTAGTAGGCCATTGATCAAACTTCCGTTATACCCCGTTCCCGCAGATGAGGCGAACATGAATGCGATTCCGAAATTCAGCTTCCGCAAGCCCCGATCCTTCAGCCAATTCTTGTGCGTATTGTTCGGAAGAACCTCCAGCACCTTGCTCGGTAACTCAGGCTCCTTTGTCGGCTCCATGATGTGCTGCTGCTATTCCGTGCGCGCTTCAACAGCCAGCGCGCGCAGCTCGAAATATTGAAATACGAAAGTCCGATCAAATCCTACATCAGGCTCATTAAGCTTTATAGCTCCTGCAAATCTCGACCGAACATCTACCGAACAAGGGATTGTCCACATTCTTGCCCTTTTTCGCCGGCGAAGAACCGGCGTGGTGAGCATGAACCGGTGATCCGAGAGCGCGGAATGAAGGGAGGAATGAATGGTCCGGTTTTTTTTTGGAGCTCAACTGAAATGAGTGGCACAATGAGCTTAATTGCATTGCATTACATGATAAGCAGCTGGATCGAGCTCTCCCGGAGCCAGACAGCATCCAGCGATCAGCGATCCAGCACGGATTTGCAGCCAAACCCTGTCCACAGGGGAAGATAGCCCTAGCTCCCATAGCTCCCCGGAAAGGAAGTCTACTCCTCCGTGCTGTCATCACCAACCAGTGAGGCATACCGATTACCCAGCCCACAGAACCCCTCGCACTGTTCCCCAACCTCTTGCTTCTTCTCCAGTATCTCCTCCAAGCCCCAGGCGATCCTCTCTGCGCCAAGCCTAGCACCTTCGAGGTTCGGAGCTCCGGGCCCTAACCGGAGTCCTGCCATTCTCCCTGTCATGAACAAAGGCACATCTTCGCGCCACATGAGATCATCAGTCAGGCATGGCAATCCCTCTTTGACTTCAACTGGGTACTGGGCGTTCATATCGCTCAGAAGGGGCATCTCACGGACATCGGCGCGTGCCCCTGTTGCGAAATAGATGAAGTCGATCGGTGGGAGGTTCGGAATCGGTGGATCCGTGACCAAGCTCCAGGTCTGAGTCTCTGCATTAAACTTGTGCGAGCTGATCACCGTGCGAGGGTGGATCGACGCGCGGTTATGCGCGGCATGCTGCTTCACGATCCGTGTGTAGCGCGGTGTGATGCTACCGCCGTTACGGGCCACCTTGATCATTTCGAGGCGTTCTGTACAAATTTTCAGGTCAGATGATTGTTTTTATCCCTTGATATATGTGGAAGAAGAGAGTCTGCTTACCCTCATCAGTATCAGCAGACCAGAAAGCTGCTTTTTCCCAATTCTTATACTTTCCCATCCAAGGGAGACTGATATCGAAATGTTTGACTAGGTTCCGGAATGAATATGTTAGCGATAATCTATCACGAGGGAGTCACACGGAAAATAGCAAATTAAAATGCATGCTTCGCAAAGGCTGGATATAGTGCCTAGGTATAATCTCACCTTTGAAATCAGAACGCATCAAAAGCCATACTTTGGTTACTCCCTTCCGCACAGCCATATCAACAATTTGTGCTGAAGAAAGTCCACCCCCCACAACCACCAAATTAGTTTGCTCTCGGCGTTGAATCTTGTTCCTGACACTCATACTCGGGAATGTCTTCATCTCCATACTGTGGCAGCATGCCGAGGGACCTTCTTCCTCCGTCAACGGCTTCCACGGAAAAATTTTGGATACACCCGCTCCCCCAGCCCCGATAGCAAGTACGACTGCCCGGCTGTAGAACTTTTGGCCGGAGGAGGAAGTAACAGTGAAGACTTTAGAATTTGAGACTGGTACATCTCCGCGCTCGGGGAGGAAGTCGTATGTTATCCCGGTAACTTCCTGCTTCAAGATTTGACCTGGTTCGTCAAGGTCATATCTTTCAATGATGGAGTTGCAGTAGTCCGTGAAGAGTTCAGTGGAGGGAGAGTAGTAGTCTTTGCGGTCTCTCTCGTCAATCTCGCCTCCGATGGATCTGCAACGAAAAATATATATCAGTAATCTGATTCAAATTCCAAGATACCTACGACACTTAACTCACTGTTGCTTTCCACCTTGCCGTCTCTTCTTCTTCTTATGCTTGCTCATTTCCTTCCCTACACATCCAGGAATTTCCCACAAATCACTCTCCCGTCCCATCTCTTGTGTATAAGCCAGCATACCATCTCGATCCCCGGGGTCTGGATGGAAGAACATCGGACTTCGCAGCTGCTTGATTTCCAGCATGCGGAACGCATTATTCCATCGCTGCATCCATTGATCACCTGTGCCATCCAGAACAAGTGTAGAGTATGATGTCTCGGAAGAAGTCGACGAGGAAAGTGATGGGACAGAGGATACCGAATCTGTAGATCCTCGTCGTTCTGACGGCTTCTCTTCTTCCTCCTCTGCGCCACAGGGACATTTCTTCCCATTATTCCATTTCTCTGCTCGCACCCCATTCAGTTTACTGTGTCGTGCCTGGACGAGTTTCATTCGTCCCGTGTGTTTCTTGATCCAATGATATCGCTGGTGTTCTTCGTCGGTGAACATTGCCGAGGGTGTTTCTTCTTTTAAGCGGGCGGCGACGCCCAGTCCACAAGGCCCAGCGCCGATGATGATTACATCGCGGATTTCGCTTTCCAGGGATGGAGCCGACATTTTGATGGGCGTGCTCCAGGGTATGAGGTGGGTGTAGTCCTTGAATTGAAGATCAATACTCGAAGTGACTTAATATTTGGGGCATGATTTCTTATATAGCAGAACTTCTGGCTTTCCCGCCTTCTGCAATGTCCTCGTGATACGCGGCCAACGAGGTACTCTTCCCCAAGGTCCTTAGGGCTTGATACAATCAGCACTGCCAAAGGAATCGAAGGATCCCCACAGCGGTACGGCCGATCATATCAGCTTGTGGGGGTCTGGCAGGGTTGCCGGGGACCTTGGGCGCAGTTCATGCAGTTCGGCCCTGAACTGACCAGATAACACTGGCTCGGTAGTACATGGGGAAAGAAATGGAATGGAAGGAGAAAAAGTCAGAAAGGAAAGGTACCCAGAATCAAATTACATTACTATCAAAAACACAAAGGGGGAATAGGGGAATAGCAAAGCAGCAGGATCCGCCAAAAAGAAAACCCCTCCAAGCACATAAAACGTGATGATAAAAAATAAAAATAAAAATAAAAATAAAAAGTGAAAGTGAAAGTGAAAGTGAAAATGAAAAATAAAAAATAAAAAACCGAAAATGGATGAAGCAGAATGCCCAACGAAGAACATGGGAGAGAAGAAGGAACCAAGGAAAATCGTAAGAATCCTCAACTCCAAAAATCCAAACGCCGATTCCAGCTCCATATACTTATTTATGCCATTTCTTCTTGCCGTCGACATTGCTCGACCGAGGAGCACCACCGCCCTCTCGACGATGCCAAGCATCCTGAGGCCAGACCCATCCACGCACGCGCTTAGCATCGCGGCGCTCGCCGATCTGTGGCTCGGGAATCCATTTGTCTTTTGCTTCGGGCAAGATAATCTGCCTCGTAAGAGCCCCAGGTCCGCCGACGTTGAGGTGGGCGGACGGTTGATTGGGGAGTGGTTGTGATTTCGATAGCATGAGCAGGAAGTATAAGGCCAGGCTTGCTGTCATGGGAGTTGAGTATCCATCATCTACCTCCGACTCCGGGGACTGCTGGCGGGAAGGGGTTGATGATGATCCATGGGAAGATGAGGAGAATGATCGTGCGCTAATGGGTGTTGCCAGTGGTGGTGCCTCATGTGCGACTGGCTGTTGTGTTGCTGCTGTTTTGAGTGGGATTGGAGCAGCTATTTCGAGGAATCCGAAGTATGGGATGTCGCCGTCCATGTCGCAACCGGCGCGGACGCAGACAAGTTCTATTTCGGTGATGATGAAGCCATATCGGCAGGAGTGCTCGCGCATGCACCGCTGCAAATGAGCCAAGCCATTCAGGTACTCAACACGGCGGTGGGGTGCTTCATTGCGCATGCCCGTGTTCCAGCGGTCGAAACTTTTAACGATTCCAACGAGTCGTCCGCGGGGGAGACCTGTAAGCGTTCGGTCTGTGTCTGTAACATAGTTGGCCAGGAAATGAGGATGACCGTGGTTCTTATGACCAGTGTGTCGCATGTCTGGTGCAGCATATAATTGGAGATGATCTGGGCCCTGTGAGACGTTCAGTGCAGCATTAACGCGCGGCGCATATAGGTCTCTGATAAGGCTGACCAGACCGGGTTCAGACTCCGGTGCCAAGCGCGAGGGGAGCACTGCAACTGGGGGAGCAAGGTTTGCCGGAATCTCCGTCTTTAAAAGCTGAGTGAGTCGATGAATCGAATCAAATGTGGCCAGTGAAAAGGATGTCCAGCTGCGAAGATTGCGAATGTCCCACCAAAAGTAATCGTGCATACCACGAGTTGGGACAACGCTCACGTTACGAACAAGGTTGATTGCTTGGGTTGGAGAAGTCAGGTACGACATCAGGTTGGTGGAGGGCGAGATGAGTTCTTGTTGAGGGCTTGGGAGGGGCCTCGGGGACTGCTGAGCTGCTGGCGTCTGTTTATAGTTGTATTGCGGCGTTGGAACCGTCAATGGATGTGGTGGGTACACAGGGCTCTGCTGAGATGCCTCGGCTGTTGGTGGACCCTGGGAATACGATGAATACACAACAATGTTGGGTGTTACTGGAGTCACTGGTGTGCATGGTGTGCATGGTGTTGTCTGCGCCTGCATTTGGGGCACATATTTCGGAAGGTGTCGGTAGGTGGGATAGCCATACCGGCTCAGAGTAGCTCCATCAATGCTGGAGGTTGACACAGAGCGAGAATGACCCCCACCAGCTTTTCGCTTGTTCGAAGAAGTAACTGTTACCGGTGAGGACAAGGCAGAGGAGCCGCCATGACCAGTGGTGATAATTGGGGAAATAGGAGAAACCAAAGGGGCTTTGTCACTGGCATCCACTCTATTCCGTTGCACCGGAGGCCTACTTGGATAAGGGACGAACCCCGGAGGATTTCGTGTGTTGGATAAGAATCGACGGTGCCGAAGAGGTCCACCTGCAGAGACGGGTTCGATCACCACATCTTGAGGCCGAATCTTGGGCAAGAGAGCCGGGCCATGATGATGCCGAGTTGGCGATGTGGTTGGGCTTGTATTGGCGGTGATGTTTGACCAAGGTGACGATTCACTTGAATAAAAGGAGGAATTGGATGCATTGCGGCTATGAGCCGAGCCAATGCATTCCTCAAGAGCCACTCCCGGCGGCGTCGTCGGCTGGTAACGAGCGTATTCCAGAGACATGGTGGGAGGGCGGCGACAATGCTTGCTGGACATCTCGGCGGCCATGTTGTGGGAGATAGTAGGTCGACGTAGTAACGAATGTAGGTCGATGTCGATGACCAATGTAATGACCGAGTAGGCCGTTCACAATAGAAGACCGTCCACTTGAAGAAACAGAGACACGATGTAGAAGGAGAACGCTTGGATATTAAATGTCCAGCGATCAGCAGGCTCAAACAAGCCAAGCATGGGAGTATATCAAAAGACAAGGGTCCACTGACGAACCCTAGCCGATCAGAATAACCTGAAACATGGAGAAGCAGTCGATGGGAACGCCAACGGAGGCTCCTATTCTTTTTTTGGGATCCTAGTCTCCGATCGAGAGGAGCTGCCACGCGATGAAACGCGAAACTGCCGAGTATTGTGCTTGAAGTCGCGCGACAGGGGATGCTGAAACCCCGTCAAGGGCTCGGTCTGGGTATAGTGCGGTTTCAGCGGACAGTCGCGCGTTAAAGTGTTGCTATATTTTGCATCTGCTTCGATGCCATTCTTCAAATCCCTTCTTGGGACTAGTCTGCTGCAGCATGAGCGAACGCTTCTAAATTCAGCAACAATTAGGTCGCATTTCCCAGGTAATTAGCGGCCTCGCCGGTTGGAGGCGCTCCCCCCTTGGGAAAGCGCCGTGCTTCAGGAATCGCCATGGTGGAAGGTGGGCGGTTAGCCAGCGGCAGGATAAAAATAGGCCGGCGAGTACTGGGGTACATTGGAAGCAGGGGGGAGAGATAGTGGAGAAAGATGGAGAGGTTCGTGGGGAGATGTGAAGTGTGAGGTGTGTGAAATGTGTGAAGTGTGTGAAGTGTGATGTCCCTCGGCGGCTACAGATGTGCGTCGACTTACGCGCCGGGCGATCGGGCGTCACACCTCGCGCCCGGTTCCTGAGACAGAATGTCCCATAATTAGCAGACAATTTGTTTCAGGAGAAGCAATGAAGTAGTAATGGAAAAAGAAAAGGCTAAGAGGGGATGGAACAAATTAAGAATTTGTGCATACACACGTCATATCATTACTTAGTACTGTAGTCCAGCCTATTTCGTCACGTCCATCCCCGTCAAGGGGAGGAATTAAAAAAATGGCACAAATGAAATGAAGAAAAAGAAAAATCACAGAAGGGCTTTCTTTTTTCCCTTCCTTGTGTGCTCTATGAGGACCGGAAAATCAAACACAACGCTGGGGGGAATCTTTTCTGGAACCGTCTAAACAAAAAGTCATATCCAACGGTAAAAGAAATGGAGAAACAAAAAAATGAAACACCGTTTATGCCTTGACCTCGTAGTTGCGACGGAACATGTCGTCAACATCGGTGAGGTAGTAAGTGCCAGACTGCAGAGTCTCGGTCTTGCCGGAGGGCTTGAAGTTCTTCTGCAGATGGGCGTGCTCGCGCAGCTTGCACATGTCATCGTAGGCCTGGGGCTCCAGAACAGAGCGAGAGTCCAGACGGTTCTTCAGGTCGAGGTTCTTGACCATGTGAGAGACGTCGCCGACAATGTGGGCGCTGAACAGGGAGCTAGCCAGACCGGAGCCGTAGCTGAAGAGAGCAATGCGCTTAGGCTCGCTGGGGGAGAACTCGACGTGGCTGAGCAAGGAAGCCAGGCCGGCATAGACGGTAGCAGTGTACATGTTACCGCAGAGGGTGGCAACCTGGAGACCGGGCTGCACACGCTCGGCGAAGCGCTTCTTGGTCAGAGCCATGAAGGTCTTCTCGACAGCCTTGTCGGTCAGGGACGCAGTATAGTCGATGTCACGGAGCTCGGGAGCAACCTCGGCGAAGGCGGGGTCGGAGGGGTTGGCCAGGAAGTCGTTGTAGAGCATACGGGCGAAGGACTTCTGGACCAGCTTGCAGGTCGGGGCGTGGTACAGAATATAGTCGAAGCGGTCCAGGCCGGTCTTGGGCTCGGTAGCACCGTTGGTGCCGTTCTGAACGGCCTTGAGGGTCTGCTCACGGGCACCGTAGGCCTTGTAGCAGGCATCTACGGCCTCGGTGTAGCAGCGGAGAGAGAACTGGCCGTCAACGACGGGGTACTCGCTGGTGAGGTCGGGCTTGTAGAAATCGTAGGCGTGGGTGATGTAGGAGGCACGCAGACCGGGCTCGAAGACAATAGGGGCATCAGGACCGATCAGCATGGCGACACAGCCAGCACCACCGGTGGGGCGGGCAGCACCAGCGGCGTACAGAGCAATGTCACCGCAGACGACGATGGCATCACGGCCGTCCCAAGCGGAGGACTCGAGCCAGTTGATGCTGTTGAAGACGGCGTTGGTACCACCGTAGCAGGCGTTGACGGTGTCGATACCCTCAATGTTGGTGTTGCCGTGGGGGGCGAACAGCTGCATCAAGACGGACTTGACGGACTTGGACTTGTCCAGGAGGGTCTCGGTGCCAACCTCGAGGCGGCCAATGGAGTTGGGGTCGATGTCGTACTTCTTCATCATGTTGGCGAGGGTGGTCAGGGACATGGAGTAGATGTCTGCGGAGGAGAATCGAGCGTTAGCTGGTAGGTTTTCGACAATTGCGAATGCAGGGGCAGAGGCAGAGGCAGAGGCACCACTCACCCTCACGGTCATCGCAGAAGCTCATCTTGGTCTGGCCGAGACCAATGGTGTACTTTCCGGCGCTGACGCCATCGTACTTCTCGAGTTCGACCTGGTCGACGCACTGTACAGGATTGTCAGTCAGTCTCCGGGTGCAATTGCAGTCACAGAGGGGTACGGGAACGAACCTGGGTGGGGAAGTAGACCTCAATGGCCTTGATACCAATGTTCTGGGGACGGGCAGCCATGGTGGGGGAGGAGGGGCAAGAGATGAGAGGAGGGAAATGTAGCAAAGCGGCACAACACAACACAGAAGAGGTGAGGTTATGAAAGAGGAGAGAAGAGAAGAATGCGGGAGATGAAAGGCGAGAAGAGGCCAGTTTAAAGAAGAAATGAAGGAAAAGGCGGGCCCTGAAGGGAAAAGGAGGTTGTTGTGTACTCGGATCTACACTGTACGATCAGTCACCGTCCCTTTTTTTTTTTTTTTTTGGTGGCAGTAAAAAATACAAAATTGCCAACCTTTTCTTCCTTTGACCCGGGACTAATTACGATCGTTAGTACTACCAAGGAATAACTAGATACTTACTTAGTATGGACTGTGCCTCGTTATTCTGATAATTGATGATTCCAGTGCGATACTCTAACATGTACTCCGTAGTAGTTACTATACTCCCTCCACCATACCTGCTAAAACTTCACCCCACGTTACCTAGGCTACCTACCGATTCCTAACTCGCACTACATCAAATGCTGCAGACTGCATCTGCATCTTATCTCGGATCGGGTCTGTCTCCACTGAAGGTTTCTGTTCCTGTTCCTGTCCTGTGCCTGTCCTGTCCCGTTCTGTGCTTTCCATCACGGGTGGATCATCCGCTGGTCTCCGCGTGGCCTCACCAGCCAGTTTGAGGTGCACAGTGTACATGTTGTACTAGTTCTAGTTTACCATCTCCAGTGGGAAATCTCGTCAATGTCGAGTGAGTTGTCTCTCGCTTGGACACCCGGTGGCTGAGTGGACACCTCGTCCCCATAATTGGACTGCTCCGGGGAAGGATCGCCCCCGGAGTATGTGTATGTGTATGTCTGGATGTCTGTATCTCGGTGGCTGCTGTGATCATGGTAATTCCGGTATATAGTCACCTCTTCTCTGCGTCAAGTTGTGAATATGAGAGAAAACGCGTGGCAGGCAGAAATCGTCGTGGGTCGCTGCGCCACGAGAGTCCGGGGAGACTGGGCATTGGCACTGACTGACATTGGCACTGGTGGCCACCAACCTTCAACCATCTCCTCATCTCACCTCCCTCCTCCATCCAACTCCATCCGCCCTCCCCTCATCCAGGGTCATGTTGTCCACTCCTTTTTAATTTAGATCATGATCGACCGGCTGCCCGTGCCCTTCGCTTGCCACGGCTCCGCCTGCGAGTCTCCCTTCCACCATGGGCGACGAGAAGTTCGAGTACCAATCCCTCCCCATCCCCTCCTACGAAGAAGCCACCGCCCAGCCATCCTCCTCGCGATCCGATCTCAATGAAGGCAGTGATGCCGAACGACAGGGCCTACTGGGTCGCAATGGATCCCATTACCAACCGCCCACTGTTGAGTCGGTCCGCAACAGTCTCGATGATCTCGCCTCCTCCGTCTCGGGCTCGGCCCGGGGTTCGCTGGACGAACTGCGGAGGGAACTCAGTCAGATGGAGGTTGATGACTCCGCCCACGCTTCCTCCTCCAGTTCACGCACCCAACTTCGCCAGCGGTTCTCCAAAAGCTTCTCCAGTCTGACACGAACCCTCTCCGCAATTCAACGGCCCCTGCAACGATACCTCCCAAGCCTACCGAGCTTCCGCCGCCCAACCATCGATCTCAGCAATGCACGAGAACGCTTCCGCGATCAAGGATGTATCATGGTCCTTCGCATGTTCGCCCTGCTGCTGGTCGTCTCCTTGGTATACGTCTTCTTTATCGGGGATATCTTCAACCTCAATAGCCGTATGGTCATGGGCCAGTCGTACAGCGCCTCCTCCGTCGAGAACTTCATCCAGGGTCATATCAACGAGACTAACATCGTTGAAAACCTGAGGCGCGTTACTGGGTTTGCTCACATCGCCGGTACCAAGGGCAGCTACGTGCTCTCGGAATGGATCGAGCAGGAGATGTCCAACGCGGGGTTCGATGAAGTCCATCGAGAGGAATTCCAGGTCTATCTCAACTACCCCCGCGACGACGGCCGCAAACTGGCGATCATTGATCCGCCCCAATTGGCCTGGGAGGCGACTCTCGAAGAAAATGACTCGGAAACCCCGGTATTCCACGGCCATTCAAAATCGGGGAACGTTACGGGCCCTCTTGTATATGCCAACTTTGGCGCCCGCGAAGACTTTCAGCTACTTGCCGACCGAGGCATCTCATTAAACGGCTCCATCGCTCTCGTTCGGTACTACGGAACCGAATCCGATCGCGCACTGAAGATCAAAGCTGCCGAGCTGGCTGGCGCGGCTGGCTGCATTATATACTCTGATCCATCCCAGGACGGTTTTGTCAACGGCCCTGCTTACCCGAAGGGTCGCTATATGCCCACTGACGGTGTCCAAAGAGGCGGTGTTAGCCTAATGTCTCAAGTTGTCGGTGACGTGCTCACCCCCGGTTACGCATCAACCCCCGGCGAGAAGAACAGGATGTCTCCGGAAGACAGCCCTGCCTTGGTGAAGATTCCAAGTCTTCCCATCTCCTGGCGCGATGCGCAGCGGCTTCTACAAGGTATAGAAGGCCATGGCTCCAAAGTCCCGAAAGAATGGATCGGCGGAGTCCCCAATATTCGAACATGGTGGACGGGAGACCGAGACTCACCGACTGTTCATCTTATGAATTTACAGGACGAAGAAGAGCGACAGCCTATATATAATGTCCTCGGCACGATCATTGGACTAGAGGAGCGCGAGAAGAAGATCATCGTTGGAAACCACCGAGACTCATGGTGCTTGGGCAGCGTTGACCCAGGCAGTGGCACTGCCGTCTTCATGGAGCTAATTCGCGTCTTTGGCGAGTTGCTCACTTATGGATGGCGACCACTGCGGACCATTGAGTTTGTCAGTTGGGACGGCGAGGAGTACAATCTCATTGGATCCACTGAGCATGTCGAAAATGAAGTGGAAGGGCTTCGCGCCAACGCCTACGCCTATCTCAATGTCGATGTAGGCGTATCAGGTCCCAATTTCCGAGTCGCAGGGTCGCCGGTCTTCGAGCACTCGGTAGTGTCGATTTTGAATCGTCTCGTCGATCCCTTTGGCAACAAGACACTGAAGGACATCTGGGACGAAAAGGGCCAGAAAATCGATCCTCTCGGTGCCGGCAGTGATTATGTCGCTTTCCAGGATATTGCCGGCACGTCGAGCATCGACTTTGGATTTGAGGGTGAGCCTTTCCCCTACCACAGTTGCTATGAATCCTTTGACTGGATGGTCAAGTTTGGCGACCCTGGCTTTGAGTACCACAAGCTTCTTGCCCAGTTTTGGGGCCTTCTTCTGTTGGATCTCTCGGAGAACCCCATGCTACCATTCGACATGGATGCCTATGCCCGATACCTGATCGGCTGGGTAAACGACTTGGATGAATTTATCAAATCTAAGGAAGCGGGAGTTGATACGAAGAGGATGCATGAGGCTGCGGCTGCACTTGAGGCCAATGCCGCCAAGTTCCAGGAATGGACCCAGGTATGGCATGATAGTGTCTGGGGCTCTGGCGGCTATGAAAGCAATGTCATGGCCATTCAGCGAGTGAACCATAATATGCGGATGGCCAGTTTTGATACTCATCTATTGGACCTCGATGAGGGCGGTGGTGTAAGTTATCGCTCGAAATTTTTTTTAATTTTTTTTTTTTTTTTTAACTTCTCCTTGTTGTCCTGAACTAATGATTTGGTTGCAGATCCCCAACCGCACTCAATTCCGCCACGTTGTCTTTGGGCCCGAACTTTGGGCTGGCTACGATGCCTCGATCTTCCCTGCCATTCGGGACAGTATCAACACAGGCAATTGGTCACTAGCCCAGTATTGGACCGACCGGGTTGCCGACACCCTCCTCTTTGCCAGCGACAAGCTGTTGTATTAAATGTAATCTACCATTTCACCTTGCTACGGCCGCCTCACTCTTTCTTCTCCTGCATCATCCCCTATACGCTTTGTCATGTTTCTTTTTGCTTGCACCATCCATGTCCAATCCCGAGCATTGTACAGCCTAGCTCGATTGGACTCTCATCTATATCTGCTCCGTCTTTGCATATCAGGAAGCTTCCCCCATTTTCTTTGGCGTGTCATATACCAACCGGGCTTCTTTTGTATTACTTTGAATAGCGGCAGCTCTAGAATTCTGCTTTGACTCAATAAATACATCCGAGAAATATTTGCATCAGCTGCAACAACGCAACCAAGTAGTAATCCGTCCCTTTCCTAACGCGGTAATGGTACATTAACCTTTGAAACTAAAGCAAGCCAAGATTCGAATCGAGCCTGCCACTAACGACACCAAAGGCCCACCAAGACCCAACCCAACTGCAACAGATATTCAAATGTAGAGTCGGAGTTACAATTCGGCTTGAAATTCGGCAGTGATAGAGTTTTCGCCACGTGAATTCTGCCTTGGACACAACACCCAAAAAGTGCCGAAGCAAGCTCCGATCCCCACAAATCCAACTCTAAAGCGTCGACTATCTACGGTTTCCCAAAACCCTCACTACCCACTTATCTGGGGTTCTCCGCATTTTCATATGGTTTAAGGTCCACAGATCTTCGTTCGCGGCCGATCCTCCCCCTAAATGTTCAAGATCTCTGCTGGTTAGTGCTAGTGGTTGGACCTACGGTCGTACGGAAGCTGTAGCTAGCTCCAATAGCTTAGGTTGACGATTCGATTTTCGGTCGTGCGGGGTCTTTCCATCTTATGGATGGGCGAGTTTACTGATTCATTGGCTGTGTGGTTTTGGAGTAAAGGGGGATTTGTCCTACTGAAGAATCACTTGGGCATTTTGAGTGTTGCGGACAAGAGGAAGTTGCTTTCACGGTGGTTTGTGGTTTTATAAAAGCTGGTCCAGTCCAGGTCCTGACTCGAACCTGCTAAGGATTGAATCGGCTTTACCTTGATAGAGTCTGATTCTCACCTTGGCAAGCTATTTCTTAATCCTACATCTTTTCCTCTTTCTATTCCTCCATTCAACCCTCTTCGGCAAGTCGACATCATGGCATCAAACAATACCAATTACAACTCAACCAAACCCCTCAACAACCTCTCTGCCTCCGACACAAACACAGAAGATGTTGATTTCGGTCGCTTTGGTCCACTGGCTCACATCAACACCGCCGAAAGCCGCCTTCCAGCATTCGGCGGCGAGTTTCAACCAGGCCTATACAAGTCCCCCAAGAACCGCAAGATCGCCAATCCTGCCCCGCTGGGTCTCTGCGGTTTCGCCTTGACTACCTTCATCTTGGGATGTGTTCAGATGGATGTACGCGGTGTGAATAAGCCCAACATGGTTGTTGGTCCTGCCTTGGCGTATGGTGGCCTAGTTCAACTTCTCGCTGGAATGTGGTAAGTCTGGCATTGCCTCCAAATTTAAAAGGCAAAGAGACTGACATTTTCTTTTCTTTTCTTTTTCGAAGGGAAATGGCTATTGGAAATACATTCGGTGCAACTGTCCTATCCTCCTATGGCGGATTCTGGATTTCTCTTGCGATTACCTTCATCCCTGGCGGGTTTAATATCGAAGGAGGCCTTATTGAAGCCGACAAGGGCTCCCCAATTATGTTTTATAATGCATTCGCTTTATACCTCATGGTTCGTCCCCCTTGTTGCTGCTCGTGCGGACGAAACGAACTAACTTTATTAGGGCTGGTTCATCTTCACCTTCCTGATTATGTTATGCACGGTCAAATCGACAGTCGCATTCTTCTCTCTCTTCTTCTTTGTCGACCTCGCTATCCTTCTAATTGCCCTCGGATACTTTTACCCGACCGCGGAGGGACTTCCAAATTCAAAGCTTCTGGAAGCAGGAGGCCTGTTCGCTCTTCTCGGAGCCTTCCTGGCTTGGTACAATGCCTTTGCCGGACTCGCGGATAGCAGTAACAGCTTCTTCCTTGTTCCCGTTATTCACTTCCCGTGGTCGGAGAAGAAGCGAGGTGAGAGACGGGCCAGCAAACAGGATAGCAATGCCTGAAGAGTTTCTGTGTCCCGGCAAGCCGCTGAGCTCTTTCTGGCGATATGTGACATGGATAAGAATTATGACTAGCGTGTCTTATACACTTTTCAAGGCGCCTGAAATAAAGTTACACTTGGATTTATAATACATTCTAATTGGGTATCATATCCTCAAGGTTCTATATGCTAGGTAACGGAGGGTCTACTGCCAATAAAGACGGGTGATCTGCCAAGCTCTGCCAGAATCCAGCCTCATAGTCCCACAGATCCTGACTCAGAAGGGCGGCCCAATCCTCATTTCCATCATCATGACTAGATTCGGGTGGTTGTGGTGCTGAATCTGAATTGAAAGAGTCCAAAAACCGTTGGATGGTTTGCGTAGCTCGAGAAAGCAATGCGTAATTGGGGTCTCCGGGCCTTACTATAGTCCCAATTTGGACCTCGGCCACGAAGACACTCAGATCTCGTAGAACCTTCGTGCGTGAAATGTTCTGTGTAGCATGAGAGTGTTGTTTCAGCAAGGCAAGAAGAATAATTCCGGCTGCTGGGAGTCCATAGTACGCGACCTAATGCAGAGTCAGGTATTGTGTAATCGGGGTAGTTAGAATTGGATCGATACTTACTTTCCATACTAGGCCAGTTCCAGAGTTTGTCAGCTGGTCGCGAAGTAGAATGGCCTCTACTACCAAAGCAAGCATCTGTCCCGCGGTCTCGATAATAGGGATGTCAGGTTCAGTCATGGTATTCAGGTCCAAGAGGCGAAGTAAGAAGAGAACATGCAGATGATTGAGTCGTACATGAGCGAGGAAGTCCCGTTCAAATGGATTCCCAACGCAATTTTTGAGACTACTTTCAAGTCTGAAGTGATCGGGTAGGGCCAGCCATTGCTCCTCGGCTTTGCGCTGGATTGCACTTCATGGAGCGTTAGTATTCGGATTACGGAACACTTCCGCAGTGGATATATATATTCAGGACCTACCTCGCCTTTGTGACACAAGCAGCGTCGTATTTATCTTGGAGCAACTCCCAAACCTCTTCTTTCAGTGAAGCGCAAAGAGCCGACCAACGTGTATCGGCTCGATAACCAGCCGTAGTGTCGGGTTCCCAATCATTGGTGCTGCCGTTTGATCGCGCATCCAAATCACACGAGGGGATCTGAAAATGGCAAAACCGCTTGTTCATCCTCGGCGGTCGACCTAGAAATATAGCAATGTTCTTGTCTGCCGAGTAAATTCGGGCAAATGCTGCCTTGCGCAGCTCCATTAGAAATGGCGGTATGCCCGGTTTGACTTCGGTATTCTCATGGTAGCCGAGTGCGAATGTCGAAGAGATGACATCGCCAAGTTTACGCCATGAATGATAGCCTTGGTGGGTCAATTGGCATTCGAACCACAGTATGTGAGAAAAACTTACTTTGATCTCCGTCTACGTATGAGTGAACGATGAAGTTCTCGTACTGCACAATCAATTGTAGATCATTGAGACAATCTAGCGAAAGGGAAATCTCCAGAGCGAAATCGCTCAGTTTGGTCGCCAGTCGTCGAAGGGTATCCTGTTGTTCCTCGGTTGTGTAAAGGACAGGGAAAAAGGGTATATCAATCGTGGCACGACTGACTGCCGCGAAAAAGATACCGAGGGTTTCCCATCGAGCATAGTGATCTAAGAACTGGCCCGAAAAGCTGGCCAGATCGGTAGATGCGTTGAACTGCAATGGCCGGGCCGAATTTTGCAACAGTCGTCGGGCGTAAACTAAATGCCAACTCTCATCGTGCGAGTCGAATAATTGGCTGACGCTTTCGGCGCATTGTGCGACAAAGGGCTCTGCGAGTGCGAGGTTCGTGCCCTTTGCTAGCCAGAACGTCACGAGCTCTTTCATGGACGATAATGAATAGAGGGTCAGCAGGTGTTTCAAAACATCGGCACCCTGTAGCAATAGATGATTGTCGCCAACCCATTGATCGGTTGGGACTTCAGGGCCCGCAGCATGGCCCCCAGCACCGTGGTCGTCCGGAGTGATATGTTTGAAAATTGCAGCATGGCTGGATGAGCCCAGATACCCAGGATTGGGGTATGGGTTGCGCCTAGGGTTAAAAGATGGCGATGGGTCTGGGGATTTCAAGCTATTTACTAGTCAATATATGAAAGGATATGCCGTCCCTCATTGACAACGACGACGACTACCCACCTTGGTTTTTCAACCCGTCGGCGCTTGAAGGGTGCAGTGCGATAGATACACACACCTTTCGTGGCCTGGCAGCGTGAGCAGATGGGCTGTCTATGATCGCAAGCCAATTTGGACTTGCGACAGGCCTCACAGGCCGCCAATCGCGACGCCATAGCGGAGTTTGGCCCGCTGGTGAAGAAGGCAGGTCGGCTATCGACGGTCGGCGAGGAAATGTGGGGAAGGCCGGGCGGGGCGGCCGCGGTATAAAACCAACTGCTGCAGGACACTTCGACCCTTCATCTACTAGTAGTAGTAGTTGATATCACAACCGCACTACATCCGAGACCATGGCCGATTCTGCCAAATTGGGGGATTACCTCTTCACCCGTCTGCTCCAGCTAGGCGTTACCGATGTCTTTGGTGTCCCAGGCGACTACAACCTGCGCCTGTTGGACTTCGTCGTCCCCGCCGGCTTGCATTGGGTGGGCAATTGTAACGAACTCAACGCCGCCTACGCAGCCGATGGCTATGCTCGAATTAAGGGACTGTCGGCCGTTGTCACGACCTTCGGAGTTGGCGAATTATCTGCCGCCAACGGTATCGCCGGGGCTTATGCAGAGAGATCGCCTGTCGTACACATTGTTGGCACCCCACCACGACAGCTTCAAACCACCCGCGCTCTAATGCACCATACTTTTGCGGATGGCGAGTACCGTCGCTTTGCTGCGATGTCGACTCACATCACTGCCGCCCAGACTAACGTGATGGATACAACGACAGCTCCAGACAAGATTGACTGGATCCTGCAACAGGCACTACTCCACCAGCGCCCTGTATACCTTGAGATTCCGGATGATATGCCGGAGCTTCTCGTTTCATCTGCCAATCTCAAGTCTGCAATCTGTGTCCCACCCTTTCTCAGTGCTCCCTCCGAACCCAATGTCATCGCCAGAATCTTGGAGCGACTGTACAGCGCACAGCGCCCGCTCATTCTCGTGGATGGCGAGAGCCGCTCGCTCGGAATCTTAGACCAGATCGATGCTCTCGTCCAAAAGACAAGTTGGCCGACATGGACTACTGTCTTTGGCAAGGGTCTCGTAAATGAACAACTTCCTAACGTCTATGGTCTGTACGCCGCAGCATTCGGCGACAAGCCAGCGCAAGAATACTTCGAAACTGCGGATCTAATCTTGACCTTGGGCCCGCACTACAGCGATACCAACAGCTACTTCTGGACAACAGTTCCAAAGAATGCGGTCTCTATTTCCTTCAAAGACGACACTATCCAAATTGAAAATGACACCTACCGAGATATGTCCGCCAGCAGCGTCCTGACCCAAATCCTGCAGTCTTTGGATACCACCCGCACAATTAAAGCCACTGGTCCTCTTAAAGTAGAAGTCTCAACCACTGACATCAAAGATACCGATATCATCGCGCAAAACAACTTCTACCGCCTCGTGAACCCCATTTTCCGCGAAGGCGATATTATTCTTACCGAAACCGGCACAGCCTCGTACGGTGGCCGCTCCTTCAAACTCCCAACCAAAGCCCGACTCTTCGGCGCCGTAACCTGGCTCTCTATTGGGTTCATGCTCCCTGCCACATTAGGTGCAGCCCTCGCAAAGCGAGGACAAAATAAAGCAACCGGGGCCTCGAACCAGACAGTCCTGATCATCGGCGACGGGAGTCTCCAGATGACAGCACAGGAAATAAGTGTCATGATCAAGGAGAAACTGAATATTCTCATCATCATCATCAATAACGAGGGGTACACGATTGAGCGGGTTATTCATGGCCGGAAACAGGCTTACAATGATGTGCCCTTCTGGAGACACACGCAGGCGCTCAACTACTTCGGGGCGGACGAGGAGCAGGTTGCGAATAGTGTCTTCACTGCGCGGACGTGCGGTGAGTTACAGCAGGTTCTAGCTAATGAGCGAGTGCATAGTGGAACTGGGCTGCGGTTGATCGAGGTTGCGATGGAGAGAGAAGATGTGCAGGGTCCATTGCTTTATCTCTTGAATAAACAAATCGCCGAGGAGCAGGCGGCTGCGACGAGTTAGCCTTCGGAGGGTACAGGAATTCAACTTGGAATGAGAAGTCTGTCTAGATCAGAACTAGAATTAACATAAATGAAATTGGTAATTTTGAAGTGAATTTTTTTAAAATTGATCAGTGTCTCACTATGATTACCTCGTGGCAAAGTGTGCATCTCGCTCCAAAACAAAGAACAAAGTGAGAAGAAAAGAAAACAGAGTGAAAAATCAAGGGAATACGGAAAATCCAGTCCTGGAGAAAAACGTAAACAGGACCTGAAAACGCCATGCCCTATGCCCCAATCCCGCGATGCACACGGTGCGGTGTGATGTAGAAAAGAATCAAAGAAAAAGCCAAGATTAATACACGTAGCTTCTCCCTTTATTAAAAGGAGGAAGCCAGAGGCGTCTATATTCGAACCGTTGAGGTGATTTTTAAGAGCTGTGGCTGATAGCTCTGTCGAGCTTAGGGGTAAGTTGATACTTGGGAAAGGTGGAATGAGCCCTTTATTTCCGGAAGCTGTCCACACCTAGACTTGGTGTTTCGACCATGCGGTCAGAAGGAACACCTTCGTCGCGTCGTCGCGCGAAAAAGCTGTCGCATTCGGAGACAATGTGTGCCCACTCGGCTAATGCGCGGCCAGCGTATTTGCTAGGCACGAGGTGGTCGAAGACAGGTTGAGAGGGGAGTTCTGGGAGAGGTGAGTCTTTAGTGGTTGGCGTCCTAGCCTGAATATCAGGCACGGGAATCTCGGATGAGGGTTCTGTCGTGGTTTCTTTGGGGCATGTGGTCTCTTCAAGAGTATCGCCATCGCCAGTATTCTCCTGGGTAGAGGTACGCTCTGAGTCTGCGTCACACTCGGAGGACTTGGAAGGTGAACGCCGGTGCTGTACGTGCAGCTGCGATGCCACGGGAAGGCAGGGCGTAAACAAGCGCTTGTTCTTGGTGGGCCATTGCGGTCGATCCATCCATTCCAATGAAAATTTGAAGAAATATGGCTGGTGTGGCGTCTTGGGTCGGACAAGGTCGTCCGTGCTGTTATTCGGAGTAGGTTCGTGCTGATCCATACATCTGCTCTCCGTCATCATTGTTGGCTCGGGGCCTCCGTTGTCAGACTCGTCTGAGCTGCTGTTACCTCCTCCGCCATCGATGGATCGGTTGCTTGACGAGCCGCTGAACATGGTCCGGAAGAGTCCCCATCTTCGCTTGGAAGGCGTGCCGTCAGAGCCAGTTGAGTCTGAGGAGTTAGATCTCCGGTGCGATGTGACCTTTTCGGGGGGTACCGGAGGGACAACACGGTCGAAGGAGACAAAAAGATTCACTGGAGAAAGCTGGTTATCACACCGAATGATGATAATCCGTCGTCCCGGAGCCGGTGTGCAAGGGGCAGACGACAGTGGAGCAACTAAGCCCTCGTCTGCTTTACACTGGAATCCAATATAATACTCCCACACTTGCAGCAATCGGTCAGAAAGCAGTTCATATATGGTGCTAAAGCGAATCTGTCAGTTTCAACTTATCACCAAAAAAAAGCCCAATCACACTCACGAATCAATTGCAGTTGGGTTTCCATTGAACCGCCCCATTCTCCAGCAAAGGAGACGGTGGTAATAGGCGCGCACCATCGGACTCCAGTGGTTGAAATAGTGGAAGAATATAGGTTCGTGCAGAATAAAGTCCAAACAGAGGCTTGCCTTTCGCTCTTCTGTCATAGTCCAAGTTCCCCAGATGCAGTAGATGAAAGAGAACACCCGCACCTCGGTGAGGGAATTATGGCTCTGCATCATTTGCCGGGACACCTCCTGCCAGAAACTCCAGTCAAACAACTCCCTTTCAATCGATTGCGCATATCGTGTAATTATCGGAATGACCTCTTCAACAAAGTCACAGAGCAAAAAGCATGCATTGTGGTCGAACAAAGATATCCTCTGGGCTGCAATCTTGAGGAGCCCGCAAAAGGTTTCTGCGTAGAGTAACCGAGCACGGTTTGGCTCCGCCGAAGATTCGGATAAGAAGTCTCTGAGAAGAATAATGAGGCGGTTCTCTGCCATTGACCGATGACCATTCCTACCGAATCCTAGAGGGTGAGGGGAAGCCGAGGCATCCGGTGATTCAATAAAATCGTCGAAAGTAATGGCTGCTGCAGCATGATTGCTCTCAGGCTGGTGAAGTGACTGTTTATAAATCGTGTCCTCAATCACAACGAGCAGTTGCGCCTGCACCAAGAGTAAACCCGGTGCCAAAACCCGCTTGGCTTTCTCGATCTCCGGGGGGCAATATTCTGCGTACAGGATATGGATGTACTTGATGAAAACGAAGAAGAGATCCGTGTCCCGTCCACACCATCGAGCAATCCATGGACCATGCCAAGGAATATTGGTGGTGTTCAAGGGAGCCTCGGGCTTTCGACGTAGATACCGCAATAAAGGCGCATGCGAATGGAATGCTAGAGGCCGAAGAGCCATTGGAAAGTTCAGTGCAAGCTCTTGGGTGTACGCCCGCATATTTCCAGTTCGAGATTCGGTCGAGTCCGCCAAGATGCGGCGAAACATGTTCGGTGACGTGTTCCATAGACGAACCAAGATATCTGCGACACCCGGGCAAAAGAAGAAGGCGTACGCGCAAACCTTTCCACAGAATGCCACCAGACTGGCTGGAGCGTGCCTCATAGACATGCGTTCCGCCACGAATGCCATTTGAGATAGAAGGTTCTGGACAAAAATGTTGCGGATGTTGTGATGGATCGATTCAACCAGGAAGTCCGATCCAGAAGAGGCAGATCCCTCGGAAGTTTCCGACACCGAAGTTGAAGCATATTTCAATGAGTCTGCAGGTCCACCGTTCTGCTGCGCTGTAGGGAACGGGATACGCCATTCTGGCCGCGTCATAATGCCCACCACCGCCTCAAGAAAGACTGGGCGGTCGGTCCCTGAAATCGATTGGTTGTGTTTGCCATTTAGCATCTCCAGTAACCCAATCCACCAATTATTGAGGATGTTTACTCGACGGTCCAAGTCCTCGGGTCGAAGATTCTTACAGGACGCATGCAGGTGGTGGCGCCCTAGGAAAGGAAGGAGTGAGGTTCGAATCACATTGGCCTTCAAAGAGCTCGATTTCGATTGAAACCTGGTTTCGGGTCAGCAAATAAGAATATAAAATTGGGGCTTCTGGGCCGCGTACTTTTGATAATCAGCCTCGAGGCCACGAAATATACCCCAGAGCTCGTCCTTCTTGCGCGAAGGGTCGGCTGTATGGCTCGCAAATGCTGCAACATTCGCCGCAGCTCCTTTGGGCATCGGTGGCAGGACCGGGGTGGACACAGACAGCGACGCAGTAAACTTTTCAAAGGATGAACGGTGCCGTAATGAGCTTCCGGAGGGACTACTTGGTGATCCCGGAGTGTCCTCGCTACCTCCCTTGGCTACCACAGCCACCATAGGCCGCCGTGGCCGCTTATACAGGATTGTTCGCTTGCGCGCAGGCTGTCCTGAATCCGAATCCGTCGCATCTGCTTTACGCGGCGTGGTCCTCGTCGGGGACTGTTCCTCTGCTCTCTGCTTGGTTCTCTTGGCCGAAGGAGACGGTGATCGGGAAGAAGACCCCCACGGTTTTCGCGCCAGGCTCACTATCCGCCCCGACATAGAGCGACTCTTGGACGGGCGAGCCGCTGGCTCTGGCGCCCGGGTCTCCGGTACCTTGGCCGCGCCATCTTGCGCCTCTGCGTCTTTAAGGTCCTCCGATGAGGACAGGGTGAAATGTGAGACCGACACGGGGGGTTTGTTCTTCGAGCGTAGGGATGTCCGGCGTAAAATGTCCTTCCCAGCAGCCACGCTTTCTTTAGTTGGCGATTCGGTGAGGGCGGGCACAGCGTAATCGGAGAAGGTCCGTCTCAATGGTGTCCGGGGGGTTTCGGTGGAAGTTTGACTGGGAAGGTCTGTGTAGCTGGCGGCGCGAGCGAGTAAGGAGTTCTCGTCATCTTTTGTGTAGCTGGCCGTCGTTGTCGTCTCGGGAGAGGGCGAAGACATGGTCTTGTGGAAGGGAAGCGGTCAGAGATATAGCTGTCGAGAAACGGACATTTCCCCCAGGAAACACCGCAGAGACGTGTGAGAGTGAATAGGTGTCGAAGAAGGCCAGCTCCTCCATGCACACCGAAGCGAATCTCGTCGGGGAGGATCCTCAGACGCGCCGCATTGCAAGGTGGATACCAAGATGCACAGCAACCGTCCGAACTAGTGTTCTCAGTCTGAGAGATCTCTAGGAACTAGTTGACAAGTCACACGGAGAGGGAATCTTGTTCATAAAGGTAACGCGCGGAAATCCGAGAGTCGGTCTGAGTAGATAGATAGGTCGATCGTCTCTGCAGCGGCGAAGTCCAAAGGGCGCCAGGCCAATGGAGCGAAAGATCGGCGGGGGGGGAAGAAAGCAGAGTGGATGAGCGGAACAAGGGTCTTCTCTGTTCGGGTATCGGTATTTCTGTATTTCGGGAGGCTTGGGGCGGGGGAGTCGGAAGTTAGGAAGGCAGGTCGTGGTGCAGGAGTGAAGTGAGGGAGCGTATAAGATGGGAATAATTGAAGGTTGGAGGGAAGGGGGGAAGTGCAAAGTGGCAGGACACCTTCCCCGTGAAAATTATGACGGCACCTAAGCACTGGGGCTCAAGCTCTAAAATTATCTACTGACGAGAGTTGAGGATTATTCTATGTGATTCCTCTTCACAGCCTTTCGCCAAGTGAGACACGCTCGACCACCCTTTTTTTTTAATTGCCTTTTGTCTTTCCCAACTCCACTCTTCATCCTCCTTCCCCCATCCATGGCTCCGCGGTAGCCATCATTCTCGCGTAATCCCAGCTGCTCCAGGTTGCACGAGTCCTGAGATACATGAGGGTCGCAAAGTCTTGCTGGTCCCGATTGAAAGCTGGGACGAGACCAATGGCGGCATCTCCGGATTGACGGTACTGTCCAGTACAGGCGACAGCAAGTGTCAATATTGACCTATTACCCGATCCGCCAGCCTCCGGGAGGCTTAACCGTGGGTTCATTCATTCCTTATTAGCTGCCGGCTGCCTGTTCCTCGCTGCTCGCTGCCTCTGGCATTCCTCATGGCCCACGGGAATGTCGCTTCGATGGCACCATTGTCAGCCCTAACCGGCCAAGGTAAGACCACGGTAGGCCATAGGAAACCACTGAAGACAACAGAAGACCACAAAGGCGGGAGATTCTCCCCACATTCTCCAAGGCAACCACGCCGATCTGTATTGTAGACATAGACAGAACACTGCCTCCAGAGGTATAAAGGCAATCCCCCATAGATGTTGCAGGGTCCGGTCACATCCAGGCGGATTCACGATCGAATCGTCGTCGCATGGGCCATGCATGCGAATCCAGACAGATCAGAAGACCCAACGATCGCAATCGGCGCTGCAGGGGTGCCAGTTGGGGGAGGCTTAAATAGCCATGGATGGGCCATGCGATCTGGGGGTTTTGGCTTTCGCGCGGTTGCTCCAGTGCACCCAACCCTCGATGGTATTGCGCAAACACTTCGTACTGATTCCACGTCCACGTCAGGCGTCGTCGAGATGAGGTGTTTGATCTGCAGGTGTGCCAATAGCTCAACGGTGAAACCCGGAGACAATCGGGCCGCTGAAAAATGCTTGACGGGTTTCTGATACGCCAGGAAAGGGGAAAGAAGAGAGAGAAGAAAAGACGACTAATGAACCATGCACAATGCCCAGTCCTGGCACATAAACTTGACTTCTCCACCAGGACTTCGCGATGTGCAGAGACTCCACCACGGAGATGCGCCGCAGGAATAGGCCGCCCTTAACGAAGGTTGATGGTGTCAAGTTTCTGCCAGCAGAATAATCATTTGGCAAGATGGCCGAGTTGGTCCAAGGCGTCAGGTTAAGGTCAACCTTAACTCCAAATTTCCTGATCTCCGCAAGGGGGCGTGGGTTCGAATCCCACTCTTGTCATTTCTTTTTTGTTTTTTTGGTTGTTGGTTTTGCTCATTTTATCCTCCTCATAGCTGTGGTGATTGTGATTGAATGGATCTGATTGTCTTTTTGGTTGCTAGCTTGAGTTCATCCCTTTCGGCGCCAAAGCAAATTAGGTTCAACTGTTGGTGATATCGATTTCGACCCATCGATCATCCCGATCATCCTATGGATCCCCTGGATTCCTCACTGGAAATGTCCGAGGTCACATCAACTATTCATAACTTTTCAGTGCAGTTGCTTATATGACATGTCAGATTGGATGATTGCAATGCCGCAATCTGGAGCATGCTGGAGATATCAATTGGTGGCAACTCCAGCATTGGGAAGCTCTTCCCCGTCTCATAGGTGAAGGAGCTATCAACAGGGCCGCATTCATGCGCATTCCTGCATATTTGGGCAAGCTCATCTGGACAACCCATGATTCCAAAGTTTTACGTGCAGTGGAGTATATACAAACGTTTCAATTACCTAGACAACGAGTTCTCTATTTACGCGATCAATATTGACCCCCGCGAAGTTTACACGGCCGGTATGATTGCGCACACGCAACTACGATAGATACCAAACAGTTTGAGTCAAATCGATGCATGCGATGGCGCAGAACAAGCATATAATCTCACAGCTACTCTAAGCAACCCTTGGAAATGCCTACTAGTGTTTTACCTCCCACCAAGTGCCAAGCAGCATCCAATCCTGCCAACTACCGTACAATTCATGCCGGAAAATATCTTGATCAATATTGATCAGTGGAAAACAAGGAAGAAATGAGGAACAAAGTAAAGATCAACGTTTCAAGGTAGTTTAATTTACAAGCTTCAGGACCCGAGAGGCGGCCAATTTAGTGCATACCACAGGCATGCACGACCGTCCCCTCATTTTTCCTCTGACCTTGCCGACGAAGAAAAGAAAGGGCAATCTAGTGGGCGGCAGGAGTCTCCTCCTCCTCCTCCTCGAACCAGGACTCCTCGACGGGGGCGGCCTCGCCAGCGGCGGCTTGGCCCTCAACCTCGACCTCCTGGCTCTCGTAGGCGGAGAGCTCACCAGCGAGGTTGGCCTCCTCGGGAGAAGCGGGAGCCTTGGGGAGAGCGAACTTCTGAACGTGGGCGTCGGCGTCACCGGCCTTGATGGGGATGGGCTTGTAGGCCTTCAGCTCGCGGAGGTAGAGGTCCTGAACGGGGTCGGCTGTGAGGGGTCCATCAGTTAGCGGACGATCGGGTATGGAGTGCCATCCAGAGATAGCAGAGCAGATATCTTAGAGAGCTCATCGGAGAGAAGGTAAAAACATACCGCGGCGGACAGCGGAGGTCAGGAAAGTGCGGGCGACGGGGACCTGCTGCCGAGAGGCACGGGTGAAGAGGGAGCGCTGGGAGGTTCGCGTTAGCCAAGGTCCGTGGCGCATTGTGCTCAGTCCTAACTCACCGAGGCCCGGAGAGACTGAGACATCATCTTGACGTTGAGCGTGGTCGCTGAGGCGGGATGAGAGGGGTGGTGCTCGTCAGGATAGATCCGATCCGTCGTTCCGTGTTCAAAGTCAGCGGCGGAAGAAAGAGGGAGGTCAGGTGACCCGATTGTATCACGTGACCTAGTGAATGCATCTCGGCCCATTCATCCATGACGCTTCATTCTTGTATCTCTCTCCCCCGGACCTCGATCCCCCTCTTTTCCCTCAACCTGTTCCTGGAACTCGACTTCCGACGTTGCTCTCCGCACTCGCGTAACGATCTATCAGGTTCTACGACCCTTTTCGTGAGATATTGAGATATCTCACGGAGACCTTGACTGGTTCATCGCGGTCAGACAAGTTTGAGGTATCGAGGATCTGTGGCATCCTTTCTCTCGAAGAAAAGCGCAGACCCGTGAAGTTCTCTTCACGCCTGGGGAGTGATCATCAAGTGACGAGTCGTGCCCATCTGCAAGGTAATAACTTCCTCCACTAGATTTGAGAGATTGTTGCGTTGTCGCGGGTGCGATTCCTCCTCACACAGCGGACACCACAGGGACTTGGCCCGTCGTGCCTTTCTATTTGGATATGACTGGGCTAACATGACTGCGCACACAGTGACTTGCAAGTCAAGGAGAGTGCTGGTTCTTACACCTTAACGGACTGTCGGCTCCCTCGGCGATCCTTTGTTGCTTGTCACAGCCGCCAAAACGTATTCGCCTTTGTTCGTGCGCCATTATAACCTCAGGTATAACCTCCACAAATCGGCTAGAGGAATCGCCAAACGACACTCGCTACGCTTCGAGCAGATCAGAACTGCCAAAAAGATGGCCAGCCCAATCGTCGCAACGAACGATGGGACACCTACTTATAAGAAAAATCTTTCGGTCAAGCTGCTCTGCCCTGAATGCAACGAGGATCCTCCCAACCTCGAGTTCCCGGACTCCCACGAGACCGTTTGTGGATCCTGCGGCCTGGTTATTGCTGATCGCGAGATTGACATGCACTCCGAATGGCGTACCTTCTCGAACGATGACCAGAATAACGACGACCCATCGCGTGTCGGTGATGCTATGAACCCGCTGCTTAATGGTGATCAACTGGAAACCTCGATTGCCAGTGGTGCTTCCGGTCGTGCTCGAGATCTCTACCGTGCCCAGAACAAGCAGTCTAACGAAAGGAATAAGCCCCTCCTTGCTGCCTACAAGGAGATCGGTGCAATGTGCGATGGTTTCAATATTCCAAAGCACGTTGCCGATACTGCAAAATACCTCTTCAAGATTGTGGACGATGCCAAGGCTTTCAAGGGCAAGTCCCAAGACGTGATTGTCGCCGGGTGCATCTTCATCGCCTGCCGTCAGTGCAAGGTCCCACGTACCTTCAGTGAAATTTTCGCAGTGACCAAGGTTTCGCGGAAGGAGCTTGGCCGCATCTACAAGGCCTTGGAGAAGTTCTTTACCGCACAGAACATCGAGCGAAACAATGCAGTTACGTCCAACGGTGGCATTGTCGATCCTAACAACAACTACACCGCAACTACCTCAACAAAGCCCAGCGACCTCTGCAATCGTTTCTGTAACGGGCTTGGCCTGAAATACCAAGTTACCAGTGTTTCCATTGCACTATCTGACCGCGTCACCACCAAGGGTGACCTGGCTGGACGTTCCCCGCTCTCCATTGTTGCTGCATGCATCTACATGGCTTCATACCTGATGGGGGATGGCAAATCTGCCAAGGATATTTCCCAGGTTGCCCATGTCAGCGATGGAACAATCCGTGGCGCGTACAAGCAGCTTTATGCTGAACGCGAACGTTTGATTGATCCAGAATGGATCAAAGATGGCAAGGGTGACTTATCCCGACTTCCTGCTAGTTAAAGATCCACTGGAAGATTGTGGTCTACAATTTGCACATCGATAACATCCTTCGGAAATACGCTTGATTTGCACTGATGCCCATTTCCAAGCTTTTTCAGTTTTTTTTCTTTTTTTTTAACTTCGAGAACAGATCTGACAATTGAGATTAAGAGTCTCGTGTGTAATTCTCTCCGAGAATAATCCTTACTTAGTACTAAAACATGACACTGCATAGGTTTCCTCAAAGTAGAAATACACTCTAGTATCTCTATTTCTGACATAAGATAGTATCTAGTATTTATGCGCGTATGCATGGATGTTGCTACGTTGAGAACTTCAAGAATATATAGTCAGGACTAGTAAATGAGTATCCGAGGTCCTCGGGCACCGCAGATGGATTTATAACATGGCAACTCAGCACCGATTAAAAGAGGACAACGGCGGGAGAAAAGACCGTTCGTCCTTGCGTATTTCCAACATGGATTTCATAACAGGCAAAAGCGAACGAAGAGGACAAGATATAAAACAATAAAGAAACATGTAAACGGCCTAGGACGACTCCGTGGAGTGGATATTTCCATCACAGGTCCTTTTACCGTCGGCAAGGGCGGCCATAACCTCTGAGGCATCTTCCAGTTTCGGAGAGGTTGGCGCAGCCTCTACGAGAGGCTGCGCCGAACTGCTGGGTCCGGTTGGACAAGATTCAATCGAGTCTTGCTTGGCTGTAACCTCGGTAGCAGGCTCGATAATCTCAGCGGGTTGTGGAGCAGAGGGTGAGGCTTCGTCCTCATTTGGACCACTCTCTGGGGCTTCAGCGGTGCCCGGCGAGACAACCTCAGCCACGGCTGGTATTTCCGGAATTGAATCGACGGAATCACTGGCCGCAGCCTTCTGTTCAATAACTTCAGGGACCTCAGGCTTTTCGGCAGCAGGCTCATTGGCAGGCTCATTGGCAGACCCTGGGGCAGGCTCGGAAGGAACTGCTGAGAAAACAACCGGCTTTGCGTCACCGACAGTCAACCTGCCATCTTGGTCAACCTGCCAGACATTCCAAGACTGGGTAATCTTGATTTCAGGGATGGTAGGTAGCTTAGCGTTAGCATTCTCTACAGCAGGCTTTCGCCTGGCGGGTCCACGGGCTCTTCCCTTTCGGGCATCACTCAGTGGTTGCTTTTCTGCTGGTGGCTCGGGTTCCTTCTCCGGCTTTGTTTGTTGAGGACCGAGCTGGAGACGAGAGTTCAAATCCGTCAGGAAGCCTGCCTTTAAGGCTGCGATCTTGCTGCCACCCGGACGAGCAGGCACTGCAGGCTTCGCCTTTGGCGCAGCTGGGCCCTCTGCCGAAGGCTCCCTAACGGATTGAGAGCTGGGCTTAGCAGGACGACTGGGGATCTGAGGCTTTGGTCTATCCGGAATCACTGGCGCTTGTCGTTTCTCTGTGGGAGATGTTGACTGAGTTTGTCTCAATGGACGTGGAGGGATTGAGGGCTTGGACGGCACCTCTGGACTCTTGACTTCGTCTTTTGCGGGCTCAACAGTTGTCACCAGCTGTTGGCTATCAGGGGCATCTTCCCAGATATCCCGACTTGGAAAGCGCTGCTTGAGGGTGTCTGGCCGCTCCGGGGCCTTCTCCTTCTCCTTTTCGCGAAGGGCTTCCCCCTCAAGGATTTGAGATGCGACCTGGTGTGAGTCAATCTTTGATGTCTGCATTCTCCGCTGGGCTTCTTGCTCCGGGGTTTCGAAGGTATCGGAGTCACTTCGAGGAAGATCCGGAGTAGTCACCGTGGCATGAAGCTGCAGACTGTTCGGGGCATCTTCCCAGATATCCTGGCTCGGAAAGCGGTGCTTAAGCGCATCCGGCCGCTTCTTGAAACGATCCGCCGCTGACAGGGGCTTTTCTTTCTTAGCTTCCTCTTCCGGGAATAGTGGCTCGTATTCTTCCACGTCCTCCAAGGGCGTATGCGTGTCTTCGTGCATCTCGCGTGAGTCGAACCGAGTCAGCATAGGCGCACCTTGGGCACTTGCCGATCTGCTGTTGGAGCGACTATGTGAAACACTAGGAGATCTGCTATAGTAATCGTCGTCAAAGCTTCCCCTGTGCTCGAAAGATGGTGAAACCGCGGGATGCAGATATGCCGACTCGGGCCGCACTTGATCAGCCGCCAGAATAGGCTCATCGTCTTCATCCTGATCCTCCACTTCGGTCTTTTGATCTTCAAATGCCGGAGGAGGAGCAAATCCATCCGGATGGTGCAGGTGATGCATAGGATCATCAACATGAATCACCTCTCCTTCGGCATGGTTCCCACGAGACCTGGACCGAGCGTGGCGGAGCGAGGACTTTGGAGGACCTTTTGGCTCAATATCTGAGGCTGGGAAGCTCATTTGACGAAGAGGGGATTCCACGCTGGGTTGGTTTTCGTTTCGCGCATCAGGGGGGGGCGAACCCAGGCGATGCATATATTCATCCGAGGCGAGGTAGCCAACCTCCTCCTCTGGGGTTCCAACAACTTCAGGAGCAGCACCTATAAGACTTGTTAGGTTTCTCTGCTTCTGGGTCGATTGAATTGAGTGTGCCTACCATTTCCAGATGGACTAGGGTCTGAGCTTCGAACAATTTTATTCAAATCGTCCCTGCTCAGGGCCCAATCAGGACGAGGTGTGCCCACACCAGGACCATACTCTCCTTCCTCCTTGACAAGTTCATCGGGGTGCTTTTCATACCAGGCCTTCTCAAACTTATCGGAGTGCTGCACGCCGTGTCCATGAAGGCCGTAACTACCGGGGGGCAGGGATGAGTCCCGGCCACTACGACTGCGGTTATGGTTGCGGCCTTGTCGCTGAGAGCCTTGCTCGAGATAAGGACTCGGGGATGGCGCCTGGACGTCGCCCGCATTTGGGTACATTGGTACTCGGAACCCCTGCTCGTCTGTAGGATGCGTAGAATTTCGGCGTTCGGATGATGTGGTGGACGACTCGGCCCGGGTACCACTTGCACGAGAGTGCAATGAGCGGCTAGGACGTTCTGACTCGTCGCGAGCCGGGGAGCTATCCCGACCTAGTCCTGCCGCTGCGGCCTGCCGGGAGTCTGTGCGGGTAACCGCCTGCACTTTCGCTTTAGCACTCGATGTTGGCAATGAAGGTCTGGGTGCATGAATCTTCAGGTCACTGCTAACGTTGCGAGTCTCTGTTGGGGCCTGATGGTGGCTATCGGATACATTTCCCACGTCAAGATCAGCATATTCAATGCCCTCCTCGCCCAGGGACGGTATTGTCACACTAGGCGGCCGCTGGGGAATATCATTCGATATCGTGCGGCTCATGCTCGGGCCATTCCACTCGTTAAGCGGGGATGGGGCATAACTGTCCCCTATTGGGGATATCGATCGGTCCGCACGGCGGTTCGAGGGACGCGGGGGAATCCTCGGCATGTCTATCGATGAAGGTGGCTGTGGGGATCGAGCCGGTCGAGGGGGAACGGCAGGAGCAGTTTGGGTAGACATGGTCGTTTTCAAGCTGACGGATTTCAATATCAGCTTAGGCCCAACACTTCCAGCCTTGACAACACGTGCGAGCTTGGGCCTCTCTTCTCCTCTGCCTCTCGCCAAATGCCTCGCCGGACCGGAGAAATGAAGAGGCAAAAGCCACAAGAGGTTCCACGTCCTGCCAAGTGACTTGCATAGACGCAAGGTAGGATTGGCCTTCGGAACAATGGCCAAGGGTACAAGCGGGCAGTGGAGGAGGGGTCCTGCAGGCCAATGAGTCCAACCGGGGATGATTTGCTTACCCAGATTGATAAAATCCTGGATGAAGGAGCTGAAATCCAGTGGAGAGAAAGCAATTTGCGGGGAAAATGGGGTCAAAGAGTACAAAGAGTAATGCAGAGATGGAGCAAATGCAGCGGAGGGAGGATGATGTAGTGCCGTCTTTCTGCCAGGACCCACCGGGTGCGTGACGTGCTCTGACCGCATCGAGCGCCCTCCAACTGTCTGGCCGTGGCCCATCTCTTTCTTTATGACTATGTACCCACTATACTTGAATAACTCGACTCTAGAATCCGAGGTTTTCCTACGGGTTTCCTGCCTAGCTGACACCTTTCATTCGAGGCATTTTTGTGAGCCACGTATTTAGGCCTCACGATACCTTTATGCGGTATTTTCGTCCAAATGCCTCATCGCACCAAGTGGAGAGTCGAGGCCTTTCATGCTCGAGAGTGAGCAAATCATAGTGTTTTTTTTATTATTATCCCTGGTCTATCCAACCACCAATTGTTCGTAACGTACGGTCTTCTATCCCCGCTGTGGAAACAAAACCGGTAATCTTGGTGGCCAGGCCTCTAGCCAAAGCATATTAATAGCCCTGATATCGCTGGTCGGCCTCTGACTGGCTCTGCTAAGCGGCATTTTTGCAATCGTCGCCGTGAATCTCCAGATAAGACTAGTACCACTTCCCCAGTTGGCATTGGTGTGTCCAATGACCAGGCCAAGATTAGTTCTTTGAATCCATATTGGTCGAACCGACCGAAGCGGTGAGACCGTTGACCGTTCCTAAGGTAGCGAGCGGCTTGGCTCTTTCTATGAGGTCGGACTAAGCAAAACCAACAACCAAAAAAACAAAAAAGAAATGACAAGAGTGGGATTCGAACCCACGCCCCCTTGCGGAGATCAGGAAATTTGGAGTTAAGGTTGACCTTAACCTGACGCCTTGGACCAACTCGGCCATCTTGCCAATTGATATTCTCCAGGCTGAATTTTGACATGTTGTTCTAGAATTTAGCTTGGTATACCCTCTCAAATCTGGCAGCGTCTTGTTTTGTTTTGTTTTGTTTTGTTTCATTGGTATATAACGGAGGCTCCTAAGGTTCATAAATTATTTCTTTTCCGTCACCGTGTCTAACCTAAGCTTACTCCTGGGTGTCCTATGGTTGTGGCTTGATTATACAAAGTGCCGTTATATATATCCTGGTAGTTGATGATGCATACATGATGTACAATAACTTGAAACTCTTTCCAGCCATGACCAGACAGATCCATAGTAGAAAACATAGCATTGAAAAGGAAAGAAAAGTCGGAGAGGGTTGACACTTACAGGCAGCAAACGAACCAGATAAGCATACATACCAGAAGAGCCTACGAAGTGGACAGCTACCGCTTGGAAACTTAAATACAAGATCCGAAAGACCCAAGCGAGTACTATGGGGGCTACTCAAGTTCGGCTAAGGGGATAGAATGTAATAACCCGCGATATCTACGTGGTCGCACCCAAAATATTCCGAGGAGGTTAGCCTCAAAAGTTATCAGATACGTAAAAGTACAGGATGACAATCAAACAACAAACAACAATATCGTGGCGCATATCAATGCATGTAATCCCAAAGACTCCCTGCCAGGAATTCGCAACGAGCATCTCATCGTTTCACAAGGACCTTCAACCACCAAGTTCTATGCCAACTCGTATGGCACACGGGAAAGACAAGCGAGGACCGAGGATTAATTACCCTAGACAATCATCTGCGCAACACCAGCGCCTCCCAGAGTTTTGCTTCCAACGAACTCCTGGCTCTTCACAGCCGCAAGCGCATAGAAAGCGGCGGCAATAATCAGGAAAACAGCGGCGGCAATCAGACTGCAAGCTCCAGTGGCAAGGCTGACCCATTGGACAGCACTTAGGAGAGTGTATATGGCAGCTCGCATCCAGTTGGTCGTAAAGCGGCGGATGAAGCTATCGAATTTGGAGGAGGTCGGGCAGATCCGGAGGAGGAAAGGTACTTCGATGAATAGAATCACGAATGCCGAAACACTAGGCCTTGTTAGTATGGCACATCAATGTCGAAATCAACAGTGGCACTCACAGGCAGATCACGGAAATGATGATGTGCAGCACATTAGTGGTGAAAATATTCGCAATACCGAGCGCGAAGCAGAGAACAATGCACAGCACACCGGTCCTATTATATCACAGTTAGGAATGTCCTTTGGTACGAAAATGCAGCGTCTAAGGATGCTCGAGGAAGCCATCGCAGAAGCGCTTGGCGCATAAATGGTACCCTGCAGCCCACCCGGAAGACAGGATCGAAGTCGGAGGAACAAAAGAGCTGGGCCACTAACCATTGACCGTAGATACCTAAAAAGGCGCAACGTTAGCAAGGTGGCTGATCGAATGGGGCTGATCGACATCAGTCGCCGCCGTGGCACGAGGCGATACGTACTGAAATTTCTCGAGCGGAACTCCTCGGCGAGCGTCATGACGGGCAGAAGGATAGTGACAACACAACAGCGATCGGAATAAGACTTGACAGGAGACCGTTAGGGACGGAGAGAGGATCAGGCTTGTGGAGGAGGTGTCAAAAGAGAAGAGGTACACGCGGCTGATTAGCCCGGACGGTGGGCGGTCAATCGTTGAAACGCAAACAAAACAAAGCGGAGCGGGAAAGCGCAGATCGACCAGGAACAACCAAGGTTTTGCACAATGGAGTGATGCTAAGACAAACGGTTGAGTTGAATATATGGTACTTTATGAAGAATGGATTTATTGCCCCTTGCCTGAACCAGGCAGACGTCAAATCATCATCCCGAACAACGTGATTTTCCCCAAGGCTGCCGAGTTATCAAACTCCGAGGTTTAATTGTCAACGGAGTAGAGACAACATTGAGTAGATCGACAGTCAAGACTGATCGTCACAGAACCCCAATTATCTCTAACTACGTAGTCATTTCAGTCAACATATCCTACTGCATACTAACTGCTATACTAACACTATCACCCAGTCTAAACTGACCTAGGAAGGTTACCGCAGGTATATAATGGAGGTGGCCTAACAAAGGCTGAGCCAAACGTGTAGGCGTACCACCAAAATCTCTGAGTGAAAACAGTGCAAAAGTGCAAAAATTAACTCAACTAGGCTATAGTACCTTGTAAATTGAGATGTAAAGCAAAAAATGACAAGAGTGGGATTCGAACCCACGCCCCTTTCGAGACACGGAAATCTGTGAAGATCTCTGAGGATCAGGTAAACCTGAACCGTGCGCCTTAGACCGCTCGGCCATCTTGCCGTTGCATGAAAGGATGGGGCAATCTTTGCATCTATGAAGAAAATCTAGTCAATTGCATAAGCCACTACCCTAGGTCGCAGTTATCTCAATACTAGTTATAGTATGTAGTTGGGACGTATAGGAATATAGGAACATTGAGATGTTTATCAACGCGGAAACCATTTGCATTTAATACTCTATTCAACGCTTAAGAGCCCCGGTATGTCGAGTAGTTCCAAGGCCCCAGCAACACAGGGACATGGTAATGGCGCCAACCTTCCTCACCTTCCCGGCCGCGGCCCTTGACGGTGAACTTGACCTCGACCTCGGGCCAGAAGCTCTCAATGCCCTGGGCCTCATACCAGGGTCCGACCTCAAAGCGTACCGACCAATTGGTCTTGCTATCGGCAGTTGGCAGCGCAGACAGGATCTCGGGGACTGAGGTGGATGCGCCCGCGGGTGTCCACTTGCCCACGCGGCCGTCGGCGTTGGTAATGGCGTGGTAGGTCACAGGGCTGGAGGCAGAGGCCGGGGCGGACAGCAGAGTCAATGTGACGGGGAGGTTCGCGGCCGGAGTGCCGGTCAGCGTGTTGAGGCAATGGCAGGTAATGGGGTCGCGCGCGGCCATGGTGGATGACGGTTGTTGGTTGGATGTTCCGGGAGCGCTGAGCTGTTTCTGGACGAGAGCGAGGCGGTTGGTAGTGCGGCCCTGTTCGATTTCACGGCGCGAAGCGTCCATTCAGATAGGAGGGAGAAAGATGGGAGGAGAAGGAGGAGCAGATTCAAGGGGAGGAAAAAGAGAACCGCGGGGGGAGATGTGCTGCCATTTCTATGGCGCATGGCATCGAAGTATCGGGGTCCTCCGATGCGGAGGAGGCCATGGACCAACTGGAAGTGGAGCATCGTGTGTGTGTGGAATTGACTTTCTTTTTCAATTCAGTTTGGTAGAGTAAGTATATTATTTAAACTGCATTCAATTGTAGAGATGGTAGTAGCTTCTATAGGAGATGACATAGTTACTCCTGTTTAGAGTATTAACGTTGTGATTGTGATGGCTGGAGTGCAAGAACGCGAGGGCAACATATGGCAAAATGTCACCAATAGGAAAAATCAAACAGGAATTCTCCTTCAGACAGACGGGTTTATACAATCAGGAGGATCTAGAGGCAAGTTGGAATGCCTGGTGGCCAGCTGGCCACGACTTCCGGAACATTCGAACATTTGCTCTTGCGGGGCAAACCATCTTTTTTGAATGTCAACTCCAACTCCTCCATCACCTCCGACCTCCGAACCTCCGCCCTCCGCCCCTCCACATCCAAAGATGTCCTCCACAGCCGTCGTCCCTGGCGACGATCTTGACATGGAGCCTACGCTCCAGTCGATCTTGAACCAGAAAACCCTCCGTTGGATCTTCGTCGGAGGCAAAGGAGGTGTCGGTAAGACCACCACCTCGTGCTCCCTGGCCATCCAACTTGCCAAAGCCCGCAAATCCGTCCTCCTCATCTCCACCGACCCCGCGCACAACCTGAGCGATGCTTTTGGCCAGAAGTTCGGAAAGGAGGCCCGCCTCATTGACGGGTACGACAACCTCAGTGCCATGGAGATCGACCCCAACGGGAGCATCCAGGATCTCTTGGCCAATGGCGAGGGACAAGGCGAAGACCCCATGGCTGGGATGGGCATGGGTAACATGATGCAAGACCTGGCATTCAGCGTGAGTGGAAACCCATCTCTTCGCGCGGAGGAATTACGAAGTTCGCTAACGAGCAATATCTATGGCTAGATCCCCGGTGTTGACGAGGCCATGTCTTTCGCCGAAGTCCTGAAGCAAGTCAAGTCGCTTTCCTACGAGGTCATCGTGTTCGATACCGCACCCACCGGTCACACACTGCGTTTCCTCCAGTTCCCCACTGTGCTTGAGAAGGCGCTGGCCAAGCTCTCTCAGCTGTCGTCACAATTCGGCCCGATGCTGAACTCGATTCTCGGGGCGCGTGGCGGCCTGCCCGGTGGACAGAACATGGATGAGCTGTTACAGAAGATGGAGTCTCTGCGCGAGACCATTGGTGAGGTCAACTCACAGTTTAAGGATCCGGACATGACCACCTTCGTGTGTGTTTGTATCGCCGAGTTCCTGTCGCTCTACGAGACCGAGCGCATGATCCAGGAATTGACCAGCTACAATATCGACACTCACTCTATTGTCGTTAACCAGCTGCTGTTCCCCAAGGATGGAAGTAGCTGTGATCAGTGCAATGCCCGGCGGAAGATGCAGAAGAAGTACTTGGAGCAGATCGAGGAGTTATACGAGGACTTCAATGTGGTTCGGATGCCACTGTTGGTTGAGGAAGTCCGCGGCAAGGAGAAACTAGAAAAGTAAGTTCATCCAGGTGATTCTGACATCTCGTATTTTCCACTAACCGAATATCTTTCGTTGCAGATTCAGCGACATGCTGGTGCACCCTTATGTTCCTCCGCAGTAAAGGCTTGATTTGGGAAAGTGACAATGTGCACCTGCATTAAATTTGCACGACGAATGATGAAGAACTAGAGAATAATACATGACACACCCGTTATTCTTTCACTTGCATTGCGCCCATGAACCTGATGATAACTTGACATCCCAGGAGTATTATATGTATGGAAACCATCTCGAAAGGGCCTGCAGCGACTAGCCCTACGGCAGTTGATGTCATGCACGCCCCGTCACATCTACTCCGGCCGGATATGAATCTTAAATGCCTCAATATTCCTCAGCATTTGGCACACTGTTCAGATTGCAAGGATCGAATCAAACTGTGCTTCTGTCAAACCCAAATGCTGCCTCGAGATCATATAAGATATGCAAACTGGGAGTTAGCATTGGGATCTTTCACGAGGATCAGTAGCCAACAGAAACTGTAGAGCATAGGTTTAACAGAGGACGGGGCCATGATGAACAAATTAAATCGAAACCCAAGCTGCAATTTATAGGCCCCATCTCGGATCCCAAGGATCATGTACATAGCAACCGGTGGGAAACGTCGTATCTGATGCTGTCTGCGTCAGTCACTGCATCAAACCTGCCATGCATCGATAGACTCGGCCCCTCCAACCCATTAGTTTGGCTTGCAGCTGCCATGTGTTCGGCATCGAACAGCAGGACCAAACGCAACGTGGGGAGCTCTCTTTATCCCAAAAGTGCGAGATGCAGATATGCCAGCCTGCAGTGCAGTTCGGGCCCCACGACCAAGGGCGTGTCCATGGTGCCACGACATCACCGCTGCAGCGAAGGAAAGGTGCGGTGAGACCATAGACTCAATCATCGGGAAACTCGAGGAAAGGATATCCACTGGGAACTGTCTAGACGCGATTGGAGTTACAATGTGCTTCCACCAAACCCCCCTAATTTTGTCTCTTAGTGCCTACCCAGGCTCTGGATGGGTGTGCTGCATGTCCCCTCTGCCACCCAGCCTCACTTTGACCTTGGCCGAAGCCGGTTACAAACAGGACACGCTGGGATGGTCAGATCGGATATTCAGTTACATAAAGACCCCCTCAAAAAAGGGTTGGTCCTCGTTAGCAGATGGAAGTGAGGCGGGCAATCGTGCGCCCGCCCTCCTCGCCGTTTTTGTCTTGTCTCACACCCCCCGACGGTTCCGACGGAAATCTTCTGTCTCCTGGACAGCTGGAGGCATTGGGACTGGATCGTTCCTGGATGCAATAGCGCGACTCGTCGTTTTCATGCTGTGCGCCACGCCTTCCTTTCACCTGCCCGGGCCCGTGGAGAAGGGTGCCGGGAAATTTCCCTGGCCGTGTTGGACTAGGGTTGTGTTCCATTTGCTCGAGTTGAGGTTGAGCGTCTAGTGGATCTCTCTATTTTGCTCCTAGAGCGGTTTGAGGTTGTGAGATCATCGTTGGCCCCTCCAGAGGTTTGCAGTCCCGGCTGAGGCTTGTCTCATTCGTCTCTTTTTAGAAGGATGGCTGTCCTTCATTCACCGTATAAAGGGGTCAATGGTTGGATATAGTCTGCCAGTTATTTAAACCCCATGTGCGATCCTCGTGAGTTGATAAACCCCAGAAGATATCAAAGTCCTCCGCCGCCAGCATCTGGCCCTGGCCACCCCTCCTCACCAGCCGCTGCCCCTATATTCAAACAGAAATATAAATTGCTTTATCTCCATCGCCACTGGTAGTTCACAATGTCACCAGTCCAACAATACTGGCTGCCGGGATATGGGCTGTCCCGACATATCGTCTTAGGGCACATCCATTATTTCCTCGGCCCGTCTGCATCAGTTAGACCATATAGCTATCAGGTACATTCGATTTTGCTTCCCGCTGTAATCCACAGTTAACTCGCTCTAACCATTTCATTATGTTCAATTAAAGGGGCGCGAAGGTTACCTCATCGTCGGGGTACCTATCACACGGGTCTGTCTGCATCGCAGCATGACAGCAGACCAAACAAAGCTGACTCCCTTCCCCGTAGGAACAAATCGAAGATCTTGCAACCATGTCTCGAGAATACGAGAAGCAGGAAGCCCTGCGCATGACCCATCAAAATGGTTCCGGAAACGGCAATAGCAATGGCCATCCTGCAGAGCCATATATCAACGAGATCATCCTTGTGGACCCATCAAGAACACGCAGACGCCCCGGGGAGCCGGACTCCAGAGGCGGTCGTTGAGATGGAAACTATTCTATTTCCCAGGGATTTATTGTCCTGTCGGAGCCGAGGCCACTGCCCTAAACAAGCCATTGGATTTTTGCAACCGGTTTTTTCTCACATCCCATGGGAATCCAACTTGGTGTATAAAGATCCCTCGTTCTTCTCTCCACTGGGTGACAAATTCGTTTTCTTTCTTGCTCCCTAGGAACAAATCATTCCCCGGACGTGCGAATGGAAAGCCACTTCCGGATATTAGGTTCCTAGGTCTATTTCACCCTACGGGTTTTCAGACGCTTGGTAATAGACTGATTGCAAGAGCCAGCCACTGCCAGGATGGAAGGGAACACATTCAAGTTGGATACTGGGCTGGCTGTAAAGGCCGAGCCGACAGGGACTGTTTAGGGCATTTTTTTTCTTTCACAATTCCTCCCGGTACCTCCGGCATGAATCTGTTTTCGTTATTTTACCACTGTAACTCTCCCAGGTTATATTATATCATGAGGGCGTTACAAGTTTCCAAGGAACTTCCAAGGGATTTTGAAATCCATAACTCCTCACTACAATAGATCTGTTATTTCTTTCTCAATTACAACCTTCTTTACTCATTAAGCTTTCTTCTACAAGGTACTCGCGGGAATAGATATTGTCAGACATCATTTTCACTCATCTCAATAGGCCATTCGTAACAGCATATATCCATCAGACGTTCGGGCATGTCCCAAACAAATCTTCTACATAACCCCCAGTCGCTTTTCTTCTGTATCAGGCGCGGGGAGAACGCCGTGAGTCCCTCGTGGTTTCTTTTAGACCTCCCCTTCTCTGCAAAAGCCTCCTAAAGGTCTTCTTTGCACACAAGAAAAATAATAAAAAAAGACCAAAGCGAGAAAAGAGTATCTGACGGACAGAAAAAGGGAGAAATATAGGGAAATGGTAAGAGACTGTGGACTAAGGAGGTTAAAAGATAAAAAGAAAATCAAGAAGGTGGACCACCGAAGAACGCCAGCCGGATGCCACTCTGCGCGGAGTCCCCATTCTCCAAAGAACCGTGTTGTGACATACACGTGGAGATCACTATGGGCCGGCAGAAAACAGGGTTGATAATAACAATGAAGAAGTCGGTTTTTGGCATCAGCTCATAGAAGGAGTATTTCATTTCGCAACAGCGGAGCTGTAAACATGTTAGCACATTTGAATCTCAATATAATGAATTCGAAGATGGCGCAAAGCTTACCTCAGGACTTGAGTCCGGAAGAAGGCACCCTTTGTCTTCTCAATGACCTGCTGGTACACCGACTGCGGCGGGTGGTTCATGATCACGGTGCTCTCCTGGTAGTCGATCTTGGCATCGACACGGGTGTCGCGAATCAAGTTGACGATCCACTTCTCACCCTCGTCCTGGTTGAGGCCAAGACGGGCCGACAGGTCCCTAAAAATGAGGTTAGTTATCTTATGACTGGGGCATTGTCGATTTCTTCCACCCTTCCACAGTAAACTTACTTAATATCGATCCGCTGGTGGATCTTGCAGTAGCTCTCGGAGATGAGGTGGCGGGCAGCCTCAACGAAGGAGTCCGCCGCAGAGACAAGGAAGAAATCGCTGCGCAGAACGTCCTCGGCCTCGCCCAGCTTCTTTTGGGCCTCCTCGAAGTCGAAGTCGACGTAGAGAGCCTTGACGAAGTCGAGGATGGGATCGGTGTACTCGTAATCCTCCTGGCGCACGACACGGATCAGGTCTTTCAATTGCTTCTGGTAGATACCGTTGTGCTTGTGGGGGCGGCTGCGGTTGGTGATGACGGCGGCGGCAAGGTAACGGAGGACCCAGGGGCAGCTGGTCTGGATGGTGTTGATGTAGGCGGGGGAGAAGAAGAGGTCGGTCAGGACGTCGCGGGCGGCGTCGTGGTTGAAGAAGGGGAACAGGGACCAGTGAATCAACCATGAGCGGTTGGTGAGTTGGCCAAGAGGGTTGTTGAATAGGCGGGTCTCGATAGAGTCCTTGACCTTCTGCACCTCCTCCATGGCGCCCTCCCAGTTTGTGGTCAGGATCTCGGAAGCCAAGCGACCCCAAGTCGCGGAGGCAACCTTGTCGTTGTCGGTAGATAGCACACGGAACTGGTAGAGCAGCTCAGCAGCGTTACCGTAACTGCCACAGCTGTACTGGAACCGGCCATAGTCGTACAGGCTGTTGACCATCTCATTGGTGACACCGTGCTGCTCCTCCAGGAAGCGCAAGTTAGCGGCCTTGTCGCTTCGCAGGTTGCCCACCACCTCATCGTCTTGCAAAAGTTCGGTGATCTTCTCGCTCTGGTCCTGGTAGTGTTGCAGTTTGGCCAGAACCTCCTCGCGCTTCTTGACAAACTCGTCCGGGATCGAGTCGGAATTGTTGATCTCCTGCCACAAATTGGCCACATAGTCGGTCATGTTGGTGTGTTTGAGCAGCTCGTACTTGGCGCGGGTGATTTCATTGTCGTCCTCATCGTTGCCGGCGCTGAACTCGAGCAGCGGGAAAACCAGGTGGCGGTCGAGGTACGGGATCAGGCGAGGGAGTAGGTCATACTGAGGAGCGACGTCGGTGGGCTGAGCGCCGCTGAGCAGTTCGGCGGAGGGAGGGGCGTTGGCAGCCATAGTGGACTCTGGTGGTTCAAAAGACTTCGGTCTTCCCTTCTTGTGAGTCTTTGAATTTCACACAAATTGTGTGCGGGAGGGTCATCCCGCGCTAAGCCGCTTTGAGCATGGGGGCGGTGGCAGAATCAGAATCGCGCGACGCCGGAAAACCTGCTAAGCGTCCTCCCCAGGACCAGTTCTGTTGATTTCCCCAGGTCGGCTTCTCTTTCTCCCCCTCCAGCCCTGCCCTTCTCGGTTCCTCAATGGCGTCGATCCGGTATTCGACCTCGGTCGCATCGGCTGTATGCAAGCAAACTGCCCACGCCCGCGTGGCTCAACCCGTGGCTTCCGTCCAGACACATAGCCCAGCTGCTTCATTATCTTCCCCAGCACGACTCGTCGCATGTAAGATTGGATTCTTGATTATCGTCCTTATTTCCCTTTCTTTTCACAAGACATTACCTTCAGAACAATCTGCGCTTCACAGGATGCCCTGTGATAGCTGTGCATTGCCTGTCAGATGTCATACCATCCACCTCCTCACCTGAGATTGCGAGAGGAAAAAAAATCCAAAAAAAATCCAAATATCAAAAGAAAATTAAGGAAAAAACTTTCTAACCTTCTCCAGCAGCTTCTCTCCAGTCATCACAGCGTCTGACCTGCTCCTCTCCTCTTGCCATTCACCAAACCCGCACGTTCCTGACGCAACTCCGCCGCCAAGCGCAAGCCTTGAAGGAGCAAATCCCCTCAACTCCGACTATCCCCTCGCACGCCAAGGCCCCCAAGCCAGCTGCTACTCTGCAGCTCAGCAATCTCCCCTACTTTGTTCGCCGTACCGGATCCAACCAGCTGCCCGTCTACCTTGTCACAAAAGCCGGCGGCACCAAACAACTTACGAAGATCCAGAAGACTGAGGGTGACCTGGATTCGTTGCGCACTGACCTAGCATACACTCTGGGCGTGGATCAACGTAGCTCTGATATCTCGATCAACCGTCTGACTGGTCATATTATTGTCAAGGTATATCTCTCCCCAATATACCCGGATACCCCTTCAACCTAGCGAGTGGTGTGTTGATCACAGAAAACTAATATTTTAACTTTTACTACAGGGCTGGCGCAAACCCGAGATCATGAAGTTCCTCAGTGAACGCAACTTCTAAAGAATAACCTGGAATTCGATTCTACCTCCCACCTCATCGCGACTAAAAGAATCGCTGGCATCCCATTACGAACTGAAAATGAGCGGATCCCGACTGAACGAAAGGATCGCAGCAGGAGCGCAAACCACAGGAAACAAAAAGCATGTGAAGAAGTGACGACGAAGAAAAGGAAGACAACCCATTCTCATATTGATTTGGTCGGCCTGTGCCCCTGCTACATTGTTGAGCAGAGCTTCCCTTTTCCTTCTCGATTCTCTCTTCCCTCGGTGTATTTTTTTTTAGTCTCAGTCAGTTATGGGGTCGTTTCTGTTTTTTACTCGTTTTACTCTGCCGGCGTCCTGATTTTCTCTTTTTTCTGGCCCTACGTTTTCTGGCGCATTTTTCGCTTTCTCTTTGGACTATTCCCTGTACCATTCCTGTCTGTACAGTCCGATGAATTGATGGGTGATAGCCCTGATTCTCCTAATTGAATGAATCTATGCATTGGCAACTCTATAAGTCTCATCAATTATATAGACATTCTTTTTGAGTGGCTTGATCATCTACAGGAATATTTTAGATATCCAAATCTCTCGCGTTCAGTCGATGGTATTTTGAGATTGTACACTGAAGAACACAAAGCTCGCTATCTCACATGGCAAATCAAAGAGAAAAACAACGTAAAGGAAGCACCCCCAGTTCCACCGGCGCCCAAAAATACGAAGACACGCCATTGTCCAGATACGTGAGTACAAATGACATGACAGAAATCAATAATAAAAAACAAGAAATAGTCGTATATGCTGGGTGCGAAGCAGTCAATCTCGCCCGTGCATTTAGCAAAAAATTTTCCCGAGTATCCCATCACTCACGTCTTACTCAGCGAGCCGAGCATAGCTGACGAGTTGACGGATAATATTAGGGTCCATGTTCGGGAGTAACAGGGCCCCAAGGAGACTCTCTTTGCGAGGGGTGATTCCAGATGGGAAGTGTAACGGGGAGGTATTATCTACTTGCTTGGTCTTTTCAGCGAGGCGGCGCAGAATGGCCAGTCCACGATGGAAAAGTGCTCCAAACGCATAGGCTTCTGCATCCTGTCCTCTTTGGCGCATGTTGATGTGCGGAATGCGATCTGTGCACAGGGCGCAAGACAGGCGAAGAAGATGAATGGCAAATCCATCGACCGACCCAATCCACGATTTAGCCATGGCGCCGTCCGCGAATGTAGTCAGAACATCGGCGGCCAAGAGACCTTGCAAGAGGAAGACTTTGCGAGCATCAACGACACCCAAAGGCTTGTTGTGAGGTACACAGCAGATGGAAAGTCCGAATGCACGGGTGAGCAGATCCGGTTGGGGCTGTGAAGACCCATCACCAGAGAAGATGGCACCGAAGTAGGCTCGGTTGGGATCATCTCTTGCAAGCAGCTTGGCGAGACCGTCGACAGCAGCAGGGGTATATCGGTGGATAGAGGGATTGAACTCCGAAAACATAGCCTGGCTTGATTTTGAGGTGGGCTCGGGTAACGGCGAAAACGCCAGGAGGAAATGCAAGAGGCTCAGCGCTTCGTCCTTTCCGGGTATTTGCATAGAGTGGGCCAGGTTGCCCATGAAGACCACGGCATCTTTCATCAAGTTCAATGTGTTTTGGTCACGCCGCAGGAACATCTTCCGAGTTCCAATGTTCCGGAAGATACCAGCAAAGCATTGAGTGACCGCAGGAATCCCCAACGCCACGAAGTTCGACTCGCTGAAGGAGAAGTTGCGTAGAATTGTGGTAACGCAGATGAGGCGCTCCACTGCTCGGTCAAGTTGATAGTCAAGGCTGCCAAACTCTGGCACATCGGCAAGCGATGAGTGTTCAGAATGGCAGCCCCTGACCACTTCCTCGTAAGAACGGAGAAGAATAGTGTCTGAGGTCTTCGGGATATTCTGGGCCAGGAGGTCCACCTGATCTTCTGCACAATCAACCAAGCTCTCCACCAAATCGTCACAATTGTCAAGTGAGATCTGTACCTGAGGCTCACAAGAAAGAGTGGCCAGGGTATCCAGAGAGACGCGGATCTCGGACTCAATACCAGATTTTAGACCCATGGTAAGAGCATGGATATCGATCACACCCAGCTCGGCAAAGATTGGCACTGTCGGCCGAAGCCTTGAGATATCATCACCAATCTGATACATCTCATCGACCGCAATGGGTCCATGGAGACGTCTTTCTGTAATGACCATAGGCTTGAATGGATCTTCTATCGGCGTTTTGACGAATTCATCGGGCTTTTGCTCTGTTTGACCTGCTTGTGTTTTGGGAGTTGGCGGTGCACCCTTGGGTTGTTGGGAGGGAGATGGTGCGATAAATTGTCCATCTGGCATAGAGGCCGGTGGTTGGGATGGACGCGAAACACTGACTCGTTGTCCAGACGGAGGAGGCTTGCTGTTGCTTCTGGCTTGTGTTGGCGTGGCGAAACCATTCACCGGGGTAGCCTGAACATTATTGGCGACAGGGGTATTGGTTTGAGGGGAGTGATTCATTTGTTGAGGCTGCTCGAAACTCTGACCAGTTTTGACACTGGGCGATTGAAACTGCTGCATACCCGACGGGTCACCAGGCTGGCGTTGCATGCCGCCTTGTTGCATCTGATCGAATTGTTTTTGTTGCGAACCGATGTATGCTTGTTCGTACGGTGCCAAGTTCCGGTGGTAGTACTCGCGAATCTCTTGTGCCGCGGTAGGGAATTGCATCTGAGGAAATTGAAATTGCTGTGCAATTGCAGGCCACATGTTCATCCCGGTCACCTTCTTGGATCCACCCATCTTCATAACGGTTCCATAAAGCTGCACCAGGGGGATGCCGCGGTTGCAGATAATCGGATTGGGGTCAAAGGGAATGTTTTTTGACATCATGAACTTTTGTATTCCGCGTAAAAACATCTCGGGATTGTTTGGTTTCGCCATGTTTTGTTGCATTTGACGGATAGCGGCCATCTGTTGAGGATTACCCATAGGATTCATGCCGCCACCGGGGCCGGGGCCGGGACGTCCAGCCATTTGCGGATTCATATTCATCTGCTGATTTGGCATCTGCTGATTTGGCATTTGTTGGCCTGGCATTTGTTGACCTGGCATTTGTTGGCCCGGCATTTGTTGGCCTTGGTTTTGCATTTGGAGGGCACGTAGCCGTTGCTGCTGTGCCACTATAGCTTGGTGGTATTGTGGCATCTGCTGCATGCCATTAAGTTGCTGTGGCGGCATTTGGGCTTGTTGGGCTTGGCTCATCCCCGGTGCTTGCTGGAATTGGCCACCCATTCCCTGAGGAAATCCTTGCCCCGGCATAAAGTTATTGTTTTGTGGAGTATTCACGCGACTGCCATGGTCTGACTGCGAGGGCGACATGTGAGATCCACCGCCGACGTGTGGGCCAGCTGGAGAGAAAGGACTCGGGGATGCTGTTCCCATGCGACCGCTCCCTTGATCGAACTCTTGCTGCATGATAGGCGATTGTGTTACGTTGGGCGATGCGGTTTGCTGTTGGAGATGCTGATAGGGAGTAGGATGTTGCGGGAACTGGGCTGCGCCATTGGCCGGGCCCTGGTAGCCAGGGAACGGAACTTGATGAGGAGTTTGCGATCGCGAACCGGAAACACCGCCGGGCCCCGGGTGTGGCGACATGGGCATTCCATCTTCTGGTCGAGGTCGCTTTGATGGAATTACCTGATTGGGGTTATGGAAGCCAGGAGAGGCGTTCCGTGGCACACCATTGTTGAACATGCGCTGGAACTGGTTAGGGTCCTGAGGGGTCGGAGAGGCATGCAGGAAGGCGGTTGAGGGGTCGATGGTTGAAGGATTAAAGGCCCCATTTTCCTGACCAGGAATGTTCGAGGCGTCGGCGAGCCAGGCGTTCATGTCGTGCGGTTCTAGCAACCCATCTACTTAGGGAGGCCGAGTCAGTAAGAGGGGACGACAAGGACGACAATGAAGACAGCGCGCCAGCATCGCGAATTGAAAACATTGAGCCAAATATCATCTGGATCATCCAAGGGAGGTGAGATCTAGACCGTCGATGATTTTCCCAGGTTATGCGAACGCGTCCGGTGGAGATGTTTAGGGACTGCGCGCTCGGTCGCGACACGCTCGGGGGCAGCCTCGTACGATGGGGGAAGAACCATATCTCACAAGGTGGGAGGGGGAAAGATGATGAATGGGGATGAAAAAGGAAAGAGGAAGAGAAGTTTACATACCGACGAGGCTAGATCACTCAAAGTCCCGACTTGCGAACGGATGGCTAAGCCCGGTATCCGGAATTAGCACCTGGGGGAGAAACGACGAGGTTGGAGAGGTGGGTCACGTGGTTTGGGGCCTGAGGCCACCAAGCACCGGTAAGGCCGACAAGGAAGGGGGCGGGTGAGCGTTGGGCCAGCGTGAAGGGAAGGGGGAGGGGGCTAGGCCGAGACTGTAGGCTGGGGAGGGTGGGAACCAAATCCGAGAAGCTGCTGATCTCTCAGGCCAGAGAGAATAGCGACTGTTTCGGGCCGAGCCAGAAAGGAGGGCAGGCAGGGCGGCGTATGGAAGGGGGGGGGGGGGAACAGTTGGGGAATGACTAGGGGAAAGGAGAGTGGGGGGAAAGTGATGTGCGTGGCAGCAGGAAAGGGGGGGGAATAAGAAAAAGGAAAGCGGCAGTTAGATGGGCGTACCTCCAAGTTCGCAAAGGCAAAACGCACTGGTTAGGGATGGACCTGAAGGGGCAGTGGAGGCAAGAATGGGTAATGGTGTAAGGAGGGAAGTTCTGCGTTCTGCGCGGGTACGGGGGTACGGTTGGCCCCTGCTCTGCCCGCTGCCCGCGACCCCTTCCAGCTGGCCACCGTACCACCCCATACCGTACCGTATCGCCTGGCGCCCGATTTTCTGATGGCTGTGCTGTCCTGGTCAGTCCCTTTCTTTCTGGTCTCTTGGTTAATTTGCAAGCTGTCAGTTCTCTTTTCTGTGGGAGTTTGTAGCCCATTGTATGGCTCGCCATGACGTTAGTCACGGGTTCGGCAGTCGCTCAACTGCCCTCTAAAATCAATAGAGACGACAACGAGGAGGTAGAGCGCAAAATATCAATCACGCTAGGAGAAGACATGGATAACTTTAGTTCTCTCATGGTTCTGGGGGTCAACAGATCGAAGAATCCGAAACTCGTCGCATGTCCGTAAAAATGGCCGAAAGTCCATTCTAACGGTCTTCGCCCAGTCAGGTTAGTCTCTATAGTCTCCCCAAGCCGGGTAGAGCGCCAGTCCGGTGGGTAGCCCCGGTCGGCACATCTCCAAAAGGGCCGTAGAAGAAGAGGATGAAAATCTACCGATCTTGACCAGGGGGAAGGGAAGAAAAATACTGGCTCGGAAAAAGGGAAAGAAAAAAAAAAAGGGCCCAGAATCAGGCACTGTGGTGGGCGTCCCTCCTTATATAAAAGCTCGGACTAGCGTCTGATAATCATGACGAGCAATCCTCCGAGAGTCACCAACAGGAAAAATAAAATAAAAAAGGGAAAATAATTAAAGCGACCCTGACCACAGATGAAGGTTAGCAGCCCCTCGCCAAGCGTGGCCTAGGTTCCCTTCTCTCTCGTGCAAGGATCCGAGTCGATCCGCATGGGAAAATCGCGATCGTTCACTGTGCCTGTCCCACCTAACCGTGGCCCGGCTGGCTCCACCGCCGTGATTGGGTCCTTGTACCCCAGGGCTCAGGCCCAAGCGGACTGCCAGTGTGAATTGTGCACTCGAATGACGAGGTCATTCTCTCACAGGGAATCCCCGTGGGAAATCAGCTGCGTCGTGATGGGCTGCGGAAACCACGAATCAACCGGATGACACGTCTTCGGTCTAGGGCTGGGCTGAGAGCTGAGCTGTCCCAAAAGTCTAACGATCGATACTAGTAGTTGTAGCTCATTCCTAGTAGTTGGGACTCGTGAAATTGTGCCTAAACAACGACCCCTCGCACGGCCAAAATGATCGTCTTTCCTCCTTTCTCTAGGTCGCTTCCATTGCCCATCCATCTTCCACTGGCAATCCTGTTGTTCAAGTTAGCTGTCCCCCGGCATCTAGGTCCACAGTCGTATACAGTGCCCATTGTGGCCTTTGAGTGTTTGTAGACCACTCGAAATATTCTACATATACGTGGAGATATATTCTGGAAAGTAGGGTCGGGTTCACATGTGCATGTGTCCCCGAAAAGGTCAAGTACATAAGATAAGGTCAAGATAAATAGGCGTGATCTGAAGAGAAACAAATAGAGAGATCGTGCAGGAGGCATCAATGACATGTAATACTAGTACAAGAGAAAAGTTAACTCGGGAGATTAATCAAGGGAATGATGAAGAAACAAAGGTTGAGGTCAGCCTTGACCGGGCCACATCACGTGACGACGCTGTAAGCTCCCAGGTTCCCCGACCAAGCTCCCAAGGACCATCCACCGCACTCTGCATCGCGAATCTCCAACACCTTCACGAACCTTCATCCACCTAAGCCCACTGCATACTTTCCGTCTGATCCCTAGTCGTTCCCATTGCCTTCGGTTTTCACTATGGGAGACGTTGCCGTGGAGAGCCCGGCGAACAGCCTCACGCCTCTTCCCAAGCCAGGCGCACTGGATACTCTCGCGAATCTGGACTCCCTGGAGGGAACGGGCGCTGATGGAAACGATGAATACGCTACCCTGAAGCGGTTACAGAGACACCTAGAGTACGTTGCACCGAGCATGTCGAATGGTAGCGGCACTGACGCCACCCAGATACATCCAGTTGCAGGAGGAATACATCAAGGATGAGCAAAGGCAGGTTCCCCCAAAGTCTCGATATAACTGGAGAAACCTGACAACTGACTGTTTTGGTCAAAACAGAAGCTTAAAGAGGGAGCTTGTTCGCGCACAGGAGGAGATCAAGCGGATACAGAGTGTGCCGCTGGTTATTGGGCAATTCATGGAGGCTATCGATCAGAAGTATGCTTGATCCTTCTTGACTCCACATGATGAATGTCGGTCGCTAATGTGATTCTCTGCTAGTACTGGTATTGTGCAGAGCTCGACCGGCTCTAACTACGTCGTTCGAATTCTGTCCACACTTGACCGTGAGAAACTGAAGCCTTCATCGTCGGTCGCCCTGCACCGTCACTCCAACGCTCTGGTCGATATTCTTCCTCCGGAGGCTGACTCCTCCATCGCCATGCTGGGCGAGAACGAAAAGCCCGATGTGACCTACGCCGACGTTGGTGGTTTGGATATGCAGAAGCAGGAGATTCGGGAAGCCGTCGAACTGCCGTTGACACACTTTGATCTCTACCAACAAATTGGTAAGCACAAGGGAATTCGATATGCAATTGGTAATATTCCGCTGACTCCGTTCAGGTATTGATCCTCCTCGTGGTGTCCTGCTGTATGGCCCTCCCGGTACCGGTAAGACTATGCTCGTCAAGGCCGTTGCCAACAGCACAACCGCTAGCTTCATTCGCGTGAACGGTTCCGAATTCGTACAAAAGTATCTGGGTGAAGGTCCTCGAATGGTCCGCGACGTGTTCCGGATGGCACGCGAGAACTCTCCGGCTATCATCTTCATTGATGAGATCGATGCTATCGCCACCAAGCGTTTCGATGCCCAGACCGGTGCCGACCGTGAGGTGCAGCGTATCCTGCTGGAGTTGCTGAACCAGATGGATGGTTTCGAGCAGACAAGCAATGTCAAGGTCATCATGGCCACAAACCGAGCGGATACTCTGGATCCCGCCTTACTTCGACCTGGTCGTCTGGACCGCAAGATCGAGTTCCCAAACCTGCGTGACCGACGTGAGCGCCGTCTGATCTTCACCACCATCGCGTCCAAAATGTCCTTGTCCCCCGAGGTGGACCTGGATTCTTTGATCGTGCGCAACGACCCCCTCTCTGGTGCTGTGATTGCTGCTATCATGCAGGAAGCCGGCCTACGGGCAGTCCGCAAAAACCGATACAACATCATCCAGTCTGACCTGGATGATGCCTACGCTGCCCAAGTGAAGAGCGGACAGGATGACGACCGGTATGTCTTTTTGTCTCCCGCGTGCTCTCTTCGTGTTACTGACTACCTGGCAGTCCCGACTTCTACCGGTAAACTGCTAGCCTTTCTAGGGCGAGAGGACGCAGGTCAAAGCTTGGCCCCGACTGTTGTATTATCAATAATCTGTGATCTTTGGGAATACATGGATGATTCATTGTGTGCTGTGGTGCGTCTTGTGTGAAGGCTTGATGTAGAGGAAGAGACATCTGGCGATCTTGGCCAGGGAGTCTTCTGGATCGACCATGGATCGTCGCCGAATCTATGGTGGGAGACCACGATCCACCGTGATTGAGGCTAGTTGACTTGGTCTTGTGGAGCGAGCCAGCAAGCCGAACGCCAGACCATCTTGATCGTACGAGTAGTTGTAAATCACTAGACTCGACAGTACATACATAGATGCCTCATGTAGGGGGTCGTCACACCTCGCCACCTCCGCTGCCAGGTACAGCGCTCCGACCTCCCTGCTCCGGCGCTAGGCAGCCCAGCCTCCTCGTCAGCTGCACCTGCAACCCCTTCCAAGCTCTCAGGTCCTGTTTCTAGGCAATCCATCAAGAAGATTAAATTCAAGCCAATTTATTCAATGATATTAGAGATTATCTGAGACTAGCAAGTACAAAACAGCATAACTGACCAGAGAAAACGGCGGAATGTGCCTAGGAAGGGAAGGGTGTAACCCGCTCCGGCGCAGCTGATTCCGGGAATGACGCACTCCCGTCACGTTATGCCGATCGACCAAGGCTCCGCCCCCAGCCGGGTCTTATCATCCTCCTCATCTCCCTCTCCATCGTTATCATCATCCACACTCTCTCCATCCAGTTCCATCATGAAGTCCTTCGCTCTTCTGACAGCCTCCGCGCTGTTGGGCACTGCCTCTGCTGAGGTTCACAAGCTCAAGCTCAACAAGCTCCCTCTGGAGGAGACTCTGGTAAGGAGACCGCCGCTTCCCCAACAGAGTGGGACTGGGGAATCTAACCGTCATCTCAGAACGTCCACAACATCGACGACCATGTCCAGGCTCTCGGCCAGAAGTATATGGGTTACCGCCCTGGCAACCACGAGGATTCTTACAAGGATACCTCTTACAAGCCCACCGCCGGCCACGACGTCCTGGTGGACAACTTCCTCAACGCTCAGTGTAAAGATCCCAACCGACCACCCCCTTTCTGCTAGAGAAAAACCCACGATACTAACGCTCCTGCAGATTTCTCTGAGATTGAAATCGGTACCCCTCCCCAGACCTTCAAGGTCGTTCTCGACACGGGTAGCTCCAACCTGTGGGTCCCCTCCTCAGAGTGCAGCTCGATTGCCTGCTTCCTTCACAGCAAGTATGACTCGTCTTCTTCGAGCACGTACAAGAAGAACGGCACCGAGTTTGCCATCAAGTATGGCTCCGGTAGCCTGAGTGGCTTCGTCTCGCAGGACACCCTGAAGATCGGTGATCTCAAAGTCGAGAAGCAGGACTTTGCCGAGGCCACTAGTGAGCCTGGACTCGCCTTTGCATTTGGCCGATTTGATGGTATTCTGGGTCTTGGATATGATACCATCTCCGTCAACAAGATGGTTCCCCCCGTCTACAACATGCTGAGCCAGGGTCTCCTGGATGAGCCTCTGTTCGCCTTCTACCTGGGCGACGCCAACAAGGAGGGCGATGACTCCGAAGCCACATTCGGCGGTGTCGACAAGAGCCACTACACTGGTGAGCTCATCAAGATTCCTCTCCGCCGCAAGGCCTACTGGGAGGTGGACTTCGACGCCATTGCCTTTGGCGAGAACGTCGCTGAGCTGGACAACACCGGTGTCATCCTGGATACCGGTACCTCGCTCATTGCTCTGCCATCCACCCTCGCTGAGCTCCTGAACAAGGAGATCGGTGCCAAGAAGTCCTTCACTGGCCAGTACACTGTGGAGTGCAGCGCTCGCGACAAGCTACCCGACCTCACCTTCACCCTGAGCGGCCATAACTTCACAATTGGCCCTTATGACTATATCCTGGAGGTCCAGGGATCCTGCATCAGCAGCTTCATGGGAATGGACTTCCCCGAGCCCGTGGGCCCTCTGGCCATCCTGGGTGACTCTTTCTTGCGTCGGTGGTACAGCGTCTACGACCTGGGCAACAACGCCGTTGGTCTGGCCAAATCCAAGTAAATTTGATGCTCATAATGACAATGCCCATGGGCCGTGTTGTTGTTGTCGATAAGGAAAGCACAAGAGCCAAGCCGATGTTTTGTAAATACTACATCGCATGTGGCTTCAATCGGTTGATGTAAAGAACGCTCGTCATTCCTTAGTGCCTCCAAGCATTTTGTTGATCAATAGCTTTGCTTTCCGTTATCAATACGCTCCTACCTTGGGCTTGCTCCCTGATGATACCACAAATGGTTTCTCTCGCTGAGCATGGATTTAATCTGCATTTTTATTCATTTGGCTTCAAATCAATATCTTCTTCGGGTTTATTATGTACTAGATTTTACTTCCTCGTCAAAGTAATATATGTAATCTCGCCAGTCGAATAGGCCGAGCAGGTCGAGCAGGCTATAGACATACCTTGCTCTGCTGCTCTAACGGGTGGCGGTGCAGCAGCCTATTGATGATGGCCAATCATGGATGTCAATTAAGTCTGGGGCCGTTAGTCTCACGGGTGAATCGAAAATATGCCTATACAAAGATGATAAATTTCGGCAATTAGAAATAAACGATCAAAAATGATCAACTCTCATCAAAAACAAGGCACAAATGTGCCCTTGGGTGCTGACATCACTACAGCGCCACGAGAGCAAAAGCTGGGGGAGTCGTTTTAAATGGACACCCCGCTTCCGTATATAGTAAAGGCTCGTCACTGTATTACCTAGTCTCTATGAAAATTATACCTTTTTGACTAGTATTTAAAGGGGCTTTACTACTAGGACTTCAAATAGTACTTAGAATGATCAGGTTCTAGAGTCTCTAGAAGGGTAGCTACTGTAGCTATTTGGATATCCAACTGGTAAGAAATACCAGAAGAATTTTTAGCTTGTACATGGGACAAAAACGTATTGCGGAGCGAAGCGAAGCACTCATATGTAACTGGTTATGAATCTTGTAATGTTATGTATACCATGCTATACTTTATTAGGCAGCAGGATGTCCGTATGGTGAAATTGGGGTGATTACATAAGCGGAGCTCCGTCGCTGGAAGACACAGTCCCCGCACGTTGAGCTCTGCTCTCTCCGACCACACACCGCAACACGCTATCCTCACTTTCACCCTTCTGTACAAGCCATCTCGCCTGGCCCTTTGCCCGTCTCTGACAGCTCACATGCCAGGTTGTGCGAGGCGTACCTCGTTATTCTTTGTTGCGTGGCCGGCCAACGACAACCAGGCTACGACCCTTGTGACTTCGCGCCATTCATCCTCGTTCCGCCCGAAAGAAAGCCTTTAAATCCTGATCAACCCCGACCTTCTCCTCGAAGTGACCGCTTCCTCCCAAGACCGGTGTTTCCCGGATACTCACGCGTCGCGTGTCGGTAATGGCTCGGTAGACTCTCACGCGATCAACATAGCACGTACTCCGCATCCACAACCGACGCGAAATCCGTCTGACTTTACATCTGAAGAGAGTTCCCGAGCGCTAGCGATTCTACCATTGGGAGGCACCGTTCTCTTCATCGCCTGGGGGCGAACCGAGAGCAACCATGCTTCTCCGCTTGCCGTCCAGCCTTCACTATCCCATAACCGTGACCTCGCTACTGAAAGAGGTGGGTGACAAGGTGGAACGAAATGAAGCCATATTCTGGTATATCTATCAGACCACGGTCGAGGAAGGCGATGGCCTGGGAAATAGGTTGGAGGTGAAGCGCAAGTTCCCGACACGGTTCGAATCAACCGTTGACGGTGAGATTTTGGAGTGGAAAATTTCAAAGGGAGATGTTATTGAAGGACCGTAAGTTTTGTGCCTGGTTCAGTCTTCGTACTCAATTTTGTGACTAAAGGCATATATTCAGTCTTGATGTGGTCGAAATCGACGAACCTTGTGCGCACGAGGTCCAGTTCGGAGGACTCTGCGCGGAATGTGGAAAAGACATGACTGAGTATGTATAACTCTAATACCCTGGGTGGCCAATACTGTATGCTGACAAAAGACTTTTCTCATCGCGTAGGGCCACCTACAACACCGAGATCATGGACTCGATGCGCGCGCCGATCCAAATGACTCACGATAATACCACCCTTACTGTTAGCCAGAAGGAGGCTACTCGAGTTGAGGAAGATGCGAAACGTCGTCTTTTAGCTTCACGGCGCCTCTCACTTGTGGTGGATTTGGATCAGACCATCATCCACGCCACAGTTGACCCGACTATTGGAGAATGGAAGGAAGATAAAAACAATCCGAATTACGAAGCCCTGAGAAATGTCAGACAATTCCAATTGATTGACGATGGCCCGGGCTTGCGTGGCTGCTGGTACTATATCAAGCTGCGACCGGGGTTAGAGGAATTTTTGGAGAAAGTTGCCGAGCTGTACGAACTTCACATTTATACAATGGGTACTCGCGCATATGCCCAGAATGTTGCCGATCTCATTGATCCCTCACGCAAGCTTTTTGGGGACCGCATTCTCAGTCGTGATGAAAGTGGAAGTTTGACCGCCAAAAATCTTCAACGCCTGTTCCCCGTCGACACCAAGATGGTTGTTATTATCGATGATCGTGGTGACGTGTGGAGGTGGAGCCCCAACCTGATCAAGGTCTCTCCTTATGACTTTTATGTTGGAATTGGTGATATCAATTCCAGTTTCTTGCCGAAGAAGCAAGACATTGGCGCAACAAACAAATTAATCAAGGCGGCGAAAGAAAAGGAAGCCAAGGAGCATCATTTTAATGGTGCGGAAGCGAAACCAGAGTCAGAGAATGATGTCTCTGCATTAGAGCAGCTGGTGACGATGGGAGGTGGCGACAACCCAAGACTACTGCATGAACAGACCAATGAGCAGGAAGAGACGATCTTGCATCAAGTAGAAGACCGACCGTTGCTGCAAAAGCAAAAAGAACTTGACGCAGAAGACGATCCCGAGAGTAACGAGTCTCCCAGCGTGGAAGAAGCTCAAGATCTCAATAAGCATCGCCATCATTTGCTTGAAGACCATGATAGAGAACTGTTCCAGCTCCAAGATCGGTTGGAGCAAGTCCATTCGCAGTTCTTCGATGAATATGACAGGAAGCGATCTCATGCTCTTGGAGGTCGTGTGGCAGCTCTCAGGGGAGATAAGACTCCATCCAAAGACAAGGATGTAGATCTGAAACTCGTTCCTGACATCAAAGATATTATGCAACTATTCAAACAGAGGGTTCTTGGAGGAGTGGTTCTGGTATTCTCGGGTGTTCTCCCACTAGATGCGGACACTCAGAATGCTGACATCTCCCTGTGGGCTAAAAGCTTCGGCGTCGTCATTGCATCTAAAATCAATGGTCGCACCACTCACCTGGTGGCTGGACGCAACCGCACTGCGAAGGTGCGTGAAGCTACACGATACCCGAATGTCAAGATCGTCACGACACAATGGCTTCTGGATAGCTTGGTCAACTGGCAACACCTAGACGAGGATCCATACTTACTTCCTGTTCATCCTGATGACCGCGGTGAGCCCCTTTCTCCTAATTCGCGGGAGTTTGTGGAGAGCTCGTGGATATCGTCCGAAGATGAAGCCACTCCCGGTTCCATGTGGACCGACGACGAGGGCAATGCGGAGATGTTCCGATCCGCCGGTCTGACAGAGACCTCGCACCTCGGATTCGACGAAGACGAGCAAGCTGCTATCCACGACGAGCTGAAAGATTTCCTTGGCAGCGATGATGAAAGCGAAAGCGACAATGAGGCGATGGACGAAGAGACGAATACGGCCAGCAAGAAACGCAAACGCGGCGAAGGCAATACAGAAACAGACGAGGAGTCGGCAGAAGATGATGATGACGACGACGACGAAACCGACAAGAAAGGCTCACGCCTCTCCCAACGAATTAAGCGATCGTATGAGAGGAACACTGGATTGCGGGAAGTCGCGACGGCCTCAAGTTCGGAAATGGGCGAGACTCGCGCTGAGCCTGTTCGATCAAATGAGGATGAACCTAACGAGAACCCTGACGACGACGAAGACGAGCTAGAACGCGAGATGCTCGCTGCGTTTGAAGACGACTTCGACGACAATGCCGAACCTGAAGGCGACGATGTTGGGAACGAGTAATCTGTCTCATCGTTTACCGCGCTGTACTCCTACAAATCCCGTACCTTGCTCCCTCTCTTCTGTGTTATATCATCGCCACTTCATTCCATTTCCATTCGGCCGTGTCTCTTCTACTAGTATGCCATATTGATTTGTGCAGTTGCGATGCGTTCACAGCATAGCGACGGCGTTTGTCCGTGATGCTTTTTTTTTCTGCTTGTGTATTTTTTTGCCTGCAACAGGGTTCGATTGTTCAATCTATGACTTGTGCCAACTACAGGTGTGCTCTTAAGATCTGCTGTGTATTATCTTTAAACAATTGAATATGCCTTGAAAAATACCTCATTATGTGCTCTGTGGGTAAACCCTTAATGGGCAAACTAGATATCCCTCTTTGATCTTACACTTTGTCCTATTCGATAGGTTTGAAACTCTTGAAGGCTTTGGTTTAAGCCTCGCCTCATTCTGTACTGTGCGGAACATCCTACAGGTAGGGGAGAAGCGCACTCAAAAAATTGATAGAGATGCTGTTATTGCTTTCTAAGTTCGTCAATGTACTTAATTCCATTGCTCGGATGCACAACAATATTGTTCAAGATATTCTGGTAAAGACAAAGATGTGTCAGCTGGGTTGGGATTGTCGAAGTCAAGGAGATCGAAGTGAGGATAGAGGTTGATAACGTCGGCCAAAAAGGTGTGGGAGTAGAGGAAGGAGGTGTGTCTGTAGCACTGCCCGCTGTTTATTACTTCGACTAATACCAAAAGAAAGGTAAAGGTACGAAGCCCACCGTGAAGTAATCATCCTAATGTGGAATCCTTACTGAGCGAGCAAATATTTCTAATAATTTATTATAATGGACACCATGAAAAAGACAACACATGAAAGAGATTATCCTATTTATATGCTATGTATGCTTAAAACCCCATTAATAATGCACATGAGAAAGCTCAAGGAGATGACTATGCAAAAATGGAAAATGAGAAATAAGAAAGAAATAAAAAAGAAATGAGAAGGAAATGATATGCAGACATTGAGCATTGAAGCCAAGTAACAAACCCTCTAGATGAGTGTTTCAAAACCGTACTCCCAACCCATCATGATTCAAAGGGCGTGGTGGTGAGCTTCCACTTCGCGGCCGCATTCTGTATATATCTGAAGGCGGCTCTGGTGCCAGCGCCGCCGGGGCATAATAATGACCACCCTCCTGTATCACAGGACCAGAATGATTGGGATGATACATCTGATAAGTGGGAACGTGTCGCGGAACCTGAAGCCTGCCTGCCTCATTTAACCTCTGACGCGTCTCACGTACGTCAAAACGATGCCCCCTGGAGTGCAGAAGTTGCGCAGGTTCAATTTCGGGGTTCCAGCTTAACTCCATTTCTCGCAGTCGCTCATCCACTGAGCCTAGGCGCTGGTGACGCAGTGGAGGATAGATTTCCTCTGATTGGAGAGCACTTCCTGACCGAGACATGTCACCTGCCCAATTGGCTGTTCCTGTTCCCGGGACGATTTGTGACTGTGATTGTGGTATGGGCGATGTAGTACGTGATATTTCATTTGAATGCTGGAAGCTTGGGGCTGGTGAGAACCGCGGCGGGTATCGAACGGGCTCTGTCGCCCAGGATTGCTGTGAGAATGTTGATGAACCGCGAGACAGTGCCTCGGATCCGGGATGTTCTTGAGACCGCAGAATAACATTATCAGAGAAGGCATGTGTGAGTGGCAGCGCTCCAGGCATGATCGCGGATGGATGAGAGATCGGTGTAGGGTTAGGGGGTGCAGATGCAACTGGGGCCGCTGGCATAGGTGGTCGACTTTCGCGTGATGGTACAGTAACGCTGATGTCTTGGTCATATGGCAATGGTGGTGGTGGGTATGGGAACAGAGACGGTGTGCTTGCAGACATGTCCCGTAGAGGGAGTGGATAATGAAGAATTGATGGTACACTCGCTGAGAGATCTTGCACAGGAGCTTCAAAAGCCGTAGCGAGTGAAGATCGGCGAGAGTGAATCTGTGAGTTGGGTGCCGTGTATAGACCTGGTCCGTCTAGAGACTGGCCATAGATACCAGTACCAGATTCACTATAAACTGAGCGAGTGAGTGGTTCAGCTGAAAGTTCACGGGAAGTCAACTCGTGAGCTAGCGGAGATGCAAAAATGTGGCCTCTCTGGCCGTCAAGAGACTCCACAGACGGCTTCACCTGTAAGCCAGGTATATGATCTCTACCACGAAGAGAATGAGGTAAAGACGCCGGACGTCTAAGTGGCAGCTCTGCCTCAAGCCTGCGCCGTGCCGTAATGTTTGCATATGTTGGAACATTCTCCTGGTTAGGGGATGCTTGAATCAGGGATTGCTTGGGAGTTTCAGCAGTGGCTTGCCCGTTGCTGTATCGGCGGACGGCAGCCAGCGCCTTTTCCGCAGCTGAAGCCAAAATTGGAGAGCTACCTCCATCGTCTGTCGACACACGGCTTGAGGACCCTCGTCCGTGTATCTGTGAGATCTTAACTAGTGGGGTGGCCGCCTTAGCACCTCGTAGCCGGCGAGGGCCTCTATTTCGTCTCCTTGGCTGTCTTTCATTCTGTGTCCGCGTCTTGGTGTGTCGATCGACTACTTTCCAGTCCTTGTCATCAGACGGAACGGGTGGGCTCGATGATCTCGGTGACAGATTTGGTTTCTCGGTGCTATGACTCATTTGCGACAGGGCTGGGGAGATCCGAATCACTCCTTGAGTCTCTCCATCCGTTTCATAGCCATCCTCTGACTCATATCCTGCTTGTCTGAAGATATGTGGTGGGAATAATTCCAACCGGAAACGGGCATTGTTACCCATCTCTTCGGGTGACTCCGCTCGAGCAGACCCTGTTTCGGTCCAGTTCCAAGTCGAACGACGCGATAGGCCCTCATCAGCAGATGATTCAGGGAATGATGAAGAGGAGCTGCTTGACCGATCAAAGACTGACTTTTGGTTGCGGGAAGATTCCTGAGAAGAGCTCGGGGACATGCGGTCAATCTCGTTGCTGATGCTCTTCATCAGCTGTCGCAAGTTCTCTCGCGCTTCTTGAAGTACCGGGGGGTGTGCTCCCATCGATGACTTCTTGGGGAAGAGCTCAACTAGCCGAGATGCATGCGTTTCGTATTCTCGATAGTCGCGGACAAGGCCGCAGTCATGGTGATGGGCCATTTTCCCCTTGGCTGTCTCATACGATTGGTATAAGAAACGAGTAGCCACAATCAACCACGAGTCATAAAAGCCAGGGTCATGTTTGTTCATCGCATCCTTGTGCTCTTCATCCTTAATTCGTAGTTCATCCCTGCAAAACCCCTGTACCACACTATGGATTTTGACCACATCAACGGGCATATTGCCACGGTAAATGGAAAAGAACCCTTCCTGGCTACTTTCCGTCAACGACCCTGTCAATTCCGGATACGGCTTTTCATTGTTCAGTTCATCGGTCGACTGCTGCTCAGAGCCACTTTGCTGAAATGCAGTTTCAATATCTGATGTTCGCTCAATTAGACCGTAGTGAATGAGAGTTCCAAGTGTAGTATCAAGGTCAGGATCTTCACCGGTTTGAGCACTGCTCATTATCTCTGCATTCTCGGCCGACATTTCATGTTTTCCAAGGTTGAGTAAGCCCACGGGGACATGGTGGCCAAGGAAAGAAAGCAAGTTGATCAGATTCAGTGCCTGGTGCTGGTTCAGGCGGTATAAATCATTCATGATGCTGAGGAACGGCTCAGCAAGCTTCTTGTCCGTCACTTGATGCTTGACATGGTATCTTTCAATTGGCTTGCGGGTGGCATTAAGACGATGGCCGATAGCGTGAATTGCCAATGGCAGACATTCGTAATGCTCGACTACTTCAATGGCCTTCGCAGCTTGCTCTTTCGTAGGCCTTCTAATGCCTAGATCCTTGAAAAGAAGTTTGCAAGCGTCTTGAACAAGCATTCGAGGCATCAATAGACAATATGGTTCGAATAGGCGCTGTTTCTTCCGTAAAGTGGTATCGATAGAGGTATATATGATGCAGCACCGCTTGTTCCAAGGAAGGAAAGGTCGGAAGTCATTGATATCTTCATCATGATCAAATGTTATACCGTCAAAAATTAATAGCCAGTCATGACGCGTTTGCAGCCAGTTCCTCACTGCGTTGACATAGCTCCGGGCCTCCTGGTATTCCGGTTCACTAACACTGACATCTTTCTTGTCAATTAGGGTTGCTGCCTGAGCAATTTCCCAGAAACATTTTGCTGACGACTCGCGGGATTTTGCATCGATCCAGAATATTCCACCAGAGTAACACTCGCGTTGTGTGAAAGCATATTGCCGTGCCAGGTGCGTCTTTCCAGACCCTGGGACCCCAGATATAAGAACGGCCATGGTACGATCTGGCCGCGCCCTGGCCTTGAACAAGCGATTGTGCAAAATGTCTAGTTCTTTTTCCATACCAAAAAAGGTTGCATTGGGATGAAACCCTGCAGGGGCGACGAAAAGCGGTGGATCTTTGTTGGAATAGTGCGAAAATGAAAGAACACCGCTGTTGCTTACGTCGGAAACGGGGGAGTTGCGACCTTCTGTGGCCGGCGCACGGGGAAGTGTGGGCACGGAACCTATTGCGACAAAAAAACATCAGCTAAATCTGATTTTTAGATAAGATGGATTCGGTTTGAAACGGATTGGATAATATCAACTAGACTGAAGAATGACAACAAGGGAATAGCGAAGTGAAAAGTCATTGAAATTCATTCCAGTGCCAAAACATGGTCTCTCAAACAGGGGCCTCCTCGACTTCATAGTCCCTCAATGTCACCGCTTCTTCGGGAGGAGGGAGTGCCCTACCAGTCGAATTCAAGTCCGGCATACTATGTCCGATCAAGTCATCTATTCTACCTGCAACAGTCAGTATTTAAAGTATAAAACCGGGATCCTTCGCTTACCGTCATAGATTTCCCTAGCCTTGGCCTGCTTCTCAATAGCACGGGCCTTCTTCTCCTCAACCCAGCGATCCGCGATCACGGTAGGCGCTTGGCGTGAATATCGGAGAATTGCTTCCGCGACTACTTCATAGCCCGCAGCATTCTCGTCATCAAACTTGCACATGTGGCTGTGATCTGCTTCAATACCCATCCGCTCAACACCTTCGAGATAAGGTGCGGCCGACGACTCATCAACGATAATCTCGCGCGTTCCACGAACGTCGGTTGAGCGAGTTTCGTGGAAGAGGTAGATATGGAAGCGACTCATAATGTCTGCAAACAAACTGTTGATATGCTGTAGAGTCTCGTTGTTCGTCCGCAGAGCCTTTACAAGCTTCGGAGAGCCCTCCATGAATTTCTTGGGCATTACCGCGCTGCAGATGTTGTGCAACAGCAAGCCCCATTTCGCGATATCGGAGCCATTATGCGGGGTACCGAGGAAGAGGATACCAAATGTTGACACATAGACGGAACGCAGGTGTTCGGTTTTCTCGTTGGACAGACTCCGACTATATATCAGGGCCCGCTTGACGACCAATCCACCAAGCGAGTGACAGACGAAGATAATCGGGCGATCGGTACAGCCTCGGAGCTAGGAACAGCGAGAATCAGTATCGTTTGGTGGTCGGGGGTTGGGTATATAGACGAAAGCAACAGTTTGGAACTTACATTGCGATTTGCAGCCAGATTCGAAGCTAGGGTCTCTGCGTGGCTGATAATCGAATCTCGTGAGGCACCATCCGTGAATGCGGTCACGTTGGCATTATATCCGTAGCTAAGGATACGCGGGCGAAGAGGAGCGAGGACGTCTGGCAGGAGGTCGACTGGCCAGTAGCAGTTGGTCGACTTGCTTGTCCAGGAATCGTGCGGGTGGCCATTTAGACCGTGAACAAAGACGATATCGACGGTGGGGGGTCCATCGCGGGGAACATACACCTGCGTCAAGCCAAAGGGTTTGAACGGGTGGGATTCGGCCATCTCTCTTGGTCAGGTCCGACTCTCATCCATGCTCGGTAGGGGAGATGCGGGGGGACAAATTAGGGCGACGCGGTATATAAAGCATTTGGGGATGATCTGCGCCTGCAGGTGATCGTGTTGATGTCCATACATAGATGTTCCCCTGACCGCGCCGAATGACCAGGGTTCACGCCTAGTGGAGCCGGTGGTTGCAGCAGCAGCCTCTCAGATGTGATGGCCTCGATCGGCTTGCTCACTGGGGCGCGTTCCCCCAGGCACCGCCCGTTAGGGGCGAAGGGCGGGCTGCGCCACGGTCGAGATGCAGAATCGTGCAGGATCCCCGGCTCGAGATGAGATCGTCCGAGATGACATCGCCCCGAGTCGCGAGGCAAAGGTGGCCGCCTGCCCATGAGTCATGGTAGACATCGCCCTTGATCGAGTCAACGGGCGAATCGGCGATCTCATTTCTCATTTCTCAATTCGAAGGGTGAAGGTAGGGTGAAGTTCTGAAGCGGGAGTAATCCCGGGTACGTGCAGGAGCATCCTGCAGATGTACGTATGTCTGTTCTAAGGTACGACGCGTCGGGGAATTCGATACGAGCCGCAGAACAAGCAATGATGGCCCTTTAATCTGGCCGTCAGCCACGGCAGCCGATCAAACTTTGTATTGTTTTGACTGGTAGAAACTTAGGTACATGTATCGTAATGCAAGTCTAGGATCTAAATAGGTTTGCAACTTGAATCTCAGAGAGTATTCAGAATGGTCAGGTACTAGAGTCCTTAGTATATCTACTAGGATAGCTAATGGGGTGCCCAACCAGTAAGAACTCTCCGAAGTAGTCTTGAAAGTTCGCCTGCTAGATACTTCGACAGGCGCTACTATATAGTAATCCAATATTCGTAAAGGTTCACAGAGAGCGGAAATAGGACGGGGTATATACTTCCCTGTTCAATATTTGACGGGACTCACTGGCCGGAATCGCTTGCCTCAGCTGGTTGCAGAGTAGTATGTAATATGTGACTATGTAGATCGATCTATAGATAGTCGGGCACTCCTTTTAATAGTTGGACCAGGCATCATCGCTCTCGCCTAGTCAATGTGATTGGTTTATATGGCACTCTCATTACTAATTTATGATATCCACGACTTTCTAGGCTGACAAGACTGTCATTGCTTCCTGTAGTTACAAAAATGATTGCCAAAAATACAAATAATGATCTAAGACCAAGAGATGCCAAGGTAACAGTCAATAGATCTCTACCTGCCTCGGAAAACAGGCTTCCGCTTCTCTGCAAAGGCGCGCAGCGCCTCATACCGATCTTCTGTCTCGATAACCCCCTCATAGGCCGCATTCTCCGCCACCTCCCCCAAGGCAGCGCCTTGCACCGCGATCAGGGCCTGTTTCAAGGCAATGGGTCCACCCTCACAGATATCCAGAGCCAGCTTGATACTCTCCCGGAGAAGTTTCTCGCGCGCCACGCCCTCTTGAGTCGCTTCCTCGGGGAGCACCTCCACCAGGCGATCGCAGAGTCCCATGAAATAGGCCTCGGGGCCGTACACCCGTCGACCAGTCAAAATCAGATCGCGAGCTCGAGGAATGCCGATCAACCCGGGCAGTCTGTAAGTACCGCCTGCGCCGGGAATGATACCCAGGCGAGTCTCGGGGAGGCCGACGGTACTGGATGAACCGAAAACGCGAAGGTGGGTACACAATGCCAGCTCCAGGCCGCCACCCAATGCCATAGATGAGACGGAGGAAATGGTAGGGATCTGGAGTTCGGCGAGGTTTTTGAAAGTACTTCGGAGCTTCAAGAGGAAGTCTTCTGTTCTATTTTTTTTGCAACGTGACCACCGGTTAGCCGGATGCCTTGAAAAATGAAGGGCCTCATGTGAGCAGGGGAGGTTCTCACTGAGCAGGTGTCATTGTGGCGCGCTCCTTTAAATCTGCGCCGGCGCAGAATGCCGCATCGACATTACTGGCGATGACCAGTGCCCGGGTTGGCCCGCTGCCATTTTCTGCTGCGATGGAGCTCACCTGCGTCGACAGGTTTTCGAGCAGCTCACGCGAGATCGCATTGCGGGCCTTCGGTCGGTTCAGTTGCAGCACACGCACATGTCCGGATCCTGGCGCTGGGATTTGCTGGGTCAGGATGATGTCGTCGGCACTGGCGCTGGTGCTGTAGCGCGAGACGAAGACTCGAGTAAATGCCGCGGTCGGGCGTGTGAGGAGGGGGTTAGTGGTAAGGCGGACGAGCCGCGGTGACAATGTCGCGGCCATTTCTCCGGTCAATGAGGGTCGAGTGTGACTCGATCACAAGAAAATGGGCAAGGGTTGTACGGGATAGTACAGAGTACAGAGCACAGAGTGAAGTCGGAGGTGTGGGGAAGCTGCACCGACGATGGCCGACGGTTGCCGGGCGGTCGGAACGATTGCGGCTAAGTGGACGAGATACTTCAGTAGGTTAGTTACTAGCTTCAACTTGTGATGGAAATTCGACTCTGGTGTCATTGTTGCAACCTTTTTGGGCTCTCCAATTTAAAACTCTGTTTCCTTCTCTGCTTCGATCTAGTCTTTTTTTTGCCCATTTATCCCATCCCAGTTGTTTGTCTTGATTCACATGTATTAACTAGTATTATACAGATATGCAGATGAAAATGTGACTTGGAAGTATATACAAGATTGGAGAGAGAATGCCTTCGCACAATATGTCGCAGCGTTTGATCGAATGGTCGAAACCGAAAAGATCACATACGGAGAAAACTAGTTCCTTAATCGTGCTGAAGTTGGATTGAGCACCCAACCTGCTTTCATGCAAGGCGACAAGTTTGATGATGGAAATTATACGAGCAGTGATCAAATTGTAGTTGAGTAGGCAACTGATGGGGCTATGTTACTGGTTCTGGGAGCGAAGCTGATGAGTTTGTTGGATTTTTGGCTGAATGAACTTCAAGTTGCTATAGACAGATGAGGTTTTCATAATACACCTATCAAAGTTTCCCTTATATACTTCGACTCCTGTCCTAAATTATTCTAGCTGTCTTTGTATTGACAAGTAGCTAAGACAATATTAAAAAATATAAATTCACTTCTATAACCGCGCCCCCGCACGTCTCAACATCTCCTTCTCTCCTTCAAGTCGCCATTCCGCAGTCCTCTGCATCCGTTCTTCAACTTCTTTATCACTGACATCACTGACCTTCTCGAACGGAATTTCTTGAGTTGAGCGCAGCTTAAAGCCGAGATAAGTGAGGTGCCCTGTCGATTCCACACGGCCAGCCGGGGCGTCACGACAAAACTTTGACAGTGCCTCGAAGAATCTCCTTCCCATCGGTGTAGACATCATGAGTAATCCATGGCAGTGGGGCATGCCTTCAAACTGCTCTGCAACAACAGATACGCCAGCTTCATGAAGCCGGCGAGCAGTGATCAAGCCTTCTTCTGCGAGAGCCTCCTCTCCAGTCGAGATGAAAACCGGCGGAGCATTTTTCCAGAGATCTGGAGATGCTGCGAGAGGTGAAACGAGAGGGTGCAGAACCGTCTTGGCGTTGACGTAAATATCACTTCGCGGTGGAGATGCAGGCCACGCTGAATCGGGCGGGAATGGGAACGGAGCGAATGGCATGGGCTCGGCTGCTTCATCCCCTTGAGGAGCAGGCAGAACAAGATAATCGAATTTGGCATTGCGAACGACCGAGGGCATGGAGTGCGTGATATCACACCACGGTGAGATAGTAGCCACACCTGCGGGTAACTCAACGGGTACTTCCCTGCCATGGAAACTGATTGAACGGGATGCTCGTTGCAGAGTGAGTAAAGTCTGAAGCAGGACCAGGGACAGGTTTCCACCGGCAGAGTCGCCAGCGATGACAATCTTATTGGCGGGTACCGGGTCATGTAATGCGCCTGGTGGTGGGTGAATAAGTGATAGGTATGCCGTCAATGCATCGACTAGAGCAGCGGGAAATGGATTCTGTGGTGCAAGGCGATATCTGACCGAAAGCACCGGGGAGCCAGTGAGGCGTGACAATAGCGCAACAGGCACACGGTGGCTACAAGGGTCCATCAAGCTGGGATTTGAATTAGCACTTGCTAGCTTGCCGCAATTCCTTTTCGGATTTTAAAAGATGTCTCACAAATAGGCACCCCCGTGGAAATATAATATCGTAGTATCAGACGAAGACTCCTTTCGCAGTTCATGATACTTCTCTGTCTCCGAGATGTTCGGTTGGGGGGCGTTCTTATCGACTCCACTGCGATAGCCAGTCCATTCAGCCTCCACAGAAGATATGCCTGGTAAATCAAAGGTCTCGTCGCCCGTTTTTAGCTCATCAATCGCGTGGAGAACTGCATTGCGCACGTCGACTTCAGGCTGGGGTAGGACGACTTTGGACACCCACATGGGACCCTTGATCCCAGGATCGCGCATGCTATTCTTTTGAGTCTGGGTGATAGTATGACTAAACGTCATGAACGAGCGAATAATTGCGACAAGCAGCTCAGTGCGCAAGTCTTGCCGTCCAGAGACGGGCGACATGTGAACACCATGCTGGAAGAGTGTTTTCAATATGAGCGGTATCCGGACCAGCATCTCCTTCAGTAGGCCGATGCTTGGTGTTAGTGTACTCATGTTGGACAAGAGAACCAGCGTGTAGTCTGGCTTCTTCTGGGGTTGTGTTGAGATGAAAAGGGGATCTAGATTCAAACAGGATTTGGTTCCTCTTCACCAGCCGAGGTCCGTCCCCACAGCGATGATCCGCTCCAAGAATACCCACACCAACTCCGAGTCGGTATCATCGTCAAACAGCATTTCTTTCAACACCCAGGAGTCCTCATTGGAAAAATGTGGAAAATCACTACGTTGTGATTCTTGCTGCAATTATTCCTTTGGCATATAGAACATAGGGGTATCATTTTTAACGCTAAAAATACACTATTTGTACAAGCCCTGACTATATTCTTCAACCTCCTCATCAGTGGGCCATTCCCAACCCATTTGGTGAATTATTTTGAATCCTTCCTGCAGCTTGGATGTTGACTGCAACTGCTCCAAGTACATACGCATCGCCACCAAAGTAAGACGCATGTTTTTGTTCCCGTTCTGGCGCTCTTGGGAAGCTTCGTTCAGATCCGTAACTGAACGACTCATCCATCGCAGCAAATGCAACAGGCCATCGTCATCTCCCGCCATCCCAAGAGCCCCAACAAAACTATGCAACGTCACAAACGACGGAACATGAAGGCCTAGCGGGACTTTGGGTTGCGTTTGGTCTGTGTGTCCCGCCACAAACACGCTCCGTTCAGCAAGATCTGGCATGTCTGAAGTCGGCAGGACGAGTCTTTCAAACTCAAGTTTGAGAGTTTTGAGACCAGTCTCAACCATATCATTAAAGGCGTCCGGATAGGAGCTTAGGTATGGATCGCCTTTGGATGCTTTAAGAATTAAAGTTAAGGCCTCTTCCATGATTCCAGGGTGTCTGATGCCAGCATCAACCGCTTTTTTGAAAGCGATGCACAATGCCTTGAATCCCTGCGACCCGGGATCCACATTTCGGATCTTCATCCATTGTAGCACCGCAAGAGTCTCATGCCATCCAATAATGCGGTACAAACAGCGGGTCCGGTCTGTATGCTTTTTGCTCACACGTTCGATACTCATTGTGTCAAGAAGATGAACCCAAGCAGAGTGGCAGGACGGTTGCCGCAATTTGACCAGTTGAACTGCATGCCATAAAGTTCGTGGATGTCGCCATTGTCCAAGACCCTCATGGAAGTCGGAGAGAGCAGCAAGGCGCTCGCAAGTCTGTGTGTTTTCAGTCAAGGCGGGGAAATCATTGGGCGAGAGGGCATTTCGGCCAGTCATCTTCTTGGAGATCGACTTGGAATGGGTGCACAGGAGCTTTATAAATGAGACAAAGACCGTGTCCGACAGCAAGCCGAGGGCCTTGACATAGGATCCCGGGCACTGGGATGGTTGACCCCAGACCACGCATAGTGCCGCAATCTGTTTTTCAGAGAGGTCGCTGCGCCGTAAATATTCGAGGCCTGTGCGAAGCGTGGGCGCAGATCGAAGCAGAAGGGCCAACAGTTTCCCCGAGGGACGAAATCCATGAGAAAACATTTCATGCAGAAAATCTTTCACGATTGGCGGTTCTGTGTGAACGTAAATAAGGTCACGGGCAGACGCAGGTTCGGCATGAACCTCAGGGCCATCACCAGGTAAAGCGTGTCCTGTCTCATCAAATCGTTTTTCTATTGCCATCTGGCGATAAATCAACTTTGTACACATTTCAGCGTAGACCGTGAAGTTTGGAGGAAGATTTTGATCTTGGTAGGCCAAAAAGCACGCCCATGCTTCGCGTATAGTCCGTGTAGCTCGGATTCGAGCCGCCCAAATGGCAGCAGAATTATCAGTTCCCTCATCGTCAACACAAGAAAGAGAGCCTGGTCGGGAAACCAAGGTTCTTGTTTGGACGGTTGGGCTGCGGTCAGTGTCCCAGCCAGCCAGTATGGTGGAGGCTTTCTCCCAAATTCGATGAGAATAGCCTGCTTCTGCCATTTGGGACAAGACATTCATCGCGCGACTTTGTAACCCTTCGTTACCACGCTGCGCGTCAATGCCGAGTTTTTCTTCTTTCCACGGTGGCCACGAGGGAGCCTTCAATTCAGCTGACTGGCGCTCGGCAAGTGTCTTTTTCTGGGCAAGCTGTACGGAAACAACTGCTTGATAGCCTTTCCGAGAAAGTGGAAGCACTGGCTTGTGAGATGCCATGGACTTGAGGAGTTCGAATTGTGCTTGCTGTTGAATTGAGGCAGCGTGGAAAGGATTGACCTTGGTGGGCATTGAAAGTAGCCAGAGGCAGGTATTAAACTTCTCAGTACGTCCACGGTCGAGCTTTTGCTTGCTCATGTTGGAATTTTTGGCCATTTTTGTGTGAGGTCTCGTCAAAAAGCGGGCAAATACGGTGGCAATTGTCGGAAGAGCCCGAGGCCACACCTGCCGTGCATGTCGGACCAAACGATCGACAATGATCATGCAGGTGCCTAATGTCAATCGGGGGCGAGATTGACTCAGGGGCGGCTCCTGGATATCTTCTGGGACCCCATGGAAGAAATCGACTAGCGGCGGCGGTTGGCCGCTCACCAAGTGCAATGCATGGATGAGAAGTAACCGGAAAGTCTGTGCATCGAGGTGATGCTCCTTCAACAGAAATATAGGAAGAAATATAGGGACCCCAGTGCCATGTCTGGCTCTGCTCTCACCTTCCAGGGCAAACATTCGCATAACTGCCCGGCGAGAATCCTGGCTCTTCACAATCCATGCCCAAGAAGCCACGTCCTCGACATCATAGCCTCGCGCAACTAGATATCGATAACTCTCCGGTCTGAAAACCTGGGCCAGTGCAGAGTCCAAGTCATTGCCTACCTCTGATAGAGTAGCGTGTGAGCGAGAGCCCGAGAATAACGGATCCACCAATCGTATATATTCGGCCAAAACGGTTTGTAGAGAGTTCATTTGCCGAGGTCGACCATGCGTTTCCCTCATGCTGTAATAGAAACTGCGGTGATTCGACTGCCCATGCTTTCCGAACACATGTTTTTGAAGGGTTTTGCTTAGGTATTCGGAGGGAGTGGGAATTTGTTTCAAGTTTCGCCTTCGTTCCTCCTTTGGCTTTAAGCTTGATTTAAGATTGTGGCGAGAGTCCTGGGCTCCATCACGCTCTGCTTGGAGCTTTGGGGGTGATTCGAACGTGGCTGCATTTTGTAACGTCGACGAGTGGATGGGCTTGGGCGGAGGGATAGGATGGTCTTTCGAGTGTTTATCGTCCTCAACACGGGCGTGGATGTTGGTCGAGATATTTTCAGAGCAAGGCATAGAAGCTTCGGTTCCATATGGTCGTCTAATGCCTCTGGAGGCATTACGCTGCAGGCGATAGATATTATCATGGTAATAGTCCTGTTTGTTTAGGTAAATTGGCGTGAGCATGATTCTTCTCCCACCGCGGATTGGTAACATATAGAGAGAGAGGAAAATACCTTGCGCGAGTTATGGCCGAGCAGATGCGCCGTTCTCAGCGAGGATACCCCCGAGAGGCCCCGGACACGATTGAGAGCGGATGACATCCATGAATTGGAGCAAGAATCCAGCAGTGCCTACGGCCCCAATTGACAACGTAAACCAACCCGGAGATGTCGAGTGCAGGTCAATATATGGAAGATCGAAAAACAAGCACCGACGCCCGCAGAAATGGAAATGCGCGCGGTCACGTGACAGATCATCTGCGGTTTTCGGGAAGGCGCGCATTCTCGTCTCACGAACGATTGGAAGAGCATCCGCCTTCGCCTGCTCAACTCTCTCCTGCGTCCATTCACGCCTGGGTGCCTCCTCCGTTTGGTCCATTGTGCCCTGGGTGAATTCTTTTTATTCACTCGGTGTTCAGTCCACCCCATCGTCCATCCTGATCGCCTCCCGGCCAAATCACCCGTCTCGTGTTGTCACGATTGCGATCTCATCCTTTCTCGATCCTGTGTCGAGCTTCGCATCAAGACCCGTTGAGCAAAACTTTCGAATAAAACCGAGATCCTCCCACAATACCGAATTACCCAATCGAACAATCCCCTAAAGGTCGCGTCCGCCTGTCTTCTTAGATATTTGAGGGATATCTACGACCTCGTCTGGTCGGGAGAGGACCGCGTCTGAGAAAGTCCTGTCGACCTCCGCCCCGACGCGACTTCGCAACCATGAGCGTCGAAGAGTCTAGACACACCACCCCGGTTACCGCCACGAATGGCGAACCTCGTCCTGAATCAAATGTGACCGCGACCCCAGGGAAAAGGAAGCGTTCAGTGCAGGAGGAAAAAGCGGCATCCGACACCAATACTTCAGCGTCGCATGACAAGACAAACCTCCACGAGAATCTACGGAGTCTCGTCGACCTGCTCTCGAAGTGAGTTCATTGTGATTTCGATGATGTTGCTTTGGGGAGACACTCGCTAACCATTGGGCAGACATGACGCCGAACTCCAGCTCCTTTCCTGTCCGTTCCCAGCATCTTCCACCAAGCCGCGGACGAAACGCGCAAAGGTTTCAAGTGATCAAGACACGTCGAATGTACGAAGTCGAGTTGATTCGGGACACTATAGCACTTTGCAAGAATTCCTAGGCGATATCGAAAGAGCTTCCTCCGCGGCGATCGAACGTAACCAGAATCAGCCAAACGGCACTCAAGATGACGGCACACCTTTGACGGAGGTTGTCAACCGCATTGCAGCATTCAAGAAGCATATGAACAGCCTTGTCGGTCAATCATTTGTCAACCAGCCCGATGTCAAGGCCGAATCCCCAGATGACGATGATGACCAAGTCTTATCGACAGTCGCTCATATCGGGGCCCGCCAGGATAAGCAGGCGCTGACGATTTTTGGAAATGCTTCAAACTCAGCGAATCCGAAACAGCTATTTTCAAGCCTGCAGAAATCCGTCAAGGTGCCGTTGCAGTCTTCCGGCGAAGACAAGGAGAAGTTAGTTGAATTGCAAGAAGAGCTTCGCGAGGGTGCCCTTCCCAACGGGATATCAGCCACCAAGGTCGTTCCTTACAATCTCAGTGCTGCTTCTCAACCACCAAAGAGAACATTCGGTGAAGTCTTCGCCCCTCGCGCAGGCCTGCCCCAATTAGAACGCCCACGGAGACGCAGCAATCGAAGCACCTCGGTTACCTGGATCGATCCCTTTGATGCCGCATTTGACTCCATATCTTTCTATGATGAGCGCAACAGCTACGCTCTCACGCCACTTCCCTCTGGGCAATGGCTACAATACGGCGGAGTTACCTCTTCGCCAGCTTTCTGGAATCGAGTGGAAAAGTACCATGCCGGTGGGGATCCCAGCTCAAAACACGGGGATCCTGCACTCTGGACTGGTGATGATTCGTCTCTTCTGCAAGGTGTCTACTCATCTTTTGCCCCGTCCTTCGATAGTTCCGGGGCCACTGTCCAACACGACGTTAAAGACATGATATGGTGGGAGAAGCGAGGTGCTAAGCGCGTACGTACCTTGCTCTCTCTTCCTGGAACGGAGGAACAAGTCATGAGTGCACAGCCTGGAAGCATTGGTGACTTGGACGAGAGCACCCTAGAGGAAATGGTCAATTCATTTAATCCGGAAGACTCAGTCTACGATCTTTCCGGAGAGAATGAAACAAGCAAAATGGACCCCGAATCAAGAGAGGTTGAAGAGCTCCTCGCTGAAATTTCCGACCTATTGGATACTTTGAGCTCTTACCAAAAAATCCGTCATCTCACGTTCCCGTCATCTGATGGCGAAAATTCCGAGTCCAAGGATACCCCTACACCTGATGCGGATGATGTGGATGCACCAACTGAAGCAGAAAAGACCGTTTACGAGACTCTCAAGGCAAGTCTTCTTGCTATCGTTGGAAATTTACCACCATATGCCGTCGCAAAGTTGGATGGCGATCAGTTGGCGGAATTAAACATCAGTCAAAAGATCCTAGTCGACAACCCGGATTACAGCGGGACCATGGAGAAGGATGATTACACTTTGCACCAGGAACGCACTGCTGCAGTGGCCGCGGCAGCCCCTAGTACCGCAAACCGGAACACAACGCCTTCCGCGTCCCGGCCAAGCGGTTACCAAGGGCCACATGCCGGCTATAACCAGCGTGCTGTTAGTGCCAACTCCCAAATTCCACAGCGGCCAAATTTCCAAGGACCTCAGCATGGCCGACAACCCTCTGGAGCAGGCACATTAACTCCGGGGTATAACGGGGGGCGTCCACCAAGCACGCCGTCTCAACGCCCTGGGTATACTCCACAACAACACCCGCACGGGGGCCAGTTTAGTCAAGCTAGTAACGTGCCACAATTCCAGCGTCCCACACCTAACGGCTACTTGCAATCCCCCCAACCATACACACCACGGCCTGGCCAGCCGGCTGCATATAACGCAACGCCGCAGGGACGTACACCCTACGCAAACGCTGGCTCGGTCCAACGCCACCCGTACGCGGCACATGGAACCCCGTCTCAGGGCCCGTACTCCAACAGTGCCGCTGCTGCTCTTCACGCTCGCAGTGCCGCCGAGCAAGCTGCAAAGGCGCAAATTGCTGCACAACAGAGTCGACAAAGTCCCTCAACACCGCAACCAGCAGGCTTCCAGGCTCGTCAATCTCAAGAGGGTAGCCTCACTCCGGGAAGCAAGCAAAATGGCACTCCTGTTCCATCATAGGAGACCATGTTTTGCTCCTCACGGCCAATTGACGACAGCAATGTACTTGTCCCTAAACATACTGAGTTGGTGAAAAGCTTTTTTTTCTTCCATATCATGTCCTCAGTTCTTATTTGAGTAGTGCAATAAGTGTTGAATTCGTTTCGAGATTACTCTGCGGGCCCGCTCTGCTTTCCTTTACCCTTTCTCCACTTGTGTTTTTAATGGTGTTTTTTCTTCATATCTCTGCGGTATCACGTCGTTTGCTTTTTTTTCTCTCTTCTTCCTTTTCCTTCACTTTTACTGGTGTTGTCTTGGGATTGGCGCGTGGGTGGTTTCTACAAGATGAGTCCAGCCTAGGTGGGTGGCACGGGCTATCGAAAAGTCAGCTCCCCCTTTGATGTTCGCAGTGCTCGGCTTAGAAGAGGATTGCTTTCGCTTTCATACAGTTCCAATCGATGTATGCTTATTAGATTATAATTGCAGGCCTGTCATACTGGCCTTTCTACGATCAGGCTGATCTTGCGATGGTTGCAAAGTGGTTTCTCGTATATTCGGATTGTCAAATTTCATCCTGAACCGTTCACAGATATCAACAACGCCAGTATCTTCGAAGGGTTCGGGTGATCATAAATTCTCATAAAATACACATAAAGATTAACATCAATAAAAGCTTCAAATACTTTCCAACACCTTCCCGATCCGCTTTATCCCATCCCAATGCTCAATCATTATCCATACCAAGGCCCAGGAGATAGTTTCGGCCTGCCTATATCACAACAAAAATGGAAATCCCGAGAATGCAAACGCCATCTTTCTCTTTGCCCCAAGAACTTTTACCCGACCTTTTTTGTGCGCTTCTATTTGGTCCCAAAGAAATGGTCAAGTCAAGTTTCCCAGGGGAGATAGCAGTAAATCAAAGCAATATGTCGTTCAATAAACATATGCCAAAAACATAGAAAATTCGTTCAGAGATCACAAAAAGGGAAATCGTCAGTCATCACTAGCACTTTGTTTCAAGAGCCGAGCTAAGGTATGAACATAGCGGCGATGGTCATGAAGCCGAAGTATCTGTGTCAACATGTCAGCATGCATCGAGTGTTCAGTCGGACAGTAAAAACATACAGCATTGTACACCTCCACCCATCTCTCGAGTCTACCAAGGCATCAACGCCTGAGGAGTAATTTGCTGCAATAGCTGCGGCTGCGCCGCCGGTGACTGTCACAACGACAAGACGACCCGAGAACTCTGCAATCATGCTGAATGCCAGCAGGGGCAAGAGAAGAGCGCCAGAAGCAATGAATATTGCCGTGTATACTGGAGCAGCCGCCGCTGATGCCGCTAATCGGGGAGTCAGAGACACCAGGTCGGTGTCTTGGTCCAGGAAACGGGTTTCGGCTGCTGCAATGGGGTTGTGTTCTTTCATCCATGCGCGGTAGTTTTTGATATCATCTTCAGAAGCACGCGGGAGTGTCTGCATGACTTTACTATACGCACTCAGAGCATTGTCTATTGTTTTGTGGTTAGTACAAGTTGACCTCTATAGCCGAAATATTCGAGAGACATACTATACTGCTCTGTCTTCTGTGTAAGAGCCCCCATCAATTCCATGCGGCGATAGTGCAGTGACGAATAGGCTTGGGACTGGACATCGAGTCGCCGAGAAGCAGGCATTGGTTTCGTGCCTTCCTTTTCGGCATTCGCGACTCGATGCATCTCCTCGTACTCATCTAGAGCTTGAAGATCTTCCTCCATTTGAGATATCTCATCTTGGAGGTACAAGAGAACGCGATGATTCACACCCCCGAAGCGTCGAAAGAGCGGCGGAAATCCTGCCTTCTCTTTTTTGGCAGAGTGAGTGAGGTGCGATGCAACCATGCCATATCCCGATGATATTTGAGAGGCACTAGAGTCTCTTCTCTTCATCGGCGTGCCACGATGTATACTATCTTCCGGGCTGCTGGGTGGAGATGGTGGGAGGGGTGGTCGGTGAACAACGTCTCGCGTCGAAGTGTAGTAGTTCTCAGGTCGAGATATTTGTAATTGGCGTTTGTGGGGCACAGGAGATGTCTCTGCCTCTGAAGTATCATAAAACCCTGTGGTGGATGATTTAGTCGGTGGCTGCTTGCGAGCTAACTGCCATTGATTCTCTGTTGGCACAGGCGCCGGCGGTACGGGTGGTGGCAGCGGCCTCGAGTCACTTGGGTTCCTAGAAGCCGTGGTAGGCGGAGAGATAGGTGCTTTGGGAGATTGGTTGGCTGACCCTAGCAGCGCATTCGATGTAGAGCTGGTTCGCGGCTTAGGTGACTGGATCTTGGTGATGGGTTCGGTCACGACCGGAGGCGCTTCATCGTCGGACGATTCTGAAGAAGAGGAAGACGACGAAGCAGAAGAATCATCTTCGTTCTCATCCAGAAACTGAAATACATCTGGAGTGTTCTTTGTCGGCTCGGCAGGTTTGATGGCGGGGCCATCTAGGGTCGCCTGCGACTTCAAGGCCTTGTTTGGCCCATTGGATCCTTTCGAGTTGCCTTTGGAGGTTTCCACAGGTCCAGCCTGTATTGGTTGTGTTGTGTTTGAGACGGTAGATAATGTCCTTTTCCTTCCATCTTTTGTTGTCTTGCGGGTGAGACTATGAGAAGCGGTGCGGAACGGCATGGTGATCGGAATAGGTCGGAAGGAAAGACCCGGCGCATCACTTGAGAAAATATGAATCTTATGAGGCCATGCCCACATTCAGGGGAATTAATGGGCATGAAGATATGAGTGGAAGGGCAGGCAGTTCAGTAACGTCAGTATGGGGACCCGAGGCATGACAAGGGAGGGGCTAAATTCCGATCAGATCACGGCAAGTATGCGGAATCTAGGGGCCGTCCTGCGCAATGAAAAAGAAAAGAAAACAGGTAAAAAGAAAAAGGGAAAAAAGGAAAGGGAATGAGAAACGGCCGGGGAAGAGACAGCCGTCAAGGCGATAAAGCAAGATGATGTGATGTCTCAATTCTCCCCGCGTCCACCCTTAAACATTCCTCGGGCGAGATGAGGTATGTATATAGTGTAGGATCCAGTGCGAGCGCCAAAGTACAAGTAAGTACATAGACGTCAGCCCCCAATTAGAAACGAAGTTCGCGTCAGCAGCGCAGGGCTCAAACGAGATCCGGGCGTCTCGCGGGGGAGCCAAGGTGGGTTGCAATTCGTCACAGCCGGGGATCCTTGATAATCTGAAGCAGATGAGAAGCGCCGGGGGCTTCAGATGGGGGCAGATGGGGGGCCAATGACACCCGGGGGTCGCAAGGAGGTTTTAGGTTCTCCCTGACGATCGAAGGAACAGACAAAGACCTGCTGTGACGCAGTATTCACGTTATACGTGGGATTGAGAAGAGGAATTGACTCAGGCTAGCCGTCTCAGAGGTCGTGAATCAATAGTGTGGGCCACTATTGACCAGGCAGAGCAAATCAGGGTGCATCCTGTCCGATCCGGACTGCTGTACAGATAGTCTGAGTGACTGACTGGGGATAGTCTGGACGAAATGATTGTGACTGGGGAACCATGCGCTGGCGAGTCGCCTGTCGATCATCTCACGCCTTGCGTCTGGCCTTCTAGCGGTCTGGCAGCCCCATTTGGTGGAGGGGCGAAGTGACCAGTCGACCAGGCTTGGTGTGCATGGTTATCTGCCCTTTGTACTTTGCTTGCACTTTGTCCGGTTCTGTCGTGCAGCGCAGTTGACTTCTTCCGTGCAGGTGGGGGGAAAGCGACGTGGTTCCATGAAGAAGCAAGAGACAAAGTGAGGCCGAAGTGGATGCAGCCGTTGCCGTGTCAGTGTGGACATAGTATGCTGCCATTCCATTTTCCTGTTTGTATGCTACTATGTACTCCGTACCATACATCTGATGATACTTCTATCTTTAGATTCGTATTCAGTATCATAGACCTAAACTCTCTCACTTGGTGCCCTTGGGTGACTATTTGGCCCCGGGGCCACCAGGCGATCTGCAGATCGCCGAGTCTCCCGTTCGATCCATTCCCAACTTCCTCCGACTTCACCCACGTCTGCTTTTCTCCTGCTTCTGGCTTCTCTTCATGCTTCGGCCACGGCCCCACGGCGCCATCCGCTTATTCGGTTGGATTAATCGCCCCATTGTGACTCGCCACTGCACGAACTTGCAGTTCTCCTCCCTCCCACCATGCAGTAGCGCCCAACCAGAGTCGTCGGATCGCGTCCCCCTCCGCAAACAACTCAAGCAGGATGCCAAGGCTCTGAGGGCCCAGAAAAGACAGCGCAAAGAAAGTGAAGAGGCTTCGCGCCAAATATGGGAATTGACAGTCGGCGTGGAGATTCACGCGCAACTGGATACAGCTGCAAAGCTGTTCTCCCGTGAGTACTCAGTACTGGAGTACCACCTTGCTGGTCTGCTCTAACGCATCTTTCTTTCTTTCCACTGCAGGCGCTGCCACATCTACGAGTGATCTTCCCAATTCCAATGTCGCCTTGTTCGACCTAGCCTTTCCGGGCAGTCAGCCGGTTCGTGTGAATGTGCCATTGTGAGATAGGAAGGACACGAGCTCATGCGACACAGGAATTTCAAGCAGCCACTCTCCTCCCCGCCCTCCGCGCCGCAATCGCTCTGAACTGCGACATTCAGCCCGTCAGTCGATTTGACCGAAAACATTATTTCTACCAAGACCAACCGTCGGGGTATCAGATCACACAGTATTATGGTGGGTTTCCATGGTGCCCGCAGTTCATGACCGCGCCGAGGGGTTATCGCTGATCCTGTTTCGCAACAGAGCCATTTGCACGGAACGGCTACGTCGACCTATACGATTACGATGGCATTGCCCGCGAAGATGGCGAGCGGATTCGAGTGGACATCAAGCAGGTCCAGTTGGAACAGGACACTGCCAAATCACAAGAATACCCACCGTCTACGCAACTCCTCGATTTCAATCGTGTCTCCCACCCTCTGATCGAGGTCATCACGATGCCTCAGATTCACACGCCCGCCACGGCCGCCGCCTGCGTCCGCAAACTCCAAGCGATCCTACAATCATGTGGTGCCGTGACCACTGGAATGGAATTTGGTGGACTTCGTGCCGACGTCAATGTCTCCATCCGCCGGCGGGGAGAGGCACCGGGCCAATATCAATATGATGGGATTAGTGGACTTGGTCAGCGCACCGAGATTAAGAATTTGAGCAGTTTCAAGGCGGTGGAAGATGCCATCATCGCCGAGAAGAACCGCCAGATCGCCGTGCTGGAAAGCGGCGGCGTGGTGGAAGGCGAGACGCGTGGATGGACAATTGGCAGCACTGAGACTCGCAGGCTGCGGGGTAAAGAAGGCTCTGTGGACTATCGCTACATGCCAGATCCCGATATCCCCCCGCTGGTAATTGGCGAGGATCTCGTTTCTCGTCTCCAGGATACCCTTCCAACCGCACCTGATCAACTAGTGGTACAGCTCACTGGACCCGAGTACGGTCTTCCGATCGAAGACGCCAAGACATTGATTGAACTGGACGATGGAGCTCGTTTAGAGTATTACCAAGATGTGGTGGACTTTTTGCACTCTATTCGTCCCGATCAAGACGACACCACTCACGCTGCGCTTGCGCGTATGGCGGGCAATTGGGTCCTGCACGAACTGGGCGGTCTCTTGACGAAGGCAGACCGGCCCTGGGACCCAGCAGTTGTCCCGGCCCGGTCTCTCGCCGACCTTGTCGACCATCTACAGCGGAAACTCATTACTGGACCCACTGCGAAGCAAGTGCTGGCAGCAGTGTTTGAGGGGGATCATCGACCAATCCCGCAGATGCTGGAGGAAGACAACCTCCTGCTACGGCCACTATCGCGGGAGGAATACCTGGCGCTGGCGGAGGCGGCGATTGCACAGAACCCCCAGATGGTCGAGCAGATTCGCAATAAGAATCAACTGGGGAAGCTCGGTTGGTTCGTGGGGCAAATGATGCGCACGGGCGAAAAGGGCCGCGTTGAGGCGCCCAAGGCCGAGGAGGTTCTCCGCGAACTCATCCTGGGGAAAGCATAGTGTAGCCATGTATAGTATAACATAGAGTTCTAATGATACCCTGTACTTCTACGCTTGTGTGCCCCTCTTCCCGATGAGGTAGCCCTCTGAGAAATCATGACCATCACAATATAGCGCTGGATTTTATCATCGCCGCCGCTCCCCATTGTTACCGCTGCAAACGCGCCAGACTCGGCAGATCTGAATTCAAAAACAACTCAAAGCATTAGACATTTCTCCGGGCTCGCCCCTCGTTCGGAGACGGAATTACCACTTGGTGGGACACGGGAGGGCCCTAAACGGGGCCGCTCTCCTCAACCTGTACTTAACGGAAGTGATGGAGAACCCAGCGGAGTGCCGTGATCGCTAAGTGCAGGTTTTAGCGACTGCGCGCAACAAGAATGAACAAGGGCCCGAGGGAGTCGGAAAGGGGGGCAAAGGATATAAAGCTGCCTGTTGCATCCCTTTCTTTTCTTTCATTTTCTCCAGATATCCTCATTCTGATCTCACCTCTCTACTAGTACCCTTCTTCAAGCCGATTGATTCCCTTTCGCGGCCCCTCCGGTCCACTTTTTTTATTATCGTTTCTGCATATCTTATCGCAGATCCATCTGGTCCATCTGGAGCTTCGATCTCAAAATCTTCTTCTTCTTCTTCTTTTCATTCAATACCTGAGGTACTCTCAATACTCTCAACTCGTGACTTCTGCATAGACTGCAGAATATACGCACAATGACGCAACCATCCACGATCGACTCACGCTTCCTCACCAACCCCAACCAATTGGGCGTGGTAGCCGTCGGCTTCAATGGAGGACAGGTAAGGATAATAGCTATAGTTATAAACCCATCCGGTAGAAATGCTAATGTCCTCATAGTGCAAGAAGGGCGTGGAGGCAGCTCCGATGGCCCTCATCGAGTCCGGCCTACTGACCCAGCTCCGCGAAGATCTCGACTACGATGTCCATCACGACGACACCGTCCACTACTACGAGAAAGACATCCCCACCGAAGATCAAGACCCCGATTACCGAGGCATGAAGAAGCCTCGTGCCGTCAGCGCCGTGACCGAGCGCCTCAGCTCGCAGGTCTACAACTATGCCAAGGATGGCAAGTTCGTGCTGACTCTCGGTGGTGACCACTCCATTGCCATCGGTACAGTCTCCGGAACTGCTAAGGCTATTCGCGAGCGGCTAGGCCGGGAGATGGCGGTCATCTGGGTGGATGCGCACGCTGATATCAACACTCCCGAGTCCAGTGATAGTGGTAACATCCACGGTATGCCCATGGCGTTCCTGACCCGGCTGGCCCAGGAGGAGCGTCGTGATGTCTTCGGCTGGCTCAAGGATGAGCACATTGTTAGTACTCGCAAGCTGGTGTATATCGGTCTGCGGGATGTCGACCGTGGCGAGAAGAAACTCCTCCGCGACAATGGTATCAAGGCTTTTAGCATGCATGACATTGACCGGTTCGTTCTTCCTTCACCTCTAGCCTCGGTGCTCCGCCTTTCCTTTTCTAACTTGCTTTTACTAGTCACGGTATTGGCCGCGTTGTCGAGATGGCTCTCGCCCACATTGGCAACGACACTCCCATCCATCTGTCGTTTGACGTCGACGCCCTCGACCCGCAATGGGCTCCTAGCACCGGTACCCCTGTTCGCGGTGGACTGACCCTGCGCGAGGGTGACTTCATCTGTGAATGTGTTCACGAGACCGGTAACTTAGTCGCCATGGATCTGGTCGAGGTCAACCCGAGCCTGGAGTCTGTGGGTGCCGCGGAGACCATTCGGGCTGGTTGCTCGTTGGTACGCAGTGCGTTGGGAGATACCCTTTTGTAATTTTTAGATTCCCCAAAGATGGAAGAGATAGAAACGAGCCAAAATTGGATTTTACTGTGATGTTTTCAGTGTCATTATCGAGTGGTTATCTTGTAATGCAAGGGCTGGAGAGCAGCAGACATATGTACACATCCGAGGCGGGAGACATAGTAGCGCCATCGCCAACGAGTCAGGTGGGGAGTGAGATATGTCAGATGCATGCGCCATGCAATTGTTGTCCGAAGCACCTCGAGGCCCTGCACGCAAAGCAAACAAGAAACCTCGAAGCTTTGACGATAGCGCCGAGTGGGTTCCTGTTCCTGGCCGAGTGGAGCTGTGAGAGAACACCAGGTGGACCGCGGGAGACTAAATCCCCTGCCACCCCAATTTCCCCGATCATCAACAAACCCCCTCCTTCTTCGGCTGATTTCTGCAGCTTCTCATCCCTCCCTGCAATCACTCGTTTCCCACTCCCCCGACCGAGTTTTCTGTACGTCTCGAAGACTTCAAGTGCCAGAATCTCCTTTCTCAGTGGTCTCTCTCTCGACGAAGCGCCCAGCACCCAATGCGCTGTTCACCTTAACGTCCACACCCACCTCCACCACGAAGCTCCTCGACCAATTTCCTCGTCTCCAATTGACCGAATACATTACGCCGCTTAGTTTGGAATCGGTCGCGACCCGGCGATAAACAAGGCGATCAAATACCGTCGGGCTGAAAGCTTTCCCCGTCCGTCCATATATATCACGACCTGGCGGCGGGAGGACCTTCACAACCTAGTCAGAGAATACAGTCTGCTTTAGTGCGACTACCGGGGATTTTTATCACTTGACTGCTTCATTTGGATATGATGGCGCTCCGAATGCGTCGTGAGGTGCGACCGAGCTACCATTGGCCCGAGATACAACTCAACGTCTGGCTCATCGTCGTGCTATCTGGCTCTGCAACCTGTCTTGGGATATTCTCATGGTTCATGATCGTTCAATCGCAGATGGGTCTCGGTGTACCATGGTATGTCTTCCTCTATTCTTACGCTTGAGCGCTGATAGCTTGTACTTATTATACCTGTTTAGGCTCTTCCCATACATGGTCGTCACCAGCGCACTCGGCGTCTTCTTCATTTTTCTCGTGCTTAGCCTTATCGCTCGTCATTTCCTGCTCCCTGGAATTCTCATTCTCGGAAGTTTTATTCTATTCGTCTTATGGCTGACCGGCCTCATTGAGACATCGCTACAGTTGTACGGCGTGGCCGGGAGCGTGAACGATAACTGCCAAAATTACGTGGTTCAAAATGTTGCACGGGGGAATAACATAAATACTCTGGCATGGCTGACCCAGAGTACGATTTGTGAGTCCTTATAGTTTATCCCTCCCCTTTTCGGATGATTCATCCTCTGACCACTTCATAGGCAATTGCTGGAAAACCGCCTTTGCGTTCGAGCTTGTCAATACCATATTCTACATTTGGATGGTCGTGATGAGCTGGCAAGTCCACCGGAACTACTACCATTAGCTTCCTTTCATGTCTACTTTCCATGAATTTCTTTCTTTTTTCTGAGATACCATCTGTGATTTTGCATCGGTTCTGGCGTTTGATATTTCGCATGGAATAGCATATTGGGTACGGGCTATCGCCCACCATATAATTTAGCAGTACGAAATTTGAACGCATCAAATACGACCTTTTTGGCTTATCTTATCCCATCTTATCTTCTGCCGGTGTCCCCCACACTTTTGCCTCCTTAACGGCGCAGACTCGTGTAATATCTTCATTCCTTTTATTTCTGTCTTCTTCTCTTCACCCTTCCATTTAGTTATATGAAATAAAATCATGCTTGCGCTATAGTCATTAAGAGGATGAGAGAACGAACACCCATGGAGTTCAGACTGCTTAGCTTTCCTGTCCTGTGGGAAGTTTCCAAACCACTGGACAACTTTACAAATGGATTAAACCCGTCGTGAAGGAAACCTATTTTACTCTATACCGACTAGATGAGAGACTTGATTTAACTGTGTCGTGTAATTTTCTCTGAAAAATACTCTTCGGCATGCCCCGAGACTTTCGCTGTTCTCCGTATCGCAAATTACGACGGCCCTCCCGGTCTTTAGTAATTCCTTCCTGCGGGGGTGCTGACGGTCTTTCGCCTCTGCTCATTATCCTTTCTTTTCCATTCAACATCAAGATACTCCGTGCAATCAGAGAAGGTATCTTAGGGTGTCTGGGATGGTAACAACTCTATCGTCAATATCTAACAGCCCTTTCTCGCAGACTCCCTTTTAACCCGGGCAAAGCCCAGGACGTTAAATAACGAACCATATCATATTCCGTCTCCACAGATTCTCGGATTCTCAGACAAACACCATGGTCTCAAGCACAGATCTCAAATACCTAAGCCGCTGTGTAGATTTGGCTCGCGAGGCCCTCGAAGCAGGAGATGACCCTTTCGGCTCTGTACTGGTGGATGCTACCGGGCAAATCATTCAAGAAGATCGCAACAGGGTAGTGATGGACGGGGATGTTACTTTGCACCCCGAGTTCACACTGGCCAAGTGGGCGCAGGCAAACCTGACTCCAGCAGAGCGCAAAACTGCCACGGTCTATACCTCAGGCGAACACTGCCCGATGTGTGCGGCTACCCATGCATATGTGGGGTTAGGACGAATTGTTTATGCTAGTTCTACTGCTCAGCTTGGTCAGTGGCAGATGGATCTGGGCATTGAGCCTGGGCCACTTGCTCTATTGCCTATCAATCAGGTTGCGCCGGGTATCACCGTTGAAGGCCCAGCTCCCGGTCTGGACGAGGAGGTTCGCGAGCTTCACCGGATTAAAAAGTCTGAGGGATGAAGCCAAGTAAGAACCACGGGACGGGAATTGTAATGTGAAATTAGCAAGTAGTGCATTCAAATTCGAAGCAACCAATGGACCACACTTATCAAATCAGAGTATCTGTGTACATGTAGCCCATGTCGAACCATCACCAATCCCTCTTCAACTTAGCTTTCATATCCTTCACATGCCAAACACCACCCTTCCCAACAATCCACAGTTCATGCTTCCCAAATGCCAAGCTAACAGCAACATTCTCACCATCTCCAGTCCGGATAGAACCCAAGACAAACCCAGAGTCAGGATCAATAACATCAACCCCATCTCCTGAACCAGCAAAGATCCATCCCTCCCCCGACACACGAAGCGCATCATAGAAGTATGAAACAGGGCTCGTGAGTAGTCGCTGGTTAGCCAACACAGCCCTTCGATCCGCAACATCGAAGGCCCAAAGCATTCGGCGTCCGTGAGGGTTTTTATTCGATGGCCTAAACTCCGAAACACCTGTGTCTGGGATATAGAGTGTTTTCCCACCAGGACCCATGGCCACGCCATTTGCATTACCGGTGGTTGTCCATACAATCTTCGCCTGCATGGTTGTTCCGTTGACGAAGTAGATTGATGGATCATTGGGGGGCGTAAAATCAACGATACCACGACCCTGCCATGCGATGATTAGAACGTATTCTCGTAGTCTCTTCTACATCCACGTTTAATGGTAGTATACATACCCAGCCTGACTTTGAATCTGTTAGCCAGAAGTTACCCTCCGGATCAACCTCAAGATCATTGAATCCAGCAAAAGGCTGGCCGAGGAAGTTATTAAACAGTGTCGTCGCCTTCCACGAACGTGGGTCAATTTGAACGAGGGATCCAGTCTCGCTATCCCCATACCCGTCCGTGACGCCGTATAGTTTGCCCTGGAAATTTACACAGCCGTGCAGGTTGTGGGTGGGTGGGTCTGTCGTGATCTTTCGAAGAGTATTACTCTCGACATCAAGGAGATATTGCCAGCTGTGAATACCATCGTCGCCGCCTGGCTTGCCCCATTCGACAAAGAGAAGCTGCTTTGTGTCCGGGATATAGCACGGGGCCTCGTGAGATTGGAAGGCGAGATTTTGGATATGTTCGATTGTTGCGTCTGCGCCGACAATCTCCAAGAAGCGTTCGTCGTAGGCGACGAAGTCTGTGGTGTTGACATAGTTTAGTCTGGACGGTAGTATGTTTAGACTTTGTCATTCATTAATTGCGAGACTTTATAACTCACGTCTTGGATAGTGTCAAATTATCAGTCTCTGTTTCCCAGGGTGCGTCGAAAATGGTTCGGTTGAAATGGCCTGGTAGATTTGCTAACGCAGTCAAGGATACCCAGGCCCATTTAGCAGCTGTGGAATTCAGCCATGGTGGGAGAGGGTTGAGATAGGCACTCTGAAACATATTCACCATTAAGAAGAATTATGAACCTTGTGATAGTTGCGAGTTACCGCAAAGTTTGAGGGCATCCTGGTCTTAGATATAGACCCTGTAAACATTTCGGCATCCATCCGCCGCTGGCCGGAGTGCTCCCGATTGTAGGGCTGTTGCGGGGAAGATGCGCTCCGCAACTAGGCTTTCCCGGGTAAAATCTGGAGAACTGGTGCCACCCTAGGGGTTAGCTTGTTCCTGGACCGCGTCGGAGCAATCCACTATTCGGAGTATTCCAGGTATCGAGTGCAACGAATTTCAAACGTACTGGAAAATAGGACTCAAATCAAAATGCAATGACGCCTGGTTTTGTTCCTACCAAGGCGGTTTCGAGTTGCTACCGAGACGCTTTCTGGGCGAAAGATTTACATAGAGCACATGATGGAGTATTTTTAAAGGCATTCAATTTTCAGAAGATAATACACAATAGATCCTAAGGAGCACACCTGTATTTAGTGCAAGTCATAGATTGTAAACCATCTGAGCCTGTTGCAGAGACTTTATAAATCGAGACCCCATTTTGGCTACATGGACACGCCCCTTCCGTATACAGTAAGGGCTCGTCACTGTATTACTGAGTCTGTATGACAATTCCACCTTTTTACTAGTATTAAAATAGCTTTACTACTCAGATATTAAATCATACTCAAAAAGGTTAGATACTAGAGTATCTAGATTAACTGAAGCTACTAGGGTACCCAACTGGTAAGAAATATCTGAAGACTTTCTAGCTTGTATTATACTATGTGATGTGACCCGCTGACCGATAGCTAAGCTATTGCTTGCCGTACTAGATAGAAGGCCAAGACCTAAGCGTAGACCCACTAATAATGGAAGCCGAGAGAATTGATTGAATGCAAAGCCTGGCCACTATGTAGTAACCAAATGAAATCTATGCGCTAGATATTGAACGATTGTACCGAACATAGCAAAGAAAAATAGAAAAACGGCAATGTTATTGTTGCGGCATTTCGAGGCCTTCCATGCCACCTAACTCGTCCCAAAAGTCGCTAAAGCTCACATTCTCCTGCTCAAACATTTGTTGAACCTGAACCATCGCAGATTGCTGCCTCTCTGGAGTAAAGCCACCAGGCTGGGAGCTTTCCCACTGGACCAGCTCGACCCAGCGGTAGAAGAGATCCTCCTTACCCAAAGCTGTAAGCTTCTCCTTGAAGGCAAGGACCTGGTCCCGGTGCGCATTGCGTTCACGACCGGCGGGCGTGTTCTCATCCGCAACGCGCCAGACTAGCCAGCCATCTGCGTCAGTATAAACCAGCACCGCTGTGCGGAACTCGTCAAGCTGAACGCCGTCGCCCTTACGGGTTAAATCGACAAGGGCGTGGGCACGGATCATGGCTTGATAGTCCAAGTTCCAGTCATCGTCAACAAGCAGATAGCCGGTCTTTCCAATCCTCTCTGGAGTGACGGCGGCGACGATCTTGTCGCGCATCGCCTCATCATGGCGAATCCACTTGTTGCGTTCCAATTTGCGGCTCCAGCTGCGGCTACTGCGGCGAACAATGATTTCGCGGTCCCGGAATCCGACAGCACGGCGCCAGCGCACGGGACCCGTGACGAAGTGGAACGGCCAGGACAGGAACAGTGTCACGAGGAAGTAGTCGATGAGGATTGTGCCTGTCCGCCGGAGGATGACCTGTGCAATCTCCATCCAGGAAGACGAAGACGTGTCAAAGCTCAGGGAGCTCTCCATTCCTAAGAAAATAGCTACCAGCGCTGGGTAGGTGCTGAACCCCCAGTAGACTCGCAAAGCTATCACCGCGGCCACGACGGCGTTCACCACGGATGGCACCAGGAAGGTTTGCCATTTCAGATCTGTCGCTGTTGTATCGATATGTACCAGGTATACTTCGTCGGGGGAGAGCTTTTCGACGAAGGGGTTTAGGATCGTGGGTACTTTGGTGAAAGGTGGGATAGGGCCAGATGACGTGGAGCTTGGAGTCGAGGCGCCCGATGAGCCTGGCGACGACGCGGGCGTCTTCCGGCGCGATGATTTTGCCATTTTATATGTGTGCTATCCAGTCCAAGGTGGGCTTCAATATATAGGTATCTTGTCTGGAAACCGTGGGTTGCTCTGCCAGGATTTCCTTGCAGCCCAGGCGGTATTTTGTATTGAGTCGCGTCGCAGGATATGATCAGAGCAAGTGAGCGGGTCACATGGGCTAGCGTCGAGTCACTGAGCAACGAAAGATGCTCGCATGATTCAAAATTCGAGTGGATGAGAGGTCTTGGGGAGGAGTGTGGCTGTGGCGAGGAAATGTACCAGCTGCATCCACCACAACTCCGAACAAGCAGCGCGCGCCCCTAACCCCTTTGGGAATGCGGAGCTCCCGTCCACTATTTACATGTACTCGCGGGATTCCGGCCGACTTCACTTCTCCCACCCGCGCAAGGGGGCCTTCTTTTGCTTGTCGACGCGATGGCATCTCCCCGAAAGACCGATCGAGTCTCTCTCGCACGTCATCATCATCCGCACTCGCCCTTTGGTCGCGCCGCAGACCCGAGCCACGAATTCGAATTCGAGACCAACTCATCCCCCTCCAAGCAGAATGGGACGCGTCCTCGACATAACTATCGTACTGGCACTCTAGCTGGAGCCTACCGCGCTGTTTCTCGTACGAGCATGTCCGACGAAGGAGCTCCCATGGGCTCAACGCCCAGTCCGCGACGCACATGGGAATGGGAGCACATCAACAACCTGTCACCGAACTCCAACAATTCAAATCCTCCCGAGGAACTTGTTGATGCCTACAAGAGAATTGAGGAGGATGGAACATTGGCAAATTACGTGCAGTGGGATTATCCAGAAGCATCATCTGCAAAACGTCCCTCGGCCCGCCTGAGTCGCTCATCGTCCAGACAGCGAGAAGGAGAATACGAAGGAGGATCCCGCGAGGCACAAGCTTTCTCTGAAGCAGGACTGCTCGATGGAATAACACACAAACCCCCGCCCACGCGCACCACCGATTACTCCCGAGACAAGCAGCGCCTCAGACGAGTCACGGGAAAGGATTCTCCGATCTTTAGCAAGGCCAAGACCAGCAGTCGTTCAGCTTTGACGGCGGATAATCTACAGCGACGTGAAGATGAAGAACAGCATGATCATCACCATCGCCACTACCAAGAGCTGCAGTCGGTATCGGACAACGAGGGTGAACGCGGCCCGTCACTAAATCTGCCACGCACCTGGGGCAGTCGTGCCGCCCGCCGGCAGGAATGGTTACGCAATGTCAGCGGAAGCTCTGGTTCGGAACCGCAAGAAAAAGAAACTCGCGATGCGCCTGGCGAGGTTCCAGTATCCAAGGTGGACACAAATGAGGGGCCCAGCTCCAGACCAGCCCATTCATCTTCTCGCCTCGAACGGGCCAGCGCTCCTGCTCGGGAAGCCCTCGAAGAGCGTGTAGCCAACCTTCGCACGCAAAATATCCAGGAACCACAAGAGCAAACGGGACTTGGCTTGGATCAGAATGGGCTTCGACCTGACGGCGCTGCCATCCCTAACACGCCAATTGTAGTCTACAAGAATTCGACATATACCAAACCGAGCGCAACAAAGCGAGATTCGCAAGAGCTTCTTCGCAGGCTGTCAAGGACCGAGAGTCCAAAGCTTGATCAGATCCAAACCCCAGAACCGCCGAAGCTCTTTGAAAGGAAAATCTACGACAAGACGCCCAGGGTGACCGGTGCATGGATTGATACCCCCGTTACTGAACGAGTCGTCGAGATTCCGAGTGACCTGACCAAGGATATAATCCCTGCGGCACCTCCAAAGAAAGAAGAGGAATCGACTTTGGACCCGAAGCCAGCGACGGAGATCATGCCTGAAGCCGAACAAAAAGATCCCAATGTGACCGAAGATAAAAAGGCTTCTACCGAGCCACACATCGCGAAGCAATCGAAACCGAGGCCTCCTCTCACTCGACCCAAGTTGCCAAAAAGTGCCCTCGAAACAGTTATCGAGGATGCTAGTTCTGGTAAAGAGTCCCTCGAGTTCGGTGATGATACGATTGAGTCTCTCCAGGCACTTTTAGATGACCCGACTGAACTGAAAACGGAGGAAGAGGATGAGGCCGCGTATGAACAGAAGGTGCTCGATCGACTTGAGCTGGCCCGTCGAAACGGTGAAGGCACAGAAGATTACGACCGAATAGAGAGCAAATTGCATTCATTGACGAAGCACATCACGGAGGTGAAGAAGGGTCTAGACCGTCTGCAGGGACATGTCACTGACGGATTCGGAGACTTGGATACCAAGAAAGACTCCAAGACACCACCATCTGCTTCAACCTTGACTTCAACCGAGTCCTGCAAAACCTGCAGTACGCACTCAGATACTCGCATTTATGCTGCCATCCCTCTTCCTCAGCTATGGGAACGACATCCCACATCCCGACGTCTCCGAATCACCAAGCTCGGCTGGGCTACTCTCGTCTTGTTGACATGGTATGTAATCGAATGCACAATGACCGAGATGTACTCTCATCCCCTTATCTCTGAGACTTGTACGGGTTACTGCCTCCGGCCAGACGCACCTGTCTTCCCTTTGGTGACCGTGACGATGCTGTGGCGTTGGTCTCACTTATCGACCATACTAGCGCCAATTATCACGATTGGTATAGCTATATTCCGCCTCGTGGCGCAGTTGCTGGGTCTATGGGATGGCTACATGGACGAGCCAGCCGGTTTGGGAAATCTCGTGGGCGAGATTCGTATCAACGGCACTCCCGTGGCGTTCCCTTGGTTGACACCACCGTCTACAGCTAAAGGATTTCCTCCCCCTTCTGCTTTACCTGCTCCACCCCCACCACCAGTGTGGACTCCGCGTAACGAAGCTCCGGCGGAAGGAGAGGATGACCAGGCGTCTATGGATCATGATGAATATCTTTAATTTGAATGAAAAAAGGACAAGGCATTAATGGCGTTTCCAGATCCCATGGGCTATTTTAGGAAAAGGCGTTGTTAGTGGGAGTGTTGAGGCCAGTTTTTAGGATACCCACCGTTCCAACAATCCATATTTTATGATTCGATTCATATACTTCTGATGTTCTCAACGGACGGCTGCATTCAAGTCGCGGCTGTGCCCCGCTGTGGCTGAGCAAGACGCTCTTCCCCATCTAGATTCTTCAATATGGCCGACTTAATACGAGTTTGTACTAGCGGACAAGTCTCCGGGCTCAGTCCTCGCCTTTGGACTGGGTTTTAGGCGGGCAACGACATCATTCAGCTTTTTTGGCCCCACCACGTGCTTATATACCTGTTAACAGCCCAGAGACATAATTTCTAACACATCATATCTCCTAAAATTCCAGTACACAATGAACGCCAAGTCAATATATGCGGGGGACGCTAGTTCAATTTATACAACTAACACCATGTTCCCCGAAAACATTGCTCCCAAAGACGATCTTAAATTTGACCTTGCTGCGCCGTCCGGATGGGAGCACGCGCCGGGCGACACCATCATAGGCAATTTGATACGCAAAACCCCAATTGTTACTCCCGAATCCACAGTCAGGGTGTGGTTCGCAGGTAAGAAGGGTTGAATCAGAGAGGATTCCCCCGGGGTTGGATTAGTTCACCCCTGACTAAAAGGAATAGGGCGTGTAAGAACGAAAATATGGCGAGATGGGGACCCACAATATGGTCCCGATGTTTACAATGGACAGTGGGATCTCTTTGACGGTGAGCAAGATGTCATCTACGACGGACCGTTGCACCACCCGGAGAATAGCAAGCAACCTCTGAGTTGGCCTATCTCAGTCCAGGTTCCCACCATGCCTACGGCGTCGATTGGAAGAAATCACACCGAAGTAACAAGCTTCTTGTCATTGGAAAAGCCCCCTTCTTTCCTCCCTGGGACGTTCAACGCCTATGGAAGGGATAGCAATATAAGATCTGAAGGGATTATCGAGTATGCAATTCATGCTCGTTTGAACTATATTCGACACGGAGCGCATAAAGTCATCTATGCAACCTCGCCAATTACGCTGAGACATTTTGTGGATTCGAACGTTCGTCTCGGCGAGTCCAAAGAATGCCATAATCATTATCCTATCAAGGTCCAAAGTCAGCGCCTTCTCCCGGGAATGGAAGACGCTGAACTATCTCTAGGACAGAAGACTCGCAAGCTCCTTCATTCATCCAAAGTACCGGAATTTTGGTATGAAATTGACATGGCAATACCTACCGCAATCAAACTCAACAATACAGATCCATTTCAATTGGTTTTAAATTTTCTTCACCGAGATGATAAAACGAGCGTCAGCATCAGAAATCATCCGCAAAAGATTCAAGTCAACTGGGTCAAGCTGCGTCTTCACTGTATTACTGCTGTCATTGCACCGAGCAATATGCGATCTAATTACGCTCAGAAGAACCAACAGATGAATCTGATCGATTTACACCTAGAAAAGGTCTTTGATGAACTCGAGTCTCCACTGACGATTCATTCTACTGGGAAAAGAAATGAGCCTATCAATCTGGGGAACACTTTCCAGCTCAATCTACGATCTGATGGATTGTATACTGGTGACAGACGACTGGTTCGTTGGCATAGTATCAACAGTATCTTTCCCGATTTTACAACATATGGTATCAAGCATACCCATGCGCTGGAGCCAGCTGCCAATCTCACGATTGCGGGAGAGGAGCAGATTGTCAAATTTAAATCCCAGCAATTACAAATTATAGGAGCCCCCTAATTTGTTGTCCTGCGTGTACGTTAACCAGATTTCAATAAATATAATCATCTCGTTGAAATACCTACGATAGCAAAGACTGGTTGCTGAGGAATCTCCATCAAGGGCCGAGTTCAAGTTTGTGGGTGGACCCGAGGTCAGAAATGAGACATATGTCCTCATTCCTCAAGAAATTGTTTACTCACAATTTTGCTATGCAGGAATAGCAATCGAATAGTTGTCCTTTGTAGTTCGCCTTGATGGTAAATGTAGCACGTGATAATGCATACCCCACACTGACTCACCGGCCGATCTTTCGCGAGGGACAGAATTTCCCCGACGTTATCTGGAGCAGCCACACTCGAGCAGAGTAAGAAGTTCATTTCGCCGTTTAAGATTTCTATGGCTTGCTAATATATTCCCTGTAGCATCCCACAATTGCCCACCATGGCGGACCAAGCAGGCCAACCACCAGCACTCGACAACCTGAGTCTCGCCGATAAAACTTCCGCTCCAAAAGCCACCGGGCAGATCGTTACACCATTCGATGTCTCTGGTGGAGTTGACGAGAGCGGAAAGCTCCTCCCAGTCGACTATGACAAGCTTGTGCGCGAGTTCGGTGCCACCCCTATCACCCCGGATCTGCTCGAGCGCTTTGAGAAGGTTACTGGTCATCGCCCGCACCGATTTATGCGCCGGGGAATTGTGTTCAGTCACCGTGAGCTGAGCAAGATCTTGGACCGTCATGAAAAGGGTCAGCCTTTCTACCTTTACACGGGGCGTGGCCCAAGTAGCGACAGCATGCACGTTGGGCACACTGTGCCGTTCGAATTCACAAAGTAAGGCATATGTTCTTCTCCTGCAATGTCCTTTGCAGTGTTAACATATATTCAAAATTCAGGTGGCTTCAGGATGTCTTCGATGTCCCCCTCGTGATCATGATGACCGATGACGAGAAATACATGCACTCTCAGAAGATCGAGGTGGAGGATGCTAAGCGATACACCAAGGCGAACGCCCGGGACATTATTGCCGTTGGATTCGACATGAAGAAGACTTTCATCTTCAGCGATTTCGATTTTGTGGGAGGTGCATTCTATGAGAACATCTGCAGAATGGCGAAGCGTATCACGATCAACCAAGTGCGGGGTACATTCGGATTCAACGACAGCAACAACATTGGCGAATTCCACTTCTGCGCTACCCAGTCTGCCACTGCCTTTGCGACAAGCTTCCCTCAAATCTTCGGTACCGACAGGAAGAAGGTCTCTTCCATTCCCTGTCTGATTCCATGTGCCATTGACCAAGATCCCTACTTCCGTCAGTGTCGTGAGCATGCCGAGAAGATGAAGTATAAGAAGCCTTCGCTCATCCACGCCATCTTCCTGCCAGCCCTCCAGGGACCTGGATCGAAAATGTCGGCGAGTGTCGACTCCTCTGCCATCTTCATGAACGATACCCCCAACAAGATCAAAAACAAGATCAACAAGTTTGCCTTCTCCGGAGGCCGGGAAACCGCCGAAGAGCACCGCGAGCTGGGCGGTAACTCTAAGGTCGATGTGCCCTTCCAGTACCTAACTTTCTTCCTGGAGGACGATGAGGAGCTTGAGCGTATCCGCGCTTCCTATGAGAAGGGCGAGATGCTCACCGGTGAGATGAAACAACGTTGCATTTCTGAGTTGCAGGAGTACGTGAAGGGTTTCCAGGAGCGCCGTGCCAAGGTAACTGATGAGGTTGTGGCCGAGTATATGCGCCCGCGTCCTCTGGAATGGACGGGAAATCCCAACCCCGTTGTGGCCGAGAAGAAATGAGGCCACCAAGGTTGGGATTTGACGTTAGATGTTGAAAACAATAGATAATCTATTTGTACATCATAGATCTATCTGCGACGACTACCATACCCAATTGAATCTCACGAATTTTCTTGATTCCATTTTTTCTATCATTAAAGCTGCGTTTCATGTCTCTGATATGCTGTTATCATCGCGTCATTGGCGGAGATGTATTTTATATTTTATTTTTCAATTCTGCTCTCTGGATTGATGCAGTACAACTGTACCAAGCATGAACCCTCGAACCCCGTTACTCAGCCAGCATTCCTCGCCGTCCACTAGGTCAGCCTGTGGGATGGTTTGTTCCACGCAAAACCCTTGAGCTAATGCGTATCTTCTACTTGTGCCAGCATTGCCGCCACTACTCAGTGGCGGCGTACTCCATGCGGGTCCAGCCGAGGCTTGACCAGATTGTATGGAGATTGGCCCGCGACGGCGGAAGTATGGGGTAGTGATGCTTCCCTCCATAATCTCACCTCTTGGGTTCACCATCAAGACCTCTGCTGTTTCTGCCGGTGAATTGATACCCGCCCGCAACCGTGCAGCCGTATAGTCATCCCGAGCAGTGGTTTTGTGCGTGGTGAAACCGGATGGTAGTGTGGGTTGGCTATCGACGTATACACGCCATAAAGGAGACGCGTTAATAGTGTGCAAAGACGGAATTAAAAGATTCAATGGATCAATTGCCGCAGTTGGGTTGACATCGACCGAGCCCTTGCCGTTGACATCCAGCACTATCCTCAACCGCCATGGCTTGCTCCGATCCGGTATTGACCCATCGAGGAATTCTTCAAAGCTTGCTAGGCCTCGCTCCAGCCATTTTAACGCGTCTTCCCATCCAAAATGGCGCGCAGTAGCTATCAATCGATCTCGATGGTAGGCTAAGAGGTAGTAAGGGGAGTCTTGCGGGCCGGGATAGCTGTCGGCATTGCGGGAAATGGTTCCTGGCAGAGTAGGATCATATCGAAGCGAAGAGATAATCTCGAAGGCTTGCACATCGTTTGCGGGTGAGGTCGAAGACATTGTCGGGCTGGTTCAATGGCTGTAACGTCGGCCTCAGTAATGATGTGAATCGTGGTCTTGCTACCTGCGTCACGGGTCAACGGAGCTACTTCGGTCACTGGATGCGACTTCTGCCAGATCAGATTGCTTCGAGAAAAAAGAAGAAGGAAACAAGACAAGCGCACTGTAGTTCACTCGCCTCCAGTGTCGTCAGTGTTCTCTTTTTACCGGGCATTGCTGGAGCAATTCGGGTTTGCATGTGGAGAAAGGTCGCGGAGCGTTACCGTCATGCCGCGCGTGATTGGCCCGAGCCGGGATTATCGAACTCTCGACTTTTCCACCAAGCTCCGTCCATTCTCCTCCCTATCTCACACTTCCCGCCTTTGGCGACAAGGACAGGTTCGTTTCGCGTCTTTTCGTCCTTTCATCTGCGCATTGCCATTTTCATCGCTAATCAGGACCGTGGAGGCAGAATCAGGACTCTAATAGCATCGGTCGCCGCGTCTGGTTCCTTCACACATCATGTCGAGCCCATCACCGTTACCCACGCCCCCTCAAAACGTGGTGCTGGACACCTCGAAGCTTCCTACTTCTACTTCGTCATCGGTTTGGGATCGCGTGTCGAAGTGGGTGTCGGAGAATAAGGCTCTGGTCTATACCATTGCCGGTGTTGCCGTCGTCGTCACCAGCGCCGGCGTCGTCTATTACCTCTCCGACTCCAGCAAGCCAGCCTCGTCTACCTCTTCTGCCCCCAAGAAAAGCAAGAATCAGCGCCGAAAAGAAAAGAAGAAGGTTGAGGAAGATAAGAAGGCAAAGTCCGCTTCGGCGCAGGATGGTTAGTCGCCCTCGCGAAACATGATGTCTCGAATGAACGCGGCTAACGTCAATCACAGAATCCACCGCAAAGAAGGCCGAGGAGCCCGCTGAGGAGCTGCCCGAGGTTGATGAGGCTACAGTTGGCCAGCTTTCCGAGGAGGTATGTTTTTTTTTTATTTGCAACCCTACTCGAACCAATCCTATTGTCACTAGTCACTAACAATTCATGGAAGACTCGGAAGGAGTATGCCGCGAAGCTCAAGGCCGCCGGCAACAAGGCTTACGGCGCCAAGGACTACCCCAAGGCTATTGATCTCTATGGCAGAGCCATCATCTGCAAGCCAGACCCCGTCTTCTACTCGAACCGCGCCGCTTGTTACAATGTGCAGTCGAACTGGGATAAGGTTGTAGAGGACACGAGCGCCGCGCTGGCTATGGACAGTGAATACGTCAAGGCTCTGAACCGACGGGCCATTGCGTACGAGAACCTCGGCAAGTTTAGCGAGGCTCTCCTCGACTTCACTGCCAGCTGCATTATCGATGCTTTCTCCAACGACGTCAGCCGCAACTCCCTCGAGCGACTGCTGAAGAAGGTCGCCGAACAAAAGAGCAAGGCTATCCTGGATGCTCGCACCAAGAAGCTGCCTAGTGCCACCTTCGTTTCCAACTACCTGCAGAGCTTCCGTCCTCAGTCCCTTCCCGAAGGTCTGGAGGAGTCTGCAGAGCTGAGCGAGGAATCCGGAAAGTGGTTGCTGCGTAAGGGTTTAGTCGCCATGGGTAAGAAGAGCGGCGAAGGCTACGAAGATGCTGCTGCCTCCTTCGAGAAGGCTCTTGAGGTCGGCGAGCTTGCTGAGTTCGAGGCTCTTGCCCTCAACATGCGCGCTACTTTCACATACCTCGGTGGCAATGCCGCTGGTGCGCTAGCGGACCTGAACAAGAGTGTTGAGATCCAGCCTTCCCTGGTCCAGAGCTATATCAAGCGTGCTAGCTTGCACCTGGAGCTCGGCAACAAGGATGCTGCTGCCGACGACTTTGAGCTCGCTATCACCCACAACAAGGACGATCCCGATATCTACTACCACCGTGCCCAGCTCCACTTCATCCTGGGTGAGTTCGCTGAGGCTGCCAAGGACTACCAGAAGTCGATCGATCTGGACGGTTCTTTCATCTTCTCGCACATTCAACTTGGTGTGACCCAGTACAAGATGGGATCTGTTGCCTCTGCTATGGCCACTTTCCGCCGGTCTGTCAAGAACTTCGAGGAGGTTCCCGATGTGTACAACTACTATGGTGAGCTTCTGCTGGATCAGCAGAACTACGCCGAGGCCATCGAGAAGTTCGACAAGGCTGTTGAGATGGAGAAGCTGAGCAAGCCCATGGGCATCAACGTTCTGCCCTTGATCAACAAGGCTCTGGCATTATTCCAGTGGAAGCACGACTTCCAAGAGGCCGAGAACCTGTGCCAGAAGGCGCTGATCAGTAAGTGATTTGATATCCCATTTGCATGTTGATCACACTAGAGCACCCATACTAACCTCCCCGTAGTCGACCCCGAATGTGATATCGCTGTTGGCACCATGGCCCAGCTGCTTCTGCAGCAGGGTAAGGTTTCGCAGGCCCTCAAGTACTTCGAGCGTGCGGCCGAACTTGCCCGCACCGAGGCCGAGATTGTCAATGCCATCTCATACGCCGAGGCCACCCGTACCCAGCTGGAGGTCCAGGAGAAGTACCCCCAGCTCGCCGCGCGCCTGAACGCCATGGGCGCGATGGGCGCTGGTGCTGGCGGACCTCCCGGCATGTAAAAGTGAATTCTGGTTGAGTTCCTCTTTTGCCATCGTCATTCCTGCGATCTTGCGCCTTTGATCGCTTCTGTTCTCGTTCTCCGGATGGAGGGTCCATTTTTAATGATCCCTTTTTCGGCCCGTGGTCCTCGATCTCCGCCTTTCTTCTCCGCCTGTATTTAGTACACCTCCCCCTCAACATATTCCCTTGTTTGTTTTGTTTCTTTTAATTTTCTTCCCCACTTTTCCTGCCCATTGTTTTGGCGATCTTTGGACGTCGGGCTGAGATATCCAAGAGACACGAGACGGAGTGTTAGGGCAGGGCCATGTCCGATGACACCTGCACGGGGCTATGAACATGTGGAGAGTAATATGTGTACCATAGAGGTGAATGTGACGTCCTGAAGACAGCCAACTTATGCGTATCAATATGCGAAGTAGAAGTAGTCACTGATACATGTACGACAATGCGCCCATCAATAAGAATTCTTCAGATACTTCCTTCTGGTTACGTACACCGGTAGACAACCTAATAGATACTTGGTACCTAAGGTCCAAAATATCGTCGACGATCCAAGGTATAGATCTGTTTGGATACCAAGAAACTGTCTCTAAACAAAGGGTGGTGACAGACTTATTTCTACCACTGTAAAGTTGCCTATACATGTACTAAGATATCTAGGGTAGGTGGAGACAGCCCCGTCACGATAAGAGATGCCCCACCTCATCTCAACCTAGGAAGTATACCTCAGGTATGCCGTTGCGACTCACATTTAGCCTCTGTTGGGTCCTGGGAATCAGACTGTGTGTTCCACTCGATGCTAGTGCCATTTACTGGCTCTGTGTAGAGCGTGTCCCTGGGTCCCCCAACCTCAACCTGCCGCCGGACCCTACAACCCTCCTACTTACTACGCCTTGACCAACTGATTCATCATCTACCCCTCCTCCCTCCTACACCTTTGCCTTTCCCTGCTTTCCTAAGCTTCCGCTTCCCACACGCTTTCCTCCTTCCACATCTCTTCACTTCTCTACTTACCTCACTTCTCTTGTCTATCTCATCTTCACTCTGCAGCTAGACTTTCCCCTCCACCCCAGTGATTCTCAACAACCCGGTATTCATAGGCCGGACCACCCCGGTAAGCTCCAGTCAGCCTCAGCTACCTTATCACCCTGCGACTGCAGCCTGAACCTCCCACCTGAGGCAGGTTTACCCCATATGAATGAGGCTTGCTTCAACTCGAAAGTCGCTAAAAACCCTTCTCTCGACTAACAACGCTTTAGGTACAAAACAGTCTTGCAGCTTGCTTGTGATTCGACTCGGATTTAGCCCACGGCTGTACCGGATTCCCATTTCAACGCACGCGATCTGCAACCATGTCCAATACGCGGGGTAAATATCATCATCCATCGCCTGTCTCTTTTCTCTTTTCATGCCTCTATCTGGCTCTGACTCTGTTGCTGATATGATCATCTGTAGTTGCCGTCACACTTGTCCCCGCCGACTCTGGGGAGACCTGCCCAGCTTCGCGATCCTTCACACTCTCCGAAGCCAACCCTTCCATTACCCTCGGTCGATCCTCGAAGCGTGAAAGTCAAAATAGGGACCCTGCAAATGACAACGGGTGGTTCGATTCGCGAGTGATGTCTCGCGAACACGCAGAACTGAGCATTTGCAGGGACAGGAAGGTATATTTCTACATCCTCATGATACCAACCCATGCGACCAAGCTGACCAGCTCCCTAGGACATTTACATCTGCGACTCCGGCTCAACCCATGGCACCTGGCTCAACAACCTTAAACTGATCACCGACGAGAAGACTCCCCTGCTGGATGGCGATACCCTACGCTTCGGTGTCAAGGTAGATCGCGGCGCTGGTAAGTTCTTGGATCCCTCGCGATGCTTTTATTGGTCCGACAGACTGACATCATCGCTAGAAGAGTTTCCTCCTCTCAGTGTTCGCTGCGAGATTAACTGGACCGAAATTGAGTACGCGATGCCGAAGCATCTTCGAATCAAGTCTCGGAGACATCTCGCTAACTCCCCCTCTAGCTCTGTTGAAGAAATACCGGATCCCACCATTGACAAGATACAACCGACTGTTGATTCTCACTCAGATAATGGTCCCCGTCCAACCTCGTCCAGCAATACGTTCTGTGTACCAGAAGATGATAGCGATATCGAGGAAATCCCTCCCGTTCCCGTTGCCTTTGATGAGGTGGATCCTGCAACTGATGATTGCTTTGTCAGGCCCATCCCCAAGTTGCATGATATTATTAACTTGGACGATGACCAGGGCAGCCCCACTAAGCCTCATCATGACACCGATCAGGCCAGGAACTTTTCTGTTTGGGACTCCGAACCAGAGGATAGCTCGGTCGAGCAGGAATCCGAGCGTGAATATGTGGTTTCTGAATATTCTGACGAGGAGTCTGATTTGGAATTGTCCAAGACCACTTCATCCTCCACAAGCGAGAGTGGAGTCACAAACCAAGCCACATTCATTGAAATGCACGAGAAATCGATCAATGCCATTTCAGATGATGATATCGAGTCCAGTGATAGTGACGAGGATGAATGCATCGACCCAAGTATACTGACCCAAAAGAACATTTCAGAAACTCCTCTATCTGAGAAAGCCGACGAGGGATGTGCTGGATGGATCAATCCGACGAAAGATTACTACAGAACACGGCTTCCTCCACCCAACACTCTCCCCGGGATGAGCTACCGTCCTCAATTCTCCGCGGAGACCGAGAACTGCCCTGCTTCAGCTTTCCCTCTTTCAATGTCCTCATGGTTGGAACCGACAAGTGCTCCTTACAGAGACGGTCCGTTTTCGTGGAATTACCAATCGCCTCAATACCCCCTTGCTCAACACTCTGTTCCGAATTGGCGTTCGCCTGCTCCCCAGAACAGTCTCTTGGAGCCCTTCAAAGATAATAGTAAGGCGGTCGATGAGGAAGAAACGCTTCTGACACCAACTTCACCGCCATTGAAGCGCAAGGCTTCTGAGATGGAGTCTCAGGATACCCCGCAAGATGCTCAGAAAACCGAACCAATTCCCCCGGTATCTCAGGAGCCTGAGCTTAATACTATCTCCCAATCTCAGGTAGTAGGTGCCATCACCTCTGCGCTTTCTGAAGCCGAGGAGAAGCCCGAGGCTGAGCCCCCCACGAAGCGAGTCAAAACTTCTCCTTCCCCGTCAAAGAACTTGGCAGGCTATACTGCTACTGCCGTTATCAGTGCCCTACTCGGCGGGCTTGGTACCATTGCTTTGCTGGCGGCTCTACCAGCAGAATACTTCCAGTAGATCGAGGAACTAACCGATCAATAATTCCCTGGCTTCAGTATTTGGTGGTCTTCTTGAGGAGGGTTCATATTTCTATGAATGGGGTTCCATATGAGATTTCCCACCGGTGGCTCTGGCTTCTAGGCAATATACCATCGCCTAGAGATATGGACAGTTTGGTATTTCAAGGGATATGGCGTTCAGATGTTACTGGCTCGGCGGTTTTTTTTTCTTCCTCTTATCTTCTGCCTTCTGCCTTCGTTTTCAGTTTTATGGTTTCAGGTTGCTCCTCCAGCTCACCAACGCGACATTTATCCAGCTCCTGGGGTGCTTTGTGCCTGGGTGGTTTCTCAGCGTTGCTTATGACATCTCCCTCTTTTACGACCTATCGATCCATAACTCCATTGCAGGCTATTAATGGGTAGTAAGAATGAATCCGACTTCCTTTAATGAGTGTCGGGTCACTCTCGTATTCGTAATCGAGCCCACGGAGCCGAAGTAGTCCTCATGGCCCGTGTGGAATCCCTGGAGGCACCCTCGACTGCCAGGTACCGCCTGGGATCGGCCTTGTTTAAAAGTATGTGATGTCATATCGGTGGAATCCAGGGCCTGGCTTGTTCGGGCTTGTTCAGATTGGAGTAAGTCCGGATTGGACCAGGGCGAATCTGTGTAGTTCCGGACTGTCGGAGGAACCAGCAGGTGAACCAATGCGCCCATACTTGGTTTCTAGATCTGTATCAGATCATACAGATTACACAAGTGTTATCAAGCCGTAGAAATGATCCTGTCATATTATTTAGGTCAGCATTGTTCTCCCCGATACTCCTTCGTAGCCAATACTCATTATTCAATATCCAACAACCATAATGGTTTGAGACACCGATCCTCATACTGCTCACCACACGCTGTTCTTTCCTAGGCAATGTCCACGCCCGTGATCCTGTTGGTTGCAATATCGACCACGACCAAAATACCCGACCATTCCAGACGCTGGGGCCAAATCAGATCCTGCTCCTTTTAATTAAAAGGCGGCGCCGGCGGGAATATCAAGCCCACCTCAGCAACCGGACTGCAGCATCTGGAAAGGCCTTTGTGTCAGCTGACTGGTGAGAAATTCCCTTTGGCCCTGCAACCCCTACTTGTCGGCCCATCAGCTGCCCTCGGTGCTTCGAGGGTTGTGTCACCACTTCCCGTCGAACAAAAAGATCATGAACACGGACTATCCCCGCCGGTCTCTTCTTTCCATCCCGGGCTGAGTCTCAGACATCCTTCTTTTTTTTTCGAGGGGTGGCTGATCTGGGCGTCAACGACGCCGCTGTCGTCGGTGTAAGGCCACACCACCAGTCCCAGTTAAAATACCAGGCCTAGCGCGTGATGGGCAATGGCTGGCTGCAGTCCACTCACGGTTCATCGCGAACGAGTCGAACAAGCCCGGTGAGTGCAGTGCTTGTCTAAGAGACTTCGCCCTGCTCAACCACAATGCAACGACAGCTTGCAGGAACATTTAGTGCTGACTGGCTGCACGCAACACACCAAACGGAAATTATGCTCCTCTCACCGTGAGTCACTCGGGCGTATTGTCTCCAGCGCCTAGGTTCTTCGGGGGAATCAGCAGCGTTGATCTATAACGGTTGGACAGGGAACCCCTTGCTTTGACATCGACCAGGATCTCCAATGAATCCCGAGTAACAGCAGAGATTCGTAGGTTCCTCACGGCCCTGTCCTAGCGTTGTAATGCCGGACCCTCAGACATGCAGTGCTCGACGGATACCTGCTTGAACGCGGCAGGAAAAACCTGCCATGCTCCATCACCACGGCGCTTCCATGAAGTTGTTCTTTTCTCATCGATCGATGCATGTACAGATCCTTGCCTCATGCGATTGGCCAGGAGACCAATTATTTCGACGTGTTCTTAATCTTCTCATTCGCGGGTTATATGTGTGACCGTTTTCTTTTCTTTTCTTTTATAAATTTTTTACTTCCGCGGAGATCCATATCGTGATTTGAGCCAGGAAAACTTTCTTTGGGAACCCTGGATCATGCCTCACATACATCCAGATATGTCACCATCACATCCGTTTGTCCCGGCCCTGTCCATCGGCTTATCACAAAGGTACCTAACTCCTTTGATACCTCCATGGGAGAATGAAAAGAGGCATGCATCGAGGGCATTCCTTTCAATCACGTCGAGGGCTGCGGCAGGCGCCTTTAAACATTGACAATCAATTCAACTATGAAATTCTTTGTTGCTTCCGAGCCGCCGACTAAAACCCGAGTATGGTCGTTCCCTGCTTGATCTTCTCTGCCTTGAAGGTGGAGATGACCATATGACCGCGAATGTGAGGGGATTTTGCTCACCCTCTATGCAATTCACCAATTTCCGTTGGGATGCAAAGCATAGTCTTGGCGAAATTAGAGATGATTTGTACATATGAAACTCTTCGGCGCAGCTCCATCAGCTGACAAGTGTCATCCTGGAGATGTGAACCTGGGCTCATTCTCGGCGTGTTTTGTATATTTTGGGAATGATATCACCCTCGCATGGCTTGAAGCAACTATCCGTGGATGGAATTCTCCATTCAGCTCCCCTTGTCCGTAGCAGATTAGTCTGGCCCCCTTTTTACATTAAGCCATGCCGTCTTGCTGGCGTTATACATTATCCACAGCTACGTACTGACCCAGGCCCTGCCGTCGTAACACAAGGCTGTGGTGGCTGCCATGCGGCTGGTACTTATTTTCCGCGTACGCAACATCATTTCTAGTCTGCCCAACGCTTGGCCTGCATTTGATTTGTGGCCGAAAGATCCTCGTTCGATAATTCCTGCGCTGTCCTCTGTTCACCCCGTCGGGGGAACTGTCTTTCTTGTTGAATTCGCCGCACAGCCTGAGATACTGTTGCAATCCGGTAGTAAGAATTACCATTTGCTAGCCTTTGGCCCTTCTGTAAACCCAGAACGCATAAATCTGGTCTGAATCTAGACACATAGATCTGCCCCCCTCTCAACCCACACACGCATTTCCCCACCAGCTCGGTTCGTTTCAGTAACCCTGGACATGCGTAGATGGTGCCTTGGCCCAGCAATTTGACAAGGCTCTCAGTATCACCTTTGATGCACCCCTCTGTGGGTTACGACTGGTCTAAACCCAAGATGGTGCATGCGCCGTCCTCCCCTTATGCTAGATCTATTTCTGCAAATCTCATTGGCAGGTCAGGTCTGGAAAGACGTCGCTTGTACCGAGGTGACCGGATTTACGTTATTAAACAATACATACATACCCTGGCCAGCAATGTACACAGTTGCAACGTCCTGCCGATCACTCACAATATCGGCCTTGTTGATGGTGCTCCTCCTTCTCCTCCACCTACCACGGTGTCATGGATCTCTTTGTTTTTGCTTTTTGGTTTTTGTTTTAGGCAAATGTAACATTCGATTCACGATGTCGCGTGCCACCAGGTCCTCACCCATATAAAGTCGATCTTCCCGGTCTACCTTTCCGGTCTCATTATGCTTTGGCCTGGGCAGGATTTTACCCTTGTCTGATCTCTGAATCAACACGTTGCCTGGTCTTCCTTTTTGTTCCGACATTGGTCTTTTGCAAAAGACAGGCTGATAAAGCACCGTCTTCTTCCAGGTTCTCTGTCGGTTTAAGTTTAACCCCTCCACATCTACAATCGATACAACGGAGAACATAAAAGAAAATATACATTCTCGAAGCTTTCTATTCTGCGAGTACTTGATACTTTATCCAAAGCATCCTTGCGGCATCTCCTATTTGAGACCAGTGCATATTACCACCGCATTGCTCCACCAGGCAAACCCGCAATGGCCACCTCAAACCTTTCGCCCTTCCATTTTGATCCAGATCACATCTCTTGTATTGGTGGACGAACAGTTCTAACTTGTCGTGGCTGCGCTGGAAACGCTCCGAGGTATGTTCGGGTCGTATGTAGTCACAATTTTTGAGAAACCCTCCATACTTACGACCATTGCAGAGGAGCAGTCTGCACAAGTTGCAATGGCCGTGGCTTCATTATTTTCATCTGCGCACATTGCAATCCGACCGCTGAAACTACAGCCGTCAGACCTAGCAACACTATCGCTTCAGCTACAGCAAACACCACACCGGGGTCATCTGCCCCTTCCTCTCCAGGCTCTTTGAGCCGCAGCCCGTCCACATCACACCCATCATGTCCCGATCTGAGAGGAAGCAAAACTTGGAGACGCTATGGGGATGCAAGGGATGGAACAAATTGTGGTCAGGTGGAGGCCAATACACCACGCAATCTATAAATGAAGAAAGCTGCGTGTATTATGGCTCGGGCCCATAGCACCTGGTTAGTGAGTTTTGGTTCTGATTTGCAAGTCATTCTGGACAATGTCTGCCAGGCTATTATCTCCTCCTCCTCCTCCTCCTCCTCCTCCTCCTCCTCCTCCTCCTCCTCCTTTCCTCCTTTCGTTTCTGCTTCTTTTCTTCTTCTTTTCTTCTTTTTCTTTGACAATCGTCGTTGCATTAGATGCCTAGTCAGTCTGTACATTCTTTTTCATTGCATGCATTTCGGTATTGCTCAAGGGAGGTGAGAGGGACAAAGCAACTGGATTGCTTTTACTCTTGCACCTATATTCATCTGAGGATTTTTGGTCATCTATTCCTGTATCCAACGTTGCTATGGGGATGTCTCAAGATAGGAGGCACAAAGGTGAGATCTCGCAATACGAGATATCGTCTTCACATACGGTTTATGGTCGATCAGTCTCAACCTTTGATGGACGGTTGGTTCGTACGGGACTGACTGAAGTATCTACCAAGCTAATGTTTCCATCGAGCCCTCAGCTTATCAATCCAAATCTTCTTCAGGTATTGCACTAAGTCCAGGAAGGCCACAGACAAGTCTATGTGCAGCACCCATGTCCACCGAATGAAAATATTGAAGAAATATACGCAGTGCCGTCCTTGATATTCGACGCGTGGAGTGATAAGTCGTCATCAGAATGTAAAATAGAAATACTCTAGATAGTGTCGAACACGTGAGATTCCCTGATTTATGGAGTCTAGTCAATATTAGGTTACTTGCGGATATTTTTACAGTGTTGATTTTATGGTCCAAAGAACAATTCATTGGTCCAACCTGCGGCATTGACACAGCTTGTTAATCTCATATCCATTTGAACAGTCTATCGAGCCATTGAAGCTTTCATTGTTCATAATTTGGGTCACTCCGTGGGTATGGGTCAATAGTTCAGTATCCATATTCATATAAAGGTCACGCTTAGAAATATTTCTGAGTTCGCGAACGAAGCCAAGGGCCAAAAATGTAGAGCGGCAATGCCAAAAATAGAACCGCCCATTGAATGCCCGCAAACTGATAGAACATCTTATCCACGCCCTCCATTGCCATCCATTCGTAACAACTCTTGGCCAATCCAAACGCCACCACATTCTTGGAAGTATTGACGAGTACAAGTGCTTCGCCACTTGTCCTAGGGTAGGCATCCACAACGTAGGAGAGCATGACCGAAGGGACAAGCGTCAGTCCCGACGCTGCAATAGCTGCACCAACGGCAGGGCGGACATAGTGTTGAAGATGTGCGACAGTGTATCCGAAGACAATTAGACCAATTGGATTGATCAAAAATGGTAGTATAAGTGCTGGTATGCGATGTTCGGGCTTGTGGACGTTGTTGTTGCGCTTGCGCAGCCACCGGGAGAGTAGATCTGTTAGGGGACCTGCGATTGGCCAGGCGACGACGATACCAATGAAGCTGCTAAGAGTGAAGAGGCCCAAATCCGCAGAGGAGAATAGGTAAGGTGGAGGAGAGAAGATGCTTGGGGCAAGAGTCGAAATGGCAACAACACTAGAAGGTCAGCAGAGAGTACAAAAAGGCAGCATTCAAGATACAGTTCACTTACCCTCCGAGGACAACGCCGTACATGAGCGAGGCAATCAATATGCCAGGAACTAATAGTAAGGGGAATGGGAGCACAAAGAGGTAGACAAAATGCTTGAGAACCCCCTTCTCCTTCGCTTCTTTCGTGATATTGAATGAAACGAGTCCCTTCATGTATTGACCATAGTCCATCTTGGACCGGTCGGCAACCTGTGATGTGGTGCGTACAGCCTCAATGTGGCCGGGAATATCCTTTTCAATATCTTCTGCAACCTCTGGTTCTTCTTCCGATTCATAAATGGTCTCCGGGAGGAAGAAAATGGTAGTGACAAAGTTGACCGCGGCGATGATGGCACAAAGTATGAAGAACCACCGCCACCCACGGGCTTGGATGAGATAGCCCGCAATAACGGGACCAATCTGAGAGCCACCGGATAGGAATCCGGCATAGACTGCCATCGCACTTGAGTAGTTCCGCTCGAAAAAGATATCTAGGAGATATTAGCGGTGTTGTTGATGGCTGGGTAGGGAGATGCCGGCTGTACCTGCGAGAATGCTGGGACCGAGCGATTCGCTGGCACCGTACCCTTCAGGCAAAATTAGTAGATACTATCAAACGATTCCTGGCTGAACATACCGAAGCTGGCAAACACTCGCGAGGCAAGCAAGCTGTTGTAGTCCTTGGCGACTGCACTCCAGATGATTCCGCACAGGAACATCGCCATAGAGATGAGAGTGACCGGGCGCTTTCCAAAGCACAATGCAAGAGGCATCCAAAAGAGATTTGCAAGACCCATTGATAGGACAGAATATGTGATCAGAGCGGACAGCTTAGCGTTATCGGCATGGAGATCCATCGCCAACGATTCAAAACCGGTCGCTAGTCCTGACTAATATCGATAATAAATCGTCAGAATCGGCCGCGGGGGATCTTGAATCTTAGTATTGTATTCTTCAAGCATACCGAGTACATATTTCCCATGAAAACGTATACATTGACGGTAAGGAGGGCGGCGTACCGCACCCGGCGGGGGAACAGCTGCTAGAGTTAGCGATGGCCAGCATTCAACGCCACGTCAGAAGCATAATACACACCCTAGGATCCACAGCTGTCATTCTGAGTGAGTTGAGATACCCCTGTTAAGAGTTTAAGTATGGGAATCGAAACGTATTATTATGGCACCACAACGGGGGGACGAGTGGTACATATAAGGAGGCCACCCGGCATCGAGACTCGGGAACTCAGCAAGCCACACTGGAAACCCCAATGCAAGTAGCTCCTTAATCCCCGCAGTTGATTGATTGACACGCATGAGGGCCTGTGCTGGGTGAAAAGGGTCTCTCGGCTTGCCCGTGGAGGAGGGAGGAGGGTTCGGATACATCTCGGGACCACATTTCTGGCACGCCTCTTAAGCGAGGCCGCCACAGACACAATGGATTTAAATCAGATGAGACTTCAAACCATGGTAAAATGAAAATTTACTTTTATTTATGATTTGCGTGGTTTCTGGAATTATGGAAAGCTTTTGCGGCTGTTGGGTCTTCCATATCCAGCATTGTAGTCGACATGGCGAAATATCCACAAACTGGCGCGATACGCGTCTCGAGGCAATCATGAAGGGTGCCAAATGCCAAAAGCTACTGATAATGAACCATGAATATAGCCATTTTTACCGTCACCACGATGCTCGAGAGTGCGATTTGTTGTTTAGAATACATACATAGTCGGCTCTTGTTACCCCGGATAGCAGAGCGCTCCACCGGATGATCCGCCCTTCCCCCGCCATGATATGCACCCCAGAATTGACTGTCAGAATGAAAAGATCGTATCCACAGTTCAGAAAGACCCGTCACAAGACCCAGATTATTCATCGCGCACCATTGCCATGCTGCATCACCACCTTGGGAAATCCGGCCCTCGGCAAATCCGAGGAATGGGGGGCGGAGATGGTGGAATCTCGGGGCTTCCGGGCACATTAGACACGCGCGGAGCTGATAATCGAAGCTAGACACTGGACACTCTTTTATTTGGCCGCTTTCCTCTATAAGGTCTTGGAGGTTTACATGAATACTCACATCTGAAGAAATTCCGATCCTGAGTACTCCCACAAGATGGTGAGTCCCAAGAAAACAGCCCATCTGCTGGTATCAGTTCACTCATCGCTGCGATCCAGGTTTCAGAAACATGTCGTCTCCGGGTGATTATTGTCGGAGCTGGTCTCAGTGGTATTGCTACCGCGATTTCAGCAGCTCTGTCAGGACACTCGGTAGAGGTAATCGAACAGGCGAAGGAGCTGGCCGAGGTTGGTGCCGGTCTTCAAATCACCCCAAATGCATCTCGTCTTCTTCAGTACTGGAAGCTCCCTGCTTCATTGTGGGAGGCAGCTGCCGAGCCTACCAAGGTGACTGTACACAGGTACTCCGGTACTGTTCTAGCACATGAAGATTCGTTCGATAAGAACATTCGGGCCAAGTACGATGCGCCCTTTGTGGACCTGCATCGTGTCGACCTCCAGCAATCCTTATTTACGCGAGCAAAAGACTTAGGTGTGACTTTCCATCTTGGTGAAAGGATCGAGCGCATCGATTTTGACAGCACGATTGTGCATTCTGTGGCTGGGAAGCAGTTCAGTGGAGACTTGATCATTGCCGCAGATGGTCTCTGGTCGCAGTGCCGTGAGGCCTATGTTGGAAAGAAAGACGAGCCACTTCCCACTGGGGATCTTGCATACCGGATTGTGCTGACGGCAGATCAAATCTCCGATCCGGATTTGAAGGCGTGGATTCAAAATCCTGAGGTGCACTTTTGGATTGGGCCTGGAGCCCATGCGGTGGGATATTCTCTCCGGGGTGGCCAAATGTACAACATCGTCTTGTTGGTACCGGACAATCTACCTGCAGGTGTCTCGAGGCAGTCTGGTTCTGTGGAGGAGATGAAACAACTCTTCGTGGGTTGGGACCCAATGTGAGAGACCCTGATAATACCAGTTTAGTATTGACTAACAGGTCTAGTCTGAACCGGTTCATCGACCATGTTAGTAGTGTCGATAAATGGAAGTTGATGCACCGTAAGTCTTCGCTCCAGCTTTGATCAAGCTAACAGATGCTAATCCTTGCGTCATTAAAGATGGCGAAATGAAGAACTGGGTCAATCAGAAATCAAACCTTGTTTTCATGTTAGTGGCACACCTTGGTCGATGGGCGAATTTACAAACTGACATCGTTTGAAACAGCGGAGACTCCTGTCATCCAATGCTCCCATATCTTGCACAAGGTGCCAACTCGTCGCTAGAGGATGGTGCTGTTCTGGGCTTGCTGCTAGGACACATGACGGATAAAGCACAATTACCAGGTATTCTACGTCTGTATGAAAGCATGCGAAAGTCTCGAGGTGAAGCTATTGTACGAGAAACATTCAAACAGGTACGCAGTTCTATCCCATATTCTGTCATGAAACGTGTGAATGTGACCTAATACAAAACAGAGACATGATTTCCACATGCAAGATGGCGAAGAACAGCAGAAGCGTGACAATATTTTCGCCTCGCAGCTAGGAAAGAAAATAACGGGCGCCTTTCCAAGTCGATGGTGAGTTGACTCTCTTGAAACATTAACACGGCTTCTAAATAATTTTTTGATTTAAAAAAAACAGGACATGTCCAGAGGTACAGCCCTGGATATATGGCTACGACGCGATTAAGGAGGTCGAGAAGGCAGTGGCTCGGAATCCAGATCTATTCACACAGGCCACTTCCAGCAGATCTTTCTGCCAGATTCTGTAGTCACTTTTTGGTACCGGATAGACTGTTCAGTATATTAGAAATGGAGATATTATTCTTTTTTTTTCTCTCTATGGTTTTCGAGTTACAACTGGAGTAGAGAAGTGGCCTAGTATACAGTGAATCTGCCTCTCTCATATTCGGCTCTTCATTAGATCAAATGCCTCGGCCTTCGCCTCCAGTAAAGGCTTGAAGTCATCTCCCTCGCAGATTTTCATGGCCTTCTGGTAGGCCGGGCGCTCCCCAACACGCTTCAAATATGCTAGAAGATGCTTATGTTTCTCTGTGTCAAATTCCACGGGGCAGAATCCACGCATGGTCGTTAGGGTAAAGAAAGACATAATATCTGCAGCCGTAAAATTCTTGCCAGCAAGGTAGGCGCCGGTCTCGGCGAGCCGAGCATCAATATTAGAGAGCAAACGCTCCCATTTCTGAAGTGTGATGCCCACGATGGGGGATTTGGGGTCCACAGCCGGGCCGCGGGTGATCATCAGGCGAAATAGCGCGGGCTGTAGGCTGCCATTGGCGAAGTGGAACCATTCCAGATAATGAGGGTAGTCTGCGCCATCCTTAGGTGTCAGTGCTAGACGGCCGTTGCCATGGACAGCGATGATATAGTCCACTATGGCACCCGACTCGGCCAGTACCACCTTGGAGTTGGTTGCAGGTGAGGGATCATCCTCTATGACCGGAGCAGTGCCGGCGGGGTGCAAGTCCTTCAGAGATTGCGGGGAGAAGATAGGGTCTCGCTTGTGGAATACATAATTGTAGTCGATGCCGAGTTCCTCGGCTAGCCAAATTATGCGCTCGGATTGCGAGTGCCCGAGGTGGTGCAGGGTGAGAGGCATTGCGGCAGATCGGGGCAGTGAAGAAGGCTTGTGACGGAATAGTTATTCAGCGACAGATGGATATAGAAATTTAGAAGCTCTTCGGCAAGGGGGGTGGATTGCTCCGTTTTATACGTTGGCAATGGGAAGACACGATCGAGGATCATGACATCAGGCTCCACTGAAGCATCTCGATGGACGATCCACTTTCCAAGCGTGCAGATGCTCACTTGAATGGGCAGAATAAGACTTGAGGCGATAATCGCGAGTCCGGATGTGAATGTTCTTTAGCCCCCGGGGCTCCACTAGCTTCCGAGCCATCAGCACTAGACATCGCTATGTCGGAACAGGAAGGACTCTCATCTAAAACGAATCCTTTTTAGATTTAGTGACTCATTTGAACCTATTGATACAACCAATCGACAGTCAACACGATTTATCCATCCAACATTGGCAGGCCCCCAATATCATCGAATAACCTCGCAATTCCATCAAACGAATAATCCGGGAACCCGAAGCCGTAGGCCCATTCGGGGATTTCAAATCCAGGCTGTCCAGGCCCAACTTCGGAGGCCGCCATCTCATCGTCCTCCTCAGCAGTGCCAGTAGCTAGTTGCTGTGCTCCGGATGCTCTAAAATCTCTTAAATATTGCCGAACAATTTCTACCGACTTCCGGGCTACAATGGATTCGTCCATGGCTTCAAGTATCTCCACTCCCATTTCTACGGAGCGCAGGAGGGGCATGGTCTCAGCACACATGCCGAGTTTTGACATTGGGAGCAGCAGTGTTGAAGTAGCGAACATCACATAGGTTGTGTTATACCACCTAGGTCAGCGTCAGTGTATGGAGATATGATGGCTAGTTTCGAGAAAGCGTACCAGCATCGGAAGAACGTATGCACTCGGTAAATGTCGTGGATCACTTCAATTGTCTTCATAGCAGCGTCAAGGCATTTGGAGATAGTTTCCTCCAACTCGGTAGGGGGGTGCCGTAGTTTGCGCGTGAAATGGCTCAAAAAGGGGCGAAACAGGAGCATTTTAACGTTGTAATAGCCTAAGTGAAAGAGAAAGGTTAGCCAGTCCTACGCGATCTAAGGTCAAATTATACTCACGTATCCCTAGGACGAGCCGTTGCCTTCTGGCCCATTTGGGGTCTCGTAATGCGCTACGAGATAGTCGATAGCCACCAACATCTGGTTTTATCTTCTCAGGGAGCCTAGAAAACCAGCGGTCTATCTCCATTTCGATCTGAAGAGCTAATTGCAGCTTTTCCTGTAAGGTTATGCGGGAGTGATAGATTTGGACAGAAACCCGTCGGATTATTTGGGCAAAGTCGATCATCCAAGGAATAATTGCATACTCCGAGTCGTCTCGATCTGGGATGGCTCTGTTGTGGTATTCGTCCATACCGAGGGTATCAGGTCGTCCGACTGAAAAGCTCATTTCTCTGAACCGGGGGGTTAGTCGGCGTGAAGGGGTGGTAGTTAAGCATTTTGAAAAAATAACTTACATTTCCAGTGAAAATATACCCCTGTATAATAATTCTGTTAGTCAAGCAATGGAAGGGGAAAGAGGAAAAGAAAATGAATAGGCTACCTACCACCAAGTCTTCGAGATCCAGCTCGAACGTTGGTCCTTTGGGCTCTGGACCTCTCTATTGAATCCGGCGGAAAGACATGTGCGGACAGCCAACCCGAGATACATATACGCCACTAAGACGATTAGCACTTAGTACAGGCATGCTTGTGATGGGGCACCCACGATTTGGGTTGAGTTCATTTTGGCATATTTTGGCCTGGAAAACTTTAGCTTCGCGCTTCAGTGACTGATCACCAATTCATAAATACCATCAAGTAGAGGCACTGGACTGTCTCTAGGTCATTCGAGAACCGCAGATAGTTCAAGTATGCCTGTGCCTCGCCAAAAAGCTTTCGACTCCATTCAAAACGACCCATACCGGCAAGCTTATCTTCGTCCCAAACGCGGACTAATGACCCGAATGAAAGAATACTCAGGTACAAAGCAATAAAGCTTGGCTCGGGTGTCTGTGTCCGGTTAAACCAGAGGTCGTTGGCGCGGAGTAAGAATTCCTCTTTGTCGATAAACGGGTGAATGAAATGAATGTTTTCGAAATATCCATTCATAAACACATGAGCTTGGTCAAAATAATAATTTTGGTTCTCGAGTGACGTTGGTTGTCCAGGCCCCGTTGAAGGCGAAAAGCTGGGGTTATGCAATGTTGAAATCAACGAGGAATCTGCAGCAGGCGGGCGCCCTAGGTACCGGTCCTCAAATGTTTTCGGTTCCCGTGCTTTCGATAGATGACCGATTATCGCTGCTGAGGATGTGCTACCATGGAATTCAATTCCATTTGTATGGTGGTTTAATTCGTTGATCTCGTCGTCAGCGCTCTCCGCTGACTCCTCCTGTGCCTCTCCAGTTAACTTGGCCGTTTCCTGCGGTGTCGAGCCTGGCCGTGGTAGGGAGCACGGTGTTGTCTCGGTGGCCGCTGGTATTATCGGTTGAACCACTGGCTTTGGGGGCTGCGGAGATGTCCCAAACTGCGCCTCAGCCATGCGCAGCTTGGAGGTCAACTCCTCCACTTTCTTCTCGAGATCGATGACATAGCTGACTCTGTGTTAGTCAGGTTCTATCTGCGAGCTTGAAGAGATTCAGCTCCTCAAAGCAAAAAAGTATCGAAATGATCAAACCTACGTTGCAGACCGGCTGGTTTCGCGCTCTCGGTAATTCCCCTGATATACACAATCCAGGTGGCTCTCTAGACCGAAGGTTAGCAATTACTCCGGTAGGGACTTGCCGAAGGATTTGCAACCCACTTCTACAATGCGAGCACGGATATTGCTCGTCACACTTATACTTCTTTGTCCTGCACCGGTCGCATGCCTGGGCAGCGCGTGGCCGTTTCGCTCGCTTAGGAGTCGGCTCACCTCCCATGGATGCAAGCGGACTTTGGCCTGTTTCCATTATCCAGGCATGGTCCCCTGGGGGAGGAGATCTGGGATCTGGGGTCTGGGGTATACTGGCGCTAGATGATGCAGAAGATAACGAACGCGCGTCCGGAAATCCCGGACTGTTGGACTCTTGCCACGTGATTCCCCGTGGGGGGTGTTGATTCCGGGGGCCAATCATAGTAGTAGACACCAACGGCACGAACTCAATTATTGCGACGAGGGCATTACTGCGTAGTTTACGCCTGGAAAAGAGATTAAAGAGATTCGGCAGATTGGAAGGGCGGAGTTTACCGTTGGCTACTAAGTAGCTTTTAGGGTGCTGTAATTGGTATATATGCGTCAATTGGTTTCTTGGCTCATATGCAAAATTTTGACCTCGCCTCTCTATCTTTCTGCCATCCCTCCTCCCTCTCCTGGCCATCTCTACTTCCAAGGTGCACTCAACGCGGCCGCGAGGAGTGAGATGATATTCGGCTCCCCGAGGGCCCCGAAATCAATTCCCTGTTTATACCACTAGCACCGCCGCCTTTGATGACGGTCCTTTTGACAGTACAGTTCATGGAATTCCCGGTGAGCATAATGGCTTTGATGACGGTATTCTTGTCAACGCCTTGGGGCTCCGGGAATGTGACGCCAGTGACAAAGCTGTGAATATCGGCATTGTTGTAGCTGTCGCCGCGCATGAGTTGATTGTTGGCCCTTGTCGATCCCTTGTCCTTTGCAGAGGGACAGAAAAGAAAGACTCCTCAAGGATGTGAGTTATAGAGAGCGAGTAGCGAAATGAGGAGGATTTACCGCTGTCCATAGTCTTGTGGGGAAAATACTAGCCTATACTGAGCATGATCTATCTAAAGGTGTACCCTGATCGCCCCCATGGTAGGATGACTGTAGCCATCCCAATTCTAACGTAGTGGAGTCACAGGGCCCCATCACCAGCTTTTACACAGGCTCATGCTCTGCGCCGTCTACAGTCAACTCAGAGTTGATCTTCTTCTCACGTCCTCTAGTTGTGGTTTGGACATCCCGGTCACAAGAGCCCCAGGGACGTTAGAAGAAAGAGACAGAGAAAGAAAAGAAGAGGAGATAGATGAATGGGGGTTCTTCAAGGTAGGTAGCACACCCGTGAGACGCGGCTCGCCTGTGAAAGTTATGGGTGGAAAGGCAGCCGTTTCTGGCCTCGAAAACGGTCATTTTCGGCATCATTTTCACAGATTCTCGGATTCTATGTCCAAACTATTTACAATAGAACTATTCTTTCACATTCCACGTACGCCCTCGAAAACTTATAAGGTGATGTTGAGACGCTCAGCTACGGCAGCCAACTTGGATGCATCCCACTCCGGAGCCTGGTCCGGTAGGACGACCTCTTCGAAAGGCTTGCCGAGCCGGTGGATCAAGGACTCAATGCCATCGCCATCAGAAAACGAGTGGACCTTGACGTACTTGCTCTCAAACCCGAGAGAAAAGGCCTGGCCAGCAGGGATGACAACAGTCTCGCCCTCCCGGAAGAGAGTCTCACCCGAGCCCTCCAGTTTGACTCTCAGAGTTCCCTCCATCACACAAAGACAATGATCCACGGTCTTGAAGGTCATGGGCTTTGAGAACACAGTCTCCCCGTATTCCTGAGACGACTCAATGCTTGAGATAGCACACACTCCGGCACTCTGCTTGGTGGTGACAAACGGCCGGGACATCACTCCACCCAGAATCCACCGAGGGCCGGTGTTGGCGCGTAGGAAGTATCCTTCGTTGCCCTCGGGCAGCTTCTCGTCATCCTTGGTCCAGTCACTGACCTCAGGCGGAACATAGTTCGGCTGGAACACAACATCGAAGCTTCCTTTCGCGGCCATCACCTTCGGAATCAAAATGGACTTGAGGTCGCGGTTGTCCGTCTCGGGTACCAGAATGCCTTCGTAGGGCTCCGACACATAGCGGAAGAAGTCCACCCAATCTCCGGGGGTGATCAGGCCCTGGATCTCGGTGTGCGGGCCAATCATCTCAGGGTTGTGAACAACAGTCTAGGAAGACCATTATGAGCTAGTATACAGATAGGTTCGTGAGGTCAATACATACCGGAGGAACATAGGCAAAATCACCGGGAGCCATGATACGGCACTGGTCTCCGTTCCACAGCTTTAGATATCCTTTTGTGACCAAGAAGACATCATGGGCATTGTTATGATAGTGGAATCCCGGTGCATCCGACAGAGTCGCTCCACTCTGGAACACGGCCATCAGACCTCCCGTCTGCTTGGAAGAGGTCAGAATGCGGAAGACGCCTTTGCTTCCCGGGATGGTAATGCGCTCGCCCTCGAGCTGAGGGATGGCGTAAGGGACCCGCGAATCCGGTGGTTGTTTTGAAAACGGCAGCGACATGGTATAGGTTGGCGTGTAGAGATTTAAACAGTAATTGTCGGGGCAATCTTGAAGTTTTAAACTCTCAGGACAGCTCCAAATGTTATGTTCGGCATGCGGGGGACCGGAGGCCGAGGGGCGGAGAAGCCGCAGTCGGAAGATCCGAGCAGTCGATGAGGGAGGGGTACGTATTTCTAGATTCTGGCATAAGCAATGTTTGATATTGTATTTTATTTTCCTTTGAACCCCGATTGACCTAGCAATTGCTGGCACTTTCTACCAATTGGGGAAGACATCGCATTCAACCCCACGCGCTGACGGCCGATGGCGGGGTATACTTCAGATATACTTCAGGTATACTTCTATTATTATACCCAAGCTCAACCCATGATTTCCGAGTCCATCTACGTGATTAGCTGCAGCCTGTGATCTGTCACCACATAGAATATCCCCATAAAATATTCCCTGCCCCGCAAAATTCAGTCTCCGAAAACGGCACCTCCCACACTGGCAGAGCCCCATCGCTGAATGGCATGACGAATCCCCGGAAAGTCTTCAGTCATTCTCCATTTTGCTGAATCGCCCGCTGAACCTAGCGGACCCATCCCTGGATCAATCAAAGCACTCATAAATGTCTTTCCGGCGCGTCCGGATTGGTCGTGGGTGGACGTTGCCACCGCAGAATAACCACCGACGGGTAAAATCTCACCCACAATCCCCACGCTCGTGGGGAGCAGCGATGTGTGGGGTTGGGACTAGTATAATACTTGAAGCAGAGTCCCAGTCCCCCCTCCACTCTTCTTCCATTCAATCCCGCGATCACACCACAGCACATAATCCTTCATCATGGCCGACGAGAAGCCAACGGGTGAATATCGCCAATATCTGCCGGACCTGAATCAAAAGCGATTCCAGGTGATGTGCACCCAGGATGCGCACGAATACGCGCGCGACTTCAAGACGATGAAGCAGCCTCCATGGCTACATGCTCTGTATATGTATTGGCTCGAGCTATTGCAGGAGCCCTTCAAAGGTGTCACCACGGATGGTAAGGCTTGCTAATTGCTGCTGCAAAAACAGTAAAAAAAAAGAAAAGAAAAAGCCGATGAATGACGTCGCTAACTTCTGGCTCACCAGGCAAGGTCCGTCCCGATCTCTTCACATTACAAAATGAAGATGTTCCGATCCAGCAGATTGTGGATGCGACGCAATCGATGCTCGGCCTGCTGGATGAAAAGCAGAAAGAAGCCGTGAGCTACCACATCGACTCCCCGCAGTGGCGCACATGGTCAAACCCGGAGTTTCTGCTGGCGCACAAGGGTGTGCGTCTGGATGAAGTCAATGCACCGGTGCGCGATGCCGTGATGAACGTATTGAAGACTACACTCTCGCCGGAGGGCTACGAGAAGGCCGTCAGTGCCATGCGCATCAACCACTTCCTCGGCGAGCTGGTCAAGTCGCCCCGCGTCATGAACGAGTTCTCGTACAACTTCGTTCTCTTCGGCCGTCCTTCCAACACCCGACCCTGGGGCTGGTCCTTCTATGGTCATCACCTGTGCTTGAACATCTTCCTGTACAAGGGCCAGATTGTCGCGTCTCCCTGGTTCACCGGTGCCGAGCCAAATGAGATTGACGCCGGTCCGTATGCCGGCACCCGCATCATGCAAACAGAAGAGAAACTCGGTCTCCAGCTGATGCAGTCTCTCTCTGCGGAGCTGCAGGACGAGGCCCGCGTTTTCACCCTTATGAAGGATCCGGCCATGCCGCCTGGTCGTTGGAACAAGGATGATCAGCGCCATTTGTGTGGCGCATATCGCGACAACCGCGAGGTACCATACGAGGGTATACTGGCCTCGACATTCAATGATGAGCAAAAGAAGCTTATGTACGGTATCCTTGAGCAGTACTTGCTCTATCTACCGACCAAGTCACGAGCCTTGAAGATCGAGCAGATTCGCCGCTGGGAGGCGGAGACTTACTTCTGTTGGATTGGTGGCTATGGTAACGAAGATCCCTTCTACTACCGCATTCAAAGCCCTGTCATCCTGATCGAGTTCGATCACCATTCCGGTGTCTTCTTGAATAATGAGGAGCCGAAGAAATTCCACATACACACTTTGCTGCGAACCCCGAATGCTGGTGACTATGGACAGGCGCTGCGCGCACAGGTTCCGGCTATTGAAGGATTGAACGGGAAGGAGATTGTTTGGTAGGTGGTTGATATATGACTCCTGGCGGGAAAAACTGTTGCCATGTATAACTGTCTGTGATGAATCTTGATGAAGCATTTTCCTGTAACTAGATGCGCGGTGTGGTTGATTTTGCTTTTTTTGTTTCATTTTGCTTCCCCCACATAGACTGTGCTAGCCCATGGTTTGATACCGGTCTGATTGTTGCCTCTGAAGGTCTCCAACCCGCTCAACGAAGATATGATTGAATTCACGAGTTGCCAAAATTATAATCGAAGAGATGCCATGTAAATTTCCTGGGAGAGAGCACTTTGACTAGATATAGCCAAGATGTGTTTCCTCCAACTTATTAGTCAAAAGCTGAATGGCACTTGAGAAGAAAGAATAAGGTATATACAACCGAAACTCCAAACAACAGAGAATAGCAGGACATTAAAATAAAATAGATCAGGACACCGCCAGAGAAGACACCGTCGAGGGAAGCAGATAGTTAGTATAGGGCATGTCACATAATGAGGGGTATAACATATAGCTAGGCAGTCATTTCATTGAGCAGCAGATTTGACTTCATGTGGATGTCTGATGCATCCTGTACATCAAGCAATTCCAGTATCATGTTGCGAGCAGAGTCGATCATTAAGTGACCCTTAATTCATCATGATCCGGAATCAACTCATAACCACCTTCCGAGGGCAGAATCTGAGCCGCGACAATGATCGCGCCAGCACAGAAAAGACTGATGCACCAGCTGACAGTGCAAAATATCCAAGATTGATCGAGCTGCCACCCAACAAAGAACCTGTCTTCATTATCGAACAGGTATGCCTAGAAGCCGAATCTGTCAGACTATCATCCTTGCTCGAATATGTAGCTGTAGCTGTAGCTGGGGAGAAACCTACCACTATCGACATACTCGCGGCTTGAATCAGGGCAGACATAACTATCAGAATGCTGAGGATCCTCCAACCGTTCTCGCGAAGTCGCTTTCCGCCACCGAGGATGATCATGTAGGTAACGATACTCATTCCCTCCAGCACAACGGCGAAAGACATGAGGAATCCGACAGAGCGCCACATGGAGCAGAAATATCTGTCATCACCATTGCAGTCTTCGCGTTGCGGGAAGCTCTCGCAGGTATCGGTGAGGGAGGAGCAGCGGCGGTGGAGGCCGTAGGAGTAGTGGTGGGCCGACTGGAAAAGGCAAAGAATGTTAGCCCCCTTCTCGATCGCGTGGATGAGAAATCATCACTCGCCTTTTCGCTCTGGTAGCTGACCCATCTCGGGATGACAATCGAGGAGATTGTGAGGGCGAACGCTGTATAGATGGTACTTGTCAGAGGCTCCGCCGGTTCCCTTCTTGGCGCATGCGGCAGCTTCGGGGTGGACTCTTCGTTCTGGAACTTACAGGCTAGAAAAATAACTAAAGTCCCTGAGTAGACGATTGTCTTGGTAAAAAATCCCGTGTAGTTCCGGTCGGTGCCCCGGGGCACCAGGTGGAAGTCCATAGTGGAGGAGGTTTAGGAAGAGACGAGCGATGGCGTAGGTGGTCCTGGATGAGGTTTGGCCCGTGTCACGGGCGGGCGTATCAGTCTGGCTAGGACAGGGGAGAGAATGTGAATTCTGGAAGTTCGACAAGAGATACAAGATACAAGAGCTCTCGATGTGTTGAGGTTGTGAGCGTATCCTAGGACCCTCGTGTCCTTCCCCGGGAGTATATGAAGAGTCAAGGTCAAGTGGATGTGTGGAGGTGTGTGGAGGTAGTCGACGCTCCCGGCGCGACCCACTTCTCTCAACCCTCCAAAACAAGGCAGCGGTCCATGCACCTGCAGACTACAGACGATCTCTACTCTTTTCTAAGACTCTGAAGGTCAGCAGGACTGGCGGAAGGGCCTTGCTGAGTCTGCGGGGGATTAATCTAGCTACAGGTTGACTTTGAAACCGTATTAAAGGTATATGTACCCAGACGTCCAAAACAGCGCGATAACTGACAAGCTTCATACTACATGATACTATGCGTATTATCGTACACTTCCCGTAAATTGTCCATAGTAGTCTGGCTGCAGCTAACTTTAGACAGATGATCGAGCTAAACTCCACCTTTCTCAAGCTTCTCTGGCCCTACCTGGATCTTTACGGGGAAAAGATGAGTAACAGTCACCTGGGGCAGGACCATGAAGCCTAGATGGAAGCCAGTAAATAGGATTCAATGTGCCCCGAGGTGCCACAAACTAGTTCTACCGTCAGGCGCAAACACGTCGCACATTCATTGCAAAGAGCACCCCCTAGCAGAAGCAACAGAGGGTCTCGTGGAACAGCCGTCATCATTAGAACTAAAACCAGCAAAAGAAAAATAATATACAAGAGGGGACGCATGTCCGACAGCATCAAAAGAAAAAGGGGTGGGAAACAATTGAAATAAGAGCAAAAATCCTCTAATATCATAAGTCAACCCGGATGGTGGGACACATTTGGATCCCGAGGTAACATTAGAAGTGCCACCTTCAAAACGACAAACGCCAGCCAGGTTCATGCCAGAACAAACGTTGCGCCGGAGACTTTCATTGCACTTCAGCTTCATTCCTCGCGCTTCTGCTGCAGCATCGCACGGAAGTCGTCATTGCTCTTTTTGGATTTACCATCGCCCTTGTCGTCGGGCGTGGTATCCATCTTGTCATTACTTGGGCCAGGCGCGGCCGTGCTGCGCTTCAGTCCCAATCCGCCACGCCGGCCGCCACGACCACCCGGTTGTTGGGGGCGCTTGATGGGACCGGTGGGTGGGAGTGTGGCCATCGGCTTCTCGGGCTTGGTAGATGTGATCCGATCAGTCTTTTTTTCGGCTTTCAGTGTCATCATCTCCGCCACGCTGCCAATGCGAAGCGCCCGACCCGGGATAATTTCCTTCCCTTCCAGGGCCAACGTAGCCTTTCCGGCATCCTGCACGTCGGCATATTCGACGATAGCACCTTGGTGATCCGGTTTCAATGAGACCTTAATCAACTGGCCGAAAGGTTCCACCAGGGCCCGAATGCGTGCGACATTGACCGTATCAGGGATGTTCATTAGACCAAGCGTGCGCTCGTGACGCTCACCAACGGTTTTCACAGCATCCGAGCCGTCGCCATTGGCATCCACAGACGGCGACCTCGACGAGGCAACGTGCGAGATAACGGCGTTGGCCGTGCGCCTGGCACCAGCGGGAACACTCTTCTGTACCAGCAAGTGGCGTGAGCCGAACAGCTCATCGTTCATCGAGAGGGCAGCTTCGGCTTCCTCTTTGGTGGAGAAAACCACGAAGCAAAATCCTTTAGAACGGCCATCGGCACCCCGTGGCATGTGCACATTTTCGACCCTGCCGAATCTTAAAAAGAGCTCTTCGACGTCGTTTTCGCTGTGTTTGAAATCGAGGTTTTTGCAGTAGATCTCCCGGCCTTCTTTCATAGGACCGGTGCGAGATTGCTTTTGCGTAGGATCCGAAATCTTCGCCACAAGGGTATACTCCTTTTCAAGAACGGTGTTGTCAAGCTCGGTGGCTTGGAGGGCGGCCGAGGGCGAGGAAAATTGAACATAGCAGAATCGTCGACTGGTCTGGAACTTGAGCGAAGGGAAACGCACATCGACAATGTCGCCATACTTGTCGAATAGTTGGCGGATATAAATTTCATCGGCTGTCGGGGGGAAGTTGGTAACCCACAGGGTCGAGCTTGTTCCGAGCTGCACTTGGATGGTGTTTTCATCGAAGAGCTTTTGGTCACGGGCAAGAGCTCCCAAGGCGTCTTCTTTGGTCTCAAACTCAAGGTGCGCAATTTGGGAACTGTCATCATCCCCAGGGAGCATCTTCACGCTGTTGATGGTCCCGTAGTGCCTGAAGAACTGGCGAACCTGGAGCTCAGTCGCGTCTCGCGGCAGATTTTTGGCCACCACTGTTGCATTTTCGCGATCACGGCTGAGAGCAGCGGCGGTAGTGGCTGTCTCCTCTTCTGGGGCTGTTTCGTCGCCACGCACTTTCTTACTCGTTGGTTCGCCGTTAGCATCGATCTCATCCTCGTCCCGTTTTCTCTTTTCCGACGAAGAAGCCTCAATATCGACGGCCGCCTCCCATTGTTGCTGCAGTTGCAGCTGTTGAGCTGCCGCGGCTTCGCGGCTCTCTCTTTCTCTCCGGGAGTTAACAGCCCTCATAGCTTTGCGAGTACCAATCACAGCAAGCTGAAGTTCGTCGGAGTCTTCATAATCCTCACAATGAGCAATATAGGTCTGCACGATCTTCTCTGGCCAATCGAGGTCTTCCCGCTTAATGGCCTGTTTCAGTACAGCGGTCGCATAGCTAGGGTTGGGAGTCCGTCTCGCTGCATCGACAGTAGCTTCTCCTTGCACGAATTTGCTCCAGGAAATGAGCTCCCAGCCATAGTATGTAAGCCAGAATTCGTAGCTGTTGCCGCGGCGGGGAATGAGGCCCTTAAACGCCTCTCTTGCACTATCCCAACTACCACTTTCGCTGAGATACCGAATATAGATGCGGTCCAAGCGGAAAAGAGGATCGCCCTGGTATGACTGTCCGTACTTCTTCTCGCCCAGCTCTGATACGGCCTCGATCGCAGATCGAATGCCAACTTCCGCAACATCCAGGTCCTCATCGGTCGAGTCCGGGAGGAAGGCACGTCGGCGAAGGTAACTGCACCAAGTAGTATGAACCTTCAACACCTCCTCCATTCCACCAGCATCGAGTAGACCAGTGCTAGTTGCCTTGTGCTTGATATTTGAAATGGTGTTGAATGACTGGCCTTCTCGCTCCGAGCTCAAAAGATATTGAGACCAGAGGTTACCGGACCAGGGACAATGACGTGTTCCACGATCGAGGGTTGCGATTGTTGTAGTAGACTCATGGCCATGCATAGCTTCACCAATAAGGAACATCACATAGTCCTCCCAAAGAGAAACATCCGTGGGGAAGCGCAGAACTGCTCGCTGGTAGATAGCATTGACAAGTTCGAACTTAAACGCATGGAAGCCGTTTCGCCGTCCCCGCTTTCGGGCGACTTCTGTATCGATGTATTCCGAGTACGCTGTCCATTCAAGGTTCTTGTCGCCAGACTCCTCGGCCTTGCTCAGTTGGAGCTCAGATTCCTCTCGGGTTCCATAGAATCCCTTAGCTTCTGAGGCTTTGGCAACAGTCTCAGACATGATTTCCTCGTAGTTGTTGGAACCATAGTGCTTAGAGATGAAACCGGAGAATTTCTGGAATGACTGATCCCATGTAGCATGAGGGGTCTGCAGCCGAGTATCCCAAAACCCTCTAACATACTTGATTTTCTCGATTCTTTCCTGGGAATTGGGGGAGGCCCGGTCAATGTCCTGGTCGAGGAGATCTAAGAATCGGTCCCAGACAAGGTAGCTATTGTTGATCACCCACTGTGTGGCTTCTGCAGCTCGTTGCCACACATCCAAGACCGACTGCCAGCTAAACACTTCGCGACCTATCATTCGATCTTCCTCGGTCCACTGCCCAGCCCCGTGTTCACAGGCTGCCGTGTACAGATAAAGTACCCATTCGCCATAGATATGCCAAAGTTTAGTGCTCCCAAACTCTTCTTCAACTGACCGTTGACAGAGCTCCATCACAGCAATACGCTCGGTTACTGAATGGGCCAGCATGCTCTCATCTTGGATCCACTCGGCCCAAAGATCTTCACCCATCGCGAAAAGCTTGTCCATTTCCTCACGGGCTGTTCTGAGGTCCTTGAGAAGGTCGTAACGGCGAGGGTCGCCATGGATATCTGGTTGGTTGGGAGGATAAACGTGGTTCACGAAGCCTGTATGCAGGATGCCGATGAATCTGACGTGCGCATCATAGGTGTGCGGGTTTTCCTGGATTTGATTGAATACTTCTGTAGCCAGACGCTGAGCATCTGGATCCAAGGATGTCTGCCCGTAATTCCTGCGCGCGGTTTCTCGGGGGCCTTCCGACATAGCGATATCGAACGAGGTGCGCGGGGTGGGAGTGTTGTGGTTGATCGTGTTCACATGAGGGTGGATGGTGGACGGGGACAGCTGACTCTCGTACGACTCAGTGCTCCGTAGCATGCTCGGGGCGTTTTGCCGTTGCGGCTGGTGATGCTGCATTGCAGCCAGGTCGGCCAGTGTATCCATTCCAGGTGTAGATGCTTGTCTTGACTGCGACAAATCGGTAGTTGCAGAGGAGACACCATTACCTGCCACGCTGGGGCCTCCTGCCGGCGGGGATGATTCGGGAATGCCAGTTGGGACATAGACTTGCTGTGCCAGAGGCGAGGAGGTCTTGCCTTTGCGAGCGGGTCCCGACCGAGCTCTTTGAATCGCTTTATGGGGAGAAGGCCCTGCAGCTGGGGTCGATGCGTTGTTCGACGTAGGACCAGGCACGGGAGTGGAATTTCCAGATTTAGGATTCGAGTCCGGAGAAAGCAGTGAATTTATGTCCATCTTGCAGCATTCAAGATCGCGACTGACTCTGGACAAAAAGGAAGGGCAGAGTGACAGAACGCAGGGAATATGTCAAAGACCAGATGTCACGGATAGTGCTCAAACAGCAGAGATCCAGTTTAGACGACAGCCAGTATTTGCCTCAACGTGACGTCCATTCCTCCATCGGCCAACACAAGCTTGTGATCTGATCCTGTCTCGTCGTACCGGTTTGCGGGTTGCTCAAAGGATTCGCGCGACGCTAGTCGCGCTGATGGGATTGAGTTTTCGGTCGCAGGACGTAGTAGGTGATGAAGACTGCAGCTTGAAGCGGCGAAAAGGAACGTGTGTGAGAGAAATGATCAAGGAGCGGGAGAAGGCCGAACGGAAGCTCTGGCCGATCCAGATAGGAATGCGAAACCAGAAACGAAGTGCCTGCCGAACAAGAGGAGAAGGATAGAAGCCACAGGCGGAGTGGCCTGGGAAGCTGGGGGGATGGAGGGAAGGGAATGCCGATGGAGGACAGAAGGAGAGCACTGCACTGAAGGCCCTGAAAGAGGAGGACTAGTGGATCTTCAGTGTGGAGATGACGGTGAGGGAGCGAGGGAGTGCGAGAAGAAGTGACGAGGGGAATGTGAAGCATCCAGCGGTCCAAGTGCCCCCGAAAGGGCCTACGAGCTCATTTCCTCTACAGATCCTCTGCGGTTCGCGGGATGCGCGCCTGTTCCTAAGCTTGCTTGTTGCTCTTTTACAATCTGATCGATCACGTCGCGCCTGCACCTCGTTTCGGCCTCAGGCACACTCAGTCGGGCTACGGCGGACCGCAGGCGCCGCACGCGCAGGCCAAGTTTGACCTTTTTTCCAACCGCCTTCTACATACAAGAAAGTCAACACTCCATTCGCCATGGCCACAATGGGCGCTGTCTATCCAACTGGGCAGCTATTCCGGGCCAGTGAGTTTCCCGTTACCATTGACTATGATATCTAATACATTCGCCCGTACTGACCCTTCAAATCAGCCGCCCGGAATCGTATCTCATGCGTCCCCCGACGAACATTGGCCTCGACAGCTGTCTGCCGTGCCAACGCCGACGGTGGCAACGCCAACAAACCCCCTGGTGAGAAGAAGTCCTCTTTTTTCTCATCGGTGAAGAATTGGGCCCTTGGCAACAAGCCCAAGGCCACTCGCACCCCGACGGCCCCCAAGCGCGAGGAAGGTGGATTGGGCGATAACTCGATTTTCGCCGACGAACTGAGCGCAGCAAAGGGTCCCTCGCCGAGCAAGAGAAAGGAACAGATTCAACAACAAGATGCCGAACAGGTCGACGTGCCTCTGGAGCAGCGGGACAAGAAGCACATGCAGATGGCTCTGAACCCCAACCCCAGAGCTCAAATGCGATGGGAGAAGAAGATGATCAACAGGGAAATCAAAAAGGGAGGCCGAATCTCCAAGCAGGTTCAGATCCAACGGACGGAACGTGAATCTTCCTCGAAATCCCACTGGTTCAAGACCTCGGTCAAGAAGCTAGGCCCCCTGGCCCGACAAATCGCCGGCAAGAACATCGACGAGGCTATCCTGCAGATGCGTTTCAGCAAGAAAAAGGCCGCTCAGGATGTCCGTGGCCATCTGGAGCACGCGAAGAACGTCGCCATTGTCCGTGCCGGCATGGGCCTGCCGGCCACCGAGTCCGATCGACCCAAGCCCACCACCGTCATCCTGAAGTCCGGCGAACGCAAGCAGATCACCGACCCTACAAGTATCTATATTCAACAAGCGTGGGTTAACCGTGGTCCTTATGGATTTGGTTTGGACCACCGTGCCCGTGGCCAGATCAACCAACTCAAGCCTCCAGCCACTGGCCTCACGGTTGTGTTGAAGGAAGAGAAGACCCGTATCCGTGAATGGCAGGATCGTGAAGCTGATGCGCTGCGGAAGCGGAAAGCACAGCTCTGGACTCAACTCCCGGATCGCAAGATTTCTGCTCAGAACCAATATTACAGCTGGTAATTGTACGAGCATCGATTCCCCTTTGGCGTTGTGTTATGTTGCTTGTATTATTTACATCCATATGCCACACTATATTCTGTGGCTGTACCCGTTTAGTCTCTTTCTGTTTCTGTTGCCATTGGCCAGGTTGTGAAGAGGATTTTGCATTTGCAGTAGAGAAAGCCGGGCTTGGCCTTTGACCGCCCATGTACAATATGATCAATACCATTCTATGGAAATCTTCATCAGACTTGTTTTATCTACATGTGTCCACGATACCGTAATGCGACGTTGAGGTCCCGCTCTAAGAGCGATTCCCCTCCGCCTTAACAATAACCGGGATGACGCCCCCCGTCTGCAAAGGGAACTTGCGGTGGCCCACCACTTCCAGAATACTCGTGATGGCCCCGGAATGCGCTGTCAGAGAGAGATAGACACTATCATCGGTCGCGAAAATATCATTTAACAATTCTCCGAGCCGCTTCTTGCGGTCTTCGTCGGACTCGCGCGTCTTTGCATCCCACAAGAGATCCTCTTCTGTGAAATCCGCTTCAAACTGATACTGAGGATACTCCGTCGCAATGGTAGAAGCCGGCGAACGGCGGTCACAAGTGTGTTCGCCCATCGTCTCCCGTAGAAGCTATATATACTTCATGTCAGAGCTCCCTTTTACCTCTACTCGGTGAGACACCTAGAGCAGATAAGTATTGACAGTTCGACTTACTTCCTTTATTACCGGCCTAAAGGGCTTAGTGAGAGGCATATTAAGCCCCTCAAAGGTAACCTGCGCAGTTGCGCAGCATCTAATCAACGGACTCACGTAGTATGACTCCGGGGTCGGAATTTTGTGCTCGACCTGCTCTTCCCAGGCTCCGCGTGCGGTTTTGGCTTGGGAAATGCCTACATCTGTCAAGCGAGCGTCGGCCCAGGAACCGTATTCGTCGCCGTCGAGAAGAGACCAGTACTCCTGTGAATGAAATAAGTTCATTCGTTCATGAATATAATAGACATTCTGTATAAAGTACATACATCCCATGCTTTGGTGCCATATCGTCTTTCGGCAACATTGTGGACGCCTTCGCCGTGTCGGCCGAGGAAGAGGACTTTATATCTCGTGTTTGGCTCAGCTTGTCTATTAAGGTGCTGAATATCCTTGCTGAATCTGCTCCATTGGGTCTCTTTCTCGGACTTCTCGGATTGAGAGCCATCCGCGCGGTTAATGAGGCCGAAATTCGATTTTACCTGGGACGAGGACGAGATGAATACTTTTGCAGACCCCCTTGGTAGTGGACTTGGACTTACATAGTCGAAGGTATCCGGATCGGTAGATGGGTCATCCTGAAGGAAGTACCCGCGTACCGTGGTGAATTTGAACGATGTTGCTTTTCGCATGGTGGTGCTCAAGTTCGAGTAGCTGGTTGATGTGCAGGAGTTGCTTTCAAGTTGGCGTCGAACTCAGTTTAGCGGGGTGTGGAGCGCCGGCAGGAAATTGGACATGCTCGATTTCCTAGGTTGGCGGGGCATCTAGAATTTACCATTTTCCATAGACTGTACAACGTCAAGCTAATTTCTAACAGGAATATCGCTTCAGGATTATCGGATCATAACAGCTTTTGTTTATTGTATCCGTCTAGATAACTTAAAATATATCGCGTTCATCGTTAAGTCTTCCTGGTATCTGTAAACATCTATAGACTACAACCTTCAACTCCGATCGAAAATCTTGCTGGGGCTTAAGAGACTCCCGCTACAATCCGAAATAGTGGGCCCATCAAGGATGATGGAAAGACATGCGGCTGATGGTCATGTTCCAATCTGAGGGTGTGCTCTGGCACATAGATTATGCAGATCACTTGGTCTGCATACTGTACAGCTGAAGACCTTTCTTCGCCGACATCATGTGCTGGCCACAAAATGAGAGACAGTTGAAGATCAAATCTTCAGACCGAGAGGCAAAAGACATGGTCATCGACGAATGCCAAGTTCCAGAAAGCGCAGAAACGGCGCTTGAAAATAGTCCGCCAATATGGCTGACAATCGAGCGAGCAATCCGTCCATCTGTTCCAGACGCTTGAGCGGATCCGGATGCAGATAGTAGAGAGCGCGTGGAGCGTTGGGACATTGTTGATCCATGATTCGGCCCTGTGGGGATAATCTCCCCTGGCTGCGTGATTCTTTGACGAACCGGCTTCTGGTTGAAGCCTGGTGCGGCCAAAGATTCGGTATTGCGGAGTTTTCTGGACACCTGTGTTTGGTTGGGGTCGGGGCCTCTCGGCAACGAGCTCTCCAGAGGGCGTGAAGACATTCTTGTCTTTGGGCGCCGAACTTGCAGGATTGGGTTGTACGAGATGCCAGTATCCGAGCTTGTCGTTGGCAAGACATTTCTGTTGCTGCAATCCTTGCTGTTGGAAAGCGTGGGCGCAAATCCGACAGTGCGCCAACGCAAGCTTGCGCTGACGAACTCGCGGCTCGCTTTGACCGATTGAAGATCGTTCGGTGGTCGACATGTCTGGCCGTGGCTTGGTGCACATCTGGTAGCCTTGCCAGTATCCTTGGTCACCGGTAGTAAACCAGGGGAATCGTGCTCTGACCAATGACTTGAGCCGTAGCTCGGTACACTGCCGCTTTGTTTGTCGGTATCCTTGACCGTAGGCGAAACAGCAGACCTGCTGTATTGCCGATCGTGGCCTGGGACGTCGCTTTGCTTTGTTGTCCTGACAGTGGGTAGCACAGCGCAGAGTCCCAGCGATGGGTCGTGTTCTGGGGAACTGCTGGTGGATCTCTTGATCATCTTGGCTGGGAGACGTGGAACCAGCGAAGGATCGTGTCCCGGGACACCAGTTGGGCGCACATCCGGGAGTACCGGTACATGGAGAAGTGACTGGCGAGGCCGTTCTTTCAGCATGGCAGTCAACGGAACGTCGCTGACACCGGCACGAGCGGCAGCCTTTTCCAGGCAATTGCACTAGTATGGTATTAGCATTTTCATATTCGAGTCGAAAAGGGAAAAGGTAAGGGAGCATCAATACTCACCCGCTTGTGCTGCTTCTTGTGCTTTTCGCAGGCACCATACTTCCGAGCCTTGATGTAGTTCTCTTTCTGCGCCTGAGAGCGGGGCTTCTGCTTCTTTGGCAGGTTGGTGGTCGCATTCATGTTCAGATCAAGAACCATCTCAAGGCCTCCGCTGCCAGCGGTGGATGCCGGGCCCGGGGCAGGAGTGTCCTCGGGGCTGCCAAAGCTCGCAGGCTGAGGGGAAATGCTCTCGCGCATGTACTCCGACCAGCTGGGGGATGAGAAGCTGGTGTTCGAATCCGAAGACATGTCCAGGTCGCGGGCGGTGGCATCGCACAATCGCTGGAGGTGCAGCGCAATGGCGGCTTCGCGGCGCTTCTCCTTGATAGAAGTGGTTCGAGGGTCGGCGGCGGCCTGCGTCTCGACTATCTGGCGGAAGGAGAAAGCATTGTCGTATGGCTGATAAGTGTCGAACATCCCGTCATTGAAGATGGGAGTATCCGCCGTCATCCCCAAGTCGGGAGACGTCTCAGCCAGGAATTGTTCCTCGGGGGTTCCATAGTTGATCATGTCGGGGAAGGCGGATTGAGAAAAGGCCGACAGGTCATTTCCGAGCGTTTCAGCGTCGTAGGAAAGACTCATGTCGGGCGAGACGGTGGTAGAGGCGGAATAGTCATCGCCATAAGCCACCGGGAGGTCAAGGAACTGTTCAAAGTCCACCCAGTCGTCAGACCGGGACTGCTCATCTATAGAGAAGAACTGGTCTCCAAGAGACGCCATGATGTCGGAATTGGGTGGGGTATCGTGAATTGGGGTTGGTGGGTTATACAGGAATGGACACTGTATCCGTGGGGAAATGAAAGAAAGACTAGGCGGCCCCGGGGCTCAAGGCCGTGAATCCTATTGTCAAGTCGAAAGCCGAAGGAACTCCGAAGGAAAAGAAAGAAAACCTGAGGCCGGCTGTGCTGGACATTGTATAGGCATCAGGCCCGAGGGGGGCGCTTTCCCTCTTCGGGGTCCCCGACCTACGCTAAACCCGAATTGGAGCCCGACGCGGCCCTGTGCGCCGCTCATTTCGTCCCTTTGACTCATCGTGGGGGCTTAGACTCTGCCGTTTCCAGTGATTGGCTCCAATCTTTGCAATTATGCTACCTGGTCTTGCATATGACGATCTCTCGATCTTTTCATTTCTTTTTTTTTGAACAATTTGCAGGTTGATCTACTCCACCCTACTATCCATTGGATGTGTACGATCCTAAGGGTCCCTGTCCTATGGCCTCATTCCAGCAACGGCCTAGCGTATATGAGGTGCACAACCTCCTACCAGCCTGGATAAAGTTATCGGCGGTTCGAGAGGATTGTTCAGCTAGCAGACTAGAGGATCATCCCGCATGCCTTGCACTATCCACATGTGGAGATGCTAACGTTTTAATATGCCCGCAGCGCATTCATAGGATATAAGTATCATAAATTTGTAGATTTGTCTCACCTGCTTCTGCAAGAAGCAACCATTCTCAAGCATACTATATAAACATATTCTGCTGTCGTAACTCCAAGCTGACGCTATGTATTTAGACACGATATCTACAAGGGTACTTGGTCTAGGGTTCTCGACTGAGGACACGGAATAAACAGCTACTAGGAAGTCTCAATAAGGTGTGGCGTGAGTCTAATGGCCCTGCTGTGGGTGCTCGTAAATTGCTTGATACTTTAATTAGAAAGCTTGTGGTATGTCAAATGCTCCAAATATTGGAAATCTCTCATGCTTGATTCTCTGGTATATTCGATCAACGCTATCATAGTGCCTCTGAATGTTTGTTCGCGATGAGGTTGCAAGACGACTATGTTAAAAGTTTCTTACTCCTATGTGGGGCAGTATGAGGCTCTTATTTTGTTGACAGGAGGTGGCATTGTGAAATAGACCTAGGCCGACTTGTTCAGGTTGTCCATATTGAGTTCCTGGCCCAATGGATTGGATCACCTGCGAGATATATATACTAACGTTAGTCAAGGACCCACCTGGGCACTATCATGGCTAGCGTCGATCAGTAAAATTCGATGCTCAGTATCGGGAATTAGAAAGCCCAGAGGCAGTCTACAAATTTCCGACCAGTGCCTGCTACCAGTAGTACCGCTAATTCCTCGTGGAGAACGATGCTTTCAAGTGGAAGTTGGAGAAGGGACCGATCTAGCGCGTCTCGGCATGCAGACAGAAACTTAAATCCCTTCGGCCTCCAATGCAAGTCGAATGAGCACCTCACAGCATTGGATCTAGCCGAGTCTCATAGATATTGATGAGTAGTAGATAGTCGGGTTGCTTGAGGTAACAGCAGAAAAGGAGAAGACAAAGGCTTGCTGCCAAGCATGGATGGCTATTCCGTCGGTGAGATTCGGGTCATCCGCGCAGACGAACACTGGGCAGAGAAGTGAGTAAACTTTCCCTGCGATCCGAACAGAACAGTCACGTCTCTTGGTGGTATTATTGACCTATCCAGCATTTGTATGGAACCTCGGCAAAGCCCAGGAAACACCGACACCTAGTTTCTCAGGCCAAAAACGGAGATCCCCCAGACGCGTCGGGGTAAACAAAACGGACCCGCCCGGCTGGGAGCTTGGGCCACACAAACCATGTCCAAGGTGCGACCGGGCAGAATCCATTACCCTTTCAAACATTGCGTAGGGGTGATGACAGGGTGGGAAGTGGGATTACTAAACTAGAATGCAGGACCGATTCAGGGAAACATTTTGATTTGATTAGACTAGAGTACGGCAAGCCGGCCTCGCATCGGGATTCCTGCAAGTTACGACATCGGCCACCTGCTTCAACTCCGCTCGCCAACACAAATTAGAAAATTTGAAATGGCAAGGCGACGCCCGATAATTCGGAAGACATTTCCCATTAAACAATGCCTCCCCATCCTTCCCAGGGGGGGGCGTTCATGAAAAGCAAAAAGAAACCACCGTAGAACCGTTCCGTGAAGCCCTAAGTGATGCAGAAACGACGAGAACCAGAGATCAGCGAAAAAGAGGTAAAGACACAAACGCCGTGAACCGCGCAATTGTATATTGCGGCTGGACGCTTAAGAGGACTCATCCTCGTCCTCCTCAGCCTGCTGCTGTAAAAGAGTTAGCATGGGGAGAGATTCGTTGCGCTGAGTCGGTGGGAAACTTACAGCCTGGTACTTGGCCTTCTCTTCCTCGTAGCGCTTCTTGTCAGCGGCAGCCTTATCATCGTAGGGCTTGCGGTCGGCCTCGGAGAGAGCCTTCCACTTGTCGCCGAGGCTCTTGCCGACCTGGCCTGTATCATGTGTTAGGACAAAGCTCATATGGTGAGACAGCAGCGAGCTTACCGAAGGAGATGCCGGGGTTCTCCTCGCGGACCTTGTCACGGTTGTCGTTGGCGAAGAACATGTAGGCGGAAAGACCACGCTTGGGCGCGTTGGGGTCTGTTGGTCGTTAGCATTGGGACAAACACCATCGACGCGTCAATTGCGCCCGGAGAGATGAAGAAAAGCTTACCCTTCTTGCGGCGCTGGACGCGGTCCTTGCCGCCCTTGCGAGTAGTCTTCTCCTTAGGCATATTATCTGGGGGAAAAATCAATTAGCGTTGCGATACAGACAAAGGCTAGACGAGAAGCAGTCAAGGATTGTGCTGAGAATCTCCCACCGCACAAGCAAGCTCGCTTTCCTAAAAGAGTCGACAGGTTGCAGTTCAGATCAAAGCGACGCGACTCTGCAGCATCAGGTAAACGCGGGATAGAGCGTGATTGAGCGCAGAGTGCAGCTTGACTAGGCGCGAGGTGGGCGCGCCTCAGCAGCAAACGCGATGATGGCGAATGGAAAACAAAATGGCGAAACGGGCAACTGGGGGAAATTGAACTCACTGGAAGATTGGGGTTATTAGGATAACGTGAAGTGATAGACTGTTGATATAAGAAAGCTTGGTTAGTGGCTGATGGTTGATGGAAATGGTAGGATGAAAGCGCGACTGCGAGACTTGCGGGCGCGACGATGAAAAGAGAACTGGAAATGACTTTGGGAAAAGAAATCCCAAAGGTTACAAGAACGCAGAAAAAAAGAGTGGTGGATGGTGTTGGTGAAAAAATTGGGTGCGGGATATATAGAGTCGGGATATGCAGTACCTAGAATTTGTATGGGGGGCTCTGGCTCTGGTGGGAGTGAGGGAGAGAGTGAGAGAGTGAGAGGAAGGGGAGGGCAGTAGTACTAGGGAAACGGCAGAGAGGGGACTGGCAAAATGGGTGTGCCAGCAAGGGCGGGCGGGCGGTGACTGACCTGGTCAGGGAATGTATGTACGTATGTACCTGTACCGCTTAGTGAGGGTAAATTTAATACAGCCGTCACTATATCCCGTGTGTATTATTTGCATGTACTGTACAGAGAAGTATGAAGCTGCTGCTACTGCTGCTGCTGCTGCTGCTGCTGCTCTGCAACAATCTACACTTTGCACTTTGCACTCTGCACCCCTGCCCCAGCGAATCCCTTGGCTGAAAATGCCTGCCAAAGGTTGTGTGTCGTGCGGGCATCAAGCGGGGTACTGACTCTCGCACAATGGTACCTTGGCCTTGATAACTCCGAGACGATACCGCCGTACGGAGCTTGGAGAGCCTACCCTGCTTCCCCCCATGCATTGGTATACACTGTCGGTGCCAGTCGTGCAGAGCAGACGCGCCTCCACGACTAGCTTCGAAGCAGAACGGAAGTACCGGCCACCTTCCCAGCAAACCTGTATTACAGTAATAATGGTGTGCGCGCCTCCCAGTTCCCCACCGATCTTCTCCAGCAGTAAAAAAGGGTTGTTCTGTGGACTGCGTTCTCGCCTGTCTGCTCCCGAGTTGCAGTATCAACGAAGATGTATGTATGGAGTAAGTAATTTATAGCCGGAGCGATACGATGAAGAACGAGACGCGGGCCCGAAGGAGCTTACGATGGCGGGAGCGGTATTAGGATGGGTTAGACAGGAATCCAGCTCCATCACTGGCTCAATGGCAATCACAAGCCGTGGGAAAAGGAAAAAGAACGGCTGATACGCGTCGAGTCTGTTTCCTCGGTATTGGTGGCAGGTACAGAGTACCCAGTGTCATGTTCTGCACGCTGTTAGGGGATTCGGCAGTGCAAAGCTGCAAAGTGCGAAAGTGCTGGAGCAGCTTCGAGTTCGCGCATTCCATTCCCGGTACGGATACATACTGTATTGTGTACGTTGCAGCCAGTACCTACAGTATGTGCAAAGAGTACAACTGAGTACTGAGTACCAATACCGGTACCTCTGTATCGCATACCACCCTAGCCTGGGCATCATCGACTGGTTGCGTTTGTGTAATTCTTTGCTGCTCCCACTGCGACGCCCTGTTGCTCCGGAGTACCGTCGTGGTCTTGCCAATCACGGTTTCTAAAGCCACGGGTGAACTGGTCATATTCACTTTGATATTACCACTACCCTTGCGCTCTCTCCCCTCCCCGGTCTTCCGTCATTGCGGGTGCGGTGATGTAGGCGTGGGTCAAGCTCTTACACGGCCACAATCAAGTGACCCGAATCCTATTAATATCTTGCTTGGGTAACGCCTTCGCTCGGAAGCTTCAGAAAGGTGAAGAAGTCGACGGAAATTCACATTATCTGTAGGGTTTGGCGCCGGAACTCCAGCCTATTGGGGTATGCATCTTGATCCACTCGTAATCAAAAGTCACGTTCGCTCGTCAACATATCAATCGTCATTCTCATCCACAACCAAAGCTTGAAGCTGGTCGTCATCGGCCCAGTTTAGGCCACTGCCGACGACCATCGCGCTGGCGATATTCTTCATGGTATCCCATTTGGCTTTGCTGGATTTGAAGTCGGTCTCCAGCTGGTCCAACTGCGACAGGAGTTTCGCGTCTTTTAGCTTCTCTCTCCATGTTTCATCTTGCTTGGTGAGCTCGAGGAGCTGTCGGACCAATTCTTGATTCTCCTGGTTGATTTTTAGATTCTCAACCTCCGAGTCGGCAAGCTGTTTCAGCACCTGGTCGTGTGCCGAGGCTAGATTTTCGTGTGCCAACGCGAGCACGTCGCGCCGGTTCACAAGGCGGAGAAGCGCCCTATGCGATTTCCATAAGACGCGATCCAATACATCATATAGTCAAGAGGACATACCGTTCAGGTGGGATGGTGGCTTTCAGGTGAACTGCTTTCAGAATAGGATCGGTCATGAGGATCGTGTGAGCAGCTTTCCTCCTGACTGTGTAGGTGGCGCGCGCCTCTAGGTACTCGCGTTCCGCAATCGCGACCTGTTCTTCGATTTCATCGCTTGATAGTGGCTTTGTCTCAGTTCCAGACGCTGTAGAGTAATTAGTGTAAATAAAATAGAAACAAAACAGAGTCTCTGTCAAAGAAAGCGGAAATAAACCAAACCAAACAACGAGCTTTAGGATCTGGATCGTACCTGTTTCTAGCAACGCCTTTTCAAGCTGCTGTTCCTGGACCTGGTTGGCAAGCTGCAGGATCAGCGCCTCTTGATCAGACAAGGTCACGACATCGCGGGGGTCATCCGCCGCAAAGTTAAGGAGGGTCAGCTCGCCTGGCCGCAGGTGCGGCAACTGGCCATGTTTGGTCGCCATGGAGTAAATTCAAATGGCCCCGTGGGCGCGTGAATCTGGTGATATGCGCGGAGGCGGTGGGGGGAAAGGCAGCTGCTCACGGGGGAGTTGTGCAGCCTTCCTGCCTGGTTTATACCCATCCCCTCTCCCATCCTCTTGGACACGCGAGCTTCTCAAGCTCGAATGGCGAGGAGGGGGAATGTCGTTGCACATCTACATTGCTCACTCCGGTGAGCATCTTCTCGCTGATCCGGTTTCCTTTGCGTCGTATGTACTCTCCCTGAGTGTCGGTGTGGGGATGCCTTGCCCGTCTCTCCTCGCTGTATCTGACTGCACGCTGACACCACTCCTGTAAAGACCGGATGCGTTGAAATCATGGATCGTTCGAAATACGCCTATTCCGCCTGCGAGACAGATCTTGATGACCGCCCGGGGAAAGAATGTGAAGATCCAGACGCTTGCCACCGAGGTACGAAGTTGGCTGAGCTCCCTTCATCCCATCTGAAGTTCCACCGAGAAACTGATGGAGTGCTAATGCGAACATGGCAATGTACAGACGGAAATATTTGTTTATGACCGGCAATACGTGAGCGATCCTGGTGATGTCGAACTACCGGAGCTACCCCAGCCGGAACCCTTACAGTCAACCAACCCACCGGCATCTATTACAGACCAGAACGACCTTCAATCATGGCGAAATCTATTCATGAAAAGACGGACCTGGGCACTCGATCTCTCAACTCGATGTGGAACAGCCGACAAAACGGCTCGTGAGCACAATGAGCGGATTGAAGTTATCCACCGCGGGGTGGGTGTAGCTTTGGAGAACCTCAAATCCCATGTGGGAATTCTTGAACACCGTTTCCAGGAAGCACAGACGTGGGCGAATACCCTTCTGGAGGAACAACAGGCCGCTCTTGACGGCTGGCAGCGTGCTCTTTCAACTCTGGAGAGTGTCCCAGCGCGGAAGGACTTTCCCTTGCTTGGCCGCCCATCCACTCCAAAGAAAGAGAAGGACAAACCCACAGGAACTCTCCGCGACTTTGTCGATGTGCCTGAGGTCGAGCGAGCTGGGTCGGAAGCGGCTATCGCGTTGCCGCGCTTCTCTGGGCAGATCCAAGAGATTGAGAAGATGGTCACTGACATTGCCGCAGAGACACAGCGCTTGGTAGATGAACTGCTCCCAAGTCCAGATGAGGGAGAAGAAGGGTTACTGGAGGAGGTGGAAACGATTGCAAAGAAAATAGTCTCTGACTATGAACATGTCCTTGGTTTACCCAACAACCAGAAAATGCTGGCAAATATCTCCAGACTGGCTCTCAACCATACTCAAAATCTACTTCCCTCGCTCCTTGGGCTCAGTAAGGATATACAGCATTCCATGGAAGAGTCTTGGCGGCATTATGGAGCTGCAGAGAAGATGGCCCTCCAACAGATGCGTACAATCTCATCTATTGAGTCTCGCCTTGCGGATGCTCACTCTCGGCTTGTCAATCTCGACGTGGAAAGCAACTCATTTGACGTTATATACTCTGTTTTCCAGATGCCAATGGTCTATGGATCTATATTGATCGAGTCTATACGACGACGGGAATGGAGTGATAAGATTAAGTCTGACTCGCTTAGTTTGGCGGAAGAAATGGCTATCCTCAGGGATGAGGAACAGCGCCGTCGGAAGAAATGGGTCAAATCTATGGGTGATTTTATATCCTTTGGAGAGGCCACTCCCCCAGGTATTGAAGTCAACCTACAGGGTCAAGACGATGAATGGCCGGAAGTCAATCGGAAAGAAATCGAGCTCTACATCGACGAAATTAGGACCAAGCATGCCTTGTCAAAGATCGCAGATGATTTGTCTGTACAGTTCAAAGAGTTGGATGCACCAACACGTCAGCAACGACGCCGGGCCAAAGCATTCAAAAATGGAAGTGTTTTTGATCTTGGTAGAAGCTCGATATTGCTACGCGGTGATGACATGGTGCGAAGTCTGCAAGAGGAAAAGACAAAGCTCGAAGAAAGAGTTAAGGGATCCGACAGCCGCATCCGCAAACTCGAGGACCTCTTGCATCGCCAAAGCCATCTCAGTCGGCCATCAAGCGGCAACTTCGGCCCTGACTTTCCGAGCTCGCCCGCGTCACCGCACCCCGATGCCATGTCGCGCCGTTCCTCAGTCTCCTCGCGACGAGTGTCAATGACCCAATCACCAGAGGACAGGGCGCTTGTTCAACGCATTGTGTCACTCGAAGCTGAACTGGCTGCTGAAAGGGATACCGTTCAGAGGCTTCATAAGGAAGCACATTTTGAACGCCAGACCAATTCCGACAAATACCAAGAAGCGCAGTCCACGAAGCAGGATCTGATTGGCAACCTCGAAGCTAGGCAGCGTGAATTCGAAGATGAGCGAAGAGATTTAGAAGTTGAACTTAAGAAATATCGACACCGAAATGAGGAGATCGAAGAAGAGCTAGATAGGCTCATGGATGGCCGCGAGCACGAAAAGCAAGAATTGGACGAGCGTGTCCATCAACTAGAGGTCGATCTAGAGAGTGCACATGCCAACTCTGCGGAGGAAGCCCAGAAAGCTACCGAGCTTAATATGCGCATCCAAGCCCAGAAAAAGAGAGACGAAGAACTTCAAGCAAAAGTTGAAACCCTTGAGTTGCGTCAAAGCGAACAGGACCAAAGGGACCAGGAGAACTATAATGCCCTCCAGTCAGCTTTCATGCACTTGTCGCACGGGGGAGCCATCCCGCCTGAACTTCCTAGCATCATCAAAGCCATCGACATTCTCTCGGAAGGCCTCTCCATTCATGCTAGAAATGCCGAAGAGAGCGCGTCGAAAGCAATGGCAGAAGCCAAGTCTCTTGAGGAAAGAAACACGGAACTCGAATCTGATCTTGAGGCGGGAGCTAAGAGCCTCGAGGCGAAAGAGGCCGACATATCACGACTCACACGAGAGCTGTCAGAGACACAAAATAAGTTGGATGCTACCAAGTCTGAGTTGGAACATGAGCGCTCTGCACTGCATTCCTTGCAGGCTCACGTATCAGCTGGTGAAAGTGGCTCTGATGCCCTGCGAGAACGAATTGCAGAGGAAGAAACAAAGCACGCAAGTCTTTCTCAGAAACTCGCCGAAGCCGAGACCGAAGCCCAGAGCTTCAAGGAAAAACAATGCGAGTGGGAGAAAGAGCTCGAAGATGCTTCTCAGGCAGAAAAGCAGGCCGTGGCTCGGATTCATGCCCGAGGAGCAAGATCCCACGATATATCTAAGCAGCTTCACTCGCAAGTTGAAACTTTGGTGCGGATGCTCGAGCAGATGGGTTTCGCGCTTATTCAACAGGATGGTCATCTTACCGTCCAGCGAGCCTCTAAAGTCAACGCCTCATCCAGTCTCGGGGAGAGTCTTGCTCAATCTGGGATAGTCTCAGTGAAGCCCGACGCATCTTTGCTGACTTGGATGCAGGCAGAGACCCCCGAGGAAGAAGAAACTAAATTTGTCGCGTTTATGGAAAGTCTGTCGCGGTTCGATTTCTCGACGTTCGGAGAAGCGGTTGTTAAACGTGTCAAAGATCTTGAGAGTTATGCTCGGAAGTACCTGAAAGAATCCCGAACGTATCGTGACCGCTACCATCGGGTTCAAAGCGAGGCTCATGAGAAGATTGCTTACCGCTCCTTCAAGGAAGGAGATCTCGCTCTGTTCCTCCCCACTCGGAACCAAGCGATTCGTTCTTGGGCAGCCTTCAACATCAACGCGCCTCACAACTTCCTCCGCGAGCAAGATTCTCACAAACTGGACACGCGAGACTGGCTACTGGCTCGTATCACCAAGATTGAAGAGCGAGTGGTCGATTTGTCCAAATCATTGAACAGTGCCGCCGCAGACCGGAACTCGCTTGGAGGTGCTAGCGACGGCGCTTCTTTGGAAGATGACAACCCCTTCGAGCTTTCCGACGGTCTACGATGGTACCTCATCGATGCTGTTGAAGAAAAGCCCGGCGCGCCCGCTACACCGGGCATCTCGAAGAGCACCGTTGCCTCGGCGCATGTTGACGCTAAGGGAAGCATTCGTCTTCAGCGACCGCCTGAAGAAAGCACCGTCGCCCAGACTCTGTCTAAAAGCCTAGATAGCCGGCGTAATAGCTCCAACTCCAAACGGGGCACGCCTACACCCTCTCACAAAGCCAACGACTCAGCATCGGATATTGTTCGACCAGCCGACGCGGACACCGGCTCTCACCCTCGAGAGTCTGCTCCAATATTTGACGAGGTTCGCCGTGGCCTACTCCGGGACCCGTGAAAAGTAGGAAAATTTGATAGATTCCTTCTTGACCGGGTCGTCTTTGAAACTACGAATGCTAATTACCTTTGGATTCAGAACCTCGATCCCGCGTCAGCGTCAGCAGCGCAGTTACATATTGGCGATATTGCCACATCGCCAGCAGCATCCCCGCCTTCACGATCGACTTCTAGTCGGCGGCCGGGTAAGCCACGCCCTTGGGAGAAGTTGTGGTCAATGGACTATCGCCGAGAAGAAGGTGGTACGAGATAAAAGAGGGCTCCCCGTTTTTGTTGCTTTATTTTTTCTCTCTCTATCTTCTGATCTACCTCGTGCTAAAGTATTTTTGCCTTTTCCCTGCTCTCCAGAATTCGCCCGTGGGCGACTGGAGCTTGACACCTACCCTAGAAGGGATTTGCATATTACGAGATACCCACCACTGTCAATACAATACATTATTATTATTTCGAAAGATTCACTGTTTAAAATTGGATATGCAACGAGTGACCTGCAGTATAGAATCTGGGCTGTTAATAGTTAGTTGTATATTTCTAATCGCTCTCATGTCAGGTTAAACTTGAAGCCTGATTATATTGGATAGATCTCAGACTTCAGCAGGCTCAAACAAGCACTCCTTTCCAAACAAAGGTAAACAGTGATCGGTTACAGCCTTAGAACTGTATCGTATCCGACTCGGTCTGGGTGTCAGCTTCTGCGTGCAATTTCATGTTTCAAGGAAAACAGAAATCCCCCGAACCGACAAAAGAAACTAGTGATAAACTTGAGTAAAAGCGTTTTTGCATTGCGTCGTTACGCTGGATTCTCCTCGACTTTCGGCGTGGAAAATGAAGACGGTTACAGACACTTCTGCAGGATACAGTTCCGCCAATAGACCCACAGCAATCAAGCAATCTGCTGCCATTAGCTTGCTGTGAACCATTCCACTCGAAGTCATGAACAGGGACTCAAAAACAAGTAAGCAAGATTGTGACAGCCGACCGGAACCGTGACCGTGTATCGACGTAAGAAATGCGACGGTGATGACGTCGCCGATGCCAGGAATCAGGCAAAGCATGTCCAACAATTTACTATAAAGGTAGCCGGGAGGCAAAATCACCTGCGCGAACATTTCTAGTAAATTAAAGTGGAATTGAGATATCAATTTTATTGCAATATTTTACATTCAATAATTCACCATTATCCACACACTCGTCAACTGAACCATACCACGCGAGCATATCACACATCATGTCAGCTGCACGCCTGATTCCAGTTATCAAGTCTCGAGTGGCACCTTCTATCGCGCCTGCCATCACCACTATTCGGCCCATCTCGTCGACTGCTAGCTATCAGAAGGGACCCATCGATACTGCCAAAGATACCCTGAAGAAGGCTGACCGGGTCGTCTCTGACGTGACTCTGAAGGGTATTGACAAGGGAGGTATGTCTATCTTCGCATGGCAAGCATTGGAATATGTTGGATGCTGATACAGTTGAATCTTTGTTGCAGAACATGCCAAGGACAGTCTCAAGAGTGCCATGGACAGCACTGGTCAGGATGCCAAGGCTAAAATGCAGGAGGCAAAAGGTGATGCGGCTCAATATGCAGGAGAGGGTAAAGGAAAGGCCGAGCACATGGCCGGAAAGGCAAAGGGAAAGGCAGAGGAAGCCATGGGAGAAGCAGCTGGCAAGGCCAAGGAGGCCAAGAAGAGTCATCTTGGTTGAAGATGTCAATTTTTTCTTGCCTCCGAAATAGCTGTTCCTGTTCTTTTGTCATTTCGCATTGCATATCTTGTATTTTGAAACCTGTAATATCAAAACTGCATGTTCCAATGGGCGTATACTTCTAGCGAAGAGCGTAGTAGTAGAGAGCTTCGAGATTTCAGCTCGGTAGCATCATCACATACTCGCGAGAGCTTAGCCCAAACCGAAGTACATCCTTGTCCATCACCTCAACATAGCGACCTCCCGGAATGGAATCTCCGTTGACGCTAGTTCCATTCGCACTATCCAGATCGATGATGTATGGCTTGACCTTGCCGATACGATCGCCATACTCATTCCTCTTCTCGACGTAGCGAAATTGAAGCGCGGCATGCTGTTTCGAGCAGCTAGGGTGATCAAGAGGGAAGTCCACCACTATCCTCTCACGTCCAACTAGCCAGCAGCTACGCTCGCCTAGTTCAACCATCTCTAGCAAGTCTTCTCCCTTAAAGACGTACAATCGCCAAGGTTCTTTTGATGGCGGCTTGCGTGCCTCTGGTGGTTCGTGGTATTTCAAGACAATTCCTTCGCCGCCTTCGACCTGGACCGTGTTACTCTCCGCCGCGAGACGGCCCGTATTTTTGAAATTGGGCTTCTCCTTATCCGGCACTGGGGGTCCATCGCCAGACTGCGTCAATTCATTTGAGAAGGCGTCTGTTTGTGAAGGAAGTGGGCCTCGTCGCTGGATGTCTTTGGGTGGACTGGGTGATCGTCGTGGAGATCGGGAGCGTCGTCGCGGACTTCTGTGCTTTCTAGACGAACGCTCACCATCGCGGCCCCTGTCTTCGCGATCGCGATGTCGATGGCTGTGGTGTCGGTGCCTTCGGCGATCTTCATCGGCACTTGTAGATGGATCCCGGCGTTCTCGGCGGTGGCTGTCGCGATCTCGGCGGTGTCTGTCTTTTCCAGATGGGCTCCGAGAATGTCGGCGCCGAGGACTATCTCTCCTCGAGTTTTTGGGTTCATCTCGCCGCCGCGAGCTTCTATGGTGGTCATCCCGTGAATCTCGAGATCGTCGATCGCGGTTTCGGTCGGGTGAGTCGGCCGGGGAGCGCTGTCGGCGGTCGCCGTGATCGCCCTGCGACCCTGCCATTGTTCCGATGCAGACGTGGAGGCGGAGAATGAGAGAGAGGCAATGGGGGAAGCTCTGCTTGTTTCTCCCCTCAGGCAACAAATAGGTCTAAAATGAAGGCGGCGAATCGGCCTCCCGCTGAAGAATCTCGAGACGAAGCTCAGGCACCACGTGATCAGCTCCGCGGCCGGCGGGTCCAAACAATGAGGGGAGCTATCCTTCCTCCACTACTTCCATTTCATTTCACTCGAGGAGCGTCGGATTTCTTACCGTGCTCTCTCTGGAAAGCCATGCGGACATGTTCAAGAAATCTGGATTTCTTAGCTGCGGTGGCATCCAGCTCCTAAGCTCGACCACCGCAGTCTCGCCACCAGCTCGTTTCAAGATCGATCCGCCAGGCCATGGTTTCGGAGCATTAAATGCTAGTCGGAGCTACGCAACCGCTTCGGATCTTCCGGCACATGAGTATTCATGGCCTGGGGCATCGTCGTTCACTCCATACGAAGTCTTTAATATAAACCACAATGCTCCGTATTCGAAGAACCGGTACTATGAGCTCGTCAAGATTTACCACCCGGACCGACCCTACAATCAACATCGCCTTTGTCGAGGTCTATCACCCGAAGTCCGCCTCAAGCGGTACCATATCGTAGTGGACGCTCATGAAATTCTCTCTGATCCCAACAAGCGAGCTGCATATGACCAGTTCGGCTCTGGATGGAAATATGGTCCGAAACGGTATCAAACCGCAGCTGAAGCATCAGCAGACTGGGGACCATATGGGCCGACAATCTATGCCAATGGTACGTGGGAAGACTGGGAACGATGGAATAATCGGCACGAGAAGCAGCAGCATGTCGTTGACCATCGCACTTTCACAAAGCTTGTGGTCCTTCTGACCTTATTCGGAGGCGCTGTTCAGGCATCGTGGATCTCGCAACTACAAACTGGTTATGAAGAGCGCCTCCGTGAGGTCAGCCAAGATTCGATGCGGTTCCTGTCCGGCCGTCGGCAGCATACTGTTGATCAGATGCCATCCAATGATGCTCGCGTGCAGAGTTTCCTAGTTCGGAGAGACCCGACTGGAGCGGGTCTCAAGGATGATGAGCAGCCTGTTTACCAGAGAGAACTTCATCCTCGCGGTCGAACAGAAGACGATGCTACAAATACAGATCAGATTGAAGAGAATCCCGTGGAAAGAAGCGGTCAGGCACCGAACGTCCAGGACTCGCAAGGTGCCCATGAGACTGTCTGACATTTTTCTCTAACAATTTCATTTGCATGATATTATGGATTATGGAAAGCATGGTGTTCATATTTTGTCTTGAAGTTTTGATACGGCGTTGTGTTTTGGGGACATGATATTCAGGGCACGTCTACATACACGGCCCGCCCCCAATTCCAGAGAAGCAATAAGCTGCGTCGGTGTTGTGCATAGTGTACATAGAAGTCTGAAATATTGTGGAATTAGACCTATTACTGTAATGGAATATTCGCCTGCATAGTTGTCTTTTATAGCCAGGCCACCGTGGGAGCTGCGACCTACGGCGGAAATATTTTAGGTCTCCCAGTTCCAGGCCTTTTTCAATTTGGCTCCAAGGGCAGTCGACGGCCAATACTTGTTATCGCGAATAGTATTCATCACAATGTCCATCAATGCCTGCTGCTCGGTGCGATCAGAGAAGCGATCACCGCAAATAGCGATGGCAATTTGATGCAGTAAGAGTAAGAAGTGTGGTCCCCTCTTGGCGATTGGAAGTCGCGATTCCGCAAATATCCAGGACAATTGATTTAAGCTTAGCATCGATCGATTCCATAGCTCTTCGCTGACATGGCCCGACTCTTGCGATGGTTGGGTTGTAAGCTGTTAATAATATATTGACTAAGCCGACACTTTGTGTCTGGGCTAATAGTAGTACTAGTAGATGTAAGCCTTTGATATTATAATTTAGAAGGTACAAAAATTATACTATACTACTAAAAGGAATAGCATATCCATCAAATATATATAAATTGAACATCTCACTTCAAAGGTTGTCGCCTGGGGTCCAAATTTTATACCACCGCTGGTCAATACCTGGATCACTCTTATCGTAAAACCTCAGATCCGAACTCAATCGGATAATACCAGTTTTATCCTCATTACGCCCACTAGCATGGATACTGTATGGATCGTGGAAGACCACATCACCGGCTTCGTAGTCAGTCACCAGCCACTTATGCTCCCCGTGTTCGGAGTGCATCGCTTGAAAGTCCTGAGGAGAGGATGCGATCATGCCTCCGTCAAGCATATTCACATTGAATGCGGAAATGCGCTCTTCTTCGGTAAGTACTTCAGCGCGCTTGGTGAAATCACTTTCAACATGACAGCCAAGAGGCACAGAATTCTCGAGATAGCAAAGACCGCCTCCATTAATGGCAATATCACCTGAGCAATCGATTTTGTTAGTACTTGAAATGCAGAATTTTGTCCGCAGATGGTATATCATCACCGATCGGAACCCAAGCAGTCAAAAAAAAACCCCCACCTCCTCTTAAAAACAACTTATCGTAATGGATACCAGTTCCCAGCCCAAATGGCACATTATGACGCAGCATTGTCCGATCTAAGAGACGATGTTCTTTCCAGTCCATGAGCTCTCTTATGAACCCAGTCAAAGCTGGATGCTCGACAAAAGCGCGATAGTGTGGATCTTTATGGGCATCTATTAGAGCCTTCTCTTCGACGGGATCGACTGGTAGGCCTTGACCACCGATCCCCTTGTGTGCATCGGGGTGTGAAGACGAGTTGAAGATTCCATCTCGGGGTGAGGTCCCAGGCTCTAAAAGCGAGGTAGCGGCATATTGGCGGAAGTAGCTGTATGGAGAAATGCAAATGAATATGGGTTCAACTAGACTGGGTAGATAGTGCAAAAATACCTTTCTCGCATGTCCAAAACATCTTCCCTGGGAATAACACCCTTGACAAATAGATATCCATCCTGCTTAAGCCGCTGTCTCATTTCCTCAACTGGGAGCGATGCAGGTGTTGGTTTAAGGAAACCGATCCGGTCGACAGGGACTCTTCCACCATTTTGACCCAGACCTCCTGGTAAACAGTCATTTACGGAGCCCTTCAGCACCGGAGGTTGTAGTGATTGAACCGCAGCAGTAGCCATTATGAGTTGGAATCGAGATAAATTGAAAAGAGAAAAACGTCACTTACAGAGAGGGTCTTTTTACGGAGGAACCCACGTGTGCTGCGGGTCACTCGGATCTCCATAACTCATTCAAACGATGTCTTGTCCATTCTTCAAGGTCAGGCGTTACGAGTGTAACGCGCTCCAATCACAATGAAGATAGTCCCGTTTACTCGGCTGGATTCGTGTTACACTAAACCTATTTGGTCTTAAGTCGCTGATGACACGTCCAAAAATGGATTTGGGTCGTTGAAATATACTAAATGGGTAAGGCATCATCACGGAGAGCCTTTGTTACACTAGCGGAACGTGATGGAATCGCTTGAAGGAAGGTTCTCGTATATCGTATTGTTGATATGCCACCTAGGCGGTCCATTTGTTAGTGCTCCTACTGTTCGTACCATGCCACCTTCCTATCGCTGGCCCGAAGCCTCCTATGCATTAATATCAAGTGTGTCTATTTGCCAGTCAGCTCGAATAACTCTTCAAAAATAAAGAAACTGTTTTCTTACTCTTTGTACTTTGGTTGGCGTGAACCAGTTTATGTACAATGCAAGCTTCTAGGCTCGAGCGTTTGAAGGGCATGCCCTGTCTCGCATACGGGAGCGTTTTGGCATTTTCTTTCCTTAGTCAGATCAAATCGATCATTTTTGAGATAACACCTTCCGTCTCTGCTTCAGCATATACGTGTACATCATGACCGAGCCTGTTGCTCATTAGACTTTGGTTTTGTCATTCATGGGGTTCTCCTCATCAGAAGACGACACTCACCAGGCGCATAAAGGCCTAGGCAAAAGTAGAAAGTGCCTATAAGTGTTGTATTGGTCGTGACGGTTGTCACCTTGTACATCAACCACCATTCGCTGCTGATTCCAATCGGATACAAGATGGTGAAAAGAGAGTATCTGTGTAAGTATTGTGATCAGCACCGTCATATGCCAAGTAACCCGAAAGGGGGGAAGAGGTTTAAAGTCTACCTGGACCACTTTAATGCTCCCGGAATAGGGTAGCCAGCAAGCATAATGGCGAAATATAAGTAGCGAACCACATCGGCTGTCGACCACGCCACTAGCATAGCTAGATATGCCGGCGACGGGGCAGTCACCTCGGGGAAAGCATAGTTTATGGCCCAGACCTGAACGGAACGGGCGAAGACCTGTGTGAAAGTCGTGAAAACAGGCGAGCGAGTGATTCCTGAGAATCTGATGAGAACACCATCCAATGGAAATTGCGGGGAAGAAATCTAGTGTGGGGGGTTACCGGTAGCGGCATGGAGGATTTCAGCCACAGCCAGGGTCTGAGCGCATCTAGTCCAGGGCTCAAGAGTAGTGTATGCAGCGGAAATGTCTTGATCCGGAGAGGAGATGATGGAGCTGATGGTGGTGAGCAGGATACGTAGCCAGAGGAGGGCACACGCGGAGTTGTAAATTAGGAGATAGACTCGACTGGCAGCAGACGGAGGCCCCGAATGTTTGCGTGACATCGCGTATAGAAGATGCTAATGCCAATGCCAATGCCAATGCCAATGCCAATGCCAATGCCAATGCCAATGACGTTTATCGCTTGTTTCGACGCGGGCCGGGGATGTAGAGTGGAAGGACTTGCGCAGCGACGGACGATCGGCCGCTAGCCTGGCGGGTTTAACCAGATTGAGATTGGGGGACGCAATCCCCCGAACTGAGGCGAATCCTCCAACTCAACTCAGCCCTCATGGCACGACCATGAGTGCGCACCAATTTTCAAGGGTCCATCCTATGGATATGAGATGACCAGGTCGAGTCTGCATGTCATCAAAGATCGTTCTACAATCAGGTTGGCCGCAATCATGGTGACCCGGAGAATCAGTTTCGAGAAGCAAGAGACGGCATACTCAACAGCCGCCAGCGAGCCCGAATCCAATCAAGAACAAATAAATGATCACCACTCATGCCCGAAGCCTGAAACAAGGCCCGGCCTCGCCCGCCAACGAGAGGCCGTGTAAACCAGGATCGGGAACACGCCGAGAGGGCCAAGTCGGGTACCCGAGACTGGGCGAAGGGCGAAGATAGCAAGGATGGACCTCAAAGCCTTCTGATGCCGTCATTTGAGGGGAATATCTCCCAAATCAGCACACCGGCGCCAGATTCCCCATGGGGGTATCGTGCTAGTGCCGCGAGGGCCCCAGATGGTCCGCAGCAGGAAACCAATTTCCAGCGACCTTTTTCTCAACTCAGCAATGGCAATAGCCGATCTAGGGTCGTGCTAGCCCAAAAATCACCCAACCGGGGAGGCTTCGGCGAGATTTAAGCTCCGGGGTCGCCCGAGGGGAAAGGATCGACTAGGAGGAGGGCGACGAGGTGGAAGAGCACTCTTCCCCACCAGAGAAGAGAAACCAATGATAATGCCAGTGGATACTGCGGGAATATCCCCAGATCCGTCACCAGCTTCCACGGTTAGCGTCATGCGGAGACGAGGTCGCGCTGGTCGGAAGCGTAATGATCGTTGTCCTCGGTGGATTGAAGTATATAACTTGGGCGGAGTACGCTTGAGGACTGCAACATAGCTGACAGAATCGCGGTTCGCGCATTCTACTAATTGCGTCGTTTTTATTGGTATTAAAATTATCAATACCATTTATATTATACCTCCTTAATACCTCCTCACCCGAATTTCATAACATACAGTCATGTCTTCATTAGACAAGGCCACGCAAGGGCAGATGGGGGACGACAGCTACAAATCGGAGAAAGCGGAGCATATTGACCGTGTCGATGATATTGAGAAGGCCGGCATGGCCGACACCATCACTGATGTGGCCACCAGTGTCGACAACATTCCTATCAGCTGGTTCGTGTGGCTCGTTGCCGCGACGGCGTCGATGGCCGGTCTACTCTTCGGCTACGACACCGGCATCATCTCCGCCGCATTGGTCTATCTGAACGACGATCTCAACAATAGGCCAGTGACCAGTAATGAGAAGGAATTGATCACCTCACTTTGCTCCGGAGGGGCATTCTTTGGTGCCATCTTTGCAGGAAATACGGCAGACAGGGTACGCTGTTCGCTCCATATCTAATCCGACGTGAGAAATTTTGAACTAACAACCTCTCATAGCTCGGTCGTAAAATGGCCATCTACTTCGGCTGCGTCCTTTTCGTCATCGGTGCCGTCCTCCAAGCTGCAGCATACACAATCGTCCAGATGTCGGTCGGACGCTGCGTCATCGGCTTTGGTGTTGGATCAGCAGCTATGGTTTGCCCGTTATATGTGGCCGAGATTGCTCCCGCCAGAGCGCGTGGAAAGCTCATCGGATTGAATAACATGTCTATCACCGGAGGACAGGTCATCGCCTATGCCATTGGCGCCGCCTTTGCGAGTGTTCCCCACGGATGGCGATATATGGTTGGACTCGGGGCCCTGCCCGCGATTATCTTGTTTTGTCTCCTGCCATTTTGCCCCGAATCGCCGCGTCATTTGACGTATAACGGAAGAGCAGAAGAAGCTCGGGGTGTTCTGGAGAAGATATATAAGGACGCGACCCCCATGCAGGTGGATGCTGTTCTTTTCAACATCAAGATGGCCTGTGACCAGGCACGAGAGATCAATGACAGCGGCAGTGGATTCTGGAAGATCAAGCAGCTGCACACGGTTCCAAGTAACCTCCGTGCTCTAATCAGCGCATGTGGTTTGATGGTCATCTCTCAGCTGTCAGGATTCAACTGCTTGATGTACTACAGCGGTACTCTGCTAGGCTCTATTGGGTTCGGGAACCCCGTTGCGGTGGGCTTGGTCATCGCAGGAACCAACTTTATCATGACATGGGTGAATATGATGATTATTGATAAAGTCGGCCGCAGACGTCTGCTTCTCTCTACAGCTTGGGGAATGGCAGCTGGTATGCTGGCTATCGCAGTTGCCTTTGTCTGGATCCCCTTCAACCGTGAAACTGGTGAAATCGAAGCAATGAATGGGGTGACACCTGCGGCAATCGTAGTGATTCTTTTCATGATCTGGTTCGTTATCTTCTACGGCGTCTCAGTCGGCAATACCGCATGGATGAGCACCGATTTCTTCCCGCTGGAAGTGCGTGCTATGGGTACGATGTGGCTTACTTGCTCCAACTGGGGGTCTAATGTTATAATATCCAGTTGCTTCCTGTCAATGATGAAATCTATGACAGGCTCTGGTGCATTCGGTTTCTTCGCAGCCATCTGCGGTTTAGGATATATCTGGATCTACTTCTTCTATCCCGAGGTTTCGGGCCTTGTCCTGGAGGAAATCCAAGAAGTCTTCGAGCATGGTTTCGGCGTGAGATATGCGAAAAACCTACGAAAAGAGCGCAAGGAGATCATAGAAGAGCGAATGATGAATATGGAGAAGCCCATTCCAATGGGACATTAGAGGAATTGACTACAACTCACAACTACTATGTACATCAGAATACTTATGATTTAACAAATATAAACAATACACTAAACTCAGGATCTATTCGGTACATGTCTCATTGCCATCTATACGCACATAAGGAACGACCCTAGGGCCTCCTAGTGACGCATGGGTATCGCTATGCCTGTAAAGAGAGAAAAGAAAAAGAAAACCACCCCGTAAGAAGCCAAACCTTAACCCCGAAGATGCTTTGGTGGAAAATACAAGATCGCTTTTTTGTTTCATTTCCGGAAAGTAAGAGACTTTCCGGGAATTTCACGCTTCTGCTTCCGCACACCCGAGGGCGCTTCCAGCGCCTTGGCGTAAGGGTTGAAAGTCTTCTTGGGTGCCTTGGCACCTGGAGCAGAGGTCGAAGGGGCATGGAGAACCGACTCCGCAGCGCCGTAATCGAAAGGAATAACATCGGCAGCTTCAGACTTGGCAGCCGCCTTTTTGGCCCTCTTCTCCTCCTTGCGCAACTTCTTGCGTTGCTTCTCCGTGGAGCTGTTCTCGTTGCTTGTATCTTCAAGGCCATCGGCGGTCAATACATCCTGATCGGATGTTTCAACTGGCGTGACCTTGCGCTTGCGGGGACCTCCGAGTTCCTTCACAGTAAAGACCTTCTTTTCATCTTCTGCCTTGGCGGGTGGTGCAGCGGTAGGAGCCGGTTGGGGGGCAGCAGCTGATTGCTGAGGCGCAGCTGTACCAAGCTTTTGACGAGCCTCAGAGACAGTTGAGGGCATGGGTGGCAGGGGAAGAGATAGTCGGAGAGCTTCGGCTGACGCAGCCAGGGAGTATGAGAGAGGGGTGGGTTTTTCCTGGGCTTCAAGAACGGTACCCCAGAACTGCGAGGCACCATAACGCTCAGCAGTAGGGACATCAACATCTTCCGCATCTACAGACATGACCGGAGCGTGCTTCAGTGGCGGTGTCACATCGCGCCATTCAGGGCCGTTGGTGCCAGCAATCTTGGCCTCCTTGATGGTCTCCAGGAGACTATCAGCCCGATCTTTGGTGAGAGGAGTCACGGGGGACAACGTTCGGAGCAAAACGCCCATGTCGAGGGGCATGGCCGTAGAAAGCTTGAATAGCATATGTTTCGGGAATACGCACTGCCAGCCCTCGTCCACCTCTCGGGCGACCTCATCACGCCACTTATGAACTGCCTTGAAAACGGCGAACTGCTCCTTGGAAAGCATACCCGCGTTCCGCGAAAGTAAATCATACCAGCCTCCTGGGCCCTGCCCCTTCTCTGCATCATAAGTAGGACGCTCGTACCGCTGCAGTGCTTCATTTTTGGAGCGCTCCAGAACGTAATCAATGAGGCTGTTGTTTGGCTCGGAAGCTGCGATAAGCTCATTTCGCAGGTTGTCGTAAATATAAAGGAGATAGTGGGTATCGGATCGCGCATAGTCAAACATGCCGGACGGAAGTGGACGGACTCGCCAGTCGGCCATCTGGTATCGCTTGTCGGCTTCAAAGTTGACGAACTTATTCAGCAAGAACTTCAGGCTGCGCTTCTGGTAACCAAGAGCAGAAGCAGCGTGGAAGGTGTCGAACAAGCCGACCACATACAAGCCGAGATCACGCTGCAGCCAGATGATATCCATGGTAGCACCGTGAAGGACCTTCAAGATTTTGGGGTCCGTGAAGACTTCATTGAGTATTTGAAGCTCCTCTCTCCAGGGCTTGAGAGTGTCGACTACCCAATCCTTCTCGCGGGTGCTGATTTGCATCAGGGATACCAGACCATGGTAGGAATGCACGTCGTGGTGCTCCAAATCGATGGCAATCTCTTTAGCGGCTTTGAGCTCCGAAAGCATCTCCTTAACACCATCCAATGTATCCACAAACGTAGCAGTCGTACTCTCGAACGGCAGGTAGTCGACCGGAGGAGACGTCTTGTAGGTCTGTTTGGGGTATTTTGAGGCGCGAATCTCGGTCTCGTAGGGATTAGGGTGGCCAGGCTTGCCGTCAATCTGCTGAGTCTTCAAAGCCTGCTTCAACGGAACAGTGGCGTTGGGTTTGCTCCGCAGAAGAGGGTGGAAGGGAGCCGTATCCGAATTGTCAGGTTTGCGGTCGAATTGCAGCTGCGGCTTTGGGATCTTCGATGGACCATAGTCGTAGATGGTTGGAAACTTGGACTCCTTCTTTCCGACGGGCGCTTGATCCTCGCGCGATGGGCTCAGCTTCTTAATCACGCCGGTAAATTCGTCCAGGCATGCATCGGCCTTCTCCAATAAGGAATCAATCACGTCCACAACGCCTCGCCAGTTATCCTCAAGTGCCTCCTCATTTCGCAGATTCGGGTTCGCAACATCAGTCCCAGCCGTAGCAGCTTTAAGCACAGCCGACGTCAGCGCAAGAATCCGTTCGCTCTGTTCGTCAAGCGACTCTGTGAAGTCGGCGCTGGAAGTGCGGTGGAAGTTGAGATCCTCCGAAGAAAGTTGGCCAACGGTGCGGGCGACTTGCACCAGGTTGGAGGACAGTTTCTCCTGGAACGGAGAGAACTCTGCGGAATCCATGGCAAATCTCCAAACCACGGCGACACGAATTGGCAGTGAAGAACTCCAGACGAGAACTTTGATGTCCATTGAAAAAAGTCGCGGATCGATTGACCGCCTTCCAAAAGAAGACGGTGACTTCCGGTGTTTAATTGGCCGATCTCCGACGATGCTCGTTGCTAACCTTTTCCTCCAACTCCAGTTCTCGGGCGCTCTGTTTACCCAAGAGTGCTTGTTCAAAGCCCAAATCACTTGTTTGATATACTGCAGAACCCCATAAACCTTCAACATGGCTGCCTCTATCGCGCCTGAATGCAACGACATCAAAGAGTAAGCCGAGGCAATCATGCCGTAAATTCAGCTTTCATGGAGAATCGAGCCAGGCCAACATTTATTCTAATAGGAGATACGATACTTGCTTTCTCAAGTGGTACAGTGAGAGTATGCACCTCGAATTTTACCCTCAAGATGGCTACGCAGCTGACAGCAAACCAGAATACCTGCGTGGCAGCACCACATCAACTGAATGCGACGAATTGTTCCTCAAATACAAGACTTGTTTGAATGTAAGTTCAGCATTAGAGTCTGTTATTTTTCTTTTTTTGGGGGGGTGGCTAACGGTTGGATTCCTTGGACCTATAGAAAGTCCTCAAGGAGAGAGGCATCGACACGATGCTTGAGGATGCTCGAAAGAGCAGCAGCGAGACTGATGCGGAGTTCCTCAGAAAGTCATGATTGCGTCTTCCATCAACTTTCATATACATATATATCTCTCCTCTACGTTTGTATTGAATTTTTAAGAGCGAGTTTTTTGGGGGGGGTGTGGCGCAAAGGTTAATAAGGGCATATGTGGCATTCTCCTGTCTATATCATCATAAGACCAATTTCTCAACTCTCAACTTCTCTACGCTACAAAGTTGAACTTCTCGTCAGCCAGAGTCAATTAAGATCTAATCATGCTCAATGCAGATGCTATTTACTAGGGTATTATTGCTAAGACTCGATATGTCATCGATGGCCCCGTCTCCGAGGATCATTTTGCCCAAAGTTCGGCGGCACTTTGGGCACTGGCCCTCCTAAGGTCCCGATTCCTCCTACCATCGATCCAGTGCCAACGCTCCCACCTCCGGTTTTCTTCGGCTGCGTGAGCATTGTCCAGACTTCCGCCATACCTGCACGGCGGGCCGGGAGCATACTATATTGCATGCTGTATAGATTGCGACGGTGGATGGGTGGAACGAAACGGCCAGTTACAAGACAGAAGATGACGCGGGGCGCTAAGTAATGATTGCGAAGTCGATGACCGAGCTGGAAGTACTGGTCGAACATGGCACGAAGCGAGAGAGGTATGGACTGAACATAGCAGCATTAGCAATTTTGCCCTTTCTAGGAAGTTGGATGAAGACTTACCTCGAGATGAATGTAGGAAACCGTAGAAGAGTCGGGATTCGCCGCTTGCTTATCCAACTCATCCTTGAGCTCAAATCGAATACCACCAGGTAATCTGCGAGAATCCTTCACGCGCAACATCAGGGCAAACAGAGGGAAATGGTTAAGGAATGCCAGGCAGGTATCCAAGGCAGCTTTCATCGAGATAATCAACATGCGCGCCGATGCGAATGTCAAATAGAAGACGACCACGGTAGGTAGAAGGAAGAAAAGCACTGTAAACAGAATAGTGCCGAGTAGAAGTTGGTCGAGGTCATAATCGCACGAGTCGATTCGGTTGCGGAGGACGTTTCGCTTCTTTCCGCGGAACAGATGGAAAAGCGAGATGATGATGGTGAGCTGCCAGTTGAAGATCCTCGCAGAGGCAATGTAGAAAGAGTAGATATGCACGGTCAGGATCGAAAGAAGATCAGAAAAGAGCGCTATAGGCATACTCGCTCCTGCAAAGCTAGAACAGCCGACAATATAGATGACAGCAGGAAGGTAGGGCTGAAGATTGGCGATACAGGCCGCCCAATTCTCAATGACCCAAAGGAACAGGTCACCAAGGAAAGCTGCAAGCTCGTTATTCAGCTTCAAGCCGGCAGGCCAGTCCATTAACCATGAAATTGTGCGTTGCAAGCCTTCGACAGTCCATCCGGTTAGAACGGTGTTGATTTGCGAAGCCACCCAGTTTGCGTTATCGATAATGTAGGACCCGAGAGCAATGCCGATGATCACATCATTTGCAACAAGCCATAAACTGTTGTAGAATCGAATATAGTCCGGATGGCTGGTCGTCACACTCTCCCAATTGTCTTTTCTTTGGCGTAGCTTGACATATTGTATAGGCCAGTAGCAAAATTGCTGCAGCCGTATATCAACTTGTTGAGCCGTAGCAGAGATATCTTTGATGGCAGCGGCATCTGGCCTAGCTCGCCATTCCAGAATTTGCAAGACTATTTCCGCAACGGACCGATGACCAACAAGACCTATGACGAAGAACCGAGTAACAACCGGCCAAATCCACTGCCAGAACACATGGGCAATACAAAGTACGATGAATCCCCACAGCGTCGTAGCAGATTCTACCACTCGCTCGCCCACACTCATGCTTCGTTTGGCGCGAATTCCGATGAGGTGACTGTTTTTGTGCATCAATTGTGCCATTTCGTAAGCACAATTGACTTGGTTGATGATAAGCGGGAGGGCCTGCTCTTTATGCGACGGAATATGCTTGACCACTGTATGAAGCTTTAATTTGTCAACCAGAACTCCCGCTCGCGCTTGATCTCTTTCTTCCTCCGACTCTGTTTTTTCCAGTAATGAACTTCCTTTTTCTGTTATTTTCGCCTTATCACCAAGTGCAAGTGAGATCGGATCTAGGGACATATATTCCATGCGCGTTGGATGCGGACGATGGTACATTATGACCTGGACTGACAAGTTCGCATCTGCCGAGCACTTGATCTGCGGGGCCTTTGATGACAAGTGCGTTGTGACATACAGATGAGAGGGATTGAATGGCGTTGGATCAGTGCGCGAATTAGTCGATCCGAGAACATGCATCTGAGAGCGCCCACAAAGTGTGAAGATTCGCACGATAGGATGCGGGCTGTTTCGAAACAGGATACCCGCTCGAAGCGCATTGTCGACATTCCGAGGCTGATGGAGGATTATCCTATTAGTATTATGACCGTAGATAGAGAAGGAAGGGAATTTGGTGCAATAATCACGCACTTCGACATCCTCCAGGACGGTCAGAACGAATAAATCGAGCTCTGAATTCCGCCACCCAACTATCACCCCCGGCGATGATGATCGTGGGAGATCATATGGCCAAAATACTCGTAACAACCCATCGCTCATGAGCATGTTGTCATCCTCCACTCAACCTTTAGAATGATCCTCGGCGGCGAAGCTGTTCCCGAGCTGAGACACCGAGATGCACGTGGCGCGGGTGCTATTATATTCCAAAGTAATCAGCGCCAGGTCATTTCCAAATATATCCTCCAGATATCTGGTAGTCGTTCGGCATTTGAGCCACGGGGTGGAGCTCAGCTCACCTGGTTGCCCTCTTTCGATGCGAGGAAATTGATGGGTACGACGAGGAGGAAGAAGAAAATGGACAAGAAGATGAAGCCCTTGAGCGTCCGTGTCTAAGGATTGCAATGCATTATTAGTGGTTGTGATTCAATGGCGCGCGCAGAGCCAAGCTTCAAGCGGGAACGGAGGGGCCGCCGCCCCGAAACGAATGACCACGACCACGACAACACTTACCACAACGCCGTGATCCCACGCGAAAATGGCTAATTCGTAGAGACGGGTGACAAGATCCCACCTTGCAGTGGTGTAGCCCGCGACAAAGATCCCAAGGGTGAGGATGGAAAAGGGGTGCATGAATTCAGGGTGGTTGAGGTGGTCCGCGTTTTAGGTTGCGCACATAGCTGGAGAAGCGATAATCGAAGGCGTTTTTCTTCGAGTTTCGATAACAGTGAGGAGCTAGAGGTCGCAAGCCGGCGGGAATGGGAGAAGATAAGTTGCGAATAGCAACAGTATCAAACGAGTGAGGGACAGTTGACGAAAAGGACGGCCCGCTGTCGCTGCACTGAGGCGCGTTGCGTCTAGACCATTAAAGTTGGTCCACGTGACTGGCCCTGGATGCCCTACCCAAGGTAACATAATGATCAATTGGGATGCGTTTTGCACAGAAAGAGGTAAGTCACTTAGAAGAAAATTAGGAATAGTACTTGATTCATGACCCCGAGATACGTAATGGAAGAATGTCTCATTCAATGCCTTTTCCGAGTGGCCCATCCAAAAAAAAAAACCGCTATACTCCTCTAGGACAGCTTCGTCCCCACACTTATAGAGCCTTGATACCCTGGAACACCTTATTCGCCTGCAGTTTGCTGTCCCCCTGCACCAAATCACGCATTATCTGGCGTTTCTGGTCCGATGACAGCTCTTTGCCCTCGATCTCTGCTTTCCATTTCACGAGCATATCCTTCAAGAGCGTGTTGCCCTCTTCCACTTCCTCCTGCGAGTATTTATCCATTGAAGGTGTGGGTTGTTGTTGCTCTCCATTTTCAGGGTTGGCAGACGTAAAGTCTTCCAGTTCCTCAGCCTTCTGACGTGCCATGTTCACGACCTTATCGGGGAAACGCACGAGCTCTGCAACGTGAATACCAAAGGACTGATCGCAGATTCCAGGTTCGACGCGGTAGAGTAGCGTGACTTGTCGCTTCTTCTTCTCAGCCTCATCATCGGCCGTGGGCCCATCGCCATTGCCATCGCCGATGAATGCCACGACGTGCAGGTTCTTGACGGCTTGCTGGTATCGGTCAGCCAGTGCGGTAAGCTCATGGAAGTGAGTCGCGAAGAGACCGAAGCAACGGATCTCTGTCACAATATGCTCAGAAATCGCCCAGGCTAGACCGAAGCCATCATACGTGCTCGTTCCACGACCCAGTTCATCGATGATAATCAGGGACTCGGACGTGGCAGACTTGAGGATGTTGGCAGTTTCGAGCATTTCAGCCATGAAAGTAGACACACCCTTCAATTGAGAGTCGCTGGCGCCAACACGGGCGAGAATACAGTCGAATATGGTGAGCTCTGCCTCGGTGCAGGGCACAAAGCAGCCGGTTTGGGCCATGAGGGCGATCACGCCAATTTGACGGATGTATGTGGACTTTCCGCCCATGTTGGGGCCGGTGATTATTAGGAAAGACGAGTCGTCACGGATCAAAGATACATCATTGGTGATGAATGAAATATCGTCTTGCATTTCCATACAAGGATGGCGGGCTTCCTTGAGCACAGTGTTGCCTGTACCCCGAGGATGCATCTTGGGACGAACATATCCCGAGGGCGCGTGAACGGAGGCGTGGGCGAAGCTCACAATAACGTCGAGATGGGCGAGAACACCAGCAAGCTGCTCTAGAACAGGACAGTAAGAGGCGGCGACATTGACGACCTCATTTACAAGTCCAGTCTGGGTTCGGTTGTAGTTGGAAGAAAGTTGGTCGTGTTCTCGACGAAGTGATTGCATCGCCGAGGTCGTGAAGTAGACACCATTCTTCTGAGTCGAGCACTCTTGATATTCCCTCTTGTTGCGGATGCAGCCGGCTTCGGTACGAGTAAGACGGAAGCACCAACCATGCACTCGGTGGTTTTCCATGAATAACTTCTTCTCCATATCTTGATCCAAATCCTTCGCCACCCGGCGATGCTCCATGTCCATATCGTATCGCAGCTTGTCCAACTTCTTGCGAATGACCCGAAGGCCCTCATCGAATTCGGGCTTGATAATGAACTCGTGGTTCTCCAGGGCAGCCAGATCAACAGTGGTTTCCACCATTTCCTCTAGCTTGGCCAAGTTATCCGAATAGGTGCGGATCTTGGTGGTATATTCAGCTTCCAAAGGCGTCTGGTATTCTTCGTCCATGACATCGCCGAGGGCACTGATGAACCCAGGTAGACGAATCGCTACCTGATACGCCCGGACAACATCTTCCAGATTTGCCTGTTTCCTCTGGAAGCGCTTGGCAAGTCGATACAAATCAGGAATGGCTCGCAGATGCTCTTCTTGCATGGTTTGTCGCAGCTCTGTGTTGACCACGAACGCTTCGACCAGTTGCTGTCGCTGCTGGATGGCGGCGAGATCCATCAACGGCTGTTTCAGCCACTGGGCCAACAAACGGCTCCCGACGGGTGTTTTGCAATGGTTCAACAGACCATACAAGCTCATGCTCTTAGACCCGTCCCTTGGCCCGGGCATCAGGTTCAAAGCGCGGAGTGCAGAAGCGTCCAGCTTCATATATTGTGACAAGTCATGTTGATACAACTGGTACTGGCCGAAGTTGGTCGGGTCGGTCATAACGCCGAGGTATTTGATCAAAGCAGATGCAGAGCCCATGGCGAGCTTCAATTCCGTCTGAGGCAAAGTCGCAGCAGACCGTTCGTTGCGAAGGAGGCGGGTGAGATCTTGCTCAATATCTCGGACTCCATAATCCGCCGCTGGTCGCTCGGAGATGGCAATACCGCAGCTTTCGGCGATAGCCCGGATCTTGGCAAGTTCGACATCCTTCCGCGTGGCATCCATCTGAACTAAGCATTCCTTGACACCGAGCTGGATGACCAGTGACTCGAAATTGGAGAAGACGTCATTGTCAAGGAACTCACTCACACCAAGCTCGCGCACGCTGGCGTCTGCGAAACACACACCGACATTCCTGGCCTCGCCTGCACGAGCAGAGATCTTGACAGCCAGAATGATAGGCGCTGAGTCCATTGACAACGCACCCACGCTACCTAGCTCCTCCTCGACATCTTGCAGGTTTCCCGGGCTTGCCTGTTTGGCTAGCTTCCAGTTACCCTTGCCGGTGCCGCCGGAGACCCAGATCTCAATTCGCTTGTTTAGTCTAAACAAAGCCTCGCGGAGGAAGTTGCGGAAGACCGTAACACTCATTGTGACGGAGGCCAGGCCACCCGTCTCGCTGCGGCCCAGGTTGCGAAGAACGGAGGTCGTCTTGTACACAGTGCGAGCGATGAATTCGGCATCCCCGCCGTGGGAAGAGTACCAATCGCCACGGTCAAATACGCGGACCGTTTCATTGTTGTCCGACTCGGGGAGGGATTTGTAAAAGCGAATGAAACCGACTTCGTCGTCGACCTGTTGTGTTGACGGGGTGGTTAGCAATTCGTGCCTGGAATTGACATACCTAGGAAATTGTGGAGGCTTACCTTGAGATCCGGTCGAGAAGACATCTTGTCGATAGTTCTGCAAAAAAAGGCAGCAGATGCAGAGGAACGACTAAGCCTGAGGGAGTGCCGTTGCTCGTTGCTATCGACCTGAACAGCGACGCGCTCTGGCCGCGCCCGCACGTGACACGCGTCACGCGTTAAGTGCTCTCACCAATAGGGCATCTTGGCTATGAAATTCTACAATGGGGATTCAGGATGCAGGGGTCCGAGAACTTGTGATTAATGGTATTTATTAAGTTGGGAGGTGTTCCCCTGGGTCTAATAGCTAGAATACCTCCTGATAGTGGAGGATAAGACATGATATGCTAGAGTACATGGGTATCAAACAACGCTGATGCAAAACCGCTTGGAGACCAGCTCCGTTGGGTGGGGATGAAACATTGACACAATTTGATCACCCAAGATCTTTTAAATGCGTGTCAGGATGGGGCTTTGGGCACACGAGCCAATCTTGTCCCAGTCGGCCTTCAATTGAGAAACTTTATTCGCGATATCCTTGACTGCAATATCCTTGCAAGACTTCAACACCACAGAACGCATCTCATTAATCGTCACGATATTGATCCAGTGACCGGACACACGAGCGTCCGCTAGAATCTCAATGCACATTTCCACTTCCTCTTTGGGAATCGGGTTGCGAAGAGAGTCACGGACATGCTCAACCATGGTCTCGAGCTTGAATGGCTTCCGCTGGTTGGCGAGCATCGCCTTGATTCCTGTTCCCACATATCCGGCAGGACGGAGAAGAGCGAGAATATTTGCAACCTCTTCCACTCGCTCGGCAGCCGAAAGGCGCACAAGCTCCTTCTTAGTTGGTGGGGGCGGCAGCTTGGATTGAACCAGCTCCTTATTCTTGATTCGGTCAAGGAGACCTTGTCGGCGATTGCTGTTGGCTGCCAAAGTCTTGGGACCGGTATTCTCCATATCTGCGCGCATCTTGTCGGTTTTCATGCGAAGCAGACCTCCTTTCAAGTCCTGCAGGCGCTGTTGACCTTTTTGGAACGCGGAAAAGGGGGCGAGTGATTCGTGGATCGTGGCGAGACCGAGCGTTTCAAGGAACAGAGCCGGGCGATCTTCCTCCTTGACCTCCTTCAGAGATTCTTCGGTTTGTTCCCAAAGCAGATCAAATGACTGCTCGAACGACTCCTGCAGAGCTTGGGGTTGCTCGTCCACCTGAACAGCACGCTCAAGACAGACTTTCCCGAGGCCGTAGTTGGCCAAACGATAGGAGACATCCTTAGCCTTCAAGCTGCGTTCCCAGACCCAAACTATGCGCTGCATGTCCTTGGCCTGTACCTTGCGCTTCCTCCAAATCCGGGTGACGCTAGGAAGGAATTCTCTCAGGTCGGCAGGTGTTGACGGTCCATTGTGTGCTGCATGAATGGAAAGGGCCTGGACCAAAGCCGAGTGGAGATTGAGGAAGTCGGTCACACATTGAGCTCGAGGCGCAAGCTTCGGTTCGGGAACAATCTTTTGGAAATTGAGAGTGCGTTGCTTGGAAGGGGTATTTGGTGTGGAGGGAGACTCGTGAATCGTGGAAACACGAGTGCGACGGCTGGGAGTACGCTTGGGCGTGGCATAATGGCCGCTACGAGGTGAGGCAACGGATAGTTGGTTGAGTTTCAGAGACTTCGAGGGGGTCTCGGCTTCTTCCACGGAGACGGGCTGTCGGTTGGACGTGTCGACGTTCTCGAGCTCCTGCAGTTTTCGTTTCTTCGACGGGGAGACTGGAAGGGTGGCAGACTTTTTCGCAGGCAACTGCGCCGTCACGCCAGCCTTGGTTGCCCGGCCAAAGACTGAGATTCCTGGCTGTGCCTGAGGTAGGCAGGGCGCTTTGGCGGTGCGAGGCATCGCGGCTGCAAGTTTTTGTCCCTTTTTTGTTGTTTCTGGAGGGTTGACCGCAAGTGGAGGAAATCGCGACCAATAACTAGAAGCTGCGAAGTATGATCAGGGTAAGAGATACCTATTATGAAAAATAAGTGAGGTGGTAACGAGGAAGGCTCAACTGTGGAGAGAAGTGGAATAAAAGCGTGACGGGGTGCGAAGTCCGTGAGACGCGTCGCGTAGGAGAAAACGCCCTTGGCCCAAACGGGATTAATGGGGAACGCGTCGCGTGTTCGAAAGTGTCAGCGGTAAGACTGGACCACAACGTAAGACGGAAAACCAGAACTGAAGACTTTCAGTAATGAAAATAAAATCAATAATATTGGGGTTCTAGAGAGTCAAATAGAAAATAGAAAATGGCCGAGGGGCATCTTCATGAACATTCTCGTCACTATGGTAATCCCCTGGCATCGGAATGCGCCATGAACTGAATGGGCGAATGCCAGACAACGCCAGCAATTGTTCTGTGCCTACTTCCGTAATTGACCCGACTGCTGCAGGTCAACTAATGGGGCTGCCACTAGATAGCTACAGCTCCGGCCTATCTCCCGTCTTGAAGCTATTTGCAAGTGTTACTTTTCTACCATGGCACAAGTGGATCGCCCCCATTTTAAAGACAGTCCGCGGGAATGAAACAGTTTGAAAAGGCTGAATTAAGTATTCACATCATAGTAGAACGTGAGATCATGAGACTGCAGCACCGAAAACTCAAGCAGGAACATCCATATGCACTTGCACTGCATCTATTTCTTCCCGCCAAGCCAGCCAGAGACGGTGCCCTTGGCATCAGCCGCCTTCTGCTCCACGCTCCGATCCACCTGATCGACAGCGCTGTTGACCTTGTCTCGGGCATCCTGGCGTAACCCATCGAGCTTCTCCTTGCTCTCCTGGGCGACCTCGGGGATACGCTCATCCAGCTTGAACTTGGAGCGGGCGTTGTTGATCTGCAACCGTCTTGTCAGTGGCGTCTCCACTAAAGCATGGCAGGAAACGAGTGGAGCAAGAGTGGGCTGGGCAGCCACGTAGGAGCAGTAACGAGAAGAAGACAGAATGCTCAAGATATTAGGGAGGGGATTGGATCATACAGCTTCATCGGCTGCGGCACCGGCTTCCTTGCCCACATCTGCGCCCTTCTGTTGCGCCTCATCGCCACGTGGGAGCTTCTCGCGCGCCTTGTCGGCATCATCTAGTCAAATAATGTCAGTTCGAGTTCGAGATCCAAGTGGCAGCAGCTCAGAAGAGGATTGGACTACGCACACTTCATCTCCTTCTTGGCGCCTTGGACATCGCCGCCCGCGCGGTAGAGATAGTACCCGCCTGCGCCCGCAACGGCGAGACCGAGGTAGAGGCCCGTTCGGTTCTTCGACATGGTGATGATTGTTGAATGGGAGAGGGTAGAAGTGTCAGGAACGAAGTCTTGTAAGAATGAATCGGCAAAGGTTGTCAGGGATCCCTGCCTTTTTAAAGGTAGCAGGCCGCCGTCACCGGACGATGACGTCTTGTTCCGATCTAGTTCAGGTTCGCCAATGCGGCCAGAACTCGTTTCGCCCGCCAATCCAACAACCTGCCAGGAGATGAGATGATTCTACAGAGAGATAGCTCTTGTTATTATATTTGATTGTATTTCACTGCGTTTATCTATTGTTCATCCTCCCCTTTACCCCGTCGACCCCATCTCGTTGCTCCAGGCGATTAACATTAACTCCGCGCTAGGCCGGCACGTCGCAGAGCAACCAGGGCTGCTCCAACCCCGACGTCACTGACCGGTCATGGTCGCCTCGCATTTCCTCGCACAGACGAACCCACACGGTCGCTCATTCACGAGCTGGATTCGGCCGATTCTCGCCCATGGGACGTGAGGGCGTTTTCTCATATGAAAGTGTGAACGTGTTGGCATTTATAGTTCGAAATGCGGGAGCCAGGCGATCCTTCGTTCTTGCGGGGTATAAACGTCATCATTGATGAAACAATAAATCTAGTTACACTACCAGCTAATCTAGTTACCAGCGATACTACGAGCAACACATGACATCTACAATGGTAACAAATGATATAGATCAATGCAAATTGCATGTCCAGTCCCAGTCATATCGAGGTTAAACATATCATAAATCCAGATGAAAGTCCGTAGGTAACATGGCATGACATGATCCATCACATGAAAAACAGAAAATGAAGAAAAAAAAGATAAAAAAAGATAAAAAAAAAGATAAAATAGTATAGTAAAACAGGCAACGGAACAGTAACTGTAGAAGGTGTGGAGAGGCCACCGACCAAATCAGAAGGGGAGCGGGATTGAAGACACTGGTGTTGAAACGATCGAAGCTATGCCACGACCAGGGAGGAGAGACGGGCGGGGAAAACCAATTCGTCGAGGCTGGGATATCGTCATGCACACGATGCCATCCAAACGCTCCTGCTCGAAACGCCAGGACATGCAGCAGAGAACCGTCAACCGGAGGAACAAGAACCAACCAAACCAGAAAACAAACTTGACCAACCAAACCCAACCAAGAGACTCCAAAAACATATAAGGAGATTTCATTTCATGTATAAATTCGTTAGTTCGTCATTTCGTCAGCAGCTCTTTGCATGATTATGGGTTGAGCTGCAAGATTCCTGGGAAACATAAAGAGATAGAATGATTGGGAGATATGTGCATGATGCCTTTCATGAGTGGCGGTGGAAAGAAGGCGAGGTGAGGCATTCAAGCATGAATAAAGAGAGGAGAGAGGAGGATTTTGATGGTGAATCCATCCCATGTCGCATGTTTCGCGTGGAAAGACAGCTGTTTTTGAGGACTGTATATGGCACTCATTTGTCTCCCATATATGACGGATGTAGCAATTTACAGGAACAACTTCGCCGCCCCTTTATTTTCGCTTGTCGCGACTGCTACCAGAGCCTCAAGCCGTCCCATACCGGAATCTCGTGCGGAGGAATCCGAGAAGCCGTCCGACCGGGGCTCTTGCTCAGCATGACCAGGGTAGCCGTCGGTGTGAGAAGCTTGTCGACCACAGATCTATGACGGCATTAGTAACCGAGGCGAGAGCCGTCCGTTCGAAGAGGAGTTCCTACCGGTTGAGGATGATCGGATGGTAGCGAGGAGTCGTGAGATTCAATATACCCGCTGCTATGCACGATCGCTGGGTGGTACTCAACCGATGCCGTAGATGGGGTGTGGACTCCCTCACTGCTGCTAGAATCTTCCGGAGACGTGTGTGCCGGTCGGCTTCCAGTTGAGAGACTGGGTGCATGCCCGCGATGCTCTTCGGGGCTTCGTTCCGCGGTGGGTCCGAATGTCGGTTGATAGGATGAGGAAGGGCGGGAGGAGACATTCTGGAGCTCTTGGATGGTTTGCTGGCTCCACTGCGAGGCGTCCCTTGATGAGCGTCGATCGCGGATATCAAGACCCGTCAGATTGGTATGCAGAGACATGTCCCAAGAAACATGACCACGGCGGTGGCCAGGGCCAGAAATCGGAGGCGCAGGGCGGACTGAAGGTTGAGAATAGTTGTAGGCGGAGCCAAATGCTTGGTTGGAGGGAGGTGGAGGTGGGCGGTGTTGGTTATCAACCTGCATGGGGCTCGGCTTTCGGGTAGGTGGAGTCAAGGGTCGCTGCTGCGAGACAACCTTATCGAAACTCTCAATTCCAGGCAGTCGAGGCGGTTGCTCTGCCGATTTGTTTCCTCCAAATGACGGAGGCTGAACGGTGTCGGGTGTATGATATTGACTTAGGCCGCTGGTGCTTGGCCGACCAAATGTTGGATAGGTGGAAGGATGCCAGGTTCTTCTCCGCATTTCGGCCTCGGCAGCGCTGATTGTGCTCTCCTCTCGCGAGGGCGGGTAGTTACTGCTGGTAGGGCTAGCAAACACACCAGCTGCACTCGGGTAGTGAGGTCCAGCAGGGGAGTTGGCGTAAGCAGGAGGATACGGGTTTCCATGCTGTGCGAGAAATGGATTACTGCTCGTCGGCACAGAAAGCCGACGGGCAGCTGTCTTACCCTCCCAGAAACCGTGTGACGCAGAGGACATGGGCGAGGCGAAATGTGGGCTGCCGCCTGCTGCGGCAGAGAACGCAGTGGATGGGGTGTAAGGCGAACTTGTTGCTGCAGGACCGGGAATGCCGCGAATTTGGCCCGGTGGTGTACTCGGAGGCTCTCCCATCGGATCCAGTCCTAGTCGAGCTCGAGCAGTCGGGTCGGTGGCCATCATCAATGGCGGAGGCCTGCGCCGAAGCTCCGGGGGTTGGCTATATGTGGAGGTGGAGGATGTGATGCTGGAGGTCGACAGGTTTCGACTATGACCTCGGCTGTGGCCTCCCTGGCTGCCTCCCGTACCTGCTCGCGCCCGGCCGGGAGGACGCACTCGGTCTGTTCGGACCTGGCGTTGAAAGCGGGTGCCAGTCGCGGCCAACGAGTCACCAGGGATCTCTTCATTCACGTGGACGGTCTGCGCATGTTGTCGGAGGTTGTCGAGTCGCGAGAAGCGCCGAGAACAATGACACTGAAAAGGGCGCTCGCCGGTGTGTTTTCGAATATGTCGGGCCAGATGCTCGCTGCGGGTGAAACTCAAGTTGCAGGGTGGGAAGTCGGTACAGAAGAAGCGTTGTCCTTTCTTCTTCTTCGACGGCGGCGCATTTCCTTGGTCCCCCTCAGGGTCAGTCAAGTCGTTCTCTCCCTCGGAGTCCCCGTGCATCGTCTCGTCGGAGTTTGAAGAAGTCCTCGCATGACCAGAAGCAGCTGCCCGCGCAGAGCCCTCACTTCCCAGACCGGTATTCAGGACGCTGTCCCTGCGTTGCTCCGTGATGGAAGATCGATCCGGAGTGGCCCGCACGCCATTTGGATTCGCACGGGGGGTGGTCGCACCATCCATGGCGATATCGTCGGTGGTGGCCGAGTTGTTGACAGGGAGGAAGGAGGTCATGATCGGCGACGTAAGAGGTGGAGGTGGGTGATGTCAAACTCGCTTCCTTCGGAGCGAGGGGCCAGAGAGGCGAATAACAGAACAGGGGGGGAAAAAAGAACCACCCTATCCTCCTGCGGTTGCGAAGCCGGCAACACGATCCGCTTCGTTGACAGGCCCGGCGACAGGGACTCTATGCTCTATTTCGGAGATGGAGGTGGAGGGATCGGAGGAGTCGCCAGGCCACGGCGTACTCGAAGGGCAAAGAAGATGCGGAGTCTGTGAACATTTGCGCCAAAGAAGTTCAGTAATCGGGGCCACTACAAGAAAGACAATAGATAATCTCGACACGTACGATTTGGAGGTTGGCGATTTAGTTGCCTCTCTCTCCCTCTCTCTTTTTCAGTTATTTCTTTTTTTTTTCTTTTTTCTTTTTTCCACTTCTTTTTTTCCCTTGTGGAAAGAGGGGGAGAGCAAAAGAGGAGGAGGGGGGAGGGCGGAAATGGAATGCACCGCAGGATGTGGCGACGCAAGGGTTGGCGAGGGGGGAAATGTGGGAGGAAAAGGAAGCGATCGTTAGCCGATCACCAGCATCTCTTTCAACAGGCACGTTGCGAGGGAGACCGCCACGCGAAGGGAACTAGGATCGTTGAAAAGGTGGGGAGGTTGGAGTTTCAGGGTAAGTAGAGTGGTGGAGATGCTGTGGAGGCGACGAGAGAGAGGAGAGGAGATGGGAGACGGGCACAAAAAAAAAGAGATAAGGAGGGGTGTAGGCCCAGAAGAAGCAAGAGAAAAAGAAAGATCGGATGGATAGAAAGGCGGAAAGAGGTGAAGAGGTGAAGAGTGGTGACGACGAGAAGAGGCTTATCGGAAGCGAGGGGCAAAAGAGAGAGCAACCTAGGAACAGCAACTCTCAGCTTACGCCGAGTCAGATTGAAGATCCCAGGAACTCGAAGGGCCAGGGCCTTCCGGCGCTACCGATGCGAATCATCGAGTGTTTCACCAGATCGCAGTACATATACATGGGATACAGGATACATGGATAGATACATGGCCATCCACCCTGTCCGGAGTGCCTGACCACGGGTTGAACAGCACAGTACAGTCCATATCAAAGGCACCAGGCACCTGATGGTTCGATCCGATCCACCGATCTATTCAAAAAGACAAGTCTTTGACGTTGACCACTTTTCCCCTCGGTGGAGTCAACCACCCAGTCTAGTGTCCACAGGTTGGTCGAGACCGTTGCTATAGTTCCTGGAGAAAAAGAGAGAGAGGGAGAGAGAGAGAGAGAGAGAGAGAGACCTTTTTCATGAGAGGGACATGGAGACATAATACCCCCTTGCATCCGATGTATCGCTTGCAACCGAACGAGTCCCCGTCATACTTCCCATTCGCACGTTACGTGGGAGAGGTCCAGCCTGGCCATTCCGAATGGTCCGTCTTGGAGACGAAACAGTACAACAAAAATCTCCGTGTCCCCTGTCACAGATGCGCCCAGTGCTAAAACGCCACTCCACACGCGTTTGGTCCGAGCCTCGCATGGGCCATGGACGAGGTACGATCTGGCCAGCCGAGGGGGCGCTGCGATGCAAGATACAAGATGCGGGGAGTGGTTAGTCCGCGCGCTGATGCCGTATAAATCGCAGACTTGCAGTCTCGTATACTCCCAACATGAAATATAATAACCCCAGTAACGAACCAGTAGCCTAGCTCTGAACAGAGTTCATCCAACCTCCCGTCGCGGAAACCTTCCCCCCGCTCATGTCGAAGCTGAAACCTTCAGGGCCCGGCGGCCACCGACTCGCCCGTTGAGCATCACCGTGCCTGCGTCGGGGCCGTGTAAAGTTGGGAAACTTTTGGATTTTCTTGCTCCCCCACTTTCCTTTCCCCTCTTCCTGCCTCTCTTCCTCCTGTTGGCCGGAGTTCTCGGCCTGGGGTTCTCGGCCTGGGGGGTGTTGTCTGAAAACGGCTCGAAAGACGGGAGATGATATCAATGATCGCTCCCTCCCCCCAAATAAGGTGGTACAATAGTCCATCCGCATGACGATGATGTGGGCAAGATCCCACGGTACAGCAGTACTTTAATGTACTCTAATCCTGCAAGAAATCCCAAGAACCGTTTCCCTTCCTTTTTTTAGGGTTTCTTTTTTACTTCTCCTCTTTGTCCCATATCGGCACGTCCCTGGGTCAAGCTGAACTCGCGACCCAGGCTTGATGCAGGAGGGGGTTGGACTGGTTGGACCTAGGAACTGCCCACGGCACTGGGGTCCGTGACGCCACCCACCCATATTGATGATGTGCTTCACTATTTCTCCTTCTCCTCCGTCGACTAGATTTCTGACCCGTCGCACCATCGGGAGGACACCATGGACTGGGCGAAGGGAAAATGGGATCCTGGGCCACGATTGGTGTAGGTAGCGTGGGATACACGTATGCTGAGACAGTGCCCACCAGGCTTTCATTTCTGGAGCGCATTGTGACTTGATGGTCAACACCACCGAGACGCAGATCAACGCATTGCCCCTCTCCGGACAGGGGGGCTGTTCAAGAAGATCCATGCTGATTGGCAAGGAGATTAAAGGCGATGAGAAGCGGCTGGGGACCTAAGGGCATTCGGGTACCTGTAGGTACAACTGCAGGGCGCCACCGCAGTGCCAGCGACCAGCGAGGCGCACGGCCTGATGGTCAAGTATGTAGAGCCAGGTACCAGCTGCAGGGCTTATCGATAACCCTGACTCACGATCCCATGGATTGACCGGGGGGTTCTAGAGGATCTAGAGGACTCCAGGATCCCCAGGTTGGTCTAGTGGAAAGCCTCGCGATCGACATGGTGGATCAAATGACGTCGTTGACTTGGGCTGTGGCGATCCACGATCTGACAGGCGTAGAAATCCCTCCAAGGTAGACACATTCCATCGACATTCCTTCAGTTCCTGGCCCATCATCCACCAGCCACGCAGGGGGCAGTGGTCCTCGCCTTTGAAGCGGTCAAGTAGATGCAATGCAGATGACAGGTCGCCCGCGCGTGGCTTCGTCGAATTTGTGGTGCCCCGCACGACCAATGATGACCCCGCGCGCTGCAGGTCAAGCCAGGAGGATCCATGTACCTGAGGGTGTCGCAATAAGGATTCGTACCTGGAGGGTCCAGCCACGTACGAGGTAAGGCAAGAGGCACAGGGCACAGACGGGCACAGACGGGCACAGACTCGCTGACCTGGCCTGAGCTCGGATCGGTGGCACAGAAATGAGGCTATTCGGTCCCCTCCCGAACGAGGTGCTCACACATGTGATTGTAGAACAGACGGCCCGAGGGCGTACAGTACAGACTTCACTGGGTCATTTGGTAGTTGGTAAATGGTGGTGTGTTTGTGTCTGTCTGTGGATGTGCACAGGGTTCACCGATTCCCTCCCCTCTCGACTCTCGACTCCCTGATTGCCATACTTCCATCCTTACTGTACCGTGTACATGGCACAGCAAGGCAACCCGAGTCAAGCTGCAGTGCGCGCGGTCAGGTCCCAGCCACCTTCAAAACACGATTTCACTAAGCCACCCGGTGCATCGTGCAGTAGTCAGATGACTCCTCATTCACCGTTAAAATCTCCGAGTCCGGAGCTTTTCGACTCACAGTCTCACATGCTGAAGCCTGAGTGGTTCTTCTCCCATTATCCGGCTTGTTGGTGTTACCCAGCCCGTTTCTCATGGGACAAACCCTCCGTTTTCCTTTTTCCAGGTACCTGGGACCAGGCTGCCTACATTCCTGGGGTAGACCCGTAGTGCTGGTTCGAGATTGGGGGTACCGCGGGCCGCACAGCTGAAGCTACAAAGGGAGAGCTAGATGCCTAGACATGGATGGTACTAGTAGTGAATAGTTACGTTACGATATAGAGATGCCATGGCGAGGTTGGGCGATGTATGGAGATGTTGACAGTGGTGTGTGTTTGTTCATTAAATGTTGTAATCGTATCCTTATGATGATGTCTATGTGATATCTGCTTCTTGCGCTGAGTCTTCTTTAACGGGATATACCCACTGCAGGCGACGCTGGATGGGTCATGGTGATCTAGCTCAACGGCCCAACGGTCCGACCACCGAGCTGACCATCACCGCGGCTTCTCGTTCCCAGTTAGCTGCACTCACGGGGTCGGCCCCGGACCGGCCCTTGTCAGCCAGGACGCCCGTAGCCGATGCCTGCGAAGACCGGAGCACACAATCGTTGATCTCGGCCTTTAGGCGATCCCGATTGGAACGTAACGCTCGAGCAGACACGCCGCCGCGATTGACGATCTCCTGCACCCGCCCGGAAAGGGATGAGGCGAGTGACCGCCAGTAGTATGATGGTAATGAGGACGTGTCAAGATTTTGGAGGAGTGGTTGCAGGAGGTTGGCCTTGCTTTGCTCTGCTGATGCAGTTTCAGCATCAGATGCAGGCTGGTCATCAGTGATGCTGTTCGATGCGAGGAGAGGATGTGATGGAACACGAAGGTTTCGTAGGATTATCTCGAGAGCCACAATGTCCTGGCAGCGGCGGGATACATCTCCCAGGGCTCGGTCCATTGTAGGCAGCTGAGACAGCGCCTTTGCAAGGGTATTCACGGAGCTCATAATAGCTGTGTGCACGTAGCCCTGCAGTGTCGAAGTAAAAAGTTCCGGCTTATAGTCAGATACAGTAACTGCCTCTCGGGGAATGGGCGAGAGGAGATAAAGAGTTGCCGCCGCCGTTGCTAAGCGGGACTTTGAATCGCGAAATTGCTTATAGCTCGACCCTGATGTTTGGCCATTTGAGAGGCTCCCAGTACTCGATATCGAGAATTGATTGATGATCTGCTGGGCCCTTGACTTGACCATATTCTCGGCCGGAATAACAAACTCATTGCGCAACGTGCGAGTGACTTTGACTCTATCCAGCCCATATCCTTCTTCGTCTTCCGAGGTAGCCTGGAACATCTGTCGCAAGTTCAGGATCGTATATGCCGCGCGCTCTAGAGCTCGGAATCCCTCTTTTCCTGTTGTCGCAGTCGCCCCATCAACACCCATTGATGTCTGTCCGGTAGTGCCGCGACCCAAAACCTCCGCAACCTGACTCTCCAACTGCCGGCCAAGCCCAAGGCAGCGCGACACAGCTCGTGCCAGCCGAACCGTTGCCAAGGACTTCTCGGCAGCGATGCGGGCTTCATCCGCCGCTTGCCATTTTTGCACCACTTCTTTCTCCAGACGCTCGTATCCTTGTGTGACCGAAGAAATCTGTGACCCCGTCTCTGTCAATATATGTTCCGCCGCTCCGGTTTGTTCCTGCGTGTGGGCCAGCAATGGCAGGGCGGACCTTGTGGTGAGGCCATGGATGTGTGTGTCGATCTCCTGAAGATCAAAAAGCACCCGTGAGAGGGGCGTTGATAGATCCAGAGGTGTGTCGGTGGCATTGTTGGTACTCTGTACGAGTGTATTGGCGAACCCGGATGGTGAGAAATCAGGATCTAAAAAGGCCTCGTAGTCTATGTAGGAAGGCTCCCCTTCGGCCATGATGGATGGCTGGAATGTGGACTGAGATGTTTGATTCTTCAGAGGGAGTGTTCTGGGGCGGGTATTGAGGCCAGTAAAAGGAAACGCGACGGGGTATCAAGACTCAAGGAAACGCTAGACACGCAACATTTGTCGGATGACAGGTCTCGGCGGAGGCCGCAAGGCAGATTGACCCGCCAATGATATGAACACTAATTCTGGCGCCAATTGGACCAGCCCACAGAGAAGGCTTGTGCTGGGAGCGAATGTCAACTGAATTCGTGGAGAAAGCCAGCTGTCGCGAGCTCCGCGATAATCCCACATGGCGCCGATAAAGTACGGTCACGTGAGTTGTAAGCCTCAGGCCATCAACTCATACTAGATGTAAATATCGTATCTCTAGTCAAGATTGCAAGCCTGGCTCTGGCCATAAAACAAGGGATCTTTCCAATTTTCCACTATATATAATCCCATCCAGTGTCAAAAAGGAGAGAGAGCACAATGAAAAATGTCCAAGGGTTACACAGATGGTACCTGACCATGAAAAGATGGACGAAATCGAAGACCGCTCTAGAGCATCAATCAATACCATTGCTTTAGTAACAGTGCATTCTCAATGAGCCAGGCACCGGCGGAAAAGAGTCCGCGACTCCCTTATTGACCACGACAACCAACCGCGCCGCCTTCCAATGACACACCCCCAAGCGGGGTTTCCAGTAGTTGCAGGGTGGGGCTAGAGATAAGGGTTCGGCAGAATCCCCGGAGGCCCCAACCATTGAAATACTTCCAATTCTTACCTGCTCCGTTAGATTACCCGTGGAAAGCCCGAAGGGAAGATACGGCAGGCGATCCCGTCCGTTCTTATTTAACATTCGTCTTCCCCCTTGACTGATCCACAGCTCAGAGTCAGGTTTAATAATCCAAGCACCTATAAAACCAGAATATATCTTGGCCTTGCCATTCTGGTCATTCAAAATGGCTACTGCTACAACTACCACGCAACAAACTGCACGTTCGTTCCTTCTGGCGGGCGAGGAACAGATCACACCCGCTGCCCAGGATGCCAGCTTCCAGTCCCTGGCTCGAGGAACCCGCGACGGCAAACTGAAGCTGCGCGGTATCCCCACATTTTCGGATCCGCTGGAGAAGCGGAAGTGGATGAAGGAGCACATGGCTGCGGCCTTCCGGTATTTCGGCAAGCTGGGCTATGGAGAGGGTGTGTCTGGACACATTTCGATGCGAGGTATGAAATGAAGCTCTCGATGAAAGTGATATACTGACAGTGATAGACCCTATCTTGAAGGATCATTTCTGGATGAACCCGTTCGCCAAGCACTTTTCTACTATCAAAGCTTCTGACTTGGTGCTTGTTGATGATGAAGGATATGTTACTGAAGGGGGCGCCCAAATTTCTATCAATGAGGCTGGCTTTATGATTCATTCCGAGATCCACAAGGCTCGTCCAGATGTCATTGCGGCAGCGCATACGCATGGTATCTACGGGAAAACATGGAGCGCGTTTGGAAAGCCCATCGAAATGCTGACCCAAGGTATGTATTTCAGTTCTTTTATCTCATTCCTCCGCAATAAAACTGACTTGGCCGAATGAAGATGCTTGCAATCTGTATGGCCGCGTGGGTCTCTACGAGGATCATGGTGGCATTGCTCTCTCCCAAGAGGAGGGGAAACAAATTGCCGCTGCACTTGGCAAAGATAACATTGCTTGCATTTTGCAGAACCACGGGTGAGTTGATGAACCCGGAGCTGAATCTTTGTCTGCCACGCTTCTAACGAGGGGACTAGTCTTCTGACCGTCGGTCGAACGGTCGATGAAGCGGCCATTCTCTACTCCTTCTTAGAAAATGCTTGCCAATCTCAGCTTATTGCCGAAGCCGCTGCTGCTAATGGCATTCCTAAGAAAATCATCAGCGACGAAGTCGCCCAATATACTGCTGATGTCGCCCAGAACCCCGTGAGTACTAAGAAGTGACGCTCAGATTCAGAATATGCTAATTTTTTGCAGCACAACTTTTATACGGAATTTCAACCTGAATTTGATTTAATCGTCGAGGAAAGTAATGGAAGGGTTCTCCAATAAAGGTCCTCCCAGGGCTAGAGAGCTGTCAATATTCCCGACGGTCTTCCACATGGTGATATTAAAAAAAAATTTGGAACTCATCTGGACAAGTGTTCATTTAATGGTGAAGTTAATTCTTTTGTTTGTTTATTTGTTTTCTGCGCAGATTCTCGTCTGAGCTTGGCCTCTCTTGTTGATCTATATGACATACCGAAACGATTACCATTCTTGCATACTAGTCCAATTTTTACGGTCAAAATGCGGTGAAACCCCCCAACAAATAGTCAATATTCGGGGGTGAGGGGTCGAATCTGTAGAAGCTCTGATTCGTTTTTTCTAAAACCATTTCACGTGTAGGTATCGGCCGAGGGAAATACCAGTTCTTCGAGCTCCAATTACTCGGTGGAACGGAAGCCTTCTCCAACGACCCCAACTTGGGGTGCAGCCTCCATTTGCTAACCAGCGGCCTCGGATAAGGATGATACGAGATAGTGCAGGCCAAAAGGCCCGGAGCGGGGTGCCTGCGCATATATAGTTTTATCAGCATCCCCCTATGTCGTATTGCTTTCAACTTGAAAACGTTATAACCCCCTTCCCCCCAATATAGCCCGCCATTGCATTTAATCAGATAAATTCAGAAAATCTTCCGCCATTATGACCTCTTCATGGGAAGAGAAAGCAGCGGATAAGCGTGACCGTATCAACGCCTCCATTCCCAATGAATGGAGAATCCACGACCTGCCCACGGGTGACTCAGTTCTCGATTTCCCCGCCCAATCTGGGATACTCTCAAGCGAAGAACTTGCTATTACTCAGTCAAGTGCCTCGGAACTGGTCAAGAAACTGGCCAGTGGCGAGCTCAAAGCTGTTGATGTGACTGTCTCATTCTGCAAGAGAGCAGCACTCGCGCACCAATTGGTAAGTGTGTATACTACTCAGCGCGCGTTGCACGTTTATCAACTTCTGACAAATTCTACAGCTAAATTGCTGCTTGGAATTCTTTCCCGAGACAGCTATTGCTCAGGCTAAGGAGCTAGATGCATACTTTGAGACGCACAAAAAGCCTGTTGGGCCCTTGCATGGGTTGCCCATCTCTCTCAAAGACCAACTGAGAGTGAAGGTAAGAATTCCGTTGTACTTTGATCTACAACCAAAGGCATCCCTAATGCGAATGAATATTTTCGAATAGGGCCTCGAAACATCTATGGGCTATGTCTCCTGGCTAGGAAAATATGATACAACCGAGTCCACTCTTGTAACTCTCTTGCGCAAAGCCGGGGCTATTTTCTACACAAAGACCAGCGTTCCGCAAACCCTGATGGTCTGCGAGACTGTGAATAACATCATAGGAAGGACTCTCAATCCCCGCAACAAGAACTGGTCATGCGGTGGAAGCTCAGGAGGAGAGGGTGCCATGATCGGATTTCGAGGTGGCGTTATTGGCATTGGAACAGATATCGGTATGTATTGCACGCAGAAAATTGGGAGCAAATTTCTCAACAGAAATGAATTAGGTGGTTCGATTCGCGTCCCATCAGCTTTCAACTTCTTGTACGGTATTAGACCAAGTCATGGTCGTATGCCCTATGCCAAGATGGCCAACAGTATGGAGGGCCAGGAGACTGTGCATAGTGTGGTTGGTCCAATGGCACACTCTGCAGCCGGTATTTTCATACCAAGTTTATGTGTCCAAAAGAGAGAGCACTAACGACGCTAGACTTGAGATTGTTTTTGACGTCAGTACTTGGAGAAGAACCTTGGAAGTATGACCCTAAAGTTGTCCCCTTGCCATGGAGACAATCAGAAGAGGACGCTACAAAGTCAAAGATATCGAGTGGTTTGACTCTAGGATATTATTCTTGCGATGGTGTTGTATGTGCTTATAGGATTCACTTCCTCAACTATGCTCATCTATACTTACTCAACTAAATCAGGTACTTCCTCATCCCCCAATCACCAGAGGTGTTGAAGCAGTGGTATCAACACTCCAAGAGAATGGGCACCAAGTTCTTCCCTGGACACCATATAAGCACGATTTTGGCCATGACCTCATTAATGATATCTACGCCGCCGACGGCAGTACGGTAAGCGAGAAATCTTTGCGGCCAGCGTGTCTCAGGACAAGACATGAGTACTGAGTGACAATGATCATAGGATGTTCTCGGTCAGATTAGCGCCTCTGGTGAACCCTCAATCCCAAACATCAAAGACTTGCTCAATCCAGACAAGGGTAAAATCGATATGAATCAGCTCTGGGACGTTCACCTCAAGAAATGGAACTACCAGAGCGAGTATCTGGATAAATGGCGCGAATTTGAAGAACAGCACGGCAAGGAGCTGGATGCTATCATTGCCCCCATCACACCCACAGCTGCCATCCGCCATAACCAGTTCCGGTATTACGGTTATGCATCTGTGATTAATTTGCTAGACTTTACTAGTGTCGTTGTACCAGTCACTTTTGCGGATAAGAATGTTGACGTGAAAAGAGCTGGCCACCAACCATTGAGTTCAATGGATGCTAATGTGCAAGCTGAGTATGACCCTGAGGCATATCATGGTGCTCCTGTCGCAATCCAGGTTATTGGACGCAGATTGAGCGAGGAGCGGACCTTGGCTATTGCGGAGGAAATTGGGAAGTTGCTCGGTAATACCGAGAGACCTTGAATGGGTTATGTGAGGGACACAAGCCAGTCTAAATTTACGGTAGACTTCAGACGAGACTAGTACGAAGTCTGTTGGCTATTTCAAAAGAAGTTGGCTGCAAGAATGAATATATGGAGGCTAGCTCCGATTGAATTATTGAAACACTTATATTTGACAAGAAAAGGAGGAACCATTCCTTCATCCTCAAGACAAACGCCATCTATACAGATGCAACCGTGGCAGGGTATACAAAAAGGGACAAGGATGCAAAAAAAGTCCCCGCTATACCTGGGCATCAGACACAACAAAAGAAACAAGCCTCCCAAGCCATAGACCAAGGAATAATAGAAAAGAAGTGAGCATCCGTGGATCAAGTTGAGAAAAGAAAATCTTATACGGCATCCTGCCCCGCCGCCTTCAGCTGGTGCATCTCGTATTCATTCTGGAGACTGCGTTCACGTCCCCTACCCCGTCCAAAACTCGACTCTTGCTGGCTGTCGGCACCAGTCTGTTGCGAAGAGGACCCGGCCTGGCCACTGCCCTCGAGTCCAGTGAAAGTGATCGGCCGTAATTCTCGGTGCTGGCACGCCCACATACCGACGAAGACCATCATCGCGGCGCTGGCAAATTGCAGACCCCACCAAAGGAGGTTGGAAGGGAGCGAGTGGGTGTAAAGGGTGGTGGCGACGAGGTGCAAGAAGTGGATTGTAAGGGCGAAGTCCGGGACCAGCTTGGACCGTGATACGAAGAGGAGAAGAAAAATGACGCTAGATAGAAAATAGTGGTTAGTGAAATGACTCAAGAATATAGGAAACTGGGTGCTCCGATTCGCCCTGGCTGAGATGGATTCAACTCACCTAATGAAACAGTTCAACATCCAAACCAGACCAAGCATCCAGCCCACCGTTGTATCTCCGCGCAAATAATCCCACCCGAAAATCAGGTTCAGCGAGAATGGAGTCCCGTACACCATAGTCGTGAAAAGAATGAGTACCGTTGCACAGGCATAATAGGCAACCTGAAGCAGTATGATCTTGCGAATGATCTTAAGTGGCGGTAGGTCTGTTCGCGACCCCGCTGGAAGGCGCCGGCGCCCGGCCATCAACTAGAAGACCAGAGGACCTTGCCTCGGCGAGATCTAGCGAAGGGGATGGAAGCTGAGTGGAATGAGCGCAGCGCTCGAGTCAGGCGAGCGTAGCCACGGCGAACATGCGATCGCGGACAATAGAGGGCCGTGAAGGGTAGACACGAGGAGCGCAGTGATGAAGTGGTGGTTATGTAGGGAGTAAGCTGTACTGGGATAACAATAGAGGTTGCAGTCGTGAGTGTAGTGGAAAAGGGAAACGGACAGCGTCGAGGCCGTGAGGATCAACAGTCTTGGCGCTGCCGAGCCCGCGGGAGCCACGACCTGCAACACTCTCTACGTTACACGACTCTGAACACCTCTACCTACGCCCTCGCCACACAAGACCTATTCCTGATCGCTACTTTGCCTGATTACCTGCTCGAAATACGCAAACCATACATATATCATTCGAAATGGGTTGGCTTCCCTGGTCCTCCGGTGCCGAACCTAACAAAGCTTCCGACGGCGGCCGCATCGCCCCGGATCGAACGAGTCGCAAGCGCTGCTGGGAGGGACGGGATTTGTTCTTCGCCTGTCTGGATCGGAATAATATTCTAGACGCTATCAAAGACGATAAGGAGGCACGGCGGAAGTGTGCGAAGGAGGTTGAAGAATTCGAGGCGGCTTGCTCCTCCACCTGGGTACGTATATCCATTTCTTGGGTTTTCTGAATAAGTCACCCCTGCTTTTAATACGAGAGAGTTTGGTATGGATGGTCAGGACGATTACTGACGATTTTGGCCGTTCAGGTGAAATACTTCAAGGAAAAGCGCGTGATGGAGTACAACCGGGATCAAACGATTGCGCGGATTCAGAAGGAGGACGCTGCGGCAGTGAAAGACTTGAAGGCGCAGGGTTGGAATTCGAAATAAGGGATTGCTTTTTGGCTTCAAGGTAGACAGCCATTGTACATTATGTACCATATCCACTCATGTTTCCTGACGACTACTCTCTCTCTCTCTCTCTCTCTTTTCATTGTCATTCTGATATCAATCTCAAGAATCGCGGATCTATGCTATTTCACGACAATTTGTCCTCGAATGGAAGGGAATGAGCAAAAAGATGAATTAAGTCAAGGCTATGCATCTAGGTCGATATTCATTGTTGACAAGCTTCTGCAAGGTTGGAAAGTTCAAAGATCCGGGAGTCAAGTAAAAGAAGCAAAGGAATAAAAATAGAAGAGAGCCATGTCCCAGATGGGATTGTCACATTATATCCACCTCGCGTATGAGAAATAAACGTATGCGAGGTGACACAGTATATCTCGAAGATAGATTACTGCAAATGAAAAGATACACAACTCCAACCTGGATACCACCGTTCACCCTAGTATCTAGTATCTGCAGCCCAGAGGGTAGCAATGAATCAAGTAAACGCCAGTTATTGCAGTCACTAGGTGTATGCCAGCATGAAAGCTGGAAATCAAAAGAAACCACTGCAGAATTAAAGCTGAAAACGAAAACGCCAAGCTCCATAAAAACAGCGCGGAAGAAAAGGGTGTGATCCGCGTTTCGAGATAAAGCAATGGAAAGAAGAAAGTCGTTACATCATTGCTTTCGGTGAAGCAATTGGTTCATTAGGTTCTGAACATTCGAACCGACAGGTGCCTGGCCCTGTGACGGCTGGCCTCCGAGACCTTTAGCGAGGAGCGAGAGGAGGTTCGGATCGGAAACAGCAGGGACATTGGGAGGCTGGATAGTAAAGGGTGGGTGGAGAAGAGGTTGCTGAGGGGGTTGCGGGGCGGGAGGAGGCCGACTAGCATTGGTCAAGAGACTAGCCAGGTCGGCAGGTGGCGGAGGATTGGGAGAAGAGAATGGCGACTGCGCTGCCGATCCAGGCTGTGACTGGGGGCCCGGGCGCTGGAGAGCCGACAAGAGAGACTGCAGACTTGGGCCGTCCAGGGAACTGATTAAGTTCGCAATGTTGGGAGGGTTGGACAGCGTAGGCATGCCCGGCTGGGGCATGGGCGGCTGTGGCATGGGCATGGGCTGCACCTGAGGGACGCCGAAGGCCGGATTAGGAGCAAAGGAAGCGGGGACGGGGCCTCGCTGCATTGCTTGGGCTTGGTGAAACATGACCTCGGCGGCAATATTGGGGTCAACTTCGGGATAATCACTGAAGCGGACGTTGGCGGGGCCAGCACTTCGATCAAAGATCTGAAGAGGAATTTTGCGGGAGAATTGGTTAGGCCGCGACAATCGGACGACTGCCAGAACCCCTTCAACGTATTGACGGTGGACTGCAGCACCGAGGGGAATTCGAGGACCAAGCACAAGCACGTCTACACGCAGGCCGCGATTGCGAAAAGCATTTTCGACGTGGAGAATAAAGTTGCGATCCACTTCTTCCATAACGAGGATCTGGACTTCCGGCACCTCTCGTATAGACCGCCTCGGTACTGGGAGCTCGGCTTCTCCTTCATATACCCCGCGAGGCCGAGGACTTGGGCTGCGATACCGACGATCCCGAGCATACGGAGATCGCGGGGAGCGCGGAGAGCGGGATCTTCTTCGGCGGTCGAGCCTTTCAGGAGTCCGATCTCGAGATCGGTATCCATCCCGGCGAAAAGGTCTGGGGGAAGGTGACCTTGGAGGCCTATAGTCATCACGCCTCCGGTGCGAGGGCTCGTCACGGAAATCACTAAATGGGAGCCGAGCAGCTTCATGAGGTCGATCAAAGCGATCACCAGGGGCTCGGACGTTGTTCCGGGCGGCGGCAGGGCGGTTGAACTCTGGCGATCGGGAGCGACGGGGCGGAGGCGCACGAACCGGCTCTGCAGGTCCAGGTCTGTTCGTCGATCGCTGTGGCTTTGAGATTTCCAGATCTATAAAGAAAACATATCAGCACGATGCCGGAAGCTGCGCGTATGTATGCAAATACTCACGGATCTTCCTCCCGCGGACCAAGGCGCCTTGTTCTACCTGGAGTGCCGCGTGGCAAGCACTGGACTCAAGGAATTGTATAAAGCCATAGGCCTGTTTGATCGAAATCTGGGCCAATTTGCCGTATTTATGGAAAAGGTGGAACATGTCTCTCTTCGTAACTCGCTCGGTGGGAAGGTTACCTGTTGAAAAAGCAAATAATCAATGTCAGCTGGATGCCTCAAAGCAATACGTAGGGGTATAAAGATATACTAACCCACAAATAGCCTCGAGCCCATTGGGAATCGATCCCAAAGACCCTCGGTCACATATATTCTCTCATCGTGCAGAAACTCGTCATATTTCTTTTGGACGTCTGGCCCCCACGGCGAATCGTCATCAGCTCCCTTACCGGGTCGCGCTGCTGGCTTATCGGTACGACCTTTCTTGGGAGTCCGAGAGAGTGCTTCTGAAGAGGTCTGCGACTCGCCCGAAGAAGGAGTAGTAGTCTGATGGGATTGTTGGAAGCTGGCGATGGGCGGAGGAGGGAGAGCGCCGACACCGGAGCCAGTCCCAGGGGGGGCTCCGGGAAGCATGGAGGGGAAATTTTGATGGGCATGGTTACTGGAGTCTGTCGCGTAGGCGGGGTTCTGGGCAGGAGGGAGTTGATGATAAGCGGGATCACCATGGGAAGGGTAATTGGGGTGGGTGGAGGAGGGGTCTTGGAGGGGAGGGCGGGCAGGGAGGTTCACGGACTGAGCGTCCAGCGAAGATGATATTCCGGATTGGAGAGGCTCGTCCAAAGGTGCCTTGGAAAGTGACGAGCCTTCCACTAGAGAAGGGACAGCCCCTGTAGTTGCGGTCGCCGCGGCAGGCGGATGGGAGAGATTGTCCAGCAGAGTTTGAAAATTGACCCCAGTTGAACCACCACCACCTCCTCCTCCTCCTCCTCCTCCTCCTGTTGCTGCTGCTGCTGTTTCCATATCTCCCTTCATGTTTTCCTTTTGATGACCTTGCAAACTGGCAGTATCCACCGAGTTACCGGCAGTGTCTATTTCGCCCATCGTGGCGAAGCCCTTGGGGACCGGGGCCGGGACCGCCGGAGGCGCGTAGGAGGAATTGGAGTTTGCCAGAGCGAAGCCGGGGCCTGTATTTCCAGCATGCTCAGTCCTCGCTGGGGTGGAAGAGTAGAAATCGGGGGTGGAAAGACTGATATCATTCATAGCAGGATCCTCGGGCTGCGCACCCTGCAAACTACCTGCATCCCGGACCTGTCCCGAACCTACCCCCGCCTGCTTGGGGGCATCCGACCATCCATCTTGGGTGTGAAATGACTGAAAAGGAAGCTGGGAAATTTCGGGGCGATCGTAAGTTGAAGTATCGTTGAAGACGGGGTCCATTTGATTCTCCAAGACTGGGATGTTTGCTGGCTCCGGGATATGCAGCGGTCGGGGACTTTCCGGAGTCAGTGTCTTTCCGCGGAAGTGAAGAGCTTCATCAGGACTGGGCGTCATGTAGACAGAAGAAGGAGAGGGGGTTTCATCTACAAAGGGGGGGAAGGAAGAAATAAATAGAAGGTAGGAGGAAGGAGGCGCAAAGACCGAATTTTGCAATGGCAAGCTAAGGTGGGGCGATGAGAAAAAGACCGGGCCCGTTTGTAAGGGCGGTAAGGCTCGATAGGGTAGATGGGGCCGAGTGGTGGTGGTGGTGGTGAGAGGAGATGAGAGGAGATGAGAGAGAGGATGTAATGCTACAGATGTAATGCAGGGCACCTGTACGAGCACATCATGACGATCGAGTAGTACTAGTGCTATAATAAGTGGTTATAGTTACACGTACATGTATATACTGCAGTACGTTGGAGTCCGTATTGTACCATCCACACGTCTAGATAGAACATCCCGCCAATTAGAGCGCTAGGCGCGCCCAGGAGTGCTTAGCAGTTCGTCGGGTGACTTAATGTCCTACAGGGCCCTTTGTACCTACAACGACTCCTCATGGCCAGACCGGATCGTCGTTTTAATTAGTCACAACTTCTTCTCTTCTTCCCACATCTTCTCGCTGATGCTCCACTTTCCTCCATCTCCATATTTCCCGAGTTTCACCCAGGAAGGATGAGGCCGCTTTCAAGTTGGCGGTTTGGTCGCGCCCAGTGGGCGTCTGCGGCTTCGTCTTTGAGAAAGTTTGCCTCGCGCCCAAAGGGATCGGCTGACTCGGACCTCGAACTAGCCAGGTCGTGGCTGAAAGACCTGCACCCCAATACCATCCCCCGCCATATCGGCCAGATCTCCTTCAGCCGTTCAAGTGGCCCCGGAGGACAGAATGTGAACAAGTCGGTGCAACCCCGAGATCATCTCCCTTCTTCCTGTACCGTGAGGGACCTTGCTGACCGGCCCCCTCGACAGGGTCAATTCCAAGGCCACCTTGAAAGTCCCGGTAGAGGCCCTGCTGCCCTTGGTGCCAAGTTTATTGCACTCCCAACTACGGGAGTCGCGCTATGCAACCGACCGGTCCCAGACCCTGGTGATACAATCCGATGACTCCCGACAACAATCGAGTAACGTAGAGGCGTGTTTTGACAAGCTCCACCAACTCCTCCTGAACTCGGCAAAATTGGCCATCCCCGGCGAGACCTCCCCGGAACAAAAGGTCCGAGTCCACAAGCTACAACGCGCCCAAAATGAGGCGCGGCTGAAATCAAAGAAACTCCTCAGCAACAAAAAGAGTAATCGACGGGGGAGCAAATACGATGATTAAGGGAGAATTAAAAGAGGTGACAAAGAAAAAAGTGACAAAGCTGACATGGTAATACCGGAGATAATCTGCCCATAAATTTTACTATTCACATCCCACCCAACGCCTTGAAAGTGCAGAATCATGATACCTCCAGGAGGTTAAGGGTATTCTATCCATTTTTTTTTTTACTCCTTCGCCGCAGCGCGCTCCGCGTTGCGCATGGTCGCAATGATCACCTTCTTCAGGGAGGGATCCAAGCTCTCCGTCTCGGCAATCGGCTGCAACCAATTCACGACCTCACCAGCCAAACCGCGACCAAGGTGTGTCTCCTTCAGGCGCGCAAGCGAACTACCAAAGGCCCGAGGAAATTCGGCCGATGTGACGGAATGGCCCGCGGTCGGGAACATGATGTAGCAGATCTGGGTACGGGGGCTGGTGGGTTGGTGCGTCTGCATCGTCTCCACCACGTGGCCGAGAATCTTGCGCAGACACGGCGCGTCGTGGAATTCGGAGACCATCTTATAAAAGTCGAGTCCGAACCGATCATCGTTGTTGAAGTGCTTCATCGCGGCGTCGAAGATGGCGAGCGGGATGGCACCGCTCAATGCCGGCGTGGAGTTGAGGGTTGCCAACGCTGCCTCGTTGACTTTGTCATCACTCCCACTGGGGTTAATGTCCTCGCCCGTGATCTGCGGCAACGCGATCATGTCGGCGTCGGCATCGAGTTCTTTATCTTCAATTGGTTTCGGCTGTTGGCTAGCCCCGTCAAGTCCCAATATCTGTTGGCGAGCCACCAGCTTGGCGACATAGATCAATTCTAGTTTGGCGTATTGGATCCATAATATTTTAGCGCTCTTGCAAAACCGTAGTCCACGCTGCATATAGCTCCGAGACTGCGACATGTCCGCGTGGTCGTCAAGGACATATTTGGCGGCATACACCCACAGTTCCGCACTGGTAGGGTGCAATCGCAGAGCGTCCGTGAAGATCATGGAGAGTTTCTTGTGCGCCTTCTGTTTCCGAGCATAATCGATGTATTGAATCCAGAGGTTGAGATCGCCGTGGAACTTGCGAGTGGCCCGGTCGAGGATGAAGAAAATTCGCCGTTGACCGCTGTGCCCGGCGGTCCGAATACCGAGTCGCTTCGTTCGCTTTTTGCGAAGGGAGTCGAGGTTCATCTCATATTGGACATATCGCACAAAGTCGACTGGTTGTGCGCCACGCGCGTTCAGCTTGTGCTCGAAATCCGAGCGTTTTTTGACGATTGAGGCGATTTCATCCTAGCGGTCTCACGGTCAGCGAACCCATCATCACGCAATCTCCAAAAGGTGCCTTACCTTGTTAAAAAGCTTCTTGCGTTCGTACTCTTTGAGCTCGGGCACTGACTTCTCGAGGAAAAACCGAGCCTTATCCGTGGCGGCCGACATGGTTGGTGCTGCTGTCACTGGAAAAAAAAGTGGTCGGTATCCCGCAACAAAAGCGCCGACCACTTTATGCGCTATTCCACATCGGGTTAGGGCCGTGCCGAGGACACTTGGGGACTTGCGCTGCACCGGCGGATCCGATGTTTTTCCCTCTCCCTCAGGGGCCTTTCCTACATCCTCCTTTCGTTTCCCTTCTTTTCACGACACTCATTTGTTTCTTATCTGCAATTCATTGATCTTATATACCGGCTGCAGAGCTCCTCCTCCCTCCGCGCCGCCATGGCACCCAGATTCAAGGACGGAGACGCCGTGGTGACCGTACGTTCCTCCATCACGCGATAAGAGCCTCGGTTCATGACTGACCCAATTCAAACACAGTTCAACGGCAAATGGGTTGCATGGGCTCACACTTTATTCGCGTATGCGGCCTTCTTCAGTGCGCTGATTGTCGGTGTCGCATTGCATTACCATAAAATTGTCCAAAATGAACACTACGGCTACCCCGATGAATGGTTTCCCTCCGTCTCCGCAACAATTGGCGATCGATACCCCGAACGATCCTTCTTCCAAGTCTTTATTGCCATCACCTCCGGCCCTCGCTTCGCTCTCGTCTTCCTGTGGTACGTGCTGACCGCGCGTCCCAATTCGACCCTGCCGAAGATCGTTGCTGGTGTGGGCGTCTTCCGAACCCTGACTTGCGGTGGATGGACCTATGTTACCTCTACCGATGACCACGACTGGCATGACATTTTTATGATCTCCTATCTTGTTGCAACCTTGCCATGGACCCTGGGCTGCCTCGCCTTGAGCCCTAACAACCGCCGGGCTGTCAAGTACCGCAAGATCATGGCTAGCCTCTTCTTTGGAACACTGGTGCCCTTGATCTACTACTTCATTCAGCACAAGGTGCACAAGGTTCCCGGTGGTAAGTAATTGTACATTATTCTGGTGAGGCTTTTTTTTATACTAACTTGGATTTCCCAGCCTACACCCGTTATGCTTTCTTCGAGTGGTCCTTGATCCTGTTCGATGTTGGGTTCGATGCAATCACCGTGCTGGACTTTGAGGGCTTCGAGCTTGTGATCCGTGATGTGAAGGGAATCAGCAGAGGGTATGTACCGTGGCTTCCAAAATGAAACCCGCAACAAATGTATATTGTCGCAAGTTACGTTGGTTACGAACAAAACAATTGGATTCTAAATATTCCCTTCCAGGCAGTTGAAGACGACTGCGGATTCTGTTCTCGAAAAAGAGTGCGTGCACCCATAATCTATTTCCGCCCAACATGGAAATTAACAACGTAGTTTAGGAAGGGCAAGCCCGTCGGCAACACCTTTGGCGAAGGCTTCTTCTGGACCGAGATACTTGATGCCGCTTCCGATGTTTACAACGGGGTATGGCACTTGATTTGATTCCGCTATTCGCCTGCTGACCTTTGCCTATAGTTCGTCTTCTGGACTATCGTGACTGGATTGCCTGTCCTTGTGTGGTACTTCCCCTTGTGGCACATGGGCATTTCGGGATATGAGGTTGCAATTGCTGCTGTCATTTCTCCCATGTTCTTGGCCATTCCATCTCTGCGATATGCTGCTACCAAGAACTTGCGGACTCTCCACCTGCTTTCACTGGCTTCCCTGCTGGCTTATAAGTTCCCGAACCCTGCCCACCGTCTATTCGTCACTGCTTTTGCGCTTGCAACCACCTGCGCTGCATGGGCTGCTACTTTCTTCGCTGAGCGTGGCAACACCGCCCGTCTGGAGACCCGTATCATGGCTTGGGGTATCGGTCTTATCATGTCTGTGATCGCGAAATTCGCTTGCTCCACCAACAACCCGCTTTGGCCCATCATGCATGCTGAAAATGGCGGCTGGAACAAGATTGGTCTTGCCATCGCTATCGTTTCCGTACTCAGATCTCACCGTGCGTCCTTCACGAGCGGCGGCGATTACCTGCCTGCCAGTGCCAAGAAGGGCTCCTCACTCCTCGCTGGTATTGGCTTCGCTGGTCTCATGTTCGCCATTGTTTCTCTCTTGACCGACTCCAGCACAATGATCTCCTGGGTTTGGGAGGGATATCCCGTTCGCGGACCCATTGCAGTGCCCCACGGTGCTGTCACCATCTTCACCATGGGCGCTGGTCTGGTCTTCGGTGTGTTCTACCCTGTCGTCGCAGGCAGCTGGACGGCTTACGGCATTGGGTCGATTGGTGCCGCTCTTCTCACCTATTACCACCACTGGACTGGTTTCTATGGCGCCCTCGTTTTTGCGTTTTACATCATGGCTGCCACCCCGGTCCTCATTACCTCTTGCGTCCGCCATTCTCCAGCTACTACCTTCGGAATCGGCTTCCTTCTCTATGTCTTCCTGCTCCTCTTCCACGTCTGGGTTGTTGCTTATGCCTTCGTTCCCGGTGGTCCCCTTGTCCGTGAGCATACTGATTGGCTCATGATCACTACTATGCTCTTCATCGGGGCTGGCGTATTCTCCGCCGCCACCACAAACTCGACCCGCTCTCGCAAGAAGCCTGTTAGCCCTAACAGTAAGAGGCAACGATCCTACTATGTCTACGTCCTTGCTGCGCTGCAGCTGCTTGCTGTGTCGGTGGCGTACCTGCGCTTCCCGACTAACGACTACGTGCCTCACCACAAGGAGGATAAGGTTGTCACCGCCGGTATTTGGACAGTTCACTTCGGACTGGACAACAACATGTGGGCTTCAGAGCGACGCATGCGCGATGTCCTTGGTGAGCTTGAGCTAGATGTTATCGGCTTCCTTGAGTCAGATAACCAACGGATCATCATGGGCAACAAGGATGTCACCCAATACATTGCTGAAGATCTAGGCTACTATGCCGACTTCGGCCCTGGCCCCAACAAACACACCTGGGGTTCTGCTCTTCTTTCCAAGTTCCCTATTATGAACTCCACTCATCACCTTCTTCCCTCGCCCGTCGGTGAGCTAGCTCCTGCTATTCACGCCACACTCGACATGTATGGTGAGATGGTCGATGTGGTTGTTTTCCACTCCGGTCAGGAGGAAGACCCGGAGGATCGTCGCCTTCAGACTGAATATTTGTCCAAGCTGATGGGCTCTTCCCCACGTCCTCTGATTTTGTTGAGTTACCTGGTCACCAAGCCGCTTGAGGGTAACTATAACACCTATGTCAGCGAGTTGAGTCACATGAAGGATATCGATCCAACCGATTGGGACCGATGGTGCGAATACATTCTCTTCAAGGGCTTGAAGCGAACTGGTTACGCCAGAATCAGTCGCGATACCATCACCGACACAGAAATCCAGGTAATTATATATCATAACCCCATTAACCAGTTTCCATTTATTGACGGTGATATAGGTTGGCAAATTCGTCATTGGTGAGCCTGAGCCGGAGAACGAGATGCGCATCCCGGAGGAGATGGTTCCTGCTGGTCGCCGTTTCCCTGCTCTCTTCCGAGGCGATGGTGTTCGTGGACATCGTTATCATGTCTTTGACGAACCCCGCTACTGGCAATAAACTGTTCTTATCCCCGGAAGAAATGTTCTACTTGCCATTGGAGGCATTAGATCTTATGATTCTGTTACATGGAGAAATAATTTGGGAAAAGAAGGGCGGACATTCCAATACCTTTGTGGCTGAGCGCCATTAACAAATTAATCATTTCCTCTCCCAACAATGGGTCTATTTGATGATCTGTATCCGTCCTCCCACTGTCTCAAATTCCTCGTACTTTTGTTCAAGTGAATAACCAGTCTGCTTATGAACCGTGTGCCACATGGGCTAAAGACCTCAGGGCCGTCTGTAGTGGAATATTAGGGCTGTGCTGAAAGCCGCTCTATGGGACCTTCTCCATATGTGGTAAGTTGCTAGATATCTGAATGGATAATCTAATGGTTCCTATTGGTCTTTCTTACTCGTCAAACCGAATGTGAATGTCCCCGATGTGATACCAGAGTCAGAGGGCCTGAGCGGTGTTTTGGATCCTGAAATCTTAATGAGGATCTCAAATCCGGCATTCAATGGAATGTAGGAGAAGAGCCCGTGGCCCGGCGGTGCGGATACGATGGACTGAACACGTTTCTTTCCAACGGCCAATGATTGAGACCTGTTTCCTTTCTTTGTGAAAAGTATGGATTGGCTTAAACTGCAGCGAAGTGGCTTGTCATGTATGGGTAGTTAGTGTCCACGATATCTTTGTTCTTGCACAGTGGTGTTCAAGGGAACGTCCTCGAGTTCCGCCAACCCCAGCCTAGTTTACGATCAAGTTCGACCGATCAAAGCCATTGAGCACGACACTGCTATCGTTCACCGAGTTTCAATCGGTACTTGTGATCGATCTTACCTTGAAACATTCAGCACAGGGCAGTGACACTACGCAGAGTCGCATGGCCACATTCCAGAAGGGTGAGCTCATTACCAAATTAGATGAATGGTAATTTTCCCAAAGGCACGCACAAACCTTGGAGCTCACTTTCAGCTTAGTTCCCTGCCTCCTTATCGCTGGGCCGGTACCGGTATATACAAAGAATCCCCCGGAGAATGTGCCTTGCCTGTCTTTGACCAGGAGCGTGGCCTCATGTCAAATGCCGAACTCTAATTTAGACTCAAAGGAGTCTCGCTAGCTCCCCCATCAGCGCCTGTGTACCAGCTATGTAGACACGGTGCAAGATTATCTTTGCCCCATTTTGGTTCTGATGAATCCACTTTCTGTCCAGCCCTAAGGAGGCGTCCCCCTTTGCAATTTTTCGGGGCGCCGGCGAAATGCGTCGATCCCCCTCAGGTAGCAATTACTGGTAAGGATCTGATCGAGTGGCCCTATTTGGAGATAGAGGGCACAACTTTATGGGGATCTAAGCTTCTTGATCCTGGTTTGAAAACGTAGTCAAGCATCATTAATGACAACATTTAGGGACATATTCTTTACAATGGTCAGAAGATCCCGAGTCAAGTCATCATTCCTTTCAAGCAAAGATTACATTGGTCTATCTGGCTTGATTCGGTCCAGTTGATTTTAAAAGTGTATATATATTTCTTGTATCAACATTTGTACCTAATATTGCTTCATTTTCCGCCGGTCCGCCCTTGTTAACTGCGTCGTATATATCATTTCACTGGCTCATTTTTCGTACTAGTTTCTGCCCTCTCAAGCCTAAACTTTACAACTACCCCCAAACCTCGAAGGGCACGCCTTGTGTGAAAAAGTTATTTTGTCAGGCACACCGCGCAACGACTTCGCAGTACAATTCCACGGAACGAAGCCCACATGGAGACCACATTGGAACGAGCCAAGTCAACCTGAAAATAGAAACCTAGAGACTTCTTTGAAATATCTCGAGAAACTCTTTGTTTGTTTAAGCTGACAGCTTTTGCGGCCTCTCGAGGGTCGACAAAGACTACAAAGAGCACAATCTGCTACTTAGGCACAACCAGGGTTTTTGACGACGGCTTTGTTTCAGTAAGCAATATCGCATGAGGGTTGCAACATGTTCTCTTGGCTAACGTCTGATTCAAAAAAAGATACCTGAATGGTTCATTCATACAACATCATTGGCTTTGCATTCGGTTCTTTGACCACCACAGATTCTATATATATTGACAGCTTGTTCGATGTATGTACCCAACTTGAAAGTGGCACTTTTCTTCCCTCTTTCATTATTGCATTCTAATCCAACCGTTCCCTTTTGAAAACTCCAGCATCATTGCCAACCTCTACTAAGCCAGCAAGATGCCAAAACGAAAGGCCCCATCGGGAAAATTTGCAAACCGAGGGTTCCGTGCTGCAAATCCAGAGCTATTCCAGTCAACACCTGGGCCAGAATGGGACGAGCATAGCCTTCTCAATAAAATACCAGACCCAAATGATTCAACCAAGTTTATATACCAATTTGCCTATCCGGAGCGTCTGGGTCCTTTTCTCGAACCAATTACACCCCCAATCTCCTTCGGAGACGACGCGCCTGTGCCACGATGGCGACTTGCTTTGGATCTAAACGATCCGGCCGAAGGCAAAGATCTAGAGAAAGATTTGATCCGAACTGTCCGAGACAAAGCAATCATCGACGGTGTGGCTCCAGGTAGCCATCCGAGGTCATTTGACTCTTCCATCGGACTTGGGGGTTTGCAATGGATATTCGATCCGGGACTTACTGCAACCCATCTTAGCTCGACAAATGGGGATATGCTGTATGAAGTGGCATGGATTTGCCTCACAGATACCCTGCGGAATCCCATTTCACGAAAGCAAATCAACATAGAAATCGCCAACGGGCCCTTGTGGCCAAAAGTCTGCAACGTGGAGGATCCATTGCCTCCACCTCCCGAACGGCCCAAAACCAATATAATTCCGCAGCCAGAGTCACCGACGATCATTAGGAAACCGACTTTTCAGAATTACGACCGTCCAAGCCTAAATGCTAAGGCAAAGAGCTCAGGTCCAGACCCCGGGGGAAAAATCACGTTGAATGACAGGATATTTCATCACCAGAAAGGGACGGATGGACCTTTATATCAAACAGATCCGCAAAAACTCTTGAAAAAAAGGAGTTTTGATAATAGTGGTATTGGTGTGGGTCCCGCGACAACGAAAAGAAACCTTCGGTCATCGGAGCCAGGAGAAATTGAAGCCCAGGAGGGCAAGACTGAAAAAATGGGTGAGTACAAGTGTGTTTGGTTTTGTGTGATCTTACTAGTTCTCAGCATGTTCTTGTGTCTTTTCCTGTACTCATTTGGAATTATCAAAGTGATGTAACTTAGAATGTGTCAATGGAACCTTTGGGGAGAACAGGAAATGTTCTCTTCCCGCTAAAAAGAACCAGAGCTAGCTAGCTAAACAACCTTGAAGATCCAGTGCAACTGAGGGGTAGGATCCGTCGAGTGGTTGAAATAGTATGGGATGGCGGAGGAGATCTGGCTGGCATTCCTTTTTGGATACCCCTTGCATATTGCTTGCGTAGTGGTTTACCATTTGGGGGGACAAGCTTGGACTTAGTTTGGACTTGCAGAGGACCATCCGCTAACTTGTGCTCCAGCATCTTCCACAACGACAAACATTCTTCCTGAGCTTCAAAGCCTAGAAAAGATCTCCCATACTGGACTTGCAAGCTTCCTGCCGCCTGACATATCCTGGGCGTTCGAGACAGTACTGGGTATTGATCAAGAGCACTCACATAACACTCAGCGAGCAAGGAAATTTGCGCAAGAAATAAGAAGAAAGCCCGCGTCCGACAAACCCAACAAAGGAACTCCTGATAAGGGCTTCCCACAACCGCGGACTAATGCAGCCAGGGCGACTTTGCCGCACAAAAATAACAAGAAAATGAACAAGGGAAAAAAGAAAACATCGAAAAAAGCCAAAAAGTCAACTTCTCAGACTACCGATGCCCCCTCAACGCTAAAAAAATCTTCTAAAAGACAATCCGAGAAGAAAGTGGCATTTGATTTAGGCGATGGAGATGAATCAGTACAAGGAGTCTACAAGGAAACATTTATCAGAGTTTCGCGGATGGCAAAAACTGAAAACATGGAGATAAGACCATCGCGGTACACTGTTAAATCATCTAAAAGGGATGATTTAGACTCGGTGAATCGTGTGCCTGAAGCGAATATCTCAAAAAGGTTTCCAACCCTTGCACCAGGCGAGGTCAACATGACGATTGGTGATAATCCGGATTATTTACAGACATTCACAGAAGCCTGCAAAGACCCCCGAGATCGAAAAAAATACTTCCCACTTCCCAAGGCTGTTCGTCGTATTAGACCGTGGGCGGGTGCTAAAATTCCTCCAGAAATCGAGGGAAAAGTAAAGGCATGTCTTCCGAAGTTTCCAACGGCACGCCGACCATTGTTGCCTCGCAAAAAGGTAGTAGGTCATTCTTCATGAGTCTTCAAGGGGGATATAATTGACTTATTTTTAGGAGAACGAAAAAGGCTTGCCCATGTGTGGAGCCAGTGGTTCAACAGTGAGGTCAACAGCAAGCGGTTGAAAGAAGCGGAGTTGGGGAGATTTGAGGTCTCATATGCATCCTCGATATTAGCTAGAGTAGAGTAAATGATAGATTTAATGATTGATCAAAACAACAGTAAACATTGTACCCTAGGGTAGGCGAACAGATGTAGTGGTATACCGTCTGATTGGTCAATTGCTTTGAATCACATGATATTAGACAAACAGGGCAAACACTGTGAGCCGGCAACGACAAAGGCCATGGCAGCTTGGACAAGTAATTCCAATCCCGATCATAACGCGTCTCTCCTTTGTCGCCTAGAGTGAATGCGTGGTTTCTTTTAGTGAACCACCGGATAATGATCCGTCTTCTATTCTAGACGGAATTCGAGTCCTGGGTCCGCTTGGACGTGTTGTCCCCCGTCATCGCAAACGCGCTTGACGCAGTTGCAGGTCCAAGATTACCGGTGATCGAATCGCAATGTTCACGTTCACTCCATTGCTGGGCGCGCAGTCGTCCTCGTCGAAAGCATCGCAGTCGATTCTCGAACTCGATGGAGGCATCAAGATATTGGTCGATGTCGGTTGGGATGATAACTTCGACATTCGTGATCTTGCGGAGCTAGAAAAGTGAGTCTTCAAGTGATACTTTGCTTGTTCTTAATCACAGAAACTAATGTTTTTAATATTATAGACATATTCCGACTTTGTCCCTCATTCTTTTGACACACGCAACCCCTGCGCACATCGGCGCTTTCGTCCACTGCTGCAAAACGTTCCCTCTTTTCACCCAAATCCCCATATATGCGACGGGCCCGGTCGTCGCTTTTGGCCGTACATGTCTACAAGACCTCTATTCTTCGGCACCGCTTGCTGCCACATTCCTGCACAGGGGGCCTGTTCCAGAGCCTGGCGGAAATGCTGCTGCGTCCGTGATAGCCCCAACGGAAAAGGGAAGTGGAAACACCGAAGCTGCTGGCAGCAACGGCCAAATTCTGCTTCAGCCACCAACCACGGAAGAAATCGCCCGGTACTTCTCCCTCATCACCCCGCTTAAATACTCGCAACCACATGAACCTCACCCGTCTCCGTTCTCGCCGCCCCTGGATGGTCTTACTCTTACCGCTTACAATGCCGGCCACACAGTTGGTGGCACGATATGGCATATTCAGCATGGCATGGAATCTATTGTCTACGCGATGGATTGGAATCAGGCACGCGAGAGCGTCGTGGCGGGTGCCGCTTGGTTTGGAGGATCCGGAGCCAGTGGAACGGAAGTCATCGAACAATTGCGAAAGCCAACAGCTTTGATTTGTAGCACAAAAGGGGGTGATAAGTTCGCACTTTCTGGTGGACGCAGGAAGAGAGATGATCTTCTTCTCGAAATGATCCGGAACACGTTAGCAAAAGGTGGGACCGTTCTTATTCCAACAGACACGAGCTCTCGTGTTTTGGAGCTGGCATACGCGCTGGAGCATGCTTGGCGTGATGCAGCAGCAAGCGGAAAAGATGATTCACTTCAAGGAGCGGGTCTTTATTTGGCCGGCAAGAAGGTCAATACCACGATGCGTCTCGCTCGGAGCATGCTTGAATGGATGGATGAGAACATCGTCCGCGAATTTGAGGCTGCTGAGGGTGCAGATGCAACCGCTGGCCAACAGTCTGGCGGCCAGGGGCAAGATAAGGGCGCCGTTAAGGGCGGCGGTCCCTTTAACTTCAAGCATCTCAAGACTATTGAGCGGAAGAAGCGACTTGAAAAGCTCCTCGCGGACCAAGGGCCTAAAGTTATTCTTGCCGCTGACACCTCATTGGCCTGGGGCTTCTCGAAGGATGCCCTCCGACAAATCGCCGAGGGGCCCAACAACTTGCTATTGCTCACGGAATCCTTCCGTACACAAGCCCATCCAGAAGGCTCGGAGTCGTCGGGCACTACATCACTCGGAGCAACTGTGTGGCAATGGTACGAAGAGCGCAGAGATGGTGTTGCACTTGAGAAAACATCGGACGGTGAAATGCTCGAACAAGTCCACAGCGGTGGGCGGGAATTGACTTGGGCGAATGTTCAACGGGCGCCTCTCGATGTTGGGGAGCAGCTCATTTACCAGCAATACCTTGCCACAAAGCGCCAACATGAAGATACCTCGCAAACTCGTGGCCAGGAGACCCTCGAGAGCGCCGCAGACGCACTGGATGACCGATCCAGCTCAACTTCTTCTGAGGATTCAGATGACGAGCAACAAGGTCGCGTTCTGAACGTTTCCACTTCACTTGCTCATGTAAACCGAAACAAGTTGGCTCTCAGCGACGAAGACCTGGGCATCAACGTTCTGCTTCGGCGCAAGAATGTCTACGACTACGATGTGCGTGGAAAGAAGGGGCGCGAACGCATGTTTCCCTATGTCGCACCGAGGAAAAAGGGGGATGAATACGGTGAATTCATTCGACCAGAAGAATACCTGCGAGCAGAGGAACGCGAGGAAATTGATATGCAGCAACGACGGTCGGACGCACAGACTAAGCTCGGCCAAAAGCGACGATGGGACGAGACCAGTGGTCTCGGTGGACGCAGGTTATCAGGGGGTGCTGCAGGCCGCAAACGCCAGCAGCTGAAAAATGGCGAGAAGATCGACTCTGGTGCCGATGATGACCTCAGTCTTGCTGATGACGGGGAAGCTGCTGATGTTGCTGCATCTTCGGAGGACGAGGCGGATGGCCAGGCATTCGAGGGTCCTGCTAAGGCTGTATACACCAAGGAGTCAATCGTCCTCAATGCTCGCATCGCTTTTGTCGACTTTATGGGGTTGCATGATAAGCGTAGCTTAGAAATGTTGATTCCCCTCATCCAGCCTCAAAAACTGATTCTTGTGGGCGGAATGAAGGAAGAGACATCAGCGCTTGCAACTGAATGCAAGAAACTCCTGACTGCCAAGGCCGGCGTCGACTCGACTGCAGCAGACGCAGGAGCGATCATCTTTACTCCTGCCAATGGCGAACTCATCGACGCAAGCGTTGATACAAATGCTTGGATGGTCAAGCTTAGCAATACCCTCGTCCGACGTCTAAAGTGGCAACATGTTCGCAGCCTTGGTGTGGTCGCACTGACCGCCCAACTGCGAGGACCAGAGCCTCCCAGCGAGGAGGAAGCTGATGCTGAGGCAGCCGGCAAAAAGATGAAATTGCTCAACGACCAGGCCGCTACCTCCTCTGCAGTCGTTCCCAAGAACGCGACCAAATCCGATACCTTCCCTCTTCTTGATACGCTACCCGCCACTATGGCTGCTAGCACCAGATCCATGGCACGGCCATTGCATGTCGGCGACCTGCGACTTGCTGATCTACGCAAACTCATGCAAGCAGCCGGCCACACTGCTGAATTTAGGGGTGAGGGTACACTGCTCATTGACAAGTCCGTGGCCGTCCGGAAATCAGGAACCGGCAAGATTGAGATTCAGGCGTCTGCCCAAGCAGCTGCCAACCAGGCCGCTCTAGGTCGAAATGCCGGCAGCTTCCTTGCCGTTAAGAGGAAGATATATGAGGGGCTGGCTGTTGTGACAGGAAGCTGAAATGCATGATGTGTACTTTACCTTCAACTTATGTATAATCTGAACAATACCGAGCATCAACGATTCAATTTTTCGCCAAATCCTACTTAAAGATATATACGTTTTTCTGCTCCACTTTCAACTTGAAGATCTCTTCCCCCGTTTTCTGTCCATAGGTAGTAGGTCATCATGGCCATGATAGATTGGTTACTCTTCCTGCTTAGTACTTCAAGTTGGTACCTCCAACTTGAATACGGCGCTCAAAGAAATTAGAAAAGAAGAAAAGAAGAAAAGTCGATTTTCGATCCGATAAAAAGAACTCCAAATATCCCCTTATTCTATAATGTTTCTAACGAGACTCAGGCGCTCGAATCTATGTAAATACTATCTATGTAAATACTATGTAAGTCCACAAATATTGTGTTGCGAGTATTGACTTTTCAAACGCTCCCCTCGTCAGACTGCGCATAATCATGTTCATTTTCATCACCTGGAATTTCGTGAATGATATCATTTGTTTGAGGACCCGTGTATTTTCTAGGGGAGTGAAGTTAGTATATATTCATTTTTAAGTTGAAATGTATAACATACCCTCTGGCTGTAGCCCACCACCAAACGAGGGCGAAAATGGCGATGAAGGCAGCGACACAGATTGCATAGTTCCTGGAATAAGTCAGCAAGCTGTAGGCTCGTCAAGGAAGGGATTCATCTTACATATTGGCTGCTGTAACGGGAAGCTGTGATGGGAAGAAAAGGATGGTGCTGATGAACAGTACCCATATCACGGCAATATAGTTGATTGTAGTACCCCATCTGCCCAACGTGAACGGCCCTTCAATGAACTTGACCTTATTTTTGTATAGCTGATGCGCAAGAATAACAGAGATGTAGGACAAGTCTAATGCCGGGGCAGTGACGCTGAAGATTGCCGTGGCGGTCTCTGTCGAACCAATGGCAATGCAGTTCAGGGCGATGCTGAAGAACACGACAAACCAGACTGCGTTCACGGGCGTGTGGGTATGGGGGTTGACTTTTGACAAGAAACCAGAAAAGGGCAGTGCATTATCTCTGGCAAATGCATAAGCCATTCGGGTATCAGCCAACATGGCTGAGCAGCCTGTGAAGAACTGGACAAGTATGGCAAAGGCCCACATGACGGTGCCGCCTCGTTTACCACCAGCATTGATAAAAATATGTGCGGCTGGTAGACCTGTGGGGGAGTTGAGAATGCCATCGAAATCGGATAGACAAAAGCACATGCAGACAGTCAAAAGCCAACCGAAGGCCCCGGAGACGAGGACGGCTGTCTTGATGGCGACTGGTCCTCGGACAGCCGCATCGTGAGTTTCCTCTGACATGCTAGGGGAAATTGTGAGATGTAGTTTCGGACATGAGAGGAGTTAAAACACAGCTTACTGAGTTGTACCATCGTAGTCGGTCATAGTCCATGCAACAGAAAGGAACCCCAGGAAGAAGGAGAATAACTTTGAGTTCCACCCAGATCCATCAGTAAAGTGGGTAAAGACCCACGAGGCGGGCTGTTTATTTGGGGTCAGATATATCAGAGAAATGCAAATGGCGATAGTTGCGCAGACTGGTTTGTTATTAGCCATAACGGCACGATCTAAGAATCACAGCCACATACTATTAATCGGAGCAAACCAAAGGATGATTCGGTGTAATGATTTTGTCGTCAGCGAGCATATGATACCGAGAAGGCACAAAATCCCGATAGATACTAAGACAGTCTCTACTGCGGACCTAGCGGGGATATCAGCATGGAAGGAGCCGAAATGACAGATGGGCTGGGCATACGGCGAATATGAATAACTTCCATCCACAAAATCCGAATTCATACTGACACAGGCTAGTAGCATCTGGCTGACGGTGTACGCAACACTCGACACACCAGCCGTCTGGCCAAGTAGGTTGCACCAACCCTGGATCCAAGCAAAAATGGGAACCTGATCAGGGGGCACGACATGTTTTGTGACAAAGTACATACCACCAGCCGTTGGATAAGCCGAGACCAATTCGGCAACTGAACTGCCGATGCACATCGCCATGCAAGATCCGATCAGCCAGCACCACACGGCCGTGGCAGGACCGCCAGCTGCCAATGGAGAGCCGAAAGTCGCTGGGACGGATCCCAGAACCCCTAGGATTGAGATGGCATAGGACACGGTAGACCATTTTGAAAACTCTCGTCGCAACTCCTAATCCAAGTAGAGTGAAGAGTGTTAAAGAGGAAGCGTTTATCAATTGAGCCATTCATATGGCATTATCAGGGGTACATACTTGCTTATAGCCAATTCGAGCTAGAAGGAGCTCATCATCGTCTTGGATGGTCGCCATGGCCGGATTAGAATGAGATAAAAGGTTCGGCTGCCCGATTCGATCTCCTGTTGATTTGCGATCTGGGTCTGGAGGTTTCCTTGTTAGGTCCATGATTGAGGTGAATATAAAGGTAGAGGGCGGGATCGGGAAAAAGCAAAAAAAAAGATATGCATGGCTTACGGGGCCCGACGCTATGGCTGATATAACTACTCGCAGGACAGAGTGACGCCAGGTGGAGGGGCCAAGGTCCGATCCAGGAGGCGAACAAAGAGACGGTGAGTTGGACACGTCTAGGAAACCCTAACACGGGATGCTTCTCGCGGAACAGAGCAGCGGCGATTTGGCGTAATCTCGATGCAAAATGGAGCAACCATTAGAAACTTGACTGCCAGGGAGGGGGGCGATAAGCGCGAATCAATTGATTCGAGATGTGGATGCAGCTGGAGCTGTGGCCTCAACTAGGAACTTTAGCGATAGGGAGTGGAGGGACGAAAGGATGCACGATGCACGATGCACGATGCACGGGAATTCGTCCGGCATCAAGGCTAGTGGGATGTGAAAGTGCGTCGGACGCTTATCGGAGGTGTTCAGCACCACGACCAAGTCAACTTGATCCTAGTTGGATGGTCGGTTGCTTCCTCCGACATTTGACTAGCCTGCCTCAGCACGGAAGCCAAACTAGAAGAGCGGTGGAGACAGCGAATAGTAAAGTATGCGGGCGTCCACAGGGTTCTCAACGGACCGGGAATATAGTGGAATGCATCGTCCGAGAGAAGATCGAATATTCAAGCAAGCCAAGTGCCGAGTACAAATAACAAAAGTACTCCAGTTGGTGGTGCATATCCCAGTGTATACTTCCAGCCACGTGATGTTCCGCCAAGTTGGAAGGTGGCCCTCCGCGGGATATCGTCAACATCACCGCGGGGCAACTCCCTTTCCAGGTCTCCCTCCTCGGTTCCCATGGCTGACCCGATGTATCACGCAATGGGGGGTTCTGCTGATGACCCCTCCAACCGCTCTCATCTCCTCTCCCAACAGCAACAGCATCAGCAACAACAACAACAACAGTACCAATATCCCGGCTACCATCCCGGGGCACCTCCGCAACCAGGAGCTGCCTATCCCAATCCCTCCTCTCCGAACCAATGGTCCGCCTACGGCTCGCCTCAGCAGCAGAATCTACCCACCAGTCCAGATGTTGCCTACCATGCAGCTGCCGGGCAACAAGCACCAATGGGTGCCGCAGGAGATCCCAACATGGCGGGCTTGGCCTCCCAGATGAGCGGGCTGGGGATTGCAGCAGATCCCGGAGCCAGATCACATCGAAAGAAGCATCGGCATGCCCATCATGACATCGGTGCTGCTGCCCCTGCCCCTGCACCGGCTTTCGGCCAGGGAGTGGCCACGGGGGCCGCGCAACCGACATCCCAATTCCTCCATACTGGTTTGAACCAAGCTCCGCAGCCCGTCGCCGGTGCTTCCCCGGGATATGTACAGCCAGCGCCGGGAATGGCCTCTCAGCAACCAGCCATCACTACTGGAGCAGACTCGGTGGCCACCAATGGCCGAATTGATCCTGAGCAGATCCCCAGTATCCCACGATCCCGCGATTTGCCCGCCCAGTACTATTTCAACCATGTTTATCCAACAATGGACCGACACCTTCCCCCACCTGCATCGATTCCCTTTGTGGCCCATGACCAGGGCAACTCATCGCCAAAATACGCCCGTCTGACACTCAACAATATTCCCTCGTCCTCCGACTTCCTCTCCTCTACCGGACTGCCTCTGGGCATGGTGATCCAACCCCTCGCCGCTTTAGATCCCGGCGAGCAACCCATCCCCGTGCTGGACTTCGGGGATATTGGTCCTCCGCGATGCCGACGATGCCGAACCTATATCAACCCCTTTATGTCTTTCCGATCGGGCGGCAGCAAATTCGTTTGCAATATGTGCACGTTCCCTAATGATACGCCCTCCGAATACTTCGCGCCTTTGGATCCTGCCGGTGCACGCGTAGATCGTATGCAGCGACCGGAGCTGATGATGGGCACGGTCGAGTATTTGGTACCCAAGGAATATTGGAACAAGGAGCCGGTGGGTCTGCAGACGCTTTTCCTGATTGACGTCAGTCGCGAGTCTGTGCACCGAGGTTTCTTGAAGGGTGTCTGTGAAGGCATTGTCGAGGCGTTGTACGGTGAGGATGGAGCTGCCGATGGCACTGAGGGCGACGAAGCGAAATCACGGAAGATCCCCGCGGGGTCGAAGGTCGGCATTGTCACTTTTGACACAGAGGTGCATTTCTATAATCTCACCGTAAGTATTAAATTGACCTTTGCCATAAGCAATTGAGACTGGTGAAAACGGCTGACAGGAATCCAGGGCACATTGGACCAGGCGCAGATGATGGTTATGACTGACCTGGAAGAACCGTTTGTGCCATTGAGCGAGGGTCTGTTTGTGGATCCATATGAGTCCAAGTATGTAGACTGTAATCCGAATGCCTACACAACCTGCTAACTATCTATACTAGGTCTGTGATCACATCGCTTTTGAAACGGATACCAACTATTTTCAATCATATCAAGAACCCCGACCCCGTCGTGCTTCCTACACTCAATGCAGCTCTCTCGGCTCTCCTTCCCACTGGTGGAAAGATTATCTGCGCAGTATCCAGCTTGCCCACTTGGGGCCCTGGGAAGTTGACAGTGCGGGAGGACGTGAAGATTCATGGGACAGATGCAGAGCGGAAACTATTCACCACAGAGGATCAAGCGTGGAAGAAGACAGCAAGCAGGCTGTCTGAAGCGGGCGTAGGGGTGGATCTCTTTATTGCTGCCCCTGGTGGCACATATATTGATGTGGCGACAATGGGTATGTTGAGGCGACAGACTTCAGATCGATGAACAGGGACTAACTCGCCAATAGGCCATGTGTCTGCCCTGACTGGTGGCGAGACTTTCTTCTACCCGAATTTCCATGCACCACGCGACCTGCTCAAGGTCCGTCGGGAGATCGCCCACGCTACCACTCGGGAGACAGGTTACCAGGCATTGATGAAGGTGCGGTGTTCGAACGGCTTGCAGGTGTCTTCTTACCACGGCAATTTCGTACAACACGCCCTCGGTGCCGACCTCGAGATCGGTGGTGTCGATGCGGAGAAGGCTATTGGCGTTGTCTTCAGTTATGATGGCAAGCTGGACCCCAAGCTTGACGCACACTTCCAGGCCGCATTGCTCTATACATCTGCCGATGGCCAACGTAGAGTCCGTTGTATCAACGTTGTGGCTGCCGTCAACGAGGGTGGTATGGAGACTATGAAATACGTCGACCAAGACGCCGTGGTGGCTATCATTGCCAAAGAGGGTAAGTTGTTACTACTGTATTATCTTTGTTTATTGAATCATGGTACTCATATCCACATTACAGCTGCCTCCAAAACGCTCGACAAGAACCTCAGTGATATCCGTGGCAGCATTTCAGGGAAGACGGTCGATATCTTCAGCGGATACCGCAAGATCTTCTCCGGGTCACATCCGCCTGGCCAACTGGTCTTGCCGGAGAATCTGAAGGAATTCTCGATGTACATGCTCAGCCTTTCAAAATCAAGGGCATTCAAAGGTGAGATTGAAAAGTCTAGTATAAATATGTTGTGTATCTCGTTCTAAGACATCCTGACAGGTGGAAACGAGTCATCGGACCGCCGGACTCACGACATGCGCATGATTCGGTCACTCGGATGTACAGAGCTGTCTCTCTACCTCTATCCCCGCATCATCCCCATTCATAATCTGCAACCGGAAGATGGCTTCCCCAACGAGCAAGGTCAACTTCAGGTCCCACCGACACTACGAGCCAGCTTCTCGAAGATCGAGGAGGGCGGTGCCTACCTAGTGGATAACGGACAGGCCGTTCTCCTCTGGTTGCATGCTCAAGTCTCACCGAATCTTCTAGAGGACCTACTTGGCCCGGGGGTAAACTCGCTCCAGGAGCTAGACCCCAACATCTCATCCCTGCCAGTACTGGAGACGCACCTCAATGCCCAGGTGCGCAATATACTGCAATACTTCTCGACGGTGCGCGGATCTAAAGCGGTCACCATCCAACTGGCCCGCCAGGGTCTAGACGGGGCGGAGTACGAGTTTGCCCGACTGCTTCTGGAGGACCGGAACAACGAGGCCCAAAGCTACGTGGACTGGCTGGTGCACATTCACCGGCAGATTAACCTCGAACTGGCCGGTCACCGCAAGAAGGAGGACACAGGCGACAGTACATTGGCCAGTTTGTCGGCTATGCGAGCACCGTACTGGTAAGAGGGGGTGATCCCTTTACCCCCCCGACCCCAACACCCTCTCCGGGGCCCATTTATTCCAGCCAGGCGAGTGTTTTTCCTTTGCCATCAGATCCCCGTTGGGTAGCAGGGGACCCCTGCGACGAAAAAAGGACGGAGGACGAGGGCCGCCCGAGCAAGGAGGGTGACTCAGTGGCTGTGAGACGGTGGAGACAGAGACACGGCGGGGTGCCACAAGAGGCGCGAGACCAGAGAAGATTTTTTATTTATTTCTGTACACAGTATACCAAGTAGTAGTTTCTTTCTCTTCATGGAGCATTACCAACCCGACCCCGACAGCTAAGCCTACAACTACAACCGCAACCATACTGGCCCTACAACGGGAATTAGCCCTAAATAGTAGGTAGAATATTCGTCCCTCTGCTCCGCGTGATTGGTGGATAACACCGCTGCCCAGCCCTAGTTCTTTATAGCCTAACTGTGCTTGCTCACGCTAAAGTCGACGCTAAACACGCAGGTACGGAGACGAGTGGCGGTCTAGAATCAACACAGCGGCGTTCTGGAAGATCGCCAAGGTACCTTGGCTCTTCGGTTGGAAGACCCCTCTCGAGCCCCAGTCTTCACCCTCCATCGCGATGAAGAGGGACTAGTCGGCCCACCAGGCCGTTAAGGTGGCCACCGGCCGCGGAACGGACGCGGGCTAAGCCTAGGACTAAAGGGCGATCGGAGATAGGGCAGCATATGCAGGATTGGATCGGTGATCCTGCCCTTTAGTACAGAGTACATACATATTTGTTGTTTGACTTTGTTGTTGAAAGGTGAGGTATCAGACGTAGGTGTGTCAGAACCAAAGAAAAACTCTGCAGAGGCTGAGAGGGAGAGTTCATTTCCTGTTCCTGATGAGCGAGAGAGCCGGGACCACCCGACCGGCGAACTGATCAGGTAGGTGGTACGGTGCCGATGTGTAGTAATCTGAATAAACGAATAAACGAATAAACGAATAAACCAGGATTCAGAAATAGTCACACTAAAAAGAAAAGACGCATCGCCACCGCACCGCACCAAGAAATTCCAGACTTCTCGATCGACAGGTCCCGTCGGGGACAACGTCAGAGGCAGAGGGAGCCCAAGAATTTTCGGCGAGTGGGTTTCGGAAGGCTCCACCGGGGGGAGGGCGGTTGGCCAGCGATATTCAGGAACCGAGTGGATACGTTCAGTTCGTCTGTGTACAGAGCGAGGGTCGAGAGGGTCTCGAAGGGTGTGTTCAGGCGAAGATGGTGGCCAGGGCCAGCTTAACGGGGTGGGGACCAGACGTGTCGACGGGCAGGGGTCGGCCAGATGAGTAATTTCTGGCGCAGAATCTGATGGCAGCTTTTCGACGCCTGATGAATCCTCCGGTTGGAGGGTTGGAGGGTTGGAGACTTGGGAAATTCTCGCTTTAGCCTGAAGGCGAGGAGGTATCTATCGTCCACGGATGGTGCCTGGCCACCACCTCACTGCAGAAGTCTGTGCAGCCATGTTGCCGAGCTGATATGACAGCTGCCCTGGACAACATCCATGGCTCCGGGCCGGGCAGATGTCAAAGTTTTCTTCATATCCGCCATTCTTGACGCTCCAGTGGTGTGTCGTTTGGGAGAACCGCGGATGAAGGTCGTGGAGTGGATGACGTGGGGGGAGAGAGAACCCCCCATAGTTGTAATTGCCACGCTTGTGCGGCGATTCTATGGAAGTTTGGGGTGGGAGAAGAGGAGGCAACTCCTCCATCTTTGTGGTGGCTGTCCGCCACTGCCACGGTAAACCACTACGCCCACGCACTATACCCGGCCTTTCCAAGTCGCCCAGCAAAGCAGCAAACCATTGGACACGTCGAGTTGAACACATTCGATATCACACCGCATTATTGCTCCAGGATACTTGGACATGCGCTGGCAGAATACGAGTTGACTATCGATTCCCGCCCATCTCCATGACAATGCTCGACTATGTACCCATTGCGCGCCTGGTAGACGCCCAGTTTGTGGCCTTGAAAACACTGCTCCAATGTGATATCCTCACCCCCTTGGCACCCGCCAGGGTTCCCCTCCCCTGACCCACATTTTCTTTTTGTTCTTTTTTCTTTTCTCTTCTTTTTTTCGCCTTTACACTGGACTCCACTTGTCTCCAGGCGTGAGATCCATGGATCCGGTCCTGCGTGGCTGGATCCACCACGTTTCTGTGCATCGGTACCTATCCGGGGACCTGAACAGTGACAGACCCCCCCCCCCCCCCTCTGAAAAGTTATAAAGACCCCCCTCCTGCACCCTCGTTGTTTCAATCATCATCACAGTCCTTTCTTTGGAGTATCTACTTCATTTTCTATCTTTACTTCTTTCGAGTCGATCTCGGCACATTCCTTTTGTCTGTCGACCAGACATTCTCTTGACTATCCAGTCTTTATACATACATACCTACCTACCAAGACACCCTTTTGTCTGTACAGTCTTTCACTGAACAACCCAAATCACATTCAATATGATGTTCACCAAGACCTTCGGCATTGCCGCTGCTTTCGCTACCCTGGCCTCCGCTCTGCCCTCCGGCATGATGGTCCGCCGCAATGAAACCGTCCCTGCCAGCGGCAGTGTTCTGATCACCAACAGCCTGGATATGGACATCTATGCCTGGTCCGTCTCTCAGGATGTCGGCCCCATGCAGACCATCAAGGCCGGCGGCGGTACCTACTCTGAGGCGTGGCAGACCAACCCCAACGGCGGCGGTATCTCCATCAAGATAGCCACCGACCCCAGCCAGTCCGACGTCCTGCAGTTCGAGTACACCCAGGCCACCGACACCATCTTCTGGGATCTCTCCTGCATCAACATGGGTTCTGACTCCGAGTTCACCAAGTACGGCTTCGCCGTCCTCCCCTCCGAGGGCGCCTCTGACTCTTGCCCTACTGCCGTTTGCCAGGCTGGTGATGCCAACTGCGCTGCTGCCTACCTCCAGCCCACTGATGACCACGCCACTCACGGCTGCCCCATTGATACTGGCCTGGCTCTGACCATCGGCGCGTAAATCTATTTTTACCCGATTCCGATTTGAAAGATCTGAGCTTGCTCTTTCATTTTTTTTCTTTCCATTCTTTCCACCTTGCCGGTTGACCCGCGCACTCTTTTCATGGGTCTTTTTATTCTCTTCTTCTCACTATCCCTTTGTTGGGATGTGATCCATTCTTTTATCCTTCGTTCCACCCAAGTCGGTGGCCCTCTTCACCCAACAACCAACAAGGTTGGACCTGTTTCTTACATGTTCGGTTGATTCGACATGTCTCCCCTTGTGGGCCGGACGTTGTCACGAGACTTATGATTTCTTTTTGATGTTTATGAATACCCCCGGATGACCAGGAAAATGGGAGCTAGGTACTCCAGGAGTTTTACAGGGGGAGATAGACTTGTATAGAGGTTGAATGACTACCAAAATTCTTCCACAAAATTTGATTACTTTCATTACATACTTTCCTTTTGATTCAGACTTGTAATCCTTTGTACAATCCCCTTCTATTCGTAGTTAAGTCAAGGAGGGGATCGACCTGAAACGAGAGGTACAAAGCGACAAAGCCAACAAAACTACGAAAAAAAGTATGATTGGCGATGTTCCTGTGGAACACAGCGCCAAAAAAAAAGCCATTCAGGTTTGTGTGGGAGGGGTATGAGTCTAGACCGAGTGATAGACAAGGATTATCGTTCCTGATTGATTTATTCTCTTTTGACCAAGTTTAACTCATGCACGACCTCCCTCGCGCTCCGATTCGCCCATCTACACACCGAGGCGCTGGGTGGTGGAGACGCACTCTTCGCGGTGGAAATGCAGCGACAGCGATTCGTCGCCAGCTTTAGATCCCCCTCCAGTCGGAAGACGAGCCTGGGCCCTGGCCGTTGCATCTGCTGGAGTCGCAAACTCCAGTTGTACGTGTCGCAGTCTCCACTCTCCACCGAGGCTGAGATGGCACGAATGGACGGAGATCCGGGCGCGCCGTTCGTGTTTCAGGCTCTACAGAGCGAACCGGTTTGGCGTGAGCAGTGCCTGTGAGAATGTCCTGACTCGGCAGGTTCTTTCTTTTTTTGTTTCTCTTTCTCATTTCGCGCTGGGGCCGGTTTCGGATGCAGGTACACTCTTTGACTTTCCACCTTTGTACGGTCATGTACGTGCGTGTGGATTGTAGATGTGGTACCCACACCAACAACGCAGAAAATTGCACATGAAATTCTGCGAAAAGGAACGAAAGTCAAATGCCGACTTCTCCATTCCGATGGCCAACAATATTGGCCACCTAGCGTTGTTCCTGTGGTACTGATGTAAGTTCACTGAATAGCGGTTGGGTCGGGCGCTACCCGAGTCTGGGTGAACCAGCACACAATATGTGAGGATGGCTGGATCGTCCAATGGCAATACACTTTGGCCCTGAACCACACTACGTCGCTCCGATGCGAAGGTGTTGTCCATTTGGTGGTTGGTAACTCCAACTCGGCCCAGATAGAACCCCCCCCTGCCAAGCTTGCCCTAGTCGCGTTGGTCTTCAACTAGAATCGTCGAGAAGAACTTAGGGTAACCTTAAAAATGGGCAACTGGATTTTCAGTGCCATGTTCGGCTTGTCTTGGGGAAAGTCAATCCTTTCTGGATTTCCTGGTAGAGAGAAGGTTGTGAAAGTGTTCATGGAGCCAAGACGACGCTCATCTCATTGTGCCCGATTGGTTTGGGCAGAAGACTCCCTGCGTGACTCATATCTTCCTCAGTCGATCTTATCCGTCTTGCCGACCATTCATAATTAATCAAATATTGGGGTTGGGCAGCAAATGGGCCCCTCTGGTTGCTCGGCGGCCTCCGACGCTTCCGCTTGACCTGCGATCTCGTTCATATGGCTTCTATGCTACTACCCAGATCGCATCGCAGAGTAAATTTGTTCAATCATTTCATTGATCGCGTCATATGTTCAGTAAATAAAACTCCGTTCAAAGTGCTAGGAAATGGTATCTACAATGCTGTTCAAGTGAATATCATCAAGTACTGCTTTCCCGCGATCGTCGCCATTCGCGCCATCGGTCCATCATCCGGTGCGAACGCATCGCCTTGAGAAAAGCGTAGGCCACGAATCGATAGATGATAGTGCAGACTCCCAGTGCCATGATATTCATCGGCCCGTTCTTGTCAAGGTTATACAGGGCAAGCACTTCTTCTCCGGTTTCAATGGGACACCGCCCATTCGTAAGCCGCTGAGAAGCAGAACAGTCGAAATGCTGCCCATGTAGGGAGTAAGGGGCAAGATTGGCAATGGCATACTTGATCGGAGAGAGGTGATTGATGCCTTGCAAAACATCGTTCACATTTAAACTCATGACGCCGCCGAGAATCGTCGAGATGGAGAGTAAGATCGATGTCACGTTGACGGCAAACCCCACGTGTGAAAATAGCGTGCAGAACATGATTCCAACGGATTCGCCGCAGCTGATTATGCAAAAGCAATTGAAGGCGCTGATAAGAAACATTTGTGCGCTGCGCTTGAGGTTATCTGCAAAAGCAGCCATCACCCCAAAGACCAACGCCGACACTATTTCAAATGGCACTTCGATTGCCGTGTAAGATATGATGAAAGTTTCGGCCGAGTAGCAATTATCGGCCTCTTCACGGTAAAAGACGTCGCGCTCGTTCGGGTAGATGGCGATGTTTTGAAGCATGCCTGCCACAAGTTAGACATTGTTTCACATAGCGAGAGGGTGCGATTGCTCTTTATTGCTCACCGACAAAGTAAAGTGCTGCAAATTCTTGGATGAACCCCATTCGTGACTGCACTGCAGGGTAATCGTTTTTCAGAGGAGCGAAGAACAGCGCCATTATAATGGCAATGCCCACAATCTGCATTGACCGAGCCATCACAAGCGGTGGTTGGCGCCAAAAGTTGAGGAACGACCGATGTAGCACCAGTGGTAAGGTAATGCGGAATGGCAACATCTTCCGACGAAGACTACCCAGCTCAGCCGGAGTTGCGATCTTGGATGATGTACGCTCGAGTTGGGGAATCGCATCGGCCCAACAAGCGATTAGGTTTTGCACTCGCGAGCGAGTGAGGATCTCGCGATCTTCCTGCTGCAGGTCGACCGTGATCAGGTCCAACACAAAGTCAGCTGGATTGGTTGAGCGAGGGCACTCATGACCAGATGCAGCGAAATGTGCCAACATCTGTTGTCCTGGGCCTGTATAGACTGGGTAACCGCCACGAGCTAGGAGCAGCACTTGCGAGAAATGACCAAATAGATCGGAGCGGGACTGGTGAATTGTCATGACCAGCGTACGACCTTCAGCCGCAAGTCCTTGAAGCACCTCTATTATCGACATCGCCGTGAACGCATCGAGTCCTGATGTTGGCTCGTCCAGCAGTAGCACTTTAGGATCTGTAAGGATCTGAATAGCAATGGTGACGCGACGCTTCTCGCCGCCACTTATGCCTTTGATGAGTTCGCTTCCGATGAGATTGTCGGCGCATTCTTTCAATCCCATTTTGTATAGAATCTCTTCAGCTCTGCGATTCTTCTCTTCGCTCGACATCCAAGCCGGAAGTCGCAGGCCAGCTGCAAATCTGAGACTCTCACGCACAGTCAAAGAAGGCATAAGAGCATCGTCATCTTGAGTCACGAACGAGGTCACCGAACGAATGACATTCTCGGATGGTACAGCTCCGTTGTATAGCATTTTGCCATGGACACGGTACTGATTTTCGATTGAATCGTGAAGTCGACAGGCGATAGAATTGAGTAAGGATGTCTTTCCACTTCCAGATGGGCCCATGATGATATTCAACTCGCCTGGTCGGAACTCAGCAGTAATCGGGCGCAGTATTTGAAGTTGGTATGGTGCTTTCCACGGGGAGTGTTGGCGCTTCTGAATTTCTAGAGCATACTTGTCCAATGATATAGCTACTCGCCTTGTCTCCTCCGAAGGACGAATTGCGATTTTTGCTTTCCCTGCAGAAGGATTTGGCTCCGACTTTCGAGCCTGAGCAATATCAATGGCGAAACGATTGTACTGCAGTAACAGAGCGGCAACGAGGTAGTGGCCGAAGGTGAACGCTACAAGCACCACAATGGGTCGCCAAATCCAATTGGAGGGCATACCGAGACTCTCCATGATGTACTTTCCAGTGTATTCTTTGCACTTTGGGTCCAACGGATTGTCAGAGTATGAACAGGCATAGAAGTGACCGAGGTCTGAACCGCTGGGCCCGATAAACTCATTTGCGCAGAGCGCCCCGAAAATGTAAAAGGTGTAAGCACACCATTTGAGCCACCGCACATATACCGGAATCTGCTGCGACTGGACAAAGTATCCACAGGCAAAAGACTGCAAGGTAAACGCCAAGTTGCCCACAAGACTAGCCCCAGGAAAGCTCCTTGCGATACCAATTGAGACGGCGGCAAATGTCACGGCGATATAATGCGTAAGAAGCGTCAGAGCGAAAAATATGAAGAACTGGTCAGCCTCCAGACGGTAGCCGACCATGAAGTAGAAAATTATGGTAAAAAGGAGTGGCACTGGCAAATCCTCCAGAGGAAACCGCGCAACTCTGCGTGACAAAAGAAACGCTGGAACGCCAACCACCCCTTCATTGCGCTCTCGATCGAAGAGACGGATGTCGATTGTCAGTCGGTAAGTCTCATACAACAGAATGAGATACCCATTCAGGCTGCTAGCGGTGTACAGACTACCCTGTCGTGAACGTATTCCTGCAAGACTTTCATCAAGCTGCAAGAATATCCAACCATTGATGACAGCCATGCCAACCGCCTCAAGTAAGCTACCAGCAACACCCATTGGGTCTCGAATGGTTGTTTTGAAAGTGCGCGACGTAAGCACACGGAACTGCCGACGAAATGATACCTTCTTCATGCCTCCCGCGTCAACTCTGCTAAGTAATGGCAACTCGGTGTCCTTTTCCTCCTGGTTTTCCGCGTTCGACATTTTCATAGAACGAGATCGCCACACCTCTCGTAAATTATCAACTCGAACATGTGACGCCTCTTCCAGTGCTTCGCTTCGATTGTCAATAGCAGCCAAGTCGATGAGATATTCGGCAGGGTTCACAAAAGGAGGAAGAACGTGGCCACACTGCTCGAAATGCGGTACTGAATCCCCCGCAGGCCCGCTATACAGTGGAGAGCCTCTCGCCAGGAGGATCACATTGTCGAAAAGATTCCAGATTTCCGAGCGAGGTGCGTGAATGGAGATGATGACTGTTCGGCCGTCTTGCGCCAGTCGCTTCAGCGTACGGATGATTTGGAAAGCACTAGTCGCATCGAGACCCGTCGTTGGCTCGTCGCAGAATAAGACAGATGGATTTGCAAGTAGCTGTACGCCAATGCTGGTTCTTCGCTTCTCTCCGCCACTGCAGCCCTTTTGGGTTGTTGTGCCGATTCGTGTATTGGCACACTCCTTGAGCCCCAGTTCAAGAATCACCTGCTCCACAATCGCACGTCGCTCTTCTTTGGTCGTTGGTGGCGGCAATCGAAGATCGGCCGAGTATTGCAAGGTCTCCCTAACTGTCAGGGTGGGTATCAGGACATCCTCCTGCATTACATAGGCGCTGCGAACGCTTTCAATGTTTGCGTTGCCGTTAAAAGTTGTAGTTCCCGACACCTTTGCCCGAGCCAAGGACACGCGACCAGCCATCAGGTTGAGGAGAGACGTTTTCCCCGATCCGCTACTTCCAATGATGGCTGTTAAGCTGCCACTCGGCATGACCGCATTAACCTCCTCCAGAACATTTTTCGAATTGCCTTTGGACTTCTGGCCGCGAAGGCGATGCCAAGTTTCAATAGGTGATGTTCCCCATATCGGAGGAGAGGTGTCAATATCGAGGGAAAGATTGTCAACGCTCACATTGACTGGATTGACTGCATGCAGAGAAAGGTTGTAGACCGCGTCCTGTGGAGCATTTACTTCGGCAAGTATCTCGTCCTTTTCCATTGTGAGTGTCGCGAGACCGATCGCAAGTAATAATCATTCCCTGGGGATTGATGTTTTCAAAGACTCAACCGCACATCGTGTGAGATGCTGTGCTCAGGGTGAACTTTAAGAACAAATCGGGGGGTATGCAAAAGTGCCGATAGATTTGACGTCGGATGATGGCCAAATGATGGGAATATGGGCCCTGGGTTCGCCCGCGCAATGTCCAGAAAACTTTTGGGGTTTCGCTTGAATCGTCCATGCGATTTACCACCTTGCGTTGCCATATGAAGGCCACCTGCAACAAAAACCAGCAAAGACCCCCAATGCAACTAACAGGTCCACCTCTCCCCGGAGGATAAGCCCACCCCGTTGCCCGCTACGTCCCGTGATTGGCTCGGCCAGGCCACATTCCGGCTGAGTCATCAGGCGTGGCGCCTTGCTGTAAGCGAGGAGGCGCTTTTGCCTAATCGGGCAGTTCTAGAAACCACATCTCTTCGTCGAGATGAACGATCCTAGAGAGTTTTTAGATCCCTAAAAAATGGGGTCAGCACGTATAAGCCCTTATATATCTAGGGGCAGATGATATATCTATACATTGAAGTGGACCCAGCCGCCCTCTATGCGGCCTAGAGGGCAAAGTTTCTAATAAAAAGAAATTAGCCTGTTTGTAGCATCACCATTCATAGCTATTTGAAGCTATCTAATGGAAGTAGACACTAATTGGATGTGTCTCAAACTGTTGCATCGATGTCCTAATCCGTAACTTGAAGGGCGCATGGGTTCTATGTAATCCTATGATTGCGAGTCTCGCTCGGGGCTCAGTGTACCCACTGACCAAGCTTTTACGATATACATTTGTCTGGAAAATCATATATATAATTCGAGGATAGTCATTCCAGGGCTGAAAGATAGGTAGTAAATAGAAAAGTCGAATTTGAAATTTGATGGTTTGCGTAAGTGGTCTCTAAGTCTCTTACTAATAAGAGCCGAATTTTCGGGTTACAAACCCACGTTTTGCTCTATTTGTAGTGGTAGAACAGAATGAATACATGTTTTGTATCCAAGTCACAGCTCTGAATAATAGTATTATTTAATAACCTCCGGGTCCGCTCTGAGCGCTCTCACCGTTAGCAATCTTCAATTCGTTGAGCATGCTGGAACGAATGACGCCAACATCGGTGTTGACAGAAACCAGATCGAATCCTTCTTGAGTGCGGGCGCGGGCATCGTGGCCATCAGTACCTAGAGGATATTGTTAGTGATTTTGATTGATTTAGAGTATATGATCGGGCAGCACGTACAGAAAATAGCAGCCTTCTTGCCAGCCGCATGAGCGGCTTTTTTGATCCGCTGGATAGCGGCTTCATGCTCCTCACCGCCGCGAGTCACACCCATCTGCTTAGACAAATCGAAGGGCCCAATGAGAAGTACGTCAATTCCGTCCACAGCAGCAATCTTCTCGACATTCTCAACACCCAACCGAGACTCAATTTGCACCATAACGGTCAGTCCGTCGTTCGCGCCGTCATCATGGTCAGCGCCGGGGTTAACTCCAGCAAAGGAATGAGGCGCGAACATCGGTCCATAGCCACGGGTACCGAAAGGCGGATACCGAGTCCACTTAGCAATATTAATAGCATCGGCCTATTGGATTAAGTAATTGGTAAGCTTTTGTATTCAATGACTGGGGCTTGAGACCAGTTGTTTTTACTTAGATTGCATACCTCTGTGTGGCACATGGGGGTCATGATACCGTGAGCACCGGCATCGAGAGCGCGCTTGATCATCCACTCCTCGGAGCAAGGTACTCGAATAATGGGGCTGACACCTTCGGACCCGATGGCATTGTTGAGCTATACATTGGTCAACTACTGGATCAAATTGTGCGGTATCCTAAAGCGCAAAATTTGGCTTTACTCAAGGACTGACCTCATAATAGTGGTGGTCGGAGATAAGACCATGCTCAGCATCAACCAGAATCCAACTGAACTTAGTAGAAGACCCAGAGGAGCCGTGAATGATAGTCTTCGCAACAGCGGCGCTAGGAAGCCTATTTCCAAATCCAATAGTTAGCCAGATGGTCAAAGGAATTCTCTGTCGTGACTGTGAGAACTGCATGCATAACAATAAATTCGAGTCATGGTGACGATCCGGACGTACGTAAGCCAGAACCCGAAAGCTGCTGAGGGACCCTGCAGGGCTGATTGGACTGGTGTGTTGAAAGGCATCTTTGACTGGGATTGATTTAGCTATTCGGAGAGAGTTGAAAAGGTTGCGATGGGAACACCAACGCAAAAGGAGGGAGTTGGAAAACGTGGGGTGAAACTCGGGACAACACCCCCCGACCTCGGCCGCAGTGGGCTCGGGGTAACTCCGCGCGGGGTCGGCTACCCGCATAAACCGGGATAGGCACGGCCTTCTATACGAAGTCTTTCTCCTTAACTATGTAGACGTTCTTTTCTTCTTCTTTTCTCAGTATATAATTCCTTCATGATGGCCATAATGAGTCGGTATGCTTAAGAAAGCTACAATGTATGCTCCCTGAATAAATCCTATGTCCAGTACGGCTAGTCTGGCATTCGGGCTAATGAAACCCGAGCGGCGAGCCACCTGTCTACTTTATCAACAGTAATAGAAAATATAAGGCGGAGTTTATTTTGATAAAAAATCTTCTAGCTATGAATGTATATTCTGAATAGAGGCTATTAACAATCTGCAGGTTTTTATGACCGTAGCTAATATCATTGATGCCATCAGCGAATTTGATCCAGCCCTTAAGGCTATGCCTTCGGCGATGATTCTCTGCTTTTGATTCCACTCTTCTCTTCTTCCTTGAGTCTCAACTTAAATATGCTCTCTAAGGCTTATATCCTCTATGTCTCGATCTGTAATGCTTGAAGAGGCACATTTTCCGCATCTTTCTCACCTGATCACCAGGTCCAAAATGACTTTGCACGTAATGATTCTGGTCGGAGAGCGTTACAATATTTACGGAATGCTCCCTATTTAATAAGATTCCTTTGGTTACCTACGCTTCTATTCACCCTATTGCAAACTGCATTATGTACTTGGTCCTTCTTCGGAGTTTCTAATTGATCAGTCTGGCAAGTCCAAGATTTAGATAGCTATATAGAAATTACGGGGTGGTTAGCTATAAGTACCTTGGTCTGAAGTTTTATGGGCATTTTATCAACTTAATACTCTTGTCAAGGTATTCTTATTGGATTTCAAGCAAAGGTTCGAGGACCACGTAATGTAAAATTCCGATTGATGACGTGCTGATTTCCTTTCAGAAGCTCCGATGCCTGAACTATAATTCCCTGGGGAAGTATGGATGTGGCAGCCAATAAATCAGGTGGCAGTTGACATAAACTTGATTTGGCAGTCAGGTAAACCCAATCAAAATCTGATATAAACAGCAAAATTGTGATTACGTACACTTTTGTAAAATTAGTCAATACATGGAAGCCCAAGGCCTTTGTTTTTAGTCTTGAGTATACACATAGGAAGTCGCTAAATAAGTACGATGAGGTCAGACGATAAGTATTTTATCATCGGCCAAATAGTAATTGTGAATTGATCTAGTCCTAGGAAAATTATGGCTAGCCATAAGTTGGCGGTCGTCGGAGTAAAGCAATAAGATAGTATTTTACTAGAAGCTGTTGGCTCTGAGATTCGTGCAAAGTGCGAGGAACAATCATGAGATGGAGCTCCCTAGACGGCATGCCAAATTGTCAAAGAGATCAATTTTACTCGTGTCATGTAATGTTCAATTACTCAGCCAGACGCATGTTCTTCCGATCCTTTCATCTAAAATTGTTTTATTTTTTGAAAAGCATGCGATTGCATGGCTTAAGCATTGAAACTGCTTCTATGTCAGATTCCTGCCGTTGTGAAGATACTCGAGTCTTCTTGAGTCCCAAAGAAAATCTTCAACGTCACCGCAGTCTAAGGTGGGAGATACTTTGCACAACACTTCCGACATCGGAGCTCTTCTCCCCCAGTAAGGATTGCTCCAGGCCATCAGTATTAGAGTATTGCATTACGCAGCAAGAAAAGACCAACCGGATGATTCACTATTGAATCTTGTCATGTGCTGACGGGACTAGACCCTCTGGTCTGAAACCGCCCAGAAACCCGAATTCAGCGGTACCAGCCCAACCCTAGATTATTGGTGGAGCCGCTTCCTCCAAGAGTTACATTGACAAGGATCTGAAGCGCAGGTCTGGTATGGCAGCTGAGCTGAGCGATTTCCCCGCAAGTGGTCACGAGGGTCCGTCCGTACCCAAGACGGACTATTGTGAAGCGCCTCTTCAATCTCGTACTGCAGCAGGCTGAAATATTGATCCCACAAAGATTGTCCAATTTGAAATGGGGAGCATACTGGCAGCAATTCTAATCTTGCAAAGTCGACGTACTCGTTCTTGGCCATGCTGTCATAAATTGAACGCGCTCGGCGAGGTATTTCATGGTCAGGTCGATCGGAGCTAGAGCTACTACTAGTAGTTAGTAGGTGTCACTGCCAAGTCAGCTTGACATTCTTTTGACTGATCTCATTCCTGCAATTATAATAAGAGAACCCCTATTCGCTCGTCAAACTTGTTCAAAAAGTTTACTTGTACATCTGTTTAGTATACACGTCATATTTCGCTTTCACATGAGCTAGGGTTTAGAGTAAATACAAAACCATCGTGGATATATACAGCACAGGGCAATCCAATCCAAAAGATCCAATAGCTTGCCGTCCAAATAATCATATGGCAAACGCCCTGTCGTCATCAATATGTGCCCTGCTGATCAAACACCAGCCCGCCAAAAAAGAAAAAAGAAAAACAAACACCACCTCGACTTTTAGCACTGAAATTCGCGCATGCCCCGTGCGGTACAGCACACAGGGAGTACAGCTGTATAATGTCATTGTCCCGGAAGAGGATGTGATCGACCTTTGTAGACTCTCGGCCGCCCCGGTCCCCCGCCCTTTCCCCATCCCCAGCTAAACCCCTTACAGCGGGGTCTGTGGGACAACACACATACCGTTTGTACTCGCCAGTCAGCAGAAAACACACACACAGGCCAGTTTCCCTACCAAATGCAAATGCAGACCCAAAGTAAACAGAAACAAAACGCCACATAACATAGTACAGCCTCAACGGAGGATAGATCATCATGTGGAAGGTGAGACATTCAGAAAACACATAGTCAAGAGAAAAGAGAAAAGAGAAGTGAAGAAAGGGTATCAAATCAAAGGGGAGAGAGAGAAAGTAAAAGGGGGAGAGGGCATTTAGGTAATGAGGAAATCCATGTTCATGTCACGGATGATTTTCTCCCAATCCCAGCTGTCCTCGATTTTCGTGTCCATGATCTCCCAGACCCGCGTAACGACCTTGAAAGCAGGCTCGATGTTCCGCAGGTTGGAGTAAGACTTGAGAGATTCAAATCCCTTTTTGATGCGCTCACGTTGCTCGGGCACGAATGCTGAGCATCCAAGTAGGAAGAGTGGCATGAGGACAATACTATAAGCACCCGCATCTTCCGGCAAGCGATCCAAGTAAGATAAGCCATCATCAACAACTTGAGCAATCTTCTCGCTTGGACGCGAGGGACGGATTGTGCGGTAGAGGTAGACCCAAGTAGATTGTCTGTATAGTTGGGCTAGGAAGAAATTCGGGGTATCTTCTTCGTGCGAGGTCTTCCAGGTGCGGATGGCCGTATCGATCTGAACTGCCTCGCTCAGCGTCTGGTAGTCCACCGCCGGCTCGTATCCTTCATTGAAGCGTTGCCGAATTCGATCCCGTAGTTGCGTGATCTCCGAGATATAGTTGAATAAACCATCAAAGACACCCACGAACATTCCGGCCTGAGCTCCCGGCACAAAGTCGGGAAGATGTAGTCCACCGGAGAGCAGAGCAGGACGGCGGTCTAAGGAAGTGAGAGCGTTTGAGATATCATGATACTGGAAGAACTCGACGATAAACTGGCGGAACTTTTCATTCCGCGGCTGCTGCGATACGAGGAGATACCTGGCGGCGTCCATGTGCGGCCGGTACTCGCCGTTCGTTTCACCTTCGCAGATCGTATTCAAACTGAGAGCGATTGTGGAGGCAATAATCGGGTCTTCGACCAGGAGCTGCTGCTCTTGGTCCACGCCCTGGGATGAGGATGCCGTGATGTTGTCCTTCAAGTCCTGAATTGCCCGGTGGAAGTGGAAGTACTTGCGCTCCTTTAGCTTCGGTTCCGGATCAAGTCCCGATAAATGCGATCCAGAAAGGCACATGAGCGAGTGCATCAACCCCCGGTGTTGCGTCGCCATCGGTAGAAGGATCTCTTTGAACGGGTTCGAGTCATCGTTGATGAGGGTCAGGACGCGGCTGAATCCGTAGACAAAGTGGTCGAGGAAGCGGCGATCGATGTCGGTTTCGATTCCGTCGATGAGGAGGGGGAGGTTGCGAGGCACGGCTGCCAGGGAATGGGTGAGAACGGCTGTGCACTGGTCAGTCACTGGTTGATCTGCATTGCTTGCGCCCGGTCCAAGTCCGAATCCAAATTTCTCTCGTCATTTCCAATCATACGTACCGTCCGCGATCTTCTGTCTCCCACTCTTCCAGATCTCCTTCGGGGGGTAACCCTCACAGACCACGGCATTCTTCTGGCAGTTGAGACACCTGCGAAAACACGATTAGAATCGCTGTGCCACTCGGGACGGCTGCAACTGCGGCTGCGACTGCGACTGAGACTGAGACTTACGCCGGCTTTGTCTCATCGCATTTCTTCTTGCGACGACGACAAGTGATACAACCGGTCTTGGACCGACCTTTGGTGACCTTGGCCTGATTCCCCGGCGCCGGCAACGGGTGTTTGCGTGGGCGCCCACGTTTCCGTGGAACGGCCGCGGGAGTGCCCGTCTCGTTCTCGCGATTCCCCACATCCGACGGCTTGATGCTTTGGATATCCTCGTCGTCCAGTTCCTCCACCTTGGGCATATCGTCCATATCGGCCATTTGCGACTCCATATTATTGGGTGAGTGGTTGTTAAAAGCATTCATGGACATATCCTGGTCTGCCGGCGGCGATCGTTCCGAACCGCCATGCCAGTCGGGAGAATCGGTCGAGGTATCATCGGGGCTGGCACCGGTGCTGCTGCTTGAAATGCTGGTTCGAAGCCCGGGAATCCCAGAAATCCCAGTGGGCAAAGTGGTGAGTGTCGGACCTCCGGAACAACCCTCGTCCTGGAACCCCGATCCGGTCAAATCTGGATGAGCGAATAGCGGAGAATTCTGCATGGACAACATTGAATATTAGACCTTCCGGGGTATGGAAGGGTTTGAAGGAAAGGTAATCAAGGGAGGGGGGCCCTTTTTGGGGAGGGAAAGGGCCAAGTGCTGTGCTCTGCTGACGGGGGGAAAGAGAGAGAGGAGAGAGAGAAAGAGAGGGGAGGGAAAGCGGGCGGGTACAAATGGGGCGGGGAGAATGGCGGTTATGTAGTTTTAGTGAGGGTTGAGGGTTAGGTTGGAAAGGCTGCAGATCAGGCCGAAGATCATGTATGGGGGAGGAGGAGAGAGTTCCATCAGAAGATTTAATAAGAGGGCCGCATTTGCGCAACAGAAGGAAATTCGTAATGGAAAGCCTGAGGTCATACGAACCTCGCCATAAGAGTTTAACTTTCCATGCGGGGGAGGCTGCCCGGCATGTTGAATCTGACGCCCTGATTTGCAGTGACGAAGCGAGGAAAAATGGGGAATGGCAGGGAATGAAAAAAAGAAGTAAAAAGCAATATTTCTCCTGCGATTTACATTGGATTTTCTTTTCTTTTTTTTTCAACTCCATCACTGCCACAACGGGAGGTTGCCTGCTCATGAACCCTCGCTCCACCCTCGCTCGAGAAGGAAGGCCACAAATGAACTAGAATTATGAGAGATTTAGTGGGATTGTTATTATTATTCACTCGAGGCATAGCATAATAGAAGGGGCAATGGCAATGGCTGCGATTCCACCCAGGTACTCCTACTCCTACTCCTACTCCGTACATTTTTAGTACATATATTAATATAGAATAATAACCACTCTTATTCACCGAACCTGTCCAGCTTCCTGTCTCCTTAACCGAGCTGGTAATTAGGCCGATACCTATACTATTATTCGGCGATTCGCGCATCGCACTTGCAGGGGCAAATCGGACAGCCGGAAAACAAAGCATCCCCCCACATTTGCCAATTTGCCAGGATGGAAAGGTAGCGGCCCTAGTGCTGCTGTATGTATGTATTAAGCCATTCCCTTTCCCTTTTCATCGAGGGAAAGCGCGGCAGGTTGCACGGGGCCAAAAAGGAAAAAAAAAAAAGTACAGCTTTAAAAAATTAAATAAAATACGACGACGGATCCACGGTTGGTTTAGGGCGATTTAGTGCGATCTGCTCCGAAACGGCACCACGCAGCCTCTCTCGCTCTCTCCCTCCCTCTCCCTGTATGGATGGCCTTCTCGCTGGCCTCCACGGGCGTCGGGTCTAAGCGCATAGTCTTCAAATCCACTGCAGGATCCGTTGACTTGGAAATCTGTTACGCAATTTTTCTCCTTGTGTCACCGCATACAATCTGGGGTAAGTGGGCCAGATCATCTAGAGCGACCAGCACGGACATCCGCTGCAGGGAATCGACCAGGCTCAGAGCATCCAGTGCATACGTATGTAGTCCTGCGGGTTTCACCCAGCCTATGATGGGTGTCCAGGTCAGTCTGATGTTTCTTTTTCCCTTTCCAACCTCCGATCCCCGGAATTACATGAATGGTGGATGATGGATGACATTTAGCCGGGTTCTCCATCCTGCTCACCACCACCACAGCTCGGGTCTTGGTGCTTAGGCCCTGAGCTTGTGACCTGGAAACCCTAAAAGGGAGAGGGGGGCGGGAATGTGGCGAGCAGACCAACAATTTACGCTCGCAGCACAGGACCCAGGAAATCTGCCGGCCGCTCGACTGGGAAATGGGCTAACTCTCGCCGTGGCCGTCTGGAGTTAATGATGCCCTTCTCCCTTCTCTCTCTCTCGTATGATCGGAGGGACCCGCGATGGGCCAGCCTTTTACCCATTTTTCATGAGCATCAGCTGAGACCCGGCTGCCCTTCTCGGGCAATCCGGGCGAGAGTTTCAGCAGCGATCCTTGCTAGTTGCCTTCTAGTCCCCTTGAGGCCAGGTACCGGAATTCACGGGCGCTCGGGGCCCCCTAGTGGATTTAGTCTTAGTCTTGGTGGTGCTAAATCGACTAAGCCAGCTGCTCAAACGACCTTATGCAATGCGATGGGGCCCGGCCACTCCCTCCCAGTCACTTTCCCAGGGCAAATGGCAAATGAAGCCAATTTCTCGAGGGGAGATCGCCCTGCAAAGTCTATGATCTGACACTAAACTGCGGGATCCAATCATACACCCCCTCTAGGATGTGTCGCAGATGAGCTTTCTTCTGCCGGTCTTGCGCCTGGAACCTGCACTCTCTCCGGCGCGGGGCGACCCTCGCGTGGAAGGATGGGTGAGTCTGTGTGTGAGGTATCGTTGCATCCACATCCACATCCCTGTCTGAAAATCCTAGCGGGTCTCTTTGTTGTGCTCTTGAGAAAGAATGAAGGTTGTTCCCGCCCAGCCCAAATGAGTGGGGATGAACCATCGGTTGGTACCGAAGTATACTGATGCAGGTTCGTTCTACCGGTCGCGCATGGGCTTCGTGTTCCTGGTGGGGGAGCAGCAAAAGAAAAGAAGCAGATTAAAATTAAAGAAACAAGTCACTGCTTGTTGATGCGCTCGCTCGGCTCCAAATGCAGCCAGCTTGTCTCTTTGTACCTGGCGCTTCGTGCGGATGACGCCTCCAAACTAACAGGGACGATCCGCGTGACCTCGTGTACCAGAAGAGCAAGTATCCCGAGGATGTCGATGATCTCGACTGGATTGGCTAGGCATGCAGCGACAGCATTGACCTTGGACCTCTTGGTGCAGACTAGCTGTCCAATCAATTTTATAAACTGCCCTCGGAGAAGAGTGGAGGTGGACGAAGTGGAGAGAGTTGTGGGCCAGAACGGCCCCCTCGGTCGATCCAACGTAATGATGGTCTTTTGGTTTAGTCATTCTGCCTCACACGCATTATGATCATTGTGTCCACTTCTGCGACACGGGATGGGGGACGAGGCTTGACGCCTAAGAGTTGACTACGGAGTCTAGAGCAGGTCCCTGGCCCCTTAGCCTATAATAGGGCGAATATACTAAGACTAAGGTACATAAGCATGATCCAGCCACTTGTGGTTCGTGGACGAACCGCCCCAAAAAAGAAAGAAATGGAGAGAGAAAACAGAAAATAGAAAAAGATATTCCCCCAACGCTATTGACCTACTAGCCCCCGCGAGGAGTAAAAACAAACGAAGTCTCTGTCCGCACTGACCAAGACCTCAACATTTATACTCGGTCTGCCCGTCTCGCCAATGACAGCCTGTCCATATGTCAGGAAAACACCGTCACCAGTCCCCCAAGAACGGAGAACGGGGCGATCACTACATTCCTGAAACATCTAGCGCTGCTAGATTCTTTATTGAGATTTCTCCCCACCCACACATCGGCCCTACTCGGTCGGCTTCGCATGCTTGCACAGGTTACAGCTGCCGCCAACCCCAGTTACGGAAAAAGGCCATGCCGCATGACGATGTGCCCCCCGCTTTTCTTTCCTAGTCAATCTACTCCTATTTTGGTTATGGAAAAGACATTGCACGCCGGCTCAGCCACTGGCTCGTGTGCACAATGAAATTGGGAGCGGCGGCTTGCGGGCGGCTTGCTCGTGTGAACCCCAGAAGATGGGGCGAAGAACAAGGCAGCGGCTGCATAGAAACATGGAATTTCGTAGAATAGGTGTCGCGTGTCGGTTGGAAAGAATGGAGATGTGAGCAGCGAATGGGACAGTTTTGATTTTGAATAAGCATCCGTCGATTCCGGGAGAGTTGAGGCTCGTTACCCCCTATTTCGTTCGTAATCGAAGGACTGGAAGCTCCGATACCTCGCGAGGCCCCTCGAATGTACAGTCTATGATCCTATCTTTTTTTCTTTCTCGCTGTTGGGTTGATCGGGTAGAAACGATGCACTCGCAACATCCTCGGAGCAGCTACGCAGTGGACCCTCGCATGCCAGCTGCCTGTCACTGATCGTGACAAGCAATAATTTGACCACGCTCTTCCTATGGCAGTAATATCCGGACCAGTCCTACTGTGACCCCTTTGATGTTGCATATCTATCAAACGATGTCGGCGATCTATCATCAATAGACTTTCTGCGACCGATAGTTTGTTTAACCGACCTTGGGGCCGCAGCAGAGCCTCGACATGCATCTCCGAGGAACACCCGTGGAAAATTCGGGCGCGATTTAGGGCTTATCAGCGAGTGAAAAATCCCAGGCTGCCACGGTGTCATGAATGGTCGATGTTCAGGATTGCTAGTTACAGCCTGGGGACCTATTGTTGTGATTGACCGTTTCTCTTTGTCTCCCATTTCCCCTATTCTCTCCTGGTCATTTGCTAATTCTATATATCATTCTAGTTCTAGGCTATTTGCTTCCTCTGTTGGAACGACATGCGAGACACGACACATAGAATTGAAAGAGCGGCAGAAATCAATAGACCCGATTGAGCCCCTAGTGTTCCAATTACCCGGGTCGGGAACATGATAGAGCCCATCACGCCATGGCATGCGCACAATTCTCATGACACGATTCGCTCTACCTATCTGCACATCACTACTAGACCTTTACTGGGTACGAACTACTTTATGAACGAACCTGCCATGTCCCGAAAATCTGGTGACAGCCGATCGGTATGGAGTAGTTCAAATAGTTTATCGCTAACGCCGTCCCGGGGGAATGGTTACGCCCAAGTTGATGAGAGCAATACGAGAAAAAGAAATGCATGTCCCATAGGGTGGCGAACTTGACTTGAGCAATCAAGTCAAAGAAGCTAGACATAGGGGCTATGCTGGTGACAGGAATAGTATACAGGCAACCATGCATCACTGAAGTAGTGGGTATTAAATTAAGCGATGCCTAGTTGCTTGCTCTACCATGGTTCAGTCTTGTCGGAACAGCCCGACATACACATCAACACGACCAAGGAATCCTAGCCTGCTGTCAGCCATCTACATATGATGTGACAATAGTCTCTTTCTCTACCTCGTAGCGGGTGGATCCTAACCACCAAGGTGGCCATGCTAAAATCTACTTTATTCTTATCGGTCGATCCCGATGAAAATCGGATTTTGTCGGGTAAACTTGATGATCGACACTGATGCCAACATATGTTGAACTATTTCGCCCAAGCAGCTGCGTCGAGATCGTTCGCAATTTCCCGAGTCTAGCCAATCAATCGTCAGGCCCTCAATCCTCCATTGGGGAAAAAAATACACCAGAATAAGAATAAGGGGTGCCGTGCCTCGGAAATACGAATAGCCCAAAAATAAAATAATGTATAGATAAAAGTAAGGTATATTTTCCATTATTTAATTGAACAACAATAAGTCAACCTAGGTTCCTGAGATTCTTCTTTCAGAGGTAGAAATGTTAGGAAAGGAATTGTAAAGCAAACCATAATATCTTCACGACTACCTAGTAATTAATTCTGATTCGCCTACCTCAATATAAGACGATCATTCATAATGTAATGAGCAATACATATTCTTGTCATAGAAGGCGGGACGAGGATTGAGAAAGTGAAGGCTGCCAGGTCCAACGAAGATATGGTGAGCGCCGTGGCTCTCTTCTCGATATGCCCTTATTCAGACGACAAAATCAAGCACATCACATCACAAACTTGCCTCCTGGGTTGGCACCGTTTCAAATGCATGTAGACACTTAACCTAATCCATAACATTGAGCTTTCAGATTCAAGGCAGCAAAGAGGAGATGCCTGTCTGGCAAGTCAATCGCTCTCAACTCTTAACATCTTTGAGAAACCCGTTAGTTTTTATAGAGGATGCTTTAAGATATCAATTATAATCGCCAAATCTTCACATTTTCTTGCCTCCGAGTTGGACTTTTCTGGGTCCTCTAAATATATACGACAATCTTATTCCCACTTCAATCTAGTGCATCCTCCCATGGTGCTCTAGTATTCCCTTTTGATCATGTTATATGTCAATCTTGATCATAGTACACAGCAGGCTCGATAGAGAGATGAGTTCAAGAACCAAAAATATTCACATTTTAGGAATTACAGTGAATTTTATACTGAACATCAAGGTTTTCTATCAAGCTTGTTATTGCAAAGCCAATGCATTCCTTTCGAAAAATTAGCTAATCGTTTTGAGCGAATCTAACTGGGTACAACAGCCAAATTTTCCAAACTGGTGTTCCATACCTCTACTACTATCATACTCCCTGGTAGGTAATTCTATTACTCTAGCTAGGTACACTCGAATTTAATCCATGAAATAGAAAGTTATCACGTCTTGCAACTAAGATGCATTAAGTTTTTAAGAAAGGTAGCCATTTTTTTTTTCTCTGGTGTAATATACAAGAAGAAGATGAATCAAATACTGGAGCAACAAGCAATAATTTGAAAGGAAGAAATAGGAGCAATTACGATTCCGATAATCGCGAATAACTTTATCGCTCCAGACCAAATTCTGCGACATGTTGTCATCGCTTCTCCTTAGGGTCTCGCAAGGAACACGACAATTGAAAAAGCCGAAAAAAAATTATCATACAGTTGTCCCGTAGTCAAGCATACAGCAAGCAGCCGCGAAGCTAGACAGATTCGTCCTCATAAGCGAAAGGAGCTAGTGTACCAAGGATGGGAAACAGCACTGGAGTCCTTTCAATGTTGTCCATTACTGGCTCTATATTCTCCTTTTTGGAGTACTTATAAATGAATACCCCATTTTCGCTTAAGGGACAGGGACACCTACTTTCTATATACAGTAAGCCCTCGTCACTATATTACTTTGTCCGTATGACAATTCCACTTATTTGAATAGCTTTGTAACTCAAATCTTAGATAATATTTAGGACAGGGTACTAGGGTATCTATTAGGTTAGCTCTGGGATACCTTAGGGCTTATGGTAAAAAGTATCTAAAGACTGTCGAGCTCGTATATTGATATAAACTGATGGCTTGATATCTTATAATAGCTATAATATATTTCGTAACAGGGTGTTCATTTATAATTACGAGCCAGATAGTATCAGTATTGTGCGTAGACAGTGAAAATTTTAAACATATTGCCATCGGTTTCTTGCTGAATATTGGAAAGTTCCGTAGAAAATCATTTATATAGGACGCTTAGTTGCACAACACGAAGGCATCAAGTGTTTCAGTTGGATTTATGCGTGAAGTCTCGACCAGTCAGGATGTGGCCGAATGTGGCGACTTATACTACAAAGAAGCTACGAGTTCTACAAGGACACCTCAAGTAAGATGAGATATATAAGCAATTTGATTGACCAAGAACCGTGACCTATCCGTGCAGACCGATCCCAATGCATAAATGTGTAAAAGGCCCGTAAAACCATAAGATGTGGCAAGATCACACATGAAAGAAGAATAAATGCAGATAGCCCCCGACCCATGCAAAGTGCTAAGAAAGATAAAAGGATGAAAACGCAAGCAAAATGGATATCACATGAAAACGCCCAGCTCCGGAAACCAGATGTATCAATAAAAGTGTAACAACATCCAAGAAACCGAACTAAAAATGGGGGAAGCAAGAGAAAGGAGGCGAAGCGATGGTATGGATATCGCAGGGTTGAGCTTTTAAATTTGCATGTCGTAATCAGATGAAAACTCGGTCCAGTTGGCGCAGTGCTCTCATGTCCTCTCCGCCAAACCCAAGCTTCTCGTTAGGAATATCGCGAGGTCCCTCGCCGACACTCTGGCGAGCACCAGGCGGGCTTCCAGGGCCACCAGCAGGAGCAGCCATCGAGGCGATAGGGGCAAGCGAAGTACCGCCCACCAGTGCATCGATTCCAGGGACACCGTTGGCTTCGGCGGGCCGAGGTGGCGTGCCGACAGGGCCAAGTTGTTGCGGAGCAATGGGCGGAGTCTGCTTCAATAGGTGAGGACTGCTGTGAGCCACGCCGTTGGGTGGTGGGATAGTGCCTGCCGGGGCCCGGGGTGATACCATTCGAGGATCGGGATGGTGTGCATATCGTGGGCTCCTTTGCTGCTGCGGTGGGGGCTCGTGAATTGCTCGAGGTGAACGGCCGGGGTAACCTTGAGGCAGAGCAGATGGTGGAATAGAAGGATGAGCAGATTCATGGTGAGCGGGTCGGTCATATGGGCCAGGCATGCCGTGGGGAGGAGGCGGCAGTGCGTGAGGGGGTGGAGCTTGATGCTGCGGTGGTAGATGATGCTGCGGTTGACCATATGGCGGAGGCCCTGGAGGTCCAGAGGGTCCAGAGGGTCCAGGAGGACCATTTGCCGCTGATACCGAGGGGAGGTAGGCGGGTGCGCCATATGGAGGGATGGCAACAGTCGGCGGGGTCGCAAGCGGGGTGGGGGGCCAGGCGTAAGATGGCTGCGTGTAGGACGGGGCGTGAGTGGCTCGCGCATACGAGCCGATCGGATGAGGAGTGATGGGATACGCCGCTGCGCCGGTCATCGGTCCACGGGTAACAACAGGGAGGTTCTGTTGGTCGTTGACCGTTGATTCAGGGTACAACCCTTTCTGAGGTCGTACATGTCGCAAGGCGGGATCGGTCGTTGGTTGTTGCAGGTTGGCGGCAGAAGGGTGCGAACGCGAGTAGTAGCTGATGAGGTGAAGATGTTGGCCAGTGGATGTGGTGATACTAAAGGACTGCTTCATCAGACCGTCCGGCTTATATCGGTAGCCATCCGGACCCTCGTCGGTGCCGTCGCCTCGATCCTCGTCGCTGCCCCGGCTCTCTGGTGTTTTCCCAGTCCTTGATACAGAGGGTTGTGAGACACTTCCCCCTCCGCGCTTGCCCTCCATTTCGCGATAAGTCAGGAAACTGCCTGATACCCGGCTGGCGCTCCAAGATTTGCCGTCGGTCCATCTCCGCATGCCCGCTTCCCGTTCATCCCACACGAACACTGAACCCGAGCGAATCGATTGTCGCTCTTTTTCTGAAAGTCGTCTTTGCACTCGTGGGAGAAGGCCGATGCGACAGGCCTCGAAGAGAATGATTGCATCCGCCGGAGTGCGGACGTGGCCGTAGTACGTCTCCATCCAACCTTTGTGAGAGAATCGATGACCCTGATGGGCGAGAGGAGCTTTGACGGCCAGGTTGTGTATCTGGCGAATGAGATGAAATGAATGATATTCGGTTCCGACCGTTGACTTTAGTCACTTCTTTTGAGAGACGATGGTATGGTTTGAAGTCGAGGGGCTTTGCTGTCCTTTCAACTATGACACTATTGAAAGCAAGAGGCGACAGGCGTTGAATCAGTAACTGTGGCTTGTATGTTAACGCCTGTTCGTTGACCCTATGTCCAATATGAATCAAGATAAAGAAGGTAAGATGGGGAAAGGAAACGGAGAAAGCAAGAAGTGGAGAGCAGGGTTGCGGTCCAACACATATAAGAGGAACCAGGATCCGAGTCAGTGTTGATCGGGTATGGGGTAGGCTGAGTAGTGGATGAGACCGGCGCTTCTTGGTGGAGAAGGCCGAGCTTTTTTACGTCACCCAACAGGGTTAGGTTGGCGTAATTTTCTTTTTTTTTTGGGTTTGAATTTAATCTTTTTTTTTTTTTTCTTTGAAATTTAAATTCGAAAGGGCAAAGGCTGAACGCCAACCTGCAGAGATTGTGTTGTGGGGCAAGAAAGGTGGGTTGGAGTGGGCGTAAAGAATGCCGACAGGAACACAGGAAGAGGGTCAAGACTCACTCTTAGACTCCACAAGGTTTGGAAGGAGTGGGCTTAGGCCCTCTATGGCTGTCTCAGAAGGGAGGAAACTGGAGGGAGAAAAAAGGCCCCAAAGTTGAGTGTAGCCGAAATTATGAAGGAACTCAGAAAGAGAGAATGAAAGAGGAGGATTTAAGCCAAGCGTTGTGCCGCAGGGAGTGGTTTATGAGGAAGCGAAACAATGAGCCATCATCAAAAGAAGGTTAAATAAGGGAACCGAGCAGTCAAACCAAGCCAAGCGATCGGACGGAAGTTGCTAAACGCCGAGGTTCCAAGAATGGGCGAAGGCTATGTATGGACAGGGGAGGGATGGGGAGGGAAATGGGGGCAGAAAGGGAAAGGAAATCGGGAAACCAAAAAAAAAATCATTTAATTTAAAATTCAAAAATCCTAATTCAAAAACAGTAATACAATAGCCTCTAAGAAAACAGAGTTGGGTGGAGACAGGCAACTAAGGTTGAAAGATGGAGCGCGAATGGCGATCCAGATGTGATAGCGAAAAGGCAGCCTGGGCAGGGCCCCCTCCCCGGCAAGAAAAATAAAAATGGGCCAAAAAACAAGGAATCCGATGGGAGTGGAAAAAAAATAAAAAAACAAAACCTTCAGAGACCCCGAACGATACATATCTGATTTCAAATCCTGGATTCTCGCATCGCATGACTTACTTTTGTTATGCATGGGAACCTTGGGTCGAATGGGAGGAAGAGGGAAAAGAAGGAGGGGGCGACTTGTGTGGCAAGGCTGAAGGGTTATCAAGGCCCCATCGGGTATACTTGGTTGGCAGTGTATAATGTATACCGCATATAGTGTATACACTATACACTAACTATACACTATACACTATACACAAGAGGTAAGCTGAGGCTGAGCTGAATATTGTGTAGCCTATAAATGGAATTTGATCTAAGGAGCCATAGGGGATCACGTCAAGGTTCTCACTCTAAACCACCCCCCTGATAGGGATGAGTCTACTAAAAACAGAAACTTGGTGCGATCATTCCGGGAGTCGGGTAAGCAAGACCAGATTTACCTGGGTTCGTCATGCCTGGCGGTGCTGGGCTTGGAAGCTCTTGGTTGGGCCTTGGCTAAGCTTACGGTGGCTTGGACTAAGACCGCAAAGGTGGAGTCGGCGAACGCAGTAAGGTTATTCGCGAGCCTTGGCTGCCCCTTCGCAAGGCAGCCCCATTCCTGGCTGGCGAGATTAAGATTGAAAGTGAAAGTGAAAATCAAAGCAAATCAAATCAAAATTGGTGTACTGGAAATTACACCGACCAACGAGAATGTGACGGCGGGAATGGATTTGTGTCAGATACACAGGGTGGCGCTCTGATCGCAGGTGGTTAGTGCGTGTTGGGTGAAGCTTAAGCTTAATCCGACACGAGGAGGCCGGCGCTGAACTTTATGCTCGCTTAGAAAGGCCGCATCCACCCCAGCCGCCTGATTTATTCGATGCTTGGCATGGGCTAGACTGGGAGAGGCAATACTGCGATCATTTCCTAGAAAAAATATATATTATTAATTACTTCTGCTTCAAAAGTTTTCTGTTCTGCTGTTCTGCTGTTCGGCCAGTGTTTTCCCTTCAAGTTTGTTCTTCTACGGTCGCAGATTGCTGATGCCTACCTAGGTAGACACTTAAGTTAGGTAGTTGACCTAACGAAAGCGCAATGTACTCCGCGTAAAATATTACCCTCTGGTATACATGCGTATCCATGGTCCGAACCAACGTTGAGATACGGGGGCAAAGGGAAATAAAGTGGACGGTGGAGGCCAGGATTGGCAACAGACAGCGAAACCCACTCGACTATCGGACATTAGCACTGGTGCGACCAAGGAAACCGAGCGCCCCCCCAACTCGTGATTAATAATATTCTGAGCAGACCGGTTCGCTCGGCGTCAGCCTCCTTGCGAAACAACGTGCTAGCCAAGGCCCGTTTCTCGGGGAGGAGCAAAGCCACAGGCCACCGTGGCATCTGATCGATTTTTTTGGGGGCTTTGGCTTTGGTTTTGGTTTGGGGGCTCGTGATTCGAAATTCGTATTGAGCATCGCATCCAGAGCTCCTCGTATCTTAACTCCCGTCGTGACGCGGCCAATGCTTTGAATTTCAACTGCTGCTGACCGCAAAGCTTGACGAGAACGCAGCTCCAATGGGAAAAATGGACCAGCCATATGTTGTGTCCTGTGAGTTGCGAGGATCATTCTAATTAGGCCTCCCCCTTCTCCCGAGCCTTGGGTATATCCATGTCTGAGTTTACGTGGGATGGGATGCACGGCCGACAAGCTTAGTTGCCACGTAATGGAGGATTAATATAGGTTTTTATTTTAAATTTGGTCAAACGCAATCCTTTTTTTATTTTATTTTCTCCGCATGTGCGAGCGATCAACCATCCAAAATTGGTAACTCAGGAATAGTTCGGAGGCTAGGATGCAAGCTAAGGGCGCTTCGCAGGTGACTGGTCGCCTCGTAACCTCTTACGCAGCCGTGCGTCCGATGTTGGGATCATGGCTGCTGAGTCTTGTTTGACTCAGCGATAAGGTTAAGCGGCGGTCAATTTTCCCGCTGCCAGCCAAATGCAGAATGCAGCGAGCCTTATAGACCGCCTTGCAGGTGGCTTGGTGCAATCGTATTTGTTGAAGGTTTCGCCCTTTCCCCCAAGAAATACACAAAGAAAATAAAAGCCACCGAGCCAATGATGGAGCCGCTTAGCCGAAGCGCCCAATACACACATACGAAGGGCGCTAGACATGTCAGCGAAAGGAAAACTGTCAAAGTTGCGCAAAGCTTCTTGACTCAAGGAACTGGCGCACGGACCAAGCCCCAGAGACCCAGTGAAAGCGTATCGCCAACAAAGACCAGTTGCACGGTGTACTATAATAGGCTTCGAAGGTTGGCAGCTCTTGGCATTGACCGCCTGGATGGCTACATAGTAGTTAAGCTTGGTGTGAAGAGAGCATCTATGTATCATGGATGACGAAAGGGGTAACTGTGTCCCAGTTCGAGAGGGACATCGTACATAGTACTCCGTACACATCCATCGGCCAGGGTTATCTCTGTTCAAGCTGCGTGTTCGGCTATGGCTTGCATCGGATGTCTCACATAGCGCCGATTAGCGTGACATTGACATCACTGTGGTGACCTGAAATTCCATCGACCTGGTAGAGGGACGTGAAAGCCGGTCGCACTGCTCTCTTTAATTGGGCGGGAGCCTCGTCGACGAAAGACCGACATGAGAGTCAAGCACCAGATTAAACAGGACCAATAGATAATATGTGAGCTGGATTTACCTTTTTTTTTTTTTTTTTATTTTTTTTAGGGGGGGGGGGGGGGGGTTAATTTATTGAAATTACATACATCCACATGAAACACGAAAAGAAAAGAAAAGAAAGAAAAAACCATGAACTCGTCAGCTGAACTGCCATGGAGGAGCATTCTCCAACAACCCATATACTGTCTTGAGAATAAGGCTATCTAGGGTCCAACGTCGATCGGGCGGCGCAGCAGATCGGGCCGGAAACAGTCGACACGATCAGCCCGCTCAATCAGCTTGGCCTATCAGCGCCCCTTGTATTTCATTTTGGTTTTACTCTGTTTGCTTTTCTTTTTCTGTCTCTGGGCATTCAACAAACATCATACCCAAAGGCACCACACCACATGTTGCTCCCTTACATGATGTACCATGTGCGAGATCTGTCGAGTGCTCTGTGCTCTGTGCTCGATTTCCCTGCCATTTTATTTCCGTGAAGATCACCCAGCCCACTCTCTCCATTGTATATCCGTCCTACCCGCACTTCTTACTGTTTTAGGATAGTGCTGTCGAGTAATTATGTATGCCTAAGTACCTATATTTAGTCCGTTATTCCTTCGTGTTCGGGATCAGCGTTGTTGCAAGACTACCACCGAAGTGAAGATCCTTATGCGCGGGCTAATATATGTATATAGTGGACAAATCCATCTATGCACTATATTGATTAATGAGTTATGAAAAGCGCGGGTTCCTCGGACACCCGTCAGGTCTATCCGATCATCCGATGCAACTCCTATGGTGGGTCAAGTCTAAACATCCGGGCTCCACTGCTTCGCTAAGCATAACACACATACCCGCTATAGAGCAAGGCCCTTGCGGGCCAAGCCGACAGGCTACTGTGCCGACCATGGTTCGTGAGATTCTGCAACTGGTCTGGTTTCTGGTTTCTGGTTTTGGGCTGGTGGTGGAACCGCCCTTTTTTTTTCTTTCTAACCAGCTGATAATCAAGGGCATTGCGTTTTGGAGGCTCCACAGGGTCCGGCCCTTTCTTGGCTCTTTAAGTCCGAGAGCAAGTCGGGGGCGTAAATGCAGCCGATATTATTATTGTATTCTACGTATTATTTAGGATTTGGAAGGTGCGTGCGTTCATTCGTAAGTACTTATGATCCTGTCCGTTTCATCCAAGCCCTTTGTAAGTCCTATGTACATGTTGGATGCAGGCTACACAGGATGCGATATTTGCCCATCTTACTGCATCCTAATAATCTCCGACTTGTGCTGATCGTTATGATTTACTTCAGCTCTACCTCGAGGAAGCCACATGTCTGAATATTCAGCGCCAAGGTTCACTTTGTCTCGATCAAACTGTAAATCCACCACACGAGAAAATTGTCTGCCTGTCCGCCCGTGTATATTGCCAATCACTTACGCTATACGATGGCCTAGAAACTGCCGGGGCGATGATCAGAAACTACTCTTGTACTGTATTGTCCCATCGCCCCTCCTTCTCCCCCAAACAGCTGCGGCCCCCGGGCTTTTAGGGGCGATGACGTGCCATAACATGGGTCCGGCGCACCCTAATTGGCGTTATCCCCTTCTCGATTAACTCTACTTGAGATATGCTTGCGACCGTGTTTCCGTATTGTCATACTTTCGCTGCAACCCTGGAAATGGAATTAAAGGTTGCCAAGAATTGATTTCGTGAAACGTCGCACGAGCTTATCTCCACTAACATAATTAAGGTGTCAATAATAGTCGCTTGGATGAATCGGGAATGTGATGGGAGGATCCCAGATTCATTTCTGTCGCAAGGATTTCCCCAAATGATGCCAAGGGCGTGATGATCCGGCAATAAAAAAAAATTAAAGTGGAATTATGATATGTACAACACCTTCTCGCTTGTCCCTCAGGATGTCTATTTGCAAACGCTATGTGTCGTTATTTCCCACCAATGAGTCGGTCACCTCCGATCTGTTGATTGCGCATGCCTCCCTCGTAGGCTTCGCGTAGGGCTCTCTACAAGGGAATGATGCTCCTTTGATCCCCTCTCAAACGCCCAGAAGCCAAGAAACCCCTTGTGCATGTGCCAAGACGATCGGGCCTTAGCAGTGGCCTCCTAGTAGGCCCCGGTTTTGGCTCGGCCGATGCTTCTGGGGTGGCAACTGTCATCGGCAAGCCTAAAATCCAGTGTGCCCCTTGGGAACCATGGAAGCGAAATCAGTTTACGGGGCAAGCGGCACCATACTAATGACAATGGAAGGTAATCTTGCACTTAATATTTGCCAAAAGTGGCGCGATGGGCCGACATTGTATCCACTAGACCGGTGTCTTACATGAATCAGCATAACCATGTGGCGCACGGTGTTTGAGTTTATGCGTTCGGGGAGTTTATTCTACCGAATACGAAGGGATGTGGCAATTATAATACGGGGTTTCGGCTTGGTAAAGAGGATACAGTACATTTGAAGAACGGAATATACGAAGTCCACCGTATATACAGGATATCATGTGTCTACTAGCCATGCGGTTTCTCCTAGTTTAACCAACCGCCTCACCTTAGCCAATCACTCTGTGTGATACGTCGAAGCAGGGATGACTGGCTGCATGACTCGTCTAGCGGACACTGCCCGAACATCTTTCGTGCTTATGCTTAACCCCGGTAAGGTTGGGTCCCCTTGGCTCGCCGATCCTGGTCTTCTGATTGGTATCGCAGGACTGGCCCCTTCCTAAAGTTTATTAGATTAAAAGGAAAATCCTCCCCCCCCAAGGCTGTCCCCCCCCCCCCTCCCTTCCTGTGTGAGGCTATTACGAGCAATTAGAGCCCCCAATGATGGCAAATATTGATTCTGCCTATGAGGTTGGCCATCATACCGAGACTCCCGGGTGCCCAGGTAAGGTGATACCCAAACCGTACATTGAACCTCTTGTCTCTCGGTACCGCTAGCACTAATTGGTGAGACGAGGCCCCCACTGGGTCCCCTCCCAAGCTGAGAATCCATATTATACAATATACTCGGCAGCCTTAAGCGAGCTCCGCAGTGGGAGCAAAAATAAAGTGTGTCCATAGAGAGGCCGGCGACCCACGGACCACGTTTTGTGCTGACGGAGTTCTCCGCCGCTCCCTTCAATCGCCCCTTTGGGCTATTTGGACTATTTGGGCTCGCATTCGCTTCTGCCTCTACCTCTGTATCGGTCGCCGAGGAGCATTCGGCGGCCCCGGTTTTCTGCCTTTGCCTACGGACGCCTCCAACCACACTAGAGTGCTTGGCCTTGCTTGGACCGGTCCGAGAGCCGGTACATGACGGAACTTGACTGGAAACATATACGTTTGTACATGCCCTTTGTTGTACAGTGGATAATTAGAGGCATTTTGCTGTAGACTTCCTAGCCATACAAACAACCCCACAGAATTTATCCAGAATGACTCTTACAGCTGTTAAAATAAATTGTTGAATCACGTGTCCTTGAAACATTATCAATGTACTAGATGAGTGAAATGAGTGAAATGAGCGAATATTGATTCGTCTCACGAAAAGTAACATCCTACACTTACCATTTCCACGTCCAAGTTCTAGCCCTGGCAAGGCTTGGCCACTTTAATCCTTCATTCCTTGAGCCCCCCTCTCGCAGCCCTAGTTGCCTTGACATCCTTTCGCACCGGGATACCAAAGGCAGAACAAGATCTTCGATTCTAGCCCCCACCCCCATGCATCTGGCGATTGAATCGTGTTGATGATTTAAACTCCTTCTGGCTTTCAGTGCGGGATGGTCGCCCCGGCCCCATTTATTAGCCCCCGGGCTCGGGGCGATGCAGCTTTAATTGCGCCCCTCGCAATCCTTGTCACCAGGGATAAAGTAATGGAACGCCTTGAGTGGGAATGAAAGAGATATCTGTCATGCTGGATTCGGTTGTGGGACGGAACGCCGTGCCGTGTAAGGGTGCCCAAGTGAGACGATGACTGTGTTGACACGGAGTAGGTAACCCTGCTATGGTGAGCTCATTTCTCGTTATGGATCACGTAGAAATACCTATTCTACTAGTATCAGCTTGGGGCCAAAACGGGTATATCGCCGTGTTCTTAGCAGTTGTCGCTTACAAGATAGTAAGTCTATACTCGGGTGTAAGTTGGATCGAAGAATGTGGCGTCTTGGTGGATGTTTAGATTCCATGTCTATAATACACTTTTTTGATATTTTACACTGTTCACCATAGTCGCGCTAACAATCAGCTCGGCCAAAATACCGTGGGAATGAGACCACATCCCGAACGCTAGAAACGCCAGCCAGGTAGCTCAGGATGCGGTCGAAGCCGAGTCCAAATCCACCATGAGGTGCGGTTCCCCAGCGGCGGAGGTCTGCATACCACTGCAGATGACCAAGATCCTCGGTCGGGGTAAGGTGAGGGTATAAAGACTCGTTTGGAGTTGGGACCTCAGGGTCAGTAGATTCACGGGTCTTAATGAGACCATACTCGCGCATGTTCTGGATAAGATTCGGCAAACGATGCTCACGTAGTGAACCCCCAGCGACTTCGCTGACCTCCGGCAGAAGCAGATCGAAGCAGGCAACAGTCTCCCCCGGTGTACCGTCGTTCCCATTTTCGACCTGCGAAGGAGCCATGTAGAACGGCTTCACAACCTTCGGATAATCGGTCACGAATACCGGGCTACCCTGGTGCAATACCTCAACAATGTACTTTTCATGTTCGAGTTGAAGACCACCATCCCATGTGGGAGGGTGCTTGAACGAAACACCATCCTCGGTGGCAGCTTGCTGTAGCCTTTCGATGGCCTGGGTATATGTGATGCGATGCCACTTGGGACCGTCCATCAAGGTGGCCCATCGTTGATGTAGATCCAATTTCGACTCGTCGGAGCCACTCTCCTGTCCAGTCTCGCCGCTTCGTTTTGCCGACAAGATTTCCTGACCAACAGGTGTCTCGTAGAGGCGGCGTGTCAAATCACGAAGCATACGTTCTACCATCCCCGTGAGCGAATTCATATCATGCATGAAATTGACTTCCGCTTCAAGCATGTAGAACTCGCTGAGATGCCTCGGCGTATCACTCTTCTCCGCACGGAAGACGGGTGTCAGTGTCCATACATTTCCTAGCTCCGCGGCGTATGCCTCGAGGTGTAGTTGTGACGACACGGTCAGGTACTTCGGTGCCCGGAAGAAATGATCTGCATCGCTATCCGGCATCGCGGCACCTCGAGGCGCCAACGTAAAAGTTTCGCCTGCTCCTTCACAGTCCGACGATGTAATTATAGGAGGTTGCACTTGGGTGAAGCCGCCATTGGGGAAGGAGTGGAAGACATTGCCGATCTGGAACAGACACTCGGAGCGGAATCGTGAGAGCAATGATTGAAAGGGTGTTCGGATACGGAGATGGGGGACCTGTCTCAAAAAGTCGGGGCTGTGATATTTCTTTTGAATTGGAAATGTCTGTGAAGTAAACCACGGTGGTAAGAATGTGTTTCCATTGGGGTAGAGAGTAGTAGCCATACCTCCGGGTCCGACACTCCGACCACGGTCACATCGGTTGTTTGAAGCTCATGGGTCTGCTCCTTTCCAGGTGGACAAGCTTTCCATATTCCTGATATTTGAACTGCAGTACCTGTGGATAAGCTATAATGTGGGGAAACGCGACCGTGTTAGACCTGGTTATCAACGCGGAGGTGGATGCGAGTCATAGCTCTCGCGAATTGACATACTCAGCTGCCTGCGCTGGCTTTAAAATTGCTTGTAATGGCTGGATAGTCGAGCCATCTGAAATTTCTGCAAAGGCAAAGCGCTTCTGCTTGCGAACTGACCGAATGAAACCATTGACTTTGATCTCCTGGTCTTCCAGGCTGCAGGGCTGGTCTTTCTTGCTGCTCTGGAGGATTTGCGCGCATCGAAGGATAGCCGGGCGTGGACTAGTTGCTGTACTCTGGCCTAGTCTTGCAACAGACGTGGCGAAGGTCCGCCGCCATATCTGCATGGCTGGGTCAAGCGCGTTGCGGTGGTGTTGAAGGGTGGACTCGGAGGTTGCGGACTGGAAAAATGTCGGGACTGCGGGTCCGCCGGTTCTCGCACCAAGCGCACTGCAGCTACTCTGTACTAGATAGCGGAGACCATCGTCTTTCATGGAATGGCCCACGGAGTACTAGGGGGGACTTATTTCGATCTTTGGACTGAAATGTACGCTCGCTTCGGGGTAGCTTATGAGCTCAGGACTAAACTCTGAGCAAATGCCAGTGTCAAAAGGTAGTAGGTATATATATGTTTCATCAAGAACTACAGCCCCTACTCCAAACTATCTGAGCCAATGGAAGACACCTCTTGTCCAGTTCACAAGGTACATATCCATTCATTCATAAGAATCCGATCCAGTGATATTCCAAGTCTTAAATCAAATTAAGCAAAGTTCAGATTGGCCGAAGTTGGCAAATTATGGACATTAAAGGGAATCTGGCGTCATAAAGCATAGAAAATCCGCAAAGCTCTCGGAGCCAAGAAGAGGGACTCAGTTGCGTGCAAAAAGAGCAACAAGGGGAATTACAATTTCCATTTCAAATTTGATTGTGCCTGGCATACGCCTTTCTTTCCTCCTCAATCATTTCGATGGCATCTAGAAGGTTGCCATTTGAGGCGGCTGCATACACTGCCATCCTAGATCGGCCGCCATCCTCGGCAGTGCCATAGCCCATATCGATAAGAGAGGAGACACAATTCTGAATTTCAGACACATCTCGGCTCTCGAATCCATAATCAAACGAAGCAGGGCCTACGGGTTGAATTGATTCTTCAGCGGGGAAGCTCCCGGGAATGCTGTGTTCGGACGACGGCCTAGAGCGGCGGCGTTCTCTTCTGTCAAGTCGTGCCCAAGTATTTGTTTCGGCACTGGACCGAGGGAAATTGCGTTCGGATGCTCGCCGTTTCAATGGAGAAGTGGTCGGATCACCTAAGGGAGCAGGATCAGAGACACCCGAGCGCGGGAACAGCATAGTGCTTGAACGACGAAGAGACGATGGCTCCGCCAACTCAGGGGAGAATTGTCTTCCTGTGTCGGTCATCATCTCTGGGCGACAGAGGCCTCTTGTCCGATGAGAATTAGAGGCAGTGTGAGCTCTCTGCAGAGGGAATTTCAGGGCCTGATGACTGTGCGTAACCGCAGGGTTTGAATCAGGTGCACGACCCTGGTTATGTTTTGCGAGAACTTGTGCTTCCAACTGGGAGACAGGCGGGAATCGACTCATTTCCTTCTCAGGATCGAAGTTCGAAAAGGGTTCGTCCCCACCGGATATTTCATGCTTTGTATCTTCCTCTGCTTGGCGTAAGGAGACGCGCGGGGAGCTAGAAGAGTCTTCACATGACAAATCAATCAGCTGAGGCGACCCAACCAGAGGAGGTACGCCTGATGTGTTGATATTGTCACCCTCCCCCGTTGGCGATGATGGCTCTTTGAAAGTCACAGACTTCCTCCGTTTGATGGAGCCACCCCGTCGAGGAATCGTATCAGAGTTGAATGGCCCCAAGTCACCCTGACCGGCGTTCTGGGGGGTGCCAGCGGAGTCCAAGTTGCGTGTTGCGTTGATGCTGTTGATAGGAGTGTTCTCGCTGAATTCAAGGTTGACCGCGTAGCCATCAATGCGCGCACCTTGTAGTGCATCTATTGCAGCCATGGCTGGGTACTTTGAAGGGAAATGCAAGTACCCGAAGCCTGCGTGTTTCCCCGAAGCAGTATCCAACGGGAGGTCAACAGTCACAATAAAGCCCTTCGAAGCAAAGACATCTTGGATCATTTTTTCAGTGACATTGAAACCGACATTCCCAATAAACAACGTCTTGTTCTCGCTCCCAGGTGGCATATCGGCAGTCCTTGAAGGGGCCGGACCAGTAGACACCGGAGAGGGTTTGTCCTGGTTGTTCTGGTAGAAGGGAGCAGTGAACAAATGACCGAAGGACCCAGGAATTGGCCATCGACCTTGGTATGTGGGTGGGGGAGGAGGTCGAGGATGAGGAGGGTGATGGGGGAGGCGAGCAGGGGGGAAATTCCAAGGCAAATGGTCCACAGGTGGCCAGAAAGTGGAAGGTTGAGGAGGTGCCCAATGGCCCGGATGCATGGGTGGAAGTGAGGTGTGTGGAGGTCTCATATAGAGACCATGGTGACGAGAAGGATGTGTGTGTGTGTCTGCCCGAGAATCCTGGTTGAGATTGGCAGTGTCTGACGGCACGGTAGGGGCATTCATAGTATGAGACATGGCCGCTGGTGCTTGGCTGGTCACTGGGGCTTCTTTTTCTGAATTCATGGGCCGCATTTCAGCGCCCTGAGAAGTAGGTTCCGATGAGGAAGGACTACTGTTTGCAGCACCAGGAAACGTACCACCCGTGGTATTAGGGGCATCGGGTCGCGTATTGCCCGAAGTAGAGTGGTCAGTTCGTCCAAACTCGTCTTCGAATGCAGCAAATAACGACCTTCCGAAATCATTAAGCTCGGAAGCCACCGTCCGTAGATTATCTGCAGCGTTCTCAGCCAGAGGTCTTCCAGCGTGGATTGCGTCTTCTGCAAATTGCCGCCCTTCATTGGGCAGTTTGCCGAAGGCAACTTTCATCTGGGTCTCAATGGTGGTGAGAAGAGTCTGAAGCGACATTCTGACATTCTCCGGTAGTGCTCTCTGAGCATCTCGTAACTGACCCTGAGCATCACGTAGCTGACGCTGCAGTTCTGGTAGCTTTGCCGCGAATTCCGATTGAATCATATTAGCACCATTTGCTAAATGAGTCAAGACTTGAGCTGCAAGGATCTCAACAGGATGAGGAGTTCGCTGTGAGCTTGAGTCTCTGCCCTGATCTGTTTCAGGCGACGGCTCTGTCTGCTGACCCCTGGTTCCAGAAGCCTCCGTAGAGTTCATGAGGGTCGCTAATTCGGCCTCGAATGCTTCCATAAGAGGCTGTGATTTCTCACCAGTAACAGTGTGCGCGTCAGACGCAGCGTCGAATGAGGGGTTTGGCTGCGAGCTCTCGGGTAGGAATGGTTTGGAACGATCGGCCAGACTTGCAAGCTCAGCCTCATATCCAGTTAAAAGAGGCGCGGGAGATTCACCGGGCGAGAAAGTGGATGCAGCATTGGAGGAAGGTGGTGCTTGATCGTCGGCAGACTTATCAGTGTATTCTTCCGCAGTAAAGACATTGTTCTTCACTTCGGTTGACCCGGAAGTATCGGCAGCCGTCTTCTCAAAGTGCTTCCATAGCTCGGTAATAGAGTTGGATCGACAAATATCGAAGATGTGCATCCGGGTCGGCCGATGGATCGCTTCGATCTCGATGGGCTCGTCGAGGCGTTGGGAAAGTTCTAGCGAGGATCCGACCTATTGATCGTATGTGTGAGCGGGCAGACAAATGAGACCAGGAGACATACTGGTAACTTACTTCGATATCGTCACCATCATCATCATCGAGATAGGTAAGTCTTGCCCGGGGATGGTTTGTGGCAAGGTCATCATAGTCAACAGGTGAGATCTGAACCACCCCATGAGAGCGATCAGAAGATTCCTCATGGTCCTGCAATGAAGACCCATGGAGGTCTCTGATTTGGAAGGGCTTCAGCATCGTGGCGAGAGGAACCCTGTGAGCCCGGGGGATAAGCCAGGTGGGGACGCTTCACGGTTTGACTAGAAGCGGGAAGAGGTGATGATTCCCGAAAGATCTAGAGAACCGCGAGAGGAAGAGGCGGTAGCATCAAATATCATGAGATAGGTATTGCTGTTGCCTGCAAAAAATCAGACTGGGAGGCAAGAAGATGGAAAACGCAAGGAATACCTGTCAGGGATGACCTCAGAGAACATCTGCCACTTGTATCCCCCCAGTTGAGTTCCAGGCAACAACGGATAAGATAGAGCTCTAGGCCCCACCCGTGATCACCTGATAGCCGAGGATCGATCGTGACTGACGCGATCCTCCGCGGATAGTCTCGACTCTCTGAGTCAAACGGCCTTCATTCTCTCGCTTCAAGGCCCGCATAGCCGCCAATGTCGGTGCGACTGTCTCTGCCAGAATCTCGCACTCCAGTCCAGTTATTACCCCCGCCCTGACCCCAAATGACCCGATGCTTTGAAGTCTACCTTCACGAGAACTGCTGAAGTTGGAGATACGTGCACCGCGCAAAGCACCCAATTTCAACGCGCGTCAATGGCAACCGCTAAACCCTCACCACGTCTCCAGAGTCCGGGCGACCGAAATATCAAGAATGTTGTGCTGGGAGACCTTCTTTTCACCCCATGGTACCAGTCTATCTACCCGGAAGACCTTGTCGCCAAGGATGCCGATTGTCTCTACGTCTGTCGCTGGTGCTTTAGATATTCTTGCGATACAATCGCCTTTTCGGAACATACACGAGCTTGCGTCCACCGAATAGCGCCACCCGGCAACAAAGTGTACGACCATGGTGGCTACGCAGTATGGGAGATTGATGGAGAGGAACACAAACTGTTCGGGCAAAACTTGTCTCTCTTTGCAAAACTCTTTCTCGACCACAAGACTGTCTTCTTTGATGTAGCGACTTTTCTTTACTATATCCTCACCTTTACGGACCCGACCAACCCGGAAAATTACCATGTTCTCGGTTTCTACTCCAGAGAAAAACTCTCATGGGACGCCAACAACCTTGCCTGTATTTGTATCTTTCCGCCATATCAGCATAAGCAGCTTGGGAAGCTGCTGATGGGGGTGAGCTACAAGCTTAGCGGCTGGGAAGCCCCCGGTGGATATATTGGTGGGCCAGAGAAGCCCCTCAGCGATCTGGGCCAGAAGAGTTATAATCGCTTCTGGGCCGAGCGAATTGCCAGGTACCTGCTTTATGGGAAACATCCCGGCAATGATCTTGACAGTTCTCCTCAAAAACCCAGCACCTCAAAAGGTGCCCGAAAGAAACCCCCTCGGGATTTGATGACCGTTGAAGACATTGGCATCGCCACAGGAATGTTGACTGAAGATGTCATCACAGCGGTCAAGTTCATGGGTGTTCTTCAGCCGGACACCACCCCTAAGAAGCGGAAGCTGCCTCGACTGACCGGAGACGATGAACCTGAGACAGGACTTACCATGGTCATCTGCAAGTCCGACGTGCAGGCATGGGCCAAATATAACCACCTTTCATTGGAGGATCCAGTGAAGGAGGAAGGCTTTTTGAGGGAATGGCTGCCTGCGGCTATCTCGGATGATATCGAGAGTAGCTCAGAGGCAGAAAAATGAAGACGAGCCTGACCACGTTGCCATGTAATAATATAGTACTTTTAGCGATGATGATAATGACGATACCTGTACATAAAGTCTGCAGCCTTGACATATTTGAACCCTATGTATTGGTCTCGATAATACAGTTTGGACCCCTTGATTTACCTAATATTTATAGGGAAAACCGTAGAAACCCCAGAGTATCATCGTGTGCAAATTATTGTGTGCATTTTTTGTGGACTAAAATCTTAAAATGCCAAAGCATCAAGATCTGTCCATCTAATTCTTTACATGAATCCACCGAGTATCGTCATTCAAAGCATTACTCCTCCATGCCACCAGGGCCACTAGCCTTGCCCATCTGCCGAGCCTTCAGCAGTTCATCGCACAGAAGCAGGTTGGAGGCGATGCCGGTGCTGGAGGCGATGCAGTTGCGAAGGACACGGTATGAGTCGAAGACGCCCTCTTGCACGGGGTCCATCGGCTCACCAGTGTTCAAGTCCAGACCGACAATGTTGCCATCCTTGCGCTCATACTGCATAGCAGCGAGAGAATCCTGGATGTCGTGGCCAGCGTTGGCAGCCAGAGTCTTGGGAATGACCAAGAGCGCATCAGCGAAAGCTTCCACACCCCACTTGGCCTTGCCCTTGGTACTGCGGAGGACCTCCAACTTCAGATGGTCAGCACAAGCAACCTGGAATGCACCAGCTCCCGGGATGACACAGCCGTCGACAATCGAGTTGTAGACAGAGCGAAGACCATCACGGACAGCGTCCTTGACTTGAGCAATAGTGTGCTGGTTGGGGCCCTTAATGAGAATAGTCACGGACTTGGGGTCCTTGACCTCCTCCACGAATGTGAACTTCTCCTCACCAAGTTGGTGCTCGTAGACTAGACCAGCCCAGCCGAGATCATCGGGAGTCATCTCGTCGACGCTGTTCTGAGCAGTACCGCCGCACACCAGCTGCAGGCGTTCCATGTTTCTGCGCTTGGCTCTTCGGAGAGCCATGATGCCATTCTTGACGAGAACGTCCAAGCTGAGGGGGTCGATACCCTTTTGGTTGATGACAACAAAGCCCTTCTTCGGGTCATTACCGCAAACCTGCTTCTTGAGCTCCACAATCTTCGCCAGCTTAGCATCAACGAACTTGCGTTCGCTCTCCACCAGCTTGTCTCTCTGCTCGGCAGAGGAGTAGTAGAAACCGGAATTGATCTCCGACTTCTCGTACTCCAGACTGACATTCAGAGTCAAGATAAAAGCATTCTCCACTCGCTTGGGCATATCCGGGTGACGGGCACCGTGGTCCAAGGCCAGACCGCGGATCAGGCGGGTTTCGGCTGATGTGCGGTGTTGCATCGTCATGATCTCAACCATGTGCAAGTCAGGCTTTTCGGGGGCTCGGTGGATGGCGAGCACGGCATCGACAATATCAGGGGTAAGCTTCTCAGCGAGGGCGTGGTTCAACTTGGTGGAAAGGGAGGTACGAGCGACGGAAAGGAGCAGTTCGCGCTCGATGGGACGTTCGAGCTTGAACTTGTCAAGGAACTGGGACAGTCGAGTTAGGGTCGAACATTACATCTCATCTCTCGAATGGCTGAATACCTTCAAAGTTTCGTCCTTAGCAATCTCATAGCCATCGGTGATCACGCGGGGGTGCAGTCCTTCTGTGATGTGACGATCTGCCTGCTTCAGGAGCTCTCCCACCAGAAGCACAACCGACGTTGTGCCGTCACCAGTGATATCATCCTGTGCTGTTGCTGCACGGGCAATCATAACCTTTCAACATTATCAGCGAGCGTCGAGGGGTCGTTCAAAGCAATTTCGTCTTACAGCCGTGGGGTTTTGGATTTGCTGCAAAATGTTAGCAACGGTGTCGGGCCAGCTTGAAGCATTTGTGACATCTCAACGAACCATTTCACGCAACAAGACATTTCCATCCTTGGTCAATTTGATCTATCATGGTGATTTCGCATTAGAATGCCCATCGTGAGGAAGTATCAAGGGAAAGGGATATCGTGCGTACTCCGCCTGAACCGTCGACCAGCCTGGAAATCTTGTCAGCTCTATTGCGGTCGCCCTCGCAGCAGGTAATTGCACTCACATCTTCAGGGTGCCCGACGGGCCCAGGTTCGACTTGAGGACATCTTGAAGACCCTCTCCGGCAGCAATGTTAATCTTCAGGGCCTCTCCTCGTCGCTGCATAAAATGTTAGTGCGGGCCATTGAGGGGTCGAGCCATGAAGAGGGGGGCATCAATCCATACCCGGGACTCGGCCTTGGGGTTCAGCAGCTGGGTAGCAGACATATCTGCGATTTAAAAGGATTGAACGGGAGCTCAACCCAAAAATACACAAATAAGGAGATTGGCGGGGAGCTGGTTAGCACACAGGAGTTTGGATGCCCGCTTGGTCGTCAAGGGCGGTGAGGCAATTTTGCCCAAAAACCCACACGACCGATTTGAACTAGCGCCCCAGCGAAAAAAAAGAGCTACGAAGACTCTGCCTTCATTTCCGCCCTCACGAAAACGTCCGTTCCAGCAACCCACCTCGGATCGCTATCGTGATTCTTTCTGGGCGACCGCCGCTGCAATTATCCTCTGGTCAAATTTTGCGCTTGACCTGGGCCTAGGATCCGCACAATGGCCGACTATCTTCTCTTCGAGAGCCCCATGGGCTACTCGCTCTTCAAGAACACCATGAAGGGTGATGTCGTGGGCAACAGTCTAAAGGAGGTTCAGTCTGGTGTGAACGACCTTGCCAAGTTTGGCAAGATGGTTGAGCTGGCTAGTTTCCTGCCTTTCGAGTACGTTTCTTCGCGCCGAGTCGCTATGATGTGAATTTTCCACGGAAGAAAATCATTTACTAATGCCACCCAGGAACAACAAGCAGGCCCTCGGTGAAATCAACGATGTCTCGGAAGGTGTCGCGTCGGAGGCTCTGGTTTCCTTCCTTGAGCTGAACCTCCCCAAGCCGAACAAGAAGGGCAAGGTCACCCTCGGCCTTTGCGATAAGGGTCTTGCCGGCAGCATCAAATCCGCCTTCCCCTTCGTGGAATGCGAAACTGGTGATACCAGCGAGGTCGTCCAGGATCTTCTCCGTGGTCTTCGTCTTCACTTCACCAAGCTGCTGAACCAGCTTCGTGACGGCGATATGGATACCGCCCAGCTTGGTCTGGGTCACGCCTACTCCCGTGCCAAGGTCAAGTTCTCTGTCCAGCGTGACGACAACCACATCATTCAGGCCATTGCCATCCTTGACCAACTCGACAAGGCCATCAACACTTTCTCCATGCGTGTTCGCGAGTGGTACTCGTGGCACTTCCCCGAGTTGTTCAAGATCGTCTCCGACAACCAGCGCTATGCTCAGGTTGCGCTCCTCGTGAAGGACAAGAAGAGTCTGAACGATGAGCACCTGCACGATATTGCCGCTCTTGTGGAGGATGATAAGGATGTTGCCCAGAGCATCATTGATGCCGCTAAGCACAGCATGGGTCAGGATATCTCCGAATCCGACATGGAGAACGTCATTGCCTTCGCCGAGCGTGTTGTCAGCCTTTCCAAGTACCGCAAGGAGCTTTACCAGTACCTGGTCTCCAAGATGAGCGTTGTTGCCCCCAACCTGGCTACTCTGATTGGTGAGGTCGTCGGTGCTCGTCTGATCTCTCACGCGGGTAGCTTGACCAACCTGTCCAAGTACCCTGCCTCCACCGTCCAAATTCTTGGTGCCGAGAAGGCTCTTTTCCGTGCTCTGAAGACCAAGGGTAACACCCCCAAGTACGGTTTGCTGTACCACTCCTCCTTCATTGGCCGTGCCGGCCCCAAGAACAAGGGCCGCATTTCCCGCTTCCTCGCCAACAAGTGCTCTATCGCTTCTCGTATCGACAACTTCTCTGAGACCCCATCCACCAAGTTCGGTGAAGTTCTTAAGCAGCAGGTTGAGGAGCGTCTGGACTTCTACTCCACCGGTGCTGCTCCCACCAAGAACGAGGTCGCTATGGTACGTGCATGCTTCTAATTGGAATCGTATAGATTATATGCTAACCTGATTTCACAGAAATCCGCTATGGATGCCGTTCTGGCTGGTCTGGATGTCGATGTTGATGACAGCGACGAGGAGATGGAGGATGCCGACAAGAAGGCGAAGAAGGAGAAGAAGGAAAAGAAGGACAAGAAGGAAAAGAAGGAAAAGAAGGAGAAGAGCGACAAGAGCGACAAGAAGAAGCGGAAGTCGGATGTTGGCGAGGGCGAGTCCGAGAAGAAGAAGAAGCGCAAGCACGGTGACGATGCGGAGCCTTCGAAGAAGAAGCACAAGTCTTAAAAGCGCTTTTTCTGGGACTGGGAGTCTTTGTCATGGCGTTAGGTTTCCTTCTTGTTTTTGATCTTGTTCACGACTCGATGGGCTCGGGGATCTGTAAATTATTCGATTTAGGCCATTCTACATGGCAATAAGATTTGCTCTATCTCGTGATTCTTTTAAATATACTTCTGTTACCATTCAATAGGAAGTGCAATCATTCTACTCAAGGCATACATGTATATCGTCCCCCCTCGACGATTGCGTGGTCGTTGCAGTCTCTCTGCCCGCATCGATTGGCTCCCGCATCGCACAACCAGACGGACACCCGAGCGTCCAATGACTGCCCCTCACCTTACTCTCTCCGCACTCTGGATGAGCAGCGCTGCGCCATGGACTCTTCCGGTCCTCACTAATCGGTGAACGGGGCCAGGCTCGACAGTGCGCCTTCTTATATAAACGATATCTTTAGGGCTGCCCGGTTGCGAAGCCCCCACAATCTAATCCGCCCTAAGGCTCGCGATGATGCCGACGGAATTTCCGCGTTATTACTCGCCTAAGCGCAAACGAGAGCCCCTCGAGTCGGATTTCTACAGCCCATCAGCATCACCAACGTCGACAGTCTCGGTAGCCAGCCTCCAAGAAGCCCGATTTCGCGAAGATACTGAGCTAGGGCGACACAGTCCGCGAGCGGCGGTGGCGGGGCGATTCGGACAACTAGCGATTCGAGGAGATCGTCTTCTAGAGCAGGGGCCACTAGGCCATTATGATCAAGGGCCAGAAAGGCAAGACAAAGCGCCTGTTGAGGAGCCATGTGTTGTGAGGAGTCATTGCGAATCGAAGACTATGCCTGAAGCATTGACACCACCCGGCGGCGGCGAAACCCGCCAGATACAGCGCCCCAAGCAGTTCCCCAAGGGCCCAGCAACGATATCGGATGCAGTAAATGCCGCGCCGAATACGTCCACAACGCCCCCCTCAAAAGGAAAACCCGCACCACCCCCTAGCAAGCAACCAGAGTCCGGTTCGCCTTCGAAATCTCGCAAGCAACATCTCTCCCCTCCCATTACGGAGGCCTTTTCAGAGGACCCATTTACATGGCATGACGATGAGATCACTGGCCACAACCCGTCAGATCCAACTGACGATGGGTACGGTATCAATGGAGTTGGCTTCAAGCCTACAGCAGCTATGGCTTGGGCGCGGTCTCAGAAACGACAAAAACAGGTTGCCGAATGGAGAAGTCGCGAAGCCCGTGAGGCTCGTGAAAAACGACGAGAAAGGAGAACCGATGGCATGAATCTTGACACAATCCGGAGCATACACACAGGCGCCATTCAGAAACGAGTCAAATTCGATGTCTAAGCTGGAGACGATGACCGTTTCTTCTGCCATTTACCAAAATTTGGTCGCATTTTTTTTATTGCATTTATCATGTGGCAATCAATCATGGTGTTTTGGGAGTATATGGCTTTGGATGATCTTTGATTGATTTGGCCAGGAATATGGACATTTGAGAACTATGATACACAGAGATGACTTGACGACTTGATGCCAATCACCCTAGCACAGAATTGGAATATACTTTCTTTTGAATACACCCCACCAACACCGTTGACTCCGACTCAAGGATTGCGACACTACCAGAACTTGTAGTTGGAAGGGTTGGTCCAACTCTTCTTGCGCCTTTCCTCTTCGGCGCGTTGCGCTGCTTGCGCCGCGGCCTTTTCCTTATCATTCTGCTGCTTGTCCTTCAATTGTTTCATTAAACTGACGGCTTGCTGCATGCCGTGCAGCTCTTCGATGCGCCGTCGTCGACAAAACTCGTAAGAGCCGAGAGATGCGATGGCGAATATTCCGACTGCCCAATTTCCGGCCGACCATAATGAACGCATCCCTAAATATGACCTTCAGTCCAGAGTCCAAAATGGCGAGTTTTTAAAGTAGGATCATACCACCAAATATACCTCGGATTCCACCAATTCCAAACCCGGCTCCGATGCCGGTTAATAATGATTCCCGGGCACATGGAATTTTATGAATGGTCGAGAGCTCGGAGACTGAGAATGAGCCGATTACCTCCGAGTAAGAGACATCTTGAGGGTTCTTCCCCGGTGGCTTATATGAAGCATTGGCGAGTGCATTCAAAGGTTCCTCCGGGTTGCCGAAGGCGTCCCATAACTTTCCGACTTGCGACTGTGGAAACTCGTGCTTCGGCTTTTTGGGGTCAGTTGAGGGCGTGCTGGCGGGGAGATGACTACCAGGCTCCTGTACAGAGCCTGGCTCCCGGGAATCATCTGGCATGTTTGTGGGGTGGGCAGGAGAATGACCTCTCCAACTCGAATCCCAGGTTGGCCCATGAAATCGCCCGAGCATTCAACAGATATTCCGAGGGCCCCCCTTTTGGATAGTTATTCCGAGGCAGGGCTGACTAACCCTTACGCGTCCCGTCCGCGCCGGCACGCGTCGAGTAATCGCGATTAAGATCGGCCGGACTGGCGAGCGCATTTGCTTGGTCCCTCCCAAAGGCATTGGCTGCAGCAACACACCTCTCCCTCCATCTTTGTCGGCCCACATCTTCTCGACCGTCTGATTTCTGCTCTTCTCTTGAAATCCTCGACTTTTTTCATGCCACCAACAGTCTCCGCCCTGCCACTCCGACTTTGAGCAGCCCGGCCGGGCAGAAAAAAGGGTAGCAATGCCTTCGCGAAAGCCCAGCAAGTATGGGAACAAGTTCCGATCAGGGGCGGCGTCCTCTAATCACCGCCGAACCAAAACCGTCGAATTTGGAGCCCTGCGATCTACCGAGGCAACCTCACAAGATGAGAAATTCGAGGCCATCCGCTTGGCCAACAGCATCGATGAGACCCTCGGTTTTCCACGATTCGAATCAGGTGAAACAAGAGCTGGCTGGCTTATCAACATGCACAGCACGACGATAGAGGATTCGAATGTTCAAGGCGGCCGTGCTGGTGTCGATTATTACTTTCTCCAAGATGATGGGGGTAGTTTCAAAGCTACGGTGGAATATGATCCTTACTTCCTCATCACGGTCAAGAAAGGCTATGAGATGGAAGTCGAGGAGTGGTGCCGGAGATCATTCGAAGGATTGATCAAGGGCTTCAAGCGAATTGACAAGGAGGATTTGAACCTCCCTAACCACTTGCTCGGCCACCGAAGGACTTTCATCCGATTGAACTTCGCTAATGTGAGCAACCTCCTCGAGGTTCGGAGAACAATCCTTCCTTTAGCGGAAAAGAACAAGAAGGACGCCACAATGATGGACGCATACGTCGAGATGTCCAGGTATGTGTGATCGCATCTCAGTATATCCAACTTGACTCGGCGCTGACATATCATTTTTATAGCGTGACTACTGGCTTCGACCTTTTTGACGACGAAATAATTAATGAGCAACGACCTAACGGCAACATGCAAGCGAGTGATTTTATATTTGATATTAGAGAATACGATGTTCCGTACCATGTCCGGGTGTCAATTGACAAGGGTAAGTGGTTCTATTTCGTCTATTCGCGGGTTGTGTTTTAACTAACACAATGCAGACATTCGGATCGGAAAGTGGTATAATGTTGAAGCACAGCATGGTGTGATACAATTGACCTGCCTGGAAGAACGACTTCAGCGTGCAGATCCTGTTGTCCTTGCGTTCGATATCGAAACTACCAAACTTCCACTCAAGTTCCCCGATGCTGTTATTGACCAGGTCATGATGATTTCATACATGATTGACGGTCAAGGATTCCTCATTACGAACCGGGAGATCGTCTCCGAGGACATCAATGATTTCGAGTACACACCAAAGCCAGAATACAGTGGGCCCTTCGTGATCTTCAACGAACCGAACGAAAGAGGGGTACTTGAGCGTTTCTTTGAGCATATAAAGGTTGCCAAACCCACAGTCATTGCCACATACAACGGTGACTTTTTCGATTGGCCGTTCGTCGAAACGAGGGCCAGCGTGAATGGGATTGATATGTACAGGGAAATTGGATTTAGGAAGAACAGCGAAGACATCTACCAGGCTGATAACTGTGTTCATATGGATTGCTTCGCGTGGGTCAACCGTGACAGTTATCTCCCCCAAGGAAGTCGTGGCTTGAAGGCCGTGACTGTCGCGAAGCTCGGATACGACCCGGATGAGCTGGATCCAGAACTTATGACGCCCTATGCAAGTGAACGGCCTCAAACTCTGGCCGAATACTCAGTTTCCGACGCTGTTGCGACATACTATTTGTACATGAAATATGTGCATCCTTTCATCTTCTCTCTCTGTACCATCATTCCCCTCAACCCTGACGACACTCTGCGAAAGGGCACCGGAACTCTGTGTGAGATGCTGCTCATGGTGCAAGCTTACCAGAACAATATTGTCCTTCCCAACAAGCACAAAGATCCTGTCGAGGACTTTTATGAAGGTCACTTGCTAGAGTCTCAAACCTACGTTGGTGGACATGTCGAAAGTATTGAGGCTGGTGTTTTCCGAAGTGACATCCCCGTCGCTTTCACAGTCGACCCAACGGCCATTGATGAGCTACTTCGTGACCTCGACCATGCCCTCAAATTCAGCATTGAGGTAGAAGAAAAGAAGTCCATGGACGATGTTGCGAATTACGACGAAATCAAGGCCCAGATCACAGAGAAGCTTCTCGATCTTAAGAATAACCCTAATCGAAATGAGGTGCCTTTCATTTATCACTTGGATGTCGCCTCTATGTATCCTAACATCATGATCACCAACCGTTTGCAACCAGACTCCATGATCGACGACTCAAACTGTGCGGCGTGCGACTTCAATCGCCCTGGGAAGACTTGCGATCGACGAATGCCATGGGCCTGGCGTGGTGAATTCTTGCCAGCCAAACGCGACGAATACAACATGATCAAGCGTGCCACCGGAAACGAGAGGTTCCCTAGTCGAAACAAGAACGGGCTGATGAGGTCCTTTGCTGAACTCAGTATTGAAGAGCAGGCAGGCGTGGTAAAAAAACGCCTACAAGACTACAGCAAGAAAATCTACCACAAAATCCATGACAGCAAGACTATGGTGCGAGAGGCTATCATTTGCCAGCGAGAAAATCCCTTCTACGTCGATACAGTGCGTAGCTTTCGTGATCGACGCTATGATTTCAAAGGCAAGCAGAAAGTGTGGAAGAACAAAACCGACTCTTTGCAATCGTCCGGCGGCTCTGCGGCTGAGATCGAGGAAGCCAAGAAGATGATTATCTTGTTTGACTCTTTACAACTTGCCCACAAAGTTATTCTGAACAGTTTCTATGGCTATGTCATGCGAAAGGGTTCTCGATGGTATTCTTTGGAAATGGCTGGTGTCACCTGTCTGACGGGAGCCCACATCATTCAAATGGCACGAGAACTTGTTGAACGCATAGGTCGCCCGCTGGAGTTGGACACTGATGGTATTTGGTGTATGCTTCCAGGAACCTTCCCCGAAAATTTCTCTTTCACGCTCAAAAATGGCAAGAAGCTGGGGATCTCGTATCCCTGTGTCATGCTCAACCATCTTGTCCATGGGAAATATACAAACCACCAGTACCAGGCGCTTGTTGACCCGTCCAAACACAAATACGAGACCTACAGCGAGAACTCCATCTTCTTCGAAGTCGATGGGCCTTACAGAGCTATGATCCTGCCAACTTCAAAGGAGGAGGATAAAAACTTGAAGAAGCGATATGCTGTGTTCAACCACGACGGCTCACTGGCTGAATTGAAAGGTTTCGAGGTCAAGAGGCGAGGAGAGTTAAAATTGATCAAAATTTTCCAGACCCAGATCTTCAAATTCTTCCTGGAGGGAAGCAACCTCGCAGAGACATATGCTGCGGTTGCTCGAGTCGCCGATCGGTGGCTGGACGTCCTGTATGAGCACGGTGCGACATTGGCCGATGAAGAACTCATTGACCTCATTTCGGAAAATCGAAGTATGTCGAAAACCTTGGAAGAGTATGGCAATCAAAAGTCGACATCCATCACGACAGCCAAACGCCTAGCAGAATTCCTTGGTGAGCAGATGGTGAAGGACAAGGGTTTGAACTGCAAGTACATTATCTCTGCGAGGCCAAGGAACACGCCCGTCACAGAAAGAGCTATCCCAGTCACCATCTTCTCGGCAGAGGAAAACGTCAAGCGATTCTTCTTGCGAAAGTGGCTTAAGGAGGACCCTGGCGACATGGATCCTCGAACTGTCATCGACTGGAGCTATTACATTGAGCGCCTGGGCTCGGTGGTGCAAAAGCTTATCACCATCCCGGCTGCTCTTCAAAAGCTGCGCAACCCGGTTCCTCGTGTTGCCCACCCTGATTGGTTGCAACGCCGAATCAACACCAAGGACGATAAATTCAAGCAGAAGAAGATGACTGACCTGTTTGACAAGTCGGAAAAGGCTCCTCTTTCCTCCATATCTACCAATATTTTGGACCACCGAGTTCAACATGCCGGGGACATGGATGAAGCTCTCGCACAATCAACGCAGAAGCTCAAATCATCTCCCGAGCAGAAGGTAGCCCAGAAAAGGAAACACCCCGAGGGGATTACCAAAACTGCTCTTGATCCTTTCGCTAGCCTTCCAGCTGTCATGCCTTCCATTTCGGACGACTATGAAGGCTTCCTCAAATATCAAAAACAAAAATGGAAGATTCAGAAACAAGCACGCATTCGCCGTCGCCAACTCTTTGGTGAACGGCCCAACGTTGCCTCTGATTCCTTGAGCAACTTTTTCCGGAACCAGGCCCAGATGCTATACATTAGTTCTTGGCAGGTCCTTCAGCTTTGCGAAACTGGCCGGCCAGGAATCGTGCGAGCTTTCGTACTGATCGATCAAAAGATCCAAGCACTTAATGTGAAAGTTCCTCGGCAGTTCTTCGTGAACTTGAAGCGCGAATCCCTTCCCGATATCGAGGTGCCCGACTGCGAGGTTGAGAAGGTCAACCACACCCTGCCAAATGGCCATCCTTCGGTCCATCTGTTCAAGCTGTCTCTATCGGAGGATGTGTTCTTGGAGGAAGCAGACAAAATGGATGCCTTGTTCCAGCATTCCAGCATCGAGGGCGTTTATGAGCGAAATATCCCTGCCAGTATCCGAGCAGTGCTCAAGCTGGGAAGTCATTGTACATTCGACGAAGAGCAGCGTGGTGTTCTTGGTGAAGGTCTGGATCGTGGCTTTGATCTTTCTTCTCTGCTTCATGCGTCTTCTGACCAACCTTACTTGCTGAACTCGCCATTGGCGTACCATTACCTGTATCACGTTGCCTCTGGGGATCGACAGGTCTTTGCCCTCTTTTCAACAACCAAGAAAGAGGCGCATATTGTCATTCTCAACCGCACAAGAGACGTTCAAGGTCTTCCAAACGTTGACAAAATATACTCGGAGCTCTTTACTCGGAAGTTGCAAGACGCTACAAGTGACCGGTCACTGAATGCCTTCGAATACCAGGACAAGATTCATTTCAAGACGACACAAGTGATGACCCGGAGAAAAGCGTATCTCGAAGTTGGGGATTTGGTCAAAAAGCTTCGAAGTGACGAAGCTCAACCGGCTGTATTGGTTATTCAGTCTCAGCAGAAGGATCGCCTATGTCATGACATTCCAATTCTAAAGGAATATCCAGTCCTTTCTGTGAAGCCCGAAATCTCAGATATGGACCTTCCACCACTTGGATGGCAGTCATTTATCGCCAGGCGCCTCGTCACACACTACCTGTACTTGTCTGCGTGGATCCAGCATTTGACCATGCTTGCCCGTTATGGTGATGTACCTCTCTGCAACCTTGAGACGGACGATCCCCGATATTTGATCGATATTTCATATGCTCGTCGACTTCAGCAAAGCAACGTTGTTCTTTGGTGGTCTCATGGGCCGCGGCCAGATCATGCCGGATATGAAAAAGACGACGTTATGGGATCACTCGAGAAGATCACCATGCCATCTGTCAACGCACCAAGTGCCTATACTACAGTGTGCATCGAGTTGGAAGTTCGAAACCTCGCCATTAACACAATTCTCACTTCCTCGATTGTCAACGAAATGGAAGGTAGCAACGATAACCTGCTGGCACCCTCCGGGGGCGTCAGCGATGACACGGGCGTGCTTTACTCCGAGAAGGCGTTTGCATCTGCTGGCGCCGTTGTGCTACGAGAGATGGTCAAGCACTGGTGGACGGAGGCTTGTGCTGGCAATAGCATGGCCGACATTATGGTCCAGCACTTGATTCGATGGGTGGAGAGCCCTGTGTCTTGTCTATATGACCGCTCCCTGCACAACTATGTTCGGTTGCTTTCTCGAAAATCTTTCCAAAGGTTAATGGCTGAGTTTAGACGAGTTGGCTCAAACGTCGTTTTCGCCAGTCCTACTCGCCTTCTCCTGCAGACAACCAAGACCGAGGTTGGTAACGCCTATGCCTACAGCCAATATGTGTTGAAGTCTATTCGAGCAAACCCTTCATTCCACTTCATCGATCTTGAAATCAAGGAATACTGGGATTACCTGGTCTGGTACGATGAGTACAACTATGGCGGCAAAGGCTGCCGGGAGGTCATTGAGGCCGAAAACCAGGAACTCGAGACTGTCATGCATTGGCAGCTCAGTCGGTTCTTACCAACGCCCATGCAGACTATCTTCCACGATTGGGTTGTTGAGTATGTCGAGTTGATGCACTCGTTGAAGCGACCCGATCATCAGGATGCTGAGATCTCATCGACGCCTCGCTTGACACAGATTCCCATCACCCAGCCTACGGACAAAGATAATGAAGATGTCTCTGCTGTTCTCGCCGACCGGTTCTCAAAACCTCTAAAGAAACAAATTTCGGGTCTGATTCGTCGCCAGCGCGACGAGATGCTTCACCCTGAACTCGCCTCTGACTATGCTTTCCCTGTTCTCCCTGGCGTTCTGGACGATCCCAAGGGCCACAAGCGCAATCCGGCATTGGAATTGGTGAAGCTACTCATGCAGGTCCTGAGTCTGTCCAAGATAACAACACTTGAATCCCGCCTGCTTCGTCGTGAACTGCTTGCTCTCTTCGAAGTCCGCGAATTCAGCAAAGAAGGTCGTTTCGAAAACCCTAGTGCCAACCTGAAACTGCAAGAGCTCACCTGTAACGCGTGCTGTCTCATCCGCGATCTCGACCTCTGCCGCGACGAGGACGTGCTCCCAGACCCCGGCTCAGAAGCGAAAACCCCCAAGCCGTGGCGCTGTCCCTTCTGTCAAACAGAATACGACCGACTAGCGCAGGAGGAGGACATGATTGGTCAGGTGCAAGGCCTCATCGTCGAGTGGCAGACGCAGGATTTGAAATGTTCCAAGTGCAAAACTCTCAAAGTAAGCGAGTTCGCGGAGCACTGTTCTTGCAGTGGTGCATGGGCCGCGACTGTGGATCTGAAGGAGACGGAGAGGAAATTACGGGTGTTGCAGAGCGTGGCCAAGTTCCATAGTCTGCAGCTGTTGGATAGTGTTGTCGAGGATGTTCTTGCCCGAATGTAGGATGGCATGACCTTTCGATTTTTTGTTAACGTTTTTCATTTGTCATTTTCATGTCGATTTATGTATGTGCTGTGTTCCGAGGCGCAGAGTTTTCTGATTTTGCATGGCAGTCGGTGTTGTCTGGCCCTTTCTAAATAGGAATTTCTATTTAATTCTTCACCCTGAATCTTGCTTTTCTGGTAGATATTATACCATTTTTGCTGTCATTTTATTCGAACATCGGAAGAGTTTCAGGGGTACATAGTTCCCAAGGGTTGCGTTGACTACAGAAAACCCGAGTACATAGATACAAATAGGGGTCGACGTTATGAAAAGAAACGATTAATTCCTTTGCTCACACGACTCAAGAGGTCTCTCCAATCTAATGCGATCGTCGATTCAACTAGTTCTAGTTTAACTAGGCTGACCAAGTAAACAGTGGCGCCGTTGGGTGATCTGTCGATCCACGGGCCGATTATTGGGAGTCTGGACTTGGACTACCCCCCCATTGAACTCAATCTCCTCAACCCTCTCTCTGTTTCACTTCCACTTCCACCTCCACTTTCACGCCCTGTCAATACCCTCCCTCTGCTTCAAACCACTTGTCGGGTTCCTTGACCGTGGGCAAGTGGTCCTCTGTTAGTATCTATCCCCTGTGCGAACCATGGCGGGGTCGAATTCGCCGCACATGCGGGCGCCCGTGGCTACATCGCACCGCATGAGGCTGACTCTCCTGACCACAAGGTACATACAAACGTCTACATACGTATATGGCCTTTGAGCCCCCGCAGAAGTCTCAAGAACTCAGACTCCGTCCCATCGCGCTCGTGAATCCTCTGCTTGCCCCCCGCCTGAGTCCCATTCCGCGACTCCGCACTCCATGGCGCAGCCTCCAAGCGGTCAGCGAGCACAGGTTCAGCCTTGTCGCTACAAGACGGGGAAGACCCTGGGAGCTGGCTCCTACTCGGTCGTGAAAGAGTGTGTGCATATTGATACCGGTCGTTACTATGCCGCGAAAGTGATCAACAAGCGCCTGATGGCGGGGCGTGAACACATGGTAGGAAGCTCGTATTTAGTACACCAGAGCGCTGAAGGCTGACGATGCCGGTTGGGGAATACGAATAGGTTCGCAACGAGATTGCCGTGCTAAAGAGAGTATCGATGGGCCACCAGAATATTCTGACGTTAGTGGATTACTTCGAAACCATGAACAACTGTATGTGTTACCCCGCGGTCTGGGGTCATTTTCTTTGCTCGACGATTTGCTGATAACGGCTGGGCCTCAGTGTATTTAGTAACAGATCTTGCTCTTGGTGGGGAACTGTTTGATCGCATTTGTCGCAAAGGTAGCTACTATGAGTCCGACGCTGCGGACCTCATCCGTGCCGTTCTCTCGGCCGTCGCATACCTGCACGATCATGGTATTGTACACCGTGATTTGAAGCCCGAAAACTTGCTTTTCCGGACTCCAGAGGACAATGCCGACCTTTTGATTGCCGATTTTGGATTATCCAGAATCATGGATGAGGAACAGTTCCATGTCTTGACGACAACCTGCGGCACGCCGGGTTATATGGCACCGGAAATATTCAAGAAGAGTGGCCACGGAAAACCAGTGTGAGTCGCCATAACAACATTCTTCGTTATACTATCGCTGACAATTAAATGCCGCTTCGCAGTGACATCTGGGCTATCGGCGTAATCACCTACTTCCTCCTCTGCGGTTACACTCCCTTTGATCGCGACTCGAACCTAGAGGAGATGCAAGCAATTCTGGCTGCAGACTATGCATTCACACCTCTGGAGTACTGGCGTGGTGTCTCAACAGAAGCCCGCAACTTCATCAACCGTTGCCTGACAATCGACCCAGCCGGTCGTATGACCGCCCACGAGGCACTGCAGCACCCCTGGATCAGCCCGCTCTATGACAACTCGAGAAAAGGCTCCGGCGAGGACCTTCTGCCTACCGTCAAGAAGAACTTCAATGCGCGTCGCACTCTGCACCGGGCTATCGATACCGTACGTGCCATCAACAAGCTGCGCGAGGGTGGTGGCTTTATGATGGACGGTGTAATGAGTATCGACCCTAAGCCTGAGCGTGTTAATGGCAATGACGTTGTTGAAGAGCAGCGTCAGGAGAATCCCACCGCCAATGATGGTGGTAGTCCTATGCAAATTGATAGCCGGGGAAATGCGCGCGGCCAGACGGAGGAGCAAATTCGTGAGCAGGAGCGCCGAGTCAAGGATATGGTGGCTGGGCTATGGAGTCGGGGCCATGGGAAATAAATGACATCTGCCGCTGCCAGCGGTGCCCATCTTGTCGATATTGCGAACATATCCTCCTCGCCATGGAACATTTGACTGTTCCTAGCAGCCCTCTAGATTCACGACCAAATGCCATGACTGATGAACTATCACATCGTCCAGAGTTGCATTGAAGACATTATTTAGTTTATCAAAGATGTACCTCAGGCTATTGCTATTGCTTCACTGAAGAATGCAATGGTATTGCGCCATTATCATAACGATATCCCGGAAGGTCCTAAAATAGTTCTATGCCAAAAAAATAAATAAATAAATAAACAAGGTCATCATCATTATGAGTGTCTAGGAGAAGCAACATCTAGTAAGGAGTGGCATATCCCCAAAATTATGCCACGCCAAGAATTTCCTGGCCATCATCCAGAGAGAGCACCCATTTCCGCCATTCCTGCCAGTCCGCGTAGCTTGCACTCGCCTTCAGTCCTTGGTACTTAACGGTCCGGAAATCCGAGACCTGTTCCCAGGGGTGGTTAACGTTTGATCCTTTGCCATTAGTTCGCAGCAGTCTCCGAGCAACGCTGCCGACTCCGCCGTCCCAGCCAGCTTTCTGCATTAAGCTCTCAATGGTCTCTTCTTTTGTCCAGCCTTGTTCAACTGCGACATCGGGCAAGTATGTTGCACCATAGCGCCGGCCGCGGTGGACGAAAGAGATGCGAATGCCGTGAGTGCCTAGATCCCAGTCCATAGCATTGGTGCACGGCTCGAATGATCCCAGAAGAGTCAGAGAGCATGACAGAGATGGGAGTAGGGACTTGGAAATTGGAGCGAAGCGTGTATCGTCAAAAGCCCTGTATTTGCGGTTAATCGAGGGGGAAATCGGCAGAACACCAGACAAATAAGGTGAAGCATAACGAGTTATGAGGATATACAACGTACGAGGTCAGTGCATACGCCTTCAGTCCCGCGGGAAGATCTTGCGCTTCAAATGTACCTATGCAGCCACGCAAAGACTTGGATCCAGTCCTAGAGAGGGTGTTCCAAGTCACGAACAACGGATATCGCTGATCTTTTGAGTTATGTCGCGAGCCCGGCACATCTGACTGAGAGTCGGGCGTCGTCACTGCGGTCGAGCTAGACAATTGCGAATTGAAAGAGTTGTTGGACGCGCAAGATGGCGTGGTAGCCGTGCTGGACGAGTGGGACGAGAGTTGACTCTGGAGACGATTGACACTGGGAAGTTTCAGGGCCTTGGGCCGATTGCTCGCCTGGAACAATCGTTTGGAATCACCACTGTCGTCATCGTCATTTACAGACTGCCGTGGTTCTTCATCTTCGTCGTCTGAGAGTGCAGCCTCCACGTGGGCCTCGAGGTTTGATAGTTCCTTAGACTGTTCGTGTTGCTCCCAGAGAGCTTCTACGGCTGCCAGAGAAGTAGGCTCGCGGTCCTCGAACGAAGCGGACAGGGTTTCGAAACAATAGTAACACTGTGCTGCATTGGCCATGTCTGCAAGGGCTTTGGGTCTTGCTTGTCTTCCACTGCTTGTCTGTCGATGAGAGTTTCAGCACTGCCTTAGGTACCACGCCGCTACAGATACCTGGAACGACCACGAGTCTGGTGACTTGGGAAGGTGACCTCCGCAAAGGTCCGACACAACGATAAGATAGAGGCTTGCTTATCGAAAAGCGGGGGACCGTTAGGAACGCTGGAGGTTTGGATATGGACAAAAGCTGCCTCAAACAGACTCAGGGCAGAACCAAGGTGATCTGGAGGGGAACGGGGAATTCAATGCGGGAAACGAATGAAGCCTTGAAAAGAAGGAAAGACTTGAGGAAACCTTGGAAGTTCAAGACAGAGGGGGCTTTGGCACGTGAGAGGGTATTACATAAGGCCAGAAGTACCTACAAGGTGTCGGCAAGGTACCTTGACTATAAGGGATCAGTAGTAAATGTACGTGAAAACTAGGGAAAAGGTACTTCGCGAGTACCTGGCGGGAAAAGAAAAGAGTTGGTCCAGTCACGCGTTGGTTGTATTGGAATTCCAAACTGGATGGTGAATGTACAGCAAAATCAAAGGCCCACACGCCAGATTATGTTGAACTTTTTGTCTCCTGGAAAATTCCAGGACCTCCCGCAGTTGAATGAGCGGTGAGGTGGAAAGAAATTGCTCGTTGCACATGCTCATAAAAATGAAAAAGAAAAAAAAAGAAAACAAAATTACCAAAATCCTAGACGTCCCTTAGGTTGAAAGAGCAGACCTGTATAAAAACCCCATAAAACGCACCGTGTGATATTTCGCGTCATGCGACGCTTTCGTAGATGATGTTGAACTCGCGAGACCTCAAATGGAATCTCTCTTCGTGACTTTCATATCCTAACAATTATCTCTCCCTTCGTATAGTAATCAAATGATTACTTTAGACGGGCAGAGGGAAGGTGCTGGCCCAGTCGGAAACCTCCTTGCGGAGAGCCAGGATCTCAGGGACGGTCTCGGAGGCGACCTTGGACTTGAAGTCCTTGAGCTTGTTGGCCTCCTTGGGGAGCTCACTTTGGATCTTCTTGCACAGGTCGATAACCTGGTTGATGTAGCTGGCGATACGCTTGAAGTCCTCCTCACCCATACCACGAGTGGTCATGGCGGGCGCACCAATGCGGATACCGCAGGGGGTCAGGGCAGACTTGTCACCGGGGATGGAGTTCTTGTTGCAAGCAATGTTGATCTGCTCGAGAACAGCCTCAACACGGGCACCGTCAAGGCTCTTGGGACGCAGATCCAGGAGGACCATGTGGCTGTCAGTGCCGTCTGAGACGAGCTTGTGGCCAAGGGCCTTGAACTCGTTCTCGAGGGCCTTGGCGTTCTTAATGACTTGCTCCTGGTACTGCTTGAACTCGGGAGAGTCGACCTGCTTAAGGGCAACGGCCAGAGCAGTGATAGTGTGGTTGTGGGGACCACCCTGGTGGCCAGGGAAGACGGAGAAGTTGATGGGGTTCTCGAGGTCGTACATGATGTCCTTGCCAGTCTTGTCGGTGCTGCGGACACCCTTGCGGAAGAAGATCATGGCACCACGGGGACCACGGAGAGACTTGTGGGTGGTGGTAGTGACAACATCGGCGTACTCGAAGGGAGAGGGGATGACACCAGCAGCGATCAGACCAGAGATGTGGGCCATATCGACGATGAGGTAGGCGCCAACCTTGTCAGCGATCTGACGCATGCGCTTGTAGTCAATCAGACGGCAGTAGGCAGAGGTACCGGCGACCAGGCACTTAGGGCGGTACATCTCGGCGTTGGTCTCGAGCTGGTCATAGTCGATGATACCAGTCTCCAGGTTGACCCGGTAAGGGAAGGTCTCAAAGTAGGTAGAGACAGCAGAGATCTTCTTGGTGGCAGTCTGGTAACCGTGACTCAAGTGACCACCGTGGGGGAGGTCAAGACCCATCAGACGCTCGTGAGGGCGCATCAGAGCCTGGTAGACCTGCAGGTTGGCGGGGGAGCCAGACAAGCACTGGACGTTAACACCCCACTTGGTGGAGTCCAGGTTGAAGGCCTTGAGGGCACGGTTCTGGCAGGTGATCTCAATAGCATCAATGTGCTGGTTGCCACCATAGTAACGGGCACCGGGGTAACCCTCGGAGTACTTGTTGGACATGGGAGTACCAAGAGCCTGGAAGACAGCGGAGGAGGTGAAGTTCTCCGAGGCGATCAGCACAACCGACTCGCGCTGACGCTGGATCTCGCGCTCCTATAGACGGCAACGTAGGTCAGTAAAGCTAACTCTGGATAGTTTGGCCAGGCAACCAAGATGTCAAAAGCCCAATTGGATCGAATAATCAACATACCATGATCTGGGCGATCTCAGGGTCGGACTCCTTGAGGCCATTGTGCATTTGCTGTATAGAAGAATGAGTCAATTACACGATCTTTTCTTGTGGCGGGGCCACTTGGAGTACTTACAGCCTTGTGGGCTTCGGACAGAGCGTAAGTCATCTTGACGGTTGTTTTCTCGTTGATGAATTGAGAAAAGGGGAGGATAAAGAGAGGATATAAAGGATGTTGAGAAGAAAGAAGAAAAATTGCTGGGTGGTGGGGGGAGGGGCGGAGTGATCGACGGGTGCCTCAGGCAGAGCTGGCATCGACGATATCGGAGACTTTCGCCGGATCGGGGGCGAGAGTCCTGGGACGAGGAAATTGGATGCTTCTTTTTACTTCTTAACTTCTAGAAAATGGTTCTTTTGTTGGCCCTATTTTCATGGGCAGAATACGGCTGCACCGAATAGTTTTCTTATGGTTCCGAAGCACGATATGTACCTGCTGCAACCAGGACTCAAGGTCCCATAATAGATGATCGCTAAAGACATATTGGGTATTCCTTTCCTTAACGCCAACGAAAAAGTCTAGGAAGATAGTTGTGCCCAGTTTCCTGGCTGCTTCTTTCCGTTTCCTCTGGGCTGTATACCCTTTCCCAACTTCAAACAGCTGTCACCCTAGGATGATCTGCCGGTTCCTGCGCTGCCCGGGCCCCAAAGTCTGAAATGACAGAGCGCAGACGGGCTACACGGTCCTCAAGATCGGATATCTCATGCTGCTGCTCCTCGACAGATCGCTGCACGTCTGGAAGACCTTCCACCACGGCCCGGGCCTTCTGAATTCGAATTTTGACCGAGTGGGTTTCCGTGGGGAGTCCCTTGACGTCGAGCGGCGGATGGGCACTTGGATCGAGGGGAGTGATGCCAGCTACAGCTTGAGAAGCTGCAGTGTCATTGTTACCGCCGCCAGGGATGCTCGACGGCGGTTGTTGGCCGTCTGCTTGTGCCTCTCTGGATGTGCCTGGAGCTTCTGTGCCATCGCCCGGAGCACCTACAGTGGCATTTGCAGGAGGCTTCTGGGAGAGCAAGCGAAGGAGAATCCCATGGAGCTGTGGAATGATCTCAAAGGTCTGTGGTGGAGGGAAGGGGACGGTTTGGGGTGACGGGGTCGCATTCGCGTCTTTGGAAGGACTCTCGGGCGCGACAGAGGACTTGGGTAGCGGAGTGGCCGCGGCCGGAGATCTCGAGGCCATTGCAGATCCAAAATAGATCGGAACCCGAGGGTAGAAGGGTGAAGAACGACCAGAATCCGGCTGGGATAAGTGTTTAGGGAAGAGTCGGAACGCAGGGTGACGTCGGGGCCGCAGGACCAAAAGCGTCACCGGGAACTGCCCCTCCTTCACCGGCCAGCCAATTTTCGCCCGTGACTCTTTCTTCCCCTTACTCTACTTCCTCTCATCATCTGCTTGTAGGTAAGCCGGAGGCCCCCTCGAATTGAACTATCATTCTCTTTCGGTTCGGCCATTGATCGTGCTACAGGTGCAATTACGAGAGAACACCCCCACTATGGCTGCGGTCGACCAAAAAGTTGCTTTGAGTATGATCGACTGGCTCCCCAGGTCCCCAGAATAACCCCAGGCTAACGCAACCTTGCAGTCGTCATTGACGGTTGGGGTATCGCTGGCCCCAACTCGCCCCCTCAGGGCGATGCCATTGCCGCCGCCGAGACCCCGTACATGTCCGGTTTCGCCGAGGCCAACTCGAAGACTGCCCAGGGTTTCGCAGAGCTGGATGCCTCCTCACTCGCTGTTGGTCTCCCCGAGGGTCTGATGGGTAACAGTGAGGTCGGTCACCTGAACATTGGTGCCGGCCGTGTTGTTTGGCAGGACAGTGTCCGCATTGATCAGACCATGAAGAAGGGCGAGATGAGCAAGGTGGAAAACATTGCCAAGACCTTCACCCGTGCTAAGGAGGGCAATGGTCGTCTGCACTTGTGCGGTCTGGTCTCTGACGGTGGTGTTCACTCCAATATCACCCACCTGTTCAGTCTGCTTGAGGTCGCCAAGGAGATGCAGATCCCCCAGGTTTTCATCCACTTCTTCGGTGATGGCCGTGACACCGACCCCAAGAGCGCTGCCACATATATGGAGCAGCTTCTCAACAAGACCAAGGAACTTGGTGTTGGTGCCATTGCCACGGTCGTTGGCCGCTACTACATCATGGACCGCGACAAGCGCTGGGAGCGTGTCGAGGTTGGTATGAAGGGCATGGTTACTGGCGAGGGCGAGGATAGCTCCGATCCTCTCCAAACCATCCTGGATCGCTATGAGAAGCAGGAGAACGACGAATTCCTGAAGCCCATTATCGTTGGCGGCAAGGAGCGTCGTGTCCAGGGTCAGTAGGCCACAATTTCGATTATAGCCCCGGAGAAGCACATACTAACTACATAACAGATAACGATACCCTTTTCTTCTTCAACTATCGCTCGGACCGTGTCCGTGAGATCACTCAACTGCTGGGAGACTATGACCGTTCCCCCAGACCCGATTTCCCCTACCCTAAGAACATCTCCATCACCACTATGACCCAATACAAGACCGACTACACTTTCCCCGTTGCTTTCCCACCGCAACACATGGGTAACGTACTGGCGGAGTGGCTGGGCAAGAAGAATTTGCAGCAATGCCACATTGCTGAGACTGAGAAGTACGCTCACGTCACTTTCTTCTTCAACGGCGGTATTGAGAAGCAATTCCCCGGTGAAGTCCGTGACATGATCCCCTCACCCCGCGTAGCTACCTACGACCTTGACCCCAAGATGAGTGCTGCTGCCGTTGGTACCAAGATGGCCGAGCGCCTCGGCGAGGGCAAGTTCGACTTCGTCATGAACAACTTCGCTCCCCCTGATATGGTTGGCCACACTGGTGTCTACGAGGCTGCTATCGAGGGTGTCGCTGCCACCGATAAGGCTATTGGTGATATTTACCAAGCCTGCGTGAAGAACAACTACATCCTCATGATTACTGCCGACCACGGGTAAGTCATCCTCGAAATGTCAACATTTAGCTTGAAACCTAACGATTTGTGATAGAAATGCCGAGGAGATGCTCAACGACAAGGGTACTCCCAAGACCTCGCACACTCTCAACAAGGTGCCCTTCGTTATGGCCAATGCCCCTGCTGGTTGGAGCCTCGCCAAGGAGGGTGGTGTTCTGGGTGATGTTGCCCCCACCGTCCTGGCTGCCATGGGCATTGAACAACCCGCCGAGATGTCTGGCAAGAGCCTCCTAGTCAAGGCATAGGTTTAGAATCGCGTCACGTCTATGTGTTTGGTAATAGAAATGAATCAATGATGGACATTTGAAATGACAATACAAATTAAAGAAAATAGAGATGCAGCATTTCGGGGAGTTAGCAAAATTACCTAGTAGTGAATCATATTGATATAGATGGCACATTTCAATCGAGTCTTTCAAGTTGAAACGTTGAATACGTATCTTGGTATTGGATACCACATATCCAGCATATGCAGACGAAATGTAAGGTCTACCATCCTGACTGACAACATTTGAATGATAGGGAGGTTAGATACTATCAGTTGTGCAATGAATCAAGAATGTCAAAACACAGCCAGAAAATTATGGACGTTCCTAAACTCAAAGTGTCATGTCTCAACAGGATTTTGAAGAGGGACGAGGATATCAAAAATAGAAGTCAATCAAACTACAAAAATTAGATAGAGCAGAGATTTCGACTGTTGGATGCAAGATGAATCAAGACTACGAGGCATAATTGCAACTAAGTAGCTCATCAATCATCGTCCAGAGCCCTAAAAATCACAATCGTACTTCGACGCATAGCGCGGTTGTTTCTTTTAAACTCACTCGTCACATATGTGATGGACATGGTTTTGATTTCACAAAATTATCATGACGAAGTGCGTATAAACTACATAGGGACATAACGCATATCATCGTATCGTATCGTATCAAATCCAGTTGACTATTATCCTCAGGGTTTCAATTGCTTTTGAGAAATATCCATTTAACTTGATTTCAACCCTAAGCAGAAGCTGCTGCAGCCTGCTGCTGCTGCTGGGCCTGGGCTTGGATTTGGAGAACCTGTTGGTACACATTGGGGTTAGCATGGGCGCGTGACCGGTATCACAAGAAGTCTTTACCTCAGCGCGCTTTTTGTCGCCCTTCTCCTCCTTCTCCTTGATTTCTCCTTCAATGCGCTTGCTGTTGATAACAGGTTAGCCCTGACTCCTGGTGAGAGAAAAAGGTGTTGGCATAGCTCACATTTCCTTCTCGATGAACTCCAATCGACCATTCACGGCCATAGTGGCCTCGGTCTTGTCCTGCTTCAACAGCACCGGTCCAACGAGCTTGTAGATATTCGATTCGTCATCAAGTTGGGCGAATTCGCTTTGCACGCCCTGGTTCTCCTGTTGCTGCGACTCGAGCTTTTGGCGGGCATCGACCAGACCCTCGAGCTCTGTGGAACGAAAGAATTAGAAACCAATGGTGACAATAGATGAGAGATCCAGGGATCAACATACCGGTCTGCAGCTGCTGGAACTCGTCCGAAAGGGCCTGAAGCTGTTTTTGGGCGTCCATGGCGACGGGTTGGCGGGGAGGTGGCAGAGGAGAGAAAGGCCGGTGGACCGACTTCTGCCCGCCCGGCGACGAGACCTTCTTCCCTTTCCCCTCCAATTCCATCATCCACACCCCCGCCAGCGAAGACTGCCATTTTTACGCCTCGTCCACCCTCTAAATCTGCCACTTTCCCTCTGATCAGCTGCTGCCTTTCGTTGAGCCGCTGCCTACGCCTGCCGAGACCCCCTACTTGCCCCCCTCCCCGCTTTATCGCTCCGCGGTCGACTTGCCACAACCCCGAAACCTGTCAACACCCACCACCTCGCTCCCGACAGCATGAGTAACACGGATTTCCTGGGGCGGGCAATCGACACGGTCAAAAAGGCGATCGAGAATGACAATGAGGGTGAGTACGAGAAGGCTTATCAGCTCTACTACTCCGCATTGGAGTTGTTTATGCTGGCTCTCAAATGGGAGAAGAACCCCCGGTCAAAGGAGATGATCCGGGCGAAAACCGGCGAGTACATGGATCGCGCGGAGAAGCTCAAAAATCATATCGCATCAGCGGAGAGCGGGAAAAAACCGAGCGCAATAGGCGTAAATGGCAAGGTTGCGCAGGGAAGTGGGAAGAGCGAGTACGTTTTTTCTTTTTTTTCGCTTGTTGTTCGTGGATCTACGTACCTATTGCTGGCCATGTTTGGAGAAAGTCCGACTTGGTCCTGTGAAAGTACCGATCTGCTAGTTTTGCAGTGTTGACAGGTATTTCAACAGGAAAGAAGACGATAACGGCGAGGATGCGGAAGCCAAAAAGCTTCGCTCCGCGCTTCAAGGGGCCATCTTGTCCGACAAGCCGAATGTCAAATGGGAGGATGTTGCTGGCTTGGAGAGCGCGAAAGAGGCACTGAAGGAGGCCGTCATCCTTCCGATCAAATTCCCGCATCTTTTTACCGGCAAGCGACAACCCTGGAAGGGCATCTTGCTCTATGGACCCCCCGGTACCGGAAAGTCGTATCTTGCTAAGGCCGTCGCGACGGAGGCGAACAGCACATTCTTCAGTGTTAGCAGTAGTGACTTGGTGTCAAAGTGGATGGGTGAAAGTGAAAGGTAAGGGTGGCATTGCCTCTTTATATGAAATATGCGACTGACGGACATCTCTAGACTTGTTAAACAGCTCTTCAATATGGCCCGTGAGAACAAGCCGGCAATTATCTTCATTGACGAGGTGGATGCGCTGTGTGGACCGCGTGGCGAAGGTGAATCCGAGGCGTCGCGGCGTATCAAAACCGAGCTTCTGGTTCAAATGGACGGTGTTGGAAATGATTCTAAAGGCGTTTTGATTCTGGGTGCTACCAACATTCCTTGGCAATTGGATGCCGCTATTCGGCGACGATTCCAGCGCAGAGTTCACATCAGTCTACCAGATATCAATGCACGGATGAAGATGTTCATGCTGGCCGTGGGCTCGACGCCGTGTCATATGACGCAAACAGACTACAAGCAGCTAGCTGAGATGAGCGAGGGCTACTCCGGTAGTGATATCAGCATTGCTGTGCAAGATGCTTTGATGCAACCAATTCGCAAGATTCAAACTGCGACACACTATAAGAGGGTTCGTCAACATCCATCTCCCCTCCTTGAATAGCTTGATAACATTTTCTTTAGGTTACTATTGAAGGAGAGGAGAAACTCACACCGTGCTCACCAGGTGATTCCGGTGCAATGGAGATGAGCTGGCTCAGCGTGGAGGCTGAGCAGCTCCTCGAGCCCCCACTCGTCCTGAAGGATTTCGTCAAAGCTGTCCGGAATTCCCGGCCGACAGTCAGCCAAGAGGATCTCTCAAGGAACTCGGAGTGGACGAAGGAGTTTGGCAGCGAGGGAGCGTGAGCGTGGGGCATGTGGAACTGTCTCTCATTTTTCATCGCAGGTATCCCGGGCTCATTTCCTATTGCAACGCGCTGTTGATAGGACATTACGCACCATTCCTTCTCATTGAATACTCAAGGAGGTTAATTTGGGATAGAACGTGTTTTGGCCGGTCGTGGCATTCTGGGGCTTGGAATTTCGTGTATCAGAAGAATTTGGTGTTCAGAAGCGTTTTGTTTACTATTTTCGAGTACCTTGGCAACGGCGAGGCGTTCATCGAGCAAATATCCATGTTTTTATGTTGGTGTATTGTCGTCATAAGAAGAGCAACAGTCGCATACATGCTTGTTTCTACAATCTGCCTTCGTATGATCTGTCCGTAGATCCCAAATACTAACATCGATCTCTCAAATTCAAGATCACTAAAAATAAACGAACCGCATCAAATTCAATTCTACTTGACGTTACACAGCCTGATATTGACATGATTATCATCCGATTCCACGCCAGTCACTATGCTCAAACAATGCCAAATACCCACGTGCAACAGACAAATGAGTCCTTCAAACGCCCTATGCTGGAAAGAAAGAAGCTGAAAAGACAAGAAGGAATGTGTGTACAAGCAAGACGTGTCGGGGAATCTCTCGTGGCAGAATGGAAGACGCTGGGAAATAAAAGAAAGTCAAAAAATGACCTATAAAAGCAAGATGAAACAACGATAGCAGGCCTGCAAATGACAATTACTGGCCCAGCAGACTTCTGTTTGAGCTCTCGCGGCGCTTCAGCATCTCGGTCTTGGCTCGCTTCAAGCCTTCGCCGATCTTCTTGGTTCGCCTCCAGTCCTCGCCCATCCACTGCATGCGAATAGTAGCCACGACCATGGAGATAGCAGATCGGAATTTGCTGCGAGGAGTACGGACGGAAGTGCGGTCGCGGGACTGGACGCCCATTTCGGTAATCATGCGAAGGTCGGCTTCGTTGCTGTAAGTTATCGAACCATGTTAGTTGACCGATCATTCTAGGAAGAAAGGGATATACGAACCATGCTACACGGACACGCTCGCCGAGTTCCATCAGACCCTTGCTCCAAGCGAGATCACGGCGGAACTTCTCCTCTCGGTGCAATCGGGCACGAAGCCAGACAATTTCTTTGCCCAGTCCGCGGATTTCCTTCTCGTGCTTGGTCTTGTTGGTCGTTTTTCCAAGAGAAACCTTCTCCAAGGCTTCGTCGTAGCGTTGCTGGAGCACTTCCAAGTCCTTGGCTGTCGCTTCGGCTTTACGAACGCAGTATGCGCGCTCCTCGCGAATACGGCGTACTTGGTTCTTCAGCTCGTTCAAGCGAGAATCGCGCTCAGAGACCTTCAATGCTAAGGATTCGGCTTCGAGGGTCGATGACTTCAGCAATTCGTGCAGGTCCTTCTGGTCCTCCTCTTTCATAGCGGCGCGCTCAAGGTCCCGGTTCTTGGATTTGATATCCTTGAGTGACCGGTGAGCATCTGAAAGCTGTCTCCGCAAGCTTCGTAGCTCCTCGTGAAGCTTATTAGAGGGGGAATTTTGCAGCGAAGGCGAGTCAAACTTGTTCATGAGAGCATCATGGAGATCTCTCTCCAGGTCAGCCACCCGAGACTTCAAGCCACGCGCAGCTGCTTTCTGGTCGGCTTCACGCTGCAAGAAAGTTTTCTCGCGCTGACGGGCCGCCTCGAGGCTGTTCCGAAGAAGAGGTAGGTCACCATGGGCTGTTGATGGTTCATTGTCCATCGGAGGCTGGTTTTCAATGATAGTTTCGAGTTCTTGAATGCGTCTTTCAAGTCGTTGCACCTTTGTCTTCGCAGTCGTCAATTCTCGGTCTCTGTTTCCGGAGCCTGCAAGAAGCTTGTCCTGAAGACGGTCAATTTCAACTGATAGACGACCCTCCTCTGCTGCCGCGCGTTCGATTTCAGAGCCAAGCTGCTTCTCAAGAGTATCCTTGGCTTCAAGAAGAGATAGCTTGTCATCTTTCAGCCGTTTTAATTCATTTTCAAGTCGTGACGAAGTCCTGCGGAGTTCAAGTTTTTCACGATCGAAGCGAGTAGTATCGTCTGCATTCTGAGGTTTATCGAGCTGAGCGTGGAGTTCGTTACGCTCGGCTTCGATTTCAGCCAGTGTGGTCCGTAGATCGTGCATTTCAACGTGAGCATTAGCAAGCTGGTCACGAAGGGTCTGTCTATCGGCAATTGCTTTCTGCAGTTGATTCTCCACGTCTGAAGAGCCCTTCTGGAGTCGACCCTTTGCGTATTCTTGTTCATCTGCCAAGGTCGATTGCAGTACCACAAGTTCATCTTCCAGAGCCTGCACTTTATCTTTGAAAGACTGCTGTTCACGTCGTGAAACACGGAGTTCTTCTCTAACAGTGAGGAGATCGTTTCGCTGTTCATCAAGTATGCGTCTCTTCTGAGAGAGATCGTTGTCCTGTTCCTTGATTTGGCGACTCAAAACGGCTTCTTCCTGGAGGTGGCGCTGTTTTTCGCTATCGATGGCTTCTTGAAGCTTGAACTCTTTGCCTGAAAGTGTGTGTTCTGTTTCTTGCAGCCTTTCGACCGTCCTCTTGTAGCCCATTGCCTGTTCTTCGGCCCGGTCTATCTGTGACTGCAAGGTACGCTTGGTGCTTTCCCACCTATCCTGCTCGAGAGCATGGTGGCCTTCTTTATCTTCGATCTCGTGCTGGAGAGCTTCGATCTCATCTTGTAGTCGATCAACTTCGACTTTGTGCTGCCAGCGTATGTTTTGCGTATCTTGCGCCCTGTTTGTTGCTTGTTCAACGGCTGATTGGAGCTCACGGATCCTTGACTGTGCCCGGACAAGCTCACTCTGCAAGCCTCCCGATTCATCAGTCAGCGCATTATGTCGAGTCTGCAGAAGCTCTTTCTCCTCGTTTCGTCGTTGGATTTCCTCGAGGGCCTCGTGTAGACGAGCGGATGACCTTTCAAGCTCTTGTTGGGCCAGATCCCGTTCGCGTCTTGTCGATTCCAGATCCTCGCCAAGCTTTCCGGCATTATTCTTCAAGTCTTGTTGAATATCGTCGTATCGCTGCTCCAGTCGAGACAAGGAATGGGATTTTTTCTCAATTTCCGTTGCGAGGGTTTCATTCTCTTGGCGTAGGTGTTGCATTTCTTCCTCGAGCTTTTCGGCTCTTTCCTCCAACTGTCGACTGAAGCCCTTTGTCATGACGGACTTGTTCGACATTTCGTCCTGCAACTCTCGAAGATCCTCCTCGGCACGGTCCTTTTCATCACTGGCTTGTCTGGCAGATTCGTTCGCATCTTGGAGGTCTGATTTGGCTTGGTCGAGAGTGTCCTGAAGCTCTTGGATTTGCTCCTTGGCACGGTCAAACTCAACTTGAAGTTCTGCGACTGCGTCGCTCTCCTTTCCATTCTCTCGCAGTTCCTCTAGCTCTTCATCACGCTCATCGATAGCCCGTTCCTTTTCTCGGACGGTGGCTTCCAGATCTTCTACCTCATCGCGCAGTTTTTCGGCCACCTGGGATTTCTCATCCTTGGACAGTCTTAGCTCTTCACGGAGTTCTCGGAGCTCGTTGTCCCTAGAATCGATCTCCTCCCGCATGGCGTCCATTTCACGCTGTACCTCTTCGTCGGTTTGCTTCCTCCTCGCTCGTTCTCTCATTTCCACGAGTTGTTGTCGATAGTCCTCCAAGTCATGTTCCGCCTGTAGCAAACTCTTCTTATACCGGGAGATATCGCGTTGCATGGTCAACCTCGCCACCTTGAGCTCGGTATTTTCCTTGAGGGCTAGTGTATTGTATTCCGGCCCGGCCTTTTCGATTTGCTCCTCCAAATAATGAATTTTGAGCTTGAGGTTCCAGTTATCTTTATCGAGCCTATCAATAATCTAGTAAAATCAGCAGCTGCCCAGTTCCAGTTCAGTGAGGATTTCATACCCGCTCTTGCTCCTTTAGCGTCATATTCTGACCGTCACCCAGAACGCCTTTGCCGTCGCGTCCCATGAGGCCCGGCAACGGAGTACTCTGCGCACTGCTGCTAGCGACCTGGGGAAGTGGTGTTGGATCATCGGCAGTCATGCCTTCTTCGTATATATCGGACATATCCATGGTAGGTAATCCAGGGGTATGGGCGCTGCCGCGATTGCTGTCTCGCATGTAACCGGGGGTTTTCGGATTGTCCGTTCCTCGAAGTGTCGACATGTTCTTCAGGTAATTGTTCTTCGTCGCACTCTTCATCATAGGTGTAAATTCGCCGCTGTCCGGTGCTGCGGTTGGGAAATGCCTCCACGCGCTTCTGGCCGACCGCTGTGCCGTGCTCGCGCGTGGGGTGCCGAGCTTCGAGGCCCCCGATGTGCGTTTTCGTCCATCTCCGAACCCCTTGAGCACGTCGTTATCCTTTGACGGTGTGTGGAATGAGTTTTCCACCGAATCGAGTGCCGAAAGATGCGTCCGCCCCGCGCTTCGAAACCCGTTGGTCAAGTAAGTCGCGTTTCCGTCGATTTCGGTGCGCGGCGTGTCGATGTAAGGGAACGCCATTGTGACAAAATCGCGTGTCGGGAAGTTAGGACCATTCAACACGCGACCATTGCCGTCGAAAAAAAGGCTTGGGAGATCTTGGAGGGGAATGATGGGACCAGACGTGTTTTTGGGCGAGGCGAGTTGCGATGGACGAAGCGTCACTGTTGATGTCTAGCCGAATTGGGACTAGCGTGCAGGTCACGGGTGGGTCGCTCTTTCCGCCTTTTTTTTGGGATTTTGCGGAAGGAATGAGAATTGCCATGAGGTCATGCGGTGAACAACTTCAAGCAAAACTCAATAATTGCAGACGATGGCAACTGAGGAGGACATCGCGTGGTTCAAGTCCACCTTTCACCCGATCCCCAAACCAGAGCTGCCTGAAGATTCTGTCGAGTACTTCGTTTATCACCTCCCCTCCCCCGCCCCCGCCGTTATCGATGAAGCTGCCGAGACTCGGGCAAAATTGCTGGAGGTCCAGCGTACGGCTGCCGATCTGACCAAGGAGCTGCTCAAGGATTACATCTGGCAGCGAGAGAGCTTTCGCTTGGAAATTAATAAAGATGATGGTAGGTAACCCTAGTATAAGCAGTCGGTTGTTATCAATCTGCACGTGCTGATCGGCGATATATATATATCGTTACAGGGATCACATCGCTCCATGGTCGCACCAACTATGGAGATTCGATTGAGGATGAATGGGTCATTGTATATATCCTACGCGAATTGAGCAAACGGCATAAAGATATTTGGATCAAGGTTGGGGATAGCGATGGTGAGTTCCTGCTCATCGAGGCCGCAGGGACACTCCCTTCGTGGCTAGAGCCTGAGGTCGCGGACAACAGGGTGAGTTTATCATCGATGCTATCTGACACAAGTAGTACTTTACTAATCATTTCCAATAAAGGTGTGGATTCATCAAGGAGAGCTCAGAATCATCAAGCCTAAGCAAAACGAAGGTAGAAAGGTTACCGAGAAACTTTCCTTCCTGGAGGCCCAAAGGATCATCCAAGAAGAGCAAGGCCGTTTCATGAAATCACCCATGATACAAGAGGAGGCCTTCTATCGATTACGCAACTACCCTAAACAAATCGCCGAAAACCTTCACTCCGCAGTCCTTACAATCCCTCGCAAGGTAGCATACCTCCTACACCAGAAGCCAGCATATATATCGCCAGCGGTGGAAGCGTTTTATATCCGCGATCCTATTGCCCTCCAACCACTCCGTGCAAAGGATGCCTCCGACCTTACTTTCAAGCCTGATGACATGGTCACAGTGAGCGTTCGATTTACGCGAGTCGGATATGCTCAGCTGAAAAGCCAGGAATTCCCGGCCCCGAACACCTGGGTGGGTAAACTGCCGGAGATGGAAGATGAAAAGGCATACGCTCGAGCTGAAGCTGGAATGAAGCTCGCCTGTGGATTTGAGATGCTACTCTATGACCCCCACCACCAAGATAAAGCCGCAGTCCGCGAAATGAAGCTGCTGCTGGAGGATATTGATACCGGTGATGAGACACTTCCTACCGACGAGGAAATTGAAAAGTCATGGGATAAGCAAGAGGACGATGAAAAATGGATGGATATAAACTTTGAAGATTTGGATCGGGAATTGAAGGGCAAAGGGAAGGACAAAGAGACGGAGAGCGGCAACTTTGGCGATGCAGGGGCGCAGGAAAACCTGCAACGGATCGTGGCTCGCTTTGAAGAGTTCTTGAATGACAACTCGGCTGGCTATGATGGAGCTGATTTCATCGATGATTTCAATTCCGACTCCGACATCGACGACGACGATGATGATGAGGAGCTTAGCGATGAAGAAGAGGATAAGGAGGCTTCATTCAATGAAGAAGAATTTGCTAGAATGATGAAGGAAATGATGGGAATGCCTTCCGGGTCCGACCAAGGACCGTCCCTTGAAACGCCTCTACGGAATCGGATCAAAGATCTCGATACAGATGAGGAGGATGACACCGAACAAATTCATGAGCTATCCCGGCAGATGGAGGCTGAGCTTAAAGGAACCGGGGTGCTTGACCTGAATCAGAAGCAGCAGAAACTGGCTGCTGAAGCCTCATCTAAAGGGAAATCCGGCGAATCATCCAATGCGGAGGTGGAGGATGAAGATGAGGATGTCAACATCAACCTGGCAAAGAATTTGCTGGAAGCTCTACAGGGACAAGCCGGAACAGCAGGACCCGCGGGCAACATGCTGTCTATGATGAACCTACGTATGCCCAAGGACGATCGACAGTGAGAATGAAAGCTACAGGATCTCACATTTCTATGGCATGTTTACATTCGGGGACACCGGCCGGGGCGAACTGTCCTTGGTCTCGGCTCCTCGGGACACCCGGCGGACTTGCGAGAAAAGACCGAGTAATCTTCGAAATGCTATTCGGTGTGACAGTTTGAAACCAGCCCCCTCGGTGCCCGTCCAGCTGGGATCGCAGCCTAAACTAAGAGAGAGGCGCGTGGCCGGGATATTCTGAGACATGAATCAATCCTTTTCGTGCAAACCCATGTTGGCCAGGGCAAGGCACTTACAAACAGCGCGTGACTGTTCAAACGAGCAGTAGTTCGCATCGAAATGCAGGCTCGAGGCGCTTATAGAGATCTGCAGCAGTGCCCCAGCGTTGGGACGATTCAGTCCGTCAGTTATTTTTTCTTTAGGACAGTGGCGAAATGATCTGCCTTCCAGATCTAGAATGCCAAGCTCAGGTACACACGACTCCGGCGGTTCCAATTTACATTTACAGTTTGAAAGCATCTCAACGTCCCCGAGCGTAGTTTGGATTTGACATGGGGACCCACGAACCCACGGGCCAATCCACCCACCCGGTGTGCCCGCAAGAGCAGGTCAGTCAAAAAGAGTTTCCCTCTTGTAGGACCCGCTTCGACGATAATCGCGCAGGGCCCCCCCTCCACGCGAAAATTCTGGTTGGGCCGGAGCGAATCGTGCCGTCGATGTTTGACGTACAACAATAGGCGGACGAGGTGGAAGATCTCACCTCCAGGCTGATCCATGTACGTGCGTCCGTGGAGGGTAATCCGCATTCCCGGTGTGACTGGCGGATCACGCTGTGAGACATGCGACCGTCGAGACCTGCGACCTGGACTGCTTAGCGCCACGTGGAAATCGGACGATCTCGAAACGTAAAAGAAGCCTGTGCTAAATTCCCAGAAGGATGCAGGACCGAGGATCTCCCATATTGCCGGGCAAAGACCGCGGTGATCCGAGATGGCCCAAGTAAGGCAAGTCGCCGTTGGAGGATAGCCGAGCGGCCGAGGTATTTCATTCGAAGAATTACGGAGTACGGAGTACTCCAGATGGAGAAGGTAGGCTCACTACGCTGTTCTGGGCGTAGTATTTACTCTAGCATTTCCTAAAGTTCTTCTTGCCTTTACTCAGGAAAAGCCACCAGCTACCAGCCCCCCGCCACCAAGCCCCATCCGTGCCAAAGGGCCATTAATAATATGGACATGGCTCGGCCCAAGCCCTCCACGTAAAAGCTCCAAACCAAGAAGGAAAAGATCCAAGCAGAGCAGAGCAGAGCAGAGTACGGAGTAGTCATCCACCACATCCACCACCATCCACCGCGACCCATTTGAACGGGCCCAAAGTGGTCCGGATCCATGGGTGGCTGGCCACTTATGCAGGCATTCCAGTCTTGACCATTCACAAGTGCCCGAGTAAGCCGATTAAATCCCTCAGATTGGAGACGGTTGTCCCGTCAGTGTTTTTTTTTCTGTTTTTCTGTTTTCCTCCGGAGGATCCAGATCCAGATCCAATGGGTAAAAGACATTGTTGGCGGCACGGCTACTCGAGTCGGGTGGACGGAAGAGTGCTGTTCCCTGGGGATCCTTTTCATTTCCCGAGGGGACCGGAACCCTGTCAAGTGGAAGGGTTCGACAGGGATGGATACCGGATGTTTGGTCTACAAAGTATCACGTCGGGGATCCTTGATTCAGTGGAACTCCCCTCCGGGCGGACTTTGGACTTTGGACTTGTTTGGGAGTTCCCCTCCCCCAAGACCTCCAAGTGATGACGAAAGGATGCCGGCAATACGAGGGGAAGATGCACTCGCACTGCACTCCATACACCCGACACTTCGGACGCTAGTGGGTTAGTGAGTTAGGAGGGAGACAGCGGGCTGGAATTTCTGGAAGGCAGATGGATTAGGCTGGACTGGATTGAACTGGATGGGATTGGATGGGAACGACGATCGGTTCACGATCGTCCGTAACCGAAGGGGGCGGGTGGAGGGAAGCGACTCCGTTTCGAAGAAAATCCTCCTACCAAAGGGGAGGGAGGAGATTGAACGAGTCGAAATTGGGTTCAGCCTTCTAGATTAGAGTTTGGTTGGAGCAGATGGATGATGCGTTCCGTCGATAACATCCGGGTTCAAGGGCAAATCGGAGGAGAAGGAATCGCGAGGGCCAGAGAGGGAAACCACCCGAGGTGGTAGTTGAAACGGGAGGGGGGAATTGAAATTGGAAATTGGAATGTGATGGTCGCAAAATCAGGACTATTAGGGCGAAACAGAATAGTACACAAAAAAAAAAAAAAAAACCCCCTGGAGTCGATAGATCGCAAGCATCGCGGAAGAGCGGCGACATTCCCCCGTTTGCAGCCCCGACGCGCGCAGCCCCTTCGGCACGGACGAGATTGGGCACTAAACATTAATTACTATGGACATACAGTATTAGGACTAGGGAGAGCAGTAGACTCGACTAGGCCAGTGAAGTCGGGCCGATACTGGTTCACATGCAAAGGGAGGTAAGGGGAATGTGTTTTGGTGGTGGTGGTGGTGGTGTGTGTGGTACAGGGTGAGTGTTTACCGATAGAAGTACACCAATGTAGCAGTGTACGATACTACGATACTACAGTAGACTACAAATGCAAACGCAAATGCAAATGCAAATGTATACAGAATATACAAAATATACAGATACAGAATAGACAGAACAGTAATCAGAAATGCATCAGTGGGCCGAGTGGAGCCTCGATGCTTCCATGGGCCTTCCATGGGCTCAGAAGGGGAGGCTGTCGCGCGAGAGGCCCACCGCCGTGCAGAGCAGCGCAGTCCCAGTGCCAGTGGCAAATGCTACATATACTTAGTACGTACACCCGCCGACCTCTTGGGGCTCCCTTCTCCCTCCTCCAACCCGGTGGATCCGCGCATACCACGCCAATCGCAGCATGCTCCGTCATGACGGACTGATCTGCCTGCTGCGCGACGAGTCGTGATCCTCCGCCATGGATTTCATCGTGAGTCGTGGATCGTGCCGCCTCCCTGCTCCCTTTCTGTCTCTCTCTCTCTCGCTCTCTGTCTCCCTCCTCTCCTCTCCTCCGCCTCTAATGTGTCCGCCATGCAGCTCTCCCTGACGCACTTCTGCGAAGTGCATGGGCCTACCTCCATCATCTGCTCTCAGGTCGTCCCTTTCTCCTGCACCCAATGCCACCCCGATTACGATGAGACTACCACCACCTCTTCCCCCCGTGAGTCGACCTCGCCAGACCCCACGACCTCGACCAGCGAACCGTTCGGCACAAAGTCGCCCAAGATCGAAGATCACCCGTACTTCCTGCGGGCGCAGCAACCAAATTCGCCCGAGGATCGATCCAACCGAATCGGCGGAGCAGATGGCGACACTTGCGCCAGCTGTAGCTTGTCTCTGCCCGAAGGTGTGAGCAAGCAGTTGCCGGCCGGCGCGCCCGGCAATCGCGATGGCAAGAACAGCAGCAGCCCCGTTCTGCGATCGCGCGAGGTCGTCAACTCTTGCGGCAACAGTCACTCCGACCTGGACGACGATACACCAGATTCCCACACTCATGCATCTCCCCCGGAATCTTTGCACTCTTCCTCCATCGCATCCGACGCATCATGTCATACGCACATCCTAACTTACCTCTCTCTGCGCGGTCCCCCGAACCCCGCGGACTATGCGCTTCTGCGCCGCTCCTCCATCCGAACCTTAAGCTGCGAGCTCCTCCCCCGCGGCCTTTCTTCCGGCCCTTTGTGCTTCGGCGACTCAGTGGCCGGCTACACAATCGCATATATCTTCCGCCTTCCAGACCCCATGGCGCGCGGCAAGCGCCGTAGCTATGCTTTGGTGGCATTGGCCGGAAAGGACGCTGGAAGAGCGTTCCGGGCCTGCCCCATCATCTGGCGTGCATTCGGTCGCATCGCATCCAGCATTGTCAGCGCCGCAGAACGTTTCCAAGAAGAAGAAAAGCGTCTCGAGGAACAGACCAATTCCGCGAACAAGGCCGCTGGTCGACAATACCCCCCGGTCTCCTCTTTCCTGACGGGTCGTGCCATGGACCCGGCGGGTAATTCTCGACGACTCGGCCAAATCCGTGCGCGCAATCTTGCCGAGATTGTTGGCAACGAATATATCTTTACAGAACTTCATGCCCACTTTGTCGCGTTGCTGCAGCAACTTGGATCCATGTTTGGCGGCGTTCCTATTTCTGACGAACGCTTTGTCTGCAGTACCGTCGGAGACGAGGAGACTGCTGGCACAAACCAGCCGGTTCTCGTTTCGACGAGTGCTGAGGGCGCTAAGAAACATCAGTCTACGTCTACTTATGATGGCAATGATCTTGACTTGGGCAAGCTCGACATCACCCCCTCTGGCCCTCAGCCTATTTCCATCACCACCCGCCGGTCCGTTGTGGCCTGAACCATTACTTGAATCTTTTATCTGCACCTACATTTGAGATACCCCGCTTGCTTTGGTTTCTGCGAGGCATGTTTCCTTTCGCCTCGGCATGATCGTTTTCGGGATACACCTGTTCTTCTCAGTTCTGCTTACAAGCGACACTGTCTGATTATGGCCTGATTCGTTTTGCATATCTCAGCTTTCTTTTTTTCTTTTTTGTTTTTCGATTTCTTTTTTTCCCCCTCACCGGCATAATGGTTTTTTGGGTATAGACTATGGCGTCTCACAGACAAGGATGTTGGAGTTTTCATTATCTTGGGATTCTTTTTTTTCTTCTTTTTTTTTTTTTTTTCTTTTGGTTTCTCCCTCTCTCTTGGATGTCACGCGCCAATTCTTCCTTTCAAGGCCGAGTGAACCCTGCCATGTTTCTGCAGTGGAAGTTTGGCTGAAACTGGCTTACTTTCAGGCGCTCACTCGCGCTGACTAACGACTGACTGTGTGATGATTTGCAACGAGGCATTCAAGAGACATGTATTCTATGTACTATCCGAACACGACTATCAAGCATAGCCTGAATTGGCTCATCGTTTTTGAAATCTTTTCCTCTAGCATCAGTAATATGAAGCAGCACACATCCCGTAGTATTTCTACTACGTAGAAACAACTCCTCCCCCCTCCAAAATTTAGTATCTTTTTTTTGGACTACAGAAGTGTCGTTTTTGGCTAGGAACTATGTATTAGATATTAATTCAACTATTTATCCAACACCTAGCCACGGCCGACTCCAGGGCTGGCAGCCACAGCCACTACAATATACAATATCCACCGTCCACATCCACTACCATAGCTATATCTACACCCTCCTCCCCTGCCACTAGGGCCACTCCGCCCGCAGCATACTCTCCCGCCTCTTCATACTATGTCCGCCATGACGGTCTGTCGGACCTGAGCCCTACCGTTGTCATCACAATGCACTCCATTAAAACCGGAACTCGACTTTTATATCTAAGCGACAAACGTGACAGGCTCTGTTGGCTCTGTTGCCTGCTTGATTAATCATCTACTTCAATTAACTACCTGCTTGATGGATTGGCCGCGCAGAGAGCTTGACCGGATCCACTAGTGTCTACGTCGTTTTTGAATATTGCTGGTATAGTTCGGAGGAGGTGACTCCGGAAGAACTAGCCTGATTCGGTTCTTCCGCAAATCCGGGCCACAATCAAAAATCCCACCAAAAAGACGTCCAGCAAAGACCCGCACTCATCCCCTCAGTCAACAGCAAAGATGGTCGCATTCGACAAGTGTGAGAGCCGGCCGGCCCATATCGACGCCATTCTCAATGGCCTCGACCGGTACAACCCCGAGACCACCACGGTCTTCCAGGACTACATCCAGCAGCAGTGCGAGGATCGGTCCTTTGACTGCTACGCCAACCTGGCTCTGCTGAAGCTGTAAGTTGGTCGACTATCTTATTCTGTTCAGCCACATTTGAAAAGCCTGCTGCATCGATTTATATGATGAACGAACTTTTTCATACACGTTTCCTATTACCTGACAACCTGTTACGTACGGGGAAGTTGAGAACTTTCGAACTTTCTGAAACCAAATCGATGCATGCTATTGGCATTCTCATTGCATGTGTGACGGCCTCAAAAAAAGGCTACTTGCTTTTCCACTTTCATCCCACGAGATATCGGAGTCACTCGGGCTAACATGGAAATGAACCCACCAAATAGCTATCAGTTCAACCCCCATCTCCTCCAACCCGACACCGTCACCAACGTTCTGGCCAAGGCCCTGACCGTGTTCCCCTCTCCCGCCTTCTCGCTCTGCCTCGCCCTGCTCCCCGCCCACACTCAGCCATTCCCAACTACCTCCGAGGCTCAGGCCGCCTCCCAGACCTCCGACTTCGTTGAGTCCGTGCAGAAGCTTGCCCGCCTCTCAACCCTCCTCGAGTCTGCCCAGTACACCCAGTTCTGGTCCACTCTAAACTCGGACGACCTCTACGCCGATCTGACTGCCGATGTCGCTGGCTTCGAGGAGCTGGTCCGCATCCGCATTGCTGTCGAGGTTGGCAAGGCTTTCCGCTCCGTCAACGCCGATTCTCTAGAGAAGTGGCTTGATGTGCGCGGCCGTGAGGCCCTCAGCAAGTTTGTCGCTGATGTCTGCGGCTGGAAGGTTGAGGGCGACGTCGTTCGCGTCCCTACCAACAAGGAGAATGAGGCCCGCAGCGAGGTCAAGAGCGAGCGTGTCGACATCGACATGTTCGGCCGTGTGATCCGCCGTGGCTTTGAGCAGGCCGCTTAAGCGTTCCTCTTTTCTCAAACCTAAATTACTTCCTTTTTACCCACCTTTTCACTTTCCCGTTTTAACTATTTTTCTCCGTCCTTTCTCGAATTGTGCGAGGGAGACCAAAAAGGAGAGACATGAGTTCATGAATCCCCGATCCGTCGACGAGATGGTGATAGAGTTCGCATGGAGGAGGCTCGGAGATGAGTCGGGATCTGGCGCAATCCGGCGTTTCCTTACCTCGATTTATTTGCCCCTGCTTTTTGTATTGGGATCCTGTGTTTTATTTCTGATCTGAAATGAGCGGATGATGACGGGATGCGTGAGATGAGATGCCCATGTTCATACCATACCTCCTATGCCAGCCAGCCTAGCTGAAGGTTGGCCTGCTACAATATAAAACATACAGAGTCATTTCTCCTGTAAGAAAGTAGTATCCACCAACCACTTGGGCAGCACTGATCTAATGACCACTGACTACGTGACTACGATTGTACTTTACTGATCAGATTGTATGCACATAAGGAAATCTATTTTTATGCAATGGCCTTCCTCCCACACGGGTATATATCAAGGCATTCCAGTCCAACTTGAACTACATCTATTTCATGTCCTCCCACTGCACACCAGCCCACTCCTCTCTCCAACCAGTAACACCAATCTTCTGCGGCGCGCAATCCTTCGCACAAACACCAACGATAATCGTCCCCCACTCCATCCCGGAATCATCTTTACCAAGTCCAATATCGTCACGACCATCCTCAAGCACACTAATCGCATGCGGAGTAAGCTGGAACTCAAACACCCGCTGAGCACCGCAGTATTCGCAATGCGGGATACTGCCCACAGCCGTGGTGGTCACCTTCCCGACGGTAGGATCAGGATGTAAACGCTTGCCCACCTGGTCCGTGTAGGAAGATAGCAGCGGCGCACCGCGGTATTCATAGCGGAGGACTTGTTCGGGGTTATGCGCGAGGCGGGTGGAGAATTTCATGAATGCCTTATCGAGTTCCGACTCAAAGGTATCCTTTAGATCGGCCATACCGCCACTCCCTTCCTCGTCCATAGGTTCCATTTGCACGTTAGCCGGGACGGTGGGTGTAGACGGCCGCGAGAGAGTTTCGTACTCCGCGTCCAGGTAGAAATTCTGATACGGGGTCGGGAAGTCGGACTGAGCGGGCCATGGTTTCTGGGAGTCCGCGGACTCGGGCGTTTGCTTTGTTGCTGCTATGGAAGTGGCGCTGGACTCCTCTGGAGACGATAGACGGACCTTGTCAGCGAAGGATTCGGCCAGCGCGTTGGTCTCGCTCGTGGTTGGGGGTGCGGGTGCAGGGGTTGCGGTTTTCGGGGTTGCGAAGGGATTGGCACCGTCTGCTGGAGCGCCGGGGCTGGAAGAGAAAGGGTTTGCGTTCGCGGAGACACTACCTGTTAGAGATGTGGCTCCAAAGAGACTGGCGCCGAGGTCCTGCTTTGGTTTCTCGGACGCAGGCACAGGCGCGGGCTCGGGTGCTTTCTCTACAGGCTTTTCCTCCTGCTTATAGGACTGGGGGTTCTCCAAGTTGATTTTGCGAGTTGAGCGGTAGGCGCGGATGCTACCTGGCTTGCGATTGCATGGTTTTCTGGGGCATCCGAAGAGGTAGAGGCGGCGTTCGTCATTGGGGAAGTAGTCGGGGAGATCGCCGTGCAATTCGAGGAGCAGGGTCATGGGGTTATTGCAGACTTTGCAGTTTGCGAAGTCGCCGGGAGGAGGTGTAGATTCGTCAAGCCATTTCTATTTTGAAGCCAGAATTATCAGCGTCGAGCCGGACATGTGCATTTGTGTTGACTGAAACATACCGGCCAGCCGCCCAGATGGCTGATTGTGTCTTCGACGACCTCGTCATTGGCGTAGCCGAGGAGGACACCAGTGTCAGTGAAGTCCTCGTCGACACTGGAGTCACTGTCGTAGGGATCCATGGTGTCAATGTAAGAGGGTTAATTGTGAAGGCAGAGAGAGTTGCGAAGCCCCGCTATTCAAAAAAATGCTGCGATAAGCGATACGAGCCCCACCCCGTAATATTACCCAGTACCTAGATTACTGCCGTATGTAATGGTCCTCGCTCGATGATCGACGACGTCGACTCCACGCTTCCCTGACCCCAGGTCTCCGCTGGATTCTAATCTGCTTGCTCCGAATCGAGTGGCCTGCTAGGATGTCTTCCATCCGGAGCTGGAATTGCCTCTGGCTTCTATGCACATTACACTTCTTAATCTCAATCGGCTCCGCGGCTCATCAACAGCCGTTGCGGCCGGTTATAGATGACGTCCCCAAGCGGGTCGCTGTCATCGGTAGGCACCACAGCTCTTTACATTATCAGTCGAAGTATCCAGTAAAGAAAAGCTAATATTGGGGATAGGAGCTGGAGCTGGAGGTTCCTTCACAGCATACGAACTGCGGAAGCTTGCAGATGAGGCTGGCATCCCTCTCAACATTACCGTATATGAGCGCGCCTCGTACGTTGGCGGCCGCTCAACAACAGTCGACGCCTTTGACGACCCATTATATCCAATCGAACTAGGTGCCTCGATATTTGTCCAAGTCAACCATAACCTGGTGAATGCATCGCGCGACTTCGGCCTCAATGTTCGCAGTGCCGACTACGCGCGACCCAGGGAAGCCGATGAATCCATCGGAATCTGGGATGGAACGCAATTTGTATTCACACTCAAAAATAACTGCAGCTGGTGGAATATTGGTCGGCTCTTCTGGCGATATGGCCTTGCGCCAATTCGGGCCCAGAACTTGATGAAGAACATCGTGGGCAGGTTCCTGCGTCTCTATGAGGAACCAATTTTCCCGTTCCAGTCACTTTCTGAGGCTGCGGCGGAGGTGAATCTGCTGGATTCGACCTCGACGCCTGGAGATCGATTTATCGATGATAACGGGATCGGGCGGCTATTTGCTCGAGAGATCATTCAAGCGAGTACTCGCGTGAATTATGGTCAGAACTTGGCGATCATCCACGGCCTGGAGTCGATGGTTTGCCTGGCCACAGACGGAGCGGTTTCCATCGATGGTGGAAACTGGCAGATATTTGAAGGTGCACTCAAAGCTTCCAAGGCAGAAGTGCGATTGAATACGACTGTCACGGCAATCATACGGAATGACGATGGTACTGTTCGCATTACCTCGCATCCGACTGGGGAACTAGACTCAGTCCAGTCAGCTGAAGAGAATGAGTATGACGAGCTCGTCATTGCAGGACCGTTGCAGTACTCTGGAATTTCCATTTCTCCTCCACTGGATCATATCCCTGACGAAATCCCCTACATCAAATTACATGTCACGCTCCTTTCTACCCCGCATCGCATTTCACCGGGATACTTTGGCTTCCATGGGAAGAATGACCGCGTCCCAGAGACGATTCTGACAACTACTCCGGAGGACTATCGGCCCAGGGAGGACACGCAAGGTGTCGGACCAACTGGATTCTGGAGTATCAGCACACTGCGCACGGTGACTCGAGCGGTTGTGAAGGATGGCAAAGAGTATCAAGAGCAACATTACGTGTACAAGATCTTCTCACCAGAGCGACCCACTGCTGGATTCCTTGCAAAGGTCTTTGATATTGAATTCAACGACACAAGCTCAGTGGTCATCCCGCGCACTAACACAAGCATTGCTGATCTCCCTAAGAGTGAGATTAGCTGGTTCCACGAGAAAATCTGGAATCCATATCCACTTTTGTACCCCCGAGTGACATTTGAAGAGACGCTTCTGGCTCCGAGCGTGTGGTACACAAGTGGAATTGAGAGCTTCATCTCAACCATGGAGACAAGCGCGCTGATGGGTCGGAACGTGGCGGCGCTTATGCTGCGGTCGTGGCAGAAACAGGACGAACAGGGCGAGGGTAGTAGTGGTATTTTATCCCCCAGCCCCAAGTCTGAACTGTAAGTTGCTTGTATGCCTAAATGCATTTGGCCACGGTCTATTTCCCTTTTCAAATTGCATGCAATCTCCGTACTCCCGAACATCTTTTTCGAAAAGTAATAAATAAGCTTAATTCTCTATGCACATGAATCATAAAAGGCATTCGATCATTCTAAACCCTGTATCGACAAAGGCTTTTCTATTATACCACGCAGGCCCACAGCAGCCAAAAGCAAATGGAAGCACTGTTTTAACTTTTATTTACTCCATCTCAATGGTACCAGGGGGCTTGCTAGTGAAGTCATAGGCGACACGGCAAACACCCTGCACCTCGTTGACGATGCGGGTCGAGACCTTGGTCAGGAACTCGTAGCTGAAGGGGTAGGGGGTGGCAGTCATGAAATCCCGAGTTGAGATAGCGCGGAGGAGGATGATGTTGGCGTAGACACGCTTGTCGCCCATCACACCGACGGCCCGCGATGGATCCAGGGCGGCATAGGCTTGGCCAATATCATCATAGAGACCGGCCTCACGGATCATACCAATGAAGATGTGGTCGGCCTTGCGAGCCATCTCGACCTTCTCCTTGGTGACCTCACCCAGGACACGGATGGCAAGACCAGGGCCTAGACTCATATTAGATGATTACGTTAGGAGATGCGAAGTTCACACATACCAGGGAAGGGGTGACGGCCAACAAGCTCGGCGGAGATGTTCAACTGGCGACCGAGCTCACGAACCTCATCCTTGAAGAGCTCACGTAGAGGCTCGATGAGCTTCAGGCCGTGACCGGCCATCAGGCGCTCTGCGATACCGCCAACATTGTGGTGAGTCTTGATGGTTTGGGAAGGTCCCTTGAAGGAAATGCTCTCAATGACATCTGGAAATTTATTGTTAGTTAGTCGCATTTGATAATAGAATGATCGCATAATTACCAGGATAAAGAGTGCCCTGCAAGAACCACTCAACCTTGCCGGCGTTCTTGGCCTCGATCTTCTTAGCCTCAGCCTCGAACACATCAATGAACTTGCCACCAATGAACTTGCGCTTCTTCTCAGGGTCATTTTCGCCCTTCAGACCAGCCAGGAATTCCTCGCTAGCATCAACAACAGTAAGATTGATGCCAAGCTGCTCCTGAAGGACATCCTTAACGAGAGCGCACTCGTTCAGGCGCATGCAGCCATTGTCGACTAATACCCTGTTTACAGTTAGGGTCTTGAGCGTTTGTTTAAGTTAGACTATGTGGAGGTGGATTCCCGAACTTACGCGTGAAAACGGTCGCCAATTGCCTCTCTCATCAGGCTCGCCTGTCTGGTAGTTAGTAAAACAGAAAAGTCACGCAAAGCCACCAGAATGCTCACTCACGGCAACTGTAGAATCGACTCCACCGCTAACGGCACCTAGGACCTGTCCCTCAGGACCAACAAGGTCACGGATACGCTGAATCTCCTGACCGATGAACTCAGCCATTGTCCAGGTTTGCCGGGCACCGCAAATGCCGACGGCGAAATTCTGCAGAAGTTTACCACCTTGCGGGGTGTCTGGATTGTGTTAGAACTAGCGGTCGCGGCTTGAAGATACGCATTGTGGGTTGCAGTGACTCACGGGTGACCTCGGGATGGAACTGAATACCGTAAACGGGCTCAGTCTTGTGGGCGATGGCAGCGAACTCTGAGTTTTGGGTTGTACCAATGGTGTGGAAGCCCTCAGGCAGGTTGCAGAGCTTGTCACCGTGCGACATCCACACGGTCATGGCATCCTCGAGACCTTCAAAGAGCTTGTCGACGTGACCACCGAAACGGGTTGCCTTCAGATCAGCATGGCCATACTCCCGGGCAGTACCAGCGACGACATTGTCCGCGTGCAGACGGTGGGCGATCTCCTGGAGACCGTAGCAGATTCCCAGAATGGGCACGCCGAGCTCGAAGAAAGCCGGATCGATGTGAGGCGCGTCCTTTTCATAGACAGAGTAGGGGCCACCGGACAGGATGATACCCTTGGGCTTCCAAGACAGCTCGGACAGTTTCTGGGTGCAGGGCAGCATCTCGGAGTAGACGTTGAACTCGCGGAGACGACGAGTGATAAGGTGGGTGCTGCACGAAGGGATAACCGTTAGCTTTAAAGACTCCCAAAAAGCCATTATGAATTCTGACACCTCGCGCCGTGAGAAGACTTACTACTGAGAGCCATTGTCGAGCACCAGGATGGTGTCGAAGGTGTTGTGGGGGATCACCTCGGTGGAAGGCATGATGAGCAGGTAATCGAGTGGCGACGGTCCAAATAACGTGGATGTCCCCCCGTAAAGCAATGGGAATGAAGAAGTCCAAGATTTTCTAGAGGGGCTGCGATAAGAAAAAAAAGTCATCCCGCCGGGGATCTTTGGTGACTCACCGCCCACATGACGAGGGGTAATCTTATCGGGCCAGCCCTAATTACCTTCATAGTATTGGACCATTCATGGTACTATTTATCACACTGGATCTTCTTGGGGCCTTTCATGTATTCAATTGTTAGAAAAGGAAGGCATGAACACAAACTATCTCGGGTGAAGAGATGAGACAATTTCAAGTAAACCAAGGGCGTTCCTCGCCTGGTAGAACGATCTACAAGCGCAGGAGACTGCCAAATCGTTCTCTTTGCTGGCTATTTACCAGTCAGTTCAACATTGGCAGTTCGATATATGTCGAGTTACAATCACGTTGGTAATTATATGATATCGGCAGTAATATCCACTCAACTACATCATGGTGAAAACGAAGAAACGGTACAAATGGAACACGATGTTCTAATCTAAAATGCTCGTTTTGACAAGCTGCACAAATGACAATATTTTCTGGGAGCTAGCTTCTCCAACTACCAATCTGTCTCGCTTTCGCTCCCGGGATATGCCTTCTTTCTCAACTTCCAAAGAGATTTCTCACGGCGTTCGGCCGCTTCGCGTTGTCGTCGGCTATGGTCCTCCACGACCGTCATCCATGGCACATTGCTTGCGCGTCGTATCCTTTCACGAAGGAGAGACAGAGTCTGATTCTGTTTAGCCTGCACGCCGGCTTGATCATTCCCACCGACAGAATCCCCGTTCTTCTTTGAACGAGAAACTACCTGTTGATACCGTCTCTCTGCAGCTCGCGCGGCATAGTATTCCTCACTGATGGCCCAATTAGGGTTATCGAGCTGACCACGCACAAGTACGATCCCGTGCCCCTGTTCTATAGCGTCGCATAGACGCGAAGAAGGAATAGGAGTGGAAAGCTCAAGCTTGTGCGAAACAGCATCGACAGACCGAACGAGAGCCAGACCAAGACAATTGGATGACTTGGGATCAAGAGGAGTGCAGCTTCCGGACCCAGAAAAGAGATACGGAAGATTTTCAGGAGTTCTGACTACAAGACCCTCTGTGGATGATGCAGTTTGTCCGATGGTATTCGGTTGGTCCGAATCCATGTCAATGTCTTCGTCTGCTTCGGACCCATCAAGTCCGTCAGATCCCGAGGGCTTTTGTGCCGAAGACGGAGCACCCCAAAGTGTGTTTGGCGAATCCGTCTCGACCACTGCAACGATGGCGCCCTCGATCACTTCACAAAGCATCCCAGGGTTGATTTGAGACCCCAAAACCATGACACCAGAGATACCTTGCTTTTCACCTGCATAACCCACGGCAATGGGCCTCGTGCGAGAGAGTGGGGCGTCGGACCAAAGCGGATTGCTAAGACCAGCCGAATGAGATTGGTGGAAGTAGGACTGGATCTGCATTGAGCGTAGTTGAGCACTCGATCGGCTGACAAACTCAGTAGGCTGAGAGGGCAGAATGGTCATTGAAACACGAGCCTCTCTTGCAGCTAGGCTCAGAGGCTCCACGACCTCGAAGGGGCCCTTCTCACTCATATATACAACATCAGATAACCCAAGACAACCAACTAGCCATTTGGCTACTTCCAGACCCTGTCCAAAGATCCATCCAGGATAATTGACGATCAACGGGCATTGGGGATATCTTGACAGCAAAGAGCGATACTGATCTAACAAATCCAGGGTAGCCATGGCATAGTGATCGGGATCCTCCTTTGGCGATGTAGCACCAATATGGTGTGCCCTTAGTAATTGACCGTCAGGGGATCCATCTAGAGATGGATGGGTAAATGGGGGGCCAAAGAACGGAGCCTTTAAGTGTGCGAGGTAGACTTGGCCCATGGGGGCGAACTCAGGCTGGCCGGGATCCAAGTCCAAGAAAGCGACGCCGTCGGTATTAACATATCCGTTTTCGGTCTCGGGAGCCGGGCTCAGAACATGGTTCAAAAGGTAGCGGCTGAATGTAGATTTGCCCGATGCCTTTGGACCACAAACTAGTACTCGAAGACGTCCTTGCTTTTGAGAAAGAGCCTTCATCGAAGCACTCCATTTCTTGTCGAGATGAAGGGGTCGCAGGTGTCTTTTTAAGGAATCATCCGCCGATGTATAAAGCTAGAATTTTGTTAGTCATTGCTCATAATATTCAAAGAGAAGCAAGTAGCGCCTACCACGGAGAAACTTCGTCGCGAGTTCTTCGCCGCCCCCTTCAAAGTAAGTTTATCCGCGGGGGTATTTTCTCCATTCCAAACTCTCTGGTATAAAGGAGAGATGTCTCGAAGCCGAGCGAGACCATTGTTGCAGGATTTCAGTTCCACTTCGGCCTCTCCATGTATACCCGAGACACACTTGATGACGGGCAAAGAGTGGGTCGAAGGAGCATAGACTCTGTAAGCTCGCGACGATGGGTGTAACTTGGCGCCCATGAGACTGACGACCCCGCGTTTGACCCAGAGATCATATTGACCCAACAGAGCTAGATTCTGCAATTGGTTAATATGGTTGACTCAATTGAAAGCTCATTTGACACATACCATCTTCTCTTTGACACGAACACACAAAGCACCCTCATCCGCAGATACAACATTGTTCTTGTTCAGACGAGCTTTAGACAAGGGAAAGTTCTGAACCTCTGCTGGGATGTCCGCTGGGGACTCGTAGCCGTCAGCATCGCCGGCGACAGACGCGACTTCATCTTCCGTCATATTGTCTGGGCCGTCGGCTTGACCCTCGTTGGATCCCTCATCTTCTTCGGGTTCATCTTGTTCTTGAGAAGCAGGCGACTTAATTTCAGGCTGATTCGAACGAGTGGCCTTCTTTTGCCGTCCTGTAACAATTTCAGTCGGCAACGGAGCATCTTCCTTCTTCGACGATCTTGTCCGCTGGACTCGAGTCTCTCTATCATTGTTCTCCTTGGCCTCGCCTGTCTCGGAGGACCGCCGTGGTCGCTTAGGTGGTGGCTCTGTCACAATCTCGACGTCGACTTCGTTTTTCGGCGGCGTCACATTTTGCGTCTGCTGCTGTTGCCGAGCTCTGCGCGCCGCGACGGCGCTCATGGGAGCTGCGGAGGACATTAATGCGGGTTCGGTGGTCGCACGTTCAGTACACGTATTTCGTACCAACAGATTGCTGCTTCTCGGCCTTTCGTTTCACCATGTCCAACAATTGAGGCGACTCGAGTAGGTTGGATGGTTAGGCTGCGTCGGTGGAGGTTGATAATGCGGCGAAGCTGCCGATAAGCAAAAAATGTTGGCGGATGGTCCGTGCTCCCGCGGAGCAGAAAAAAAAGATCGGCCGAGCAACTCCAACCTTTCAACGTCGCAGGGCACTGGGTCGTCGCTGATAATTACACCCTCAATCGCTTTGGAATATTGGCCCTTGGCCGTTTATAACGACCCCGTTGTTCAATTGGTTTTTGTGCCCAGGATCCTGTGGGCTTTAACCGCAATCCGCGCGCATCGGTACGGATAACGCCCTTCAATTCCTGTCCCACGGGTGCCTCGCCAACTGAGCGTCATATCGAAGCGCCATGGCCACCTCATCTTCATCTGGTAGCGATAGCAGCTCGAGCCGATCGTCGTCGCCCGAGCCAGACAACAAGCAGAAGCAGACCTTGAAGGGTGCATCGAAAGCGAAGGATGAAGCTGAAGACTCCGATTCCTCCGATTCCTCCGATTCCTCCGATTCCTCCGATTCTTCAAGTTCTTCAAGTTCTGGATCGGATAGCGAGTCAAGCTCCGACGAAATGGACACAAGCGAAGATGTTCCACAGGCCAAGAAGTAAGATATTCTCGCGTGTCTTGAATTTAGCTCGCGATAAGCTAACAGGTGGACTTCTATTCTAGGGTGAACCCTCCTAGTCCGAAATCATACAAGGCGCCGTACGGCTTCAAGCCGGCAAAGAAGCAGGCACCTCCATCCTCCAGTTCCTCCTCTCTACTTTCCAACATTCGGGGCAAGCAAATCATCCACATCACCGCTCCCTCTTCCCTTCCGCTGTCCAAGGTGAAGGAAATATCTATGTCGAAAATCATGAAGGGCGAGCCCATTCTCGACGTTGACGGCGTGAAGTACGGCATTCCTGCTGAGTCCATCGCCGAGGAAGGCTCGGGGGGCAAAACCCTGCTCGTCTTTGATGAGAGCACTCAGACCTACGTTACAAAGTCCGATGGTGTCCCTAGTTATCAGATTCAAGAGATGGTCAGCCTACCCGGCTCGGTAGGTGGTGACATTGCTGCGGTCGAGGCGCTGCGCGATACAGTCAAGCCGCCTAGACCCCAGCCAAAGAAGCTGAAGATGCGCTTCCGCCCCGTTGGGAGTCTCCCCAGTGCACCAGAGACGCTCGGATCTAGCTCGGAATCGGAGTCTGAGGAGACTTCTTTCAAGGTTCCCGCGGGAGATAGCGAGGAGAAGCGCAAGAGGAAGCATCACCATACCGAGGGTGACGCTACCCAAGCGGCTGGCTTACCACGAAAGAAGTCAAAGAAGCACTCTTCACAAGAAGTTGGAGCTCCCGCAGAGGAGAGCAAGAAGTCGAAGAATTCTTCCAAGGATCGAGAGGAAAAAAAGCGGAAAAAGTCCAGCAAGGCATGAATTGGCGTTAGGGTTTGATTAGCTAAAAGATATCTTTGTTACTATGTTTTACAGGACTTCAATGTACACTTTACCATCTGAAACCCTCTCTATAGGAACCATCGCTGTTAGTGCTTCTAGCATACACTGTTGCGAACCCAGCCAACACCATTAACAACAATTTGGGATTGGCCTGTCATGGCATCTCACGAACGATGTTTGATATTGGCGTGGAAGTTCTCGTGTACGCTAACGAGCTGCATCTTCTTGCCATCCTGACCCAAAATAGTACCCTTCCCCTCATTGTCAGAAGAACTGCGATCGGCTGCCTCCCATTCGGTTCCTGCAGCAACTTCGAGATTCTTCCCGCGAGTTTCTTTGACAAAGAACCAGCAGAAGACGGTGGCTAAGACATCGAAGCCCATGAAAATCAGGAATGTATTGGCGCCAACATTTTGAATCATATATGGACTTGCGAAGGAGAAGCAGAAGGATGATGCCCAGTGCGCCAGCATACTCACTGCCAAGCCCAGGGCACGAATGCGAGTTGGGAATATCTCGGGCACATATGCCCAAGGGAGTGCGCCCCATGAGCAGTTATAGATCTATATTTTTGGTTTGCAAGCGCTTTGGTGGAAAGAATGAAGTGTAAGGCTTACCATGATGTCCATGTAGATCATTGCGACAGTGGCCCTTCCGGCAGCGGTAACATTATTGGCAGATTGAGTGGGGATATAGTCCACAATCAATGCAGTAATCAACATGCAGATAGCCATCAACGCCGAGCCGCAGACTAGCGTCATACGACGACTGATACGCTCAGAGAGAACCCAGATGAAGAAGGTACAGGCGATGACCTTGACGGCACCAAATAGTCCTGTGAGTAGCATGTTCCGGTTAGAATCGCTACCTGCTATCAGCTTGAAGTACTGCGGCGCAAACACAGCCAGAGCACTGCTTCCAGTGGCGTTCTGAAATATGAAGAGTACGGGCCCGACGATGAACCGAAGACGGTTGGCTGGTTCTAGTAGCTCGCGATAGGAGAAGTTCTCCCGCTCAGCTTTCTCAGCCTGGAGACCGAGTTGTGTTTCGGTGAACTCGTCGCGGGTTTTCGGGTTGTCACCGCCGCGAATCCAGGTGATTGCTTTCCAGGCATCATCGGCGCGGTTTTGACTCAAGAGCCAGCGGATAGATTCTGGGAGTGTAAAAGTAGCTATCAAGAGAATGCCTCCCGAGATCAGCTGCAGACCAACAGGGATCTGCCACTCGCGTGAGGTACCAGTAATCGAGGGATTTTGAGCCACGCCCTAGCATAATATGTCAATAACTGTATCGACCTGCAACTTGAGATATTGGTGCTTACATAGTCTACCCAGTATGCCAGGAAGACACCCCAGGCGTATAGCCATTGGTAGAAAGAACCACATCGACCACGAATCTCTTTAGGGGTCATCTCTGCCGAGTACATAGGGATCACCACACTCTGGCCACCCATGCCCAGACCCGATATGATACGACCGACATACCATGCGGCTAGCGAGTGAGTCTTGATGACCTGGATAATCACACCGATGACGAAAAGGGCTGTCGAGCCAATGATACAGACTTTGCGGCCATATTTGTTGGTCAAAGGATAAAGAACATGGCTGCAACAAATGAGCCCAACTGTTCCAGACCAACAGTTAAAGATGAGACCTTGGACTTCTGCGCCGCGCTGAATCCGAAATCATCTTGGAAGGACTGGTAGGTCAATATGCCACCTGCGATGCCAGAATCATAGGCCGAGAGGAAGGATGAGATACTAAAAGTAAATGATATTCAGCGAACCTAGATGCACTTTGTTTTCTTTTTCTTTTCTTGTCTTTTCTGGATCGTTTTATAGTTGACATCCTTGCCGTCATGGGAAAACTTACAAGACAATGGCAGCCAAGTGATAGGCACGCAGAGTACCCAAACGGGTGTTAAGCTCGGGGATTTTCAGAAGACCCATGGTGATTGTGAGTGAGACTTGCACCGATGGAAGATCAGCAGGAGCCAAGGCGCGGCCATGGCGGCGTATATAAAGCTTCGTCTCAACACCAAGGTTTGGCGAGGCGCGACAAGGATGATTTTGCGTGCTTTCTCATTCTTGTCCAATCCAACCGACATATTCTATTGATGGCACTCGAATTGTGGTTGGCAGCGGTCGATGGGGGTGTTTTTCGCGCTAAAAAGCACGTCTTTATGTATGACAATGATGTTACGGAGCCGACAGGCGAGGGGCGGTCATAGTTCGACCTCCTTCAACCATTCAGTGCGCCATCAACACAATTCTAGGAGAATGCGGCGTCAAAGGATCCAGAAACACGCAAGACAAATGTCCGTGCCTAGGGCCGGTAGCCGAGTGTACGACTTTAGGTACGTTGTAGGGTGATGTGATGTAGGGGGCCGTGGAGAAGGCAAGTGACTAATCATTTTAGTCTAGACATGGCCAGCTAGAAACGACCGATTCTGAGATATTCGAGGGAGCATAGTCAAGAGGGACGACGAAAGCTTCCAAAAAGGTTCTTAATTGCCCGATGGCATCGAAGATCCCCTTCGATCATATTCAAGATCCACCGGCATTCTTGTCGATCTTCCCCACCAGGACAGGGTATGGAGCTGTTCCCCATAAGAGGCAAATATGATGAGTTTTACCACAAACCAGACCGAGAGTATACTACTCTACGGTATATGTACTATGTATACCAAAGCTCGAAAGTTCCAACAACAAAGGCGATGACATAAGCGCATACATATAGTCACCTGACCGTGGGTATACTTAGGATCACCTGACTGGGTGATGCCATCACATGCGGTGTCTTCGCAGCTGATACGCCTCACTTTTGTCCCAGTTGGGTTGACACTTGACTGACTCACTCCCTTCGTTTGCCCCTTGGCCCTTTTCTTCTCATCTTCGTTTAGCCCGTCATGGCGCAGATGCAGATGCAGTGGAGCCTTTGATTTGCTTATCGACCCCGCTGAGCTTCCGTTATCGCAGGCTGAAGCTCCGGACCATAGCTGTTGGGCTCTCGTCGTTTGAGTCCGACCGCAGACAGCCCTTCTTCACGTTGATATGACCCTGTCAGTTGCAGACCCGCCTCTTGGCCAGTCTTGTCGCCGAATCCGCCTGACGTGGGCGCCTATCCTTGATCCTCCCCCCATCAGCCTGCTGTCACCTGCAACGCCAACGCCGACCGCTGCACCTGCAGGGTTCCCATCCTATACTCTAACAACTCCCGCCATTTCTTGTTCTTGAGTTTTTGTACTTTGCACGCTATACTCATATACCTACCCTCTCGATGAAACCTTTGATAGACGACGCCAAGCGACGGGGCGACCATCGCCTAAGTGCGAGCATGCAGCCCGCCTCTACACATAGATTCTCTTCGGATCGCCTACCTGAGCGCTTCAAGGACGGAGATGACGCTCAGGTCGACTATACCGCACCGCCCCGGAGCATAGGCTCCCGAGACGGTAATGTTCACTACATGCAACAGTCATTGTTCGGCATGATCGCTGCAGTCGGCTCTCGATCCGACTTTCGAAGTCGATTTGATGATCCAAGTGACAGCGATGGTGACCTTGACGAAATCTCACAAAGACCGCCGAGTTCGATGCCGACAGCCCAAGGATGTTCATCTGACAGAGGTCACCCCACTACAAGCACAGAAGCAAAGGCCACAGATGGGAGCGAAGAGCGAGGACGGCGACATCGAAGGACAATATCTGAAAATAAACTCCTGCGGAAGCTCCCGGGGCTGAGATCGAAGGATAGGATGGACGATCCGTCCAACCTCAGCGCATCGACCCTCACAATTCAGCCGAGGCGTACGCGCAGTGCCACGCCGCGAGCTGCTCCGATCATGACTCGTATGGTGCAAGCGCAAAGCCGTTTTGACTGTGGTGTTACCGCAGAAAATAATTCCAGGCCGGAAACCCCGAGTGAAGACCGACAAGAATCATCTGCGTCTGCCCTCTCTACTCGATTGATGGAAATGTTTGGGTTCGAGGAACCGGAGAAGGTTTTGGTGGAGTATGCATGTTCTTTTCTACAAAGCATGCTCCTTCAGGGCTATATGTACGTGACAGAAGGGCACATCTGCTTTTATGCATATCTCCCAAAGAAGTCCAGCGAACCAAGCAAATCTGGTTATCTTTCGAAGCGTGGCCGAAAAAACCCAAAGTACAACCGGTACTGGTTTGTCTTGAAGGGCGATGTCTTTTCATACTATGCAGACCCTTCGAATCTTTACTTCCCAAGCGGCCATGTGGACCTGCGATATGGAATATCGGCCTCTCTGGTCGAGTCAAAGACCGGCGACGTCGACGTAAAGGACTTCCAGGTCACCACTGACCAAGGAACATACTCCTTCAGAGCAGATAGTGCTACCAGTGCTAGGGAGTGGGTAAAAGCGCTGCAGAAAGTCATTTTTCGATCCCACAACAAAGAAGACAGTGTCAAGATCTCGTTCCCAATCGAGAACGTGATTGACTTGGAGGAAAGCCCAATGGCTGAATTTGCGGAAACCTTCAAAATCCGGGTAATTGATAGCGCTGAAACATTCGCGATCGATGAAGTAGGTTCTTATGGTATGCTCTATTCCAAACGCACACTAACAGCTTCATAGTATTTTTTCTCTTTCTTCAATTCAGGACAAGATGCTTTCAACTATCTCAAGAGCTTGGTGAGCTCTTCTCCTTCTAAGAATGTTCCGGAGGAGTCGCCTGAGAAGAGTGATGGGAAAGGTCGACTACCGTCGCATATTGCAGATATGGGACATTCTCGAAGACGCAGTGTCAGCGTTGAAAACTATCTGAAGGGCTCTGCAGATTCATTTGCCCATTCTGCCGATCAAGGGACTGAGTCATCGCGTGTTGTACAATCGTTAACAGAAACAACGGAGTCTGCAAGCCAAATACTCAATCGAAGTGATGTTTTTCAATCGCCAACCATGCATTCTTTGCCGAGACGCTCCTCTGACACAGGGGGTCTGGCCCGACGGCGGTCTGACGATACAGCTCGCTCAGCAACGGCTAGATTGGGCAATGCGGCGCAACTTGCTGGGACAAATTACCGGGATAGAAATGCCGAAACTATCCCCTTCGCTTCCAGCCCCGATGATCAAAAGATTTTACATTCCGAATACCATTCGAATGTACCATTTAATGATCTTGTCAAAGCCGGGGCTTACCCCCTTCAGCGAGCTGCTGGATTTGCAGAATACTTGAAAAGCAGATCCAGGCAGATGAGCAGTCTACTGGCAACAGAATCAATGGGCTATATTGAGAAGGTCTCTGGCATGTGGGCTGGTGGCCAACGTCATTACGGGGAAACAGAAGAAGTCCTGCCTGATGACAAGACCGTGGACCCCGAAGACCATGAAGGTGGCTTAAACCATGGTGATCGTTTCCGAGAGCATTTTGCTCTTCCTGCAACTGAGAGGTTACAAGCGACATATTATGCATATCTGCACCGTGTACTTCCGCTCTATGGCAAGATTTATCTCAGTGAGAGGAAACTATGCTTCCGCAGTCTGATCCCCGGCACTCGAACGAAGATGATACTTCCGCTAAGAGACATTGAGAATGTCGAGAAGGAAAAAGGGTTCCGATTTGGATATCATGGATTGGTTGTCATCATCCGCGGCCACGAGGAACTTTTCTTTGAATTCAAAAACGCCGGCGCTAGAGATGACTGTGCCGTCACCTTGCACCAAAGTCTTGAGTCGGTCAAATTCCTCATGGAATCGGGAATGCTAGCCGAAGAAGAACGCGAACAGGTTGAAGCTGCGAAAGCCGAGCATCGCATGTTGGAAGAGGCTAGACTTGATGATCCTGAAGAACACGATTTCCGACCAATGCTCAGCGAAGATTCGTCCGAAGTGAACCCGTTCTTTGATGACACCCGTGCCTCGATAATCAATTTCAAGCCTGCTGAGCCACTCAAAATTACTTGCCTAACAATTGGCTCCCGGGGTGACGTCCAACCTTATATTGCTCTGTGCAAGGGGCTTCTTGCCGAAGGTCATAAGCCAAAGATTGCCACTCACGCCGAATTTGAGCCCTGGATCCGGAAGCACGGCATCGACTTTGCTCCTGTGGATGGAGACCCCGCCGAACTGATGCGAATCTGCGTAGAGAATGGCATGTTCACCTATTCATTCCTTCGAGAGGCCTCGGTCAAGTTCAGAGGGTGGATTGATGACCTTTTGTCATCATCTTGGGCCAGCTGTCAGGGCAGTGATCTTCTCATCGAGTCACCCAGTGCTATGGCTGGAATCCATATCGCAGAGGCTCTGCGAATCCCATACTTCCGTGGCTTCACTATGCCATGGACAAGAACTCGTGCCTATCCACATGCCTTTGCTGTTCCTGAAAATCGGATGGGTGGGGCCTACAACTACATCACATACGTTATGTTCGACAATATATTCTGGAAAGCGATAGCAGGGCAAGTTAACCGATGGCGAAACAACGAATTGGGGCTCAAAGCCACCAGTTTAGACAAGATGCAGCAGAACAAGGTCCCTTTTCTGTACAACTATTCGCCCTCCGTGGTGCCTCCACCTCTCGACTACCCAGATTGGATTCGCATCACTGGTTACTGGTTCTTGAATGAAGGCTCAGACTGGAAACCCCCAGCAGATCTGGCTAACTTCATTGCTCGTGCTCGTGCTGATGGCAAGAAGATTGTGTACATTGGATTTGGGTCTATCGTGGTCTCGGACCCGGCTGCTTTGACAAAAACAGTCATCCAGTCCGTCCAGAAAGCTGACGTTCGATGCATCCTTTCGAAAGGATGGTCGGATCGTCTTGGCGACCCTTCTAGCGTGAAGGCTGAAGTGCCTCTACCATCAGAAATCTTCCAGATTCAAGCTGCACCCCACGACTGGCTTTTCTCGCAGATCGATGCGGCTGCCCACCATGGAGGGGCAGGAACCACCGGTGCAAGTCTGCGAGCTGGTGTGCCCACCATAGTGAAACCATTTTTTGGTGACCAATTCTTCTTTGGAGGCAGAGTTGAGGATTTGGGCGTTGGCATTTGTATGAAGAGGCTTAACGTTAGCGTCTTCTCCCGAGCCATTTGGGAAGCTACGCACAGCGAACGGATGATTGTTAAAGCTCGAAATCTGGGCATTCAGATCCGGAATGTGAGATTTCCGATTAATATGAAAAGCAGATGTGACAATTACTAACGTTAAATTCTACATAGGAGGACGGCGTAGCCACCGCAATCCAGTCTCTCTACCGTGATCTCGAATATGCAAAGACCCTTGTCAAACAACGCTCTATCGCATCATCTACGCCCTTTTCACCCACTCCTTTCGCCAAAGCGGCACCAGATCATGATGACGACGATGTTGATGATATTGAAGAATGGACATTTGTCTCGGACGCTGAGAAACTGGCTCCGGGCATGTTTAAATGACACGACTGTCATTTATCCACGACATTTTTTGCTTTGTTCTGTTTATCCCGTCTTTGTATCATGATATCATGTTCTGATGGATGGGGGTCTCCATGACTTATGACATGACTGCATGGGTTTCCTGGTGGTGTTCATGGCGTATCTCATACAGTGTTTTTGACTTGACATTTTTGGCATCGATTGAGTACACTACGCTCTCATCTATAATATCCTAGACGTCCCTATATTGCAGGCTTACTATGAATCAATCAATTTTGAAATGTTATATTGTAATTTGAGAATATTTCCCACATTCTGTTTTTCTCTTTTCCTGTTTTTCGAGTGCTAGAAGTGTCTAGAGTACTATTTATTATACACACCATCCCTACGGACAAAAGAAGCTCAACACGGGAGACCACCGACCTCTGCTTTTTTCGGATCAAGCTTAGGGAATGGTCATGTTTGTTTGCCCAAGGGACTACATATTAAGAGCTAATTAATGGAAGCGGTGTGTTCAGGATGAGTCATCGATTTGGGAACTCGTTGGCGAGGCTGTGGCCGCTCGTCTTCAGGATCACTGCAAACCTGCTGTTTGCATCCCCGATGGCTAAATGCACCTCAAAGAGAGGGGGTGAAAGCGCCAGGAGTCGACGCAAGTTTACTCTTTCTTGTTCTCGATGCCGAGCGTCGAAGCTGAAATGCGACAGAAAGGAGCCATGTGTATGTGATCATCTGAATATGGGATTGCAATCGCAGACTTATTAAATTGTAGATTGAGTGTATACAACGCGACATTGGGCATCTTTGCACCAAGGATGAACGCCGGCCCAGGGCTAAAAAGGCCAAGACGGACTATGACATTAGAAAGAAACCGTACGTTTTGCGTAATGATTCCCATTGTGGCCTGCTCATTCAATTGATTCCAGTCCATTTATTCTAGTAATGAAGTACTGCCAGGCTCTGCAGAGGCAAATGAAGCCACACAGATGCTGGAGGATTCTATTGAGGGAATCCCTTACATGAATATCCATACAGCCCCCATGGTTGCCCCGGACTTTTCCAATCCTTACTGGAAAGAAACCAGTAATGTGGATCGTCAAATGACAAAAGAAGCATTATTAAATGAGATTGTCGATGTTTTGCCTGACCGTGACATGATCCAACGTCTTCATGAAGTCTTTGTCACTCGCTGTCAGAGTCCTCTCGGCAATGTGTTTCATACACCAACGTTCCTGAAACAAGCAGACGTTTTATACATGCAATTGGGCCGTTCTTCGACTCAAAGTCCGCCCCTGGCTTCTTTGACCGCTAGTCCCATGGATTTACTGGCTTGCCATCTCCTAGCAGTAAGTCAAGTTGTCACATTATGCTGAGGAAGAATCGACATTCTAACCGTAAGGCAGCTTGGGCTTGGTCTAGCTTTTCATCCCACTCGAAATATACTGGGATGGACTGGATCGCCATTGGATATGCGAGTAGAAGAGCTTCGAGCGTCTGGTTTACAATTCAAACTATGGAGATCACTTGCGTTACGCTGTCTACAAGGGCAAATATCTCTATTTTGTGGCTCGATGGCCAGCTTGCAAACTGCTGTTATGCTTCTCCTGGACGGCAGTGAAGATTCTTTAGAGCTTGATTCCCTTCTAGTCACTGCTATTTCTGGAGCTCGGAAATTAGGCTTGCATAAACTAGGAGATGTGAAGTTGGAGATCACCACATCTTCTGACTTTTTCGACCATGGTCCTACAGCGTTAAGTCCACCGCATATTCGAACTGAAATTGGGATACGCATTTGGTGGGCTCTTGTGATGCGAGATTGGTCAAGAGGACAGTCATTGGGATACTACAGTATTCAACCCTCTCAATTCAATACTCGGTTGCCTTTACATATCAATGATGAAGATCTAGACCAAAAGGTCTCGACTTTCGGCCATCAAATTGCGGAGCGACCACGGTCAGAGTTCACCATGTTCTCATACACACTATACTCTCTGGAGATATCACTACTTGCCAGAGAGCTCATCGACCTGCGCCAAACATTTGGAAAGTTTACAAACAGTCACGCCAGATCACTACAGCAGCTTGTCAAAAAGTACGAGGACTTTGTGACCGGTCTACCATCACACTTTAGAATAGGAAATTCAGATTGCCTCACAGCCACGGGTCCCTTGGCAGCGGTTCCTGTGCAGCAATGGATGTTGCATCAGCAGCTCTGGAGCTTAATGTTGCGACTTCATCGCACTGGCTTATCCTCTCAAATCGACCATACTTCTTTTCAGCTCATGGCGCACAACATGATCACTACGCGCACTCAGATACAAGCACGGTGCACTGTTTGTTCGTCTCTTTCAATAGATGATGTCCATATATTCATCGCCGCTGCTATGCTTATTCTCGGCCTTATCTTTTCCGCAAAGATAGTTGAGACAGGTGGTTCGAGCGTTCAAACGGCTCATTTGATGACAAGAAGCAAGGTCCGGGAAGCAATTGACTTGTTAAAAATACAAAATGACACGAAGTACTCCAGAGGTGCTGTCCAAAGAAACATCTCTGTCCTTGAGTCATTGATGGATATGGAAGAGAATATACTGGAAGACGAAAGAGTGGAAGCAGAAACATCTCCCAGCAACCAGTTAAAAGCCTTACTCAAAGGCAGAATCATGGAAGTTGTGAAAAGCCACACGGAAAGTACACCAAGTGAATATGCTATGGATGCGCAAACTACACGACCAGTCGACGACTGGGACCCTTTCCACGGGTTGTTAAGTTCGACGGACGAATCTCAGGATTTTGACGTCTTGCCAATTATTTCCAATGATCTGGATTACGATTTCTCGCAACTCCTAGATATGGCACCGTCTTTTGGCCCAGATTCAGATAATTTCTTACTTGAGAGGGTAGATTAGTCAATTTCCATAGATTCAATTCTCTTCGCGCCATCTTGATGAAGGTCCGAACGTTTAGCTCCAATTGAGGCTCCGTGGAGTTTTGAAATCCGGCGTTGACCCTGGCAGCCAATACGTATAGGTAGAATTATACCGCATCAGTATACTTCAGTAAATAGCTTCTTCAAGTTAATCGTAAACACCAATTTAACTTAGAACTGTTGTCATGCACTATTAGTAAATTTATCTGCCTTGTCCCATTCAAGTTCGTGAGTCTCGATATATTGAAAGTTGTCGCGTCAAGATATAGTAGCCCCTCAGGCTTCGCAGAATTATATCAGCACAGATATCCTTCGCAATCGAAGGCACCACAATATTTTGATAAATTATGTTCTGTATTTATTCGAACGTACTGATGCTATGTCCCTTAATAATTCCTTGGATATCCAGCTCAACTGGAGTGACCCTTGTCACCTCCACACGGCCCCACCACCTACTCCCCACCTCCGCTTCTATTTCACTTCCCAGACCCTCTTTCTGATACCGAGAATCCCTGCCGGCTTCTCCAGATTCACTACGGAAAAGCACAACCCCGCATCTCTCCAGCCCCCAAACTGCCTGGGATTAAAGTTGCACCACTCAAATTCAAGCTATGTCCGTCCCTCGGAAGACTAGAAACGCGGAAAAGGTTGTTAGATAGTAAATTCGCCAGGTTTTGTCACCGGTTGTTTCTACCGAAGAACACTACTTACCGGTATCTGCTGCCGATGATCTGTCTTTGATACATTTGCTTCAAAGGCCCTCAAATCTTGCCCTGAAACATGCTGACTCTGTCGGTAGTCTAATCCTGGGCATGCCGGCTATGTTCATGATGAATCAGACATGGTTGGGGCTTATAAATCAGATAACATCCCCAAAGGCTTGGGTTGTCAGTCAAAAGGGATTTTCTTGGATATGTCTTTGGACAAGTAGCTCTCAATTTACCAATATGGTTTTTGACAAACTACCAGTTGCGCTGGTGTCCCTCCTTGGTCTGTTTGCAGGGACTCGGGCTTCCGCTTCATTGGCCTGCACGCCAGACGTATTTTCATCTCTCACTCTGAATAACATTGAAGTTTACTCTCTCAATGTAACTGCTGCTCGCAGCTTTCCGACAAGTGGATACTTGGGTACCGGTGGTACCGGTAGCATCGGACCAACCCCGTCTGCTGTGGATATTTGCTCAATCATCTTAACATATACACACCCCGGAAAAGATGATGTGGTTCATACATATATTGGTCTTCCGCTCGATGCTAACAATTGGAACTCGCGATTCCTCATGAATGGCGGTGGTGGCTGGACGGCTGGAGGTGAAGAGATGATCCTCTCGCCTGTTGCACTGGGCTACGCGTCATCATCGACAGATGGAGGACATAACTCAACTATCTCTGCCGCCGAATGGGGACTGAAAGCCCCCGGAAAGACGAATTGGCCTGCTCTCCAAGACTTCGCAAGCGTAGCCTTGTATGAAGCAGCTCTTCTGGGCAAGATGGCTACTAAATTATATTACGGTTCCACGGCCAAATATTCGTATTGGAATGGGTGTTCCACAGGTGGTCGTCAAGGTCATATGATGGCACAGCGTTACCCCGAGCTCTTCGATGGTATAGTTGGAGCTGCGCCGGCTATCAACTGGGATAGGTTCATTGTGGCTGAATTTTGGGGTGCTTTGATGGCGAATATACTTGGTAAGAGATCTCCTATTTAATTGAGATATTCGATATTCACATACTACAGACGTCCAGCCACCTTCTTGTGTATTCCTAGCGTTTAAAGATGCGGCAATCGAAGCCTGTGATCATATTGATGGCGTCAAAGATAATATCATCGCCTTGCCAGGTCAATGCAATTTCCGCGCTTCCTCCATTATCGGCCAGACCGTTGACTGCGAAGATCCAAATGGCAAGATTACCATTACGAAAAAGTTGTCAGACCTGGTACAAGCTATGTGGGATGGTCCACGATCGGAGGGAAAGTTCGAATGGTACGGATTTCATCACGATGTAAACCTCGCCCAAATTCTCTCTTCATCGTGCACCTCGGTCGATAATTGCACAATGGTGCCGTTTAGTATTGCAGACGACTGGGTAAAAGTATTCTTGGCGCGAAACGCCTCTTTCGACACCGACACGCTTACAATTCAGGATTATACTCGCCTCTTCCATCAATCAATAGACGAGTATGCCTCAATAATTGGTACACACAATCACGACTTGACGAAGATGAAACTGGCCGGGACTAAGATGATTACTTGGCATGGTATGCAAGATCAACTGATCATGACAAATGGTACTATTGACTATTACAACCGTGTCATGGACCATGACCCCGATGTGGCAGATTATTATCGCCTTTTCCTAGCGCCTGGTGTTGAGCACTGCAATGGTGGCGTGGGGTTTGACCCCAGTACCACCGTCTTCGAATCATTAAGGGCCTGGGTTGAGAATGACACGGTACCAGAGACATTGAAGGCTACTGCTGTGGCGGTTGGGAGATCGGACACCTCTACGCGTACCGGAAACCTCTGCTTGTATCCCAAAGTCTTCACCTATACTGGCGATGATCCAAACGAGGCGTCTTCGTTTTCATGTGTTTGATCAATATAAAGCCGTTTGTCAATTTGATAAACTATAAAATTTGTCAGTTGAACTTTGAAAACTACAGTGAGATCGCTTTCTAGGCCATGCGAAGATTCCAAATCGATCTTGTTCATCGTCGGGTATTTTGAAGATAATAATTTTTATTTTGGCGACCAAAAATCCATCACGACATCGATTAGGCCTTTTGCCCATCACCCTTGCCCTCGGCCTTATCTTTGCGCCGTTGCACGACATCCCAGTTGTAAACACGAGCTGTAGCAACTTCGAGCGTCTATAGGCACGAGTCAGTAAAATATCCTAAGTAGTTGAAAAGTAAAGTAGGAATGGCGTCGCCGCAGGACAGAAGCATACCGTGATCTGTTCACGCAAGAACTCCAGGTCCTCCTCGCAGTTACCCAAGCTCGCCTCAGCAGCAGTCAATTTCTCAGAAAGCATTGTCTCGGCCTCGTCCAGCGGGTACGCGAGCATGACATTGGCACCAAGCCAGAGGTAGACTTCTTCCATATCACTCGGGGAGATAGAGGCGCGGGAGTAGAGGGTATCGTTGAGTTCGAAGTTGGTTTCGAGGTCGGCATCGGGGTTGGACTGGAGAAAAAAGTCAGATTTCTTCTGTATCGTTTCCTCGTTCCTCTTCCTTTCGGACCAGGGTGACGTACCTCCTTGCGCAATTTCAAAAACCGCACCATCTCCAATGTCTTCTTGATATCCGGGATCTTCTCACGTAGCCCCGTGCCGCGGCGCTGGGTGTTAACCTCCATGAATTGATACTTGGAGATCATCTCCTGGAACGAGCGGAGGGTCGGCTCGACCTCATCGCGCGAGGAGACGTAGTCGCTAACATTGTCGATGAAAGGCGCTACGGGAATTCCGCGCGGGTTAGTCTCTGTCGTTACCGGCCTAGAGACATGGAGGGGTTAGTTGAGGCAAGTTGGAGGAGCAGTGGCCATTGGCGGGCAATGCCCCAAACGAGCAATAATGGCATCGGCGAGATATTCGATCGATTGGGCGCAATTGATCAAGTGGATTTTTGCACTCACGCTTTCGATTTAGAGGTCGCCATGGCTGGGCGCTGTAGGTTGTTAAGAAGTGAAGTGGGGAGAGCTCGTTCCAAGCGCGAGTTTTGGGGCTTCCGCTCTCTTCTCCGCCGATCCAAATTCACCGTTGCCTCCGACCATCCACGGCGCCCGCCTCCATCTCGGCCTCGAGAATCCCTCGAAATGGTCCTCATCAACGCGACAAATCGTATTCTAGCTGCCCTTGAGGCAGTCCCGGTCTCGCGCCGAGAAGAGCTCGAGCTGCCTGCCACGCTGGAGCTCCACGGGCCGATTGCACATGAGCAACTCCTCCGTCTATCGAAACACCTCAAACATGACATTGAATACAATGCGTCATACAAAAGCAGCGATTCTCAGAGCCCGACTATCCTCAGCTTCCTCCTCCGCGGTACAAAAGTCTATGTTCCCCCTCCACCAAAGAAACCGGAGCCGGTACGTTTTATGGATTCCCCAAGGCTACATCTCCAGTACAACATCACTGACATACCCCCAGAGTCCAGAATATCTCGCCTCCAAAGCGCGTCTCCTCGCTGCCGCCCAGCAAGCCGAATACCAACGTCTCCTCAACCCATCCTACACACTCAGTCCAGAGCACGCAGATCCACATTTCGCCGACAACGCGCCCGTCTTCGCAGAAGACCCTCTCACCCCATCTCTCGTCCTGAATATATTCCTCTCCGTCATCGTCACTGGCTTCAGCGTCTACTGGGCCCTAACGAAGTTCACGATGCCAGAAATCCTGGCCACGCTATTTGCGAGGTGGACTGGGCCGCGTGTTGACGATGAGTATCAACCGGCTGGCGCATCGGATGCGGTACGTGTGCTTTTGGCGCTCTTTGCGGCGCTGGCGGTTGCTGTTGCGGAGTCTTTCCTATATGTATTTTACATTGGAAAGATTGAGAGGGCGAAGGTTAAAGAGAGGAAGGTCAAGGAGCGGAAAATATTCGTTAAAGAGGTTGACGGCGGTGATGAGCAGGTTGAGGGCGATGCTGTTAATGTTGATGAGAAGGAGGAGATATGGGGGAAGGGTGTTAACGGAGGTGTAAGACGGAGGGTGCGAGAGAAGTGGGAGAGAGAGCATGACACCCAGGGCGAGAGCTAAGGGCTACTACTTAATTGTTTCTACCGTGTACTATACTTGCGAATATACCCCAATGTTTGAGAACATGAAAACTGGCTTGATGATGAAAAGATGGATGCTTTTTCTGTAGTCTATGCCTAAGCTACAACGCGCTGTCATTATTCTAACGGGTATGAATGCTGTTCAGTCATTAGTGCTCGTCAAAAGGGTCACTGACCGAGAACGAGATGCGGGAATGAGATGAAAGGAAATGTCAAAGGGTGGCGATGGCGATCTGCCAAAGGTCAACTTATCCCAAGGGCGGAGACAAAAGAGATGTGGGAAGAAGAAGAGAGGGAAGGGATATCAAACTCGTTTCTCGAGGAGGAGCTTGCCGGCCGGGCCCTTGTCGCCGAAGTTGTTCTCGCGGCTGAAGACCCGTTCACCACGGAGCCAGGTTTCACGGACCATACCGCGCAGGTTGCGGCCCTGGTAAGGGGAGCACTTGTTGCGGAAGAGCATGGTGCTAGGCTCGACGACCCACTCAGCGGAGTCATCGAAAACACAAATATCGGCGTCGAAGCCGACACGCAGGTCACCCTTGTGCGACTCGAGACCGACCTGGGCGGCAGTGTTGGCACAGCAGAGGCGGACGACGTCTTGCAGGGCGTTCTTGGTGTTCTCGTCATCCGGGGAGGGAGTCAAGCCCTTGCGGCGGCTGAGCTCAGTCCAAAGAATAGGCAAGCCCAGGCCGACGGAGGAAATGCCACCCCAGGCGGAGAAGAAGTTACCAGTCTCCTCCTTGCCAGAGTCGAAGTAGCCGGGGATGTGGGAAGGAAGTTGCTTCAGGTTCGGTGTGCAAGGAGAGTGATCAGAGACAACAGTCTTGATGACACCGTCACCAGTATGCTGCTCCAGTTCCTCCCACAGGCCATCTTGGTTCAGCTGGGAGCGAATGGGCGGGCAGCACTTGTGGCGAGTATCACCGTCACGGATTTCCTCAGAGGCCAGGGACAAGTAGTGGAAGCAGGTCTCGGCAGTGACCTTAACGCCACGGGCACGGGCTTCGCGCAGGATGGGAATGGCCTCCATGGCGGACAGGTGGACAATGTGCAGCTGGAGGTTGGGGGCCAGGTGGGCCATAGACATGATACGCTCAATGGCGCAAGTCTCGAATTCCGAGGGCCTTGAGTCCAGGAAGGTCGAGTATGCCTCCAGGGCACCAGTTGGGGCCGCTGGAGGTTCGGACGACTGGGTTTCGTCACCAACGGACTTGGTGATTGGGGGCACCATTTCGGCGTGGAACATCAATGTTGTGGGCTCATCTGCAAGTTCAGCCATAGCTTTTTGGATATCTTCTTGACCCACAGCGGGGAACTCATCCACCTATAGAGTGAGTTAGTAACGAGGAGTTAAATGTTCGAGATTGGGAGATTACTTACGCCACTATCAATCAGGAAACCCTTGAAACCACGGACACCCTCTTGGACCAGAGCCTTAAGCTCGTGGGCATTGCCGGGGATGATACCGCCGTAGAAGCCCACGTCAACCCAGCACTTGCCCGACGCAGCGTCGAGCTTCTCCTTGAGACCCGCCACAGTAGTAGTGGGCGGGATGGCGTTCAGAGGCATGTCAATCACGGTGGTGACACCGCCAAAAGCTGCGGCCTGGGTGCCAGTGTAGAAACCCTCCCATTCCGTACGGCCGGGCTCGTTCAGGTGAACGTGAGCATCGACCAATCCGGGCAGGAGGACATTGGGTGAGTAGTCGGTATAAGGTGTGTCGGCGGGGAACTCCGAAGCGGGGATCACGGAGTCAAAGACGGCGGTGATCTTGCCGGTAGTACGAGAGATGACAACAGTGGCCGAGGTCAAACGGCCGGAGATGACGGCACGCGAAGAGGCCACGACGGCAATGGAGGGAATGTTAGCTGTCGCCATGGTAGCTTGTCCTGGGGGCTTGCTCTTGTTTGGTTGCAGGCCAGTAGAATATCCCAATGCTTGACTCGGTAGCGGCGGCTAGGGAATATAGAAGAGAAGTGGAGTCGGCGAGGCGGAAGTATATAAAAGGGCGATAAGGCGACCTTAAAAAAGGACGAAGGGACAGCGCAAGGAAAGAGGCTTATCTGGAGGGGAAGGAGGGACAAAGAGATAAGCCCGGTCCGGGGGGGAGAGATATAAATAACAGAGAGCCACCGGGAGGGCCTGGCCTGAATTTTTTGGAGGGACGGGGAAATGCGCCGGCCCACCTCTGGAGGCATCAGGACAGTCCCACTACGTGCCGAGTTGCGGTTGCGGATTGCCATCGACATTTGTTGTGATTACTCGATAATTGACCAGTGGGTGGCTAAATGGCTCGGGCCAGCCAGTCCGGGCAGTGCTGCAACCACATGATCAAACGAATACCTTCGCCTTTGCCCTATCGGGGGCAGTCTGAGCGCAGGTCCTGATGTGTCTTTCCAGGGCATTTCCAGACCATCTGAGGGGAAGTCTGCACGAATCGCACCGGAGTAGCTTGCAACCCTAAGGTATTCCCGGGGAAGGCCCTGGCTGGCATTTAGCGGTGATCTCCTAGTTTGCTTGTGTCGCCTCCTAGGGATTTGCGGATTCCAACCATGGTTCTCAAGGATAAAAAGTCTTCAACGGTGCCGCTGGTTGGGCGAACCATGAGAGGCCCATCGGTTATCGCAAAGGAACGGAGAGCCGGTGGAAATGCATCGGGCACCTCCGAGTGCAGCGGAGTCGCGGTGGCCGCTTATCACTGGGCCATCCACTTGCCCGCCTCTGTTTTATCAGCCCTTTACTCGATCAAAACCGCCCGCATTGCTCCGACCTCGTTCCTTTTACTCGATGGAAACCGCAAAGCACAGAAAAACTCTGCATGGCTCCGAGCAATCTGCCCGTGACCGACTCCTCCCCTCGGCGGCCTCCGCCCACACCAGGAGGGGTTTGGTGGTTCTGATCGAGTAAAAACAGTCCACTTGGGGACGAGGATTCCCATCTGTTCATATGAAGACTCCTCACGGAGAATATAATGACGATGAAGGCGAAGTGATATGCGGATGGTAAGTGGAAGCGAAAGTGGAAGTGGAAGGGGTTTCCTGCGGGGTTCCCAAGGTCGAGCTCAACCTTGCTGTTGTCCTGAGTCCATCCAGGCCAACGACAGGCTTGGTTGCGCCATCGCCGATCAATACCCGGCGCATGCTTAATGCGACGTACAGAGACACTCTTCTGTTCTCATGGGGACTGCTTCCAGTTCTTGCATGTTCAATTGTTGCGAATGAGATCGTGATTCCTTATCGTGCAGGCGCTGGGCACACAAGGGTTGCACAGCAGGTCCACAGGGTGCAAAACAGGCCCTGGGAGTTACTACATATGATACTATGTACTACCATTGAATTGTAGAACATGATGGGATTTGCCTACATTTGAATTGAACTCGATGAAATGAGCATAACCTGCGAGAATCCTAAAACGATTGTTTTGCATTTGCAGAATTGGACGCTTTCCCCTCAACATCTCATTCAAAGACCTAAAGCATATCATAAGAAAAGACTTGCAACCCACCCAGCTACTCCTTGCTCCTAAATCCCATCCTGCATGCCTCGTCGCTGCTGTTTGGCTAATTTCGGTGTATGGTGAATGAACTAGCCATAGTAACGCCGTCTGGGCTATCGACATTTAGATAGTCTATATGTCGTTTGGCCCCGAGCACTGCTTGACCAGCTTATCCATCAAACCAGAGGTGACACCAGGGAACACCCTGGGCAGCTTGTCAGCATCTGCAGCCGCTTCATAATCTTGCTCCATACCCTTTTCATCATCATCTTTGCCATGGTCTCTGATCTCTCGTGTGACTTCCTGGGTGGTTTCGGAGACATCTTTATGTTCTGTATTCTTCTCATCACCCGTCACACTCAAATGATCAAGCTCTTCGCGAATGTCTTCGCCCGCATCATCTCCGATGAGTATGATCTGCTCTTCGTGGGCAGGGTCCTCGTAGAGAAGATCGAGCCAACGAATCATGTCTTTCCATGCGTTTGGAATGATGCATTCAGTGTAGCATAATTCTCCAGACGAGTAGCAGTTGCAGCCATGAGAACGATATCCAGCGTGGTGGGTCCCCACTTCCTGATCAGACAATACATAGGCACGGCAGCGAGCAGACAGCAAAGCTGTAAATGACTGCGGATCGCCTAAGGAGCTCATGTCGATATCATTGGTACTCTGCAGAGGGTCGCCTAGGCAGATGCCGGAGATAAATGGACGCCAGGTCTGCCCTAGTACCTTTTTAGTACGTTGATCCAACTGTCAGTAGCCATTTCACACTTACAGTTGGTCTCGAGGAACTCAAGTGCACCTAAACCTCCCTCTGACATGCCGATGATATCGATGCGGGTCCCTTCACGGAGACAGGGTCCAAGGACCTTATTGAAGACGTATTGAATATGCTGTCTCCAGTCGTGGTTACCGGGGATTTTAGTGCGCCAACTCATGGCTGCTGGGCCCCAGTTTCCGGCAGGACGAGAAAGATCATTCCAGCCGACATGTGTCACGGCACGATAATTGGCACAATTCCAGTATAACTGGCCTGTATTTGCCAAAACGAGTGCTTTACCTGTCTGGTTGTCGCCTTCTCCTAGGACAGCTCTCGCAAAATCAACAGCAGAGCCCTTGTTGACTTTGTCGCGGCCGACGGTCCGGTAAGCCCAAATCCCAAGGTCCTGCACAGGCTCTCCAAACATGACGGTGATGCGATCGGCTGTGCGAAGATTTCCAGATACCATGATGGGCACATGGGCTTCGTTCAGGCTACTCTGGATTATCCGGCCATTGGCCTTTTCATGCAGTGGCAGACGCAGATATTCGAGACCGGCACCTTGCAGGCGTGTACTGATGAGCTCGCGAATGCAATCTGTAGTCATAGAAAATGTATTAGCACGAATCTTGCACAGAATTACGCGATCATACTATTCATTGCCTCGCGGTGCTTGACGTTGAATCGGTCATTTCGGTTGATCTTGTACACGAATTCGGCTTCTGGATCACCGATCTGGCGGATTTGGTCGTCCTCTGTGACGAAGTACCTGAAAATGGATCAATTCGTAACATAGACCACGATGAGGTCAGAGAGTTTCTCACCCCAGCTTTTTGAAGTCTGACGGGAAATGAGGATCCTTGGGGAGATCCTTATTCCTGTAAACGAACATTGCGTGAAATGCGAGAGGCGATGCTTGAGAGATTTTGGAACGGATAGCAGGAATATAGTTATGAGGGAAGAGGTTGCAGTAAGAGAGAAGTGAGAAGTGAAAATATAAAAAGGAAAAGAGAGGAAGAAAAAGTAAAGTGGAAGGGGAGAAAGAGAAAGGCGCAGAGGCAGTTCTTTCCCAATGGTTGTGGTTTACTGCGAATGCCGCCTGCCTGCAGTGACAAACAATTAATTGGCTTGCAGCAAGCTCCTACCTAGAAACTGGAACACAGAGATAGTCGGTTTTTAATTGATTGAACAAAAAAAAGAGAGATCTTTGATGGTATTGCATACTATACAGGCTCCAAATGAAGCGAAGAAGAGAACGCCACGGTGCGGCCCAGCCAACCCAAATTTTTCATATTGACATTGTTCTCCAACAAATTTCCAGCTTCCAGCTTACCAACTTGCCTTCTTGACACCTGGAAGTTCACCCTGAAGCGCTTGCATACGGAATTGGAACTGTAAAAGGACTGGTCAGCAACATTCAGGTAAGAACCCTGTCTACCCTTGTGGTGACTCACTCGGTTGATTCTGAAGTCCCGGAACACAGCACGCGCGGTTCCTGAAGCCACACAACGGTTCTTGATCTGGGTCGGGCGGGTGTAGGGGTGCATCTGAGAAAGCTGGAGTTGGGCCTGGGCGCGGACTCGCTGGGGAAGGGTGGTGTTGCGGATCATGTAGCGGAGCGCTTGGCTATAATAGAAGAAACAATCAGCACTCATGATTCGAATTATCGTGGAGAACAGCTGAGAAAGGAGCAAGCTTCCAGTCATGGCGCAGGGTGGCTTACCGTTCGGGCTCGGTCTGTTCCACGGCATTGCGCTTGTTGTGGTCGCGGATCAGACGGGTGTTGACGAACCCAGAGAGGTCGAGCTTCTTAGGGCGAAACATTGACGCCATTTTGGACATGTTGGCGGTTGTTCCTCGGGGAAAGCAGGCGATCTGGAGGAAGATGGTCGAGTGTCGACTTGCCGGGCGGCGCAGTTGGCGAAAAGACGCGATTGCCTAATCGGGTTTAGTGTATCGTCAGGATTTCCGGAGGCCAGCCATAGACGCCGACTAGAACTACAGATACTGCATGACGACAGAAGAATTCACAGAAAATAGATATCGCATGCTCGAATGGTCGATTTCAGGGATTTCAGCCATAGTATCTCTCAATTTTAGTGACTCGCTCAGTGGCTCTAACTCGAGAATGATATCAGGCAGACTACATCCAACGTATGGGATACGTTCACAATCTACAAGGATTCAACCATCAATGCCTGATGATCAGGACACCGGGCTCAGCATCTTCGCATGCGCAGGAGCATTTGCGGGATGCAGCGAGATATACTGAAGGAATCGGGACTCAACAACCGGAATGTAATAGTGGTACAGCTTGTGAATTGATCCAAGTCACCCAACAGGGTATCTTCTATATGCTTGGACGGAGGGCAAACTGCCCGCGAACATAAAACACAACAATTGCGAGCCGCGACCGAGGCCCAGGGAGATATATCCATTCGCTTCCTCGTCGCGGGGAGCTCGATCCGCTCCTATCTCACGCCACTCGAGGTGGCTTCTCACAGCGCTTCGTCATCGGTCAACAATTTAGTGACCGGCGTTACCGGACTTGGCGTTAGGGTTGCGAGGGTCGTTCTTGAACTCGGCAGCTACAAAGTTCCGATGATTAGTCGAGGTTCCCAAGGTTTCCGGTGGACCGTTATCGGGATATAGTGGCCGGGGAAAATTGTGATGCGCGGCTCTCCGGTGCGAGACAGATAGATATTCAGAGTATCATGGGGTCACTTACTGTTGGACAAAGCGTTCTGCAGGGAGTTGACGCCGTACAGGACGATAGCACCTAGAAAGGAGGCTTGTTAGAACACGGGATTCGCCGGCGGGTTTATCGGTTAAGAGCAGGGATTAAGAGTAGATGGAGCTCAATTCAGGTCCGGATCATGAGGGCAGGAAAAGCGAATGGCTAGCGTACCGGCGGCGAAGAAGGGAGTCATGGGCTTGCCTGGAAGCGGGTGCGTTAGTTTCAGGTTCTCACGTTCTCACCAGCGCTGCTTAACGACATGGTGTGGCTATTCTGCAATCACTTACCCAGGAGGCCGGGGAACTTCTTTCCGAGGAGAGACATAGTGACAGGTGGTGCGAAAGCAAGGTGGTTTGGGTGTTCGCGGGGGTAAGGTGGTGCAGGAGGGAGAGATGAGGTGAGGTTTGGAGTTTGCCCGGTCCGACGCACCATGCCGCTTTGGGTATGGTTCCGTGGCCGCTTTACCCCGTTCCGCTCCGATGTGCTCCCCGTAAACAATGCGCATCACTCATCACGTAGCAAACAGCACACAGCTATTATTGCCACTCAACGCTCTTGGTCGACATCGCGAACCATGGCTTCCTCGCTGGCATCGTCTGTCACATCGCTCCAGTCATCCCTCCAGCTTCTTGACAACTCGATCACCACTCTGGACTCGGGCGTAAATGATTTCCCCCGCTTGTGCAAAGTCCTCCAAACAACACGGGTATGAGAGATGGGGTTACGCGCTTGAAATGAATATATTCGTGACTGATCACCCTCCATGCAGCACTTCGAGCTCCTCCCTGAACCGACTCTCCGCGAAGCCCAGCAGTCCCTTCTCGACGAAATCAGCCCCAGCATTGCCCATCTGCTCTCCTTAGCCTCAAACCACGTTGAAAGGCTTTCGCGTCGCGAAGAAGGATTGAAAGCGAAATGCGATCTCCAGGAAGGTCGTCTTTCCTCCAAATCAGAGGGCCGATCTTCGGCAACTCGGAGTCAGAACAAGAGTAGCTCCGCTACGCGGGGTCTGGCGGGGTCAAGTGCCTCTGCGGGCAATGCTGCCTCCAAAGCGACAGAGCTACACAGGCTGGTGCAAAAGAAAGAACGTCTGAAGTATGCTGTTGACCGATTAGAGCTGCAAAGCACTCAGCGTGAGCGACAACTGAGAAAGAGCATGGCTGCTCAATAAAGAAGCTTGAGACACTGCTCAGCTACACATTCTCCGCCTCGTTCGAGAAATTTCGAATTTTCCGAATTTTCCGAATTGAGGTAGAACTCGTGCTCAAATCTGTCAATTTGTGAGACTTGTTTTATCACCAAGGACAGGGTTACCCACTCGGTGACTTCAACCTATCTGTCCGAATTGAAGGGCAGTCCTGAGTAGATATTTCTACCACGTCAAGAGGAAGTTACCTATCCAAACCCTATGTACTCCTTCCAAGGAGCCTTTTTGGTTTGGTGACAAAGCCCCTACACCCGCATCGTTATGCTTTTATTGGGACGCGTATCGCATCGCAACACCCACTAAATTCAACTTCATTGCCCAAAGGAAATGAAGTGTACATAGGCGCATTCGGTCTTTTCACACCATGGTTCTGGGCATCAGTCTGTCTCAGGAACGTGGGGGCCTACCAGAATGGTGGTTTTCTCCGATAAAGATTAGTCCAACCCAACCCGCAGGGGACATTGAAACATCATCAAAGCAATCTTTTCAGGCTCTTCTGGCCAGTTCTTTATCCGCTACGACTATGAAAAATGCAACGCAAACTTTCAAGAATATCGAACCACTGGCTATATCAGTAGTATCTGAGACAATACAATTCTTTTGTTGCAATATGTGATCTTTGTTTAGAGAACCATGCGAACCCATGATGTAGAAGACAAATGATTTGTCTTGCCTGCTAAAGCTTGGCAGTGGTGATAAGAACAACTTAAATACGGCTGTCTCGATCATTCTCGTCCTAGCCACATCCCCAAGGAAATTAAAACCACTCAACAAAATATCCTTCCTGTGTACTGAGTCACCGAGGAAACTCGACCTTGAAATATCGGGACGACATCATGAGTCTCCGTCCTGACTCCGAATTGGCCTGAGGCTTCTTTAGGGGTATAGAGAGGCTTCTCGGCCCGCATCGGCCGGTCCCTTTCACAAGGGAGGAAGCTCGCAGGCTAATGAGCCGATTTAAAATAGCCATCTTGCGGTGGGAACAGGCAACTTATGAACAGGACCGGCGTCATCAAGACTCTATCTTGGGGCATATTGATGCAGATGCAGATCTAGATCTTGTGCGCGACCCAATCATACCGAGTGAAATATTCAGTGACGCCCATCTTCCTTGGAACTGGACTATTGGGGATACTGACCAAGAGAACATGTGTATAGAGCAGCATACTGTTCGCGTGTTACTTTACATGATCTGGAAGTGTATCGATAAGTTTTACCCAAGCACAGCCGAGACGATATTTGTACCGGACACTCCTCGGACGCTGTATGAAATCAACTATTTCCTGACGAGACTGCAGGTTACCATCTATGTATGGGAACAAGCAGTTCAAGACCAGAACATTGAGTGGCAGCAACGGATATTGACCAGACTTAGTGATGGTCAAGACATGGCTGATTACCCTGACCCAGAACTCTTAGAGCCCGAAACTTACGACCCTAACCTCCCTTGGAATAATGAAGGTACACAGACTGATATGCCCGACTTTTCGTTGAGCCAGGAGGCAGTTGGTTTTCTGGAGAATCTGTCACAAGATATTCTTCGCCATAGCGCGATGATCGAGGGTTCCCCTAGCCTACTGACCGTAGAGCCTGGACAGGCGAATCTAGAAGGATCGCTCTTGCAAGACATAGCACATTCAAGTCTGCTTCTGAGAGACAAGGTCACTGATTTGTTAGATGCTTTAAGGCTTCTAGGGATCGGAACACCGCGAAGGACATCAGTTGTATGGAGAAGGCTGAACCAAGAAGAGAATGAAATGATATGTATCATCTGTCAACAAAATGTTCAACTAGGCACTGTGTCTGTTGAGTTACTCTGCAGGCACAGCTATCATCCTCAATGCATAGCGGACTGGTTAGTGCAGAACGACGCCTGCCCGCTGTGTCGCAGCAGGATTGTCATCTAGTCCTGGCCTACCGTGGTATCAAAGCTATTGTGGCTATCTGTTCCTTGGACCTACTCAATATATCAACACATAGTACTATATATCTTCAAATCTGTCTTCTCGGTCAATATAACCATAAAATTTTCACATGTGATAGAGAACACATTACTTTTCTGACCCCCTCCTCCCGCAACTGAGACTATGTGTGTGTGTGCACCCCGTGAACATAAAACCACGGGATTGGCCAAAATCTCACAACCCCCACCAAATTTTTCCCATGCTTAGATCCAACGAAACTCCACATTTATCACTATCAAAACGATCTACAGACCCTATTGCTCCAAAAAAACTTGCTAGTCAAGATGGACAATCCGTTAGTCGTTCAACCTCGTAAGGTGATTCCGTTGAATAATGCAGTGCCTTCTTTCCCGCAGGTTCAATGGTGACGAGTAAATATCATTTGCTGACAACATTTTCAGGAGGTTCGATTCGCCTGTCATGTACACCAGAAATATCCATTCTCTAGGTGAATATATCGGCGCTTGGCTCAATCAGGAGAGCACAACATATGATAGCGTAAGTTACAGTCATTCTCGATATCGGCTTGACCACTACACTCTTGATAACTCTTTTCCGACCCCGCCGCCAAGACCTTAGCGCAGATCAATCATTGAGCTGGGCGCATTATGGAGGACACTGTAATGTGCGCTTTGTATGGTAATGTATCTTGATACGTAATATTACACAATGATGCGAGACTTCGTGGAATCCGATGGAAACCTATAACTACTGGTTGACAACGGTTCTCCCTATCCTATACGGGATATGCCGAGTCATAGGTTCGGAGGGGTATTTCCTTGGTCCAGAAAACCTTACGAATCAAAACACTGGCAAAGTAGCCTCATAACAAGTCTTACAGTATTGTATATACTGTAATAATGATATTTCTCTCAGTCTTTCGTGGGAAAGATGTTGCTCTTCTTTCCCCTTGTTCCATCTTCCCTCTCTTCACCCCTTTCTTTCCATGCACTTTACTCTCCTCTGTCCCAGTTCCTTTGAAAGAATTTTTTTTCCGGCTTGACTGAGAATCTCTTGTCTATTTATTTTGATATAATCAAATATGAGTGAATCTCAGATTTCGTTACGTAAACGTCGAGAATATCCTTCAGAAGACCCCGAACCAACATTGCGAGAAATAGCCTCTACTTTGGTTTTGCTGGATCTCTTTATTTTGCGGACATTACGAACAGACAACAAATCCTCTCTCTATGAAACATTTCGACAGCAAGTTAAAGATCGTTTGGACAAAATCAATCATGACAGTCGCTCCGATCGAAATTTCCTTATGACGGAAGTTAAGCGTCATGTGAGAGGGCTGTCTACCACGGAACTTGATCAAATAATAACGAGGCCTATTGAAAGCCGATTCTACCGCAAGGCGATACGCTTGCGGATTAACGCTTGTGCGACGGCCAAGGAAGAAGATGAAATACGCTTCGAATTGTGTCAAGAATTTCTAGGCGCTGAGGGTTTCGCTCGCCAAGAGTTGCTTGATATCGTGGACATATTTCGAAACCTATATGCGCATGTTAACAACGTAGCCGCCGAAGGCCATCTTCAATAGACTGTAAAATGTTTGAAGCAAACAATACAAATCATAAATCAGGATATCGAAGATGCTTGTGATTATTTAGGTGATTTACAACAACCGCTAGTGGATGATACTAATATAAAGTAAGCTTAATTCCTTCCCTTCTATATAAGCTACTTTATTAATTAGCATATATCTAGGGAGATTCACCATACCTCTACAAATAGTTCAACAAAAACCATCATTGAACAGAAAAAGGCAAAATCTGCTCTTGCTTTCCTTGTCCCTGTCATATGCACCCTTTCAGCTATTCCCGCTTGTTTTGCTTGCGCCCGTGCAGGAAATAAGCCAGGAAAAGTATCGGATTCAGACTTTTTCCAACTTCTAGCATCCGCTCCGATTCAACTGCTTGCAATATTTACCTCACTCTGGCCGATAGTCAACAAGCTTCGTCCTGATCGTGCTGCCTAGATTCAATCTTGGACATTAGCTACCATAAGTGCTTGCCTCACTATTGCTGCCATTCCTGTTTATCTTCTTGTGTCGCCAACCTGGAGTGGAATGTCACTTCTTGCGGGATCTTTCGTGCAATCCTTTTTACAATTGCAACTCATCCTTGGAATACCAATACACAAAAGCCATAGAGACTAGGTGAATAGCTAAGGCGTCAGGTGGCTTTCACCGTATAATTTGCAGAGATCCACCGTGTGTTGCCAGGAAATTCCATAATCTTTCTTCTCGTACACATCGTGTAATCTTACGTTATTATGGGCCATAATATACGTGGAGTATATTACAGTGCCCCTCAATGGAATGCGAGCCGCTCGAGGATCAATGTGCGCTAAGGCTTTGGCGGTGGGGCCAGAAAAGAGTTACCAAGTGTGTATTGGTCAAGGTGATTTCGAGAATGGCTGTATATGTATGAAAATATGCGCTTATGTACTAATATTATCAGTTTCCACTTTTTATTGTCTACCCCACTGAATTTCTTCCCATACCAAATGAGGAGCAAATGAAACTTACTCATGCATTCTCTTCTGACATGGAAGCTGCATTCGGAGTGCAGATGGGGAAGATCTCAATTGCCGACACGTGGAAAGCGTCTCCACCTGAGGGGGGTGACACAAATCTCCATTCATGGTTATCTAAAAGATGTGAGTGAGCATTATAAGCAGCAATATTATAGGGTTAAGAATAAGTCTAATCAATAGCTGTGGCCAGGTCGGTATAAATACATTTGTCTATGGTGTTTATCACACAATGGATGACTTCAGAGAGGAATATCATAAGAAACTTGATCGGGATGCATATATTAATACTAACACCAGTTTTCAATGGTTTGTTAGAGGTCTCCCGATTAATTTGAATTCTCACTAATAGAGAAAGGGGTCTCACCAAGAATATCTCAATTGAATAGCATGAAGAGGGCATGAGACGACTTGAGGTCTAGCAAGAATGGCCTTTGGCACACATATGTGAATCTAACGGGGCGTAGTCGGCGAGCTCCAATATCATTCTCGGATCAGCGGAAGAGACGTGAGATCTCCCTGTGGTTGTGTCCATCTCAGAAAAGCCAGGTATGAGTTGCAATTTAATGCCAATTTACGTGGATAACATTCACTGACAACGGCGTTTAAGAATCGGATATGGCACTGGCTGACGCGATGAAGGGGGTGTTGCAGAAGTCTTCCCGTCCTGTTGAAGTCAAAACAGGTCGGAGAATGGTTTAATAAGCCATGGATTTCATCAACTTGCGAAAAGAAGATTGTATACCACTCATTAGTCTCGGAAGTTCATCAGACAATTATCCATATCTGAGGAATATGTATCTTGCACTTTCTGTGTTACTTAGCTTCTGCATATGGTTGAACCAAGGAGGCACCAAGAATGAAGCCGCGGTAGAGAAGGTACAGATTCAAGTTGACACCTCAATCGGGTTGGGGGCAGTATGTAATTCAATGTAATGTTTCATTATGAGTGAAGAGACATAAATTACAGTACTAGTCTGGTGTGAAGATTATCAGATATTGTACAGAAACCCCGAACCCCATAGTCAATGCTGCATAATAGTGTTTGTTGGTGATGTTACATGATAGCCCAAAGGTCCCACATCAATAATGAACGCCAGTCAATATATGCTTTGTTCAAATCTTGTTCAAATATAGTCAGCTTCCCAAAAGGCTTACGCTGTGTCCTCCGCGGCGGCAAGACGGTTGTATGCCTGTCGAAGCTTTTTCTTATCATTATGCTTCTTCCAACTCGGGATATTCTGGCCTTTCTTCCGCTTTGGAATATCAGGGGTGCCTGAGAGGTCATCGTCCTCATCAAGATACTCCTCATCTTCCTCATCGCGTTCCAAGTCTCTTTCCTCATCTACCTCCCGGGAAGTAGCCTTATCTGCTGCCCGGCGAGCAAGACGCTCCTTCTTGCCTTCGCCGCTTTTCTCGCCGAGGTTCAATTTGCGGGGAATGCGAGTCTTAGCACCCAATGCCCACAAATCACCCCAGTTCGATTTGCGCGCATCGCGGTAGGCCTGTCGGCTGTAAGAACGGGGAACGGTCCAGCGCTCGATCTTTCCAGCCGGCGTGCAGAGGTCAAAGATGACATGGCCCCGACGCTTCATCGGAGGGTACACTGCACGAGGGAGAGATAACGGATGGAAGGGACCAACCGGTTCATCGAGATGCTCGAATCCTTCGAAAGCGGCGTCGGTCACCGCGGAATTCTGCTGGATACTTTGCTGTTGTCGTAAGTCCTGGCCTCTTTGCACGGCGATGTAGCTGAATTTGATGTCTTCGTGGTTCCGATCTTTGGCTCCCATGATGCGCTGCAGGAATGGGGGTCGGATGTATCGCTGCTCAAAGTGACAATAATCCTTGCGCCCCTTTGTGGGCCCCGCTGAGTTGTGCATCGGGCAGGTCGAGTGGTTTGTGCATGGCGCAATAATCATACCAGTCTCCTTTTCAACAGTCCGGTTGTTTTCTGGGGAGTCCAGGAAATTCTCATACTCAGTCGAACCGGGGCTGGCAATATGGCGCTTCAGTAGCATTTCACGAGCACCGGCGATGCATTCAAAGCCCTTCTGGCGACCTTTTTCAAGCAAAACAAGGACACCTCCATCTGGGTTGAGAAGCTGCCAGAGGTTCTCTACATATTCTTTGCGTTGGTAATCCTCGTCGAAGCCAAGAAGGGAGTGCGGTGCAATTACAACATCAAATTGCTTTCGCTTGGGCGCAGGGCGCGAATCGTCCAACGTAGGCTTCTCGCGCACATGAACATAGTCCGGTAACCGGGGAAGGAAGCTCGTGTTATCAAGCATCGCGCTAGCCCGCATACGGAGCGCTTCGGAGCCAGTCAATACGGTCGATCGACCGTAAGGAATAGGTGCGTCTTCCGGGTGATCAGGGACCATAAGCTGGTATTCAGCACGGACAATATCCCTCCAGGCCAAAATACCGGCGCCACCACCACTTGCATCAAGAACGTTCGGCCCACCTTCTTGAGAAATGAGTGTACGGATCCAATCAGTCCCCAGGCGTTTTCGAACTTCCACGAGAACACTGAGTACCGAAGCGTATATACCAGGGTATAAAGTCGCAACATAAGCATTGGCTTCCATTTCTCCCATGTAATGCTGTGACGCGCGGAGAGGAATGGGGAGCTGTGGTAATTGCGCCCGAGGAGGTGGTGTTGTAGTCGAATGAGGCAAGCCCGGGCCACCAAAAAGGCGATGGGCAGTATCCGCGATATGCTTGTTAGAGAATTCCGAAAGGATGATCGAAATAGGGCCCGTAACGGTCCTCTTCGGCAAATTTATGGTGCCGGGTTCCGTCGCAAATTTTCCCTCCTGGGTCAGGGGATGGGAACGTGGAGCAGAATCTGGGACTGCCTCATTCACAAACTGCTCCATCATGACCTCGCCACCTAATTGCTCGGCCACTTCTCGTGTTCGCTGCATGGCGATTGTTTCCTCCACTGCCGCGTTGGATTCCATATCGTATACAACAGGAGTGTCATCCTGATCTTCTGCACTCTGTTCAAATTCGATTTCCTCCCAGCCGCCCTGTCCATCCTCGCGGAACAAGCGATCAGGGTCTTTCTCGTCCTCGGCGATGCTATCGTCTGGTATTTCCTGGATCTTCGGCTCTCCATACAATGAAGTAAACAGTTGAAGCTCCTCCTCATTCAAAGCACCATCGGGGACGGTTTCTCCAAATTGCTGACGAACCATTTGCACCCAAGACTCAATGGTATATTCCTCTCCGTCGACGGCAAGGGATTCTTCGAGCCCGTCGGGGTTGTCTGCGTCCTCCATCAGATCCAATTCGTCCATGAGCTGTACCATTTGGTCTTCGTTCTCATTGATGCGCTCGATCAGGGCGTTCATTGTGTCCGTCGGGCTAGGTTCTATCGGGTCCGGTTGGGGTGCTGCCGCAGACGATGAGAGTCTCCGCGAAGACGGCGATTGGATTGAAGCAAGACGGACCCCGTTCGTTCTGCAGAAAGGGGGCGTAGACGCTTTCAGCGGAAACTGTCGTTGCGCAAAGCTTCGTTTTTGCTGCGGCGCGGTCAAACCCGCACCTTCGCGGACCGGTCGCGATGCATTTGGACCAGAGACCAGCGGACGCAGCAGATGCCGCGCATGTGGATGACTGGCTCTGGATGCTGAAGAGCCAGACAACATCTTGTTGGTCTAAACTTGGGCTCGGCTCGAGATGAGGAGACAAGTCGAAATTCCGAACCGGGCAGAACTCCCAGAAAATTGATGCCAAGCCGCCCATGCGCCATCACAAACTGCACTCTGCTGATTGGCTGGACCGGCGGGCCAGAATATTAGGTAACCTGGCGATCGACTCCACCGGTAAACCTGCTCGCTGCTAGAATTATACCCCATCAGATAGCCCTTGATGTAATAACAAAAAAGTATTCATTTGTATGTACCTCTACTGAGAATATTGATTTACTGACTTTGACTTCAATTCTGATTGAACATCTCACCAAGGATAGAAAGCATCGCCAGTCAACCGGAAACAATCTATTCGGCAAAAAAAGGCCAAGTGGACAGGTATATATCCTAATATCCCAAATTTGTTGGTCAAATGCATAGATTAAATTGATATATCTCCGAATTGCATCATGATAATACTTCAAAATCTCATGCCGGCTTGGATCTGTCAAGCATTCGCATCTAAAATAGCGTTAGTGAACTCGAGTGCTTGTACTGGTATAGCTCCGACAACGCACCGTTCGTTGAGTTGAGCTCTTTTTCGCGTACTCCAGGATATGAGGCATCATCACTCCGAGGAGCTATTGCACTGTCATCCACGATCTGCTTTCGGTATCGACTTTTATCTTCTAATTTATTGCCATCCTGATGTATAGGGACTGCTGGTCTTGCCAGATTCACTGTCATTGACAAATTAAAAAAAGCCTTGAGCCGAACATCAGTGAACTTACTGCCCTTTTCATCCCGATGAGTCCCATTTTGACGAGCCTTCTCCGAGTTTTGACGTCCTTTGATAGAGCCGTCGTATTTATCACTGTGCCCTTCTAGGGGCTGAGAGTCGATATGAAGGATTTCAGACATAGTTGTTTCGTTCTTGGGCTGCTGATAACCCGGAGTTCATGCCTTCATTTATTTTAAAGATACCCCACACATTGCACTATACTCCCAGGTATCTATCTTGTTTGAAGGTGGCGAAGAGTGGTATGACGTAAAGGATGTCCAACTGATCATGTCGATCTTCCGCAAGTCTTTTCTAAATTATGTGAGTCTTGACGAATCATGTATGAAACTCGCTATCTTTCACCAGTATTTTTGAAAGATTCTCGGAATAACCAATCTTATCAGGCCTACGGTTGCTGTTCCGCGGGGTTATGATCAGCCAGCTGACGCATAAAATGTAGTACCCCGCGTCGCGCAGCATCAACAATCGAGAACTGAACGTCAGTCGAATTTAAATTATTAAGACAACTAGGCCATATGCTCTAGATATGAGATGCTGTATTTAGTAGTTTCTGGGTATCTATAATATAATTTCTTAGACTTCGCTCTCAGTGTCGTCGTTGCCCATGAGCACCCGAAATGCGCTGATCCAGCGCATCGCCTCGTGTTCCAAGGCCGTTAACTTGGCCATGACCGACATGAGACTGGGATCCTGACTTTCAACTCGGACCTTTTCCCGCACATGGACCTCGTCACCCTTCCACATGAACACATCGCCAGCTTCATCATGTGCTCGCGATTTACTGCCAAACAATCGATCCCGCAGGGAAAACCCGGTCAAAGAAATGTCTGAAGCAAATGCTGTTGGGGCCTGCGTTACAGAATTGCTTTCAAGGGTGCGGACAAGAAGAACCAGCGCAGAGTCTGCAATTGAGAGGTGAAAGGAGAGGTTGGGAGGAGGGGGCGGGTCAAACATCTGTAGGGCCGGGGGCTGCATTAGCAGGGGGCTCTCTCGTACATGGGTTATAGCATGGGAAAGGAAGGAAGGAATGTGACAATCTTACATTATCAGAGACACTGGTCTCCCACCAGTTGCCCCGCACGTCCCCGTCGCCTTTCAGCATCTGCCGTGCCTCGCTGATGGTTTCATGCAAGAGATGCAGCTGACTGAAGATAAACCCTGCATCATGGGGATTCCCCGTATATGTGCTCACGTCGACTATATCCAAGCTCTGATTCACTAGGTTTCGGACCGACACGAGTTGCTGCAGGGCCAGATCGGGGGCCTCGGGGGATTGGGAGAGGGTCAGCCGGATGCTCGGGGAGCCGCGCGGAGGGGGCAATGATTGAAGCCGGAGCTGGACATCCTAGTTGATAAAGAGCTTTCGTTAGTATAGGATCAGGTCGCATTGTGATAGGGAGCTAGACCTACCCCTTTGACTAGCTTTGTTCCGACTCGGGTCACAAAGCCTTTGACATTTTCGGATCGTATCGAGGAGAGGACTAGGGTTGACCCTGGTTCCTGGGGGGCGAGGATGGCGACGCACTCTTGGAGACCTTCCTTCAAAGAGGCGAGTGTCTCCTGTAGTGACTGCAGGAGCCACTGAAGCTCCCGAGCCTAAAAAATGAGGAAGTTGGCCAACAGCTCCACCGACATGGTCTAATCCCTGGGGCGATCCTTCTTCGATTCGGCGAGGGCCAACCAGAGCCGAGGATTGCAGATCGCCGCGGGTTCAAGCAGGGCCACTTTCTTCAACGTACCAGTGCGGAATCTGCCTCTCGGTTTAACCGGTCAGGCGGCAGTGGGGGGTATGCCCAAGTCGCCATGGTGGTGCGGCAACAGGTGTAGGGAACCTTACAAGGGCTCAGGATTTTGGCACGAGCAAGGACAAGGGCAAGGCAGAAGAGTTTTGATCACGTCACTGATGGAGCTTGCAGCTGCACCATGGGGCGTCCAGAGAGGAGCTGCAACGTCGATGGGCGTAGGTCGCGCGGTGGTCAGAGCCAATGCTCGTCATGGACCGAGGTCGGCTAAACCCATCTGGGTCTAGCGTTGGCTTTGAGTATACGCTAGTCTAAGAACAGCTAGCCGACCAGGTGCAAGCATGACGTCGATGATCCTCACGATTCTGATCTATGAGCGGAGTTGGTCCTTATATCAGGCGAGGGACAGGGTGCGCCCGGATACGCCGGCTGCTTGGCTAGTCTTTCGGCATTTTCCTACTCTCGATCTTCTTTTTTCCTTCGATCACCTCCGTCTTTGACCCTCGATCTTGCCAACTCACTGCACACCTTATATCAGCCCCGTGGCACTTTGGGCACCAAACAATACCACCAGGCGCCGATCTTGTAGCTACCACGCACATCGACAAAATCTCCTCTCTCGACTTCTGCAAATTCCAATACTGAAATCGACCACAATGGGCTTCAGCAGTATGTGCTATCAGCTTTCCGATCAAGGATCGAGCGCCTTGCAAAAGCTTCCCCTCAGACTAATCGAATTCATTTTACAGGAGCGTCGTTGGGCTTCTTAGGCCTGTTCTTCATGGCCGCCTCCATTCTATTAATCTTTCTTACACTACTGGCGGGCTCGCGCAACACCACTCCGCTCAACGAAGTGTACTTCCTCCAGGCTGAGACAGGCAACATACCAGGCGCGCCGTCTACCTCGCGCTGGACATTTTGGAATCTTTGCGGAGTGACAGATAGCGGCAGGAATGATTGCGGTAGCTCGCACCCAGACTTCCCTTTTGATCCTCCAAGCCACCGCAACTTCGGCACGACTGAGAATGTGCCGTCGCAGTTCGTCGGGTAGGTGGAATGAGCATTTCACATCGCATTGTAGAGCTTCGCTGACAATGAGTGACCAATATAGGACAAATCACTATTTCCTGATGACCCGCTTCATGTTCCCCTTCATCATCATTGGCCTGTTCTTCGCCGTGGTCTCCCTTTTCACTGGCCTGTTGGCCATGTGCACCCGTATTGGAAGTTATCTGTCTGGATTCGTGGCCTGGCTTGCGTTGACCTTCCAGGTCATCACTACCTGCCTGATGACGTATGTCTCAATTATCCACCAGCCTTGACTACTAGTATTTCCAAGCTAACCCATTATCTAGTGCTGTCTATGTGCAGGCTCGCAACGCTTTCAACAGCAACGGTCAAAACGCCAAGCTCGGTGTCAAGGCTTTCGCTTTTATGTGGACCGCGAGTGTCTGTCTGTTCCTCTCTTGCCTGATGTACTGCCTCGGTGGTGCTGTCGGCCGCAAGGATAGTGGCTACAGCGGACGCAAGGAGCGCCGCCGCGGTTTCTTTAACTCGGCCCGATCCAACAGTGTGCGAAGCCAGAAGAAGGAAAACACCTCCTACGCTTAACGGATATGCGCATCCCCGAGCCGGGACCCTCGACTTTTCCCTGCCATTAGTAAAAAGAGAAAAGCGACTCCACCGACCGTCAAGAAGCCTACGTTGATGCCCCCGATTTATTCAACGCCTTGGCTTTTCACCTTCCTCATACACGACTTTCCGCTGCTTTGATATCCCGCTGAGTGCTCCCATTCTTTGGGCGATTATTCTAACTCTGTTTGACCGTGTTTATGGTGTGCTTCAGTGAATTTTGCCTCCCTGAAGTTTCATACCCACGCTCGTTCATGCTGGTACGAAAACTTACGATCGTTACCGTAATATCTGCCTTTTGATGCCCTTGTCGAGCCGATGGCCAATGCCTTTGTGGCGACGATGCTTTTATTGGTCAATGAATTGTTGACGAGCTCATGCTGCAATGGTTTTCCGACTTCCCCATATCTGATGTCCGTGCTATCTATCTAATCTAGTTGTAATATAATTTCCATTTGATCTTAGAATGTGAGTGGAAGTCTTACACTTAGGTTTAGAATACCAGGGAAAAGGATTCTAAACATATGCCTAGAGCATGTAGCTTGTCTAGCCGGCGATACCTACTGCCGGAGTGCACATGTCGTCATATCTGTAGAATAACCCTGGAACCAACCTAGGAACCCGAGGGTGTTCGTCGTCAAGTCCTTAGACGACGAACGCTAGAAATTAGGAACCGATCATGGAACGGTCACTTGACATGTTGGAAATATCTTAATATCTTAATTGGTCACTTCCAGTTGTGTCTATATAAATTTGCATAACTTGAAGAAATAGATGATGACTCCAAAAGATAATGATAGAAAACAAAAGAAAACAAGGAGAAACAAAAGCACAGCCTCTATCAGTCATGCATGCGTCGTCATACCATAAAGAGATCGGATTTTTTTAGTAGGAGAGGAGAATTTACGCGGAGCCATTGATGGCACCACGGACGGCAGTAGAACCACCGACCTCGCGCACGGCGATCTGCAGACCCAGGTCGGGGTTGACGTGGACCATGACCTCGACCTTGCCGCCAGCCTTGACGCCCTTGACGGCGAGCTCGGCAACGGGCTTCTCGGTCTTCCAAATGATCTCACGGATCTCCTCCTCCTCGTCATCATCATCGTCAGAGAAGTCGGACTCCTCGTCGTCGGCGGGCTTCTCTTCCTTAGCCTTGGGCTCGGGCTTGGTGACCTTGATGTCGCGAGCACCCTCGCATACGCGGACTAGAACGTCACCACCCTCCTTGGGAGCAACGTACTGAGCAATGCGGCGGGCGGGGAGAGCGGTCTCGGCGTTGAGGAGGGGCTGGAAGGTTGTGTCGGTGCTGGAGGTGAACTCAACGCCGATGGCCTTGCTCAGGTGGGGGGTAACAGTGACCATGGGGTGGATGGACTGCTCGATGTCCTCATGGTCGAACTCCTGGACTAGGGAAGCCTGGAAGGCGGCACCACGGGCAGAAAGCTCGGAGGGGTTGATGGCCGAGGTGAAGGTGGAGGGAGCCAGGATGGCGGTCTTCTCGGGGAAGATGTTGCGGGTAAGCTGGGCGATCTTGGGGGTGTGGGAAGTACCACCGGAGAAGATGACCTAAGGAGCAATTAATATTGATTAAGATTTTCAAAAGGGTTCAAAAAGAAGCATACCTCATCAATGTCCAGAACATCGAGACCGGCCTTCTTAACAACCTGCTCAATCAAACCGGTGAACTGGGAGAAGACCTTGCCAGAAAGCAGCTCGAAGCGGGTACGATTGACGGTGGAGCCGAAGTCAATGCCGTTAGCCAGGGACTCGATGCTCAGCTGAGCGTTAGTGCTCAGGCTGAGAGCCTTGCGGGTAGCCTCACCCTCCAGCTTCAGCTTGGCCAGACCACGGGCGTCCTCGCGGGGATCGATCTGGTGCTTCTTCAGGAACTCCTTGGCGAAGTGGTCAATGATGATCTGGTCCAGAGAGGCACCACCCAGCTCGTAGTCGTGAGCAGTGGCCAGGATGGTGTAGATTCCACCGCGGCAGGCAACAACGGCCACATCAGAGCGGGTACCACCCAGGTCGGCCACAACGGTCAGCTTGTCGGAAACAGTGGCATCGGGGCGGGCATCGTAGGCCATGACGGCAGCAACGGGCTCGTGTATCAGTTGGAGGACGTCAATGCCGGCAGCTTTGGCGGAGGCGACAAGAACCTCGCGCTGGGCATCAGAGAAGTTGGTGGGGACGGTGATAACGGCCGCGTTGACATCCTTTCCGAGGAAGTCACTGGCGGACTGCTTCAGACGACGAAGGTGGCGGGTGGTGATCTCCGAGACGGACACGGAGTTGGGGGTCTCGCTAGGACTGTCACGGATGGAGAAAGCAACGGTCGAGTCGCTCTGCTGGGGGTGGGCAGAAGCGTGGCAGGGGGTAGGGTCGATGGACTTGAAATCCTTGCCCAGGTAATCACGGAAGTATGCGACGGTGTTTCCGGAGTTGCGAATCAGCTGTGCCTTGGCCTGGGTACCGTGGTACTCCTCGCCTTCGATGTAGGAAAGAACGGTAGGGATTTGACGGTCTAACAGAGTCAGTTTGAAGTTATTTGGCGGTGACACGAGGGGGAGAAAAAAAACATACCACCCTCCTCGTTGGCGATAACCTCAGCCTTGCCATCCTATTGAGGTAAACTATCAGTGATTGAACATTATGAAAAAATAGAGCAACCCCACGTACAGGCGAGATACGAGCAATTGAGCTGCAAGAGTTGCCAAAGGAGATACCGATAGCAAAGCGCTCCGCGTCAGCGGCGACACCGTTGGCTGCGTCACCCATTTTAAATGCGAAAGGGAAAAATTGTTATCAAGGATAAAGAAAGTTCTTCCACTGCACAATGTGTGAAAGAGAGACAGGTCGGGGGGAGTGGCCGACAAAGGGGAATGTCTTTAATAGCGGGGGAATCTAAATCGAAAATCTTCAAAATTTTCGGCGGCAGCGTGGCTGGTGCTTATCGATACCATTGTGGCGGTACAATCCAAGGAACCAACCATCCAATTGAATTTGCTTTACGGTAGCCCTATGGTAAGGTCCAATTGGTTGTAGCGGAAGACTTAAGAAATGGACAATATTTTTCCCTTTGAATTTAATAGTGAATCAGAACAATTATTTCTCTAATATAAACTATGGTATTCCGTTCCACCTTGGGCAGTGCAACTTTCCAAGACCTTCGGGAGTCAAGGGAGGTCACGTGCTGATAATGCGATAGTGGCCGACGTTTTCTTCAAGATTGTCGCGAATTGGAAGCTCCTTTACCGTCCTTCTCTATACACTTGATACCCTAATCGGCTCGCCTAGCAATTACTGGGGCTGGCTCTTACACATTTGAAGCGGGTTGCACATTCCTATCTGCGCCATGTCCACACCCCTCATCCTGCTTCCTGGTGACGAAGTCCCCGGCCATCACCTCCCATCCGCCAAGTCCAACCCTCTTAAGCTGGGATCAGGCGTTCGTCTTCTGTCCCAGCCCTCGGTAAAGCCTGCGAACTCGAACCATGTACTCACTGCAACACAAGCTGGCATCTTGACGACCGATGCTAAGCGAAACACGGTCTCCGTCCAATCTTTCTCCAACCGTCGATACATTCCTACAGCCAACGACCTCGTCATCGCACAGATTCACCACTCCAGCATTGATTACTTCCATTGTATTGTCACACCACACACGGCACAAGCTCTATTGGGTCAGCTCTCCTTTGAAGGCGCTACGAAGAAGACTAGACCAATGTTGAAAGGCGGCGACTTGGTCTACGCGCGGGTTTCATCCGTGGGTGTTGGCGCAGGTGCCGAAGTTGAGCTTACTTGTGTCAACCCTGCGACTGGTAAAGCTGAACCGGGCGGGCTCGGCCCGCTTACGGGCGGTATGGTCTTTGATATCTCCACGGGCTTTTCTGCTCGATTGATCCGGGCTAGCTCCTCTTCGGCCGGCCACGGGGATGCTGTTGATGGACTAGTGGTTCTCGCCGAGCTTGGAAAGAAATTGGAAAGTCTAGGCGGGTTTGAAATCGCCGTTGGTCGCAACGGGAAAGTCTGGATTGACTGCTCCTCAGCAGGTGAACACGCCGTCAAATCCACCATTGCAATCGGCCGGTGCCTTCAAACCACCGACGATAACAACTTGGACACTGTGGACCAGAAGAAATTGGTCACCAGGATCCTCCGTGAGATGAAGCTCAGTTCGTGATAGCCTCAAGTTGGCAATTTTTTCACTTTGAGGCAACGGATGAAGTGGTCTTTACGCAACTGCTTTACAAAATCACACCCGCCCATCCTCCATGAGAAGACGGGGGCCGGCACGAATACCAATTTGCATTCTGCAATGCTGCAATGCTGTCGGTACTCGTGCAATCACTGGCCACTCATAAACTACCCTGGACTCTGTTGTAACCCTCGAAAATTCCCTTTGTCAAAAGACGAACTGGACAAAGATCTCGAGCTATGTCAAATGATGACAATAGGAGGTTCTGGGGTGAAAAGGTGCAATTCAAACGATGCAAGAGTCTGCCGGGCAGCTCACACAGTACATTACTTAAGACTTTATATGAACTATGAATAATTATGTTTTAATGCCTCCCAACCCCCTATACCTTTCCTGCCGAGGAACAGCATTTCTCAAGGGGGAAAAATATTATCGCTTTATTGCATATCATTTCTCCTTCGGGGGTGATTCTTTGTATTCTGTTGTCTCTAGTTCATACGAGACTTGAGCGCCTTCCAATTCTCGAGGGGGTGGTGCGCCCTCCAGTTCTCGTGGAAGTGTTGGCCCCTCCAATTCCTGCGGAGTTCGAGCTTTTTCACCCCCTGCCTCGAGCGGCATTGCTCCCTCCAACTCACGGGGACGGGTCGGCTTATTTTCTGGTGGAGCTTGGCGGTTTCGACGACGCCGTAAAAGCAGGAGAATCAGCAGGGATATCACTATCACAGCCCCCAATCCAACTCCCACGCCGACTCCTGCTTTACCTCCGGTGCTGAGGCCATTAGAGGTTGACGCAGCTTGTGTTTCTGACCCCGAGATTGCCGTTGTTTCAGAGCTTGATATGGAAGTGGTACCGGAAGGTAGCGTCATGGTGGCGGATGTTGAAGGATTGTTGAGATTCAGTCCTGTCACCTGGTCCGCATATACAGTTAAAGTATCAAGAGAAGTTATTACTGTCGAAGTAACGAAACGTGATTCTGATTCGCCTTTGAAAGTTTGGGTCACGTAGGACACAGTAGAGGAACCAGTAGTGATAGGATTGATGTTTGACATGCAGTTCCCACCAAATGAATTCCCAAATAGCAATGCATTGTATCCACTGGGAATAGACATCAGCTGAATGTGCCGATAAAATGCTTATCCTGGAAGAGATATGGATAATGTTTTGTACTCACGATGGGCAGCACATGGTCCAAGTAGTGGACTCGCTTTCAACCGAGGATGTTACCGGGTGCCATTTGCCAGGACACACGAACGGCCCCAAATTCCAGGTTGTATTGACCGCAAATTTGTCTTGCACTTCCAGCCATTCGGAAGGCAAACAATCTGGCGCATTGGTGATATAGCTGGAATATCCTGGATCGAACGCAAGGAGATCTAGCCCAGTGCTGTCAGAGCCAGCCAGACCTTGGTAGAGAGTTGAACATTCTGTGGGGGCTGTCCATTGGGTCGTCATGGGCATGAATTCCCAGGTCGTTAGCTGCCCATTGAGAGTAGTTTGCACTGAAGGCGAGATCGTGGTCGATGCAGCGGTCGACGCCATGGTAATCTGTGCGTCTCCAGCCAGAACCTACGCAGTTCTCGCTCTTAGCAGGGAAAATGACCCTTTTCCTTTGATGGAGGCCAACCAGGAGGTCCTTTGGAAACAATTGTGGACTCTAAAACGTATGGCAAACGGGGAAATCAGCAAAAGAGAACTTTTCCGCTCCGGCTTGCTCGCCTGCTGCTATTCTAAATTGGACACTCAGGAGCCAATAACTGCCGAGAACACTCCCATGCTACATCCGTTTTAGCTTTAGTTTGGCCCCAAATCATTGCAATTGGGGGCCACGAGAGGGGAATTATGGAATGAAAAGCGGGTCCAGGAGCTTGTGCTGCGGACAGGATGCTAAAAGAACGCTGGATAGTTTTGGAGCATGGGGTTTTGGTCGCAGGGTCGTCCTTTGAGGGTACCAGGGAAGTATGCACTATGTACTCGATATTGCTTTTGTCCTGGCGATTTGAGTACTACATAGTGTAATGGGGAACAAGCGGACATTATCAGGGGGTCGGGCATCAGTTCGGAATCGGTGGCCAATTCGACTTGGCGGGTCACCTAATCGTTACCCATAGAAGCTAAAGAGGATGCCATACCAGAGCATCCCTTACCTCGACAGGATACTCGTGGATGGCTTTGGATATACAAATAGATTAGTCATTGGTGTTTTCCCCTTATAAATTGTTAGCGGAGGAATGTACTAGAAATCAGACTTGTTCATAATCATCCGTTGGTTACCCTCCTTATGCATCTCCATCGCCTTCCAACTTTCGGTTTGCACCTTTGACAGCGTTCATTCAAGAACCTTAGATAGTAAGACACCAACACATATCACGCGCCTTCGAACGGTGCTCTACGTTACGCGTTCATCAGCCTCTTTATGCCGTTCATTCCAATAGCTACCAGGCCACGCATGTGCTGCTACTACTAGTTGATGGTGTTTGTGCCGTTGCTGTCGACCCGCCTGCTTGTCAGGTTGCCATCGTGCATTACCCATTTCAATAGTTAGTAGTTGTACAGTTCTTAGCTAAAGACCAACTGCAGTGAATTATCACTATTTTCACTCCTAGTCTTGTAGAGATGAGCAGGCCAAAGCTCTCCGCCTATGAAATGCTAAAAGGTCTCTTATCCTTCTCAGTTTGATAGTTGTAAGCTTTTTTTTGTCTTTATTTACCTTATTTTCCTTATTTTTTTTCTTTGCGACTTCCTTCCCATCTATGCGGGCGGGCGGTCTGCCCAGCGGTGAGGAACTCTGCCGTCATCTGTTCCAAAATTTGGGTGCAAATGCAGCACAGTACTCCGGTCGCCTCGTTTTTCTAACACCGCGAACGATGGCTAGACCAAGTTTTCCCCAGACTGGGAGTCCAGACCCGCATGACTCTGGTGAGTGAATGAATCTAAGATGCCCCTGCTTTCAATCCCGATTTTGGTTCTGACAGCCTCCAGGCGCCCGATCGTCGAACCCGCAAGCTACAATGACCGACGATAAAACGAAGCACAAGAAATCTCGCAAGCACAAGAACAAAGATTCCTCCCATTTAACTACCGCAAATGGCATCGAGGCCTCTTCGAAGCGAAAGCTCGAGTCCGAGCCCGGAAACAAGAACAAGAAGAAGAAGCTGCATGCCGGAGATGATCATGTGAAGGTCACTTCTCTCGATGTCGCAGAAGAAGCGGACCGAAACCCCCCTGTTACAAACGGGCTGCACAACGCCGATTCTAGTGACATTGCCAAGGCGTCTGTTACTCCAGCACCTGCAGAAAAGGCACCTGGCTCGGAGCCCAAGGGCACTCCAGCTAGCAAAGGTAAAAAGATCCGAGGAGCGCGGATGGGTGGTCAAAATGGGAAGAAAATTGGTTTCTTCGAAGAGCACGAAACTAAAAAATTGGAAAACCATAAGGTTGAGTTTTGCAATCTCCACGGCCTTGACGCGACAGCATTCGACGCGATGGTGCAGCATTCCGAGCGGGAAGGCAGCGACTTTCCCTGCCCGGCCGATCTTTGCAGCAAGAGCGAGTTTTGGACTAGCATCTATGAACTCTTACCCGACCGGGACCGCCGATCCGTCTATCGCTTCATGCGCAGGCATTTCCAGGATTCGGGCCAGAAACCACATGAGTGGACTCCGGCGCAAGACGAAGAACTTGTCAAACTGCGCGCTGAGCATGGACCGAAATATGCCTTCATTGCCAGGATCATTGGCCGCAGCGACGATGATGTGACGCAGCGGTGGAAAAATCGTCTCGAACACCGTTCGACTATGAAGCGTGGAGCATGGAGCGAGCAAGAGCTGCGAGATCTGATGCAACACGTGCTGCAGGTTGGAGAGAGTCACCAACAACTTGGCTTGTCGGGTGATGTATACGAAATGGACGAGAAGCTTGTTCCATGGGGAAAGATTAGTGATCAAATGAACAACACTCGATCTCGCCAGCAATGTGCCGATAAATGGCGCAAGATCCGAAAAGCCGTTCTACAAGTGCGAGCTACTTCCGATCCAAGCGCTGTCTTCGACGTTGTTGATGCTGCGAGAAGGAGCTCCAGAGGAAGCGAAAAGTGTTCAAGTGCAAAGAGCAAAGAATATGTCGAAGAGGACGACAGTGATGACGAAACAAATGAGCAGACAACTGCAGCTCCGCCCCAGCCAATGCTAGCTAATCAGTCACCCACGGCTAATATCGAAGCTCCTTTGACCGATCTTGATGCTGTAGCAGCTCCAGAATCGGAATCTGATGATGATCGAGAAGAGGCACAAGGTTCTCAGAAAATCAGCAAGCCCCAAAAGCGAAAGCGGGTGGAGGAAGAACCCTCATCCGAGGTTGAACAGCCATCTTCCCCGGCCATCGAGAAATCTCATCCTACGGACAAGAAGGAGAAGAAACGGAGAAAGAAGGAGAAGAGAGAGAGGAAGGCACAAGAGCATGCGGAGGCCACGGGACTCACCGCGGCACAGGCAAAAGAGGAACTAAAGAAGGCGAAAAAAGAACGGAAAGAGGAAAAGAAACACAGGAAGTCATTAAAGGCGGCGGCGGCGATTGTCGATGACGATGCTTCCACTTCACCTGAAAAGAAGATGCATCACAAGTCGGGATTGGAACCACATGGCAGTGCAGTAGGTGATCAAGCCATTGGCGAGCCTTCCAAAAAAGAAAAGAGGAAGGAAAAGAAGAACCATGCAGCCAGGAGAGCGTCCAGTGCTGACGACAATCAAGTCGAATATAAGCATGTATCTCCAGTCCAGTCTCGGGCCGGCTCAGACAATTTCTCGGACATTTCTGATCCCTCTGATCCCCACTTGGTCAAAATGGAGGGGTGATATATTGAAGTTTATTAAGCTACTATCGAAAGCCTTGCCAAGGTACACCTTGGGAGCATTTTGTGAATAGAGAAGCGATTTAATGGATCAAGCCGCAACCATGTACTACCGTCTACACCGATGCATGAAATCCAAATCAAATCTTAAAAGTTCTTATTCGTATATGTGTAGTAGTGCAAAAACACACGTCTATAGTTCATCCTTGCGATCTTCCTCCGCCTCTTTTTCACCGTCCTCATCACCAAAAGCCTCCTTCCGACCGACCTCCTCACCCGTCTGTACAAACCCAACCTGCTCCGCATCAAGGCGTTTCGCCAGAGCAGCAATTTCATCATCATAAACCGTCCATTCAGGAACCTGTCGTCTGGCACGCGCAAGCTTCGGCTCTTTAGTTTGCGGGTTATTGCATAGGTCAATGGTTCGAGCCGTGGCAAGATCCTCATCAGAGCACCAAGTCTCGCACCACAGCCACTCCTGCGGTAGACTGTGGATGGGGATATTATGTTGCATGTGATTCGGGAGATCCTGGTCCAGGTTACTCAGACTATTAGGATCGGCCGAGAGCATCTGGTATTGGCCACGCAGGCGATCGCCCGCTGCAAGCGCACGGAATTGTTTCAGATCAACCACATACAGCGCTGAGATGTGATACGGTTTTCCGCGCAGGAAGGTACTCCAGTAACCCTGCTTCCAGAACCGGAAGCCCTCCATCTCGGTGCGAGAGTCGCCCATCGGGGTGAATCCGTATGGGGCGCCTTCCAGGTCATGAGTAACAAGATCGTACATATCAGTTCGAACGATTTGGTCTGCGTCCACGAAGATGACCTTGTCTAGGGAGAGCGGGAATAGGACATCTAGGAAAAGCATCTTGTAGCCCCAGATTTCACGCTGTTTCTCCCGCTGTGCGCGCAGCCAGTGCGGCCATTTGTATGTCACCATCTCGTAGGAGAAGCCATATTCTGCGGCGAGGTGGGGGAGGAAGGCGCGGAAGGAGGGTGAGAGGAATTGTTCAATAAACCAGAATTTGACGGTGTGCTTTGTGTTCTTCATGACGGACACCATCATGATATTCAACATACGTTCGTACAGGTGGCCACTTGCGACGGAGAAGATGTTGATGTCGGCATGTTCGTCGTTCTTGGAGCCTACGCCCACGCTAGAGAGAACACCCGAGGCGAAGTTGAGACCCTTGGATACGAAGTCCATGGTGGACCCGGAACGAGGCCCAGTTTCTAGAACGTCTTCGTCTTCGAAGCCCGGCTTGCGGGAGAGACGGGGGAAGAGGGTTCGTCCTTGGAATGAGAGTAGAGTGACTTCGTTGCTCTCATCTCCAGATTGAGGGCGGTAACCAAGGCCACCAATACTGTCGAGCTTGAAGAGTTTCTCGCTTCGGCCTGGTTTAAGGTTGATCTGCCATAGACCTGGCTGCGCCTTGAATTGGAAGTAGCCCAGGTTAGCCATGATGATGGTATCGGCAAAGTGATGGTTATCTTCTGTTCCCAGGATGAGCTGCACTCCTCGTGGCGGCGACTTGGTAGTAAGATCGCGAGAGTGGCCTTCGATCAGGATATGCTCTAGTGCATAGATTGCGTCAACATTGGAGTCGCCCTTTACTGAGCTCAACTTGATGTTGTCCAGATCGTGAATAGATTCCTTTGGCGCAACGAGCCATGAAGAGGGCACATCCATCCCCAACGTGAGCAGAGCTTCAACGGGCACGCCGGAGAAAGACGCTCCAGGTCGCGAAATTGATCCATCGCTGGTGAACGAAGGCTCAGAGTCGAGCACATAGCGATAGAATCGCTTAACAGGAATCTCCTTCATCTCCTCCTTGGGATTCAGGAAGAGTTTCAGCTTGACACCGGCCAGCTCGGAGAGAACCTTGAGGATGGGTAGCCATCGCTGGGCACTCTCGGAAGCTGGGTCTAGAGCAGCGACGACGTTAATTGCGGGGTCGTCAGAGTTAGACACTGTGATGACAGAGCGGTCGATTTTCCACTTCTCGGACAAGTCCAATCTGAAGTCCGAGGTAGACTCGAAGATCCCCTCAGGAACATCTGGGATGGTGGAGAGAGAGACAAGAGCGGAGAGTTTGGCAAGGTCAAGCGGTTTAGAGATTCGCATGTTCAACCCTAGGTTCATGGCAGCCTTTGCAACAGCATCGACGCGTTTGGTCCGCTCATAGTTGACCAGCTGGCCAATCTCATCGATAGTCAGGGCATATTCCTTGTCAATAGGGCCAACGACCCTGCCGTTGACGACTAAACCCTCAACGCCAGGCTCAAATCCAAGCTTCTCGGCAAGGCGCCGGTGGATCCTAAGAGTTTCTTGAGTTCCTGACTCGCGCGTTTCATCTTCTGTGTCGTCCACAGAGCTGACAAGAGCTAAAATTTGATCAATGTCTTCGCCCTTGGCAATTGATTGGTGAACCTTATCCAAAACAGGGCTGCTATTTGCTGCATCTGAGGCACCATTATAAACCAAGAGGACTTCGACTTGATTGTTCTCCTCTTGGAAGCTCAATGCATTGGAGAGCAGTTGCTTTCCCTCTTCCTTCTCAAAATCACCGACAACAATGAGATGAATTCCATTTCGCGTGCCATCCTTTGCTGCAATTTGAGGTAATTGATCAAGGCTATCGGTTTGCGTTCCCAGGACACTAGCGAGGTCGACAATCTGGACGCTCTTGGGGTCTTCAGGCATGAGGAAAGTGTTGCGTCTCTCAAACGAAGCCGCCAAAAAGAATTCCGGTAGCCAAGCATCCGGAGGAAAGACACCCTCGACAATACCCTGCTGGACAAGCTTGAGGTCGCGGCCGATGAGCATGCTCATATCCTGCATCCAGTTACCTTCGCGAGATGTCGGGATACCGTTGACCAAGAAATGAGGGATATCGATACTGAGGCTCAAACGACGCTGGTATTTGGCCACTTGAGTGGCGATGGCTTCGTATCGTTCACTCTTTAGCACGTCTTCCAAAGACAGAGCTTCCTTCCCTTCTCGGGGGTCCCGATCCTGGGTCGCAGAAGCAAAAGCTGCCTTATTTGGACTTGGGCCCTTCCACTTGGACACAGACTATTGGCATACCAGTCAGCTTATCATGAATCGTTGATGAGGAAGAAATGGCAAACCTACCTCTTCTAGATACTGTATGAAAGATGACAGTCCAAATGTCTCATGCAGATAGTGTGCTACCTTCATTTGAGCGGTGGACTCTGGTGATGAAGCCATAGGGACCAGTCCAAACCGAACGGGGATCATGCGCTTGACAAATGTCTGAATTTGTCTGAGAACCAGCATCATGTCTTCGGGGTCAGACAAATTAATGGGCACAATAACATTGTGCAAGTCGCGACGAACGGGAGGAATTTGCCCCGGGTAAGCATTGGAAACGAACTATTTAAAAAGTTAGCAGCTCTCCAGGAAAGCCATCGGTCGTGAACTTACAGCTTCAAGGTTATATGGCCAGTCTTCATATCGAGAATCTTTCTCGATATTGTTCATCCAGATAATGACCTCGCCGCCCTCCAGTTCATCCCGGTAGTCATATCGCTGTGCTTCGTCGTCCGCACGTGCCTCTGCAAGAGCCGGATGAGCCAAGAGCTTAACAGCATCCCGGCCAGAGATACCAAGGTCGCGGAACTTTTGGATCAACTTCCTTTCCCGGCGGAGAATGTCGAGAAGGGAAAACGCATCAATCTGACGCGAGTCGATTTGTACGCCGTTGATCCACATCACATTATATCCTGCCGGGATCATTCTTGCTCGGTTGGCACGCATCTCTTCCAGCAGATTCTTCGAAGCGTTGTGGGCAGCCACAGTAGACGAGTACTTGGGGAAATTTTGCGACAGCTTGAGTAAAGTGTTCAAAGGATCCTCGCTGTCCATCACGTAGGCCGCGGCGTTCAAGCCCAGCCTAGAGACTTCGGATGAAGAAAGAGGACGCAGGTCGGTAGGGGCATCCTCCTTCAAATCATCAGAAGCTTCCTCCACGTTTTCATTCCGCTTCTCAGCATCACGATCATCAATGACAATATAATCCGTTCGTTTCAAAGCTAGTTCCACGCCGTATCCAGAAACAAACAACGGGCGAGAGGTCCAATGCTGAGCAGGTCGATAACGCACACGGTACGAAATTTGACCTTGATTTGCCATATCTCTTAGAGTCTCGTGGAATTCTTTGAACGTTGGCGCTGAAACATCCGCGTATAGTACAGCCGGTGGGAGAGACATGTCACCGAGGACTCGATCAAAGGGCAATTCTCTCGGGTCTCTATAAAACCTTGATGTCAGTTATCAACCGATGACGGTATAGATTTCAGCCTGCTTACAACTCTCCCTCGACATCTTGTTGTGCGCGCTCCATCGCCGATGAACAGTATTGCTTGTCATCGTAATGAACCCAGACCGGACAAGCCGCATCCTGAGCGGCCATCAAGGACTGCTGAACAGAGGTATTATAAAACTGGTAGTGGGCTTGAATTCGAGGAGCGGGCGATCGAATGGCAAGCGAGAGCTTAAAGGAAGAGAGGCTTTCGGCGGTGCGAAGGTGTCCATCTTCATGGATGACCTGCAAGAAGCGGTCGTAAAGCTCCTTCTCAGTGACGGCGTCTTCGAATGCACCACCGGCAATGCGGTCGAGTAGAGGGAAGTAGGAGGTAGCGTTTTCCTCGGCGGCTGACTCTCTGAACGGGGTTGGTAGGTCAGCACTTGAGTCCCTCGGAGCGTAAGCCAGCGAAACTGGACAACGTACAGCAGCTCGACCAAGTACGGAGACGAGTCAAACGAAGCCTGGAGGGCAACGTTGACCGACGGGCTGGCATTGGCAATCAATCCAGGTAGCAAAGTACCGATGGCGGCGTACCAATGCCACGCGGTGTGGGATCTCGACGAGAGCCTCATTCTGGCGCAATGGATCAAGGTCGTGAGAGAGATGAAGTGTATGAGTGGGGAAGGCCCCGGCGATTCAAGGTCGTGCTCTAGTTGGTAAGGTCACAAGTCATGGAAAGCATCACGGGCCAAACGAGCCAAAGTAGCCAATGTTCAATCGCAAACAAGGCGGAGATCCCCTGGATGATCATCCAAGTTGCCACGACACTGCGATGGGATGGCTCACTATCTTATCGTAACTCTGGGCGGTCAGCCCGGGGCCAACCGTAGCCTGGGGTCCCTACCTTAGACAGGGTACCGATTCTACCTTTTTTACTAGTATGCAAATAAAACTTAGAATGGTTAGATACTAGAGTATCTAGTAGTATAGGTACTGAGGTAGCTACTAAGACACATATCAGAAGACACTACGATGGATACTAAGAGCATTAAATTTGATTCGTTTGAATTGAATTTGCTAATCGCTTGATCGTCAGACATTATTTCGTGAAATGAAGTGATAGATATCCCAGCGCCAGATTTTGTCTTTTCCTTGACATGCTATGACCGTTCGCCTGTTGTTCCTGTGCTCCGAGTAAATGACGAGAAATTGGATGATGTATGTGCCTCCGGGACAGCCTCTTTTTTTCTGTTCTCCAGTGTATGGGACGCCGGGGGTGTAATGTTCGGATAAAAAGATGATGACAATGAAAAGGGTTGAGTCCAGGCTCAACGAAGGAATGGAAGGGAAATCGACCAGCCCAGGTAGAGGGTGGTGAAACGAAGGATTGACTTCAAGTGAAGCTGGCCACCTGGGTCTGGGAGGTTTTGCGGTTGGTCGCCTCGCCGATCAAGCGGCGGCGCTTCTGATCATCGATTTCGAAAAAAGAGCTCTCCGCGTAGCTTTGCTGGCTGTCGGGCCGAGAATTGAGGGCGGTGGTGGATTTCATCTTTTTGAGATTCTTTGCCCGGGCGTTGGGGCCCAGGGATCGCACCTCGCGAGCAATGCGTTCAAGGAAAGAGCCCGTCTTGACATTGGGCTTGGGGAGGGGGAACTGCGGCAGGGGCTTTTCCTCACCCTCGGCGATGCTGACATCGGACGAAGTGAAACTGATGCCAGAGTCGACCTTGCGACCCTTGTTGCGGTAAGGGGAGCCGCATTCGGACAAATAAGAAGGCTCGCTGACGAGCAGACACTCGTCGATGAGTTTGTTCACGAGGCTCAAATACCGCTCCAGGCAGTCGTGAAGTTTAGGCCACGCGGTGCTCTCACCCTCAGGGGCGCCCTGAAGGATAACGTGCTCCAAGGCCACCTTGCCATGGGTGGCGACCGCATTGATGTATCTGAAATACCCATCCCGCTGAGTCTTCATGTGTTGAGGAGTCAACTGGGGGGTCGGGGTCTTGGTATTGTCGGTAACTGGTGGGTACAGAGTGTTCAGCATGGCGATATGGTTCACCTTGTTCTGGGGCTCAAGCAGCAGATCATTAATCAAGATCTGGATGAACGGTCAGATATCATATGGTTTCCTTTTGCAGTGGACGGGTACTTACCCAGCGGCGGAGGCCGATGTAGATTTGTGTGTACAAGGCGGTCACAGTGCGCGCTTTGGTGTTCATAGTGCGCAACCAAGTCATCACGCCGGGGTATTTGCCGGCAATTCCAGATTCATCGGGGTTCTCAGCGTCCTCGCGGTTGATACCCAACCGCTTCAGGGCAGCTTCCATTTCTTTCTTCCAACGGTTTTCCAGATCTTTGAGGTAGTCGATGGCAACAAGAGCTTGGGGGAAATCCACATTCTCAAGCTCGGGAGTGAATGTACGACGCAAGTACGACGTCAAGAAGGATGCAGGAAGAGTGCAGGGTTGGGACGAACGGTTCGAAATTTGGTGGGCCATCATGGCGCGGAAATCGGCGGCAGCATCGATCGAGCCATTGGAGGAGCGAGAGGAAGAAGAGTTGGTGGAGGTAGAGTTGCGAGGGGAGAAGGCGGTTTCGGGTGAGCGCGGGGCAGGAATGGACGTGGTGGTAGGGTTACAGTTAAACTGGTACATTTGACGCAATGGAATTTCATGCGAGGCGGGATAACGAAGGCAGTGGTCAAAGATCCAGGTAAGGGCTGCACCGTTGGGGCTGTCCAACGAGTCCGAGGAGCGAGAGACCATGGTGTCGGCAGGCAGCAGAGGTGTGTGTGTAGTCGAAGGTGTAGTTGGGATGATTGAGAAGAAGCGGAATTGAAATCAGAATCAGAATGACTCGGACTGCCAGAGCATAAATAGGAAAGCTCCGAAGCAGACGAGGGCTGGGATGATTCAGAACACGCCAAAGGGGCGAGCGTGTGACGGAGCAAAAAGGAAAGAAAGAAGGAGGTCTGGACAGAGGAATCAGACGGAAATAACCTTTTCCCAGGCCAAAGCGGCAATTGAGTGTGGCTGAGAGAGCAATATGTTTGAGAGGGAATCCCTGTGATGCGAGGGATGTGGTGTGTGGTGTGAGATGCAGGCAGCTGCAAGATCGGATCTACTGCAAAGTAACCCAAAAAGAAGGTTTGGGTGTTTTAAATGGTCGGAGGCTTGCTCTCGAGAAAAAGGAATAAGACGTGAGACGAGTGTCTCATAAAGTGAATGAAGGGAAAGAATAAGGAAGAATATTGGGGGGGGGAGGGAAGAAGGGAGAGAGCAGCACCGGGGGAGGGGAAATAATTAAACCTCGCACACTTGACTCTCTCCCACACATCCACCCTCTCTCTCCCTCTCCCACACATCCAATTCACCACATTCACTACATCCACTCTGTCAAGTCCAGACTCTGGTGGATCGGCTGCCCACTGCCCACTGCCTCTCATACTTTCCAGCTCGATGGGTCCATCGCCCGTTATTTTTCGGGGGTTCCACATGCACTCAGCCGGCACCAGGAAGGCGACCGAGGAAGGAAAAGACAACCGTTGGCCTCCCGGCCTTCCGGATGGCCCACTTGGCCTTTATCGAATCTCGTCGCTAACCCGATGTGATGCCATTTGCCTCACTATGTTGTCCGCGGGCCCGACGCTCTGGGTGCTCGCCGTAGCGCGGTCATCGCGCATCCGCGCCCGCGTCCCTGGCTCTCCCCTCCTCAATTTTGTGCCGCTTCGATCCTTTTTTTGTACTTTTGTACGACACTCGCATGGGACTCGTCCTACATGATGCATCCTATAGCTTTGGGGGCCGCCCCGACCGTGATGAATGCGCAACGAGCGCAAGAGGCGTCCCTCGCTAGCAAAATCAAACTTGATCACGATCGGTGTGAACCAGTTCAAGTATAGAAACACCCGAAGGCGGAGGAGGTTTGTTCAGTGCACACATCCACGAGATCGGTTGGCCTTTTTTTAGGGTGCGTCGTCACTCCAAGCGCCCCCCGGGGGGGGGGCAAAAAAACGGTGCCTCTTCATCAGTGGGGCCGCGAAAACCCTGTTGCTGTCGAGGCGGCAGCCTCAGCTATGTAGTGGACTTCCCATGAGATATGCCCTGACTTGTGCAGGAACATAACACATCTTCCCGATCAGAACATCCACCGATACTCATCATGTTCATCAAGTTTATCCATCAATAAACAACCGCAATCGGAGGGCACACCCATGGTTCTCGCCGTGTCACCCCGCTCGCGACCCACGGAAACGCACGCGTGGTACCTGCGTCGTTTCAGATTCCTTCCCATCCCATCGCTTGGGCTCGTACTTCTGCCAATCCGGTTCAAACTTGACAGCTCGCAGATTTGCCTTGACAGTTCATGTTCGGAATAGCCTCGCGTGCATCCGGTCTGGCGTACTTCACTCGTTGCTTGCGCATCCATAATGCAGTCCCGACCCGGTGGGAGAGACGAAAATCCTCCCAACTGAGGACAAAAGTCTCCCCTCTTCTCGTGGGGCGGAGACACCACCTTCCAAAAACAGGTCAGCGGAGTGGACCCGACCTCAGCTCCGCCAGACCAGCGATCGCAAAGGTCCAATGTGTCCAGACTGTCCAGACTCGACGATCGACACTTCTTTCACTCGCTCGGTGGATACGTCAGAACCCCTTCAATAACGAATAACGAGGACCTCAACGCAGACTAGACGGCGATCATGGCATCATTCCCCTAAGTACCTGGACTCCGGGTTCCCAATTTCCAATCTCTCGGGCGCGACATCAGATTGGAATGAAAGAACCAAGGCCCGTGACCGGCTCCCCAATCCCAACCCTTCTCCTGGGCAATCTCCTTGCTCGAGCTCTCGATTTGGGTATCAAAGAAAAATGCCTTGTGGGCCCCCGGGGACGCGGGATGCAATCCAATCGCGAATTGGACGTGTGTGATTTCAAGTGCTGATGTCTGGGGCCAATAATACCACCCCTCTGGCCCATTCCAAATTTTCGGATTGATCGCAGCCATCTCGTTCTTTGATGCTCCCATCAAGGGCTCCATCTCCGACTTGGCTCGGTGTGCAATTTCAAAGGGACACACTGTGGGCATCGTGGGCAGGGGGGACCCTGGCCCGATGCTATGTAGTCATTATGATACTTGTAGAAAATGTGATCTTCATTTGATTTTCTAAATTTGAATGTACAATTTCCATCAAGAAGTTACCCACTCTAACGGTCTTTCAAACGTCATCCTCAGCCTCGATGGAATACACCTCCAACTCAGCAATCATCGTGTGAGCCGGAATCGTAACGCAAATCGGAAAGCCTCCGTAGTCTGGGTCTTCATTCGGCATCATGGCGAAGACACCACTGCGTGTCTCGTCTCCGTTCAGGATCCGAAGTGTTCGCAATTCCCCGGTTTCTTTGTTAGCGATCTGCTTCTCCTGGAAACGCAGGAAACCGGTGAAAGTGGCAGTGGGCGACAGCGACCGAGCTCGGACCTGGAACCCCCAGCCGATCAAGAGGAATTTGGGTCCGCCAAGATGGATGACCATCCCAGCACCAGGTCCAGCCTTTCCAAAGACAAAGCACCGCTCAATTATCACCTCGTAGCCTCCCCAATGTTTGACAACCGGCTTGGAAGGATCGCTGCCGTCCGCCGCGAGCTCGTCAAAGAAGAAGCCGACCGAGGCGTCCGGCCGTGATTGGGCATCCAGAACGATCTGCGAGACCGAGTCGAGGAGTCCATAATGCTTGGTGAAGGGATTTGTCGCCGGCTCGAGGGTATCAATTCCGAAAGGCGATACACCAATGGCCTGAAACGATCCGTACGCCGTCCATATGCGCCTAGCCCCGTAATCATCACGCCGCTGCTCGGGTATGAACAGCGGCTGGTTGCGGTGCCGATATTTGCGGCATGAGCTAGCGTAGTCGTTCAAGTAGACATCGGGTGCGATGAAGTCCAGCGATGGGGCAAAGCGTTGCCAAACATCGAGAACAGTCGTGGTGCCGCCTCCCGACGGATAGTCGCCGGGATGCCCGCCGCCCCCAACAACAACGGGGAAGTCGTTGTCGCCGTCGTCGCCCACATAGTTCTGCCACACATTTGTGTAAAGCGGGATAGGATATTCCTGCTTCCCAGCCGTGGCCACATGGTTCAGATACTGGGCGTAGTGATAGGCCATGAACAGTTCATCCGTGTGAGGACCTTTGCCAAAGACTTGTTCCCAGGATCCGTGGGGATTGCGGTTACTCTGGGCTCTGAAATGGCTGAGATTGGCCTGGAGATCAACATGAAGACTGTTCCAATCCTCTGCTAGAAAGTGCAGCAGTTCATCAGGGACAGACTCGCTGAACCGTTTTTCTGCTGCGGTAGAGCCATCGCGAGAGTCGCCCAGCAGGCCAGTTTCATTCTCCACTTGCACCATGATTACAGTCGAGTGTTCCTCGTCAATCTCTTTAACGTGTTGCAAGAGACGAGAAAAGGCCTTTGCATCAGCTGTGCGTCCCTCCTCATGGAAGATAGACAGCACATCACCGGTCTGTAAGACACCACCGGCCTTTCTCAGCTTCGCTCGAGGAAATCGCTTGGTGTTGGTTTTGACCCATGGGGGGACGTAGGTCGAAATACCTGGAGGTAGTCAGTGAATACTCGTGAAGCCATGACTGAGATGGGTCCAAAACACACCATTCTTGAATGAGCCAAACCAGAGCAACACGAGATGTAGCCCATGTTTTCTCGCACCCAAGATGGCCTTGTCCAGTTCCGCAAAGTTGAACTGATCCTCGACCGGCTCAATATCTTCCCAGGTGACACATCCTAAAACTGTGTTGATGTTGGTGTCCACCATCTTCTGCCACACAGGGTCCATAAATACCCCCGAGGTCATGGAAGAATTCTGCAGCTCTGCAGCCAGAGCAAGAAATGGTCGGCCATCGACCACCAGTTGCTGGGTGGTGCCAGCTTTGCGGAGGTGCGGGATCTTCGGCGAAAGAGTCATATTCAAAGAAGCGAGATAGAATGAATAGAACGTAACAAGGAGATTTGAACAGCTAGAACCCACACCCTTCTAGTGACTTCTTATACCTGCGATGTATTCCTCTGCCCCTCATCAACCCCGCTATCACGGTGCAGTCTGTGGCACCATACCGGATGGTATATGATCACTGCGTGGTCTGAATCCATGGAGATGCTCATCTGAACGGGATTGATTGGGGGTGATTGGGTGATATTCCGCTCCGCTGGAGGGTTTGTTGTGCATTCCCCGCACGGAGTTGAGCTAAGTGGACACCCACTTTAGCTATGAGAACACCCTTCTAACTGTATACAGTAGGGCGGGGGGGTATTTTCACGTCGATCGCATGCAAATTCTACATTTTCTAAAGTCACTCTAAGTACCAGGATATCTCTGGAACTCATATTGCAGAGGGTATCCTGGATGATGAGGTATAATGGTGTCCACTTGGGCTCACCCAAAAAGGCAGAATCATGGAATGCGGGATTGGATGCTTACAATTGGCCGATATCCCGCAGCCAATACGCGCCGCTTCTCCGCAGGCGCTTCTCCGGATTTGGCAGAAACCCGGGGTAAATGGCAGGTATTGAGGGCAGGAACTAGTTGGGGAAACATCTGCTTCGCCTTGTGTATAAATAGAGTCTCGGGGCTCGTTGAGGATGCCGCTTCTCTGCCTATGTCTTCAAACCTGGTCATAAACCGTCAACAACCTTTTATATCGTCGATGACATGGAGGATAAAAATGATATAAAAGCTCATGAAGGCTCGGCATTTCACACCGAGTTCTCCGAGTCGTTCCCTCCCAGGCAAACGGTTCCAAATATCCCCGAGGTTACTTGGTGGAAGCACCCTGGGCTGAGAAAGCTATACCTCATGATGCCAATTTTATTTCTAGGTAAGCCTGCTATCTGATCGATACATATATCGTTACGTTCCGTGACTGAAACTACCAGGGGCTTCTACAAATGGATATGATGGATCGCTATTGAATGGGTTACAGACAATGACGCCATGGCAAGACTGTAAATATGCCTAGTTGCACAAATATCAAGATATACTAACGACCAAACAGATTTCAACAGCCCAACTGGTTCAACGCTAGGCCTTTTCACGGCAATCCAGAATATTGGGGGTGTTTGCGCACTATTATTCGGTTTCTTCTTCCCCCATGCCCCCCTTCGTGCTTGATTGGATAACTGATATTCCTGATAGCTTCCTATGTGGCCGATTTCTTTGGGAGAAAAATCGGCGTTATCATCGGCCTGGTGGTTATTTTCATAGGAACAACCATTCAAGTCGTGCCGTCCGTCAACTCTGGTATGTTTCTCGCAGGTCGGTTCTTGGTTGGCCTTGGGTAAGTAGGATGAAGACCTTCCCCGAAACTCAGACTACATCGACTGACTCGAGGAGATCCAATGTGAGCCAGGCATCTGCGCCGCTGCTTATCACTGAGCTTGCCCATCCTCAACACCGTGGGAAATTAACAACCATGTACAACACCCTGTGGTATGTTGGGGCAATTATCGCGGCATGGACTGTATTTGGAACAATCAGATATACATCCGAAGCATCATGGAGAATCCCAGTAGGCATGCAGGCAGCTATGCCATTAATTCAGTTTATTGGTATATGGTTTGTTCCTGAAAGCCCCCGTTGGCTCTGCGCGAAAAATCGGACCGAGGAGGCATTTGAAGTTCTGTTGAAAGTGAGCATAACCGAACGGAACTCTTTTAGTGATGGAGTAACTAACATATTTCAGTACCATGCCAATGGCGACAGAGATGACACTTTCTGCGCATTTGAGTTCCATGAGATTCAGGAAACAATACGCCTGGAGAAGGAAAACTCTCAAAATGGCTGGGCTGTCCTTTTCCAGACACCAGGAAATCGCAAACGCCTTCTGCTGATTGTATTGGTGTCATTCTTTTCGCAATGCTCAGGTAACGGTCTGGTATCATATTATTTACATGATATTTTGAAGTCTGTTGGGATTGAATCATCTTATGATCAGTCCATGATCAATGGTGCTTTGACAATCTGGTGCTTTTTAGTATCGATTTGTTGCTCTTCTTTCTTAGTCGATGTCCTTGGTCGACGGATGTTATTCTTGATTGCTGGAGTCGGTATGTTGGTCACATTCAGCATTTGGACAGGGTAAGTGCCTTCAATCATTTCAATCTGAGGTACAAAATTGTTAACTAGATGACAGTTGTTCTGCAGTATACGCACAGACCGGCAATAAAGATGCCGGAAGCACAGTTATTGCCATGATATTCCTCTTTTATGGAGTCGCTGGCTTTGCTTGGCCCGGTTTGACAGTCGCATATCCCGCAGAAATCCTTCCATTCAACATTCGAGCCAAAGGCCTTGCCGTGACTATGGCCACGACAGCCTTATCGTCTGTGTTCAACCAGTATGTCAACCCAATCGGCCTTGAATCGTTACAATGGCGATTTTACTTCGTGTACATTGCCATTCTAGTTATCGAGTGTCTTTGCATTTGGTTTCTCTTTGTGGAAACGAAGGGTCCGACACTGGAAGAGATTGCAGAGCTTTTTGATGGAGAGAATGCCAACGTTGCTGGCAACGAAGGGCTTGTCCAGAGACAGGGAATCAAACCGGTGGAACCATGAGAGATTTGCAAGCTGGAATCATCGTTTGTGTTCACACTGGCGGTCGGAGCATCGACAAAGCATCACTTGCAAACTTGCCACGCTCTGCGAGATCAGATGTAGTCGGCGCATCCATCTCTCCGCCAATTGGAAGCGCATGTTGGAGAAGAAACTTGACTGTCCACCGATCCACGGTGTATGTTCGATCCATTGAACGCATACATACTTTCTGGAATGTAAATAGGCGCTCCATCTAATGCTATATTAGTTTCCAATCTTCTCTCAAGGCAAATAGGGCCGCACCATAAGGTCTACTCCCTGCCAGTACCCCTTCAGCTTGAGAAGGATCTCAAAGTTAAAACAGAGTCGCGTTCTCGCGTCGAGGAGCTCATTTTGATCTCCAAACAGAAGTGTATGTAGCAAAACAGACGATGAAACCACAGTCATATGTGCTACAATCAGATAGACCGCCTCACAGTCTGATGTTTCATGAGAGATTCTTAGTAGATCACTGAATGACGTGGCATGGTACTTGCAACGGGCAACAAATTCATCTCGGCTGGGCATTTGAGCAAGCTTCATGTCAAGATAGGGAAAGTAAAGAAGTGTTGAATAATGATGATAGCCCAGATGAAGAGCCACGAAAGCTTGTCCCAGGCCAAGTTCCGTATGTTGCGTTAGATTTCTCAGGGTGAAATGAAGGCTGGCTGGCAGTTCTCGAAGAAAGCAATCGAATTCTTGAGCCAGCTCTTCGGTAGTGACCTCTGCATCATGTCCATCTAGAGCCTCATCCGCAAGCTTCTGATGCAGGGTTTGAATATGACCAAATATTCGAGCAAGAATAACCATGTATGCCCAAAGTCCTCGACGAGACTGAGATTCATCGTCCTTCCTTTCCCCGGGAAGTAACTCCCAAAAGGTAGTTTCTGGCATTGGGAGACGATTCTGCTGGTTGTTCATTTGTCTTGGTAGATCTAGACCGGCAGAGGACCATTGGTCAATCATATATAAAGACCACCAAGTTCGAACCTTGATCTCCTCGGTGATGCTATCATCTGTCACATCAGGTCGTGGTAGGTGTATGATGTGCGCCATCCTGAATGCGATGCCTGGTGTTCATTAGTAGTTTCTCCCATACGTTGTCATATGAATAGTTGTCTCACCAAAATACAACGCCTCTCCAGCTGACTCTCCTTCTGTTCCACATAAATTGCCAACAAGAATGCTCGCATGTATGTTGTCGAGGGATACAAAATCAACGTCCATTTTCAAAAGATTTTTCGCTGTCAAAAAAAAGCTTCTCGTTTTCTGGCGTACTCCTTCATCGTCTGCGAAGCTATTGTAGAAATAGGGGTTAGTACAGGCCCGGTCATGAGGCTGGCCATCTGTCTACGTGGCTTACCGAGCTGCAAGAGCCATTATGCCATATAGCACCGCCGTTGAAAGGGTTTCCTCGCGCACTCGTGCTCTCAGGAGTGAGGGATGGAACAATGTATGGGGTTTGTCATGAATAAATCTCAGGTAAAGGTCAACCAATTGATCTCGAAGCTCCTTGGTGCTACCTTCGCTTGATGAGCGGCAGTTGATCCCGCGAGGTGATGTGGATATCGAATTAGGCAATACAGATCTCTGGTTTCTTCTTGGCTGATCGGAGAAGGAGCAGTGTTTCCTTTTCTTCAAGCACTGTTGGCAGGCAACCCGGAGCCCCGCAACCCCCGCAGTGCATCGCCGCTTGCCAACCCTGCATTGTGTACAGGATGTAGAAAGCTTCATGAGTTCAGGTTAGTTGTCATTATCGGAATGTTTCGGGTTGTTTTCTTTTCTCCAGAGGTGCTTTTGGGTTTCTGTGTTGAAGCCTGGAGCTGATTCCGAAGTGCCATGCTACCGGGTAGGGTCTCCACTGGTATCTGGTTAACCAGCCGTCACGTGCTAGAGTACTTATATTTGAGTGTATTCAAACAATTTATTCCCCCTTAGGCATTCTAGTTTTATGTTCTTATTTTTCACGGTCATCGAGTCTTTGCTTTCGTTATATATGTGTTGCAGGAAGCGTGGGCCCCACCGGGATTACTACTACGGTCTTTGTTACCACTCTTCGGACAGATTGTTTTCGGTATATTGAGGGTTTTGTCTTTCCTTTTTTTTTTTTTTTTTTTTGTCTTGTCTTGTCTTGTTTTGGGGGGTTTAAAAAAAGAAAGGTAATATATACAGCTCTCTCAACTTCAATCCGATACTACATTATTCTATGACATGCAAGGGTGTAATATGCGTGAGAATGTGGGCACAACCAAGATATCAACAAACGCAGATACTATATTGCGGATTTATAAGTGGCGGGAGATAGTACGAGTAGAGCTGCCCATTCAAGTATTAGCTGCAGGGTGGAATGCCTAAGCCGTAGGTACTTGCGTCGACACTCCTTTTCAACCTTTGAAGATGTACAAGGTCGTGTCGAGAGTGTGCGTTGTATTGATGGAGGCTCAAGCCATCACAAAAATGCCGACATTGCTAAATGCCAATGTCAGTGTGGAAAGACTAAATGCCCAGTGATTGAGTCAATACTAGATGTTATAAAACCTTATTCATGATTTTTACCGCCTCGCGAGATCTCTACCGTGCCCTATTAACCATCCATTGATTTTGGGCCTAGGAGACAAATTTCATGCATGAGTATATTGCTCAAGCCTATTTCGTATCTATTAATCGCCACCAGCTGCCCCTTCCTGGCTCCTTGCCCGGCGCCTTTCTTTCTCTAAAAGCCCCAACCCAGTTATAAAGACCATCGTGTCAAAAACAGTCCCATTGTCCACATTAATCTGGAACTTGCCAGACTTTTTCCAGCTTTTCGACCCATTATTAAGATAAACAGCGACAAGCTCTTCTGTTTGTTCATCCTGGAGCTTAAAACTCCTCGAACCGATTTTGGATGGCTTTTCCTCACCGATACCAATGCTATTGGTTCGCTTCCAAACAAAAGCCCTCCGCTCACCACTACTTAGTGTTATCTCGAATCGATAATGCGTCGTAAGTTTATGGCGCGTTAGATCCTCCCAGGCGAGATTGGGATCATCTGGATTACCGAGTCCCACTTTGCAGTGTCGAGAGAAATTGATGAATTTGCAGACGGCTTTGATCGGGGCATCTTCGGTTTCACCGGCGTGGTACGTCAGGTCTGGTTTGCCGAGGGTGAAAGTTGAACACCGCACGTATGCGAGGGGGGATTTGTCGGCAGTGGAGATGGCGAAATCGAGTTTTCGTCGTCGATGATAGACGTGGAAGAGGCGTGAGGATGGGGATGTGGGTGGGGTGTTGCTGTAAGTTGAAAGCTCGCTGGGGCTTTGGCTGCCTGGGCGAGCAGCGTTTGCAACATCTAAGTTAGGTTGGGAGGACATTTCGATGTGCGAGTAAATTCAGTGGACGTGAGTCTCCCTCCCATATTGGATTATCACTTCTATATGTATCTGTGAATATGTAGGCATTTTAAATTAACTAGCAAAGTGAGACTGGGTTCTCCAGACTCCACCTCGTATTGGGCGGACCCTCGGGAAGCTGATCGCCAGTGTAGATACTTTCATGTCCAATCAACTTTCTGCAAATACGGTTGCACCGCCTCACAAAGCTGATGTTATTAGCAGCCCCGAAAGTCTATTTCTGACAAAAATAACGTACAGTTCCCTCAGGAGAACGAAGAGGAACTGAATATTCCTGCGCCAGTGTTGTCATTTCGTTCACTTACTCCCAACTCTCAAATAAGAATTCCAAAAAAGGAAAAAAGATACTGGTCACACAGTCAACCAAGATGCGGATGTAGTATACAAAAGCTGTCCTAAAATACCGAGCACACAATGAAATTCCAAATCAAAATCAACTTCTATGTTTGATGCAAAGTGGAGAGCATTCATAGTAAGAGTTGCCCCCGTCCCAAGAAAAAAAAAGACACAATCGCTTATTAACTAGTTAATCATGCAATAGAAAAGAGCATAAATATCTAGAGAAAAGAGAAAAGAAATCATACACCTGACGCCACTTAAGTTCATCAAGAATCACTTCCAAGTTCATTTAAGACCTCGACACATACGAAGCCAAGAGGTGATCAGACACAGCGGATTCCTCTTCATGACGGGAAGCCTTACCACGGACGCGCAATGTCATCCCAATCCCCAAGCACTCAATGACGACAACAAACTCCTCCAGGACAGACATGACTAGCTTCACGGTGACATCTCCGTAGAAGAGACTAAAGTCGGGGTTGTGTGAAAACCACATCAAAACCGAATAGAGAATGCGAACAAGAATAAACGGCGCCGAGATGGCCACAGCAATTAGGGTTCGGCGCTCGCCTTTCTCAAGGGAGTTATGGTGCCAGCCAATGATGGCCAGATAGAGGCACATCTGCGCCCATGAAACGATGTATAGAATCACGCCAACTTTTATCTTGATATCGGGGTACTGCATCGCCCGTGGCGACATGTCGCCTGTTATACCGGCGGTGGTAAGCGCTAGACATGTGATTGTCAAGGCGTGGAAAAGATAAAAAGCCGATTGGTGCAGCGGGCGGCGACCGGTGGTATTTTCAATAGATAAGTTACTATTACACGTTAGTAAGTGTTTAATTGTTTATTATCAAGAAAGTATGAATAAAAGCAGATACTTACGCCCGAGAAAGGAGCCCCGTGCAAGCTAGCAGCAATGGTGACAACCCAATAGAGCTACATACTGCCGCAGCAACATATAGTCCTATTGAGGGGTTGCTGATTGTTGCGAGATCGAAGCATGCGCCCACGATGCGTGTCTGAGCAAAAAGGTTGAGGAAGAAGAAGCCGCTACTTCTGCGTATTCCATGGCGGTAGACTAGAAAGGCGGATAGAAAGAAGGCAGGGAGGTAGATGATCAATTGGAGAATGGAGACGCCGTTGTGGTAGGTGACACCCATGATGAGCACGTTCGATTGTCTAATGAACAGTCGAAATTGACTGGCGACTCCCAGATTTGAGTCGAAATTAGTTACGTTGATCGTTTATTCAAAAAGAATGCAACACGTCTGGTCTTATATGTCTGCATGATCGTCCTGGTGATGTCTATTGTCCTTTGCTTTGCCCCGTGGCAGTGCTATCGAAAACCCATACCTCGTATCATGGTCTTGGCTATGGGCTGAATTTTGAAGTAAGTAGCCAGTCTCGTGTTGACAGCCAAGGGTCTGTGGAGACAGCCCTAAGTGGATTGGTTTGAGCTTAATATTAAGTACGAGCGCTTTGACTGACGGAGAAATGCCGAAAGCCAGCCCATTTTTTTCGAGTCAAAAGTACTGTGAGCGGTTCATCGACTTAATGCTGAAATTCTATCCCATATCCCCTTTGCCCAAGTCTGAACATATGCGAGTAAGATACCGAACGGTGGACCTCCACTCACACGGCCTTTTCTGGATACTAGTCATTTACATAGAAAGTAGTTATCATGTCAATCCGTGTTTATTATTGAGTAGAGAGGGTATGGTATAGGGATATCTAATCTCGAAAAGCATCCGAAATAACTCCGTACTGAAGCATCTGAGCTGAAACAATCGCCCACCGCAAGTCAACATAGCCCCAACTTTCTTTTCTCACAGCATCGCTTTGGCTTTTGCTCCCACAAACTCCGCCATCTTACAATCTTACAGATCGTTGGGCCATCCTCAGCTCGGTCAGCCCCACTTCACATAAGCACCAACTGTGGGAAGTGCCACCGCCTGGCCCGGCAGAAAAGGACAATCTTATCTCAATCTCGCAACAATTTCCGATGCGACAGCTTTCCTTCCTGTGGACAAAAGAAGGGGAATCTCACGTTATGGGGAACGGCCCACTCGAGCGGAAGCTCAAGTTCGAGAAGAAGAACCAAGATCTAGTCAAGCTACCGAAGTGTAAGCGTCTCCCTCTCGCCGACTCAAACCACCGATAATACCCGGAGCATGCAATAACATGTTAATCTGCAGATGCAAAAGTGGAAAAGCGCCCTATCCCTCATGCCCCTGTCGCATCGCCTTATGCGGGCGCTTCCGTGCCCAAAATTGTCTATGTCTCGAGCAACACCCCCTTCATGAGCGCCGTCAAGCGCGTCCAGAAATTGCTCCGCCAAGCCGAGAAGCGCGCCACGGCCAATATCAGCCTCGAAGACACGCGCAAAACAGAAAAGCAAGTGCTCGCAGAGCTAGCTGATGCTGCTGAGAAGCGGGAGGAGGTGTTCGTCAAGGCTACTGGGCGGGCAGTTGAGAAGGTGCTTAACGTTGGGAAATGGTTCGAAGAGAAAGAAACCGAATATACGGTTCGGGTGAATACTGGAAGTGTCCTTGTTGTGGACGATGTTGTTGAAGATGAGGAGCGAAAAGAACAGCTTGCACAGAAGCAACAGCACCACGAGGAACGGAAACAAAACGAGACGGGCAACAACACCAAGCCTGAGAAAGGCACTGCGAAATCTGCTGCGAAGAAGCGAAAACGACAAGAGAAGCCTGTGGTTTCCAATAATAACGAGCTACCTGAGACGCGAACTCGATGGGTTAAGATGGTGGAGGTCGCCGTCAGCCTCAAGTGAAAGTCTACGAGGTGGTACGGCACGACAGACACGCCCAAAGCGTGTAATGACCATGCCTCATTTTATCGCATAGGAAACACTGAAAATTCCTGCCATTGACGATGAACATCGTCAATCCATAGGGTCCATACCCTTGGCAATCTTTCAACGATTTCCAACAAGTGCACCGACACTATGTACAACTGTGCAGATCAAGAGGGCCATACAAATCTCTTCTTCCACCCCCAAAGGAAAGTGCAAGGAGTATTCTCCAAGCCGATTCCCACCCACCCGATGACTGGCTCCCCGAGATTTATGTTCGAGAATGAACACAATGATACCCACGCGATACCACTCAATAATCTTCAGATCCATCATTTTTCAATGAAAGAATATCAATTGAATAACCAGTATTAACATGAATAATACATATATCCAGAGGCATCATCTATCAACGCACTGAGATGTAAAAAATACAAGTAATCCCGAAATCAGAAACAATAACCAAGAATTTACTGTACACGTTGCGCGTCCGGCACACAAGCCCAACTGCAACCATATCGTTTGAAGGGTAAAGGACGCAGCTTCTCTCCAGAAGACCGCGGCCGTTTCATCCCGTTCTCATGGGGAGTGCAATCCCACCACTCCACCCATTCCGCACGCCGACTCACGAATTCCCGTTGACACACTGAGCAGTACCAGCCACCGTCTGCGCGAACACCCTGTGCTAAATCGATCAACGGGATCACCAGGGATGGGAATTCGAGTTTCTCTTCGTCCGTGACAAAATCGAGACCGGGGAGCTTCCACAGAGCTCGCAGAGATAGCTCGCGTAAAGATGGAGCATTCGTTGGTGATGTCTGTTGTGCTGTGACTGGTCTGGAAGATGAGGAGTTGTCGACGGGGTTGCCATCCATATCATACAATGTTGTTTGTCCCGTTGCCACGTGAATAGCGGTCCAGGCATCATCGGGGGGAGTCCCCTCATATTCTGTGAAAGTAGGTTGGTTTTGCGGGCTCTCCTCATCCTCCTCGCTGTCATCATTGTCGTCATTGTCGTCTTCATTGTCATCATTCTGGCCTTGGCTGGATTGGCGATGCCACTCAACAATATTGGCCTCTTCAATTGATGGAAAGGGATTCGGGCGTGGAGTAAAGTGCTTGAGCTCTCCCTTCTGAAGAAGAGCCAATAACTCCCACGGAAGATGAGTGAGTCGATTGACGGAGAGGTTCAGAACTTGAAGTGCTGTGAGATCTCGGATGGAGCAGGGAATAGAGGCGATCTTGTTATTGCGCAAGCTGAGTACCCTGAGATCCTTTAACTCGAAGAGCTCTTTGGGAAGTATCGTGAGAGAGTTGTTAGGGAGGTATATGCGGAGAAAAGGTTGGAGAGAGAAGTAAGCATTCTCTGATATCGGAGGCTCTCGCAGGGAAGGAAGCTTCGTTAAATGCTGAAGTGATTGAAGCAGATCTCTTGGAATAGTCCTCATGTTGATGTTCCTGGAGGGCCCGGTTAGAATGAACTTGCTTGTTTTGATATTCAGCGCGAACATACCCCAGGTCGATACTCTCCTCGCCCTTCTCGAGACAATCATTGACCACCTTTCTCGCGAAGCGGTGCTCCTCTGACTCACCGTACCCATTTACCGCAATTGGTCGAGACGGTGCAGGAACTGGCACAGGCCCTCCTGAGAAAGGCAGCTGAACAGAAGACTTTCCTGGTGCGCGAGGATCCAAGACCGTCTTCAGGAGATCCTCCCCCCAAGCTGGCGTATCTTCCGAGGTCAAAAGCGACTCGGCTCCAGACTCGTCACTACCCATCCAGACACCACTATCGATATGACGCTTCTCCTTAAAATCGGCCCTCTTCCGCTTTGGATCTTGAACATGCTCTCCCCACCAGGTCCCGCGGTATCGTCGTTTGCGTCCCGTGCTAGACACCGGCGCATAATAATTCTCCAGCCCGGACGCCGGGATATCGTCGCTAGAAAACAGAGCCGGGTCACTGGAAGGCTGGCTCGAGCGGTCATCGAAACGCGACAGCCGGCGCGATTTGCGAAAGGATGGTGCGACCGAGCCAGGCGCTGAGGGGCTCGCGCGGGCTGGGGACCGGTGTCGCAATCGTCGCGGTGGAGGGAGAGGGACTTCGCTATCCATGATGGCGGGTAGAATCGCCGATTAGACGAATAACTACCCTATACTCTCCAGGGTGATTTAGGAATGTGCAATGTGCTTGGCAGGTGGTGCAGCGTGAGGAGCTCGCGGGTGCGACGCGTTGTGGAGCCGCCGCAGACAACCGGGATGTCAACAATGCGCGAACAGAACGAAGTGAAGATTGAGCGAAGAGTTGAATCATCAATTGAGAATCCGAAATATGTTGGGATTGGGATCAGAAAAATCGAATCTCATATCAATTGAAATCAGACCCAAGATAAGATCGGATCAAACGGTTGCATGCTCGGGCGGACGCGTGGGCGCACGGGCATCAGTCGACCGCGGAGGCCACGGCAGGCTGCCAGATCCACTGGGAATGTTCGATCGACATGATCTTCACTATGAAATTTACACTTGATATTCAAATATGTACTTGGAATGTTGTATCTTGAAAAATAAATGTGTCAATGCATGTCGAGTGTCTCGGTTCGGGGTTTTAACCCGCAAAAAGCGTAGCCAGGCTGCATCCGACAGAGTCAGACAGAACCTCGCTCATGTGTCCCATGAACATCAAAAACCAGACAAATATAGACAAGAAGAAGAAGGTAAAAGCGTGAATATAAAAAGGTGTGAGAAGAAAAGAAGCAACATCAACTCGTGTTCACAACAGTCGTTAAATAAGGGGTATTTGAAAGTTTCAACATAAAGCCGTTTCCTTTCCGAATTGGATTTCTCCAGCCAACCGAGGATCAAAAGGTTGAAAAGAATAATAGAAAATTATAGGTCCAAAATAAAGGTTGTACCTCGGCTTTCTGCTGGAGATGAACGGCGGAAGTAGAGGAGATCCAGACGTGTCCTTCTCCCACACTCAATGTAAGCAATCGATATCTTCGGCGCTAATCCTCTGATATACACGAATTGCCGGGAGGGCGGGTCACTGTCTGGTATCTCATGAGAATGAATCGCGTCCACGATTACAGGGCCAGGCCCATAATCAGCGCGAAGGATCCAGCGCCCAGGACTGCCGGCATGCCAGCGCCAACATTGACTGCAGCTCCAGTCTTAGTGGCGGATGCAGCAGACTGGGTCGCGGTGGAGGTCGAGGTCATCAGAGGAGTGGAGGTTGCCGGGAAAGTGGTCATGCTAGAGCTGGGAGTCGCGGTGACCGAGTTCACTCTGATCAGAGTCTTGGTGATAGTCGTGGTCGACTGGGAGGTGGTATCCTCAGCGGCAGCAAACTGGGCTGCCGCGACGCAGAGGAAAGAAGTGACCAGGGTACTGATCTGCATTTTGGCTGATGCAAAAAGTATAGTGCGATTTCCGTGCGCGGTAGCGAGTACTGTATACTCGGAGAGAAGATCTCGAAGGAGATGAGGTTGGACAGTCACAGAAGTCCGACGGTGAATTGAGTCACTGAGAGATGGAGTTGAGAGAAAGAAGGCGCGATGCTATCGTGGTCGTAGAGATGAAACAGTTCTGAGAGAGCCGTGTGTTTCGAATATGTTTTGAATTTGAGTACAAACGAGTGGGACTCAAAAGACAAGGTGAAATAAAGAGCGTGGAAGGGAGCGCGGCTCAAGGCGGACGTAAGAGTATGTATAAACGAGTGACTGGGTGGGGGGAACGAATGACTTGGGTGAATTGATTTTTTTTTTCTTCAGGGCGCCAACGGAGGGGGAAAGAGGAGAAAGTATGACAGGGAGCGGCATGCGCCCTAAATACACGAGACCGATGAGCCAGTCGAACCTGGGGAAAGGGTCATTTCACGGCTTTGGGCCCTGTGGCGACCAAATAGAGGGTGTCTATTGATTTTTTTTTCTGCACTGCTGGGGACTCCCATTGGCCGAGGTGACACGCAGTTCCTGGGACTATGGACCGGCCTAAAATCGAACTATGGAGCTGGACTCCATAATCAAAGCCCTAACTAGGCTTAGAACACTCAAACACGAACAGGGTCTCGTTCCGCACAGACTCACTCCGGTTGCAAGGGATTCTGGATTCCCTCAAGGGGATGTCAACAACTGCACGCGTAGCTGCAAGTAAATGCAGTATGACTGTGACCGGCATTGTCGAGCCTCTTGAGCCTCTCACTATTGGAGATCATCCCCTAGTGCTACGTGGACTATTCGAATGATAAACCATGGTCCGGTCCGTAGTGTCGATCGGATGTTAGGATCGGGCCCAATGGTCAGTTTTAGGGAAGATGTCGGGAGACAAAGAACAGCGATGTCCGCAACGGCGCTATTCTTTTCTCGCCCCGGCCCCCCCCCCAAATCCCTGGAGATTCCACCCTCGTGCTTGGGCTGACCTAGCCTTGATGGGGCGGTTGGAGACTAGCCACGTATGTATCTCTCAACGGCCTAACACAGTTAAAAGAACAAAAACCACTTGGTCCCGGCCGAAACCCGTTGGCCGTGATATTTGTTTCCGTAGACGCTGTATCTCCCTCAAATGAGGATTGCCTCTGGGCATGATGCATGGTCTGCAGCAGGTGCTATCCAGGACGGTTGGGACGTCTGGCTTGGTTCACCGATTGCCACTGTGCAACCCCCTAGCGTCATGGATGCAGGAACGGACAACACGGATCTCGTAGGGTTGGCCGGTGGTGATTCGCCCCCGGGGAATGGTAATTGGCCGGGCATTGGGGAAAGGCTTCGATGCTCATCGAAGCACTGAGAGACGACGATCGGATTGGCCAGACCCGGGGGTTAACCGAGATTGGCTCAAAATTTGTCTCATTTTGCCTCGTTCGGGTTGCAGCCCGACACGAGAGAGCAAAGGTGGGCTCAGTGGACTCATCCATTTGATTATGCCCGGGCGGGGGGCTGCCTTGGCAGGGCTCCATCGGGGATGGGACTTGGCGAGTCAGCATTCGGTGCCTGAGCGAACCCATGGGTTCCCCCCGAGCCCCCACCGTGATGAGGATCGTCTAGTCAACCTTCCACTTGAGGGCTCCTAGCGCTGTTTGTGAGAGTCTGCGGCGTTCGAGAACTTGATTGATCACTGTGTTTTGTTGATCAAGTGCGCCTTGCAGGTTCTCCGGTCGACTCGCACCACAACCGGAATCTTTGCAACTGCAGTGATTAGAGGCATCGCGTACAGAATGATCGGAAGAGGTGTTATTGTGAACAACATAACGCGCCCATTTCCTTGTCCGAGGCTGCCCCAGTGAGAGAGTGATGGTTTTGCAATACGTCTGGATAAGCGACCGCTGATCTGTACAATACCCGACATCGCTTCTCTCCGCGCCGCGGCCCTTCGGCTTGGAATCTATACGAGAAGACCGGTCAATCAATTGCCACACAACGCAAGAGGGGCAAATTTTTCTGCGACTTCTTGTGCTAGTCCCCGCTGAGAATGTTAGCAGCTCTTTGGGGTATATAGTAGTAGTAGTAGTAGTAGTAGTAACTGCCAGTGGCTGTGAAAGACTGTCGGCGGCTCCTAGCCTGGTTGTTGACCAATCATTTTTTGACTCATCTATGAATGGAAGAGAGTAGGTTGTCCTTAGGTCGGTGGGAGTTAGTACTAAATATATGCCGAGAGCAACTGATGTTGAACTTGAAAACAACCTTTGGAATGAGCGTGCCCACTCAGGCTGGCACTGCATGCCCGCCTACATTCCTCTGCGATATATATTGTCAACAACCATCTCATACCCGAAAGTGGAGAATACCTGGGTCTTGCCAATGACATCAGATGGCTCCTGAAATTGCCTGACCTATGACATTGCATCATGCTCCTGTAATTCTAATATATATTCCAGTACCATATGAATTACTGATTTGAAAAAAAAAAAAAAACATTGCGCTTCGAGTAGCCCACTAGATATAACGGTCGATCAGGTCCCGTGACGTTCATGAAGGACAAACGGATCCCGAGTTCCAGAATAATATAAAGTATCGCTTGCTGGAATCAACAGAAACAAGCAAGAATACTATATCCGCAACACCCAGGTCACCGTTTTGACTGAGAGAATGGATGGCGAGCAGTCGGTGACCTGTAGATGCGACTGGCATATGTATATTGGAAACCGAGCGCCCATCGATTTTGAAGGCCTATCTCACATAAAAGGCAAATCTTCCAGGTATAAATCCCCGGCTACGGTCAACCCAATGTCCTGAGGCTGCCGAAAACGCTCAACAAATTGTAATGATTATATCGTACAAAACATACCCCCGCCTTTCAATTTGGTCATGTTCGCATGAACCTCGGGCACACCTGCACAAACGCCTAGCAGTGTCAAGTTTATTGGCGCATCGGTCGCAGGGGGCTTTGACGAGGAAGCATCATAGGAGGGCCACGTGCGCGGAGCCAGGCATCGTTGTGGGGTCCATCAGTACGGATCACGCTGCCAATTGACATGAACAATCTGAAGATTGGACAAAGTATAGGTTAGTTCACGATCATCGAAAAGAAAGGTACCTCGCAGAGAAACGAGAATATCGAGGGAGGTATCAAGAGCAAGACAAAACATACCCGAAAGTGGCACCGGAGCCCAGCATATATTTGCCTAGGGTTCGCATGACGCCGTTGGGGCCAGCGCCGTACTGGAAGATAGTCACAGTTCCTGCATTTTATGAGCTGACGGAAAACAAGAGTACTGTGAGCACTTGAATTGATATCCCACTTACCGATGATGAAACCCATGATTCCACCGACAGCTAAAGGTGGAGAATCATGTCAGTCGGAGTTCATGTACTTCCTTCACATCTGCAGCGGATACATACTGGAGCCCATCAAGCCACCCATTTTCACTGGTATATGAATTAGCTGATGCTCAATATAACCACCGCCCCTCCCTTTGTTGTAGTCCAGAAGGCGGGTTCCATGGACAACGTACTCTTGTCAAAGGTCGAAGGACCGGCAGCACCTCCGCCAGGAGCAGGACCTGCAACAACGGGCATTTTGGAGGAAGCGGAAGAAGACGATGCAGAATCTCAGGGGGAAATCAAGTGAGCAGAAGCTCAAAGCTGGAAGAAGGAGAGCTGGAAGCTGCGTGTTGGATTCGGGGAAGCTGCTTTTTCTCCTCAGCGCATCACGGAGCCGTCTCCGCCTTTGTCACCTGATCTCAACGGCACTCACAGGACACACGTGCGGACAGAGCACGTGACCAAACCATGGACGATTCGACTGGGGGCGACAAGGGAGCCGATCTCCTCCCCTTGGGTGATTACGCTTCATGGCCGACCATCCTCGACCTTTGATTTCTCACCCTTTATATCCTTGTTAGGGCGGCGTCGAGCCTGTGGAAAGGCGGTAGACCCGTCTAGTGTTTCCTCCATTGTCCCTGGGACGGTGTGAGACACCGGTCGCTGCTCAGTTTCCGGCAAGACCTCACACGCCTCCCTGGTCCGGGGCACGGCTCTTTTGCCCCAGTTTACGATTCGATTTCCTCTGAATCACATTTGACGGGTGAGTTTGACCTTATTCCACCGGTCGCATGGCCACTGAACGACAGTAGTTCATGCCTTGGTCCTGGGTCCGAATAAATTGTTTGGCAAGCGACCGGCGCTAACGCGACCGTTCTCACCTAGCCGGTCACCAGGAAAAACAACAGCTCTGTGTGCTTTACAGACGATTCTTTCCCTCACGAGCACCGCCACCACCCGCTGCGACTCGGAGATCTTCTTATCAATTGTCCGACCTTGAGCTCATTTCGACGCTATCGATTCGCGCCTACCGAACACCACCTAGACCTGTCGTGTCGAAATCGCACTCGTATCCTTCTCCATGACTGCTGTGGCATCTCCACCTAGTGTGCAATCGGGGTCTCGCTTGGGATGGTATAGTACTGGTAACGGAGGACAAGGAGCCCTGTCTTCGATGAACACCGACGAAGTATCACGGATGTTTATGCCCAGGAAACACGTTCAACGATCAAATTCCTCTTCTTCCCTCCGGTCTTCCACCTCTACGAATACCGTGACCAGCAGTTCGCAGGATATCCATGCCGGGGAGGCCTCCAACAACAGTGAATCCGCCGGTACCTGGTCATCGAAACCGAAGTCCACTCGGAAAGTCTGGCCGAACTCCAAAGCTGAACCAGTCTCCGGAGTAACAAACACGCGATCTCAGGCAGGTCCTGCATTCTCGTCAGGACCAACTGCCTCATCCACAATGTCCGCGATTCAGCAACCGTCATCTATTGTCCCGTCACAACACATGCTTCAGTCCTCTCAGCAGAATGGGGTCCGACAACAGCCCAACGGACAATCTGCGGACCCACCAGCCATTTTGGCCCTAACGCCTATGAATCAAACATTCGAAAAGAAGCAGATCAATGTACCCTTCTACCCCGAAGTTCTACGGATTGGCCGCCAGACGAATGCAAAGACAGTCCCCACCCCAGTGAATGGCTTCTTCGATTCAAAGGTATTGTCTCGGCAGCATGCTGAGATTTGGGCCGAGAAGACTGGGAAAATCTGGATCCGCGACGTTAAATCATCGAACGGCACCTTCGTCAACGGACACCGGTTGTCCCCGGAGAACCGGGAGTCAGATCCCCACGAATTGCGGGAGAATGACACACTTGAATTGGGAATCGATATTGTCAGCGAAGATCAGAACACTATTGTCCACCACAAGGTTTCCGCTAAAGTCGAGCATGCTGGTCTTTATGGATCAGCCCCTAACATCCTTGACCTGAATTTTGGGGATTTGGATCCTGCGTCTGGGGGTGGCCTTCTACCTTCACCCCTTAGCCAACCGCTTTCGCACATGCGTGGACGTTCTGGCAGCAACATGAGCAATCGATCTGCCCAGAGTGCTGCCAGCAATCAGCTCAATGCCATGCACCAACAACGCCAAATGAACTACTGGAACTCCCCCATCTCAGTCGAACAGGTGGTCAAGAGACTTACGGTAAGCTTACAGAATGCATCTGATTCTCGCATCTTTTGACCCTAACATGGTTCCGCAGAGCGAGTTGAAACAAGCCAAGCAACAATCTCAAGACCTTCGCCAAACCGACGATTTCCTGACAGCGATCAGACAACCGGGTTATGCGGAGAAGGAAAAGGCCAATAAGCCGTCACCTCTTGAAAGCAACCCCTCTCGCCAACTCAACGGACGTCCCAAAATGCCTCGCGTCGATTCATTCTCCAGATTCTCAGACCCACCTGCTCCTCCACCTCAACAACCTCTACCCGAAAAGCCAGATGCTCCTCCGCGAAGTGGATCGGAGTCTTTCTCGCCTCTGAAGCGCAGTGATACTGATAAACCCAAGTCTTTGTCTACTAGTTCCCCCGTTTCTCGCGAATCAAGTCAGATACTGTCTCTTATTGAGGCTTTATCAACTGCCAAGCGCGAAATTGATACCCAAGGAACTCGCATCAAGGAGCTTGAAGATCTTCTTTGCCACGAGAAGTCCGCACGTGAGTCTGCGGAAGACAGGGCTCGGAGGCTTGAAACTAGCCCCCCGGCTGCGGAAGAGCAAGCTAAAGCTCAGAACGGTATCAATGATGCTCCGGAAGAAGATCTTCCCATCAAACAAGAACAGAACGATGTGCTCATTGATGGAGAACCCAATGGTTCCGTCCTACCCTCGGAGGTTCATTCGATTCCCGAAGACAATAAGACAGAGTCTTCTGCGGAAGTCCACACCGAACAATTGCAGCGTCGCCTTGATACAATGGCAGAGGAGATGGAGGAGATGAGAAAGCAGATGGCCTCTTTCAAAGAACGTGCCGAGACCGCCGAGGATGAGGCCATGCAGTCCAGAAAGTCTCTAGCAGAGATGATCGAAACTCTTCGCCAAGAACGAGCGGAGAAGGCCGCGGCCGCAGCAGCGGCCACTGCTGTCGGGACCAAGACAGATGGATCAAATGATGATCCGAAGACTGTCTCTGACCATACACCTCTGACAGAAAACGGCGCTGCAAAAGTCGGGGTTTCGGTACAAAACTTTGACCCCGGATCCTCAAAGAGCAAGGAGGAGGATGCTGCTGCTGTCATTGCAACAAGCTTGCAACGGCGCCAGTACCTCGAGGAAGCAAGTCCATATGCGTCCATCTTCGGAGTGGTTCTTTTCGGGGTCGGTTTAATGGCCTATCTCAACGGGTGGCAAAAAATGGACAAATAAACAGCTCTTGGCTATATTTTGCACTGCTCGTTTGACAAATTAATGATTGCCTTCATGCCAAGCCCGGCGCTTTATATGGCTGATAGCCAGCATGTTCCTTTTCATCCCGACGACTCTTTCCACTTGACGACTTGATTTCCCTGTACCCTAGGCCTGGTCCACTGGCTGAGGAACCTAGCTACTTGATACCTTTGGGTTTGGTGTTGGCTTCCATGGCCGTTATATTGCATAGGTGCATATTCTGACCTTCTTCTCTGTCTTTTGTGTCATGAGCTCCTTTAGTTTCGCACCAATAACGATCCTTGGTGCCGAATGTCCTGATCCTTTACCTGGGGCCGAATTCGACCCTTTTTCTCTTTTCTTGCCACGCCTCTCTGTCTCCATATCCCTTGTTCCACCATCAGTTTAGCCTACACAGTCTTTATTTCTTATTTCCTTATTAAGTTTGTTTTTTATCCACTGGCCTTTCGTCTTTCGAGGCACTGGGGTTTATTTCCTTCTCTGTACATGGTGCAAATTACCAAGGATGTGTTCACAGCCTCAAGTCTGTTTTGATTCCTTTCAAATAGGTCTTGTCTCATGAGCACTGTCGGTCATATCATGATAGCGAAACTTCTTTTGGTGTTAATTCGGTTTTGTATGCTTCACTTTAGCGAGTGCAATGTCTTACTGATGTCGGCTGAGCGTTTGCAAATGGTCCTTTGGATGTACCTTCGGTAGTATTGCATTATATGATTCTCTTGCTAAAGTCATCTGTAGGGAATACACACGTTGCCCTTCAGCCCTTGAGACAATGTTAGGTTCTTAGCAGAAAAGTGTACCTAAATACATAGATCCCTGAATGGTCTGGTATTCGTGATGCTGCTTCAATATGTTGAGTAGTCGTATGATAGTGATCAAACAGAAAATATTATGTTATATTCAATTTTTGAGGTCCAACAATAATAACGTGAAGAAAGATACAAATTATGCCATAGCACCATCTAGCCGAGACCCATCTACCATCCGCGCTGCTGACCACTGGCAGTATTACTCTCATAGTCAGAGCTCTTCACACGGGGATCTAGCTTGTTAAGAAGATTGGAGCTGTGCGGTCCAGAAGATCTTCTCTTACTCGAGTCCTGAGTATTATAGCTGCTACCTCCGGCGGCGGCAGTACCACCAAAACCTTGCTGGCCGGTGCGGTTGTTGAGATCAGAATCGCCACGAGGTTCCATCTGGTTACTCATAGTAGATCCGACGTTGCTGCGAGTGTTGTATTTATGGCTGCCGCCGAGATTGGTGTCATTGGTACTACCGGTCGTGCCGGGGGCTCCGTAGTCTGAGGTGTAGGCACCCGTTTGACTGGCATTCATGTTGCTAGAACCGTATCCTCCAGCAGGGCTCGAGTTGTAAGTGTTGGAGTTCCCAGTGCGAGCGGTCGAGTCGTAGGTGCCAGATGGGTTCGTAGAAGCAAACTCGGTTGTATCTTTTGTGGTATCATGGTAGGGCCCGCTGCCATAGCCACCGGCACCGGAGGTGGTCTTGGTGTTTGAACCATAGGTATTTCCAGTATCTACTGAGATTAGTATATGGTGCATCCCTGGGCGTTGCATAATTAATTACCTCGCATGTCATCCGCCATTCTGGAATCGTGATGGGTACCACTGATATATCCACCAGAGCCGTAGTTTCCAGGGTTCCCAGAAGTACTGGTACCAGTACCCATGGTGTTTGGGGCGTAGGTGTTGTCTGTATTGCCCATTTTAGAATCGTGGGCACCACTCTCGTGGGTACCATAGCTCTTTGGGTTCATGGTGGACGAGTTGTCGGTGCCTTGATCATATTGTTCGTTCGGAGCCGATGAGCCATGGGAGGATCCCTTGTGCTCGTTATGGCCAGTGACAACATCCTTGACTTTATGCATCAGATTGGACATGGTGAGGGAGTGTTTTGATCTGGGATTGGAAAAGGGCTGATTGATGAAAGAGAATGGGAAGTGGTGAGTGAAGTTGATAGCTCAAATATTTTATAGAAATACTTGGTGCAACTAAATGAAATACCGAGCTTCGTAAGAGAACGATGGATTTCTGGCTTTTATATTTGAGGGGCACACGTCAGGTCATCTATTTCCATTATTAGACCACTGAACCCAGGATTCAGTGACGCCATAACACGGGGTGAAAAAGAGGAGAGAGACCAGTCAGGCCGGGAGATATCCTATTTCTTTCTCGAAGAAGATCAATGACGTCCCAGCAGCATGCCCAGGAAGTCGAAACAGCCAGTTGCTAGCGAAGAAGCCGAACCATCCATGTCATCAGACGTCATGAACTAGGAAGATTGGGCCAAACCCGCCACTGAACAAGGGTATCAATTGTATCCCCACCTCTCAATCATGTGGAGGTGGGGGAGCGGTGGAAACACAAACAGGGGCCTGCTCCTAGGATGCTTTGCCATGCTTCCATGGGTTGATAGAAAATGTGTTTGATGAATGGCCGCCGGCACCATGCGTGCTCTCAAGTCGTTCGGGACCATGAAACATACACGGACACCTAGTGACTCGATGTTGCGGTGGCTTGCTGGTGGAGCTTCGCTTGTCATTTCCCACTTTCATGTCCCATGTTTCTAGAATGAATTTCTGCTACGGAATAAGTTGTGGCAAAATATTGATAGTCCTGGTCGAGATTGAGTACGTCATGCTAGCGGGCAGTCGACTGGGGGCGCGCTAGGCTGCGATCGGGCAAGTGGATCGACATACTCAACCACTATGTGGTACTCATCTCCAGAGTATATTCGGACCTTTGAGATAGTCAACCGGGCCACAAACCAACCCCTCCATGTCGATGACCTGGTACTAAAGTTTCCAAAGAGCCGTGGCTGTATGCGGCTGGCCTGGTCGCGATGCCATGATTAGCGGAGCGTGCAGCTGCAAAACAAAGCGTGGGTGGGAGGGGCCCGAGAGTGGAACTGGGGGGACCCGCGTGGGCTACTTAGTACATAGTTCGATTAGGTTGATCTTCAGACTTTAAACCGACTGTTCACAAGCAACTCCCTTAATTTGATGCTTCGTTCACAATATGCTTCTCCCAAATGTGATGTGACAACGTGACCAATGCTCAGCCCTTGGCCTTGGCAATTCTGCCTCAGGCATGACACTCGATGCCGTCACAGAAGTTACGTAATCCACCCTTCTCCACTCCGGGCCTGACTTGACCATCTCCTTTCGCATCCCCTGTACCCTCTCCCATTTTGTATTTCGAGCGTGTTGGCCTTGACTGTCGGTTCGTTCTGTTCAGCGGTGCTGCTCATTGTCCTCGATGAGTGGCCGCCTGCTCGCTAGCCGCCAACCGTTGGATTGGTAGAGTCCGTCCCCTCTGTCAGCAGGTGTCATACAACCGGAGTTCCAGGCAACTCCCCCAAAAGGCCCCTCGAACACCCAACGTCGTCCACCGACTCCGATCCCTCTTCTCTCTAGTTTTTCAGCTCTTCGATTCTCCTTACGTTGCCAGAGATGCGGCCACCACGCCTCCTGCTGGTACTCTTCTGCCTAATCTTTTTGCCTATCTTCCTTACCCTCTTCTCCGCCTTTTCCTCGCCAAAGGTCGCAACCCCCAGTACGCTCGCTGGACGGACGTCCGGGTTGCACGCCCTCTTTTCCTTCAATATCCCGAGCTCACTCTTTCCTCCTTCCGCCATTATCAGTCTCACCGATGAGAACTCGACTTTTTTCGTCGCCCGCCCGGCGGCTTTCGGCCCGCTACTACCAGGCAAAGGCCTAAGTGGCCAGCTCTGGGTAGGAAGTGGTTTTGGAGAAGGAGGACTCGTCGCGGGGTCAGAAGGGGAGCTAGGCTGTTCCGATATTCCCGGCTGGGGTGAGGGAACTGGCCACAAGAATCAGGATGGACCCCCCAGAGGGACAGAACAGAAACCCGGCAGACCCGGCAGTGGTACGATGGAGGATGCTGCTGTTCCACAAACCCGGCCCCGACTGCCATCGCAGGCGGAGCCCGCCCATCCGAATGAGCGCCACGATACCATGTTCCCCTCTACGAATGATGGGACCGACGATCATTTACACTCGCTATCGGAACCTGGCGTGTCAGATGCGGGGTCGACCCAGAAGTATGGAGACTACGTACAAAGCAAGCAATACACACATGCCGATATTCAGTCGTTACAAGAAACGGCCGAGATCCAGGGGAATGTGGTGTTACTGAGCCGCGGAGGCTGCGGGTTCTTGGAGAAGGTCAAGTGGGCTCAGCGTCGAGGCGCCATTGCAGTAATAGTTGGAGACGATACCCGCGGCGGCAATTTGGTGACCATGTATGCGCGGGGCGATACATCGAATATTACCATTCCAGCCTTATTTACTTCCTATACGACCGCCCGCCTTCTCTCGACATTGATACCGGGTCATTCGGGTGCAGCCCATGGGTTCGGCGATTCCTTGAAATCGCTTGAAGCAAAGTTGGCCGGTCAAGCTAATGTCGATGTGCAAAAGGCGACAGCAACAACGACCACCGATGCGGTAGCCACTCCCACGCCCGCTTCCACGGGCTCTTCCAGAATCAATGAGCGGCCCGCCGCTGCTACTGAATCTAGTATCGGATTTTTCCGCAAACTCGGCTCTCTTATCGGGCTGTGCAACAACAATGGAGGCTCAAAAACCGCAGAGGACAGCCGACGCCCGCCCAGTAGCGGCAATCTTGACTGGATGATGATAGGGTCCTGGGAATCCGCTACCACCCGATCAGACCTTTCCAAGAGCTCCAACGATAATCACCGCTACCGGAGCAAAACCGATGGCAATTCACGCAGTCCACATGCCGGACTATCGTCTGAAAGTGTCGATGGTGATGACTTCGTCATTGGGGTTCAAGATTGGAGAGACCCTGATCTGATGCCGCCTCGCGGAAGCGCGCTTCCTACGCCCAGTACCTCCACGAGTGGAAAGGAAAGCTCGAAGACTTCTGTACCTGACGCCGAAGTTGAGTCGGGCGTCAACATTCTGCGTGGTGGAAGTATCACTCCTGGCAGTGGTGAATACCAGAGTATCGATAAGTCCACCGGCAACGTCCGTGATGCCAGTGTGAAAGACATGGAGAGAGACTCCAATGCTTCTAAGAAAGGATCCAGCCAAACTGGCAAAGGGTGGTTCTCGAATCATTTTGGCTGGGGAAATGATGATCCCAAACAAGCAGCTCAGCCCTCTTCCTTGCCTTCGGTACAGAACATAGCTTTCAACCAAATGACCCAGCACGTGGCCCAACCGTCAACCCCCGTGACCCCGATGTCCACTGAGCATGAAGGCCTCTGGGTTACTTTGACACCTACCAGCATGTCGACCAGCCCGTTCTTCGACACCCTCTTAGTTCTTGTTATTAGTCCTCTGTTAACTTTGACTGTTGTCTACGCTTTGCTATTGCTCCGATCCAGAATCCGGCGGCGTCGTTGGCGGGCTCCAAAGTCTGTTGTTGAACGCCTTCCCGTCCGAACGTATCATACGATCGCCAGCATTTCGTCTTCTTCTAGCTCCAGCTCTCTGCGGAACACTACCTCAGGGCCTGCCACACCAGCATCTCCACTTCTTGGTAGTGGAAATCGTTCAAGCACCTCTCGACCTGTCCGATCACGCTCCCAAACCATTGCTGGGACAACCATGGGTTCGTCAATGGTACCAAAGGAAGAGAAGTCGACTAGCGTACCATCAGGGTCGACCCTATGGCGTCGTAAATACACCGGCAGACAAGTGGAATGTGTTGTTTGTCTCGAGGAGTATATTGATGGACAAAGTCGGGTGATGAGTTTGCCATGTGGCCATGAGTTCCATGCGGAATGCATGTAAGTTGTTTATTGAGATTACCCTGTCCAGTACCGTATTGTCTTACTAAAATATGCTCCAGCACTCCATGGCTGACAACACGACGACGAACTTGTCCGATTTGCAAAGGGGATGTTGTGCGCTCTATGGCGCATTCTTCTGGCGATGACTCTCCGGAGCAAATCGAAGAATCCCTCGACAGTCATACTCAAGAGCCAAACGCGCGTTCGGAAGTTGCTTCCGCTCCACTTCTTATAACCAGTGTAGGCGATGATTCGGATACCGAGCGGAACGCGGGCCTTGATGACCATGCAAGCTCTGCGCCACAGTCAAGCTGGAGGAACTTGGCTTCTCTCAGCTTTTCTGCACTCAGCGGAGACACCATTTGGCACCAGGCTCGCGCGGACAGGAACCGCTAACCACACATGATTCCCCTGTTCTTATCTTAGTGTTTGTTCTACCTATTATTAACTCTGTATCCACTTTGTGGTATCTTCGCTCACCACCTTCACACATGTTGTATTAGCGATCGTTCGATTCCCTTATGATTTGGCTTGCGGGGCGTTTAGCGGGAACATCTCGGAGTGCTCGGCGGTTGCAAAGCATCTGCGAGCATTATTGAAGCGGCTGGGATTTACCGCTGGTTCAATCGTTTGCCATATCTCTTTCTCGTCGAATTGAAGACTCCTGTTGATGGATACCCTTGCATTGAGACTTTGTTGTCACCCCCGTAACTAGTAGTGGTATTAGGAGCGGTGTTTAGATTCTTTGCCTTGAATTTAGTCACAGTTGCTCAAGGAAGATGATCTCACAATGCCCAGAATTAGATAGAGCTTCCCTAGAGCTTCGGAATGATGCTTTGTGTGAGTCCTATAAGGAACCATTCCCCATTTTCACTCTATGGAGCCCCCCCGCCTCCCCCCTTCTTCCGTATATTAGTATTAAGTGAAAATGGGGCATCCATTTACAAGGACTCATCTCCGTTTGCCATCAGCATTAGGCATACACGTGATCTTGCCTTTACAAAGACCCATTTCTTAAGTTGACTCTCCCTTCCCACAAACCCCTCCCCTTCTTTAAATACATTCGATTTTAAACAGGATGGGTAATCAAGATTGAGTCTTATCTTCAGGCAAACTGAGTCACATATTATTAACTTCCTAGCCATTGGCTGGCTTTGCTAGGCTCGATATCAGAATGCTCGATCCATCCAAGTGCCCGACCAGTCGGTACATTTCAACCGGGATACCAGGCAGGGCTAAGCTCAAATCTAGGATGTGAGCTTAGACAAATAATGGATCAGAGATTTTGAGCAAGATCGGGGGTTGTCAATGTGACTGATGGTGTCAACGGAAAGAATGGCAGTAGCAGCAGCAGCAACGACAACAACGAGACAGCCAGCAGGCATCCCCGACAGCAGGCACGTGTGTCCATCGCGCACAATCTCTGTTGTTCTTCTCTTCCTTTCCCTTCCATCTCACTTGTTCACCTGCTCTTCTTCCTTGCCTTTCTCTCCTCACAGCGTTTCTCCCTGCTTCCTCCCCTTCTCTTCCACGGCTCAGTATGCGCCAGACGTCGTCCAAACCACGCAAGGATCGCGAAGTGAGATACTCAATGGATCAACAGAGTAACTCAGGTGCCGTCGACTTTTATGCCCATAACTCTGCCTCCCAGCTGGCCCCGAGCTATCCCAGTTCGCAGGGAGGCTCGGGCGTCTACTACCCTGGTCCTTACTCTAGTTATCCTCATCCTTACCGGCAGCCGCAACACCAACATCGACATCCTTATCCCGCTTCAAGTCAGATTCCTTACGACAATCGAGGAAATTCTCATTTCTACCAATCTTATCACTATCACCCTTCCCAACCTCCATTCTCTTATCCGGGCTCTACACCAGTCCCTTATTCACATGTACCCAATGCCCCTGGGTATTATCACGGAACGTCTTTTTGCCCAGGTTTCAGTTACTCTGCCAACTACCAATTTCAACAGGGTCAGCATTACCATCAAGCTCAGGCGCAGTATCCAGCTGAGATGCCTGGCATGTCTTCCGAGTCTGGCCAGGTTATGAGAGTTGAGAGCCACAATCTTCGAAGCTCCGAGGAAACCTTTCCTCAGATATTGCAGTCAGCAGTGTCAATGTCAATGTCAGCTCCGGTTCCTGGTTCTTCCTCTCGACCGTCTCGGCCTTTGGTCGCCACCGTGGCTCCTTTCGAACCATCATCGACACGAAAGAACCCTTCGACCGATAAGCGGAATCCTCTCTTATCTGGAAGCATCACCTCGGACATCTCTCAGTCACCACAGCCTTTCAAGTATGTTCAAACCGAGCGACCGAAAACGAGGGATTTTACCCATACCTCGCAAGTCCAACCTTGCATGGTACCTGCTAAGGCCAGACATGCCATGATGGTAACATATGCACCGGGTCAGGGCAGAACAGGGGGCGGCGCTGTTGGTGGTGATTCGAAGATCTCCTCTTGGTGGAAGGAAACACCCGGACCGCACAATCGTTCTCGTCCCATCAATACCAAGCAGGTTGGTGACACCCCCCAAGTTACAAGAGCCCCGATAACTGCTATGCCAGCAATTCAAGCAATTGTTGCTAGCAACACTGAAGCACCTGGATCCGATTGCGGTACCAGATTGGAGCCAGCGGAGCCGGTCGACATATTTGACGATGGCGTTTTACTTGCAATTCCAGCACGACCTGAGTCTAGCGAGTATGCCATGGATCATCGTCCTATCCATGGTAGGCCTTCGACAGCTTCCGATGATTTGACTACCAATTACATCAACAGTAATTTTAATTCATCCGTGGTTAGTGCTCCTCCTGGTATCGAATGCTCGGATGAGTGTCGGCTGCAAAACCTCATAGTCATGGCGGCAGAAGCCGAGATGATGGACCGACTCACAGCGCAGCGGATAAAGAATCAGACCGAAATACGCCAACAGGCATCTATTGGGAATAGAAGTATTTCAAATATCGGTCTCTACATGAATGATACGTTTCAACTGTGGACGAATCACGAAATGGTCCGACATGACTCTGGGAATTCTAAAGCTGAGCGGTGTTTGATCAATAGTACCCAAACGGTATCCAGTACTGTACCATGGGATACTGATGGCACATTTCAAATGCTCAGCATGGAAAATGAATACATTCATATCTTGTCGGATCCCAATCACGAGTTCTGGGATGTACCACCAAATTCTCGACTGCCGCCTGTCCGTACCCAAGCCGCCGATCCCCAAACCCAGCAGCTGGTATCTATCTTCGAAAGGGTCTTTGAAAACCTATCCAGCTACGCTGATGGATACTATAACTTCCAGGATACCCCAGTTCCCTTCTCAGCCGGGGGTGGTTACGTGGAGGGCCGTTTGGCCAGGTATCAGGCTAATTGGGTAGATCGCCGAGGTATTCCTGACTGGGATATTCCAGGTGTTCACGATGATATCCAGATCCATCGTGATTTCCGAAATAATGCTTGTCATGTACCTTACATGGAGTCGCTGGAGGCCAATCCCCCCCAGCGTAGTCGAGATTCGGCAATGACTACAAAGCCTGGAATGGATATGGGCCCCCATTTTGAATCTTTCAACCCTCTCCATGGGTTACCCCATGGCTTCTCATCAACAATACTGGAAAATCCTACACACTTCAATGAGACAAGTATCCCCTGGGACTCGATCGACCACTTTGCCCCAAGACCCTTTTCCCACACCAGCATTTCTGCTCGGCACCGTGGCTGTATCTACCCAGACAGTTATGGTAACACGATAACTCAGGATCCTCAATATCCCCTTGCAAACCTAGCAAATCCAGCAAATTATTATGACTTTCCGGGCGTGTCCACCCAGATCAACCTGATCCGCCTCCCTCAGAGCCCAGATAGCGCCGAACTACCACGCATCATGATCGCTTCATGGGAGCCAGATCAAACCCCACGACCAGCTTTCGCAGATTGCATACGAAGCCCTCGTCCTCTTCAATCTATCGATGGCATGGATTTCATCACTGACACGACCCTTGGGGAACATCCCCCCCGCCCACCCTACTCTGCCGCAGGCGGCATTGCTCTCGCTCGCTATGGAGCGCAAGCACTCCACAGTACTCCCACCCCCCTGCCTCGAAGTCGCAATCGACGGAGATGGTGATAACATTTGCTTTGATTTTATTTCGACGACTACGATGCGAATGTGGCTACACGAGTACATCTTCCGGACAGCCAGCGCTTTTGGTGAGTACCCATTGCACTGTCTTCTCGCCCTTCGATATGATCGTGTAACAAATATGGTGGGATGCACCTGCGAATCGGAATTCAAGATATGGAGTCTTGAATTTTTTTTCCCATCCCAATGGAACTAATACAACGCAACGTGCGAGGACATATTGCGCAGTAGGGACATACTGACCCTGAACATGTTTGCGGAAGCTCAGGCTCTTCCGCTCTTGCCTATGTACAGCGATATCTATCTAAGATGAAAGACATTTCTAGGGGTCTGGTATTTGAAAATTGAACTTGTTTCCTTGTATGCGTTTCTCTGTAGCTGTTGTAGACGTATCCCCACGTGACACAGAAAGCCCTGGGCGGATCCTGGGAAACGTATTGTATGTCATGCGATATCTAGAGCAACCACGCAAAAAGCTTATATGAACATGTTATAATTGTTAAAAATCGAAACAGTGAAAGGGAGCATGGATGAAAGGCAGTGGCGATAAATTGCGCTCAAAAGCGGGAGCAATCACATCACAGTCTCTTCTTCCACTTCAGAAAAGATTGATGCCAGCGCGGGGAATTGAATCAAAAGCAGAAAAGAAGAAACAAAAGCGAGGAATATCATGCATTAGAAGCCAATGCCTCTTCTCATGAAAGAAGTGAAAGAAAAGAAATCACCAAAGATCAGAAGGATTGTAGTAGCCCTGAGCAGGAATAGCAATAGGGGGGTTGCAGAAGAAGGTATGGGTGCAAGCGAAAAGTTGCTCAATCCATTCACCAAGACGCCGTATAAATTGCGGAGTTGTGTATTGCGAGCCATATTACAACGGAGAGGCACAGAAAGAAAAACTCATACAGGAAGAGAAATAAAATGTCTGCGTCGGACTAGGGTGACTTGATCTAGCAGGAGACTAGGTTGACATGGTGGTCATTCAATGCGGCGCATGCGAGCATTGTGCGGTGGGGGTGGAAAGCCGTGCTGGCGATAGGAGAAGAACGATTATGGTGAAGGAAGCTCGAGTAGGGCTCGAAGGAGGAGAGATAGGTGCCGTCCACATTGTAAGTCTTGACTTCATGGCGGTTCGTGCCCCTGAGATAGAAGTTAGTAACTCGCAAGGCTTTTGTCAGATCACAGAAACGAAAAACATACATGCTGAACACAGGAGCATGTTCATGGACACTTAGTGTCCTTAGCGTGTCCTTGGTTGCGTATATGGTGGAAAGTGCATTGTCCATACGAAGATCCCACAGTCGAATCTCGCCGTTGCGGCTGCCGGAGATGAGTTCGCGCAAGCCACCACGTTGCATATGCACATTCGTAATCCATTGCTTGTGCTCACGCCAGACCTTGACCATAGAGGTTGTCGGCTTGAGACGCTGGTCAAAGACACGGACAGCCCCGTCGCCGAATCCAGCCACAAAAATATTGCCAGCAACTTGGTCGGATGTTAACGATGTAATGCAGGAACCGGAACGTGCAGGGATATCCTAATGATGAGATGTGGTTAGTGGCCAGTTTCATACAGTTGTGTGTCCGGGGAACTGAATTTACATTTGTGCAGACTTCAGTCGCAGCATTCCACACCCGAATCACCTTGACGTCGCCCGCAACGAGAGCCTTCCCTTGGCCCTGCTGCCAGTCCAGCACAAGCCCCGCATTTCGGTTGCTAGGAAGCAGCTCCGGCAAGGCTCGGAACGCGGTGACGACTTCGATTCGCCCAGAAAACTCGTAGTTGCGGTAAAGTTTGAGTACACCATCGGAGGAGCCAGTCAACAGCAGCGCTTGGTCATCTTCGTTGATGTATCGAACTTCATTAATCTTGGACCCAACCGGGTTATCGTTAGAGAACTGGTTCAGTCGCTTGTGATTTTGCCAATCCCAAATCCTATTGGAAAGAAAGTATCAGCATTGAAGAGCGATCCATAGAATTTGCCTTGGAAGACCCACGTAATGGTGTCACGATCATCTGCGACCGCAAGGTGATCTTCAAACTGATGGAAGCTCATCTTTAGGGGTTGGCTACTATTAGTAAGTAGAGAAGTCGAGTTGTCCCAACGGCTTGTGCCGGCCTTGCTTTTCAGAGGCTGAGTCTCCGCGATAATCTTTTCGTTGCGGCTGCGTCTCCAGAGGCGCTCGTTGTAATCGGAGCTACCTGGCTCGTCGGGCTCGTTAGGTTTCATCTGGGGCTCGCGGAAATACTTCAAATAAGTGAGTAAATGTTCAAAGATGCACAAGAGCTTCTTGACGGCTTTGGTGAAAGGAGATCGAAATTACCTCTGTGGACCAGTCTAGGAACCTGCTTTTCAACGGGATGATCGGTTCCACCTCTGAGCTTTTCGGTTCAAACCCTCGGGATCTTGGGATAGGAGCCTGGTGGTAGGCGGTGGCCGGGGCGACATGGTCATTGACTTCCGGAGGACGAGTCCATTCAGGGGGCGCGCGACCGCGAGGGGTGATGGGCATGCGGCTCTTAGATGGCGAAGATGGGGGTGAGTTGTCAGACCCTTGGTCTCCCAATGCAGAGCCACCAAATGCAAGGTTTTTGAGGGAAGCAGCAACACTGGCTGTACGTCGGAAACCAAGTGATAGGTAGCCTTCTTGTCTGGCAGATGCAGCCGTGGAAGATGGTGGAGTCGAAGGGGCTGCTGTTTTCTTGGTCTCAGGTCGCTCATGGATCTGTAACCTTTGCGAGAGGCGATATGTGAGGTCGAGAATCTCAATTCTGATTCTGTCAGAAACGGCCGCCATCGGAGACTCCAGAAGAGCCAAGTGAATATAGTCGACGATGATACCAGCATCCCGAGAGATATCGGGATGAGGGTCGACGGAAAAGATCAAGACTTGTTTCCAGATGGCTCCGAAAGTGGTGTTGCGAGAGAGCTGATGCTTTTTGGAGTCAGAAACCCGATCGCCCTTTTGATCTTCCGACCGACCAGTCTCAATCTGAAGCCGATGCACAAGAGACCGTTTTTCATCCTGTAATTCATCATATGCTGCCACTAAAAACTTGTTCTGGTGACGTTTGACGAATGTTGAGAAGAAAACAAGAAGCTCTTTTCTCACGAGCACACTGCCGTCTGTTGACATAGGTAGAACGGACAGGGCTAGGGACTCTTCAATTTGAGCAACTTGATCAGTTAAATCAGGGATACCAAGGAACGTAGTGACTGCGTGAAGCATTGCCGCACGAACCTCCGGAACAGGATCAAAGTTCAATTCACAAAGTTTCGAAGGGGCTGAAGTGCGAATACCCATCCACTTTGCTTCAGGGAAGTCACACCAGAGCATGCTGAGACACAAGCATGACCATTGCCGTAAGAGTGGGTTCTCAACATCTCCCAAATGCCTCAAGCACGAGTCAAACAGTTCTCCGGATAAGCAGACATTCTGACCCTGCGGGTAATTTTTGCAAAAGATTGAAACAATGAATGCACACATGGCGCGGTGCTCGCTGGCGTTGCCAACGGGAATGGGGGAAGACGGATTAAGTATGGAGATGAAGTAATGGATCCCGTTATCTTTCAAAAGGTCGTTCTGAACCGTGTGATCCACGGCCATGATTCTTGCCCAAATGAAGACCATGACAGGTTTCAGCTCCTGTGCAGCTGACTGCAGCAGCTTGACAACATAGGGGAAGATACCGATGCTTAGGGCAAGATGGACAGCCCATGGTCCCAGGTCCAAAAATTTGCTAAGCAGAATCAATGCACGCAATCGGTGTGCTTGACTGAGAAGTACTTGCAGTACAATGGGGAGTTGATCTGGTGGGTTCTTTTCTGTGGGGCCAGAGGAGAGATAGACTTCAAACGCCGTGAGTTGCTCAGCAAAAAAGGTGGAATGCTGATACTCATACTGCCGACGGCCTTCTTCTTGGTCGATTAAAGCAGGCAACTGTGAGAGTACCATTTCAACAGCGAGATCCCAGCTCTTCCATAGGGGATGGTGATGAGTCTCTGGGAGTGCCGGTGTCGAGATTGGGTGGCACTTATACGTGCGCATGATACGCTCACTCAGCAAGAAGTTGCGGAAAAGGGCTGCAACCATAAGGTCTTGTCGGAAAAGCTTTTTGAAGAGAGCGCGAGGAAGAGTGTTCCACGCGATGGTATCGGTAATGGCGGTAAAGATCCAGTTGAGTTCTCCAAGTGGACTCCGGCGGTCCTGGAGACGACCAGGGACGCGGAAGTCATCGATTGAAATATCTGTTCGGAGTGGGTTTTGCAAGATGAAGAACCGCAAAGCGATCTCGATCGGAGTTGTCAGACAACAACTGAAAAGATCTGCTGGGAGATCTGGGTTGGTAGGAAGCGACTCATTCTTTTGGCAAGCCGCGAGAAGAATGCAGTCGCCATAGTTCTGAACGATAGCGTTCGGGTCCCGTTTCTTGGCTTCAGCGTTCTCCTTCTCATGTTTCTCCACAAACGTATGGAAATTCGAAACAATGTTTCCAGCATGAGACACATCAAAGACAAAGAGACTTGGCCCAGCGAGCCAGGATTGTAGATCGTAAAGGGGCACGGGGATATACTGCGTGTAGTTCTTGTTGAAGACCCATATTTCGCCTGACTGAGTTGGTAAAGGGACTCCGTGGCCGTTGTAATGTAGAAGGACCCGCTCATCCTTGGCATTTCGACGCAACGAAATGCAAAACTTCTTGGTTTCGTCCACCGATGGATCGAGGTATTGCTTGTACCTTGTTCGAAGACTGAGTGTTTCATACTGCTCTTGGAGCTTCTTGCCGATCTGTTCCATGATCTTGTTCTGGCCACCGCCGGTGGTTGAAGTAGGATCCACCCAGCATTCGAGCTTTGAAGTTGGGTTGGTTTTGACGACATCTGGGGGGTCGACGCCAATGTTCAAGCAGATGGCGAGGGCTGCCGACACTGTTTTCAATCGATCTTTCATGCGCCAGTCTTGACTCGGCCAGCTTCCCACTGGATCTCTGGGGGTGCCGTTCGTCTCGTGGCGTTTTTCCGTGAAATACATGTAGAAATTCTAAGCGAATGGATATTAGCTCCGATATCAACGCAGCATTCCATCGATCGGCACATTCTTACCGAGTGCAAGATCTTGAGGTATTCGCTGGATGTATACTCTTCTTGCCATCCGTGACGCATGGCGAAGTCCTCTTCATCATCTGCTGATTTATCGAACACGGCACGACTCGGTCCATAGTCGCTTCGTGCTCGTTTTAGCATGGCTGGGCGGCTGGTCTCCGCCCTCCGTGGGGAAGGCCTACGCGGCGGCAGCGTATCTACCACAGCCGCCGCATTCTCACCAGCGGAGCTCGTGGGGCGAGCAGGTGGTGTCAAGGAGGGCTGTTTCTGCTCGACGGTGGTAAATGAACGATGGTGGCTGGTCAGTGGAGCTGGAGATCTCTCGCGAGCGGGGATGGTTGAATCTAGGCCAGGGCCAAACGCGACTCGAACTGATTTGTTGGTGCGCCGGGGTTCAGTCGACCCATTCGTCGCTGTTTGATGGTTGTTCTCTTCCATTTCTGCGGTGGGATCCCTCATGTTGTAGAATCGGTCATCGTGTGACGTGAGAGGCGGGCGATGTTAGGTAGGACGGTCGCGGGGATGACTTGTCGGGCGAAGAGCAGAAGCAGGCCCAAAACGATGCCTCGCCGGTGCTCTAACACTCAACACGAGGTACCGCTGGATAGAGTCAAGAGGGGATCGAGAGAGGAAGTTGGAGATCAGAGGAAAGCAGGCAATATAGAAGCTCAAGCAGAGCTCGGGCAAGCAAACCGTCGTCCGTCGTCGCGACCTTCGACCTTCTCCGGTTCTGGTCGGTCGCAACGGGCCGGATTATTGATGGAACCTTGCTGACTCAGCCGCCTGAAAGGGAAAGCTTCGCCGGCCACGCGAGAATCCACTTACATACATCTACAGTATACACAGGACAATGCAGTACACATTGCCCATCAGTCTGCTTACAGGGCTGTGCGAATCGATCTATCGCATGGCCGGTACGATGATGTTATGCGGCCATCCTTGCTTTCACGCGACCGCTTCGGCAAAACCGACGGGGTTCGCAGCCACTGGTTGTCCGAGCTTCCAGGACAAATAGCGGACAGATCTCATATCTCATCTCCTCTCACTTTGTTGACGCTATGCTATCTGCTGACAAAAAGTCTCGCAGCCGCAGCCACGGCCATGTCCAATGAACACACTGTCTGAGACATTGGCATCTGGAGATCAGGATGAACAAAGTACATCGATGGTCTCACTGGAGACCAGCATGAAAGGAGCAGTTCATGCAGGACAAGAAACACAACAAACCCTCCCTCCCCCCGGGGTTCGTCTGATCCATCCATTTGTGGGCTCGTGAGACCCTGAATAATCGCTATGTCATCCTTCGGATTAGGGCCCGGACAAGCAGCATCCCTTTCCTCGGCGCATCGGCCATCTGATTTTACTGGCACCCACAAGCCTAACCGAGAAGAACGCTCAGGGCCCGTGACCAGCAGCGATCTTCACCCGTCTGGAATTCCTCTGATAGGTAGGGAACCCTGATCGCAGCCCCCCTTTCTTTTTATTCCCTCTGGAGGCTTCCCCTAGGTGGACACCGCAAATTGTGCCACCGACGCCCCTGGGACCACCCCAGCTGCAGGAGCCACGGTGCCTGGAACTGCGATCGAGTCAATAGGTTCTTTGCACGTTGTGGGGTGCGGATCGCCGTGTGGGCATGGTGCGTGCTGGACCGCCATTGGGCCTTTCGGGGCTCGCAGTGGCCGAGGACTCAGGAAAGCAGCCCCGCGGGCTTAATTATAGCACAAGGAGACACTGTCAGGCTGGACGATCGTGACAGAAGACAAAGGTCTGGGGCCAAAGACAAAATATGTGCTGCACCGCGTATAAACTCTTTTTTGTTTTTTGTTTTTCTTGGTTATCTTAGCGCTGCCATTCCAGATGACAACATTCCTTTGAGCGTGTGGTTGGGGCAGAACATGGCTAGGAGCATATGGAGCATATGGAGAGAGAAGGAGAAAGAAGCTAGACACCCCCAGCCCGTAGAAAATGAAGATGGCGCACAATTGGAATTCCAATTCCCAAGACAGGATCATGGGTTTCAGACCCCTAAGGAAGACCTGAGCGAAAGAAGGCTGGGAAGCACAAGAATGAGGGCGGGCATAACGACAAAGACCGTTGGAGTTGGCTGCCCCTGAGTATGCAGCAGCCCCATCCACACGGACTCGCGCGGGCTTGGGTTTGGGCTTGGTTTTAGTGTAGAAACCCGGCAAATTGACACCACTGCTTCGTCTTCTTCTTCCTCCTCCTCTTCCCACCCCTTTCATCCCGAGTGTCGTTGTCGTGGATGCTCATGGCTGAGGACGTTGTGTGTGCTGTTTTTGCTCGTGTTTAACCCACTTCCTCCCACCATTTTTTTTTCCCTCTCTCCTCCCTCCCCCCTCGGACGAACTCTTGTGGATGGGACCTCTTGTTCCTGTGGTTCCTGGTCCAGCGACTCCACATCTTGAAAACACTCCCTTTCCAACTTTACTCTACTCAAAACTCAACTCTTCATTCTCCTTTCCCAACCCCAATCCAACCAACCCCCTCCAGTCCGATCCCCTCGATTCCGTCAGTCCTTCGATCTTTGTGCTGGCGGCAAAAAAAAATATCGCAAACCCGGCGCACACCCACTCCGACCTGTGGGCGCGGACTCTCCCACTTGCGCCGTGAACGACCCATTACGACCTATTAACGATGGCTTTTTTGTTTAAATCGAAAAAAAACCAACAGGGGACTGCGCTCCCCGGGGCGACCAGAAATGTCCACACATCCGAGGGTTCTCCGTCGACCGGGACGCCGCCCCTATCTAACGGATCCAAGGTGGAAGGAAATGCCTTTGCGCAGACACCGACTCCCAGCAGCAGCTACAACAACTCCCTCAACTCGGCCACCAGTCCGACTAGTCCGGACCCCGTGAGAATGCGACAACGTGCCGAGTCCGAATCGCAGGTAAGTCTTCTCGTGGTGTTTGATGCCCAGGCAATGCTGGAATCGTAATCCCTGACCCCGGTTGTCCTTCAGGTTCAACGGCCGCCGCAAGGTCCCAATGGCGTGCCTCCGCCCAGTCCGAACTCGTCCCTGTACCCCTGGTCACAGCGTCGCCTCAACTTCTCCTCGCCTGAAACGAACCCGTTCCCGCGGTATGGCGCTGCCATCAATGCAGTCGCTTCGAAGGAGGGTGATATCTACATGATGGGTGGTTTAATCGACGGCTCTACTGTCAAGGGTGACCTGTGGATGATAGAAAGCAGCGGCGGCAGCTTGTCGTGCTTCCAGATTGCGACGGTATCGGAAGGCCCCGGCCCTCGAGTTGGCCATGCCAGCTTGCTTGTCGGAAATGCATTCATTGTGTTTGGCGGCGACACTAAAATTAATGAAAGCGATGCCCTAGATGATACTTTGTATCTTCTGAACACTTGTACGTTGCTAGGTCATTCCTCTGTTTCCCCCGCTCTATTCTGATTCTAGTTCTCAGCTTCTCGTCAATGGTCTCGTGCCATTCCTCCCGGCACTCGCCCTTCCGGTCGTTACGGACACACATTGAATATCCTCGGTTCCAAGCTCTACGTTTTTGGTGGACAGGTTGAGGGCTTCTTTTTCAACGATTTGATCGCATTCGACTTGAATCAGCTACAGAACCCCTCAAACAAGTGGGAAGTGCTTACCCAAAATAGCCATGAGGGTGGCCCACCAGAGGGCCAAATCCCTCCTGCTAGAACCAATCACACAGTCGTCAGCTACAACGAAAAGCTTTATCTATTTGGTGGAACCAACGGTGTGAAATGGTTCAGTGATGTCTGGACTTTCGACCCGAGAGCCAACACCTGGACCGAGATGGACTGTGTTGGTTTTATTCCTACCCCTCGAGAAGGTCATGCATCGGCCTTGGTTAATGATGTGATGTATGTGTTCGGTGGTCGCACTGACGAAGGAGTGGACCTTGGGGATTTGTCTGCATTCCGAATTTCGACACGGCGCTGGTACTCTTTCCAGAACATGGGTCCTGCGCCATCACCACGATCCGGCCATAGCATGACTGCCTTTGGTAAACAGGTCATTGTGATGGCTGGTGAACCCAGCTCAGCCCCCAGAGATGCTGCGGAACTTAGCATGGCGTATATCCTCGATACCTCGAAGATTCGATACCCCAACGACTCTCAGACGGCCGATCGTGGCACAGCATCTGGCACCAGAAAGGTAAGCGTGGAGAAGCATGGCCCTCAATCTGGGCGATCATCTCGCGAAGCTCAGAACTCGACACCCGACCAAGGAGCTCGTCGCGGGACAACCCCTTCACGCGAAAGCCTGGTGCAATCCGCAAATGGTAGGCCTGGAGATTTTGGTTCAAACCCCAATCTTGGGCCAGGATCTCGACTGCCACGAGCATCTATTGCACAAGCGCCCTCCGGACCCCCACCCCCTGGACAAGCGCCCTCTCCAGGACCTCGTCCCAACGGGGCACAGTCTGGACCGCGCAGCAAGACACCCACCAAAAACGAACGCGGCTACACTCCCACTGTCGATATTCGAGTTGCAAATGCCGATCGAGATGTGGAATCTCCTGTTGCAAAAGATCATCAAGATGGCTCAGGCTCGTCTGGCCAACGTACTCCAACCCAGCAGCAGCAGAAAATCAACGCCAAAGCAATGGAAGCTGGCGAGGCAGCTCCGCTGATTGCCCCGGCCCGGCAACGGTCATTGCGCTCGCACCGCCAGCGTGGTTCCATGGATAGCGCAGAAGAGTCCGTCGCCGGACGTCAAGTCAGCATCGATGGCTCAATTGAATCCCGGGGCTATCGTAACTCTCGAAGTCTTGCCGATGAACCTCGGTCGCCACGATTAACACCGCACCAAGAGGCTTTGATTAAGGAACTCGAGGCTGCCAAGGCTCGAAATGCATGGTATGCATCTGAGCTAGCATTGGCGAGGAAGGGTGGCTACGTACCCAATGCTTCAAGCAGCCCTGCCTTGGATGAGCGTGCCAGTGATTCGCTGAATGACGAGGACCGCCCCTTAGTCGAGGCCTTCCTCGCAATGCGCGCAGAATTGACCAAAATGCAAGCGACTGTGGATCGTCAAGCAGCCATTGCTTCTAAGCGGATTGCTGAAGTTGAGCACCAGCGTGATGTGGCTGTCAATGAGGCAGCCTACTCCCGGGCAAGACTCGCCGCCCACGGCGGCAGTCAACGTGGTACACCTCAACCTGAATTCCCTCGTGAGGGAGAAGACGAGCGTCCTACCGATATGGGCCGTCGTCTTGCACTGGCACTGGCATCCCAGTCAGAGCTCAAAGCCAAATTGGATGTGTTGACAACCGAGCTTTCGCAAGAGAAGCAAGCGAAGGAGCTAGCGGAAGATACCAATGAGGCTACTCGGAAACGCTTGGCAGAGCTTGAAATGTCGCACAATGCCCTTGAGGCAGAAAATCTTCGTGCCGAGCTCCATCGTGCCGAAGCTACCGCCAGGGAAGAAGCTTTGCTGCGCCACGAGGCAGAAGCTTCTTTGCAACAGATCACCCTGGATAAGGAGGAGCTTTTGACGCAGGTTGAAGACCACTCGGGACGTCTGAAGGGCTTTGGAACCAACTTCGGGGGCCTGCGAGAAGCAGTGGCCGCATCCGCCGCGAAGACAGCCATTGTTGAGAAACAGTTGGAGGAGGAAAGGGAACGCCGCGAAGGCTTGGAGAGGAAGCTTCTGCAACTCCGATCCGACTATGAGGAGCGAACCACCGAGCTAGAGAATGTTAACCGCCGGCTGCGTGATGCCGAGGAACTGGCTGAGAGCCACGCCAAGGAAGCAGAAACCCACAAGATGGCGTTTGTGTCCGGACTCGAGCGTGCATCCTCGACAGATCTAGATTCCTCTATCCGATCTAGGGCTGACCAGCGGGTTGCCGCCCTGGAAGCTCAGATCGAACGGTCTTCGACCCTTGCAAAGGCCAACCAGGCAGCTGCCAATTCCGCTGCCGACAAGTTACGTCGTGCCGAAGAGCGCATTGCCGGACTTGAGGCTTATCAAGAACAAGCTAGCCGAGAGGGCCTGCAACTTCGTCGGCAGCTTCAGACGGCCATGAAGGATAGCCAAGCAGCGACAGCAGAAAGTCGGGACCTGAAGTCCCAGCTAGAATCTCAACAACGGGAAACTGGCGCCCTTACCATTCAACATGCTGCTCTGAAGGATCTCCTCGGCGAACGTGGCATCAATCCTGATACTCGACGATCTCCACGTCTTGAATCCCCTGGGTCCCGCTTTGGGACTCCAGAGCAGACCCGATTGCGGGAGCTTGAGCAACAGCTGTCTAATAGCATGAAGGCACATGACGAAATGAAGTCTGGCTTCGAAACTCGAGAGCAAGAAGCCGACAAGGCATTCCGAGAGAAGTTGGAACAGCTTGAGAATGATTACCAATCCGCTGTTCACTACGTGAAGGGCACTGAAAAGATGCTCAAACGCATGAAGGATGAATTGAGTCGCTACAAGACACAGAACGCTAAGGTCCAATCCGAATTGGAAATCGCGCAGAAGAGCCTGGAGGGTGCTGGTAACCAGACAGACGCCTCTGCTGAGTGGGAAGTCGAGCGTGCTCGCCTACAGAAGTCTATCTCCGACCTTGAGCAGAACACATCCTCTTCTCTTGAAAGCCTAGAAGGGCAAATATCCCAGCTGCAGGCGCAGCTTAAGTCAGCCGAGGCCGAAAAGATTAATTCCCAGAATGAGCATGAACGCATCAAGCATGAGCTTCTGTCTACTGCGGAACGCAGTCGCTCGGAACTGGACCAATTGAAGCAGGAAAACAACCTGCTGGAGGGTCGCGCTTCGGATGCGGAAAAGAAGGTGAACATGTTGTTAGAACAGGTTGAGACTTCAGTGGGCCACTATCGTCGCCAATCTCAGCATGGCCAGGGTCCTAACGGGATCTCACGCAGTCACAGCAACGCATCTAGCAACACTGTCGGTGGTCGGGCACGAGCCGACAGCAATGTCTCCCAGGAATCCACTTCATTCCCTGATAACCGAGGCTCCATGGCTCTGGATTCTCTCGCCAATGAGCTCGAGGCCCTTCGCACTCACTGGGAAAGCACCAACCGCAACTATCGCCTCAGCAGCCAGCTAGACCTGGAGCGAACTCCGACCAAGGAAAACAGCGACGGGCCTGCTCAAATGAGCGACAGTCTGGCGGAATGGAGACGACGACTGGACGAGGAAGAACGCGTGAGTAAGGACAAGCCGGTGACCGCCAGCAACGGCCCCTCGCAGCCTTCCAATGTGATTTGAGTGCCGTTCGGTCTACTCTTATTACCAAATTCTATGACCATGTGCCCTGAGATATGTCGATCTGCACTTTCTGAGCGCTTTGCACATGTATTTTTTTTCTTTCTGTTTTACAATCCCTTCGCTTGTTTTTAACTGGATTTTGCGCAGCATGGTTTTTGTATGATGACGGTTTCCCTCCACCATCGTTCGCATTTTCTTTTTCTTTGATGGACACTGAGGGACGGGATTCCCTTCTTTTGTTGTCCTTGGTTTTTGACGTCAATCCCTCTCTGTACCCCTTGTTTCCATTTTCTTATACCCCGGTTTCCCGATGTTCATTGGACTCTGGCTGTACCACTAGCATCATTCTACACGAAGTCGTTGTCGTTGCCGTCGTTGTTGTTCTTAATTATTGTGGGAAATCATCATTGTTGATCTATGAAGAGCCACGTCTTTCTATCTCTTTCATTGTAAAAGGTTGTAGACGCATTTTGGGTACATACTGTTTTGTAACTATGTACCTCATACGAGGCGGTCTTGCTACTGATTTGCCTGTTCTATTTCTGCTGTAGGGTTATTGGGGCCGAGGCTTCTGCAACTAGACGGTCTTGGTGTGAATGCGAGGCAACCTGGGGCTGAACTGGGCACCGGCAAACATGGCACTGCATGATGGGCATTCAATTCGGCCTGGGGGAATTACATAGTTACCGGCGCAAAACATGAGACATTTCGGGGGGTAGGAAAATGCCGCATGGTCTTGATATCGGTGCCAGTCCGAATACTGCGAGTAATTAGGAGGATATGCAGCCGGAATAATTTGCCCGAGACCGATATATGTAGATATGTTGTTGTTCCTTTTAGACACTGCCATGACATCCGTACTCCATAGCTATAACCAGTAACCAAACCAACATCTATAGGACTCGGTATCGTATCGGGTCAGGCGAGGCGGACTCCGACAGACCGCGCGTAGAATGCCCGAAACATTCCAAATGATGAATACAGAGGCCCTGTATAGACAGTGGAATTAAAATCTCAGATACATATTTACCAAGAGTCTCTCACTCTTGCCATATAGCATCTATCGACGATGAAACCACCAATGCAGGTTCTTTGACGGGGTTGCAGCCCAATACGAGAGTTACCGTACCAAGCCCAACTATGTATACATACATACACTGTACACCGCTCACGCCCTGTACTTAGCATGACAGCCCCTTCGCTTGTAATAAAAATCAGTACACCTCACCGACTCACGCTCCCCTCCGCCTCCCCTTTCTCTCTTCCACCCTCATTCCTCTCCCCCCCGGCCGTCATCAAGGCTTTGCCCTTGATCTTCTCTTCTCTTCCAGTGTTGCTATTGCTTCCTGGCTTTCCGTCGGTTGCTTCGGATTAATCTTCTGCTCACGCCCCTATCGTTCCGATCGGCCCTGTACAATATTGTACGGTCGGCATTCGACCATCTCTGTTTGACCCGCCTTTACCCTCCAAGGTCAGTTCCATTTCAAGTCTTATCGCTGCCCTCTACATTCCCCCCTCCCCTCCCCCCCACGTCCTCCCCGCCGCTTGAGAGTCTTTTTTCTTTGCTGTTGCCTCTGCGGCTAAAGGCGTGGTGGCCAACATACTGCAAGCGCCGGGCCCAGCCTCTTTGCCCACTGGCCTGAGGCTCAGCTCGTCACACCCCCTCTCCAACCTTCTCTTCTTGGCTTAGGCCTTCACCCTCTCCTCACCATCTCGTCACCCCTTCTCTACTTCACAAATCGTGTTCTATCTCCATTTTATTGCCACCAACCTCTTCCTTACACCCCTCTGACAGCTTCCAACAGTTCAGCACAGCTAGTCGCTGTGCCGCCCTAATCAAATCAACATGACGACCATGGTCAGTACCATCTCCGATTCGCTCCTCCTCTCGCATCAACCCCTCATTCCTACGACGCGGTTATGCATATCTGGGATCATGGGCTTGAATCTGCACCTGGAAGCCCCGGGATACAGGCTGATTCGGATCACTGGGATATACTGACATCATACACAGGATTTGCGTGTCGGTAACAAGTACCGTATTGGCCGCAAGATTGGCAGTGGTAGTTTCGGTGATATCTATCTGGGTATGGTCCATTTTTGAAGTCTATCTTGCACAGATCGCCGGGAAGCTGACGAAAATACAGGAACTAACATCATCTCCGGCGAGGAGATTGCGATCAAGCTTGAAAGCGTCAAGGCCAAGCACCCCCAGCTGGAATATGAAGCCCGTGTCTACAAGTCTCTTGCGGGTGGTGTTGGTATCCCTTTTGTTCGCTGGTTCGGTACTGAGTGTGACTACAACGCCATGGTGATCGACCTCCTGGGCCCTAGTCTGGAGGACCTGTTCAACTTCTGCAACCGCAAGTTCTCGCTCAAGACCGTCCTTCTGCTCGCCGATCAGCTCATTTCCCGTATTGAGTACATCCACGCCAAGTCTTTCATCCATCGTGACATCAAGCCCGACAACTTCCTTATGGGTATCGGCAAGCGCGGCAACCAGGTCAACGTGATCGATTTCGGTCTGGCCAAGAAGTACCGTGACCCCAAGACTCACTTCCACATCCCCTACCGTGAGAACAAGAACCTCACCGGTACTGCCCGTTACGCCAGTATCAACACTCACCTTGGTGTTGAGCAGTCTCGCCGTGATGATATGGAATCTCTAGGCTATGTCATGCTCTACTTCTGCCGTGGCTCTCTTCCCTGGCAGGGTCTGAAGGCTGCTACCAAGAAGCAGAAGTATGACCGTATCATGGAGAAGAAGATGACCACCCCCACCGAGGTTCTCTGCCGTGGCTTCCCCAATGAGTTCGCCATCTACTTGAATTACACCCGCTCGCTCCGCTTCGATGACAAGCCCGACTACTCGTACCTCCGCAAGATCTTCCGCGACCTCTTTGTCCGCGAATCCTTCCAGTATGATTATGTGTTCGACTGGACCGTCTACAAGTACCAGAAGAACGCAGCTATGATTGTGGATGCCACAAAGAAGGACAAGGATGATGAGCAGCAGCGCCGCCAGGGTGCTGCCGCTGCCGCTATGGGAAACCCCGGTGGCGCTGCTAAGCCCGGTGCCATCTCGGGCCAGCGCCGCAAGGTTATTGACCGCGGCACTCTCGACAACACTCCGGATACCAACCGTGCCGTGGGAGGGAGTGACAGGATGTGAGTACTTGAAACCTGGTTCCGTGTAGGGAACCCCTTTTTTTAACCTTTGCGTTTGGCTGTTTTCTTGTGACGCTGGCGTGGAGGACCCTACAGTTCTGAATCTGACTAATCGCATAGTCTTCGGCGTTAGGCTGCGTTCTGCCTCGAAGGGTGCTGCTTTAGGTTATGGACCTTCTGGTGGCCGTTCGAAGCGGGACGATGGTACAGGGGCTCAGTGGTACTAATTGTATGAAGCATTGCAGTGAGAATATTGTCTCCTGCATCCTCGCTCTCAAACTAAGAAACCCGGGATTCCATTATCAACCGCCGTGAACGCAACACTGCACTCGACTTCTCGGATTTCATTTCTCTCCTTGGATCTCCATTCATTCTACAAATCTCCCACAGCCCTTCAACCCCATTTCGATCAAATTTCGACTTCAACCGTTTCGACCTGTCATTGTTGTTCGCCCGCTCACCCATCCAACTCGCGAAGATTTCCATTTCTCTTGGTCAGTCTTTGCGTCGAGCTCTTGTCGACCTTGGCAGCCGGTGTTTTTTCTTGTTCGGATTCTTTGTACCCGCTCTTCTCGGGGCAGCCGATAACTCAACTCTCGGAACGTGTTTGATATGATGGCTATTCTTGTGTCTTCGCCTTTGATGTTTGCGACCTGGTACCTTGCTTCTACTCAACGACCCTCGCAAGCAACTGGAAAGGAAAGACTGAAGGAGATGCGAATGACGGCATCGAATTGGACAAGAGAACATTCCTGTTTCTGATTCGTTTGATTGCTGGCACTGGACGTCCTGGAAACGCATACTCGGATGCGTTACCCCATCATTAATTGCCCCCTTTTTCCTTGTGCTCTTTTATTTTCCTCACTCCCCTGTCTGAAATTGTTTTTTTCCCTTCTCTTTTGTGCATATCGACGCCGCATGGGGACGAGGTGACGGCCGGCAACGCCGGTCGAGTGTTTGAGGTGGATGTACGGATTGACTTCTTTCGGTGATGATGTTACAGGTTATCGGGATTCCTGCTGTGGGTTATTGTTCAGCAAACCTTGTTTCACTCGGCCTGCGAACATCTCTCGGGGAGGATCAAGTCTGGTTTGGTAATTGGCGACGGACGTGGATAGGGTCGCTTCCGGGGTGGTTTGCGTCGATTGCATTGTATGATTTGTTTTCTAGCCTACACTGCTACTACTACCACATCTGCTACTTCAGCACTGGCATCTCCAATTTGTTTCCCTTTTCCAACCTCCGAATGACAGCCAGTTGCTGGTGACATCCAGGACTGTACGGGTCCAAATCTTCTTGTGAAGATGTCCGACTGTCACACCCAGGCTCCAATAGGAATAGCTGCCTTTCATTTTTCATATAGTAATGTCAAACACTCTTATCCAACGTGGTCATCTCTGTAGCCTGCGGATTTTCTCGGTCTTTTTTTGAGTTGCGCGGTGAGATCATCGAGTCTGTAGTTCGCCCCGTTCCGACCCTTCCCTGCGCGGCCCAGACCCGGTCCCTGCGGTGCTCGTTTTCTTCAGGGTCGGCAAGCATCGGGCAAGAACCTAATGGTAAACAAATATATAACAGACGTTAAATCTTGAAATTAGGAATGGTGGTCATGCCAAGCAGACACCTTATAGCGTAGAATGTGTAGGACTGTGGCGCCCGAGCGAGGTGCGGGACAATCAGTCAGATCTCCCGGGGTAAAAACCGCACCTTCGCAGGTCCATCCCGCAAGACTTCAGTTCCCCCCGTTCGGCTTCTATCCTGACTATCCAACGAAATCTGCCTCACAGAAAGGCTGCAGCGTGATGGACTATTCCAACTACCCTGGCCACCAACCTCAGCCCTACTCGGTTTACGGGCTGCCCACCCCCGACCAGCAACCGCAGCCAACCTCCGACGATGCTCTCCACGACCCCTTCTCCCTGGTACGATATAACCCCCTACTATATCCCCTAGTTGGGACTCTTTTCTCTGATTGCAGCACTAGAACACCTACAACCAGTACTTTCCTGGATTCGATCCCTCCGTCCGCCTCAACCCCTCTTCATCCTTCGTCCCGCCACCACACTCGCCGCCAGACTCCTATACCAAAACATCCGTCTCTAGCAATGATCCGAATAATAACACGAAAGCGGGCCCGGCCTCTAACGATGGCGATGATGGCCAGTTCGGCGACCCCTCTCTAGGCCGAAGCAGCAGCGAGGAGAAGGAATCGACGGCACCAGCGCAAACGAAGCGCAAAGCGCAAAACCGAGCAGCGTATGTGACCATCTGAATAATACATCTGCAACGCTTTTTCTTCGATGCTGCTCTTTATTGCGGCCAAATATTCGCCCTCTATTTGATCGCAAATACTGACAAATCTCAATACATATAGTCAACGCGCATTCCGCGAGCGAAAAGAGCGCCACGTCAAAGACCTAGAAGACAAGGTCAATAGCCTCGAAGAGTCATCCACTTCCCTTCAAGCCGATAATGAGCGTCTAAAGCGCGAGCTTGCCAAATATGCAACTGAGAACGAAATCCTCCGTGCCACATCCCATTCCCTAAATGGGGGTAACAACGGCGCAGCAAGGGAACAACCTGAACCTGCCGTCACAGGACCTATGAAGTACACACCGACAGATTTCTACTCGAACCTCATCCCAGAGGGCTCAGAGTGGGGTCCGCACCCAGGTTCTCAGCCGAGTAATCCTCAGAGTCCGCAAAAGCACCGTATCACGGTGTGCCAGATTACCGGCGAGAAGCTTCTCGATACCGGTGCAACGTGGGACCTTATCCAGAATCATGAGCTCTTTAAGCGTGGTCAAGTGGATATAGGTATTGTTACGGAGAGACTCAAGGGCTCGGCCCAGTGTGATGGCCAGGGCCCTGCTTTTACAGAGGGTCAAGTGCGTTTGGCTATTGAGCAGAGTGCGGCAGAGCGAGATGAGCTCTGAGCAGCACATGACTATGTGATATCCTTGGCGTTTTGGACTTGATGGGAATTTTTGTTTTTTTCCTTTGCTGGAGTCTTTTGGGGCGTTTCGGTGCTGGGGTGAATGGAACAGCGGGTTGACCATGGATCCGCCCGACTACACTTAGTCGGTCTATCTACTAGCTTCATTCTTGTCGCGTCCGCACTTTCAAGTTTATGCTTCATCGTTTATTGAACAGTGTTAGCCTCAAAGTTATTAGCTGACACTGAATTGCATACTACCGTGTCTACAAAGCTACAGTGTACTACGCAGCAGCGTGAAAAGTATAGGGTCGTATGAGTCAACAAATTCTTATTTGCATGCCTTTCGCTGGATCAACCACGAACGAGACATAGCCATATATACCCTTGTCCACTGGCAAGTTCTCCACTGTGTACAATTCAATCACAAAGCTTCGCATCATTGAAGCTTTTTTGTAGTTTTCTGAACCTTCCCCTATCCAATTTCCAATATGAGGTCATAAACCGAACAAATTGCATAATATACAGGCATCGCGTAGTCATGAAATTCCTGAGTCGTATTGTGTCGAGTAGTCGAACGGAAATTAATCCCAGTCATCATCGTAATCTTCAACGTTGAGTTCATCATCATCACCCACCGAGTCGGAACGCTTCTTGAGACGGACATCACTCTCCTTGAGGGCACCAATATCAATGAGCAGCTTCTCCAGATCCTCAACCTTGGTGCGGGGACCGTTCAATTCCCGCAGGGTAATCAACTGTCTCTTGATCTCGGTGTCCTTGTAGACTAGAATTGTGGGGGTGTTCTTCTCCGGATATCCCTCAATACACATGTCGGCGCGGATCTCGCAGAACTTGATGTCGCCAAACTTGGCCGCCATTTGCCGCCACAGCTCTGTCAATACTCGCGACTCAACATTGGCGCCTTGGGATGTCAGATTGACTAGCACGAAGGCACTGTTGGAAGCGTCGGTGACCTCCCGAGCATAGTCGACTTTTTGAAGAGGGTAAACCTGGTTGAAAAGGCTGGTTTGTTGGAGTGTAGAGATCTCAGCAAGGCGTTTTTGGCTGGCAAAGATGTTAGCTTAGTTGTCGACGCTGGGTTGTGGAATACACCACGCACTGGCGGGCAGTCCAGGAGTAGATGCACGGATGGTATAAAAAAGACTCACCGATACTGCTGAAGGAACTCCTCGTCCTCCTCCTCTTCTAATGCGTCCAGCTCATCAATGTCTTTATCTTCGAGGCGATTGTCGTGTGCCTTGCGGGTGGCCTCGAGTAGGGCCTCTTGGATCAGAGGTTCCGGGTCTTTGGGCTTTTCAGGAATGATTCCATGCTGGCGAAGGATATCGTTCCTAAGAAATCCATAGAATTCAAGTTAGTGTGTGTTCACTTGTAGCCAGCCCGCGGGCGGGGAATGCATGCTCCCATGCAGGTGGTAGCGACGATACCATTCAGTGTCCTCGTTAGGATTGACTTCAACCTGCATATTGGATCGGATTTGGCAGCGAACTGTAGTCACACACTAAGAGAATAATGGCTGGAGGAGAGAGAAAGAAGGCAGGCCGAGAGGGGACCCTTGACCTGCCTTGTGTATGATGCCACCTGTTTGCAGTGTTTGTCTGGTGCGCCACAAGTGTGGCTACCAAACACACGGAAGGCCACCTTCACTCAACTCCATAAACAGTTGGACCTTAGCTTGAGGTCTTCATCACCACCTCTTCTGTACACCTCCCCCCTTCTCCTCGTTCCTCTCGCCCTTCATTTCGGGGGTTGACTATGCGCATGCAGTAGTTGGCCTACACCGCCCTCCTGCTGTTACTGTGTCCTCCCTCCACACTCCCAATTGAACCCACCCGAACCCAAGGAGATCGCGAACACAATCCGCTGGTGCAATCCCAGCACCTGGGCAATATGAGCTACATGAAGAAAGATGAAGACGCGGATCAGGTCATGATCAGGCTTGATCGGACCTCCGTGTTCCAAGATGGTATGCAATCGGGCAGCAGCCTCCCCCTGGCGCTCCGATTCACAACCGCACCACACCCTCCCTGTTTACTGACCCAGGCCAATTCTTCTAGCTCGACTGTTCAATTCCTCCCCCATTTCGCCGCGAACATGCCGTACCCTCTTGACCAAGATCGCCGTTCTCCTCTTTACCGGGGAGCAATTCCCGACCAATGAAGCCACCACCCTCTTCTTCGGTATCTCGAAGCTGTTCCAGAACAAGGACCCTTCGCTGCGACAGATGGTGTATCTTATCTTGAAGGAACTTGCAGGCACCGCAGAGGATGTTATCATGTCTACCAGTATTATCATGAAGGACACTGCGGTCGGCAGCGATGTTCTCTACCGGGCCAACGCCATCCGAGCACTGTGCCGTATCATTGATGGCTCTACTGTCCAGGGTATTGAGCGACTCATCAAGACTGCTATTGTCGACAAGACACCCTCGGTCTCTTCCGCCGCCTTGGTTTCGTCCTACCACCTCCTCCCCATTGCCCGCGATGTCGTTCGGAGATGGCAGAGTGAGACCCAGGAAGCTGCTTCGTCCTCGAAGCAATCGACCGGTTTCCTGGGCTTCTCGTCCGGCTCTCAGGCCCACGCCATCTCCCAGTCGAACTTCATGACCCAATACCACGCAATTGGTCTCCTGTACCAGATGCGCTCGCATGACCGCATGGCGCTGGTGAAGATGGTTCAGCAATATGGTGCGGCTGGCGTGGTCAAGAGCCCTGCTGCTCTGGTTCTGCTGGTCCGTCTGGCTGCTAAGTTGGCTGAGGAGGATCCTGGTCTCCGGAAACCCATGATGCAAATGCTGGATGGCTGGCTCCGTCACAAGCACGAGATGGTCAACTTCGAGGCAGCAAAGGCCATTTGCGACTTGCGAGACGTCACCGATGCCGAGGCATCCCAAGCTGTCCACGTTCTCCAGCTGTTCCTGTCTTCCCCACGCTCCATCACTAAGTTCGCCGCCATTCGCATCCTCCACAACTTCGCTACCTTCAAGCCGAATGTCGTCAACGTCTGCAACCCCGATATTGAATCCCTCATTTCCAACACTAATCGCTCTATCGCCACCTTCGCTATCACAACCCTGCTCAAGACTGGCAATGAGGCTAGTGTTGATCGCCTGATGAAGCAAATTTCGGGCTTCATGGCTGATATCACCGATGAGTTCAAGATCACCATTGTCGAGGCGATCCGCACATTGTGTCTGAAGTTCCCGAGCAAGCAGGCCGGTATGCTTGTGTTCTTGAGTGGAATTCTACGTGACGAAGGTGGATACGAATTCAAGCGCACGGTTGTGGAGAGCATGTTCGATCTGATCAAGTTTGTCCCCGAGAGCAAGGAAGACGCACTGGCTCATCTTTGCGAATTTATCGAGGACTGCGAGTTCACCAAGCTGTCTGTCCGCGTTCTGCATCTGCTTGGTGTTGAGGGCCCCAAGACCTCGCACCCCACCAAGTACATCCGCTATATCTATAACCGTGTCGTGCTGGAGAACGCCATTGTGCGTGCCGCTGCCGTCACTGCACTGGCTAAGTTTGGCGTTGGCCAGACTGATCCTGAAGTCAAATCCAGTGTGCAGGTTCTGCTCACCCGCTGCCTCGACGACACCGACGATGAGGTTCGTGATCGTGCCGCCCTCAACCTGCGCTTGATGGGAGTAGATGATGCTATGGCCGGACCGTTTATCAAGAACGGTAAGAACACTCATATTTATTTTCAGCGGCAAATTTCACTAACAAACTTAGACTCTATGTACTCCCTTTCCACCTTCGAGCACCAGCTTGTCATGTACGTGACCTCGAACGACAAGCAGACATTCGCCGCTGCCTTTGATGTTTCCACTGTTCCCGTTGTCAGCCACGAGCAGGCCTTGGCCGAGGAGCGAACCAAGAAGCTCACTTCCGCCACACCCACCCTCAAGGCCCCATCGACTGGCCCTACGAAGAGCAAGGCGAACGGTGGCGCAGCTGAAGCAAACACCGCTGCCGCTACCCAGAAGTATGCCGAGCAACTCATGCAGCACCCTGATATCAAGGAATACGGCACCTTGCTCAAGTCTTCCGGTCCTGTCGAGCTTTCTGAAAGCGAGACTGAATATGTCGTTACTGCTGTCAAGCATATCTTCAAGGAGAACATCGTTGTGCAATATGATATTAAAAACACCCTGCCCGATACTGTCCTTGAGAACGTGACTGTGATTGCCACGCCCGAAGAGGAAGAGGTTCTGGAGGATGACTTCATTATCCCTGCTCCCAAGCTTTCGCCGAATGAACCTGGTGTCGTCTACGTTGCGTTCAAGAAGTTGGGCGGCGAGCACAGCGTCCCGGTCACTTCCTTCACCAACAACCTGAAATTCACCAGCAAGGAGATCGATCCTACCACTGGTGAAGCAGAGGATTCGGGATACGATGATGAGTACCAGGTAGAAGATCTTGAGCTCACCGGCAGCGACTATGTTGTCCCTACGTTCGCTGGCAGTTTCGACCACGTCTGGGAGCAGACTGGCGCTAATGGCGAGGAGGAGAGCGAGACTTTGCAACTAAGCAACATGAAGAGTATCGTTGGTATGTGTTCTTTCTGCCTCCCACTTGATCCTTCGCCAAAGCAAATACTAACAAATTTCTAGATGCCACGGAACAACTGATCGCCGCCCTTTCCCTGCAACCACTGGAGGGAACCGATGTTGCTCTCAATAATAGCACGCACACCCTCAAGCTCTTTGGCAAGACTGTATCCGGCGGCCGGGTGGCTTCTCTTATCAAGATGGCATTCTCAAGCAAGAGCGGTGTCACAACCAAGATCACTGTCCGGGCAGAAGAGGAGGGCGTTGCCGCTGCGGTGCTTTCATCTGTCACTTAATGTTTTCCCTTAAACTATTTCCCTTTTCTTTTCTCCTTTGGATATCAAATTGTAGTAGACATGAGGATTGTTACCCACATTCTTCGCATGCACCCCACACCCTGTTGTTCATTCTCAATCTGTGTTGCTGTTTCTTAAACTTCCAGGGCGATCTTTTGCTGGTTATGACGAGTCCCATGACGACCACTACAAAAGTTTAGAGGACTCGTTTTTGTCTGTTTATCGAGCCGATTTTCTCCCATTTCATTTATGCTCTGTTTTGTCTGGATGTCAACATAAATTCAATGCATGATTATAAGTTTGCATCCACGCATGAGATCTCGGAAAATTTCAGGTATTTCTTACCATGCCCCAGTAGGTACCCATACTCCGAGTCTGAGTCGGGCCCGAGTAAGTCCAGAAGTTTTCGAGGTCGGAAGGAGTTCTCGCTTCGCTTTCCAAGGTTGTACTGTCTGAATTATTACTTTCTCGATTTGCTTTTCAACTAGAATATGAGGACCTGTGGAATTGACGCCGAAAATGACCGCGGTCTTTTGAGGCCAGAAACGGCTGCCTTTCCACCCGTAACTTTGGACGACCAGCTGCCCGCCAACTGCCTGGACATATTCTAACAAGTCTCGCCGCCTTATGCACTGCCATGGACCCTCGATTTTGCCTGTCGTCAGTGAAAACAGATGTCATGTGATCGAATTCTTTCTCCAACAAGTCTAAAGTGACACACCACTTACCACCTCTTACTCTTTCATGCCATCCCACTTTAGTCAGCCTTCATCACTTTTCATCACTTTTCATAGGCTTAGTACTTTTCTGCTCTCTGTTTAGTCTGAGTACTCGCCAGAAGGCTCCGAAAACCAACAGTAACCGGTGGATCTAAGATGTCAGCGAGGGTCATTGGCTGGGAGTGCAGCTCATTCGACGCCACGACCACCCATTGTCCACGGCTGACATCATAAGGTCCTTAGCCATCTGTTGCCCACAATGTCGCAGTCGCAAGAGAGTCTCAGCTCTCTCAGCTCTCTCAGCTCTCTCAGCTCTGCCGTTTCGTCCGCCGGCTTTTCTACTTTTGCCGAGGCAAAATTGTCCTTGGAGGCGACACTCGCAAGCTACCAAGCGTTAAACATTGGCGACGATACGAAGGAGTTTCTTGAGACTTGCTTCAAATACCTTCCCCCGGCTGGACAGGTCAATTTGTCAGAGGATGTTTCCGGCTGCCACAACGATGATGAAATCCGCCAGTTAGCCGTAAGGATTGATACCGGCCTGCTACGCCCTCTGCTGGCTAATGGTGGAAAGACGCCTGCCATCACTCCACCCCCCCGTATCGGCTTTGACAATTCGGTTGAAAATCTTGACTCTCTCGATATCACACCAGCAAGTCGAAATGACCAAGAACGACTTTGCCGGAACTGTCTTAGACGAGATGGATATCGGTGTACTATCACGAAGGGCTGGAGCTCTAGTCACGACTTCCCCCCTGGCGAACCAACCGGCATTTTACAAGCTGCTCATATTCTTCCGTTCGCACTTGGCAGTTTCACGAATGACGATGAAAGACGGCAAACCTCTGAGGTGTGGGCAAACATTTTTCGTTACTTTCCAAGCCTTCGCTCTACCCTTAATATGTCACCTGAAGATGTGAATCGAGAGGATAATATCATCATGATGATTAATGCCCTTCATGTCGAGTTCGGTCTCTTCCACTTTGTTCTTGAGGACACTCCGACCCCTAATCGCTACCGTCTCAAACTATTTCCAAGCTTCGGATCGATTTACACACCCTTGTTACCCAGCAACAGAGTCATAACATTGACTAGCCACGACCCTCGCTTTCGTCTTCCTGGAGCTGAGCACTTAGAGTTGCATGCTGCCATTGGCAACATCTTGCATGCAAGTGGCCGAGCAGAAAGCATTGAAAAGCTCATACGGGACCTAGGAGAGACAGGCGGTTCAGTATTATCAAAAGATGGCAGTACGAACATCAGCGATCTGCTCTCGGTCAGTCATCTTTCACTGCTAGCCTCAAATTCGCGCTCAACAGACAGTGACATGTTGGATCGGACAGATAAGTGATGGTGAATGCTGAGAGTTGATGAGTTGTCTGTTCTGAGTTGGGCGCGTAGCAAAGTCATAATCGACGTGTCACGGTGAGAGTCGGTCAGCGACTGCACAAAGCCGATACCTTGGGCTTCTTGCGCTTTGACGAGGGCTGTATGTTCATAGAGGCACCAGCTTGCTTGACTCGTCGAGCCCCATTCGGGTTGTCCGTCTGTTGGCGCTTGCGCTCCATCGTTCAGTTCGTCAACATGCTCCTGAACGATGTGACATACGTGCTTGACGAGTCATTTGGTGCCTTCAAGACCATCCACAGCACCCAGACAGAACTTAACCAAGAGGGCAGCTCGATGGCAGAAGGATGGTCTCGACCCGCCTGGCTCCCACATGACCCTCCTGCGGGATTCAGCCGCTGGGATGTGAACCCTAATGAGCGTGCAGAGAAAGATAATCCGTCCTGGTATCTATGCAGTGGTGAGGGGCAAGAAGGTGCCGATCGAGCGATCAACTTGCATGTGTGTGGGATTTGAATTCGACGCTATTCTCCCAGGTCCCAGTAAGGTGCAGCAGCAACGTGCCCGCGCTAGACTGCCAGGAGCAGAGAATGAGAAACCCAAGTTGGGTTAGCTACATAGATACGAGCGCTGGTCTTCAATGAGTGCCCTCAAATCAGACAGAGTATTCTCCTGTCCAATATTGTTGTATCACAGCTCCAGCTGCGAGTCCATCAACCGGTGAATAACTTTGAGAGGAAATTAACTCGTCAACTTCTTAGTATTTATCCATCTCCTCTAGAGACTTGAATGGGCCTAGAGACCTATAGGGCCATAGGGCCGATAGCCGGTCATTATTGTACAGTAAGTATATGGACCCGAGACTGAAAATAACCGTGCTTTTTGTCGACTCCAGATCGCAAGGATTTAAAAACCTGGCGTCGTGGAGATAGTGACCATCTATTTCTCCATTTAGATCGAGTTTGTTTTCAGCGACAGTATGTAACAAAAAGTTATCTGGTCGAAGAAATGAATCACACCCTTTTTGTAAGAGGAAGAACCTCAGATATGGTACCTGGCTAGTTATGAAAGTATGACGAGCTGGTAATGTGACTCTGGTCGTGACCATGTTTGGTGAATATTATAGATCGCCTGCGCGGCACGGTGGTGTAACAGAAGTATTCGACCTCGACTACTTCGGCTAAGGACCCACTTTTTTAATACTGCCGAGCAGGCATCTCCGAAATTCAATCCATTCAATCCAAGTCAAGTTCTGGGCCTCTTTCTTCGCACAGGAGGCATAGCCAAAATAAAACACATTGGAATATGGCGTATACGTTAGCTAGCGCGCTAAATCGCGAGGTGGAGCGTACTGATAATGTAAGCGGTATAAAAGGCGGTCAGATCCCGACGTACTCGAGGTCAAATATGTACTTCTGTTACACCACAGCATGTGGCAATAAATGATGTGCCGGCCAATGAGGTCATTGAAAACTCTTGTTTTTATTGCAGACATACTGCTAAATCTAAAAAAGCAAAACTAACCGGAAAGGCAATTCACAGGTCCGCCGTTTACACCACATAGAAAACATTCGCGAGTAAAATGTCGGTTTTGCCATCTAACCTTTTTTTGTCTATTCAGGGTAATAATGATATTTTTAGGCTATGTCATGCTTGGGTATCTTTCAGTAAAGCTAACTCCAGATCATGGGCGATTTGCAGGCATGTCTCGTATCGATCATTAATTGTTGCCATAACGGACGCTCAACCCTAATGGATAAATCGATTCAAATTCAACAAGGGCAGGGTCATGGAAATGGTCGTCGTCTTCATCGGGTATATGAAGCCAAATCTCATCATCAATATCTTGTTGGGATGTCCCCAACATGGCCATGGTGTCTGGACAGACGACGAGACTCCACACATTGTTGATTTTCTCACTCAATGACTCGAGAAATAATTCTGGCCAAAATTCCCAGCCCGCATAGTCGCCATTTCGGGGTGAAGTGAGTTCCAGGGCTCGAATAGGCGAGGGAGGCGAGAGACGATTTGCACATGTAAGGAGAAAAGTAGCTAAATGTACAGGTAGCTTGACATAAAGAAGCTTTTCCATTTCCCATAGAGCAAAAAGCGCTGGAAGCTCAGGTTCTGGCTCAGATTCTGGAGGATCCATCAGGCCCTCGTTATTCGAGTCGATGGTAAGCTTCCTGAGCCCTTGAAAAAGCTGTCTGTTGGTCAGAATAGCTCCCAGCGTCGATGGCTTCAAATTACTGCATCGATGAAGAACCAAAGATTCGAGGTTTTGCGGCCAGCAGAACGTCAACATAGTTTTGGAATCGATATGCCCTCCGATCTTCATAACAGTCAGCAGCTGCGGCCACTGGCCCACACTGTCGTCGGTATGTGTAAGTGTCATTGAGCTTGGTAAGACGAGATATTCAAGCTTGGCGAGACCACTGATAGCCTTCTTGAGTTTCGGAAAGTCAATCGAACTCCCCATAGCTAAGCTCAAGTCCAAGTAACGAAGATTCTGGCATTTGGAAAGCCCTGCGAGACTATTGATTCTGCATGAGAGTTAGTTTCAACCGCCATCATGAGAAGGTACTCCAGATATACTTACGCAAAAGATACACGCGGTGCCTTGAATACTATCAGACTCGAGCTCGTCGCTTTGAGCAGCCGCGCAGTCTGACTGGGGGAACTTTGATGGACTAGTTTGTGCAACAAAAGCTCCTTCACAAGGGAATTGAAAGCCACCTTCGATTTTTTGGCACTGGCCGGAGGGCTGATTGTAGAGATAAATTGGCTGAACTTATTCCCTCGGGCGAGTTGAGGACTGCGGTAAAGTAACTCGATTCCGGCCGAGTACCATGCACGTCCAACAAGACAGAAATTGTACATGTTCGTCTGGCGAGTGAGATCCGCCTCTTTCTGCTCTCCATCATTCCAGTAAAGGAACTGAGCGATGATGAGGAGAATTTCTACTGGCAGGCAGGGGGGGCTTTCACAGCTCATGTTTGGTGGTGCTGGTTGCACTTTCATGGTGAGCAAAGCTGGTAAAGATGAATGGGGGAAAATCCTTGGAACGGATGAAGTTGGGTAAAGAACGTGAAGAAAAAGGAGAGTTCCAAGCAAAGGTCAAGAATGTTCCTTTGTGTCATGATCGAGAGACGCTGTTCAGCATTGTTTGGCAAAGGTTATGCATAGGTGCAGTGAGTGAGATGGGTCGATGCGGCGAATCGGAGTGGGGCACACACAAGTACGGCAGCCGAGAGGGACCACCCCGCCACATTAGGAATTTAATATTATCCTACGGTACCTCTAGGTAGTCATACATACAACGCAAAGATATATTTCTATTTAGACCAGTTAAGTTTCTCCAGTATAAATATACACTATCCTTATATAGTGCGAAACATGAAGTTGCCTAATACAAAGCGAAGTGAGAATTTAGAGAGTACAAAGTGAGGCGAGCATCCAGATTATACAACGTAATTTATACACTAAATCTAGTAATCTTGGAAGTCAAGATGAGTCGATGGCCCTTGCCACTTGGCAATTTATAGTTATCAATCACTCTTCACCTCAATATAAAGAGACGGGGATAGCTTCTTAGAATCTAGATAGCTTTGTAACTTGAATCTCAAATAGTAATTAAAATGGGTATATACTAGGATATCTATTCGGGTAGCCTACCTAGGGTAAGATAGCTACTGCTGTACCCGACCAGTAAGAAATATCCAAAGACTTTGGAGTTTGCATGTTCCGAAGGTCAAACACAGACTTATGACCAGGCACTGTAGACAGGGCATTGACGGGCACTATATAGAATCCGTATTTAGAGAAAGTGGAAAGCAGAGCGATATATATACTGCTTTATAATTAATATGTGGTGTGGCTCACTAGCTGCAATGGGCTGCTGCAAATCGGAGAAAGAGTGGGGCGCAGGGCGGAGTTGGAGTTGGAGATGATATCACCCCCTCTCGATCTCTTGTTGTCCCCCTTTCCTCCTCCCTCCCCATCTCCCCTTCACCCACGCACAATGAAACCTCAGACTATGTGGCGGTCACTAGGTCTACTACGGCGTGCACCTGTCCAATATAGTGCTGGCCGCCGAGCTATTCAGACTGCCAGCGCATCCCGAGTCCCGGACTTCGCCTTTGCCTTCGAGTGAGTGATTGTGATGTACGCATATAACCAACCAATTGTCCCTCCGGTCTAACCCTCTACTCCAGTATCGACGGAGTTCTCCTACGATCTTCGAAACCCATCCCCGGTGCCGCCGACTCGTTAGCCCTCCTGAAGGAACAAGGGATCCCGTTCATCTTGCTGACCAACGGCGGAGGTAAACACGAAACGGAAAGGGTTGCAGAAATCAGCGAAAAGCTGAAGGTGTCGCTGGACCCAAGAGACATTGTACAAAGCCATTCGCCATTTGCAGAATTGGTCAAGGGTCCGGATGAAACGAGCTCGCTAGAGAACAAATGTGTATTGGTTGCCGGCGGCGATGGTGATAATTGTCGGCGGGTGGCAGAACAGTACGGCTTCAAGAATGTTGTGACACCGGGTGATATCTTTATGGCGAATCCCTCCGTTTGGCCCTTCTCGAAGAACTTCTCGGATTACTACAAGACATTCGCTCGGCCTCTTCCTAGGCCGCTCGACCCGACCGATACAAAAGGTCTCAAGATTGACGCTGTCTTCGTCTTCAACGACCCTCGGGACTGGGCACTTGACACGCAGGTTATTATGGATCTCCTACTCTCATCGCAGGGACGCCTAGGTACTCTGTCGGAGAAAAACGGTCGGACTGATCTCCCCAACCACGGCTACCAGCAAGATAATCAGCCTCATTTGTACTTCTCCAACCCGGATCTATGGTGGGCGGCTGCTTATCCCCTGCCACGTCTTGGCCAGGGCGGGTTCCGAGAAGCACTCGAGGGTGTCTGGGCTGCGACCACCGGTGGACCCAGCAAAGGCATTGAGCTGAAGAAAACAGTGATTGGAAAACCATACCAGGGAACCTATGAGTTCGCCGAGAGACAGCTGCTCCGCAACCGGTCCAAGATCTTTGGAACGGATCTGCCTCCATTGCAGCGAGTTTATATGGTTGGGGATAACCCAGAGTCGGATATTCGGGGCGCAAATTCCTATAGAAGCGGGTTTGGCAGCAGCTGGGAGTCCATTCTGGTCCGGACTGGTGTCTACAGTGGAGGCGATCCGGCTTGGACTCCTAAAACAGTTGCCGACGACGTACAGAAGGCCGTCCAGTGGGCGCTGAAGTCTTCGAAATGGTGATCTCTCGATAGATCAGACTATCTGCGCGCAACATCAAGGCTAAACTCCGACGTATTTCCGAGTGGAAAGTCACTTTTAGCCCAGGCTTTGGACATCGAATCATTGAATTAGATTAGCGTCATATCCTACTTAAGCACATATCATGTTATATCAGCACAACCCAATGACCTAGTTCCGGAAAGGAGTTTTACCTTATGGTAGGCAGTTCTTGGACATCTTGCAAGAAAATTCAAATGTTCTTCTTTACATGCCATTTTCTCTTCTCTTTTCTTTCTCAGGCACAAAAATCGATATGTATGGAGTCATGTGACTATCACCCCTCTTAGGGCTTAGGGCAGTTTTGCACGGCGGGGTGACTCAAAGTGTCAACCGCAACGAGTCATCCCATTCAAAGAGAACCATTAAGGTAAGATATCCACCTTCTCGCGACCAGCTGTGCTTTTATCTAATACTTTTCTTCAAAGCATCATGGCGGACTCCGAATTGCCCACTCGCCCTAAGCCCGAGGAGACCGGCGCGGCCGCCGCGCCCGCGGAAGGCGACTCTAAGAGCGCTAGCAAGAATGCGGCGAAGAAGGCTGCTAAGGAGAAGGCGAAGGCCGAGAAGGCTGCTGCCCGCGCAGCCCAGGATAAGGCTCAAGCTGCTGCTCAAGAAGCCAACGACACCGCCAAGCACCTCTACGGCCAGCTTCCCGAATCCGAGGATGTCAACCCTACCACGCGATTCAGCGATTTCACCGAGGAGGAGAAGGAAGTCACCGTTGTCGCCCGTGTGGACAATGCGCGTGTGCAGAGTGCCAAGCTTGCTTTCTTGATGCTGCGCCAACAGGGTCAGAAGGTTCAGGCTGTTATCGCGGCCGCCGAGCCTATCTCCCGACAGATGATCAAGTACACTGGTGGATTGAATGTCAACTCCATTGTGCAGGTCACCGGTCTGATCAAGAAGCCCGAAATCCCCATCTCTTCCGCCACTATTCAGAACCTCGAAATCCACATCCGCAAAGTGTACATGATCTCCGAGGCTGCGCAGATGCTGCCTATGCAGGTCAAGGATGCCGAGCGCCCGCCTCCCATTGAGACTTCCGACGATGCCCCCCAGGTTGATGCCGAGGGTGCCCCCATTGTGACCCTCAAGACTCGTCTGGACAACCGTGTTCTGGACCTCCAAACCGAGACCAGCCAAGCTATCACCTGGATCTCCAGCGGTGTTGCCCAGCTGTTCTCCGAGTACATGATCAAGAGTGGCTCCCGGTGGATCTTCACCCCCAAGCTGGTCGGCGCGGCCACTGAGGGTGGCAGCAATGTGTTCGAGGTCAAGTACTTCAAGCGTAACGGTTACCTGGCCCAGAGCCCCCAACTGTACAAGCAGATGTGTATTGCTGGTGATATGGAGAATGTGTTCGAGATCGCCCCTGTTTTCCGTGCGGAGGACAGCAACACTCACCGTCACTTGACTGAGGTATGATGATCCCCCAAAGAGCAATTGGTTTTATTTGTGCTGACAACTTCCAGTTTGCCGGTCTCGATTTCGAGAAGACCTTCGAGCACCACTACCACGAGGTTCTGGAATTCGCGGAGGACCTACTGGTCTTCATCCTCTCCCAGCTTAAGGAGCGCTACGCCGCTCAGATTGCTACCATCCAGAAGTCCTACCCCAAGGCCGGTGACTTCAAGCTGCCCAAGCACGGCAAGGCTCTGCGTCTGAACTATATGGATGGTGTTGCTCTGCTGAAGGATGCCGGCGTCGACATGTCGGAGCAGGAGCGGTTCGAGAACGACTTCAGCACTGCGATGGAGAAGCAACTCGGACAGATTATCCGCGACAAGTACGACACCGACTTCTACGTCCTGGACAAGTTCCCCATGGCTGTCCGTCCATTCTATACCAAGGCCGACCCCAAGGACGCCCGCTTCTCCAACTCGTACGATTTCTTCATGCGCGGTGAGGAGATCATGTCTGGCGCCCAGCGTATCAACAACATCACCGAGCTGGAGGAGTCGATGCGCTCCAAGGGTCTGGACCCAACCCAGGAGGGCTTCGAGGACTACCTCAATGCTTTCCGCCAGGGCTGCCCGCCGCACGCTGGTGGTGGTCTGGGTCTGAACCGTATTGTGATGTTCTTCCTGGGCTTGCCGAACGTTCGTCTAGCGTCGCTGTTCCCCCGTGACCCACAGCGTCTGCGCCCGTAAGCGGGTGGCTTGTGTAGATAGAACATAGTGAAGAAAGACAAAAATAAAATGCGTCGAATGACTGTTACGTTGATTTATTTTGCTCCACTCGTTCAAGTTGTATAGAATGGCAGATGCCATGTGGATCGAGCCATCGTTCAGAGCTGAACGAGGGTTGATGAGAAAGATCTGTTTTGAGCCTCCGACCGGTAGATTGTTACATAACCAAATAAGAACTAGATGGTTTAGACCTGCCAGTGTGTTTTATGATGTTTGAGGATCAGCAGCTTCAAAGTTGTTCCGCAGTGGGTCGTACAGCTCCATACCAGGAGAAGCATTAGCCTCAATTCGAGATCTGCTCCACTTCTCCAGACTCCACTCCCTTGATTGACTATGTAGATAAGTCAGAACAAGCAAGAATAAGCCGAAACAATATTTCCATTTGAATGCGACCGTTCAATCGATGAGTTGAGTTCTAGTGCCAGTGCCAGTGCCAGCACCTGTTGGTGAAGCATGAGCATAATATAAATATATATGTTTTCACAAGTCATGCTGCCGTTGGTGCCATACCGAACGGTTTTTCCTGTCGCCTTTCGGCAGGCAGGTGCAGAGTCCCGAGCTGCACCCCCGAAGGAATGCAGCTCGGGACTCGCTTCAATGCAGCAGTGGTAAACCACTACTCCACTCACCCTTCACATGTTGTAAGAACCCGTTTAAAGCCCCTCATATAGGAACTTCGCCTCCATAAAAAGTAGGTATTCCTGCTGCACTGGGGACCTGTATGCTTACTAAGTGTCTCGAAAATAATCTGCAATCACCATTGGTCCGTTCGGCAGGATCTGTGGGTCTGTATCACTTCTTGGCGCTGCTAATTTCGACTTCAAGGCTGGCACACCAGCACACTGTACCCCAGCTGCCGCCATACAACAGAACACCAACCCCCAGAAGTGCTCACCCACACCCTTGTTAACGATAGCAAAACTTCGTAACTTATGCATTAAGGTCTTCTCTATTTTATGGGTTTTTTTTCAAAAATTTATAATCCCTTGGTGGCCATTTACGTACTTTCGTTGAAAGGTAGCTGTGCCCAGAGTATATAATATCCCTTCAGTCAGTGCGGAGTTGCTCTCATCCTGATTCTCAACTAGAGCCACCCCAGCCCCTTTTAAGTTGCTTTTTTACATGCCAGGATGTGCAAACACTAATATGAACCTTGATTGAAGTATATTTAGGCTCAATTTTGCCCCGAATTGCTGGTTATCTCCAATTTCGTGCATGATCTCATCCTCGACTCCGGCCAGCAGAGTGTTCACAGAAAATGAAGGAGCGCTAGCGTGTTTCTCAAAGGTCCCTGAGTCATTCCTGGGTTGGCTCATTCTTTCTGGATTCCATTTGAGACTATTCAGTCCTCCTCCAAACTGCTAAAAACCCGAATGTTGAGATTATGATAATATACATACTCTCAGCGGTTCATTTCTTGGCATGTCAAGCCCCAGGGCCCGTCCCTCCAGCTTATCGCAGATCAGCGGTGATAAGGGCGGTGGGCCGACAAAGCTGCCCCGACTTTTCTCCTACAACACATAGGACACCTCCGATGCCTGACAAGCGGAAATCATCCATGTCGCCCCCCTCGCCCAAGCGACCTCGTATCCACGAGGGTCGTGGTGATGGAACCCCAGCTTCCCACGAACAGCCGCGCAGCAACCCCATTTACGGGCAGAAAAACGCGTTTCCGGGCCTGGATGACGCCGGCGACGAGCTCTTCTATGGGCCGGCCGATGATGGGATGGAGTACCTACGCATGGTCCGGTAAGTTTTCCTCTTCACGGACGATGCTTGATCGCGTGCTAAAGACCGCCATCCTTGCTCAGTCCTTTCCCCGTCTCTCCTGATAGCGAACTCGATCCTGACCTTGTGGTGCTCATTCTAGATCCGAAGCGAACGCGATGCCCTCACTCTTCATCTCCCAGAATTCCAAAAATGGCGCGACAACATCGAATTCAAATACCCTAGTGAATTCAAGTGAACCCGACCGGCAGAAGTCGTCTTTCACAGGTGGTTTCTTCGCCGATGAAGCCTACATCGCGCCCGTGAATTCCGACCAGAATGCGGTCGCCTCTCTCGAAAAAGTCTACTCCGAAGCACAAGCTTCTTACTATAATCTTCTCCGACACCGATTTCTTCTCCTCCGATCAACCCTGAGGTGTACTCCTCCTGCCACCGCGATAGCCGATCTCGACGACTTGCACCCCATCAGCCTCCCGCGGAATAATGCGCCGGCGCGCAAGGAATGGCGACGTCTGACCCTCGCCGTTGATCCTCAGATGGCTCAGCTCGCTTGCATGGACTCGGAGAGTGTGCTAGGTGTGCTGCAGGTGATGGCGCGAGGGCTGTCGGATAACGTACGAAGCGGCGATGCTGCGTGTATTCGACGCCTAGGTGCTTGGGCATGGGGATTACTGGGAAAGTGTCGCGAAGTTGGAGAAATGTCTACAGAGGAGGTGGGAGAGATCCGCGACATCGGGAAACGGGCCGCGAAGATCCTTGAAAAGGTTCGAGAGGCGGAGGAGGCTGAGGGTGCGGAGGATGAGGAATCCTATGATGATTCGGAACCCGACGAGGATGGCCGCCACGAGAAAGTTGAATCAGCAGCTTCGGAAGTCGATCAGAGGATTGAGGAATCGGATACACATGACGTGGTGATTCCTGGTGATGCCGACCAGCCAGATGAGTTGGCGGCGGCGAAGGCGAGCTTACAGGCTAGGCTGCAGGATCATGAGCCCGCCGTGCCGGACGATATATATGATGAAGAGAGCTTGGTGAAACAGACTCGCGCCATGCTCGATATGATCATCACCGTCGTGGGCGAATTCTTTGGGCAGCGAGATCTCTTGGAGGCACGAGAGATTTGGACTGGACCACATACTCCGTGATTTGAAAACAGATACCCAATACCCAATATGTAAAGCTGACCAATATTTATCAATCAAAACAACAATATTCTACAGAACCTGCAAAATCCCCAGTAACATGAGTAGATCACTTGCATAAGGAACGTGATGCGACTAACCCATTTCGGGTGCCTTGCGTCACTGGAAACGTTGAACATCGCCAGTCGAGCTTCTCCGCTTCTTCCCTCCCACTCTACCAGCCATGGCACCGACCGTCGAGATCGCCATTCCGACCACCAGTCTCTCACCAACCTCTCCTCCTCACACAGTCTATCACATAACTCTGCGCCTCCCTCTCCGCTCCTTCACCGTGTCCAAGCGCTACTCCGATTTCTCAGCTTTCCACGCCTCCCTCATCACCCAGACCAGTGCACCGCCACCAGTGCCTCTTCCTTCAAAGTCCTGGTTCTCAAAGACCGTTTCCAACGATCGCTTCCGCGAGGATCGTCGCCGTGGTCTGGAAGAGTACCTCCAGGCAATAAACGAATCGCCCGATGGCCGCTGGCGCAACTCTTCTGCCTGGCGGGCATTCCTGAACCTCCCCACAGCCGCTGTCGCCGCTTCCAATGGCACAAAGAATACATCTACCCGGCTGCATGCTGCGATCACAGATCCTGGATCCGCATCCAACACCCAGATCACCGATCCAACACTATGGCTCGATTATCACCGCGATATGAAATCCCACCTTCACGATGCCCGCCTCCAGCTCTCCCGCCGGGACCAGGAAACCATTCCTTCAAAACAACATGAAAGCTCCGCCCAAGCGAAGAGCAGTCTCGTGCGCGCGGGTACTATGATCGGAACCCTGGAGGACGGCCTCAAGAACCTCAGCAACCGTGGATCTCAACCCGGCCAGACTACAACTTCCAGTCTGGGCGAGGGTGAGCTGCGCCGTCGCAAGGATCTACTCATAAATGCGCGCAAGGAAAAAGATGGCTTGGAGGACCTATTACAAGCTATGGCAACGAAGACCCGGCTCGATAATGCTGTGGCATCGATGGCGGATAAGGATAAGAATGCGCTATTTGGGAATATCGATAATGCGAGTAATGGGCGCAAAGCACCCGCTCGCTCCGGAAGAGTCCTTGGTAGAGAGACCGAGCGTACGCGCGAGCTCGATAACCAGGGTGTGCTGCAGCTCCAAAAGCAGACGATGCAGGACCAGGACGAGAGTGTGGAAGAGTTGATGAAGATTATCATCAGGCAGAGAGAGCTGGGACAGGCTATACATGAAGAGGTGGAGGTGCATAATGAACTGTTGAGGTTGGCGGATGAGGACACTGATAGGTTTGTTTTTCCTCTGGTCCCAAACTATATGAGTTTCACAATGCTAACTACTCCTCTAGACTCAAGGCTAAGGTCGATGTTGGAAAGAAGCGCATTGGGAAGATTTCATAGAGAGTGGGCTGTTTCCTGACATTCTTTCGAGCGTTATTTGGCACAGACATCATGGTGCTTTTTGCTCTTTTTATTTACTATACCCAGCACGCGACATTTAGACGAGGACGAAAATCTACAGGTTGATTAAGGTTTTCCATGATCGTTATTTGATGTATCATTCTCGTGGAAAGTACCGTAAGAGGAGCAAGTTCATGGTTCATGGTTCATAGTTCATACTTGACGCCTTAATTGGTAGAAAGAAACTGTGAGCGCATTAGTATTGCCTTGCCAGCCATATTGATCAACCTACCTCTTTTGCTTCTTCCTCTGAGACCTCGGATCTGTCAGAGGTATTCCGGTCAATAAGGCCCAGCTTACTTCTCCGCAACAGCCACCACAGCTCTCGTCGATCACCACCCAGTTCTTCTAGTAATAGCTTTGATTTCAACGAGCGCAGGAAATCATTGTACAAAGCCGGCTCCTCGTAATCAACCATCTCCCCACGCATGGTTCCCAATTCTTCCACGACACGGTCATAGTTTGCATCACCCAGGCTGTGTTTGACTTGCGTCTCGATGATGACACATATTTGTTTAACAGCATCATAAATACTTTCGATGTTTTCTGCACGCGAGAGCATCTGCTTGAACTCTGGGATGGCGTTCTCGGGCGAGATATTGGCGCGCTTTGGTTCTTGATTGAGAAGAGCGTCAACGTCCAGACCCGACAGAGGCTTCTCCGCTTCACGTTGGCGTTTGCGTCCTTTGGTTTTGGGAGGGACTGAATAAATATGTTTAGCAAAGAGTCTGTTAGTTACGACAGACAGAATAGACATACCTTTCTTGACATCTGCTTTAGAGACTAAGTTATCGAGGAAACTTTTTGACTTCTTCACACGTTCCTCGTCCGGGTGTGCGAATTTGGTCAAGACCTCGGGTGGGTCAAGAATGGGATCGTTGGGATGCACAGCGCGATATCGTACTGCGGACTCAATGCGGTGCAGGAGGGGAGAGAACGACTCCTCGATGGGCAGCACATCATTTCTGTTTTGGATCCTCGTCATCAGTCGCGTGTGCTGGAACCCTCTGAATAGATTACTCACCCCGTTTCATCCTTGTGATCCAACTCCATACTATCAACATAATTGTTCATTGCCTCTTGCAAGTCCTGACTAGGGAGATTTCGGTGCTCGGTGACAACCTTGCCAGATACGGTGATCACCTTGTCTAGTGGTGGAAACCGGTATGATCGAACATCCTCAGCGAAAGGAAGCTGGATCTCAACGAGGCACTCATAATCCGCGTCAATGGAAGGCGCCAGCAGGACGACCATGGGGGCTCGATTCTCCTTGGTGACCATCCGAGCAACGGCATAGTACGATGAGGTGTGCAGAGCGTGAATAAAAGATGACAACGCCAGAGAAGCCTTGTCATTCGCACGCTCGGGAATGATGATGTTGGAATTGGACATGTGTAGGTATCGATCATACTGTAGAGCAGTTAGCTGGATGAGAGGTCGATCAGATCACAATGGTGTACCTTTTCTTGGTGGATAAAGCCGATAATGTCCAGACAGGCAAATGTGTCCAACCTGGTAATATTCTCGTCCATTTGGCTGATGTGGACAGCAGTCCGCCCATACTCATAGCCCTTTGCGAGGTCATCCCGCTCAACATCTACTTTGCCTCCGGGTGCAGATGAATCATCAACTTGATACGTTCGTGACATTCTAACCGCGGTAAGTGTATCACCTTGATTTGGCTCCGGACCTCCCTCTTCCTTTCCTTGGGTAGTGCTGGAGCTAGCGACAAAAGAGCTCGCTGACGGCGGGTGAGCAACGGATGTTCGAAAATAGCGCTCGACCGGAATTTGAAGCGCTGTTTCATATTTTTGGGGATCACCGAGTTTGAGCATGCCTTTGAAAGATGGCATGCTTTTGACGACTTTGATGCGAGGTGTGTCCATTTCGGCGATTGCTTCCTCTAAGGTTCCATAGACACCACCGCAACCTTCAGCAAATTCGCGAAGCATTTTCTCATTTTGAGCCTTCCAGTTTGTATAGATGTCAGCAGCATAGTGTATGCCTTCTCATGGGTTCAACATTACCTTATGGGAATCTTTGTCCTCCTCCTTCACCCCATACTCCGGATCATCGAAATCAACCCCACTGAATGGGATTAGCAGGGCGAATTGGGAAGGAAATATAGTAGAAGACCTACAGAATGACCAACTCGATTCCATCACTGACAATTTTCTTCTGGATCTCCTCAAGGCCGTCGCTGCTCATCGGCCCAGTACCGTTGGTGACGAGGACAATCTTTCGCTTGTATTTGAGCGTTCTGGTAAACTCATTGATCATTGTAATAGCAACGACAATGGCAGAAATAGCTTGAATATTGTCAGCTCATCGGTTTCTTTTTAGCATAGAGATATTTTCGGTGTACCGTCGCCCCTGTTAGTCGTGCTGGGGTTGATAGCACCGGACAGTCTTCGAATATCGGGCATGAGGACTCTGGACGAGGGTCAGTCGTGTGCTTCATCAGGTATAAAGGGGCATCATACTGTCCAAATTTTGAGAGTACGGAGATGTTTGAGTTATGAGCATCATCCCGGAGCTCATTTGACGTGTCTGGTTGATCTAGTTTTTAGACCTGGTAAAGTGAAGGTAACATGGCATGGAAATGCTTACTATCTGAGCGCAAAGCAATAACTGAAAGCGTCGCAGTTTTTCGACCAGTCCCAACCTGAGATTCGGTCAGTAATTATGGTCTCGGACATGGAGAGAAAACGCGTACCGTGGTGGTGATCTTATCCCAGACATACTGCATGGCCCACTCCAGATCTGTAACGGAACGGCCATGGTGGTGCTCGCCCATGGACCTGCCCACGTCGACAATGTAAACAGTCGCTTCTTTTTCCGCCATTGAATTTGAATGCTCTAAGGGAGATGTGGAAGAAACAAAAGAGCGTAGAAATGAGGCTGCTGCAGTAGAGCCAGGCAGACGCGTGATATTTCCTTTTTCGTTTAGGCCGGCGCGCGTGCACATGACATCACTTGATCTGCGTGTGTGGAGTGGTAAGTGCGTGTAGTTACTCATGTACACACAAAAACCATGTGGTAATACGGGGTAGCCGCACGACAGTGCGTGGATTTACCCAGCCACCAGTCCCACTTCCCATGGGAATCCATCCCCACGGCCAACTTAAAAAGCTGTCAAAGCCGTCATCGAGATCGACCTCTGCCATTTTGATATCGATTGAATCCGATTATCTTCCATAATGAATGACCCTCGTCCTTACCACGTCCTTAGGTTCGTTGTCCGACCTGTCGCCATAATCTGCAAACATCAGACCAGAACAATACTGACCAATTTCCAGTTATGGTACCCTGCTGGGTACTCAGTTCTACCAGGTATGTTTGGATTATGATTGTTACCCTGGCATTCGCCATTATTATCATCAAGAAACTTCTCTGACCCTTCATTAGTCCTTCGTGGGCGGGATTGTGGCCTTCCGCTCCTTGCCGCGGCCGCAGTTCGCCAGCTTGCAGACTGCTATATTCCCGGTCTATTTCTCTATGCAGACCGCGCTTCCAGTCGTCGTGGCTCTGACAGCAAGCCGAGGCGGTCAAGCCCTCGGTCTCTCTGGAATTTTGGCCCCTGAGAATCGGTTGAACACGTTCTTGCCAATGGCAACCGTTGCCATCACAGGCTTGGTCAACATGTTTGTGTTGCGTCCACTGACCGTCAAGGTCATGCGGGAGCGCAAGCACCAGGGTGAGTGTATCTCCTATATCCTTCTGGATCGTTAAGCAAAGTATCGTATGGGCCATATTAACTGAACCATGCAGAAACCCGTGATGGCAAGAAGAGCTACGACACCGGCCCCCATTCCAAGGAAATGGCGGCCCTTAACAAGAGATTTGGACGTATCCATGGAATGTCCAGCTTGGTTAACATGGTCAGCTTCATTGCAACGGTATACTACGGTGCTGTTCTGAGCAAGAGATTGGAGTAAATTGGAAACAGAAGCTCGGCCGTGGGGATAAAGGTATAAATACACCTCTACACGCGAGTTTCAAACGAATGATAAGCTTGTTGCACATTCATAGTCAGGTGGTGCTAATTATGAGTTGAAACGTTGGTAGCATATCGATTATTTCACAGTTTCCACATAAGTTGTGTACTTCTACTTTAAAATGAATTCAAAACTGTCTTCAAAGTTTCAACAAGTCAGGGACAAATATTACGATTCAGAAAGCATATGACCAATAATAATCCTGAGTACGACAAACTTCAGAGTGCACGAGAGAGCGAGATACAAACCAGAAAGGAAATAAGCCCTATCTACATAGAAGCAGTGTCACCAACTTCTGCAAGGCGCTGGGCACCTTTATAAAACTTCGGCAGCGGTTCCAGCTTCCGGCGAAGAACCCAGACCTTGAAGTGCCACCAAGCGTTCTTGAGTTGGTATGAAGCATGCTTCCTAGTTGAGACAGAAAAGACCTGATCCAGCTCTTCTAGAGTGAGGGCTATGAAAAGAAATTATCAGCAAGGCTCACTGAGTTGAAAGGTTTAAAAAGGTTAAGAAATTTATATCAAAGCACTCACCCTTGGTTTCGGGAACGAAAAGCAAGACTAGGACCCAGCCAATAATACACCAGGCTGCATACCAGCCAAAGGCTCCTTGGGGCTTGAAGGCAGTCAGGAGATGAGGCCAAGTGAAGGAAAGAATAAAGTTGAAACACCACGTCGTGGCTGTGGCCCATGACATGCCAACTTCACGAACATGTAGAGGGAATGCCTCGGCGGAGTAAGTAAACGGAACGGGTCCTTCACCCGGAGAATAAAAGACTTCGAACAAGTACATTCCAGTAGTGACCATCGCCACTCGCTTCTTGCTTTCTGGGTCATCTGTTTCAATCCAGAAGGAGAAGCCGGACCAGAACAGAAAGAGGGCCAGGAAAGGGAAGGTAAACAAAAGTAGATTGCGACGGCCCCATGTGTCAATTGTGAAAACGGCCGGAAGGGCAAATACCCAGTTGAGAATACCAGTTCCCATAGAGGCTAGAAGGGCATTTGACAATCCATATCCGGAGTCCTGAAAGATGGTGGTCGAGTAATAGGCGATGACATTGACACCACAGAACTGTTGCATGAACATCACGATCCAGGATGCCAGCGTGGCACGACGATTCCGTGGGACCGTGAAAAGTTCAAGAAACATGGTGAAGAAATTCTTGCCCTTGTTAATCTTCCGCTCCAGCTGTACACCCACGTAGGCGTAATACAGATCTCGAGCCGCTTGAAGTTCAGTGGGGCGCAGGATCTTGAAGTTTATATACGCTTTATGTATCTTGTCATGCTGGATCAGCCACCTCGGCGACTCAGGGCAGATGTAGACTTGGGCGCAAACCACCAACGGAAGCACCACGGTCGACCCGAGCATAAGGCGCCAGTTAAGGTCATTGCCGACATTCATGAAGGCCACGCCCATGATATTTCCAAGCATAATACCAAAAGCTGTCCACATCTGCCACATCATCACCAAGGCACCTCTGATGGGAGCCGGAGAGCACTCGGCGGCATACACTGGGACCGTCGAAGACTTAGAGCCAATGCCTAAGCCAAGGACAAACCGAGCAATGAATAAATTCACCCACGAGTTGCAGACACCTTCCCAGATTGAGGCCACGGCTGCAATAAAGCAAGAAATAAATATGGTACCGCGACGAGCGAAGTATCGATTGAGAGGCTCGGTTAGCCAACAGCCGAGGATAGCACAAGCTAAGTAAGGAGCGCCAACTACGAGGCCAGTAAGGTTGTCACTATTTTCAATACCAAGTCGCTATACCATAATGTGTCAATTATGCATTTTCGCTCCCAACCAGATTGCGCGGATGCGAATCTTACCTTCAAGTAGATCGCCTGAGCTCCATTATTGACTGTCTCGTCCATACCTTGCACGGCGGCAGCGAGCGAGCACATAACTAGAAAGAAGAGAAAAAATAAGAAGATTAGCATTTTGTATCGTCTAGAGAACAGGATATACTAGTATCGCAGGATGGGCTGGCTGATGGACTCACTTGCTAGAAAATAGAGCTGCCATGGCTGACTCCACTTGTGTGTGTGCTCTCGCTCTAATGCCTCCCTTTCGAAATCACTCAGCTCTGGTAGAGTTGTCGCAGACTCTGGAGACTGCGAGATAAGAGCGCCTTTCTTGAATGTTTCCAAATCTGACATGAGACCCCATTGATGACAAAACTCCTCGACCTGTTTGAAGAGTTGCTCCCGCGGGATACCGGCCAGCGGATTCTCGAAGACGGCATTCAGGTGGTTCCGATCCCCAGTTTCCACATCAGGCTCTTCATCTTTTGTTTTCTCTTGATGGTCGTAGGATGGTGAAGTGTCACCCTTGCCATTGGACTCCTGAACCGGGTCCATGAGATCTTCCTTCGCCATGTCAGACTAGATGGTGCAACCAAACAGCCAAATGTTGTAATACTTTCGCTGCGATGTCAACGATGCCCGATGCCCTGCTGTTTTGAGACAATGTGGGGAAGGGTCCTGCACTTTTGCGGAAGAAGGGGAAACACTGGGCTTTTGGGGATGCCAGTCTTTTATGCAATTCCCACTATTTTTCCGTCCCTGGACAGGGTTTGACAGCGCAATAGACGTCGCTGATACCTATCAAGCCAAACCAAGTCTTGCTTACCATTCCTTCTTCGTGTCTTCCCTTCCGTGTGGGCCGCAAATGGACGACGAGCCTACCGGATCCATGCCCCTGCGCCTGGTATGACTCTATGGGCGTTGCTACCCTGTCACGTCCTGGCGAATCATGGAGCCACCCATAGTTTAGGAGGCCATACCAGCACTGTGGATATAGGATCCTGTACCCCAGGTCATCTGGCCATGCGGAGATACTACGTATGGAGGTGGGTCGCCAGATGGATTCGAGTGGACCACGCGAATTGACACCAATGGCATCACAGGTCTGGTGGAGCAGCGGTACTATCGCGCGAAGATGGTAGCCCCTCAGCCAAGTGAACTTACTAGGGAGTAAGCGTTCGCAAGCAACGCAAACCTTCTTCGGCAGACGGCCAGAAAGCCAGAAAACGATCGCCGCTGGATGGGCCTATCATGCAGGCCATCCATGTCGATTACGTCACGGTTCTGTGCAGCAGCCCCGACTTGACGGGGTTTTGCGTCTTTTTTTCTTTTTACGCCCTGGTTTACGCATTTACGCACTGCCTTCCATGTCAGATTCATTCGTGCCTTTATCGTCGCCCCCATGGTTATCATATAGGGATCGGCGCCACTGACGGAGCGGGCGGACGCCCTCAACCTCGAGAGCATTCATGCTGGCCTGATGCCCTGCAGGGCTGCCGCAAAGAAGGCTGGTGGCTTACGGAACTCTCGCCGAATAACGCCTTCCGGTTCCAAGCCTGCCCCGCAATGAGGTTAATCTCAACCCCATGGGGAAGCCACCATGGGGAAGACACCATGTGGTTCGACCACACAAGACACAGTTCAAACCTCCTGTCGGAGAAAATGGCGTATAACGACTATGCTTTGCAACCGGTTGATTATCCCCGATTCTCAGAGAGCCCAAAGCCACGCACGCTAAGCCTGTGGGCTAGCGCACCATTTCACCTGTTCGATCGCACAGGCCCGTGCATAATAACGCCTAGGCGGTTCTTGAGTAAGATGCTACAACTTGTTGAGAAGAGTGGTGCTCTTCCCTGCGGTATCTTGAAATTCTATCTCAAACTCTACCTGGTACATTAATTTAAGCAAAGTCTTTGTATTTGCAATTTTGGGGGCGGGCAAGGACATTGCGGGCCATGTCAAACGGCGTCTTCGATGACACGCAAATGTCAACCAGTCACCATTCATGATATTTGGCCCCCCAAAATCCCGAGCGCTGCAAGAAACATAAAACATAAAAATTTGCCCCACCGAATTTACCAACATCGACCACAATGAAATTGAAATATTGGGTCGTAGAAATGTTGAGGACGGATTAATGCCGTTTGCCGGCTTCCGGTACATTGCAAGTTTCCGAGATACTTACTGCACATAGTTTGCCATTACAAGGCAAAGAATCACAGGCTCTTTAATGAACGGTTTAATTGAATGATATAAAAGGTCCTACACGAATGCTTGCAGGTGGTGACAATGAAATCGCCGCGGTTCTGCAGATTAGCTGCCCCAAACCCGGGTTTACACGTCTGCCAAGTGCGTCGAGCAGCTTAAGGCGATGGGCATACCCAATCTTAATTATACATTTGATTCTCAGAAGCTTGAAAGAATAAGTCGTCAGTAACGAATCTCTGAATGATATAAGAAACCCGTCCAATGTTGCTGCTACTCCTGGAGATTTCGAAAACCAAACTTCCTTTGCAAACCGGACAATCTATGAGTATTTCATCATGAGTCTAGTAATTCCTATTGCTGTTTTCTTTGGGTCGGCTCTCTGGGGCACTTTTGGAGAAATACCCCTTACCGGCATTCAACCTTCTAGCTCCTTCGCACAGCGCACCTTGAGCAGCCTCCAACTAGCCGGTTCAGCGTATGCTCTAAGCGAGCTTCTGCCAGTCAACACCACTTCGGGAAATCTAAGCACACCAAACCCACCAAAGTCAATTTATACATACACAGCTACTGGAATTTTTGATACTTCAAACATCGGAAATGATACCTTTTTTGCAACTGAAACCCGCGCTCCCAAACACCGGTCAACCCAGTCGACACCTGGTACTCCAAAGAGCGAGCAAGATCGGTTTTTTGAAAAAGTCGTGCTCGTTCTAATGACTGTGAATTTTGGCATTCTGGTCAAGCTGCTCTCGTACCACCATGAAGGTCGCGTCCGCGAAGTCCAATTCCACTATGATCAACGCGAGTACATGCATGAGCTCTTGTTTACCTCCGCAAAGAATTATCTGCCGCAAATAGTCAAAAATTGGTTCGAAATACATATGGTGATTTGGGAACAAAGCGCGCAGCTGGAGGCGATTCAGGGTTCCATCCAGAGACTCCATACAAAATTTGAAAGGTTTGACAGCAACCTGCAGGAATTGGAGGAACTCACCGACCAAGATCGACTAGACAAAGCTATGGCGCGCTGGCAAGAATTCCACGAACAACTCAAGAAATTCCCCTGGGAGACGGCCAAGGCCTTCAGAGCCATTGTGAAGACCTTGGAAGCTTCACTCGAGAGCTCTGACGCTGACGATGCTGGCCGTGAGGAAGATTAGCAGAATCAGTCAAGAACCTGGTAAAATTCGCAAGTTGAGAGCTGGAGCCGGCCATGGTAAACAGCATATTTGAATGTTAATTGCCGACTCCATTTGATCATAGAAGCGTGGAGAAGCAAGACGTTTCATATAAGAACCATACCAGAGAACCTTCATTCATTATTCATTTCTCATATTAATACAGATAGTTTATGTAGATCAATATAGCAAGAACACACAGATGGTCATGATGAAGCCTGCTCAACAAGATACTTTCGACAGGCAGTTTTCAACATTGCAATTCGTCGCTGCGTATGGATGAAAACTTCGCGGTACATATCCAGACTCTGTTGCACCACTTCCTGTCGGGTTTTAGAGCCGGCACAGATTTCAAGCATTCGCAACTCCATCTCTTTTCGCAAGAATGGTTTACTGAGCGATATGCTGTTTGGGAGGTCCATCACAATATTATCATATCCCTCTACAAGTGCAATGCCTAAGCGGGTCGGGATGAGCTCTTCGACCTTGCTGCGGCCACCGCCACGCTTGTTCACAACCACGTACTCCCGTTCCTTGATTTTCGCAATGTGCTCGGCCATTGTCGCATCAGTGCCGATACCATTGGCGTCCATGAGACCAATGAGCTCGGGTTCCGTCAAATAACTTGGGGCCGTGGTCTTCCCTTCCGATATATTCGCTTCTGTGGGCTCAAACATTTCGCCTTTCTCGAAATTGGGTAGTTGCTGACTGCTCTCCCATTTGTCGTAGACGTAGACATCAAGGTAGTTCCGTTCCAAAACAACCAAGCCACTGGCATGGAACATCTCCTCCCCGTACCGTATTTCAATTTCTGTGCCTTTGCCTTTCGCATCATCCGAGCAGCAAGCGAGGAACCGTCGTGCCACAAATTCATAAACTTTCTTCTCGTTTTCGTTCAACTGAGATGGATTGACCCAGCTCACCGGATGAATTGGCGGATGTGCCTTGTCATTGTGAGGTCCAGACCGGGGAGTCCTGAATTTCCCATCGATAAGTCTGCGTCAAGGTTATTATTACACATTTCATCAAGGACACGTGCTCAGTTGCAAATACTTACTCTCGGGCATATTGGCCCCATCTGCTATCTGGATATTGTTTTTCCACAAGTTTTTTAAGGTCGATTGCCTTGTCGAATTGATCGGTTTCAGTACGTGGATAGCTGATGAAACCTTTCGTGTAAAGTGCCTCCGCGACCTATCATACGGTTAGTGACCATGTATCCGATTTTCGCGAGCTAATGCTACGTACCTTCATGATCGTCTGACTGTCCAAGCGGAGGAAGCGACTGCCCATCATCTGAAGATCCACAGTCGTCAAGGGCAATGGTCGCCATTTACTCTTGGGTTTCTGGTTCACTTTTGTGACTTTCGCTTGTTTTGCCAAGAGACAACGCTCCAGCATCATGATCACGGCTGCGCGGTCAAAAAGGTGGACTCGTTTCCAGAGAAAATTAACTTTTTTCCCTTCACGTTGAAGCATAACTTTGATGCCCCAAAAGGTTTCTGGCTTGAAGTTCTGCACTCGCAGATAGCGGTCCACCACAAATCCTAGAGTGGGAAACTGGCATGATCCTGGAGATGATTAGATGAGACAGACTGTAAAGTTGAGAAGTGAACAATAATACCATAGCTTATGACCTTCTCTTTTAGAATTTCTGCGACAGCCTGCAGCTGAAGGGTCTGCAACCGGGTGAAGGCAGCTCCAATCCGAAGGTCAAGCTCGATTCTGGCCGCGACAGCATTGGCCTGGAATTCATCGAGCTGTACCGGTTCTCTGGCAGCTCGAAGAACATGTCTAAATTTCAGAAACAATATTGTCAGCCAGTGCTTTTTCTGTGATCCCTAGCTTGACTTACGCTCTTTCTGTGTTGCTGAATCTAGCTCGCCTCACTTCAATCTGAGAATTGCCATTTTTCGCCTGGCTACGAACCTCTGAGCCGATGTGCTCTCCTTCACGATCGCAGTCGGTCCAGATGAACAGAGCTTTGCTATACCTCGCTTGATTCCGAATGTTTTCAGCGATTGGTAATTTGTCCTTTAGACTTATTAGCAGAGATGGAAATTTGAAAACAGATATACATACCTTGTCAACCTCCTCCTTCACAGGAGCTTCAAAGAGAGATCCAGGAGGACAGGATAGCCAGCCCTTGTACTGACGATCGAAGTCCAAGCCAGTAAGGTGACCAATAACACTAGTCATGGTCACAGAGCAATTGCCCCAAGGGGGACCGAAGTTAAACTCAAACTCATAGTTTTTCACATACTGATTTCCGCGGATTGCATGCTGTTTTCACTCATCAGCTGCTTGCTCATGCACGATATCGGAGAGCCGCTTACCGTCTGAAAAGAGCCACCGGACATGTGTGTGGCCACGGCGCGGGCAATGGCAGGCTTCTCTGCCACGCAGAGAATCTTCCGAGCCATGGCGAGCCCAGCAGACAGGATCAGATAGGAATCATGTGAAGAGAGGGATATAGAAGGATATAATTGCACGGCGAAGTTCCGTCCCAACCAGGAAATACTTTGGGACGCGAGGGTGGGATGCCTGAAGACCCACGCGCAATGGCTCATTGATGCCTTGTGGCCTTGTGGCCTGAAGAGCCAAGAGGTTAAACCCGATGAGGTAATCCAAACATAAACCTGCGCAACCGCACCTAGCAACCCACTCCTCTTTGTGTTTGTTCGACGCCCCCCGAGTCTATACATCAGATCTGGGAAATGACTTCTCTTCCACTTCCCCGTGTAGAGTCCCTGGCGGAGTGTACCTCCTTCAAACTCACTGTTCTCCCCTACCTATCTCAGCTGCAGTACCTACCCGCCAGTTTGCACGAAGCTGGGCGCGACCTGGGTAGCTTGAAAGATGTCTACCTTGCGACGAACCCCTTAGTCTCCGCGCTTGCGGTAGGGTCGGTTTTGGCTGCGCTCTTTTTCTTGGCTGCCGAAATCAATCGCAACTATTCTCAGGTGGACCGCTTCTGGAGCATCTTGCCTGCTGTGTACAACGTGCACTTCGCTGCTTGGGCCCGTTTGGCGGGGATCCGTACACAGACTTTGGATACCATTGCATTCATTAGTGTTCTGTGGAGTGTATGCGCCCCTACTCTGAATCGATGCGCCACCGATCGCAAGCTAACCTAGATTACTTTGAATAGGCTCGCCTGACCTTCAACTACTGGCGCAAAGGTGGTTACCAGATCGGCTCCGAGGACTACCGCTGGCAGATAGTGCGCAGCAAGGTGAACAACACGTTCCTGTTCACCATTTTCAACTTTTCTTTCATCGCTCTCGCCCAATCGATCCTGTTACTCCTGATTACCTGCCCCACCTATGTGTTTGTGATTGTTGCATACAGTCAGGGTGCCGAAACATTTGGCCTGCCGGATCTCGCTTTCTCCCGCGCCGCTTTCTTCTTTATCATCATCGAATACTTTGCAGACCAACAGCAGTGGAACTTCCAGACTGCTAAGCAGGAGTACCAGAAGAACGCGCGCATCGCAGGCGAAAACAAGGACCAGTACTCCCCCGAAGATTTGGAGCGTGGCTTCGTTGTCAGTGGCCTTTGGTCATGGTCGCGCCACCCCAACTTCGTGGCCGAGCAGGCTGTCTGGATGACTATGTACCTCTGGGCCTGCTACCGCACTGAAACCTACTTCCAGTGGGCTGGACTCGGCCTTCTGGGTTACATGATGATTTTCCAGGGCAGCACCCGTCTTACCGAGTCAATCAGCGCGGGCAAGTACCCCGAGTATGTGGAGTACCAGGCCCGTGTTGGCAGATTTCTGCCCCGTCTATCTGCCGAGGCCCCGAAGACTAAGAAGGGCAAGAAGGCTGCTGCTCCGACCGAGGATGAGCAGGTGGATGACAAGAAGAGCAACTAAATGTATATGGATGATCTCGAAATTACTCTAACCGGTATCACCTTGGGCGGACTTTTTATTTTGCCATCATATAACAATTTTCGTCGAATCATTTAATTCTTACCGCAATTTTACAACCTGGACGCAATACCTTTTTCGACTATAACATCATATTTTCAAACCATCAATAAATTACCTTCTGTCTATCTCCCAAGTCTCGGACGAATTTCCTGCTATCACCCACTGGTATGAGCAAATCCGTCTGATGTCAGTAGCTCAGATTGTACAACTCGAAGCACTGCGGGGGTTATCGTTCATAATCTTTCATATTCATATCTTCCGGTGGGAAATTGTCGATCAACTGACCTATGGAAAATTTAAGACCGGACGCCGACGTATTCTCGCTGCCTCGAAGTAACTGTCATGATTGGATAATATATGTCCTTCTTCGTGATTTTGGCCCTGGTGTTTGTGTTACTCAAACTTCCTGTCGATCTTTTGACAAGAACATTTCTGTCCCGCTTATTGAACTTTTCCTCAATAGTAGTGGTGAAGGGCGTTGACATTGTTTTTATTTGGACAAAACCAAGCTCACAACTTGAAGAGATCTGGATTAGTGGTATATATAGGTCACTGAATTAAGCCCTAATGTATCATTTCCTTCAAAGAGGTAGAATACGAACAACGGCCGTTAATTGTGGAGGACGAACAATAGACTCATTCGAATTGCCAACTATCCTCAAAGAAGTGAAGAATAATGCCAAAGGGACTAATGTGCTACGTGGTTGAATTTTCAAGTGGAATCGAACTAAAATATGCTTCAAAGTTTCTTATAGTACAAAATCCACAAAGGTAGGAACATCGAGCCACCAGAATAGAGGCCGAAGACACAAGAGACGATAAAAATCTCTTCATATTTAGTCGCGACATGGGAAAAAGGAAGAAGGGAGTTATTCGTGGAGGCGAGAGGCAACAAAAGCGGTTGGAGGGGGGATTTGAGAAAAAAAAAAGAATAATAGATAGGAAAGGGGATGCAAATCCATAAGTACAAATAAAGAAAACAAGGCCGCGGTGATATCACACTCCCTGTAAGAATAGACTAAACAAGCCCGCCCCAAAATGCAGACAAATCACAAAAATAATCCATCATATTGGGCCAATCAAGGCAGGGGAGTCTGATCACGACCATCCTTGCCCGAGGTCTCCTCCAGGTTTTGAGTGGGCTCAGGAGGAGCAATGGTCTCACCACCCTTACCATCGAAGTACTTGGAAAACTCGCCAGACTCAGGGTAGGGGCGTGGGCCAAGAAGGCGGATCAGGTCATCACGGCCGAGAACCTCCTTAGACAGAAGTTCCTCAGCGACAATACCGACTTCCTCCTTCTTCTCAGTCAGAAGAGTAAGGCATTTCTGGTAGGCCTCATCGATGATGCGACGGACTTCAATGTCAATGTTGCGGGCAGTGTCTTCAGAGAAGGGCTTCTGAATTTGCTGCCCGTCCTCCTCGAAGTAAATGAATCCGAGCTTCTTGGACATGCCGAACTTCGTCACCATGGCAGTGGCCATGCGAGTGACCTTGTTAAAGTCATCGCTAGCACCGCTAGTCACAGTTTCGAAGTGGAGCTCCTCGCTGACACGGCCACCAAGAGTCATGGCCATACGGTCCATAAGCTGGTTAGTGTTCATCAGGTAGGTGTCACCGCCAGCAGGGAGGTATTGAGCATAACCCAGAGCACCCTGTCCACGGGGAATAATGGAGACCTTGAGGAGCGGGTCGGCCCACTGGAAGTACCAACCACAGATAGCGTGGCCAGCCTCATGGTAGGCAACGGTTCGCTTCTCCTCGGGCGATAACACAAGGGATTTCTTCTCCAGACCACCAATGACACGCTCAATGGCCGACTCAAAGTGTTTCATGACGACCTTGTCGGCATTCTCACGAGCAGCTAAAAGAAAGGATGTTAGCATTGATTCGGACATTCAACAGGGAAAGGCAACTTACCAACGAGAGCAGCCTCATTCACGCAGTTGGCAATATCAGCACCGGCAAAGCCAGGGGTCAGAGCAGCAAGTCTGCCCTCGAGGTATTCCATGTTTTCATCGGTGACAATCTTCTTCAGGTGAACGCGGAAGATCTGCTTACGGCCATCCATGGTGGGACGGTCGATGCCAATGTGACGATCGAAACGGCCAGGACGCATGAGAGCTTTGTCGAGAACATCGGGTCGGTTGGTACCAGCCAGAACGACGACTTGCTCCGAGGTATTGAAACCATCCATCTCAGTAAGAATCTGGTTAAGAGTGCTCTCACGCTCATCGTTGCCGCCGCCGAAGTTCTGCTTGGCTCGAGACTTTCCAATAGCATCAATTTCATCAATGAAGATAATGCAGGGGGTATTCTTCCGGGCGTTTGCGAACAGATCACGGACACGCGAGGGACCGACACCGACAAACATTTCAACGAATTCAGAACCACTGACACTGTAGAAAGGCACGCCAGACTCACCAGCGGTAGCCTTGGCGAGCAGCGTCTTACCAGTACCAGGAGGACCGGAGAGAATAGCACCGCGAGGAATCTTAGCACCGAGCCTCTGGAAGCGCTCCGGCTGCTGCAGGAAGCTGACGAATTCCATGATCTCAACCTTGGCCTCGTCCATACCGGCAACATCAGCGAACTTGATCTTGATATCAGTCTCGTGGTTGAACTTCTTGGCACGACTCTTGCCAATGCCAAAGATTCCGCTTTGGCCTCCACCGCCACCACCTGCACGGCGCGAGACCCAGTAGATACCAGCAAACAGGAGCAGAGTAGGGGCAAAAGACATCAAAGCACTGCCCCAAGGAACTTCGTCGACATAGGCAACCGGAATCCGCTCGCTAGTGGGAATGCCAAGCTCAAATTGAGCCTGCTCGAGCTTCATTTCGAAGCTCTCAACAGATCCAATGCTGAACAACAGATGAGAAACAGGCTGGCCATTGGAGTCGGGGTACGCCTGAGCCGAGGCCTCTTGGTTGAGATCAACTCGGACGCGGGTGCGGTTCAAAACGGTCAACTTCTCCACGAGGCCCTTGTCGAGGTAGTTGGAGCGGAATTCCTGCCAAGTGATCTCGCGAGCCTCGTTGTCTCCAGGGAAGAAGCTGCGGTAGACGTAGTATGTAACCAGTGCAGTCACAAAGAAAGACGCGGGATCAAGACGAAACTCGAAGATTTTGGAGTCAGGCGGGGGGAAAGCCTCTCTTTTCTTATGCTTCTTGCTCTGGTCCTTCTCCTGGTCCTTCTCTTTCTTCTTCTGCTCCTCTGACTTCTCATCCTTTGACTCCGTTTCCTTCTCCTTCTCCTTCTCCGGCTGCCCCTTCATTTTATGGAACATTTCCGGGGTGGTCCCGCTCTCTCGGGCTATCTCTTCCCGGGCCATTTTGTCGGCATGCTCATTGGCATACTTAAACAGCCACCGCACCATTCGGAGGTAATCCATCAATGAGGCATTTTGGTAGGAGCCCATGAACTCCTTCAATTCCGCTGGTAGCCCATTTTTCATGAAGTGCTTCCGCATTTGCTGGGCTGACTCGTGCTGTGAAACCGGGATCCGCGACTCAATGTGTTTGACGAATGCATCCAGTTGTTTCTGTTCCTCCTCGGTCAATTTTGTCTCTGACTTGTTCGGGTTTTCATCCTTGCGACCATCCTTCTCCGGACCATTGCTGCCGGGCTGGGGATTCCGGGATTTGTCGTCCGGAGGTGTCGGGCCACCAGGACCTTGAGTTGCGAAGGTCCGGACACGGTGTGATGAAATCAGGGACGAAAGCTTCGATTGAGGCAGTCGCACGGAGGATGGTCCAGCGCGGCCGACGTATTCTGTGGCTCTCCTCGAGAATCGAGTAAGGTTGCCAGGCCGCCGCAAGTAGGTGGCCATGGTCGAGGTAAAGGGAGCCCAGAGGGCTAATAGGGCGGGAGGTAAAGGTGATCAATCGGTTTCGGTCGCGATGGACAGCCTCGCACAATCCATAGACGGAGTTGAGGATGCGGTGGGAAGCTCTCGCATGGGCGGCCAGTCTCGGCGGCATCGGGTTTTCTGCCGTTCCGGTGCTGAGTCATATCCGGAACCCAGTCGAAATGGGTGGAGGGTGGATTTAACGGCGTTAACCCTAGAGTTCCAAGGGTACTTACGAAATTAATTTAGGCAGACATAGTCTGAGAAATACAATTAGCTGCGACGAGAGGCTATTTATATTAGACAATAATCTAGAGGTATCATCCTTGCGCTCATCACTGCTCAGAATAAGAGAGGAGTACTTCTCAATGTAGAGAAGATAGTATAGTATGATGGGGGAGGTGAGAACGCCCAATGCATGACGAAAAAAAAAAATCAATCATGAACTCCAGAGAGACCCGCTTTTGTGAACGCCGTAACACTATTTAAACAATTAAGTTCAGCCCGTAAGGTTGTTTTTCAATCATAATCATTGAGGTGGCTGGCCATTCGAGCCAACACCGCCGGATTCGAAGACGGGGAAATTCGTTGACATATCTGCCCAATCCCATTCAATCGTCATTGGCATCTGCCACAAATCCTGGGGAACAAATGGTTGTTGGAATGGTGCCATATTTGGACTGGCATCGTAGGAGGCTTGGTCGGAGAAAGGAACATTGCCGAATTGGTCCGGACTCAGCATATCTGGGAAATCTTGTCCAAGGCCAGACATGGCATGGATGTTACTTGGAAGATCATTGGATATACCAGTGTTAGAGGGAATAGAATGATCGTTGCCGAATTGTTTGGCACCATTGGGCGAGCCAGCAGGGTTATTGTCAAACATGGACGGCGAGAAGGGACCAGAGGTGGAAGGTACTTGTGTAGGTTTGCCAGGTGGGGATGATGCGGTCTGTCCGTTGTTTGCCTCCCGCTGTGGTTGATCGGAGTCATCCGGCGCGGCTTTTCGCTTTTTACGTGCATGCGACTCTTTCTCAGCCTTGTCGAGGACCACCTTGGCGATTCTCTCAAATTCACCACACAGTCCAAGCATGCGTTTGATGCTTCCATTGGATTCATCTGAAACCAAAGTGGACAGGAAATTAACCACCACGTTCATCAACTTGACGTCGGAGCGAGCACGGGCATCGCTTGGGTTTTGAAGGATATTGGCAAAAAGTGTGACAAGTGCAGACACCGGATAGTAGAGAATCAACCTGAATAATTCTAGATTAGCGTACGCAGATAGCTAAGAGATATCCAAAGCACTTACCAGACACAAGCAAAGTCTCCCTGTGGAATATACTTGATCAGATTGATAGATGCTCTTGCAGCCGTCACACAGAGGACAGCCGAGAGGAAGACTCTAGGGTTCAGAGGCCGGGCATTCAGGCCTTGTATCGCGTAATTTGACAAACGGCTCGTCCAGTAGCCATGATGTACCGACATGCGATGGATTGTGGTTAGACAGTTGTAGTATGCGAATTGGACGACAACAACGTGAAGGAGAAGAGGGCCGTGGGTAACTTGGATTTCGTATTCGGGGCGGAAGTCGACGGGGATGTTGTCTTTCCAGTCCTCGAGTTCCTTGTCGAGCTCGCCAATGGTGTTGAGTAGTTCTCCATCAGATTGCTTAGAGGCCTTGGCCGAGTAAAGCCTCTTGTAAACCCTGCTTTCTATGGTAGCAAATTCACAAAGAGACCTGAAGAGGTTGAATTTCCCCTTGCCATCAGCAAGTGGGACATTGCCGACATTGTCAGGTGGGTCTTCGCTGGGAAGCTCCACATTCATGTCATCATCGTCCTGCACAGGGGGTCGACCAGATCGAAGACAGATACTGTTGAGTTGTTAGTGGAAGTATGGGTGTGCGGTGATGGGGCAACCAACTCTTTATCAAGACAGTATGCGATCCAGAACACTCTCTTTCGCTGCTCCACCTCTACTGGATTCAACCCAAAGCCAGACCCACGCTTGTGCAGGCCAATGCTATGGGACAGGCGAATTGCTGCTGCGACAAGGAAGAAAGCAGGTTGTGGGTTTGGGGTGCCCTGAAGGAAGAGTGACTGCAAATTTGTCAGAGGGACAATACCGCGCAAGAACTAGTTGAGGGATACTCACCATGCCCAATAATGCCTGAACACTTAAAAGGTCCGTATTCCGCATTGTCAGTTCAGTCAAAACACCCATAGCATTCTTCAGATACAACCACGCCTTCTTGTCCTCTTCGTGAGGGACCAAGTTGCTCATTACCCGAAGTCGGTGCGAAATGGCAAGGACCACATTGATACTCGCCCACCAACCAGAGCCTTCATAAGGATCACGAGAATATTGTCGCTCCACCAGATGCATGAATGTGGCTTCGTGGAACAGCGGAAAAACGCAATTGAAATTCTCAAAAAAGTCCTTGAACAGTGAGAGAGCCTCCTCCTTCGGTGGGAGGGGTTTGAACACCCGCCGGGCGAATATATCGCTGAAGATCTCGGGTTTCCAGTACATCCACTTATTGTCATCAACGTAGGCCGACGAAATCATGTCTTGGAATGAAGTATCACCGGTCTTCTCGTTAACCCATTGAATTCCCTTGGGGGAGAAAATGGAAAATCCAGAAGAAGAGCCTATAGAATGGTCAATAAAGGAAACTTCCTTTCGAGATGAGTTATAATATACCAATGTATCGGGTTTCGCCGCAATTGTTGGTCACTAGCGAACACATCATATCCGACAAGGCCTCCACCTCAGTCTCGGACTCCTTCTGTGACTCGGGGGAAGTAGCAGCTGTTCGCGGGCTCGAGCCCGAATCCATGTGTGGCGTAGTATTGTGGGAGGTGGTCGCGGTTTGCTGGGTTGCGTTCGGAGTGGTAAACTTATTCGCACTTCTTGCTGCGTTTAAAGCGTTGGTCCGATCCGCCAATCGTTTTTCGAGTGTTCCGAGGTCTGTTTTTCCATTGTCGTCTTCAGAGAGAAGTCCCGATAAGCGCAAGAGTGATTCCATGCGGCCCAAACGGTTCTCCAACCCTTCGATGTACTTGGCCCTACACGATCTATCAGATATGCCCATTTTCCAGTATATTTTGTTATTCTTCGACGTCCAACATACCCTTTGGGGGGATTTCGTTTCTTCTCGACCTGCGTGAAAACACAGTCCGTCTTGTAGTTGATACAGTGCGAGCACTTGGGCATCTTGCCGTCGCACTTGATCTTCTTCTTTCGGCACATGTCGCATGCCTACAAGCAAGGTATGTCAGCATCGGTATGAGAGGCGAGTTTAGGATAGGATAATGTACTCTCGCAATTCGTCGTCGTTTCGCATCGTTCGTCTCATCCCCCGGGCCCAATGCCGAATCGTCGGCGTACATCGACCCCGCAGACATGCCGGGCATTTGCGAGCCGTCGTGGGAGTAGCCACTGAACAGTTGCGACTCTTGGTTCATCATCATAGGCTGCATGTCGAAGCCCATGCCGTCACCGTCCCCCATGCCATCCATTTTGAAGGGTGATCACTCTTTTTTTTCCCCCTCGAGGTTTGCGCGTTGGAGGTTCCGCGGAGTGGAGTCCAGAGGAGAGGGCGGTGTTAAGTAAGAAGCTGCGGGGCTATCAGACGTCTCGGAGACGCGCTTTTTCCGGAGCTTCCCCTGAAGAAGATCGGAGCGAGGAGGGGAGGGTCGTCGATGGCGGATCAGAGTGGATGACGCAGGCAAAGGAACAGAGCGAGCGACAGAAGGTAACTTGAAGGTTAGTTACTAAGGAGCCGGCTGAGTCAACCCGATTGATAGCGTCGTATGAGATAGCCTAGTCTAAGAAGTAGTCTAGGGGGTAGTTTAATTGTGAACCGGAACCGATACGAGGTAAAACCTGTTGCCTCAAAGAAACGGAGTCTGTTAACCCCGGGTTCCGAGCGCACGGCGGGATGTGGCGGTGCCAAAGCGATGAACTCCGTCCTTTTCGTCCGTCCTTCCAATGGCTTTTCGGCTCCGACCACGTCGGCTCCTGCTTGGCCGGCCCTCTATCAACCAGTGGATCGGCACCGGACTCTCTCTATCTGCTACAGATGAATATCTTCATTCCACTTCCATATTGCTTTTTCTTGCTTTTTATCGGAGAAAGACGTGCAGTCTTGATTGTGGGGTCGTAGTAGTACAACCCTCGAGCCTAAAACTTTACGCTACACATCGTGCACACCGTCTGCCGCCACGCACGCCTTGCTAGATCGAGCAAGCGATCGGCGGTCTGATGATTGACGAGCAATGGGCAGGTAGTATCCGCTGGGTCCTGCAAGGTGAGCACTTACCGACCTTGCCATAGTTGGCCTGTAGTATATAAGTCTACTAGTACTCAAGACGTTGACGTGCTACTGGAAGAATATAGTTGCCAAGGAAGTATATATAATAGTACATTTGAGGAGTGGCGATCTCATTATGAGTATATGACACATGTGCATAAAATACAGAAATATCGTGAGGAAAACGAACTGTCGAACTGTTCTCCCCATGAATCCGATAAATATCAACCAAACGCCACGCTATGCACCCAGAAGACAGCCAAGATTCCTCGGGGCGGCGGAGACCGCGGGCCCGCGGGCCTAGAAGACGATAATCTTGACCGGTGGAAGAGGACGATGTCAGACGACCAGAAACTGGGTGAGCATCATTTATACATGCTTATCAAGGAGCTCCTTGGCTTCGTTGATCTTCGTGGCCAAGTATGGGCTGCCGCCGCGATCGGGGTGGTTGAGCAGCATGAGCTGGCGGTGCTTCTTCGTGAGCTTGTCCTTGGTCAATCGGCGCTCACTATAGGTGGTAGAAAAAGAAGTTAGCAGGCCGGTCGCAATAGATATCAATGTGATTCAACTTGGGCAAACATACGAAAGCTCGAGGATCAGGGACGCCTCGCGACGGTTCATGCGCGGCTCGAATCCTCTGTGCCATTGGTTAGCGACCACAAACTCCAGTAAATAGTATATCCAAAGAATCAGACGAACCCCTTGAAGAAGGCTTTTCCTGCAGCATTTATGCCACCCTGAGAACGGCGGTAGGCGACCAGACCGGCGCGGCCCTAGAGAAAACAGTCAGTTTGGGCCCCGTTGGAATCTCCGAGACCGGACTCACCAAGAAGGCAGCAGTAGCCACACCGAAACCAATAGCAAGAGCGGATGCCATTTCGAGTATTAAGAGGATGAGGCGGATCGAAGGATGGTTCTTCTCAGGGCAGTTGAAAGGCTTGGGGGTCTCGCGGCGGGAAAAGTCAGCGGGCGGACCCCAATCGGGTTTAGCGCTCCCTCCACGCTCTCCCCCCCAAGCAAAAAAAAAGTTCTGCCATAGACAACGAAGTCCAGAACAATCACTCCCAGCAACCATGCGGTAAGTCCATCTCTCCTCCATTTTTCAAGACTCCCCAACTCATCTCTAACCCTCCATCTCTAGCGTGGAGACTTGCCACTTTTGTTCCCGCCCCGCATTCCCGGGTAAGGGAATCACATTCGTCCGCAATGACGCCCGACAATTCCGATTCTGTCGGTCAAAGTGCCACAAGAACTTCAAGATGAAGCGTCAGCCGCGCAAGTTGAAGTGGACGAAGAGTCACCGCGCCGCTCGCGGCAAGGAGATGATCGTCGACTCGTCTCTGGTCCTCTCGCAGTTCGCCAAGAAGCGCAACGTCCCCGTCAAGTACGACCGCAACTTGGTCGCCGCCACCGTCCAGGCCATGCAGCGCGTGGAGGAGATTCGGCAGCGTCGCGAGCGGGTCTTTACCAAGCGTCGTCTGGCCGGCAAACTTGCCCGTGACCGCCAGCGCGAGGAGGATCGCAAGGTTGTTGCCCAGGGCGAGCACCTTATTCGCAAGGAGCTGCGCGAGCAGGCCGAGGGTCGGCCTCTGGAACTCGACCAGAACAAGGCTGCCAACAGAGTTCACGGCGAGGAGAAACTGCGGCAGAAGAAGAAGGCTCGGGTTTTGGTCGATGGTGGAGTCGAGGAGGAGATGGATATGGACTAAAGGGTTTTCTTTCTCTTGTCGTCTCTTCTCTTCTCTCGCCCAGAAGATTTTTCCTTTTTCTTATTTGATTTTCTTCGACAACTACGACACGATTTACTGGAGTTAGGCTTGCATTGTCATTGTTATCACGGTGTTTTTACCCTATGGTACCTTAAAAAGCAATCGATATCACCTGCTTTATATTCTATCAGCAGTAGCATGATCATACTCGTAGACAAAATTCCTTTTTTTTTAACCCGGCCATCGGGAACAAGACCTACGAAGTCTGGTGGAATATGCTCCCTTGTAATAAGTAGCATCGATCTTAGATTGTAGACAAACAGGCGCAGGGAAAGTTGACTATGGTACACAAGTACCGTCTGTCTAACATCAATCAACACATTTCACTCTTCAACTCTTAGATAGACCTCGCCTCTCCTCCATCCTTGTTCTCTCATTTCTTCTTTCTTCAATTTGATTAGTTCGAAACGAATATACCATTCTTCGACAGGATGAAGATTTGTCTCAGTCCACTCCTAATAAGCCAGTGGACATCTAGCTGAATACGATCCAACAGGCCTAGTTACTTCATCTATTAACTGATCCCCTCACAGACATACATAATTCCTAGATAATCCCTCAGCAAATTAGATTTATGCAAGTCTACGCTGCATAACGTTAGTTTTAAGTATCCATGCTGAAGGGCGCACAAGGAGTTGGTTGCAAGTCAAATCGAGCACCTATCGTAACACGACATGTTCAGGCTCAACCAGGCACGAAATTCTACAATAGCATATCCCGAAAAGACCTAGGTGGGGTTCCGCATGTTCTAGACATTACAGCCGACGTGCCACATTTCCACCTATTTTCATCTGGGCTGGTTCGGATTGAGAGATCTGCCCAAGACAAGTATTTTCTGATGTCATTACGAACCAGAAAGTTTACAGTGAATCAATAACTTCTCGTACTACCTAGTTACTGAGTGCAAAAAAGTTCTAGTTGAATGGTTTATATTCATTGTGCTCGTCCGCGAATTCGTTGAATACACATGGGGGAGTGAGAACGTCAGGACAAGGAAACAGAGAGAAGAGAGCGGACGAGGATAGCACATGGGATATTCGGATTTCAAGATGAGCATGGTGTATATGTGCGAAGCGGAGGCGGAAACGAGAAGAAGGGGACGAGCACAAAGGGGCAAGAATGCTGAGCAGGTGGGATATGAGTGATGATAAATATGCGCCGGCCAATCAAGGCCATTTATGAGGTTTCCAGGACAAAAGAAAAGGCAAAAGAACTTGAGGGGGAAAAAAAGGAAGAAAGAAAAGAGACAGCACCAAGGAGACATGATACATGGGATCCCCACCAAGGTTCAATAAGGTGCAATAAGGTCCCGAAATTCTTAGACACGTCCTGCGAAGAGGAAACTCAAGTCCAAGTTATGAGAAAATCAAGTAACTCGGTCTAGAGCGCGTTCCTGCATTATGCAAGCGTGTACATAAAACATGTAGACAAGAAGGTTCCCAAAGAAAAAATTCGCTTAGGCTCGTACATTTCGTCGTGATAAGAGTCGTCACTCGGCACGAGAGGCTGCAGCGGCGGCCCCACGGGCCATTCCAGGCTGAAGGAGAGCAAAAGATGGCTACTCTTCCATGCGACCGAAAACACCATCGTCATCGTCATCGGCGGGGGCAGGGCGGCTGCCAAAGTCCACGTCTGCGTTGTTCCGATGACGGTGTCGGGTTTCGTTTGTCTTGGTGTCGCCGGATCGCACTCCTCGCTCATCGGAGACCTTGTAGGACAGGGATGGGTTGAGGGAAGCCGAAAGGAACAGCTCGGCATGAGAGTCACGGCGGAGAGCATCATCAATAGGACCTGACTGGCCCAGGCTGAGGTTCTGGCTCCCCGGGTGGCTACCGGAGTCGAGGTAACGAGCGGGCAGCGGTGGCACAGGCGGGATATCAGGGGTCATGGAGACCGGCCCTGTGCGGGGAGTGCCAAAGTTGCAGAGTCCGATGGCAGCAGCCAACTCGGCCTCGTCTTCCTCATTAAGTCGGGTGTCGGCCGTGGATGGACGGGTATCGACGCTTGACTTGTGGAAGTTAGAGAAGGCCGGCGAGTGCAGCGGAGCGCTGCCGGTATACGAGCTGGAAGGAATCGACTGGTAAGAGCGGGAGAAGGCAGCCGAAACGTTGCCGATGCTGGGACGCTTGGTCCAGTTGGCCGGCATGCCTGACATCTCAAAGTCATCGTCCTCTTCCTGCTCGTCCATAGGAGGCGGCGTCGTCTCAGCCGAGCTAAGACCGTCCCGCACGTCGGACGAAGCGCCCGGCGACGCAGAAGAAATGTCCGATTCGGCCTCGGCCTCGGCGGACTCTTCAGGACGTTCGTCGACGGTCATAGGTTCGTTCATGCCGACGAGCACGGTAGCGGCCTCCAGCAGCTGGACCTGCTGGTGCTTGGAAATAAGAAGTTTCGAGGTAACTGCCCACGCCGGGTCATGCTCCCACCTAAGATATCACAAACAAAAGACGTCAACCAAATGCCTCCAATGAAATCAGGGGGTGGGAAAGAGGGGGGATGAGATGATGTCGGGAGCTCAATGACCACGAGGGCGACCTGCACAGAGCCGACATGGCGCATGCTCCCGATCGAGCAAAAAGGAGACGGCCGGGCGGTTTGGGGGATACACACATATGCTTGGACAAGCAGCTGCCATGCTTATACCCTTTCCCGCAACGGTCGCAGCGGAGGTCGGCCGGGTTGCGCCTCCCATCCGTCTTGATTTGGGCGCCTTCGCTGGCTCGGCGATTCCGGCCCTTGGGGATAGCCTTGCCGTCTTCGGAGTTGCTGGGAGAGGCCTTGCGAGCGACCGGCGGTTCCTGGCTAGGGCTGTTCATACTCTGGGAGAGATACGAGCTGAATCCTGCAGTGTTTCCCACTGAGGTAGATTCCAGTCCCTTGCGGCCCCCAAGGCTGCGGCGGTGCGCGGCCATGGGGAGCGACGCCGACTCTCCGCCCTCCTGCATTGAGGCCGCGATCGCGGCGGCGGCATTGGCAGCGGCGGTGGTGACACTTTTCCGGCGCGTCACGCGATGATTGGCATTGACAGCACCAAGAGAGATCGAGTGTGCGTGGTGACGCTGGTTGGGGGGGAGGGGGCGCGAGAGGGACAATTCCTAGGACAAGTGACACATCATCAGCATTGGACCAGGAATACCGGAAAGTGGGAGGGCCCAAACTAGTCAATCTGGACGAGACGTACCTTGAATGAGGCCATGGTGAAAGGGCTTTCTGGCAATCAACTTTTTCGAAAGTCCCTGGTGGAGTGAGACGCACTCAATTCCGAGCGGAAACCGGTGGAATGACGCGGAGGGTTGAGCGGCTAGCGGGTTTGTGGGCGGATCGGGAGGGAGGCGATATAGAATATAATGAGAATGGAGGGAGAGAGAAAGAGAGAGAGAGAGCCAAAAGGGAGAAAGATGAAGAAAGATGAAGAGAGAGAGAGAGAGGAGAGAGAAGAAGGACAAGTGGAGGAGAATGGAAATCCAAAAAAAAAAAAAGAAGGGGAGAGTTGGTAGAGGAGAAAGAAGGAGCCAAAATCGCTCATGATTTGCGGGGGCTTCCCACCTGGGCATTCCGCCCCCCGCATGCTCAAAGGGATCTTCGGTTGTAACACCCACGCCGTATTGAGAGGTCTAGAGCCGGGTTTTATTTTACATTCATTGTTCATCTCTGCTGCTGTCTTTACATCTTTACGTGAAGGGATTTCTTCCCTTCTCTACGGGCAACTACTCCGTTGTGTGCGTCGCAAGGGCCTGGGATGATGCGATAACCATGGCTCCACCTCGCTTCTGATCCGGGTCGCATGGACAGTGAACCTGACCAGATGCGAATCTGTGGCTTGTCCGCCTCCCCAACTGATGTCAACCCCTCCACTTGGACTTACCCGGTCAAACCTGGAGACTATATATCCCCAACGAGTGGCTCAGTACATCCCCTCGTTTGGACACCTCCGCCTCGGGACCGAACGCTGCAGGGCAGAGTTTAGGGTCATTCGGCAACCGGCGATTAATAGCCAGGCACCCATGGATCTGGGCACCAAGGCACAACGGCGAGGAGCCGGATCGACCGAGCCCTTGGGGCAACCTGGCACGTTCATACATGCCACTAAATGGCTCCTGGTAGAGATACCTGTGAGGGATCTCAAAAGAACCTCGAACAATGGAGATGGAACATCTGTTGCCTGACGATCACCCGCTCCGATGGCAACAGGAAATGGTTTCCTGAGGAAATGGTTTCCTGGAGGTCGCTGGCCGTGCTCAGCTAGTGACTGACTAGTCAGGTGGTCACTACCCTATAACTACGGACGTATTGTACTGCGTCGAGAACACGAGTTGATCACCTGCAGCGCATCGACCGGTCTAGAGGCGGCTGGTGGGGGCGATGATGTCATGCCGGAAACCGGGCACTGATAGGGAATTGCTTGATTACGTGAGTCGGGGGCGTGACTGGATGACTCAGATACACTTTGTGTCTGAGAGTTACCTATGTACTGACTAGTACGGAGGGAACCTTACCTAGGAGAGAACCTATATACATAGTAATTAGGTGAACACTCCAACAAGCTACCTAAGGTAGGTGCCACGCCACCTGATCGGACCTCCCGGAGCGGGCGGCCGCTGGCGGCCTGGCAGCCACTGGCGAGCATTGACCCAGTTGGACAGCTGGTCTTGCCTGCATTCCCGACGATCAGATCTCCTCTCGCACTGCCCAAGCGCTAACCCCGAGGATCCTTGCCCTGTCTACCCTAGGGTATTCTTCCCCCTTGGCTCAGCTGCATTATTCCTGGGCCTTTGCGCCCATGGAAAATGGAAACAAGCCATTCTGGCACATTCCTGGCCTCCTGACCCGCCGCCATTCCTCGCATAATCATGGGCTAGGGTTCCTGCGCCTGACACCCTGGGGAAAGGGCGCCGCTGATCTCTTCAGCCGAGGGGGAAAAAAGTAAATAAAAAAAGTAAACCCGCAGAAGTGAAAATAAAAATAAAAGTTTTGATCTCTTCAAACTACTGCAAGTATAAAATCAATCAATCGAAAGTGAACAGCAAATGAAGTGGAATGTGACAATGTCTCGCGTCTAACAATGCCCCATTACCATAGCCCGGCTCCACTATGATGACATGGCCACCACAAACAAAACAAACTATCCTTTTTTTTTTTTGATAGGTCGATAAGAAATCTTCAGGAGATTGGATACAAGTACAAGTTACAATTGTACTGGCAACTAGAATTCGCGCGTTGATCGCCCAATTGCATCTCGTGGGACCTAGATCCGTGCAGAGAACCAAGATCCAGCTCAACTGAAAAGTCCGAGCTATACTTCATCCTCCAAAGGGGCCATGCTGCTGCAATCGCGTCTGCGGCCCCTCCCTCGCCGCCATCACAACCCCGACGCATCCGCCGTACCTGCACCGGACCTCAAGGACGGGGATCAGAGCGAGGAGGAAGAATCGTCCGAGGATATCTTCGGAGCGTACATTGCCCAACTCTTCCCAGATGATGCGCCACCATTCCACGGCGACCCTGGCCAGCACCTTCTCTATGCATCTCCCAGCTATGGCGATCTCGAAATCATGGTGCCTTCCTACCCCACCCAAAGCAAGGACTCTAAGGAGGTAGACAACGGTCAGAAGACGGGTCAACTTACCGCGAGCCAAATCGAGGAAGGACGGATGCTGTTTGCACATTTCGTGTGGGATGCGTCCATAGTCGTTGCGGAGGGTGTCGAAAATGCCAATCTCTACGCGATGGAGCCGACTGCGGCTAGAAAAGAGGCCTACGATATCTGGAATGTGATGGACCAGAGTGTGTTGGAGCTGGGCGCCGGTACGTCTTCACTCTTGACCTCGAAGCTCATCCTGCCGTTGGGTTTGATCTATAAACAAGCTTCAGGAACCAACTAACATGGTACTTTCTTGCCAGGCGCCGCTCTGCCCTCCCTTGTCAGTGCCCTCTCCAATGCATCCACCGTCGTCGCAACCGACCACCCCTTCTCGTCCGCACTGACGGGTGCCATCGAGTTCAACATGAGGCACAACCTATCCAATCGCTCCCCAGTCCCCCCAGCCAGTGTTTCCATTCAACCGCATGAATGGGGCGTCTTGGATGATACCTTTTCCCTGGGGAACAAAGGAGCCTTCACCCGCATCATCGCCGCAGACTGTTACTGGATGAGATCTCAACATGAGAATCTCGCCCGTACAATGCAGTGGTTCCTCGCACCTGGCGGCCAGGTGTGGGTAGTCGCTGCTTTCCATACGGGCCGAGCCATCGTCGCAGCCTTCTTCGAGACTGCTCTTGAGAACGGATTCAAGATCGAGCGGATCTTCGAGCGGGATGTTGTTTCGCGAAATGAGGACGGCAAGGAGATTCGACGGGAGTGGCTTCCTGAGCGGGAAGGTGAAGGTGTTGAGAATCGTCGGCGGTGGTGCGTCGTTGCCGTGTTGAAACGGGATGATTAAATCATGTCATTTTCTACATACGCATGTACGAAGACAAGTGCATGGTGCACGTTTCCTGGTATACCCTATGGTACATACCATAATGAGACTATGATAATGATAGGAAGTCCCCCACATAGATATAGAGATAGAAATACCATTTGCATTTTTTTTGGACATCAATCATGAGAAACGTGGGAACAGTTATGAGAAATCTAAATCTAAATCTAAGTTACAACTCTCTGAAAACAAACTGTACACACACCCTGTCCTTCATGTCCCCCAAATCGAAACCGCGGATACTCAACCCTCCCCCAAACAACAAACCGATCCGAATCCGAGCCCTCAGAAGCCGTAAACCAATGTACAAGTTCCTCCTCCGTCCAATTGCAACTCGTCACCATCAAGAACCCCCCAGCCCGGATTAATTGGCGCGTGATATCAGGGTACCGCTCACAAACACGGGTCTCCTTTGCATCTGCAGCTAAGGAGATAGCATCGAATGTCCCCTTATCAAGAACGATATCAAATCCACCGCGGGAATAGGGGAACCAAGAAAGTGTCTCGTCTTTCTCGGTAGCTGAGACCTCCGTACCGGACGGAGACAGAATGGCCTTGGAGCCGAGAATATCCCATTCTTCAAATTGGATCTCACGAGACTCACCAGCTGCAGCAGTAGTCTCAGATGCCAACCCCCCCTCCCCACCCACTCCACCCTCAGATTCTTCTTCTTCCTCCTCCTCCTCCTCCTCCTCCTCCTCCTCCTCCTCCTCCTCAGAATCAGTATGATAAGCCGAATGCCCCCTCGTCCTCTGCAACTCCCTCGCCAACCAAACACTCTGAGCCGAATAATCCACCCCAACAAGATCCCCAGAAAACCCACCCTTCTTCCTCAAAAGCGCAAGCATACTCCCATTCCCTGTGCCCAGATCGAGAATACTCGGTTGTGTGGCTCCGCGCGTAGCGCGCGGGGAGAGAGGGAAGGATGAGCGCGTTAGGAACCGAAGGACCTTTTGCGGGGCCTTGTGTTCTGAGAACCATGATGTGCCGGGGTCATCTTCGTCATTGACGTCTGCGTCTGAGTCGTCTGCCTCAATGTCTGCGTTTGCGGGCGAGGGAGCTTCGGCGGGGTTGGAGATGTGCGCGAGCGTGCGGGCGTAGTATGTTTCCCAACTTAGATAGACGTTAGCGTTTTTATTTCGTACATCATATCTTTGCAATCGGATTATGTAGTTCAGTAGCTTAAAAGGAGAATATTTGCCTAGCCAGGCAGGTAAATGCCCAGTATTCAGGCACAGGCAGGCACAGGCTGTATACCCCGCGCCCCCTCCCGAAGAAGTATTCAATGCGATGACCGGGGGGTGAACCAGGTGCGGATGAGACTTCAATGGCACTTACTAGTCCTTTGTGCCGAGTTCGCTGGGCGAGAGATACGTTGGATGACCTTCTTCTGCCATTTTGTGGTTGGTGTGAGGGTGTTGCTGCGTGAGAACCTTTGGAAAATTCGGATGACGTTCCTTATCGCGTTATCACCATCAACCACCACCACCTTCCTTTGGACCTTGAAGGGGGTAGTGTTAAGAGTACTCAATTTTTACCTGGATGTACCCCATTTACCAGATTATTAAAATTACCAAAGGATGATTTCCTAATTAACAAGAAACTATATTCAATTTATGAACGAGACCTTACAAATAGACACATAGTAAGGGCTTATCACTCTATTATATAGTCTGATTCTGCATAATAATTAAATATTTTTACTAGTTGTAATAACCGAAGACATATATATATATATAATATTGGTTACCTATGTAGTGATAAAGGTGATTAGCAGGTCTATATTTCAATAGGGTAACGAAACTGGAGAAGGGAAAGAGCTGGAGTTGCCAGGGCAGTTGTCTAAGTATATAGTGTCATGTAACACGGTTTGATCCTCCTCCGTAGAGCCGCACGCCCGCCCCTGTCTCTATAGATATACGTGTTGTCATACTAGTATCTAAAGAGTGTTACTACTGGAAGTTTGAATAATACTTAGAATAGTTAGGTCCTAGAATAACTAGAAGGGTAGCTTCCTTAGTAGCTACTGAAGTACCCAACTAGTAAGAAATATCCAAAGACTTTAGGTGGTCTATCAGGTAATCTGGCAACGTATGAGATGGAGTACATCAAGGTAAAAACTGGGATACTCTTAATACTGCTGCCCCCGTGAAGGTCCTACCTTACCTAAGGTAGGTACCCTAGGTAATGTTCCAAGCTTTGGAAAGGTTGGACCATCCATGGAATTCAATGCAATGGATCCAACGACATGGCATGTAGTATCCAAGTGGCTGAGTAACTTACAGTGGTTTTGGACGCCATGGTGGTCTTAGAAGTCACTTATTGGATCCATACGTTTGGGAATGAGATCCCCCATAATACGTGACTATTGAATGACAGACTCGGAGGCAATGTGTGTTCTGTACATACAATAAAGTATCTAGTGTATGGGTGACATAGATAGCTGCATATCTATATGCTACGAGGGAAAAATTGTAGATCAAGCTCGAGGCTTCCATTTCTATCGACTGCGCACAGGGGGTATTTGTCATTCCTTCCTCGACCGATGCAGTTTTGCTCACGGGCGAGGAAATCAGGAACCAGAAGCAAGGAAAGAAGATAACGAAGGCCTTGTCGTATCGACAAGAGTCAAAAGGAAACATAAGCGAAGGCTGAGTTGGCGCGAGGCACAACCGATGCAAGGTGTAAAAGAAGTCCAGTCATCCTCCGAAATAATATTACAGTTACCCGGGACCGAAGGATCGATGATTCCCCCGGGGTAAGCCCGTGGCATTCATTTTCGCACATGTGACACCGGAAATGATTTCAAGGGCAGAGATAGACAGAGAGAGGGAAAAGTATTGATGGATTCGGCAGGTGTCGGATGTGAATTCGAACCGGTCGGATGCGAATGGAAGGTGAAGGGAAAAGTTGATGAGCGACAACAAAGCCGGCTTTGGTCATGGTATCATCAGACCAGTCAAGAAGGGTATGTGACTGGGAAGTAGAAATGTCGGCGAAAGTAAAAAAAGGCCGGTGTTGGAAAAAATATTTGATTCTTGGGGAATCAATAAGACATGCAGAAATGTCAGGTCGTAGATTCGTTTCAGGCCGTGGTTTCGAAGAGCTTTTCGAAACACAGGAGCCAATTAAAGGAACTCGTCAATGCTCCTCATTATGAGACGCTCGCCTCCTGTTGGGGGCGAGCGAGGGTCAGCCGTTTGTTTGGCGTACGAGATGGAATTCGAAGGTGCAACAGGCGGAGGGGATGCAGCGGCAGCACGATCAATACTCATGTGTTGCGGTGGGATAGGCGGTACTGGGGGTACCAGGAATCCCGAGGTTCTGGGTGAGAATATCCCACTCGGTCCTTGGTCAGGAGCATCGCGAACAAACACATGAGTTTGTACGAGGGGATCACAGCTGCTAACACTGCGCGGCAGGCCGCGTGGGCGGCCAGATGCAGGTTCGATTGACTGGAACTTCTGGCGGAATGGCAATGGTCGGGGAGAGAGACTGCGTTTGGGTGATTTGTTCCCATTATCGCTGGTCTTGGGTCGAACCGGACTCATGGATGGCAGGGTCAAGCAGCCCATTGACGGCGCTTGCGCTAGGCCACGGAAAGGTAGTCTGGCACGCTGCATAGCTTCCTCTCGTTCGGCCCTCGTCACCTGGGGTTCAGAGCATCTGCGGCCGGTTGAGACAAACCATTCCCGAGGAGCGGGCTTTGACGATGCTCCTCGCAGCAGTCGCGAGCGGAAATCGGTCAGTTGATAAATGAGGCTCATGTTGGGGCCAACCCATTCACTGCGCGCTTTGACCTGCTCATACATCGAATTGAAGTCCATGTGTCGGTTCTTGTAAAGACCATACGCAATCACCAGCGACGCTGATCGGCTAGCTCCGAGCTGGCAATGCACAAGCACTTTCATCCCCTGGTCAATGCGGTCGTCAATGAGTTCACACAGCGGCAGCAAATCATCGAGAATTTCCGAATTGTGATCCCAGCTGACATGCAGATACTCTGGTGTCGACACTGAGGTCGGCGTAGGGGTAGTGGGGGTAGCTGATTCAGAGTCCGAGGGCTGGAATTCAAAAGCGGACTTGAAAGAAATTTCCGAAACGGCAGTCTGCGGATCGCCGTTGGAAAATCGCTTGGAGGCATTGCGCCAGGTGCTCATCACAGTGTCGTTACGCTCGGCTCCCTTCTGATTGTCGAATGGGTTAGCGACTTCCTTGGCAACGTTGATCACCACATCAAATTTGGCAGCTTCTTCGGCGGTAGGCTCCAGATACAAGAATACTCCTGAATCGTATATCCGAATCGGCCCATTGGGGTAACCACGCGTTGGCTTGCGCGTAGACTCTCGTGAGTCGAGGTGATCGTCTTCTTCCTCCAAACCGTGAAGAACTCGGCGGGAGAAAGAGCTGTCGTCCGGCATAGATGTCATAGGGGTTGTCGTATCCTCGGAGGAAGTTCCCGATAACGGACGTAAGCCATGGTGCGACATTGGTCGTGGGAGCTGCATACCGCCACGCGGGGCAAATGAGGGAGATGTGATTGAAGCGAGGGATGGCGACGATTCAGTGTGTCGCAACGACTGCCGTCCGAGAGGAGTCGGTGGAACAAGATCGGATCCCTTTTCCGAGAAGGACTTATCGAAAGCAGGTGTTTGGATGGTGAGGTTGGCAGGGCGTCGGCGCGCGTTCTTTGGCGGGATCTGGACGGGAGACGGCGGGGCAGAAAGGTGGGTTTTGGAGGTTGACTCCATAACCGAGGCAGTAGCAATCGGCGGTCTTGATTGCGACGGCGGGGGTACGCGCAAAGAGAGGTTCTTCAAGTTGCGCGCACGTTTCCCGCTCGAGTCGGAACGGGCCATGGGCGGCGAGTTCAATAGTCGGGTGCTGTCGGCTGACATCATGGACCTCGGAGCCATGTCGACAGGGCGGACGGGTGGTGCGAACTTGGGGTATGTAAGGGGCATGGCTGAAGGAGACTCCGGGGAAGAGCTTGGGGAAATATCGCCTCCCGAAGGAGAGTCGAAGGGCGAGATCGTCGTGGTGGGAGAGGACTCAGTTGAGGCCGAAGTCATCGACGAGACGCTCTCGCGGTGGGGGTTTGGGGACGGTAGCAGGCGTCGCGTTGATGTGCTATTGACTGGGATATGGGCCGGAACCTGCAAAGGGTGTATGGCGTTTTCTTCCTCCTTGTATCGCTGAGGCAGGCCACCATAGACGGACATGAACGAGGGGAACGAGTCCGGGAAGGACGGTGGACTGGTTTGTACCGGCATGGTTCGGTGCCTTGGTGGTGGATAGAAAGGAAGGGTCCTCTCAAGCCCACCGGTATTTCACAGGGGGGCAGGGGCACGACCGTATGGGCAGAACTAGAGAGGCATTCGGGTTGACCGAAGTGGTTGAGTGGTCGATCTTTGCTACCTGCGCAAATGAAGTCCGGTTTTCTTTGGAGGATGTCAGCGATAGTTCGGGAAATGATTCAGGGTGGCAAGCAAGCAGCAAGGGTTGAAACCGATGATCTGCGACCATGCAAAACAGATGAGGAATATCCATAGGCACGAGCCACAACAAGGTTTGGTTTCCTCTTTCCTCTTTTTTGAGAAATCGAGGATGGAGGATGGAGGATGGAGGCGGGCAATGGAAGAGATGTCTCGAGACGTACCTAGATCACACTCGGTTCGATGGGATGGGATGTTGCGCGACGAGTTGGAGAAAGCAACCGCCGAGGGATATGCAGGAACCGAGTTGACAAAGAGCGGGAAGATTGAAGGAGTGACAGGAACAACCGAAAATAGGTGAAAAGGAAAGGCGGTTGAATCGTGGAGAATACCGGGTAGGGCCTGAATGAGGCGGGCGGCAGTGGTTCCTCCGGGGAACAGGAATGTGGGAAGGGAGGGAAAGGAAGGAAAGATGATGAGAGATGGAGAAAGGAGAAGGTAAAGGGCAAAAAGGTGAAAGGGAGGAAGTGGAAATGGAAGGTAGAGAGAGGTAGCAGAGGTAGAAAGATGAGGCCGGAGGAGGGGGAGCCCGGACCCTTACTTTGACTGGTTTCTATTTAGAATGGAGGTTCTGATACTAGTACACACACACACACACACACACACACACCCACACAGACTACACTGCACACTCTACCACAATCGAGCACGATCTCGATTGCTGGCCCACTGCAATTTGCAGTACCGTACGGTACAAACACTCCAACACCTCAACCGCGCCCGGGGCCTCCAGCAGGCATAGCGGTATCACGGTGACAGTACCAAGTACACACATACCCAGCCAATCATCACGGGGTAGCTAAAATTAGGCCGGCGCCAAATGGAAGCAACTGAGAGGTCCATGCCGTTCGCTCGCACAGCTTCACACATTGCCACTGTTTGTATGTGTATCACCGAGATGGTCCTTTCTCGAACAAAACATTCCGGTCCCACTTGCGTACTTCCCCACCGAGCTGAGTGCTGAGCCTCGGGATTTCGTGTCCTCAGCAGCTCAGTCTCGATGGTGGGAACTTGGAAGATTGCCAGATTGCCCTAGACGAGAAAGAGCCCTGGGGCTGACTGTGTGATTGGAAGGATCTCTTCTGGGGACTTTTCTAGGGCGGGTGGGGGTCGGACAGGAGGCTGGTCGAATGCCCAGAGGTGACACCGATCCACCTGCTCGAGAAAGTTCCAAGGAGGAGCTGGCTGAGGAGGAGACGCGGGACATGGGCTGTGGGAGAATTCCAAATTCGGACCTATCCGACCCGTCGAGTGCACGGTTCCCTAAGTCAACACGGGTGAACGGTGGGTGCTTTGTGTTATTTCCATGGTAGAAGTAGGGTGTACAGTATACATCGTACCTGTGTACATAGATAACTATACCAAGCGACGAGTCGGGATATACGGATATATACCTAGTAGCATAGTATACTATACTCCTAGAACTAGACTACCTAGACGATATCTAGGTATCCGAGCTACTACCACTCCTCTCCTGCCACCACTGCAGATCGAATATTCTGAAACCCCCGAGCGATGGATCTGGGTTGGCGACTCTGAAACACGCCAATCCCGCACTAGCAGCCGCTAGTCGCCCCTGGGCGGAGTCCCACCGCTGCCTATCGTCGATACTTGCTGCTTCCAGGCGATCGCCTCCACTGCGGTTCGGTGCTGGGGCAGGCCACTCTCTCCCATTTCTGCGTTGCTGCGTTTCAATGAAGTCATTTGCGAATATCTTTGTGCACACAGTCCATCTGGTCCATCAAATATTCAGCCTGTACGGAGTACAATTGGCGGTAACCGGGGAGTTTTGATCGTCTGGTGGGAACTGAACTGATCGGCCTCTTCCACGTGGTAGTCCGCCATTCTGAAACTCGGTGGAGAGGCAAAGTAAGGCATTCACAAATGGTACAAGTGCCCCTCCGTCGCTATCATATGAATCCGCAGGGAGTGGTACCGTACAGCGTATATCTCCATATACAGTACCACGGTACCTACACGATCTACGTTACCGCACTCCTTCTCCTCCGGATATCCGATACGATTCAATTGTGATCTTGCAATTGAACTTCCTAGGCTAGAGTTAGTTATACATATACGCCATATGCAGTCACTTATATTGTCCATGGCTAAGCCGGTGGAAACAACGTACGTTCCAAGTAAATTACTCCTTCCTGGTCGCGAATCCGGCTCCCTCGAGACGTTTCACGATGAACCTTCTAAAAATAAAGTCTCCTGAACCAACACCAACGTAAGCTGCCGCAGTGACCGTTGGTTCGTTTCGCGTCTCGCTTGTTTCGCCTCTGTTTCGGACCCCTTTGCCACAGTTCCTCCAGGGGCGGTTGCTGCGACGGAGTACTCTCGTTACAGCCTGTTTCATCCGCTCATTGGTGGACAGGGTCCTCTGCTGCTGACGCCAGTCTGGAGTCAAATCATGCAAATGCATCCTTGCTCTGCGTTCACCAGCCAACGAGGACCTGGGACTATCGACAATCTATCGCGGGGTTCACCAATGCATTGCGGTGTGTCATGTATATTCTCACCTACTATGGCTGAATCAAACCCTGCAACGATGAAAGAATCACATTCAAATTCCGACTGAGGCCCACAGGATCTATGCTTGGATACGAGATGCTAGCACATCAGGGTAAGGTACGGTATACCCTTAGGAATATTGCTAACAGCGGGGTCCTTTCGACTATCAATGGATGTACATAGAGAAAACTTGGTTCATGATCGATTTGCCAAGTTAATATTTTGTCCCAGTGTACCTAGTCACTGTATAATTTCAATCTACGTATATACCAGGCACGCTCAGACAGATCAACTTCATCTATACATATTATTGTCTGAGATATACACCGGATCCATCACTTGTGAAACACTTCTCGGTCTTGACCTGGACCTGCCATTTGATACGAAGTTCGACCCCAGACCGACTCCATACTGACATTGCACTGACTGGCACTGGAACCGGCACTAACTGACACTGACACTCGCCACGTTGAAATCTCATCCACCGCGAAATCAAATTGAAGACTACCTTAAATCCTACCCGGCAATACCGGCAGCTGATGGTGGCTCGCTCGGCTTCGAATCCACGGTTTCTAGTGCCTACGGAACCACGGTTCTGACTTCATTTGTTTGATGCTCTAACGGCCCACATCCAAATTCCCCCAGCTTCCTCTATATTTATTTTTCGCTTATCACGGCCGGCGGTGAGATTTGTGTCTCGTACTGTATTTTATTCTACGAAGAATAGAGTGACACCCAGAATTAGGAGGGGAAAATATCCTAGTATGAATGGTTTGTTTATGTGATCAGGAACTCGTACAGCCTCTTATTTCAGAACTGCGGTGACACTAGTTCTACGAGATGAGCGAATAAAGGAAGGAGCTTATAATTTCCGCATGCGAGCATGTATATATTCAAAAATATTCGCTTTGCATGTATATTGAGGTTTATCATTATCATTTCGTCGTTCCTCGTGAGACTTGATAGTTAAAGGTCGATGGGCGCATATCCGTAAACCCTTGTCCACGTGTTGCCCTGCCGGTCATACTCGTTCCACGAGTATTGCATAAAGGGCTGGTCATCTTTTCTTTTCCATTTAGCAATGTCTCTCTCTGTTGCTTCGGGAGGATAGCCATCTCGTGGTCGAAACACGCCGTGGGGTCGAATACGTGCCCCCTGGGGAATGTGTACTTCTGGAACTTGAATTCTGGCTTCCATCTGTGTAGGTGGAGGAGACGGGATTTCAGCAGGTGTAGAGCCCAAAAGGTTTAACTGACTGCTGCTTGCGATCGAAGCTGTGCTCATTTCAATCGCATAGCTTTCTTCCATCATTATGATTGTCTCGGCCAGGGCTGCTCCATCCTCTCTCTTGTAGAGGCCATATACTCGATGAGTACGGCGTAGTAGGGCTAAAGCCGTCCGCCGGAGGGCTGGTTGGCGACATCTCAGACCCGTAAACCAAAGTGGCAGACCAATACCCAACTCAAAAGTGAAAGGTGGGAGAGTCCCGTCATCTCGTGTCATACTGTCCACCGCAATGGTGCCTTGTTCCACTATATTCTGAAAATTGTGTAAACAAGCATCTGTTGTGATTCGTGATGATGATACGCAGACTGTAAGCATGACTGAAAGCATCTCGTAGTAGGTGAGGAGAAGAGCGCCAGTGCCAACCTGTGATGATGACAAGCCGAACTCCATAAATTTCATGAAAGCAAGGTGCCAGCTCTGAAGTCTGGCTGACAGGGCTCTTTGCCGACACATCATCTCTTCTGATATACGCCAGGCATGTGACTTTTTGAGGTATTCTTCACACTTGCTTTCGAAGAGTGGGATCTCCGTGGCTAAGGTGACGATGGCGTCGCGAGCGGACTTCAAAGAGGCGAATTCCTGCTTTTTTACAGAGGTATCTCCCGACTCGTCCACTAGAGTACTCGCCAAAGCCCAGACACTATGTAGACTGACAGACCCTAGGCGCATGAAAAGTGCAGTGATATCCTGCAAGAAGAACTCGTTTCCGGCTGTCATGGTACCGCATTCAATCTGGAGTCGTAAGGTGTGAATGAGGTTTATCCCCTGGCCATAAAGGCGTAATGCCTCTTCCACACCCCCCAGAAGGGCCTCGATACAGATGAAGAGGATGCAGGTAATCAGTCCCACAAAGGTGTCTACACCGCCTCTTTCGATGCTTTGACGGACGGTGGTGACCGCGCGGGAATACCAATCCAACGCATCTTGATGCTTCTGACTGAGAGCTTGGGGTTGGTTACCACGGCGTAGAGATGTGAGATCGGGGTAAGGATCTGGACTTTCAAACAGCGAGCTGATAGAGATCATAGCATCCCATATAGCTGATTCACTGCGGCAAACCTGGGGAATAATCGTGCGCCAGAAATCGACATCTAGTCCACCACCAATGGACTCCGCGGCATGCTGGAAATAGTAAGCGAAGGCGCGACGCTCTCGCGATGCCGTATTGGGTGACAGCGAGAGAGATGTGTGTAGTAGAGGTGCCGTAGAATTGGAATATCTGACAGTATTCCCATTTTGATAGTCGCATTTACGACCGGTGGTCTCGCATCGTCTGCACCTTGGCTTTTCCTCGTCACACTTGACTCTTCGAATTCTGGGTATGATGAGTAACAATACAGATCGATAATATAACTTCCATGGAAAAGGAAGAGCTTACTTGCATGTTCTGCATCCGAGTTTTGATCTCAGGGGCTTGAAAGAGTCCTTCAGGTGGGCTGACATGTCGCCGTACCCAAGCCACTCGGGGACTTGAGCGTGGTGATATGAGCTTATGTAGACCCGAGCTGACAGAATGAGAGGCTGGCCATGGTAAGACCTTCTTTGAAACTAGAGATCGAGCCTGTCCTCGTCTCGTAGAACTTGTCATCATCTCTGCAGATGCAGCGATGTAAGATACGGTTTGGATGGGTATATCGGAATAATACTATTCCGAGAACCAACCACTTGGAAACCGGGGCCATCGCCAGTCACCGTGAAGATAATACTTGGACACTTCTGTGGTGTCTATCCTGCTTACAGTCAGTCGCTAGCATAGCAAACACTGGACAGGTCAGAAAGGTTAATCTGCCTCGTGCCGCATTTTCGATCAGTCGCCTGTCTCTGATCTGCGTCTGCGTCTGCAGGTCTAAGTCTGAATCTGCCTTGCAACGAGGTGATCGGACATCCATGTAGTACTACTCCCTAGAGATCGTAATCGGCGGTGACCCGTGAATTAGTAGGCGCAAACGGAAAATGCAGCCTGCCTGGTTAGATATTCCAGTAGAGATAGTCTGCCTATACCTAATCTACGATGTACACCTAGTCCCCACCTCTGAAACGCCCTCCTGACACCCTGTGGACGCTCGACACTCGACTGGGCCCGACCCGCTAGCTCCCCAGCCTCACAGCTCTCTCCTCTCAATTTCCTCTCTACTTCCCTTTTCTCATTCTGTTCGAGTGAGCGGTATTCGGCGCCGCCCTCATGTGAAAATATGCCATCCAGTGTCGCTTACTCTGAAACGAGGACCCTGTCAAACGATAATGCTCACAGTCCAACGGCCGGACGCGCCTTACACAGCTCTTATCGACTGAACATGTCTCCGAGAACCGATGAAGCGCGGAAGAATGAAGATATATTCTTAAACATTGCCAGGACCGACTCCGACCGTCGCGATTCCCTGGGTCGCTCAGATTTTCGCCGGGTAAGTCCCAAACTTGCGAGCCCTGGTTGCGGTGCTGCGCCGTTCTGTTGTGGTCGTGCCATCGAACCGAATCATTCGCTTGGGAACAAAACACCATGTAGCTAACCGGCGACAAAACAGTCTCGACTTGGATATTCGAGCCAGTCCCTCCGGTCGCCGACCACGCGGGTCGACACCGAACAAACCCCCTCCCCCGATCAGCGCCTCAACAATGCGGAGAGCCCCTTGCTTGCCCAGAATGAATCCCCGACTCTTCCCTACAGCTCTCTCCACACCCCAGCAGCCTCAGCTCATCCTCTCGACGACCCGAATCGCTTCCGCTATTCAAGTTTAGGATCCGGCGCCCGATCAACCATTGGCGCGCCACGAAGCCGACTCAGTCGCACAAGCCCAGATGCCTCGCCTCGCCAACCCCCAGTCAACGGCGAGCGTCGGTCCTCATTTCATGACCCGCGTGTACTCCGTCATTCCACTCTTTCAACGGTGCGAAGTAGTCGACAGCCATCGACCTCCGAGGCGACAGAGCGAATCCGCGGCGAGGCAGAAAAACCGCGCGCAGATGGCACAGAGTCAACGTTATCTACAACTGCGCCTTCCACCGTCTGGGATGAACTAGATGAACTCAAATCCCGAATTCGCAAGCTGGAGCTCACTGGAAAACTCCCGCCATCGTCGCAAGCCGCAATCTCTGGAACATCCAATGAAAGACCACGAACTGCAGCTACGACCGTGACTGCAGTATCAACTTCACCCAGACACCACCGCAAAGTCAGTACATCGGCCGTCGATCATGACAATGGGGTCCAAGACCAGGTTCATCCGCTGTTACAATCCGCATTGGCCAAGGCGAAGGCGGTCTTGAGCAGTGACGTGTATTCGGCGCTAGATGCGACGATCACAGATGCATTAAAGCTTTCAACCTTGTTGGGCGCCAATACAGCGCCGTCGGGCACTGTATCTGTGGTGAATGGAGGGTATACTTCGTCTGAGAGACAAGCCCGGCGCAAGGCCGACAGCGTGTGTCGGAGCCTGACGGAGCTGTGTCTGGCGTTGACCGACGAGCAGCTCAAGAAAATCCGGCCATCCTCCAGTCAAGCCAGCAGCGCGCAACCTCAACGGTCCAATGGCGGCGAGAACGACTCTCTTGCCCCCGGGCCCTCCTCACAGCGAAGTGCCAGCCATGAACCCGAAGACACCGAGCGGCGACAGAGCACTAGCCGCATATCCAGCCGTCTCGAAGCGCGCAGAGCATCCTTAATTAATTACAGCCCCGGTAATACCGCGGAAGCGAAATCGCCCCAATCACCCAGCATCGCTCCTCCCCCTAGCCGTCTTCATCGCATTTCTACCTCCCTGCGCAATCGCAGGCTAACGTTCGACGACGAAAATGGAGAGATGTCTAGCCCGCATGGCCGTTCCCTTTCACGGGCTGTGACTGAGATTGGCACACCTAGTCCGGCTCAGAACCCATCTCCGCGACAGCGATTTTCTTATAATCACTCGCGATCCATCTCGAACGCCCACCAAGACCAGGGCTTGGGTATCTCTCCACGGTCCACCCAATTTCAGGCGTCGACGCCTTCCCAGGCTCCTCCCACGCCTCAGCCCTTGCCACCACAGCCACGAACGCCTACTGTCTCATCCCAGACTGGCATTCCAGCTCGTCGCAGCTACATGACGCCAGGTGTTTATTCGCCCGCTACATCCCGCTCCAATATCCAAGCCGGATCCCGTCGATACGGTATTTCACCTAGCTTCTCAAATGCCACACCGCGCTCTGGGACCGAGGAAAGCCCCCGCTCGCCCCAGGTAGAGCCTTCGCAAACTCGAATCAGCATCCCGTCAGGTAAAACGGCAGCCAGCTATACACCCATTCAACAACCTCGACTCCGCACCAACAGCTTAGGAGCACGGAGATTCGGCCTTAGAACCCGCTCTTCAACTGCTCCTGATGAATCCGTCAACCTTGATGACAGCATCGACTAAGTTCATGCCGCCTGTATTCTGTTGACGCGCCATTATGCATGCTTACCGACCACTAAATCCGGTTACGCCTCCTTGTTACTCACTTCCGTAGCGACCTCGCATCTGATCATGTTCACCCCGGAGGATTTCGACTCCTACACACTCGGCGTTTTCTTTTTAGCCTAGACACTTGCTTTTGCACGTGTATGCATTATGGATGTATTTGGAGTCCCTCGTCGCTTTGTTCAAACCCACTGAATAGTGACGTGACGAATTTACTCTCGGCTGTTCCGTCCGAGAAATCTCAAACATGAGTTTATGACATGTCACTTGTCTGGCAGAGACAGCTCCCAATTCCCGTCCTACCGACCTTCTCATTCTGTCCCCTTTTCTCTGAGTTTAATTCTCTCCGCAACGGGAACTCCTGCCGGATATTGGTATCCAGCACTCTTGGACATATGTACAAAACTATCTATCACATCCGGCGTTCATGTTAAATTCTTCCCTTCTTGTATATCTCACACTTGTTTTTTCTTTCTTTTTGTGTTTGATCCACATCGTGTTTTCTCTTACGAATGAATGAGAGTTTCTATTTGAATACTACGTTCAAAGAACAGTTACACTTAAAGTCTACCTTCAGTAATCGGTCCTCGGGAGCTTTCGTCTTAACCACTCAGCCTCGCTGGCTTGTCACAGCTTGCTAAATAGTCTGGCCCCACTCTTTCAAATCGATCCATAAGTGCACAATGAGCCTCGAACTGGTTCTTTCTGCACGGCGCTCTTTCGAAAGCCCGTGGCGAGATGATAAGTAGCTTCGCGGCTTGAGAAACGCAGGAGCTGACCTTATGTTGGCCAGTGGATTTAGAATTGTTCCCAGGTAATATTTGCACAGATCAAAGGTCCATCATGCAAGGGCTCGCTCCTCTTGTCGCCAGACAATATCAGGCACGTTGGGGCACTGTTTGAGATTATCCAGCGCTGGAACCATAAATAGAGGGGCAGAAATGCGGGATGCCCTTGTGATTTTGTTATGAACAGAAAAACACGCTCTCGGCCTTTCATTAAGGTACTATCATCCGATTTGCCGACCTCCGGGGCCATGATTCAAGTTATCCGTCAATCAGTAGATCCAAGTTTGACCAATAGAATCGAGGGGATGCACTTAGTCATCCACTTTCGTTGAGGTTGACGACGCTTCTAACTATGATAGGAAACTATGTGGCTGCTGGGTCATCTTAAATGGAGCTAAATTAGGACCATCTAGGAACTCACGCCCGCTTGGTGGATCTTCTTTGGAGACATTTGAGAATTTGCCAATTGGATTTGGGCACTTATTGCTGTGGATACTCGGAGGATATCTTAGCTGTCGGATTTGACCCGTTCATGTTTTTCATTTTTCATTTTTCACGTTTCTTTCTTTTCTTTTCGTTTTCCTCACTAGCAGGAGGAAAGAAAGAAGAGCCTGAGGATAGGATATTTGAGTATATGTTGGAACAGCTTGCGGATGTAGGGAGGGTCACGAAGCAGTAAGGTGTGTCGATTCCGACTGATGCCTGAAGAGATCAAGGGGGTCTGGTCTATACAGCATTTGATTTCCGATTGGGGTTAGTTCCTAGCTTCGCTTATTGGCCTCTTTCATGGATTTCCCAAAGTACCATCGGGCGAATAAAGATACCCCAGTGCCCGGGACCCCTGACGGCAGTTCCTCTTCCTCCAGTTACTTGTTTGGTTTTCGATGCACAGAGGTTACAGGGAATCTCGCTGTACTGGGCTCAACGCCAGCCTTTAACTCGCCGTTTCACCATGATGCTATTCTCCTATCTTGTTCTTCTTGCAATCGGCGCATTTCACAGTTTCTGCGTTATTGCAGAGGAACAGACCGATTGCAACCCACTCAATTCGACATCATGCGACCCCGACCCTGCTCTAGGTACCGAGCATACTTGGTGGCTCAACTCGACCCTCGACGATGAACTCTGGGATATGGCTACCGGCACACTCGACTATACCGACGAAGGCGCCGATTTCAAGATCAAGCAAGAGAATGGATCTACCCTTCTCCAATCCAATTTCTATATATTCTTCGGAGTGATGGAGGCACATGTCAAGATGGCCAAAGGAGCAGGAATCATTTCAAGTGTGATTTTGCAATCAGACGACTTGGATGAGATCGATTGGGAGTGGGTGGGCTACAACACCAGTGCCGTCCAATCGGATTTCTTTGGAAAAGGCAATACGACAACGAGTGATCGCGGCGGCATCCATGCAGTTGCGAATGCGGATACGGAATTCCACAACTATACTTCCTACTGGGACAAAGAAAGACTTGAGTGGTGGATTGACGGCAATCTGGTACGGACCGTCAATTATTCGGAGCCATTAACTCTCTACGGCAAAAATTATCCACAGACGCCATGCAGAGTTAAGGTCAGTAACTGGCCGGTTGGAATAAAAGGACAATCCATTGGTAACATCGAATGGGGTGGTGGTTATGTGGATTGGTCTGATCTACCCTTCACTATGAGCGTGCAAAGAATCCGCGTTCAAGACTTCCATTCAGGCAAGGAATATAAGTATTCCGATCAATCTGGTACTTACCAAAGTATCAAAACCATCGAGTAAGTTGATCTCGTTGACTATTACCGCCCGATTTCCTCATTGACATTTGATAGGGGAAACTCCACTGCGAAAGCGGAAATCAATAAGACACCCACAAAGAGTCTATCTGAAAAATGGGACGACTTGTCAACCGGTGCACATATCGGTGTTTATTGCGGCGCAGCTGCGGCGGGACTTATAATATTCGCTGCATTCGGATGGTGGTGTCGACGACAGCGCCAAAAGGGGCGTCTTCAGCGTGGACTCGATGACCGTCAAACTAGTGAAGAACTGAGAGAAATGGATAACATGGGAAATAAATGGCGACAAAGTCAATGGGGTCAGAAAAGCTATCATCCAGTATCTGACCATTGAACCCTGGAGATATTCTTTCTTTCTTCTCTGATATTTTTATTAATTAATCAGGAACTCAGCTTCCTGCAGCGCCTGGCAGTAAGTGTATAGCTCTGCATTGAGACCTTCAGAACCTCCATATATTTATTACTGCATAGGTATCCAATAGCCTCTTTAGTTCATACTGTTTTAAATGATTTTACTCTTCTCCACGAACCGAGTTAAGAAGTCGCTCGAATGTTAAGAGGTTATTCCGGGACAGATGGCAGTCAGAAACCAACATTCTTCCCGCGTAATATGTGAAAGTGGACAGAGATTAATGCCTTGATACCTCTATGTCTCAGGGATCAGTAAATGTTCTATTAAATAGCTTCACCCTCATGTCAGACAGCCATCTACACATATCTCACTTGGTTTTTCGGTTTTTCGGTAACTCTTTCGTTGGGGTAATTAAATTGGCTACTGCTCTGCTCACTGCTCTCACATTTATGGCATAGGTCCTAGTGCTAGTGCAGAGGAGGTTGGTGTGTGGTCATTTCCCGCCGTATGGACAGACTTCCACATAATATAAGATGACATAATATGTTGAAGAGTATAAGCAGACGACTGAACCTCATTCTGAGTATATCACAAAGAATCACCCAGTATTATTGAGTCAGGAGACTTAGTATGCATAAAGAATATCTTCCCCTGCACCTGGTACATGTCTTGCGTTGATCTTCCGGTTTGTATTCATCAGCCACCATCTCAAAACCCAAGCACTGGCGATGGTTGCAATTCCAAAGGCAGTATTTGAAGACATTGCAATCAGATAGCGAGGGCCATCACTTTTTGGGTAGAGATAGGCTGTATAGATGTAGGAGGCATTTGCAACGACGTTGATGAAGGATAGCGATGCGGCCTTCTTCTCCGGTGTTTGGCCCAATGTAGCAGAGACCCACCCTAGAATCACCGAATTCACCGCATACGCACCACCGGCGAAGAGGAAGCAAGATAAGTATCTTGCCCCTTTGTTCAGAGTAACGCATGATATAATATAGCCCACGACAGCCATGCCCATAGGTACGGTGATGTGCCAAGTTCGTTCGTTATACCTACCCGAGGTAATACCGACGGCAACGCAGCAGATCCCGGAAAAGATATATGGGGGGCAGGTGAGCACCAAAGTTATGATACTGTCAAATCCTAAGCTTCCAATCACTGTGGGAAAGAAATTATTAAACCCGCAAGCACTGAGATGCATGTTCTGCATGAAGGCTAAGAGAAACAGCTGCGGGTCGCGAACGGCTTCTTTCAGGCCGGCCATAGCGCCCTGTGAATCTTCACTATCGACTGTGTCTCTTGCAATGCGATCATGAGCAAGTTGTCGCTCCTCGGGTGTAAGCCACCGGGTGGTCAGAGGGTGATCTGGAAGCATAAAAACTCCAAGACCTGCGACACCGAAAGTAACTGTGCCTTCAATTATGAAAAGCCACTGCCAGCCTTTGAGGTTAAGATGCTGGTCCAACGTGGCAAATGTCGCAGCTGCAATCAATCCAGCAACAGCAGTAGCGATAATATTGCCGGAGTATAGGATAGAGATGCGAAGCGCAATTTCTTTGCGTGTATAGAATAGCGATAAGAGAAAAAGGGCCCCGGGATAGAATGGTGCTTCAGTGAGTCCCAGCAAAAAACGTACTGCGACGAGGCCAGTGTAGTCTTTTGCTAAAGCTGTACACGCAGATACAACTGCCCAGCATGCCATACAGACACTCATGTATAGAGATGGCCGGACTTTCCTCGATGACATGAGCAAGTTAGATGGAATTTGCATTAACAAGTAACTATTACGCGTTAATTTGGTCACTCTCATTATAGCCATTTTATAGCACTTACCCGACAAATAATATCGAAATGCAGGTGTTGTATTGATTCCCGACTAGTCCGAGATCCTCCTCAAGATTATTTAGACGCGCATTGGCAATGGCATTGCGATCAACCTAAAGCAACCATTGGTTATATAAGTAGTTGTAACCAATTAGTTATACAGAAATATTCCACTCACATAGTTCAAGAAGTACATTGCCCACATAATAGGCATGATTCTCATGTCCAACTTGCGAACGAGGCGGATCTCCTCAGGGCTTGTCTTGGCTGTAGCACCGGAGTAATCTCCCTGTTCCTTTTGATCGGCAACCAAGATGGAATTAGCATACTCAAAATGCGAATTTTTGATTTTTTGGTCGACCGGCGAAGGGTCTAAGGAAGATTGCATCTTTTCCGGGAGAGTCGTCATGTTTTCAAGAGCGATATACTAATTTCACGATCTCATTCAGCAAAGAAAATTGTCAAATTTATAATCCATTTCATCTAAGCGATGCGGACTTGGGTACTCCATCTTTTTTCTTTCGCTATAAGTCAAAGCCGATACGATTTACCATTTCAAAGTTCAGATAGGTTGACCAGGAATACCAAAGGGGCCAAGATTCTACCTAGAGTCAACAAGCTAAAGTACCCCGCAAAACGTGCCAATCAAATTGTTCCTCTCAGTCTTACCCCGCTCTTCGCCATCGAATATCCGGGGTAAAAGAAAGCCGGACTTTTGGTATTCCAAGCCACCTGGCGGTCAAGCGAGCCTAGTCTAGCTTCAATGGGATAGGTTTTGGCTATTCAATGATCCTTCCGGACTTTAAAACTACCGCTTGACGGCTTTCTGACAATTTAGCGGACAAGATATGATCAGAATTCTGCGAAATTGTTCAGCTCTCAAACTCAAATCATCTGCTAATACACAAACCAAGTCATTAATACTTGATCAAATAGTAAGCCGCTGCTGAGAAATTATTTGTAATATCAATAAACATTTGGGTAGTATTTTGACATTATTTTATCTACTGGAAGAAGATGAGAAAGAGTTTTTGAATTGAGTATCTACAACATACTGGCTTTATTCTTAGATAGACTGACAGTAAATACTGGATTGTTACTCAATATCAAGAATTCTAGCAATCTGAGGATGATCACCTTTTTCAGCTATATCTTTAGCAGTCTGGCCACTTTGATCATGATAGTTCACATCTGCCCCGTTTTGAAGAAGCCAGCGGACAATCGCCTCATTGCCCGCCTCTGCTGCGGCGATGAGCGCGTTCTGTCTATTAGGATTGATTCTTGCCGAATCATTACCAACATCTTCTATATCGGCCCCAATATTTACCAAAAGCTTGGCAAGTTCGTTTCTATGCGTACGAGCCGCTTCTCGCAGCGAACCGGAACCCCTGACCCAAGCACCCCGATCTATCAAGAAGCGGACGCGCTGCAAAGCCAGCTCTGATTTTTTAATGTGTTAATTTCAGTTCGAAAACCTGGAAAGCAACATGAGAAACTCACCATCATCGACTTCCGATCGGATAGTGGCTCGAATGGGGCTCTGCTCTGGAAAATCATCGTTTATATTTGCACCCAAGCCAAGCAGATAGTCAATGTACGGCAGATTTCCTTGTAAGAGAGCAATTTTAATTTGACTGCCATGATGAATGCCGGTGCGGGGATCTTGGGGCGGCTTTCTGGCCCAGAAAAGGGGTTCACGATAATGAAATGACTCTGCTAGTTGAACAGAGCCCCGTCGTGCCGCCCCTTTAATCGACTCCCAAGGAATCTGAGAGCTTCGACCCCTCATAAAACTATCCCAAATATACTCAAAAACCAGTACCTGTCCAGCAGCAGAGGCGGCATTCAGTAGACGAACAAGAAGTGTCTCATAGGGAATGAATTGTGGAACACTTGACCCAGAGACATCAAGCTCTACTGTTCCGCACTTCAGCAGCCTGGCAAGTTTATTGTCAAAGAACTCCTCTAATCCTTTCAGGTTCCCTTCCTGGCACCATGACGTAAGTCGCGAAAGCTCGGTCATGAGAAAGCGACAGAAACCAAGAAATATTGATCAGAGTGAGTTGGATTTGAGCACTTGATAATTTTGCAATGAAAGGGTAGACCCACCGGTCGAATTCTGGAGTTTAATAATTCATATAAGACGAGAATTTGAGCAGGGGTAGTCAAATATTGCCATTTGCATTGCAAGATACCATGAAACAAGGTGGCTTATAGCGGGTCTCTTGTGAGCCTGTGGAGCGTCTAGGAACCTGCCATTCATGCTGGCCGTTCGGAAGGTGGATTACTTTGGCCCCAATGATTGACATTGTCAGATGTGGACACTTCCCTCATCTCACATAATATTTTCTCTAGGCATCAATCAAGAGTTTAATTTCGGGGATAATACAAGACTAAAGAAATTATTACGTCATGCCAAAGATGGCACCTGAACACGTATAGTAGCAACTTGAGCATAGCAGCCCAGTACTATTTAGTCACCCTCGAAGTATAAATAAACTATCTCATTTATGGACAAGGATTTTCTCACAACAGACCTCTTGTGCTTGGTCAGCTCGCCAGATTATTAGGGGACTTTGGATCAACATGATTCATTGGAAAGGGAAAATGCCAGTTGATTTACCAGCCCGCAAATCTATCTGAGCGTTTCATAGGCGACCGATTCGCCTCATCTGGAAGCTTTATTGGAACAGCATCCATAGCGGTGTCGACGATGTGATCCCGAGGAGTATCAGTGTCCTTTTATAAAATGTATTAGAGCCTGCAGAATATGGTCTACGACGGACCAGAGAAGCCTACCTTTTCCACGTCCCATTCAATATTGGTAATGAACTTTCTACCCTGCTTGTAGAAACTGACAATCTGATTGATATTAGTGTTTCGCATCAACATTGGCAGCTCCGCATAGTGCCACACTTCGCCAACTGTAGGCTGACCACCTGCGGTGGGGTCGTCTAAAAAGAAGTCAGCAAATGGCGGGCAATAAAAGATTCATATAAGAGCTGGTATTACCATCCATGGGGCTTTGAGATGCAGGAGAGAATATATTGCGGCAGTTCACAGGATTCAGGTACACATAAGCCTTTCCATTTGTAGCGCCAGCAGCCAAGGCTAATAATATGGTCAAAGCGATATACCATGCGAGAGGGAGTTAAGACTGACCTTTGCTTGCTCGGTATAATCCTCGCCAGTAGAGATTTCCTCTGTTCGTTACATCGACTCCCATTTCAGACTGGAAGAAGTCGCTGTCGAAAACGTCCTTAAAGATTTTCCCGTGGTTGTCCAACCGTGTTTCCGACTCGATAAACTCATAAATATTGTCAAAGTCGTCTTCAGTCATTGTTCCTCCAGTCCAGAAGACACTAACGCGGTCTTCCTGAGATGCCTTGTTCATGTAAGAATTGATAAGGTATTTAACGTAAGGTATGCCATCGGAATCCTTTTGATCCTTGTGGCCGTCACCAGAAGTCATATCCACCCAGCTCACTTGGCCACCTAGAGCACCAACGAGAAGAGATTAGTTACGATGCTTCATATCCTCGCATTATTTTGTGTATGTATACATGCATAGGGAACATATGTTTCTCACCAAAGTCAGAAGAGTCTGGGGTCGTGCCACCCGCCCGGGGCAGGAGGGCATTGTGACTCCCTCCATGAGGAACTGCAGAACTGACAACAGCCTGGAAGCAGAAAGAAAATGCCACTGTATAAACAGTCTGGCTGATTGACAACAGCATTGTGTCTTCCTGTGGAGAGAGAGCAGAGAACGAAATACAGAAAACCGAAGAATGTACAAGTACAGCATTTCAGGGTCAACGGTTTACTAAATACCATCCATCCTCCTCTGCCAAGAAGGGAATAATGAATTGCCTAGAATAAAATATTTATTTCTAGAGCAATCAAATGAATCTGCAAAGATTTCTGTGGGTTCCACGTTGTGAGATGGGGTTTCGGGCATAATGGGGGCGTAAGCAACTAACATGGCGTAGCTAGTCTCCAGGGGAAAGAGGATCTACATCAAGCTGACAGGAGTTTCGTTTCTCAAACAACGAAGCGATTGCCGATCGATATTAGTCCCATTCGCAGCTTTGGATCTTGATGTGTCCATTCTTAATGCCGATCGGGTTTAATACAACGACTACCATTCTCCCCGGCTCTCCCTCCTCCATTCTCTACCATGATTCTTCAACCAGCAACGTTCTGACGAACACCGACCCATCCATCGACGTCGGCAAGCATGTCATCTCAAATGTTATGACCATAACAACCATATAGCTGTCTAGCAATCAATTGCACCTGCTACGTCGGTAGACAAGAAGAATTCGAGTACACAGATCTCCCAGTCTTGGTAGTTACGTATCACGTTCGCACATCCGTTTTGAGAAATAAAGGGCTTAATTTGGTGATCTTGTTGGTCATTCAGTGCATGCTAGCAATACCTTCAAATCCTAGTATACTGTCGAAACAGGCCGTGGGCCCGAAATTGCGAGAAGCTTGTGCGGCACACCGGTCCTACGGAATCGTAATTGGACTATTTCAGTGGCACCAGTGGCATCAATAAAGGCATCAAGGAGCAGCACAAGGTTAATATGGATTCTCGTCAAAATAGGCCGGCACTTTATTCAACTGGTACTTTGATGTCGATCGTAGATGACTTTGCGGCGGTTATCACAGCTTTTTATATGTCAGAGGTGAAATTATTTGCTGCTTGATGAGTTGAAGTTGGAGCAACGTCGTGGCCTTGCTCATGACCATTACCTGCTGTATACTAATTCATCCGATGGGTTCTGCTAGGGATTGCTACGATGGCAGAGCTCTTTGTCCTGGTCCACCAATATTTCCTTTCTGGCGGGTTCTACGTCCGTTTGGGATAACTACAGAGACAACTGCAATTTTGACAAAATCATACCAACTTACCGGCGGCAGATAGGAATTATGTTTTGGAATTTGTAGAATCTGGATATGCCGCGACATTCCATGGTATTCGGGAAATAAGATATCGAGTATTTAAGGGAGCACGCGGAAGAGACAACATAGAAGGGCCGATCGAGAAGTAGGAGCAGGGTGCGAGAAGGGATTTTTTTTTCACGGTTTCGAAGTAGATGAGGATCGGCGAAAGGATGTCAAGGTGAGAAACGTAGCATAAGTAGCATCGGCGGTGAAAGGAAAGGGGAAGTAGCTGACAAGCGAGTATCAAGGAGAAAAGGAGGAACTATCCTTGTCATTGTCGGAATTCGGATGAGAGGTAGACAGAGGGGATGGACGGATAAGATAAAGGGGATATGAAGGGGATGAGGTAGAGACTGGGGAGGGTGACGACCTGGAAGGAAAAGAGGTATGCGGTAGGGTAGGGTCGGAAAGGCAGTTATGGCGAACTAGGTTCATGACGAAAGGTAAGCCGAAGGGTGCCCAAAGCGAAGAAAGAGCCATAGTAAACCATTCTCGCAGAATGTGGTTCAACATAGGCTCGGGAAATCCACGACGGCAAACTTTTAACCCATAAATAAGAAACGCCGGGGACAAGAGGAGTACATTAGAGAATTGAAAGAAGCGAAGGAAAAACAGGAATTGAATGAACTCGCTTGCACATGACCGCCGCTGATCATGACCGACAGTCTCTGAAGTCGTAAGGTCTGAGTAAAGCACGAAGGGAACCCGTCCCGCTTAAAACTCCCTGCCAGCGCCCGGTAGATGCTTATTCTTGGGGTAGCTGGCTGCGGCGAGTCTTCTCAGCCTCGAGGTTTTCATAAAGAAGGTATAGGGCCTTTTCGTTGGCCTGAGCGCTTCCCATGATTGTGAACATGCGCTCGCCAGTCTCGTCATGCGGGGCCTTGGCGATCGAAATGCGAGCTCCAGAGCTCCGGCGGATCTCAGTGATCTTGCTGCCAGCGCGACCGATGATACATCCAACCATGTCGGCAGGAATGCTGATGTTCTGAGTCTGAATTTCCTCACCATCTTCGGTCACCAGGGGGTAGCCGCGAGTCCCTGCATCCGAGCTGGGCCGACGGTTGTAGCCACTGTTGTCGCTGAAGTCGGCACCATTGCCGGTGCGGTTGTACTGACGGCTTGTGTAACCATTGCCACCAACAGCGTTGTTGTTCTGGGCGGGCTGCTGACCGAGGGACGCGCGAACGGCGGGGTTGTAAAGGACAGTACCGGTGCCACGCTGCCAGTCATCGATGAGGCACTTGCCAATCTCCCAGACAGCCTTCTCGATACCATCGGGGGTGCCCTGCACCTCCACGATCCGTTCAGTGGACTGAGGGAGCATTTCCTTCTGAGCGACCATGCGCACACCAGAGGCATCTTGAATATGTTTGATTTTCAGACCCTGTCGTCCGATAATGGTGCCCATTTGGTTGTGGGAGATCAATAGGCGAACGGCTAAAGGTAGCAAAAAGTGGTTAGCAAAATCTGAGTTTGTATGAGAGCAAAACATATTTCCCATGGAAGTCCATCCACCAGATCTGACAGGAATGCCTGGCAATAGGCCAAGGATCGTGTAGACTTCAAAAAGTAAAGCGAAGAGGGATGAACCAAAAATACTCACGGTGAGTCCCATTGTTAGAGACGATGCCACCCATACCCATCTGCGGGGCGCCTTCCAGAAGACCCTTGGCCACAATCGCATAAGCCCGGGCAGTGCCTTGGAGGACACCGGTGACGGTCAGGACACGGTCGTGGACACCAGGAACGACCTTGCTCACGCCGGCCTTGACGCCAGTCTCATCGCGCAGGTCCGCAACGTTCTTGCCAGCCTTGCCGATGATAACACCAGCTTCCTTAGAGGAGACGATCGCACGCAGAGTCAGCATGGACTGGGCATACTCTTCGTCAGTCTTGGGGATTACGTCGAGAGCCTCAGTCTCGTCCATGGTATCGTTGAAGGCATCGGACATAGGCTCCTCCACGACGGTGGTTTGGTGAACTTCGGTGGTAGCCATTTTTTCAGGGTCGAAGTTCGAGTAGTCGAAAGTAAGATGTAGTGTGGTGAGGGGGTTTTTCCAGGTAGGATTAATGCAGTGGGTGAAAGTCACACGGTCGCGAAGTGGATGGAGGGGAGATCTCTGGAGAACGTCATAATCAGCCACCGTAGTGAATACTCAACGGCGCCGGCAAAGAGCCGTGTTGCGCGACTGTCAGACACATAGACAGAAGCCATGCAAGACAGCCCGGCGACCGGAGGTTGGATGGGTGACCTACCGATGAGGGTCCGCGAGCGAAGTGGAGAAATCAGAGTGCGAGGAGGGGAAAAGCGATGGGGGGCGTGCAGAGGAGGGGAAGGGACCGGAGGGGAGGGGGAGGGTGTAGTCGGAGAGATGAGGAAGAGAAGAGGAGGAGGAGAGGAAATGAGGAGGAGATGGAGAGGGCGAGTTAGGTGGTGGTGAGAGATTCGGAGGGGAGGCGTGAAAGAGCTTGAGTCGGAGGAGCGAGACGACGGGGTCTTGTGCTGCTCCTGGGCGGAGACTGGCCAGTTGGTCAGTTGCCAGTCGCTCCCGCTGGATGTATCATCTCATCTCATCTCTTCTTTTCCCGCATTCACTCTCCCCTCTAAACACTACTTTTACACCTACATCTTCTGGATCTTCTCAAATTAAACCAGTCGTCACCCACACAGAGTGGTCCACGCAACACATTTACACACTCAGTATACCAGCAGTATACTCGGGGGGGGAGTTGGGTTGGGATCGTCAAGTTGACCGGCTGCACGATGGTTGGAAACCCGAGTGAAATCACTAGTTATCCAGTTATCCCACAGCTCAGACTCGACGACCGAACAGTCTAGTCTGACTCCAAGTGACTGCTGGTCTTCGAGTGGCGGTCCCAGCTTCTCCACGCTGTTGGTGAGCCCCAGGAGATGAATCAAAAAGCATCACATTTAGATGCACCGACTTGTGTTCTGGGCCGTGGAAGCTCAAATCATACCTTCCTGCTATACTCCGATGGTTGATAAATATACCACCCACATATTTCAGTGTTATAAATGTGGCGAAACTGGCCATCTGAAGGGAGAGAGGGTGTGCCAGACGATGCTGTTAGATACGTTAATATAGCGACCCAACGGCCCAAGTGTGGCAAAGAGTGCCCGGAATCAGTCATCAAACAATCTGTAATGACTTTCTTTGCGTTGACCGTGAATATCACCTGTATAGCGTCCTGACTTTGACGACCAGCAGCAGCAGCTTCTTGTCGCCGTTGAGGCTTTCGCGGAGGGTGTCCGCAAGGCTGTTTCTTTCTGGGTTTTTTTTGGCTTTTTTTCAATGGGGCTTTCACAATAAATCATCCAAAATGCTCTTAAACCCATCCTAGTAGGCTGATATATTATAATCCCGATGAAGAGGGAAATCAGCGTAAAGGTGGTGTCGAATTAGACATACATCTAGGCCTCGGGGACAGATCAACTTAGTGAAAGCTCCTCACGTCGGAAATTTTGAACCGGATATCCGTGTATTCTTTAGATTTTCCTCTTTAGTTGCAGAGGGAAATCCCCAAAAGGCCGAGTTCCATGGCCGGTGACCGATGAAGGTAAGTAAATGCCTCTGCTGAGTAGGCCAACGGGCGATCTGGAAATAAACTCTCGCATCTCAAACAAGTGAATGCGGCTCTATCACACGGGCTTTCGTAGTCGGACATAACCAAGAGAAGTAAGTCCTGGTGGCTGATCAATAAGATGAAGAAGGCCCGATGGAGATCCACTCATTCTGGCCACCCCAGTTCGGAGATGTCCGTCGCCTTTCCTAGTTCATGGTATAGACGAGCAATAGTGTGCTGGATGGATTTAGCTTTTATTACCCCAGATATGGAATGTTCTCTCAATTCGGATGCCTTTGGGGGCGAAGGCCGTGTGATGGGACTGATGGACCAAGAAGACGAACCGGAAAAGGTGGGGTAGTGTGGGAAAAAATGTCCATGAGATGCCGAACGCTTCAGTTCCACCTCCCCTTAAGTCAAGCTTTCAATCATCTGAGACATTCCCAGCAGTAAAACGATTCAAACTATGGCTACTTCGTCTTCGCCAGGGACCATGCGTGCGGTGGTATTCAAGGAGCGGTTCTCTGTGGCCGTGGAGGAGCGCCCTATCCCCACAGTGCAGGATTCTGAGGACATCGTCATAAAAGTCATATATACGGCGCTGTGCGGGAGGTATGTCACCCGGACCATGCAACCTATGCAACCCAGATATACCTTGGTGGAATCATTGCACTAACGCTGGCTCTAAATTAGTGATCTGCATGTCTATCGTGGCATTGAACCTAGCCCGCCGGGTGTGGTCATGGGACACGAGTTCATGGGCGAGATCGTCGAGACTGGCAGTGATGTTAAGGCCTTTAAGAATGGAGACCGCGTCGTCAGCAGTTTTACAACCTCGTGGTAGGTGAATTCGAAGTGTCATTATCATTATCATTCTGATATCTGACATCACGACAGCGGCAGGTGCTTCTACTGCAAGCAAGGATTCTCTTCGCGCTGCGAGAAGAATACCCTCTTCGGATGCGAGTTGCTGGATGGCGGCCAGGCTCAATATGTCAGTATTACGTTGAGCCCTGAGATGAAGCCTGTCTAATCCCATCTATCCAGGTCCGGGTTCCTCACGCGGAGGGAACTGTGATCAAGGCCCCCGAGGGAGTCGACGACAAATACCTCGTGCTGATGGGTGACATCTACCCAACGGGATACTTTGCCGCCGCCAACGCTTTCAAGAACTCAACCCCAGAACAGATTGCCGAGCAGACCGTGGTGGTGATCGGTTGTGGTCCTGTTGGACTCTGCGCTATCATCAATGCCTTGGAGTTCAAGCCCAAGCACATTCTGGCTGTTGACTCTGTCCCCTCGAGACTGGAGTTGGCTAAGTCATTGGGTGCTGAGCCCTGGAACTTCATGACGGACCGCGAGGGTCTGGACAAGCGAGTGAAAGAATTGACCCAGCAACGAGGTGCTGATGCCGTGATTGAGGTCGTTGGGCTCAGTCCCGCACTGCGCACTGCATACGATTTGTTGCGGCCATGGGGAACAATCAGCAGTGTCGGAGTTCATAATGCTGAGGTATAAAAACCACTGAGAAGTCATTGTCCAGAAAAGAAGCATCGCTGATCATTGGAATACAGATTCCGTGGGATGGCAACGATGCCTACTCGAAGAACCTCACTGTTCAGATGGGCCGTTGCCCTGTCCGATCAGTCACCCCGCAAGCACTGGAGAGCCTGAAGAGAAACCAGCACAAACTCAGGTGAGTAGCTGGAGATTTCGTTGAATGCACGGAGAATGAAGCATCGCTGACTTTGATATAGCTTCATGACTGAGAATATCATGCCTCTCTCGCAGGCCGTGGAGGCGTACGAGCTGTTCAATGCAATGAAGGTGCAAAAGGTGGTGTTCCTACCAGACGAGTGAATGTCGGCGGTCTGGACTAGTTTTACATAGAAGACAATAGACTGAGGAAGCAATAGATGATTACTTCCACTCGGTGTGTTACTGTCAACAACTGTAAAGCGCTCGAGTCAAATCCTCTCCTTGGCAATATATACGGCGGATTTTCCTTACCTGCGGACTTGGGTTGAGAACCAACAGGCAGCTCGACTAGGTCCCTGCTAGGTGATGCCAAAAGGTTGAGGCTAGAGCTTAACAATCATGTTCATGTAGAGACGATAGTGTTGGAGTGCATGCAGCTCGCTGAGGATGAGTTTATCATAGCACCAAAACAATATCGGCAGAGCCATGTATCCTGCCCGGGGCCTTTCATCCGTTACAATACCACTATTTCATTTTTTCTTCAACAAATACTGGTTGGCAGGCTGTACTCAAAGCTAAAAACTTATTACCAGGTACTGTATATGCTCTAGCAAAGTTCGGTGCTATCCGGTAGATTCAAAATAATGTATCAAGGAAGTTTCACGAGTGAAGAGTAGCACTAGTACAGTACCAAGACTGCCTCCATGGATCATCCCATCGGGTCCAGAGCCTGACCCAAAAAATGGCCCATCGATCCAGATTTATCAAAAGAGATTCCATTGAAACCTCCATTCGCAAGTAACTCCATGTGAAAAACACCGTTGCTGGCAAAAGAAAAAAGAAAGACAAGAAGCAAGAAGGGAAACGAATTTCTGGGTAATCAGTCTGGCGAAAAGAAAAAGCTTGAAAAGAAAAAGGCAAATATGCCATTGCTGGTCTTTCGTTGGCAGGTCGTATTAAGTCATGAATAGGGACGATGTGGAGAGTGTGTTCGGAGGTTGCGTGTGGCCCAAGTTTCGCAAGCGTTTTAGCAAACGACACAGAGTAGCTCCTCCTCCAGAATAAATTTCCCCTCCTTGTACTTCTCTGAGTTCTCGTAGGCCTTGTCGTACTTCCATCCTACTACGTCCTTGCATTGTCGGCACATGATATCCCGAACGATATGTCGGCCGGTTGTCATATTGCGCTCCACCGCCTCAGCTGTAGTCACATTGACGACGGTGTTGAAGAGGTAGGCTTTGCCATGTTGGCCGCGGAAGCTCTAGTCAAATAAAGGAAGGTCAGTCGTTGAAAGTCGTGGAAGCCAAAGACCGCATCTCGGGGAAGAAACTCACACGGCTGATCATATCATCGTAGTCTGCTAGGTGAGTTTTGCAATTTTTGCAGCCGAAGATCTTATTGGAGGTCAAGTAGACGTTGTATGCAATACCCATGTTTATGGTTGTGTGCTCGGCTTCCGGCTGGTTGCTGTTCGTCATGGAATATGATGATGGATTTCAGTGAGGGCAGGTACTGGAGGTTAGGAGGCAGTGATGAAATAAAGATTTAGAGGAAGATCAAAAGGCAAAGAAAGGCCTGAGCTCTTTTGTGGCAAATAGCAGGTAGCTTGTTGCCTTCAGGTCTCGTCTCAATGGAAGTACGTAAGGTACCCCGCCTAGCTTGATGGCAAAGCTTCGCAACCCTGTAGTTCGACCTGGTGTCTCTTGAGCTTGGGTTGATTCGGATGGTGTGATGGTTGGCTTCAATGTCCAGGTAAAACACTTTGCGATGCGTTATGAGTTCAGGAAGGCTAGACGCGTCAACCTTTGGTAGCTGGTCAGCCTGACGAGGCGCTGACGATAAGGTCGCTCCCGATAAGCGAGGCCGGGGAACCTTTCTAAGGTTAGGAAGCGTTGCAAGAGTAAGCCAAGCAGGATTCGCGGAAGACACCAAGAAGCCAGTAGCTCCCTGGCCCCTTGAAAATGAAGTTCGAGGGAGAAGGCAACGGAAATGGTTAAAGGGTGGGGAGAAGAAACAGACAGGTCGGGGAGTTTCAAGGATGCCCGGATCAAGTTGGGCGGCGCCCCGCAGTGGACAGCTGATCCCTCCGATCCGGCCTGTTGCCTCTCCGTCAGAGAGCCGGAGGATCGAAGGATCGGAGGCTCTACTTGCACTATACAGTGGTTCAAGACAATATACGGGAATTTTCATGAAGGCTGTGTCTATTTTAGAAATCCCAAATCCCTGTACAAAGCGCCAGATGTGCTCCATGTTAAACCAGATTACACAATGGCCGAGACGCAAAGCCACTGCCTCCACAACATCGGCAAGGCAGAGCCAGAATCATCGCCATTTGCTCACTCATAATCCTTCACATATTTTCCAGGCAGCTCAACGTCCCACATGGGTCGTTCGACAACTGCGACCTCCAAGTTCTCACTCAAACCCTGCTCCTGATCGTCGCTGGACAGGGAGCTAAGAGGGACAATACCGAGAATGTCGCGGTACTTATAGGTGTGCCACCAGCGCCGTGTAGGCTGGGACAAGGTGCCATTGGTCATCACCAGCGATTTCTTGGGGGTATCTGCGTTCCCATTGGTGTCGGGCGTAGGTTTACCCTTGTTCATGCCCTTCTTGGGGGTTCCGTTTTCAATGGCAGCACCATCCTCGCGCCGAAGTCGTGCCAGGGTGGCATCGTTGCCAGCAGCAAATGTCTCGTCGTAGTCGTAGACTTCATCATCTTCGCCCGGGACTCGCGGGCGTTCCTGGTCGAGCGAGATCCACTCGCCCTGCGACTCATCACTACCAACAATCTTGCGCACCTTGGTGCCGAGGTGAATGTCCATCTGCGACCGAGGGATCCGATCTCCAGCACCGCTATTCGGCTTCTTGCGGTCATTCTCTCCCTCTTCGAGAGGCTCACGCTTGCGTTTCGATGCCTTGACAAGCTGGTTCGAAGACTTGCTCTCTTCGGCATCCATCTCCTCGGGGGTAGGGAAATCTTGCAAAAGATCGAACATCCACAACCAGGATGTTCCGTACAGCCAAAGACGCTCACGGCCTTCAAATAGATCCCACATACAGCCCATGGCACGATCCTTGACACCCCGGAACTCAGCAGGGAGGTAGGCCTTGGGGTTACGTCTTGACCAGTCGGACAGCTTGCCAGTGAGAACCTCGAATTCAATGAGCTGGTGCTCGCTGGTAACGACCATTAATCGGTCCTGACCAGCTGAGGATGTATGGTTGGCACCATTGATCTGGGTCTTAGTAGGGCTAGGAGGGCGGAATGACAACAAAGTGATTCCGGACTTCATTCGAGGGATCGGGGATTCAGAAGCTGCCGGCAGCCAGCGCTCACCTTCAATCACAACATCCTCATCCTCATCATCAGAAGAATCGTCATCGGAGTTTGAAGCACCCTCGCTCTTGGAGTGACCGTTTGTAAGAGATGCAGGTTCATTGTTCAGAGCCCAGGTGTCAATGCAACCCGACAGATCGCCGGCAGCGATGATCTTGCTGTCTTCAGAGAAGACAACAGATCGGATTATGCGCTCGTAATCGCCCAAAGTTCCGTGGGATGGCTTTTCGTGCCGAGCATGTCGAGCAGCCCGTTTGAGGTTTGCGAGCTGCGGAAGGATCTGCGGCTTCTCAGCGGCGGAGGATGCGGGTTGAATTCGGGCGACGTAGACTTCGCTATTCGGACGGATCACACAGAGCCAGCGACTATCGGGAGAGATGGTGACGAGGCGTGCACCCTCGCTTGAAAGGGCCTTGGGGACATCAATCTTCTGGATCCGCAAAGCACCCTTCTCATCGCCCTTACGTCGGCGGACTGTGAACACCTTGACATCGGAGATCGTTGCGATAGCGAGAGTCTTTCCGTCGGGAGACAGCATAGCGGAGGTAATGTTCTCTTCGCCCTAAGAATTAAGCAAAGCGTTAGTAGACAGCTATCGGATTATTGGTCAAGAATGTGCTTTGCCTACCTGGATCATGACCTTTGCGACAAGTCTATGCCTTTGGCCATCAATGCTCTCCTGCGTCGAGGTTGGGCCCCGCAACACACGCCACAGACTGACCTCTCGGTCCCAGAAGCTCATTACCAGGCGAGAGGAGGGCGAGGAAGTGAGTTGAGGAATCTGAGGCAGACTGGAAAGTTTCCGGTGGTGCTCTTTTCCAAATTCTCGGAGAGGGAGAACGATTGGTGTCGCATCGGGTCCTGAACGAATTGATGAGTATTCGGGCAAAGTAGATATCCGATTGGGCCATCGACTTACCTCCAGAAACGGCAATACTGATATCCTTTGTCTCGTAGACAGCGAAGGTCTTAACATCGTGCGAATGGTATCGTCTATGCATAACTTCCGCCCAGCGGGCCTTCTTATCACCCTTGTCACCCTCCTTCTTGCGAAAGACGACGGTCCTCTGGTCCGCACCACCGCTGACGACGGTATCTCCGTTGGCGCTAACGGCCACATCAAGCACATCTGCCAAGTGACCCTGGAGGCGCTGAGTGAGAGAATAGTTCTTGGCGTCCCAGAATCGAATTTCACCAGCAGAGTCGCCAGAGACGATGGTGCCGTCCGGCAGACACTTAACCGACCAAACCAATAACTCCTTGGGACCGCCAGATGGACCCTTTCCAAGTGAGATTGTGCGCAGCTGTTGACCACTTCGGATATCGAATAGACGAATGGAGCTATCAGCGTAGCCTGCAACAAGAGTGTTTCGGTTCTGGAAAGTCACGCTGAGCACGCGAGCCCTCTTGGTCGAAGGGCGCATCAAACGAAGGAACTTCAAGTCGTTGTCTGCAGTAGACAATATCACAATAGATCCATCGGCGCATCCGGCGGCCAAATGCTGGCCTGTATATTCGCCTTCGGCGGGAGGTAGAAATTTCCCATCTTTGCCTCTCTTGGTGGGTTGCCAGCGAGGCTGGGCAGCGAGACACCAAATTTCTCCGTAGTTTCCGCTGGAGTGGCGCAGAGGACGTCCTTGCTCCAGATCCCACTCAGTGACAGCCGTGGAATATCCAATGCTAAACAGGCGCAACTTACCCGGCAGCTTAGAGCCGTCGGGGCCGTCTTCCGAGGGGTCCAGAGTCCAGGTGAGCCCTTCAATGCTTCGATCCTTTCCTCCTCGGAGCATGGTCTCCTGAAACCAAGCCCCGCGCATTGGGTTCCATATCTCGATATCGCCGTTCGCACGACCAATTGCGAGTCTGAGGGTAGGCACGCCTCGACCGGCGGTATCGGCAGATGGAGGATGAGAGAAGGCGAGCGAGTTAATCGCCTGAGGGTTATAAGACACGAATCGACAGCGGTGAATATCCATGGCTGTGGTGTTGGAAGCCAAAGCTCTGTTTCGGGACGACTCGATAGACTGGGCGCAAAGATGATTCGGAGGGCGAGGCGGGAAGACTCAATTCAAATTCTCTCCAAAAAAGGGCGTTTAAAACAGCCCTCACGCACTCATATCGTGCTAATCGGGGGAAAGTGGCGTGCTGTGTCGAAGCTGGCCGTCTGTTGCGCGATCACTTTTTTTTCTGTAGATAAATTTTAGCGGGCCGGAATATCTTGGCGGACGACCATCGGTCACGTGGGGTAGTCGGTTGGTTGCCCGGAATATCAGGCACACATCTTAACGAGAATACCATTGTGACAATTACGAGCAGTTACTCGTTGATAAAAAAAATAATCGAGGACGTAGCAAAATCCAATGATATAGAGTAAATGTTAGGAAAGAATTTCTTGTATTTTAAGACTCGATAAAATGAAACCGACCGCAGCTATGGTCATTGCCTTTAGATATGGGAACGAGTTTGGCAACGCAATCTACACAATTAACATACCATCGCATAGAAACTTTTAGGCGTATTGCGAGAGACAATTTCCAAGACAGTTCAAATAAGGCCTTGCATCTATGTTTTTCGAAAACGCGAAGCATTACGGTGTGACGAATCGACGAAGAGTATATCATTTGAGTCTGCTGCCGGGCTCAGGTCGCCAAAACAGTATTTCAAATCGATCTATTGGTGAGAAGCGGTCAATAGTCTTATCAGGTATTCCACATAGAGACAGGTCGGCGGTTGCTGATCGCAAGACAAGACAGTGCTGCACAAGAGATTAGGGAGGTTTCGCCGGCGCTATTGGATACCTGAGCGCACCCTTGGCGTCTTAGGCCTCCAGTTGGGTAACAATGTCAATGAAGCATGTCCAGTGATGCGAGTGCGCTGAAGAAGCTATCTCCAATGGGCGTCATACTGTAAGTAAGGAATCTGGCAGCGAGATCTAAGGCATGTATGTACCTCCAACCATCGAGTCGGGGCTCAGCTGAATGTCTCGAATAAAGCTCCACGAGCGCATGGCGTGTAGCAGCCCTCTGCCAATAACGGCTGTTCAAGCGACCGGCTTGAAGATTCCATATTGGGGTTGCTTCGAGTTGCAGGCCTTGGCCTGCTCAGGCGTGCCACGTCAGAATCCAGCTCCATTGCAGCTTGACGGCGAGATAGTCTGTGGCTGGGAGGGCACCCTGAATCATGCATTTCTTATGTATCAGATTCCAGAGAGATCCGGCAGTTCAATGGTTCTGATAGGGTATGTCGTGCCGGGGCATTGCAGCCCGCATTCGATCGTCTCTGTCTATCGACGATTCGCAGGCAATGAGAATAAGCCGCGATCGGGGTAATGAGTGATGATTGGATGCAATCACGGCAGAGATGCTGGGAGAGGGGAAAGTCGACCTTGGAAATATCTCGTCCATCCCAGCTGCTGGGGTCTTAGCCGTCCCGTCCTCAAACCATTACCATGAATGGGTCATCGAATATCTTCCAATAGTCCGGGGCCTAGATTCTGGATCTGCCATGGTTGATTCCTCTTGTTCAATCTGCTGAGGCCAGCCGATTGTCCGACGGGGCTCGGGCGCACCAGCGACAGCTCACTCACCAGAGCCAAATAAGCACTAGATGCTTCCGGTCAACTTTATACGATCGCAATGCCGCTGCCAGAAGGGCACGAGTGGCCACCATTGATCCTGTCGCGAGTCCGCTCCAAATAGCTCGTATCATACTGCCTTTGCCTTGATCTGAGTTAAATTGGTTGATCCACTTCCGGGCTGGGTTCGCGATCTTGTGAGATCTGGCCCCCTCCAACCCCGCTTCGAGAACCGGATTCCACTCCAAGCTGGTTGCTTTGTGCCATTGGCAATCTGCCATTTGTAACCTTCCAGCGCGGCACGGTGCATCGCCCCCAATAGGACCCATCGCGTGCACCGCGTCTCCAGCACGCATCCTGATCGCGTGCTTGGAAGCGAAACATAGCATTGAGCTCGGAGACGGGCGGATAAACTTTTGAGCCCACCGTCGATCCTAGGATGCGGCGTGATATGTCCTAGGTCTTGCCTGAACAAGGTAGAAGAGACGGGCTGGAGGAGGCTAGGGCATCCCCGACCAACCTAGGGTTTGGGATGAGTTCGGCTCGGCGAAAGGATTGAACATCCGGATCGACAGACAACAATATAAACGCAGTCTTAATCGAACGCGTTGACCGAATCACCACGCGCACAGGCCCGGGGAATCGCGCCAAGTTGAAAATCCATTTCTTGACCCGTATACGCATCCGGACAGTGGCCGAGCCGCCAATGTATGTGGTTGTCTGCTGGGATACGATTTAGGCAAAAGCCAGGACCCCGTCGTGCGAGATAGGTGATCAATCGAGAGCAGAGCAGTATCGAGCCTTCATTGACGTGGAACCACTCGGTACTTCATCTGGTCGTCAGCCACAGTAAAGAGGGAAACGCGCACGACGAACCCGAAGTGTGGGACGCGAGTCCAACGATGACGGCATAGTTCCAAGCCGAGGCCAATACGCCGAACTCTGTACGAAGTTTGGCGATCGATTTCACTATCCTTGCACCTGCAGGGAGACGCTCTGTTTGAGTTCACTGCCCGTGAGAGTTTTGCCAACGTGTCGACTCCACGGCTTTGTTGTGTACGCAAGTACCAAGGCCGTATTGACCATTTATCCCTTTGGGGACATTGGCTTCAGTTAAGTAATGCGTACTATACAGAAAGCTCCGAAGTGGAGCGTCTGTCTTTTACGCGACGGGTATTCCCCACTTGTTTTTGCTGCTAAACCCACTTAGGCTTAGTCGTATTGGATAGCCTGGCTACTCCGATTGCCTTTCATTTCCAATCAGACAGATTTCGCCAGACGTAGGGGGGGCAAAGGTTAGCTACGAGTGAAATTAAGGTATGATTTATACAACCGCTCTCTCCCTGCTGTACATTACCGGATCGGTGCGTAACATTCCTTCGATCGAGCGGTGGAAGCTTCGCCAGGCACAGCTCACCTGCAAAGAAAAGGGGCGGGGAAAAGGAGGTAGAAAAATACCCTAGACCCATGGTTGAGCCTCCACAGCCCAACCCACTGGGGCATCGCCTTACCCAAAAGGGTCATATTGCCTTGGCTATCGGAGTCGCGTTGTTAATTAGCACCACTCTTATTCGCTGTGGGGGCACGCGAAGATTTTTGCTAATAGCTCCAAATCATTGACGGGGAATTGACATTGAAGTCATCGTCCTGATGAAATTGGATTCGATCGGCAGAGCTCAAGAAGGCGGATATCTTACAGTCTAATCTAGACGTAAAGAGGACTCGGAGGACCCTCCGGTGAGCGGTAGCACGAATTTTTCTTAGGTCAGATTGCATAGCGGAAAGAGCTGAAACTTGATGCAAGCTTGACGCGCCTTGTCCACGACCCCAGAAATTTGCCAGCTTAAGGATCAACCGACTGGGCGAAATTGACGTGGTGGAGCAGAGCCCACATCGCGGTGCAGAAGAAAAAAAAAACTTGACATATAGATCTCCGCAGAGGGGCAATACAGAAAAAGTTTCACCGGTCAAGAACAGCATATTATATTCAATACGTATGGAGGCCAAGGCACTGGCATAGGAAGTAATGGTATATTTTCACCACAGGATGTTGGATGGTCGACCTGATAATGAGGCATTCAATGGATGCCATTAGATATGGAAAATATGGGCTAGGTTGAGGATCAAAACTACATGGAAAAACAGTCTACTAGGACAGGAATCTTATATTAAGTTAGACTGATCTTACTGGTTCTGATAATGACAGCTATCTTGAACCCCCCTTCAAGTCCAGACACGAAGCAGTACCCGATCAATTTCTGTTTGTGTGCGTATGGTATCCGCTCGATCCGATTCCCGCCACTTGTTCCCTTTCCGTTTTTCACGTCAAGACCATAGTGGATCGGAATGAAAAGTGCCTGCCAACGGAGCGGGGCGGAAACCACAAACGAAGAGCAATTTTTTCGCTGCACGAAGCTGTCTTGAACACCGAACTTTCCAGCAGACCCGTAAAAACGGTCGGGCTTACAGCATGCCCGGTCTCTACCGTGGTTTCTACAGGCCGGAACGGCCCTGCTGAACAACCGTTATTCGAGTGTGGAGCTTTGGTTATGTACTCGGAAAGGACAGAGACTTTCCATGGTTGAGGGCACCCGAAGTGTCGCGGACAGCTGTACTACTAGTATGCAAGTGGAACGGGCGTATTCAGCGAGGAAAACAGTGCTTCATTACAATACTATTCTGATTTGATACCGCAGTACTCTGAATACATATTCCACTGCGAGCTTCGGCCGACGCTACCTGTAAACGAATTTCTTGGACACTTGCAATAGTACGTTAGTATGTAGAAGGTCAATACAGATAGTAACAAAAATCCGATAAACCTAGATGTAAGCTTTATCCCCAAGCTAGGGTCCTCGAAAATATAGCTATAATTCAATGAGCGTCAATTAGTGTCTTTGTAATGTTTAAACTCAAAATCAATGTAGATGACGATTACATTGATGGCACAGGTGCGCAGATGTACACTATGTACAAGCAAACCGACCCTGTACCGGTAGATAAGATTCATGTATGGAACCGCAACAATCAGAACGCGATTGCTGGCACACCGTTAGTTTGTAGATACGAGTCAGATGGATTTTCTCCCTTGCGTAGTAGTAAGAACAAGACATGCAGGTACATACACAAGGTCTGCAAAACCAAACAACGTGGGAGAGATCGGTGAGAATGATGTACATGTAGGTATCGATGTCCCTAATCTGCCACTACGCAAGGGAGATGATATATCTAGATTATGTCTCTACAGTGTGAACATTGCCCACACTGGGGAAATGGAGAGAACGTTGGTTAAATCTTCCCCTCCAAATTAAAATTAACGCACCTGTAAGAAGACCCCTCGCCAACTCGCGAGACATGCATTTCCTGGGCTTCGCTAGGTTAAACTTCATCCCATGCTTTTTGCTGACACCTCTCCACACTGGCAGCGCCTTTGTACCTCTTTTCACAGCACTTCATTAGAAAGCATTTCGTTAGATCAACAGCATCACCAGAGAGTAATTAACCGATGAAACAAGGATGTCAGAAGCGCCATGATCTGAATAATTTGTCACGATATATATGTACTGTCCTGGGCGGTAAAAAATAACCTAGGGCCGGCGGGAAGCGAGTTCCAGACCAGCCCGGCGGGCGAATCCCAGCGACGCGCGACTTGGGCCCATACACTTTTCATGTCGGCAGTTGAAACCCGGATTGCAAAGGTCGTGCCTAGGCAGCCCAATACAAATGCAGAGAGAACAGAAGGAAAGCTTACATTACTTAACGCGAGCTAATGCGACCGGATGATGGGCCGGCTACACCCCTTCAGCGAAGCATGATGCCCTTGCCATAAGCGGGTGGGCGCCTCGGACGCACTCACTGTGTCAGCCTATAATCCGAGCTCTCTCGAGTCTTGGATATTTCAGGAGTTTCCAAGCCATCCGGGCACTCTACGGACCCATTTCCGCCCCGGGGGACTTCACGCGGACAGTGCATTGCGTCGGTTGCCCATAGCGCCTACGTATTACATACTGTCGCCGCAAACCCCCTTTTCTGGAGCTTGGACGGCTTCACAAAGGTACCGCTCTATGAAATCCATTGATTTCGTGGCCTCTAGTCCACAGTTTCAGACTAGGAAGATTTGCATACAACGTATATTATGAAGCGATTCAGAACCCTCGATTTGCGTTCAGGCTGGTGGTGGGACATGATACTGATGGAAGTCCCTTGGCACATAACTATTAATTAAACAAGCGTCGCGCCGCGCCTCTTATTTTTGGACGTGGACACTGCGGATGTAGTTAGGCCAAGCCCTTGTTGGCAGTTCCATGATTATCGTTCGGAAATTATGCCACTGGTAACCTGGTAACCCGATGCTGGGCACGCTACAAATCAGGATTAATTAACGTAGCAACCTTGTATGAGGCTTTCTGGCCCGTACATACTGTAGTCCACTCTTGGACCATACCAATGGCCCCCTTCTGCCGTACTCCTGGGAGATTGTTGAAACTGGATCGGCGACATGTTGCATGGTGCCAGACCCTTCGAGGAAAGACCTCATGTATGGCCGCGTTTGAGAGAGATGACGCATTCCAATGGAAATGAGGTATCTTGACGGTGAAGAATTGTGTTGCCCAAAAGAAGCAACCATATTTGCCCTGAATAATCAAGTGCACACTTCCAGCCTCTGTGCCTATCGTGAGGTCCTGGCATGCCAATGCCAGGTCAAGGGCCTCAACCATTGAAGGCTACTCTGGGCCCCTGGGTCCTGCACTGGACCGAGGGCATGTTTGCGATCTCCCTCTGCATTTTGGCCATGTCTACCATCCACTTGCCCTATTTGGCATCCCCTTACGTGGTCAAGTTGTACAGATCCGAGCCCGCTCTGAGACGGTTATTGGATGTCTCTTTTCTCTCTCTCTCTCTCTCTCTCTAATCTCAACCCCAGTCCTCCACGAGGGTTCCAGATTCTCCGTCAGTGAGTGGGGAGCCATTTCCAATGCCTGCAACTCCCTCGTCGACCTTAAAGCGAACGCAAAGGCTGACGAATGGACCGCCCCGATCTGCATTCTTTGGTAATGAGCTGCATGGATTGTTGCTGTTTGGAGCATATTATAGAACCGGACCATTGATTGAGCAATCCGGTCGGGAGGACCTCAGACACGGATTGTCTGTCTGTGCTGGAATTGTAAAACGGCTGAGTCGCATACGCCCATGAATTCTGAAGGTGGAGTCACAATTGGTACAAAAGACTGAAGTTTAAGCCTCTCAACCTTACAGAGTAACAAGGGACGAAGCAAGGAGACCCCACGCAAGCTCCGAGTCGCACCATGGGATGTGGAGCGATCACGACTCGGGGCCCATGTTATTGGCCGGGACTCGTTGGGGTTTTACTGGGGATGGAGAATAATGTATAGACTACGACCGTGGTTCAGGGGTGGTTGTCGCATATCCCCTTGAGACCCAATAACCCTAACCCCCAGGCCAGGCGTGCAGCTGCGAGTAATGGGTAATCTTCTGGAAGACGAAAGGGATGAAATCGAGACATCTCACCTGTCCAAAACCTTATCGGTGGCTTCGAGGCCGGGGGCAAATCAACGACACTGCCTAAGTTTCACGAGCGGCCGAGGGGCAATGATGAAGGAGAGTACAGAGTATCCAAGGGAACGGTCCCACTAGCAAATCGTTGCGTGTGCAACTGGGGGAGGGGCGCCAGGCTAGCACTAGAGAAAGCATAGCCTAAGAAAAGAAAGTGTCGATGCCAGCTGAAGCGGATAACGCGATGTGGTCCACGCCAATCGAATCAAGATCCATGGAAAAGGATCGGGGGACGTGGGCCGGCAGTCTTGGGGGCCTTTGAGAACCTGCTTTGGCGAGTTGTTCCCCACATGGGAAGGCAGGCGAGATGAATGAGATCCCTGCAAGACCAAGACCAAGGAGGCTCGGGTCTGAGGGGCTAAAGGGGGCGGCGGTGGTAGTGGGCCTCCAGCAGCCAGCAGTAGCCCGCAGCAGTCCGCAGCCAGGCATTGGGGAAGCAGCCAAGGCCGCTGGCGGCGACGGCTGGAAGGCAATGAAGTCAATGCCAGGGCAATCCTGGGCGGGCCAGTTAGGGAGCGGAGGCCAGTTGAAGCCACAGGAGACCCTGGGACGCGACCGTCTCGCACGGAGGAACAATTCGAAGCCAGTGCTGCCGCTAGCAGTTCCTAGAGGGGCAGTCTCTTCTGACGAGCCAACGGGGTGTTGCAGTCCCCGAGACGATCTTTGGGTTGGTGGAAAGACGGCTGTTTGATGTGTTCAAAAGTTGATTTGTATTTCGGAGGAGGAGATGGTTTCAAAGAAGTTCCCAATGGTCCGTGGATGGTAGGGCACATTAGGCTCTGGCGGCGCCTCAATTTACATCCTAGGAAAGTGTATGTCTCTGCTGATGATGCTGATTATTCTTAGCTAGGTGGATCTCACTTGATTATTACGAGGTGTAGTACGTATGTATGTATGTATCTAATGGAACCAGATTAGGAGATTATGAGATCAAGGGCTTCTCTAAAGTAGAGGCTGGAGCTGGAACTGGAGCTGGAAGGGGACGATCGTCGCGATTTTCGTGGAACCCACAAGGAGCAAGTGCTGGATTGGGTGATTTTCGAGAATCGCCTGCTTTTACCGTGGGCAGATCGAAATACTTTTAGGGTACTCTAGTGTATATGCGGAGCAAAATGACTGGGTCACGGCAGACGGTCGAAAACGCGATCCTAGCATGACCAGCAGGCCGCAGCCGTGGGAAACGAACGAGGAATTGGAAAGACAGGCTTGGATCTGCTACTTGTCCCGATAAGACCGCGGGTTGACCTGGGAAAATGCTGAATTGGCCAGGATGGTCGTGGTAGACACATCGCGAAGGGCAGCGTAATGGACCCGTTTTCCCACGCGAGCAAGGGCCACTCGGGGCGCAGGGCAATTTCGGTGGTCGGAAGAGATGTGAACTGAGTGGTTAATTGCGAATTTTGTCATGGAAGTAGACATGGACATGAACATGGAGAATTCGAAGAGGGTAGAAATCGAGGTATCTATGAGGGTGCGAATAGGCACTCCCATAGGTCGAGTGGCCGTTCAGCCGTGAGGGTATTGAACATACTAGTAACCAGTACAGACTACTGTAGATAATTACTCTATCTCAGGTACATACATACATACTGTCTACTTCTACAGTGTCTACTGTCTTATGTATGTTCCCCTAGGGATGATAATTACCGAGATCATCAATACTGTACGAGTGCTGGTTTCAACCGCGTCCTTGCAGTCCCCGCCTCCTTACGAGGATACCATACCATACCTGAGCCATACCATACCCGGTTCAGCCTCCACCCGGAAACCCCGTCATGACCGTACCTGAGGTACCGCACAGCGAGCTACTCCTTCTGTGTCTCAGCTCTGTCGACTCTCTTCTTCTTTTCTTTCCCACACCCGCCTGGAGAGAGATTCCCAAATTCCTCCTCCTTGTACCTCCCCTCCCCTCCTCCTCCCCTTCTCTTCGTCGATACCCTTTTTCTCTTCCTTTTTCTCCTCCCCCCTGCCAATTTGTGGAGCGTGCGGAGTCTGATTGACCGAGAATCGAGCACCGTCTCAATCCCTCAGTCTATCACCCTCCTTGTCGAGTCGAATCCCCTCCTCGACCTTGACCACCCCTCCCAATTCGACTGTTTGTTAGCTCAAACGGCGAACCCTTCGTCCCCTCCGTCCGCCGGTGCCCTCCTGATCCCCGGACCTTCGACGACCAACCTCCCTGAGCCCGCTCCTGCCGGTTAGACGAGCGACACTGTGGGGATATCATTTCGGATTTCTTTCGGATGATTCGAAATCTCTGCATCTTTCGTTCTCGATTGATTTAGAGACTGTTATATTGGGTAAGTCATGTTGAAAAATTGTCCTGCTGTGTGGGTTGTCCCGGCCGGAATGTCGAACCCTCCGAAACGCCATGTATATCGTGGGGGAAAGGTGCCTTGATGGGGGCAGATGGTGAAAGACGGCATGAGAATCACCGATTGCTCGACAAAATCTTTTTTGGGCGTCAAAATTTGCATAGCCAATAAAAAAGGAGTCAATTGTGTGATGGGTATATCGGCCTGAGTTGGTCTTTCATGTTCAACCCTGATGCTTCGGATTGTCGGACACCGAGAACGATATCACCCTCGTCGATCAAACTACAAGATATACCTGGAGTTGGAAATGGGTGCGGAGTCCCCCCGCAGGAAGATTGTCGTCGGCTCCTTCAGGACACAGCCTCAGGGGAATGGAGTGATGTCCAGTTGAACAGCAGCGCGGAATGTATGCTCCGGGGTCTGGAGGTTGAATCCCTCCAGGGCCAGGCTTGTTTTTCAATGAATTTTCCCTGTCCACTCCCAGGGATCTAGGTTAAACGAAGGGGTTGTGAAAATCTTCTCGAGTGTGTGTGACATGCCGGGGGAGAGACGACAGCCGACGATCACCCACCGGGGCAACACATACCTTTTGCGGGACAATCATTGTGGCTTTCATCGATGAACATACGTGCTGACGCCATCATCTCTAGGTTCTGGTTTGTACCATTGACTTTCGTGTCAATTCTGCTCCACGCGTGTGGATGATATCGAGTCGTTGACCGGCCAACGCCCATCATCACGGCCTCTCTTTCAATCAACCTGGAGGTTCATTCCGAACACGTTAACTCGTGAAGTGTACGTTGTGATTTGCTCTTATTGCACCTTTTTTCCCCCTGACGATCGTGGTGGCCCCCCTTCATAGGGTTGGTTGTCCTGTCTCCTGCCTTCCATTCTCCACATTCCGCAGACGCACCGGCCCCAGGGGTGAAGACGTTTACTCGTGCTTCATCTCTAGGATTGGCATCCTACAGAATCCTAATTCAACGGATCATTCCTGCGTTCTTTCCTAGCCTAGATGCCAGTCATGCCTTCACGGTAAGGGTTGCATTGTGCCCTCTGCCCGAAGGCACGTTTATCTGGGTTAGTATTCTCCGAAGGAGCTAGTCCGCCCTGCTTGGCTTGGATATCAACTGCCTCCGCGTGCTCTTGGTCTTTTTCGTTCTCAGTCTTTCTCTTGACACACTCACTTCGTTTTTCGTCGTTGCTGCTACTTCTTTAATCATAATTCTTTAATTGTCGACGCCGTCGCCCGCTAATACGTTAATTCACGCCTACAGCTTTCGCCCACGAAGACTTCCTCCCGGTAACCGGCCTGTCTTTCCAGCTTCCAGATTATTGTCTCTTCGCTGGTCCACTCCTTAATCCTGCCAACTATTTTCCAATCATTCATTTGACTCAACTAATCTCGACGACTGTCACTCTCTCCTTTCCGTCGTTCCCTGAATCAACCATCCGGTCTTCAGGTCCCTTCCTTCGGCATTCGCAAATTTAATCAATTTCAACCACACACTCTCTCTTGCAACCCCTCGGTTTACTCGAACAATTCGACCATCATGGCTTTCGCTCGTCCTCGTTCCAGCTTCCAGCCATGTGAGACCTTCTTCGTGGAGGATGACTATCACCGCGTTCGCGCGGAGAGACAGGCCAAGCAGGAGCATGACAAGCTCGTTGCTCGTGAGCGCCAGTATGTCATCGCGGATCAATTGTCCCGTCTTACTAGCGAAGAGCTTCGCGATGATGTCCTGCAGCACATGCTGGACATGGACGTAAGTGCTTCCCCTTGCAAAGGCTTGACAACCTCTTGGCATCAACCTAACTTGTCTGTTCTTGACAGAGCCAAACCCTCCCAGATGTGGAATCGATCGATATTCAGACCGAGATTCAGTGGTTCATGCGTCCGTACCTCCTTGACTTCCTGATCGAGGCCCACACTGCTTTCCAGCTTATGCCTTCCACCTTGTTCCTGGCCATCAACCTCTTGGACCGTTACTGTTCCAAGCGTGTGGTCTACAAGCGGCATTACCAGTTGGTTGGCTGTGCGGCTCTCCTGATTGCCGCGAAGTACAATGACAAGAAAGACCGTGTCCCTACTGTCAAGGAACTGAAGTCGATGTGCTGCTCTCTCTATGACGATGACATGTTCATCCAGATGGAGTGGCACGTTCTGCAGACCCTGGGATGGACCATTGGTCACCCGACTGTGGATAGTTTCCTCCAGGTCGCTGTCCTGGATGAGGCATACGACCCTGAAATGGAGCACATGGCCCTCTACATTCTGGAGATTGCTCTATTCCATCGTGATTTCGTCTCCAAGCCTTCCTCGGAACTCGCTCGGGCAGCATTGGCCCTGGCACGCTGCATCCTCAACCGTCCTCAGCCCCGTCACACCGACTGGGCTGCTCAGTACGACTCGATGACCCTTGTTGGTCTTTCCCAGCAACTTCATCAGCCGTCGTCGGTTGTTGCTCGCAAGTACGCCTCGGCCCACTACTCACGCGTTTCGAAGGTTCTGGAGCACTTCCTCAACCGCCAAGCTTCGTTGGCCAGCTACGCCCGATGCACTCCTCCGGTCGAGACTCCTGTGGAGTCCAAGCCGTACAATGGAGAGATCGGACTTGCCACCCCTCAGAAGTCACAGCAGTTGACTGCTATCCCGCATGGATATATGACTCCTCCGGTTACGCCGGAGAATGGAGCTTTCGTTCAAGCACAGATGGGCAACCAAGTCGTTCCGGCTGTGAATGTCTGCTCGCCGTCGCCTGCTCCTGAAGCTGAAATGCAATACATGTCGACCGACGCCTACCAGCAACAGGAAGCCATGTACATTGCTCAGCAACAGCAGCAGCAGATGCAGCAATTCCCTCCACAGTCACAGCTGGTCATCGACCCCACATATGCGGGTGCGATGTAATGAAGAAATAGGTCACTCGAAAAAGCAGCGGCCCTCCCAAAAGTGTTTCGGCGTCTTGCACATATTCTTCGTGCGCCTCTCTTATCTCGCCCGCATAGAACTCCATCTGCTTTTGCGATGGTTCTCGACTCCGCTAATACAACTCCTAATCCTAAGCTGTGGGCTCCTTCGGCTTTCGACCTGCTTCTTCGCCATCTCGACTTGAGAACTCCATCATACTCTTCACTTCTACCTCATAACGCTTTGCATTCGGCTTCGGTCCTCAGAACCGGAGTCGAGACCAGCCATTTTTTCCTCTTCTTGTTCCAAAAATTGCATACCCCCTTTTCTCTCTTTGTCGCCCTCATCGCCTGGGTCATCATATGCATTTGTTCTCATTTTCCACATAGCATTGCAAGAGCGAGCCTGATTTTGATTTCTATTTGTGATTGTCATCTGCATTGTTCTCATTTACCACACAACACATCTTCGATTCGCATCTCTCGTCGTCGGGCTACTCTTCCGGTCCCTCACGACATTCTTTTCCAGCTGCGCGCCCGTTGGCGCTGCGCATTTGCATCCAACCCCCCCAACTCCTTACGATCTTTTGCAGCAATCACTGCGTCAACCCTGTCACACCAACACCTATCCCTCAGAAGAAAACGCCTTTAATGTGTCTCGCCCGCATCCCCCATTTAAATCAGGGGTATGCACTATGCTCGCCTTAATACCTTCTTCAGACCTCTACACAAGCGCTGCGGAGGGAAACGGCAGATAGGTACGGCACCACACAAAAAAAGCAAAAAAAGAGCGAAAATCATGCAAAAACAACGTTGCGGTCTCATGGGGATTTATAGCCGAGACCTGAGATTGATATTATCCCCCTCCCTCCCCTGTCCCTTGTTTGTGTACCTAGTCGATCAGCCCACTATGACTTGCTCACCTTTCAGAGGTGAGCCAGTGAACTTGTGCTGTGATATTTTCTCTGTGGATTCGAGACTGCCACATGGCCCACGAATGATATCCAGTTCTGTGGAATTCTGCAATTTTCAAACGTAGCTTCAAGTTGTAGTATGGTAGAATACCTAGGTAAAGCTTAAAGAACCCCAGGGCTTGAACATTGAAGACTTCCGGTCGTGTCACTGTACCTAGGTATATCATAAGTTGCGCGAGCCCTTGGTCTAGCATTCTACATGTATATATCGCTTCAACCTTGGAACTTTTCTCAATGACAACCCACCTAGCTATGGAATGTCTCTTGTAGACGCCCACCTCCATTTCGCTGCCCTGTGTGACAAGAACGTAACGAGAGAACGACCAAGTGGCTTATTCGGAAGAGCCCATTCACCAATTTGGTGATTACATATAGTATGTCAAGATATCAATCATTCGATTTCAAATAACGACACAGTAAGTGGAATGTCTACTAGTCGGTATGCCTCGGCTCCTCCGCGCAAATTTCCGGATTGCCCTGATAGGTTTCTCATTCAGTGGGCCATTGTGAGCAATATTGAATTCCGAACAATCCTGAGACGATAAAATCTAAAATTACACTAATACCCACTGAAGCCATACATAAGTAGGCAAGTTTAGCTCGGCGCTGGTGGTCACGAGGGCAAATGTAGCGTCTACTAGCCTCAATCCCGTAAATCCATCCTCCCAGACTGCGAATTTCGCCGTCAAGATTGCCAAAATCCGATCAACCCCAGCAAACTCAATTCCATGCTTTTGTTACCCCCCCCTTCTTACCCACAAGTATATCCAAGTTTAATGTGGATCTGCCTCAACCACGGATCGCCCATTCAACCCGCAATGGCAGCCAATCATCGCACCGCCCATCCAGGAACCGAACTCATGAACTGGAGAACCCGTGGATCACCTCAACTATGAATTGGTAAACAATCCTTCTAATGGTTTAGGCAGAGGGAACCGAATCAGAAACTGAATGTTGAGTGTTGAATTAAATTCAAGTGAATATCCAATTTGGATCAAGTTAAAACATATTCCAAAATACAAATATCGCTCATTTGCGGAAGTCCAAATCCCTTTAACCCACGCTATGCATCGCAACCATATGAGAGGTGTTAAAAAAAAAAAAAAGTAAAGGACAGATGAGAGTTTCTCTGGCGGTAGGAGAAAACCCGAAGGCGTACCCCGCAGAGTCATGAACCCTGCGAGGCGTGTGCGGAAAAAAAGTAATATGACACGTGTAGCTCTCTCCGAGGTCGAGCAGACCGACCTGATAAGAGGTAGAAAGTGGAGGGGAGGGGATGGGGTGTGGGAAAAAGTTAAGGCAAGGGAGGTATATAGACCAATGTGAGAATATCACCACGAGTTGGAGAGTGGAGAGGTTCAGAAGTGAAAAAGTCGAGGATGTAGTCGAAGGTGAGGAAGGAGAAAGAAAAAGAGGCCGAAGAGAAGCAAAAGCAAAAACAAACAAAAAAACACAGAGCAGAGCAAGATGAGACCGTGAAAACGCCGAATAGCCCAAAACTTCGTAGGATAATGATACAAGGGTGTGTGCGGTGCGCAGAAGCTAGGGAGGCAGACAGGTGGATCCTCCCCTGCTGCTTTCCCCAGCCAAAAAATCCGGGGCAAGAATTCCAGCCAAAAAAAGTGTGGGCACAAAGGAAAGAAAAAAAGAGCAGCTAGGCTGTTGAGTTGGCAATGACAAAAGTTTCTCGCCCCCTTTCGATCCCAAAAAAGGGAGCACAGGGCCCAGGCCATCAATGGGATCTGAGGGTCAGGGGTGATCGGTGATCGCGGTTGAAGCGGTGACGAAAGGACCCATCCCTTCTTAGCCTCGAATTGAGTGAGACTAGGAAGCAGAAAAAAAGGGGGCAAAGGAGCAGAGACACGGACGAGTCTCGGAGCGTCATTTTGCTAGAGACAGTAGATCACCGCCTCACTTTCGGTCTTGCGGATTGACGACAACTTTTTTTTATTCATCGTTTGGCTTGGCCAGCCGCGCGGATAAACGAAAAAAGTTGGAGACGGGAAACAGGTGCCAAAGGTTGCTTTTTCGATATTTCCTCGCTGGAATTTTTGGGCCCGGATGGAAGCAGGACTACTTCCAGCGCTGTTTGTCCCAGTCCGATGGCCGGGTCTCGTCGTAGATTCGGCCACCTTTGTTATGTACGACGACCGTGGGTTTGCGAACGGGATTGGCGGCTGGGGGCGCGTCTGCATTAGCCGGGCTCAATTTGGAGATCGGGGACAGGGGGTTCCCTCCGCCAAAGACGAATTGGGGGAGAATCAGGGCGTGTGTTCAGTGCTAGATCGGCATACCTCGGACCTCCGTGGCGATGACTTGGTCGCCGCTGCTACCTCTGCTGGCAAGCGTAGAATTTGAGTCGTTATTGACCTTGTGTGGCATGGTGATGGAGAAGGAGAAAAGAAGAGGAAGAAAGAGGCGCGCGGAAAATATGAAGCTTGAGACCGAAAGAGCTGAGCTGGGGCTAAGCTGGAGTACGAGCTGATCGGTCTCGAAGGGCAAACAGTGTTGAACTGCGCGCAACGAGATCTATAAATTGGACGTTGAAAAGAAGTATAACATAAAGCAGAGAAGCAGAGCAAAAGAGAAGGGGGAGATGGTGGGTGGTGTGATGGATTTGAGATTATATAGTGTGGTTTAGCAGCGGAGGAAGACGAGAAGCAGCCAGCTTTTGTATACCCCAGGCCATTCCCTGATCTACGACTCTGGGGAACCGTATCGTCGCCAGGGAGCTTCGACTTCCACGGGAATGGATCGCCCCCCTGACGCATCTGGTGCCTGGTATTACGGCCTCTGGCCTGAATGATTGGCCTCAAACCCCAGCCGAAAGCAGGGCAGCCAGTCAGCGCGTCGTGGGCCATACGCGGTGGACTCGTCGTACGCGGTGGGACCCAATAATGATGAGTCAGCCATTCCTCTCTCCAAGAATAGCCAGGCAGGCTGAATGGTGAAAGGTGAGTGGTGGGTGACTGGCGAAGGGTAAAATGGCGCCAGGGCTCCAGCAGGGAGACGAGGATTCCTCAGCCTCACCGCTGAGGGCGAAACGAGCCGTGGCAGGGGCGGGATGGATGCCCTCGGTTGCGCGGCAAAACGACGGTGATGTCAATGATCCAGGGGCCTTCCGTGATGTCGGTGAAGCTTCCCTTCCCTGCCGGTCCACTCTGGTCCAGAATCCCCTGGCCGAATCGTTGAGATCCATCTTGGTCCATCTTGGTCCATCTTTGGGTTGATCATTTGCGGTTAGACCGTGGCCCTGGTCGATCACTCGGTCCACCTGTGTGAACACTTGTATTGAACTCCTGCAGTATACCCATATGTCCCAAAAGAAGTATAGTGATCATGCATTTCAGACTGCAATTGCCTGGTGAGACGCACACACTGCGTCACTCCCTCCTGGCGGAGCCATTTGAACACTGCTTGGGCATCACAGGGAGATGAGATAGGTCACAGTTCTTTCTTCCCCGGCAACCGTACGCCCCCCAACGGAATGGCAATGGAACTGCGAGACGAGACGTATACGCTGTATCTCCAGGAAAACAAAAGGGACAAACTTCTAAGATTCTAGACCCGCTTCAACGTTGTACTTGGCCACCGCCGTACCGCTTCATCCGCTCCTCCCATCCATTCATGCTCCGCCGGATTCCAAGCGTCCGTCGTCCCGGCGCGGAGGCTTGCTGGCGGACCATTGACATCGTCGTCGTATGAAACGTCACCGACTCAATGCCCTGGTTACTCGGCCTACTCTGGGAGTCCTCACTGCCCGGGGTGGAGCTCTCCTGTTTCACCTCATTTGACCCAGTCCCTGCCTCCGCTGCGTTGTCTCCATTGGATTGAAATTGTTGTGCTTGCATCCTGCCAGGCTTCACCGCAGGTCGTGATGGAGTCGCCAGCCACGTATAGTTACTAGGCTGGGACGGTTCTAGTGCTGGCCGTGTCGGATGAAGCGGCCGGGGCTGAAGACGATGTGAAGAAAGGGTAGGCGGGACGAAATTGGAACTCGGACGGTTATTTTGAGATGTCATGTGGTTCCTTTGCATCGGTTGGGGTGGTGGACGAGTGGCTGGGGCAGGTTCTCTCTTCTGGGAGGATCTCGGACCGCCGAAGAAGTTCGAGATGCTCGCCTGGGTAAGCCCGTCTTTGGTGTTCGTGTTGACAGTTTTAACTTTGCTTGCAGGCGCGGGCTCTTTGACAGGATTGGATGCATTCTCCGTAGTAGTCTCCCGGCTGGCAGCTGAGGTTGCGGCGTATTCTCGAGCAGACGAAAAGCCTGATGACATGGTTGTAGGAACGATGAAGTTCGATGAGTTACTCATATTGTAAATGTTGGCTGACGTGAATGCAGTTGAGGTAGATTGACTACCATCAGCCCGTCGCCGTTTAGGATATGGCCCTTCAGCTGGAACTTCGCCCTCGTCCCATTGACTATCGAAGTCACGTTTCTCCTCTCCTTCGGCCGTCCACTTATCGTCCAGTGTCGACGGGAGCGTATCGAGTGCTTTATACATGTCTTCGGGCGATGGCCGTGGTCGTCGTAGGATATCAGCGATTGAATATACCACTTTCTCTTGCAGGTTGGGTCCTTTGGGACGGAATTTGGTCGTTGTCACTTTTGGGGGAAGGAATGGCGTCAGGGTGGTGGATGAGTCCTCTCCCTCTCCAATTCGTGACTGGCGGAGAGGGAGACTGAGGTATAAAAGAGCTTGTGCTCGGGTCATCGCAACGTAGAGAAGCCGTCTCTCTTCGTCAATCACTTCTGCTCGTGAGTGTGGAATACTCCCATTGTATACAGCTGGGATGAAAACAACCGGCCACTCCAGGCCTTTCGCCGCGTGTATAGTGGAGATCGTGACTGTTTCTGGTGGTACCTGCTCGCCATCTTTGCCCTCGTTCAGGGTTGTTGCCTCTGTGGAAAGAGCGACATTGGCCAAAAAGCGAGACAGAGCCTCTTCCCCTGAGTGCATCTCAGATTGCTCAATGCCTTCAAGTTCAGGCAAATCGTTTTCCTTGTCTGCCTCCTCGCCTGAGAGGGCAGTCTCGTTAGCCTGGCCCATCAATTCTCTCACGTTCGCCCAGCGACCGTCTTCGTCCAGAGGATAAGTTCTGATAAGATACTCCTGGAACGAGAGGCTTTCTGTGATGTATTCGAGAAGCACACGCGGTGCAGAGGCATCTTGACAGTCCTGCAATTTTTGCCTAGAGGCGTCAATCAGCCTCACCAGCGAACAGAGTCCCAGCTCAGCTGCCTTTTGCAGCTTCTTTTCAGTCGACCGACGACCCTGAATGACATCTTTGAGAAATGTCCAAAGAGGAACATTGGCCTTATCGGCACCACTCGTCAACTGTTTTATAGTCTCATCCCCAATTCTTCGCGGCGGCACGTTGATGATGCCTAGTAAGGCATCGGTATGGCCCGTGTTGCTCACGACTCGGAGGTAATTAAGGAGAGTCTTGACTTCCGTGCGATCGAAAAACTTCCGTCCTCCCACCATTTTATAGGGAATACCGGCTCGTCCAAATGCCGTCTCGATACGCGTTGATAGCGAAGCTGACCGGAGCAACACTGCAATATCAGACATCCGCACGAGACCACCCGTCATCGCGACACATCGCTTGATTTCGAGAACCATCCATAGAGCTTCTGCATTAGCAGTGGGAAGTTTTCTAAGAACAGGCAGAGTTCCGAAGGAATGGATAGGTTGTAACTTTTTGTCGGGCCGCGAGGTATCCTGCTCAATCACATCCTGAGCGGAATTCAAGATTGAAGCGGAAGAGCGATAGTTCGACTCGAGGAAGATGGTCGACGTGTTCGTATACCGTCGTTGCATGCGCCTGAGATTCTGGATCTCCGCCGACCGGAAACCGTAGATGCTTTGATCGGGATCTCCGACGATGGTGATGCGTCGGTTCTTTGCCGCGAAAAGATTCATCAGCTCATACTGGATGACATTCGTGTCTTGGAACTCATCCACTAGAACTGCTTGCACATTGGATACACATTCTGGGTACTCTCTAAGGAGATCACCGCATCGCAGGAGTAGATCGTCATAGTCGAGGAGATTCGAAGCTGTCAGAGCAGCATCATAAGCACGGTATATATCCACCAATTCCATTTCCTCTGCCTTGGCTTGATCTGCCAATGCATCAGGTGTGAGCCCATGGGCTTTGTGGCGTGAGATGCGCCCTTGGGCAGCCTTGATTTCCATACTGGAATTGAGGCGCTTAATGATTCTCTGATCATGTTCATTAATAAAAAGCCGCAAATGTGAGTCCACGCAAACTCACTCGAAGAATTCCTCGACTATCGTCCGAATCGGCAATGCCAAATCCCTTTGGGAGGCCAATCTTGTAACCATACTTGCACAAGTAGCGCCGACAGATCGAATGAAAAGTGCCCAGAATAAGCCGCGATTCCAATTGTGTACCAATTAGCTTCGCAAGACGCTCGCGCATCTCACGGCTCGCCTTTATGGTGAACGTGCAACAGATAACATCTTGTGGTAAGTTTCCGTGATGTGAGAGCAGATACGCGACGCGCGCGGTCAATGTCTTGGTTTTTCCAGATCCTGGAGGTGCGAGCACCTGCAGAACGGGTGACTGCGAAGTGACTGCCTCAAGCTGGGCGTGATTGAGGCCATCGAGAATGGGATCCATGACATTTCGAGAGTCTGGATTTCCTGGTCAGTTGGTTTGCCAAGCGACCGACGCGATGAACACGCGGAGTCATGTGATCTACATGTATGCAAGGTCAACGACAGATAATTGTTGCAAATTTCAGTTAAAGACGGTGGGTGTTCATTGTTAGAAAACAAAGTCTTCTTTTCTGTTTTTACCTTCTCTCTCACTTTTCTCTGTTTTGATTGTGGAGCAGGGGAATCTTCAATCCAACAGCCAGTCATCGCACTACGCTCGGTCTTAATAGTCTTGGATGGACATCGAAGTTTAGAGAATTATATTCATGAAATCTCTTAAAAATATTAGTAGTGGTCAACACCGACCTAAGACTCCGGGCCACACTGCCTCCATGCAAAGATATGAAAAGGCTAAAGTCGAGTAACAATGTATGTACAAAGATGAGAATAGATAAGGACTCAACAGCCTGGGTATCACGCCAACATCAACACAAAATCAAGACCGAGCTTAGCTGAAAATCCCCAAGGGAAGGCTGGCCGCTACTTCAAAGTTGGGTACATTGACCACCTCAGCAATTTGGAGGTCTGCAGCGACACTGGCCAGAATGTATGCCTCACTTCGAGAAAGTCCCTTGGTTGAGACCAACCATTGAATGAGGCTTCGAGTGGCACTCTTCGCAGCCTGGAGCAGATCCGGTGACACACCAAGAGCACCGTAGGTACCGAGATCGGGGAGGGGGTTGGGTATTTGGGAACGAGGAGGAGTCTGGTATTGAGGTGCGGTCACCCAGGGTTGGTTTTTGCAGAGCTCGAAACGGAGGGTGGCCTTGATGGGAGTCTCGATGGCGGTACCACAGACTTCGCCGTGGCCCTGAGCGGCATGACCATCACCACAGCTGAAGAAGGCACCGGCAGTTTGGATGGGGAGGTAGACGGTTGAGCCGACGCTCAGTTCGCGACAATCCATGTTGCCACCTGCGTGGGTGGGAGGCACGGTCGACAATTCGGAGTCATCAGCCGGGGCGAGTCCCATGCATCCGAGGAAAGGACGAAGCGGAATCCGCATGTCCTTGAACTGCGCATAGCCCTTCTCGCGGTCAAGGGACCAAATCTTGATTTCGGGTTCCAGGTAGTCCTCTGCCAGCAGGCCAAAGCCGGGGATGATGGCGGACCAGCCCCAGTCGGCGACTTCGAGGTTCAACACCTCCACCTTGAGAACATCGCCTGGCTGGGCGTCTTGAACGTAGATCGGGCCGAAGACGGGGTTGGCAATGCCGAGATCCAGCGTCTTGATAGCTGAGGCGTCAGATCTCGGGGTGAGTTGACCATTGCTGCTGTCGATGGCGTCAAAGCTGACGGTTTCGCCAGACGAGACGGTCAACTTGGGTTCGATTTTTCGAGACCATTTCACATGGCCACAGTCTCTTCCAACGTGGAAGTTCTTCCATTCTGTCGAAGCCATGCCGGTGGATTTTGTCTGGGTTTGTGTCGAACTCATGACAAGTCCAGCAGCCAGCACCACCGGTATAAATAGGTGTACGTGGACGTGAGTGGGTTAAGTGGGTATATTGGGGGAGATCAATGAAAAAAAGTCGAAAATTATGAAACAACAAATTGGAGAGGGAGAGCCAGGGAATTTGAAGCACTGGATGGGGATCCTCTTCAGGATGTACTGTTAGGGAAGGTGGTTAGTGCCGGATCTTACTCATGCTTGTTTGCGATGAGACTCCACTTCGGGGAACCGATTCCTAAGGTTCCTGCTGGCCTGCCTAAACGGGCTTGACAGTTTGGCCTGCGGATTGATCGATTGGTCGATTGGTCGCGCCCTGAGAGCCGACAAGATGAGAGCCTGAGAGCCTCTGCCTCTGCGTGGCGGTGCTGGTTGGTTCGAAGTCACGGGAAAGTGGCGGGCCACGCCGACGGAACCTTAGCAAGCGAAGTCATTTTCTCTTATCCGCTTCCTAGGGTTTTGCATCGTGGAGATAACCTGGTCAGGATGGTCAGGGTGGCCTGGGCTGGTTTGAATTGGGGTTTGGTTGGAGTAAGTCGTGATCGTGATCGTACGAAGCCGATTATTGAGGTTGCATTCCAATGGTTCCTCGTTGCTAGTGGGCAACAATCATTGATACTAACGCCCTTGGCTCCAGATTAGACTGCCGTTTAGAGCACTCTAGAGCACTCTAGAAGGACACACAATTGGATCCATCATTCGGGAAGTCCGAGCGGTCTCGAGGACTCTCTCTGTAAACACGCGATAATACGAGGGAAACACGCCACCAACGATCGAGATGAGATTCCACTAAGGGCAAGCTGGCCGATATTCATCCAGTGGTCTCCGCCGGACGGCACGGTGGATAAGCATTGATCTAATCCCATTCGTCTTTTCCAATTGCATAAACTCGTGCGCAAAAGCAATCCAGAAAATTCTGCCTTGGACTCCATTCGCCACACAACCACCTTCTTGATCCGGCAGGAATGGAGCCCATGCCGGCCGCTGACTGGATCCTTCGTCGCTGCATAACACAATCCTGGTGGGACTTCCTGGGACTTCCTTGGCCTATCCTAGGATGATCCTAGGGTTATCCTGGCACTATCCGGGCCTATCCCTATCCCTGGGTCTTTTCTTTTCTTTTCTATTGTGGGGGGGAAGGACTATATTTTGGGAGTTTGTTTGGTTGTCCAAGTTCAAGATCTAGCTAGAGACGAGCCTCGACGCGAGTCAACCGAACTGAACTAGCAGGACTGCCCATCCAACAATGCAACAATACAAGAGGCATTGTCGCTGTGCGGGTGGCTGGCACTGGTGGTGGCGACGTCTTGAGCAATATCGCCCGCTCGCATCCCCCGCATCGACAGCTTCATCACATGTTGGATCAAGGCCGCATCGTCGGTGCGGTCGCTGACCCCATCCGACACAATCACCAGTAGGTAGCGCCGGTCCGGCTGCAGTATCCGTCGTGAAGTGTACGGGTCGTTGGATAATAAGTCTCCACCGGTGGCCCTGGATGACGACGAGGCGCGTCGGTCGCGGGGTATCGAGCTATCGCCCTCCATGCTACTCACCGGCATCTTGTACTGCAGGTCGCCCAGCGCGCGGGACATGTTCAGGGATCCTACTCGACTAACTGTCAGCCCCTGGCAGGTCTATCAACTGCAGACTTGCTCTTACCGACCCGCGCGATGCCGCTCCGCATCTCGACGCTGCCTCCAGCCTGTTTGATGCGGGCCCGTTCGCTGGGCGCCTCGGGCTTGTGTGCTTCTGTGAGTCGCCGCTAACCCAATGCATGAAGACCATCAGTCTCGTTTTCGTTCGTTTTCCCTCCGTTGCTGGAGCATCGGGGAGAGATATCACCCACAATATGGTACGCATATTCCGTCTTGGGGTCCCGCTCGGCCAGGATGACATGCGAATCGCCCAGGTTGGACACCACCAGCTCACCCACGGTAAGGTTGATCAAACAGACGGCCACAGTTGACCCGGACATGGCTGTCTCCCTGCTGTCGTGCTTGAAGCTTTCCAGCAGGAGGCCATCCTCGTCGGCAAGTGCCGCCTTGATGGCCCCGGCGTAGTCGCCTCGTTCGAATTCAGGTCGCTGCGCAACTAGGCGGTGCAGCCGCTTGCTGGCGTGGTCTGCAACCAGTCCGGAACCACTGCAGCTTCCGATTAGGAAGGTGCCTGGAGGAGGATCCTTGCGGAGGAATCCTTGGAAAGAGAAAGGAAAGGCAAAAAGGGAAAAAGGGGAAGGTCTCACTGTCCATCGTAGATGGCGAAGAACGCCAGCTTGTCCTGTGTCTCGGTGGGGAACTGCTCCGGGCGGAGTACTGTATAGCGATCCTCCTGGAACTCTCGACTCCCTTGTGCCTATCCTCGTCAGTCTGCAGTCTGCGGTCTGCAGTCCAGATCGGCAGGGCCTTGGACTTCGCATTCGCAGTCGCGTTCGAAGAGGGGGCATACCTGGCCAACTCCGATATCGAAAAGCCTCACCGCATCGGATGTAGGCATGAACGTGTTTTGGAACATCTTGTTCCTCGGCGCCCTGTGTGTAATGATCTCTGTAGTGACTGTGATAGTTGACGACCTTCCCTTTTAGTCGCAGGTTGTGGCTGACGGTGATGGTAGACTTACATCATGCTCGCCTGCGCAGATTTAAGCATGTATTGGGTGAGTGTAGGTGTTGATGTGCCGGATTCTGTGACAATGATCCTTTCAAGTTGTGGTTCCCTCTAGGGCCAGTGTTTAATGTCAAGTTCATGATAGTTATACTACTACTACTACTACTACTACCAACCCTATCGGAAATATATATATTGCTTCAACTGAACAAACATCTCGATTTGAGCCGGCGTGTCCAATAAACCGAAAGACTAGCAGATACTGAAGCCTTTTATTTTGTCACAAACTCCTCAAACCCCAAACTCGCTGCTCGCTACTCGCTGTATCCTAGGTGCCAGTGCTAGTGTGTTGATGCTCGGCGATCTCACGGGAACGCACGGACCACCCGCTCTCCGAGCGAATCTGCAGCGACGTGATGACAATGCGCTGCTGCATCGCTCCACGTATTGCACGCCGGCGCTCTTCCAAGCCCGGCTCTGAATAGGGATGGGGTCTCTCTTCGCAACAGCCGGCTCCCTCTTCTCTCGCTATACCGGCCGCTCTTCAGCCCAGCCCTCTACCCCCCCGGACTCAAGATCCGAGGCCTCGCCCGCAACTGCCGTCGACCCTGCGGCGAGCCATGACGCAGATTCCCTGAACCTGCCCTCAATAGAATCCGAGGAGTCTCCTCAGACTACGCCAAAGGCGTCGGCTTCGAGTGCGCCGCCTCCTGTGCTTTCAGTCCCAACGCTAAACCTGGACGACGCCAGCAGCAATGACACACCTAACGCAACGCCATCCCAAAGCCTCAAAGGACCGAAGCAGGATACCTCGAATCCCCGCGATGGCTCCGCCGCGACCACATCCCAGAAGCCGCTCATGCCACCTCCTCCAGTGCCTCAACTGAAGCAACAGCCGCCCGCCACGACCAGCACAAACACGCCCTCCCTAATGCCTCCACCCTCAGTCCCTCGCCTTCGACCAACCGGCGCCCAACCTACAAACAAACTCCAACCACCCCGACCAAATGCCGGCAATGCCCTCCGTCCACCTCCCTCCGCAGCAGCAGGCCTGCGCGCCCCACCCACCAGCGGCGGAAGCCAACTGAGCAGTAGCACTCTCGCCCCGGTACAGGTCAAGAAATCTTCCGCATCACGCAAAGTCGTCCTTGAGCCAGGATTCTCACCTCTAGACTGGGCGGCGCTCGCCGCCAACCCAAAGAACCAGCTTCGCGGGGCTAACATGCCGCCTGGCTACCTGCGCGTTACGCCGTCGATGCTAAAGGTGCAAAATGGGCGCAAGGGCCGCGATGCCTGGACCTCGTACCAAGGCAAAGTGTATAATATTCAACCCTACGTGCCGTATCATCCTGGCGGGAAGGGCGAACTACTCCGCGGCGCGGGGAAGGACTCCGCACAGCTGTTCCAGGAGATCCACCCGTGGGTCAACTGGGATGGGATTCTGAACGAGTGTCTGGTTGGGATATTAGTTTCGGAAAATGATGCCCAGGCAGAGAATGCGCTGGATGCGATGGACTAGGAGATGCTGGCATATACTTCCAGTCTGGCTTGTTCATAGCTGCAGACCATGTACACATATTTCCCCTTTTACTAGACGAGATACCCTTTCTATCGATGAATGGCATGGCATAGAAATTGGATGTACCAATTGATCAAAAAGTCGAACTTGTTCAGGGTATATCCATTGCATATCTATCCCACAGCAATCTATCTGCGGGCATATCGCATATCCTCTGGGATTGACTAACTCCCTTGATGTCCAATTTAGAGCTCATCCTTGTCAACGCCCTTAATGGCGACTAACTCCGTCTCGAAAATCAGTGTCGCGCCACCGGGGATAGGGCCGACGCCGCGGTCGCCATAGCCGTACTCAGGCGGAATGGTCAGGGTACGCTTCTCGCCGATGCACATGTCCAAAAGACCTTGGTCCCATCTAGAATAGGCAAGATGTTAGCGCTCAATTACAGCCCGAAGACAGTCATAGCCGTGAGGGGAAGAAACCGCGGCGGTAGAGGTCATTCAACTCCAACTATAGTGTAGACTTACCCCTTGATAACACGACCAGAACCCAGCTCGAAGCTCAGGGGAGAATTGCGCTTGTAGCTGGAGTCGAATTCCTTCCCGGTGTCCTGGAGGGTACCGCGGTAGTGCATGGAGACACCATCACCGTTGACAGTCTTCCGCTCGCACTTTACTGCGTGGGTTGTTTCAATGCCTAGCTCTGCAGCGCAGGCCAGGGAGGCGAGAGAGAGTAGGATGCTTGAGAGACGCATTGTGGCGGGACTTGAATGAGGAGGTTTCGTGGGAGTTGAGGAGATGTGGACTGATTGAATAGGAGATATGTACCGCGGGCGGAGTTGCAGGTGGGGCGGTAGTAATGAGTGTAGACGAGTTGCGTAGGATGGATTTTTAAAGTCGTATTGAGATCCAAGAAATTAAATCGTTGGCTGATGAGGAAAATTCTTGCTAATTCCTGCCTTGAGGTTTGTCATTGACTCGTGAAATCAAATATAATCCGTATTGTGAACGAACAGGTCGTTCGAATCAGGCAGGATTCAGGCCAAATTGACACCTTGTTTCTGCCAGTTGCCAAGCCTGGGGATGACCGCCTTTCCCTGGTACTACAGAGAGAGGGAAGTATACTACCAATTGACCGAGGAGGATCTCGCAGACCCATGAGAGGGCACGAAGAAGTCGTAGCCAGCCGTAATTGGAGGTAAGTATACATTTGATGTCCACTGGGGATGTCTTTACTTATGACCGGGAATTGTAGATGACCCATGGAACGTTAGACCTCAAAATGTAAAACCGTAATATCAGATAGTCAAGTCTCATTCAAGAAATCCGAGCAAAATTGTAAGTCTCCTATTGGGCGCCATTCGTTTGCGTATTGCCAGAATTAACCCCATAATCAGCATTTGCATTCATATCATCCTCCCCCATGGCTTTATCCCATCCGTTTCCCATAAGATAGACCCGGAACTACTCATCGCACGCCCGCAGATCCTCACCAATGAGATTCGGAACAAAGAAGCAGTTCACAATGATCTCCACGAATCCACAGATTGCAGCAATGATAAACGTCTGCCTCTTTCCAACATGTTTCGAAATCGGCTGAAAGGCATTTGCCAATAGCTGTAGAAGCGCACGCTGGTGGCATATGCCTCGGATGACAGGAGACCGAGCATATTTCCTGGGCCGAAATTGCCAAAGCTCTGCATGAGGCCGTAGAAGACAACGAAGAGAGGGTTATCTTTGTGATTTTGTGGTATGAGAACTCGATTATCAGGCCGAAGATCAAGTAGCCGCTGAACTCGATCATCATGATATTTTTGCGGCCGAGTTTATTACAGAGGAACGCAGCAAGGAAGTCGCCTAGCAAGAAGATTGCCCCTAGAAAGAGCTGTCATTCGCCAGTTGAACGAATTGAGCCGTTCTTTGCCACTTTGAGACGATAGTACCTGAAAAACGCCGTTCGCGAAGGTCACGAAGTCTAAGACGCATGAGTTGGGAGCATTGTGAGTGCGGAATTTGTGACCATGATAAAGGCCAGCCATCGTTTGTTGGAAATCAATTTGTTGGCGGATTCGCAAGCTGAGGTTAAAGATACTGGATACTGGCCACCGGAACCTGTGATTTGCAACATAAATTAGCGCTGAAGTCTCATGTGAGTATCCCAGGCCGAGAATTGAGACTTATCGAACCCAACGATGCCACGTACAACTGTCATCATCCAGAACATCCCATTGGTAGTAACTCCATGTGACGCAGTTGCGAGAATTCCACCAACGACAATCAAAACAGTGGTAAACACGATGGCAAATTTTGCGACCAAGATAGTCAAAGGTTAGACCGCTGACGATTAGTCTAATTATCTCGCCGACAAGCAACGCGTTCGGTACACGCGTGCTAACAGTGGAGGTATACTCCTTGGGGTACTCTTTCTTGAGAAGCACATTGGTCATAGTCCTCATCGTTAGTCGAGTATAAGTCAGTGCTCATGGTTCTAGCCGGGGGTAGACTCACATCAGATTGTTCTGGTATCCATCACTGATCAAGGCAAAGCCACTTGCGTACTGGACCTCTGTGGTTAGAAATATGGCAGCAAAGTGTAATCTGCAGCAGTTTGAATGGTTCACTCACAATTGTGAACAGACTAAAAGGTCGTTGTCGCCTGACCTGATGCGAGCCAGCATCCACAGAGCCATGTTCGAGAGCCTCCAAACTGACTGTCGCCTTGCTCGCAGATTGTCGGTTCGTGGAGTCGGTGGCTATGGTAGGCATTCTTTTCGAGTCTGTCTCGACGACTGTCTGATGGGTGTGTCCTTACAAAGGAATAGAAGCGAGCAGGAACAGAGGTCTGAGAAGTGGCAGATCATGCAGGACCACCATAATACGGCCTATCTGGACCTGGACTAGCCCTACCAGGCAAGAGCTTAGCCCAGGTGATTGGCGTGGGCGGGAAAGTAAGTGCGTGTCTGGTCCCGCCCAGGGGAAAATGCCATTCAAGTTGTGGGTGGCCAATGGATTTGAGTGGGAGGAGGAAAGATCGGTTGGACCTGGAATTGACGTTATACAAATAGAAGGACAGAATATCAATGTCTTGCCATGAAGTCGTGGTGAGCAGGATAACTTTCGCTGTGAATGGGATACCGTAGGTACACATCTGATGCAAAAGGATCAGTACTTACTTGCTTGGACTTTGAGCCAATCAGCTACCACTAGCCGCATACCTAAGGTGGTAGTGTTTGCAATGTTGACCGTACGACCCTGTGATTGGCTACAGTTTCATAGGGCTGAATAGGCTGCCCAAGATCGCCCTGTGATTGGCTGTCTGACAGCGGGCAACCCTTGGAACCCACCCTGGCGATCTTCAGCCTGGAACTGTTTTTCTTGTTCTTGTTTATGTTCCAACCCTCCAACTACTGCCTCCCTATTTATTGCATGAAACATATCCATACATAATTAATGATTCTCTCCTATTGTCTCTGATTTGAATCGTTCTGGTGGTACAATCGCTCGACATGCGGGCATGGCACCCTCGAGCCATCACCTCTGGCAACACCTGCGTACACCAATTGGCTATTTGTTTGAGATAGCTGGACTACCTCTTGCCGGGAATTATCCTAGCAGTTATAAGGAAGGTATTTTACAAGTTATGGGACAAACCCACCAGCACTGTAAGTCTTGTGATCTCTCTTGTTGAAATATCCCACTGATCGTCGAAAAAAGATGACATCGACGCTGACATGGAGACAGATAATTTCCTTCAAGTCCTGATGGACGAGACTGTGCATCTCCGGGAAAGTATTCATTAGCTCCGGGAAACATAGAAGGAAATGAAAATTCTGCAGCAAATGTCGATGGGAGTATTGATGAAGATCTTCGAAGCTGTGACCAAGGACCAGGACAAGGAGACCTCAGCGAAGGCCGAATTCCATATCCACCCCTTTCTTTTCTGTATTAATTTAAATTAATATCTGTCGGGATCCCATATCCCCTAATCAAGCTACAAGTCCTCCCAATGCTTCCCCGTAAACACCATCTAGAACCATTCGTTAGCGGGTGACGGTGGAGATATTATCTTGGGTAGATGTTGGAAAGCTCCAGGGGCCCGGAGATCATGCCCATGAAAAGAACTGCTCATCATCCTGTTAGGGTTTGAAGAAGTATATCACTATCTTTCGCACCTAGGTATGTGAGTGTCTGTCTATTGGAGGGGAGTGTCCTAAGACCACATGTGTACTAGTAAGAATGTACCTATTGTTATAGATTTCCATCCAGCTTCTTCTGTTGTATACGCGGCGAAGCCACCACGCTAGCAACGATTGAACTATTTGGGAGCGACAACACTCAATAAAACTACCCTGAATAATTCTTCGTAAACACACCTCAGAGTCACACTGGGACACCCATTGGGTTGCCGCGGAGATTTTATCTTTGCCATGGAAGATCTGAGGACTACAATATTGCATCACCACTGGGAGTTATTTGTCTTGCAGCTGTTCATCTATAAAACTAAGTACAATTTCCGAAACGCCTATCCGCACCAGTCAGATTGTCCGCGGGTATCAATGTATGCATGGGAATACATCATCGTATTCCCCTCCCATTTTTGTTCTCAGAAACATAAAAAGGCTCAAATATATCAAGGAAAATCGACGGAATCATTATGCCCATTTGCCTAGAAGAGCCATGAGGGCAGCGCCCATGCACAGCAAGAAAAACGCTGCCAACACGTCGCGAATCGGAGCGTGACGCATCGAGTGACTGAACATAAACTCGTGTGCCATCAGTTCCACCAGCGCGGTGTAAATAAGAATACCGGCAGAAATGGAGTCAAACACGCCGTTGACGATCAACGTCGTCCGGCCCTCGGGCGGGTAACTGTTGCGGACACCCAGGCCGATGGCAATTGCAATCGGAGTCGACACCCCGAAGGCCAGCCCCAGGAAGTACGGGGTGTGGCGCTTGGATCGCGGCCACGGAAGCAGAGCGAGTCGGGACCCTAGACCCAGACCCTCGAAGGTTTGGTGGAAGACCAGGACGATGTAAAGGGTAGTGAACTCGGCACCAGAGACAGCAAGTGTGAGACCAATGAAGACCGAGTGGAAGATGATACCGAATTCGAGAATAAAAATCGAGGTCAACTGGGCGGCATAATCCTCAATTGCGGCAATGTCTTTCTCAGAGTCGTCAGAGTCGTGGTGTTCCCGAGAGTGGCCGAGATGGTCCTCTCCAGGCATCATGTGGTTGTGGTGATGATGGCCTTTGTTTTCATTCACTTCTTCGACCACGGGAGGCTCGTCAATGTGGGTGTGGGAGTGGCCCTCCTCGTCGTGGACGTGTCCCGCGCCGAAGCGGGAGAACCGCATGACCATGAGTTCAACAAAAAATAGAACGATGATAGTCATTAGAATAATACCCTCGACCCAGCTGTATTCAGTGATGGGACCGGTTAAACATGGGTTGGTCAAAGCTTCTTCGGCCGGAGCCAAAAGATGTATAAATGCAGTAGCGATGATAACTCCAGATCCAAAGAACTTGGCGACAAAAAAGATCCAAGCAGGAAAGCCACTCTTTTTACTCCAGCGCCGAGCGAAGACTGGAAAAAGTGCACCAAATGAAGATCCGATTAGGATAACGAATATGGATGATATCCGCAGACCCATGCGGCCGTCAAATTCATTGCCGGTTTCGCAGGCATCACCTTCCCGTTTGACAAGAGTCTTGAGGAGGTCCGTTTCCATGATGACGGTCCTGTGCGAGGGGGCAGGGATTGGTTTGTGGGCGTCTAACGAACACCGACTGGTTGGAACCGCGATGAGCCGCGAGACCAGATCTTAGATCTCCGATCTAAAAAGTGAATCTCCAGAACGAGGATGACCCGACGAGATGATGGGTTCTGATTGCACTAGAACCGAGCACCTTGGGAGAAAAGAAGACAAGAAAGATCTGGCAGGCCGATTGAGGGGTTCACCGACTCCGTAACCACCAAGGTCCTCGAGGTAGATGAACGGTCCAATAAGGCGCGGAGGGTGACCAAGGAGTTGGCCTGGTGAGATATCACGCTAAGGTAAGTGATGCAGACGATTCTACCCACGACAGCAACGATCAGACACTCGTGAGACTCCCTTGGCGATGCACGTTGAGGCAGAGAATTGGGCGGCTTCAGGGATGCTCAGACTGAGATTGCGCAGACCGGCGTGAGTACCTTGCGGGCAAATATCGAGTCTCAAGCTCGTCCCGCGCTGGCCGCAATGGAATGAGGGACGAATTCGACGACCTCCAATGAATCGCAAAAACTGTTGCAGCCTCTCAATTTTTGCGATTTTTGCGAATCAAAATCTGCGGGAATCATAGCCGACACACTAGGATAGCTCGGAGGATCCAGATGGTTGACCGTGGGCTCCAAGGTCCTCATCTCGTCAAAGACTGAGAGGTACCAGGTACCTGATTGGTAGTAGCATAATGTATGTGTCCGTAAGTACCCGGAACTTCAGCCGAGTGAGTACCTTGGGGACAGCGGAAAATTGTGTCCGCTTGCGGTGGTTGGGAGCGGTCACGTGAACACGAATACTACTTGCAAAGCGTCATTAGGACGACCAATGGACGATAGACCTTGGAACAAGCCAGAATAACCCGTGGGATTGATAGACGTGTGTTGTGCCGGGAGATGGCAGAAGTCAGATCTCAAATGCCTGCGTCACAGGGGTGATGGCCCTGGTTGGCCCTGGTTGGCTGAGCGGCTCTCCGGCTTGGCATCGATGAGCTCACCTGCTAGGATAGCAGCTCCCTTCTCTACATCCCCGCCATGGCTCCCATACGACGCTACTTGCGCATCAGCAAATACTCCGTGCTGGAATGCCGTATCTACCCCGAAAAGCCCTCTGATGCGAGATGGCTCCTGGACCCTCGAGACCCCGTCCTACCACGCGTGTTCGCCGCAATCCGCCCTCTCGTACTACCTCGTTTGCGTGAGGAAAACGAACGACTTTGGTTGCGAAAGAAAAGCAAGCCAGTAAAGGATGTTATTGCAGAAGGTAATAAATCTTGGTTGACCTACCTGTCTTTCTATTGAATGTCGCGACTGAACCTCGTTTTGCTTATAGATGACTTTGAAGTCGGCATCTTCCTCCGCGAATCGCGCACTCGTCATTCCCTCTTAACACGGCAAAAGAATTTCGAGCAGCCAGGCAAACAAGGCGATGAGGATGTACCCACTGGGCCTGGAAACACACTGGCAGATGCAGAGGTGATCATGGATAGCGAGGACGAATCCGAGGTCGACTTGCACAATGTGCCCCAGGCCGGAGACGACACCCAAGAGCGCGATCGATCATCTGGTAGAAGGAAAGCGGCCGCTCCGGCCGAACCAATCGAGGGCGTTGATGACGGCGACGGCGACGGCGAGGACAAGAAGATGGGCTTCAATACGCATTACGAGAGCTTCGGCATTTGTGGCTGGGTACTCTGTTTGCTTATCTCTCGCAAGGGCGACAAGTCCCGGCCGAATGCTGACCCGTCGGCACCGAAGCAGCCTTTGATGGAGGAATGGATATCGACTCAAGCCCAGCCGGATCTGGAAGAGGACTGAGCGGCCAGCATGGCTTACTTCTAAGCCAGGCCTTGAGCAGGCCTGCGGACTAGAAACATCTTGAGATCTCCCTAGTGTGGCTGAAGACATTCTTCAGGCCAAGCTTCCTCCGCATATTCAGGACTGGTACCCGCGGTGGCGTGATCTGTTGCAGCCCCCCCATTTTGTGACACATGCCTAATTGCAGAGTTGCAGATCAACCAAATTATGTGAACCGCCGTTTGTCTCCCTGTGCAAGTCCCCCATGTCCCAGCAGGGGTCAGGTTGTCCAGGGCTGCGGAAGCCAAACCTTCCACGTCACGCGGACCCAGGTTGAGCATCCCGTCCCTGGCTGACAGAACCGGGCCGCTGCAGAGCGCCATGGGGATGCGGTCAGCTTACCCGGGGCTGTTGACATCCCAGCTTTCGATGTCAGCCATAATTACACAGGTGGCGTCTATTCGACATCCTCAATGGACGAAGATACACCGCTAGCTTCCAGAATTGTTAAAATTAGAAAGACAACGAGGCAACTTGCTGCCTTGAATGTACCCATTGGTACAGATGTATACAGATGTACATACAATCCAAGTACGAAGTGCATATGTACATGGTCTATCATGAGACCGCAACATCATATTCAGCTCACATTTGCGACGTGATCCACCTCGGTTTGCATGTCTCGGTCGAGTTCAAGATAGCAGACAGCTTTGCAAAGACTCAATTGGAGCTGAATAAGAAGAAAAAATCTCTCATCTCAAAGATATCCATCCCGTGTCTTCAGCGGGATTTCAGTTCCACCTGGGGTCCGTCAAGCGGGCTACGCTACATGTGGTGTCCACAAACCTCGGCTCACCGTTTTCCAGAAGCCATAGAAGGCTGATGGTGGAGCCACTTGAGCCACTGTTTCATGAAACAGCCCGTCCCTCCCGTGACTCCATCGCCGGCCGATACCTTCCTGCGTCGAGCAAGCTCGGGGGGAGAAACACCCCGGCCAGTCGGATAGAAACGAGATGGTCGGTCGCATTTCGTCAGCCGGCCACGGCCATTGCGTATGCTCTGCAGATGACAGATTGAGAGAGGATCGCTCCATTAATCAATTGCCGGACGGAGTAGTTCCCGCTGCCAATCGCAATCAGAATCACAAGCATCGTGGGAACAGACCGCCTCGCCACGTGCGACGATCCCGCGATCCGAACCAAACAGGCAACTGCTTGGGGATCGAAGGGATCGAAGGGATCGAACATGATGATTGCTGCGAGCCAAACCTACGATCAGCAGTCTCCAGCAGTATGCAGTACAGTATGTCCGTACCTGACGACAAGTTCCAATCGCGCACCCTCCTTTTTCCCGACGGCCTCCACATCCAGTTTTTTTCCTCGTTTCCAACGGCGCGGAACGGCGGCCCACTCCATCCCACGGTGGAGCCCCACGAGGCCCTATCCCCCTTCAGACTCGTTTATTGAAGTTTGTGGCTCGTTAGCGTGTCGAAGTTTTTCGCTGCCATGCCAGTTTCAACGAGGGTATTGCCACCGCTAACTCCACTGGTGCCTGGTTGGGAACCGCTAGAACCGCGAACTCAACCACCTTGGCCAGGAAACATTCCTTCAGGGACAAAATCGCAAATCCCGGTTGCACGGACAAGTCCGACCCGCATTACCATTACCACATAGGGCTGTGATCATGCGCCCATTTATTTCCTTCGATTTATTTCGATTATTATTAATGTCATGGGTCTCTTCTCTTGGTGGTTGCTTTCCCATTCCGCCGGGGTTTGAGTTTCTCTCAGTCTGTAACGAGCTTGACCTTGAGAAAACTGGATCGAGTTGCGGGGATTCCGAGACTTGCCGGAGGATTCACTTGGGGGGATTGGATTTGGGTGACATTTCCTCCAATTCGGAGATGTGCCGCTCCTCCCCCAATTGTACATGTACATGTAGATACACTCCATTAAAGATCACCAATCCAAAACTCAGTATGAGTCGGCTGTGCTACCTACTTACACAATACTTACACCGCTGTGACGATGGTCTCGCAATCAACTGCAATAAAGTGCGATCGGATGCCGAGCACGCAATTGACGCCTCGCTTTAAAGAGCCAAGCGGATCTTCTAATCGTGAAACACCGACCCAGTGATCAACCCTGGGGAGGGTGTCTTGCCGACGAACGGTTGCAGGAGCTGCATGGCAGAGTATCGGAGAACCAGAGAATCAGAAAATCAGACTATATTGTAACTTACATCCTCTGTGCGAGACAGGAACATGCGATGCACGGCTGTCTTTACTGACGTCAAATGAGGATGTGCAAATAAATGCACAGTCCCTCTCCCCCTCAATAATGCAGAAGTGAGATGATCTCACATTCATCCGAGCCACAGCGGAGGTGACTCGGCTCTGTTCTCCGGTGTGTGCGTCGATAGTTTTAGCGTTGTGTACTTCCGTAGAGACGATTCAATTTCGGGAACCTATTAGGGCACATTCTATTCGTAACTCGCTGATAAGACCCATAAAAGAAATTCCCCGGTCGCTTTCCAAAAAAGCGTGGTCCCTTAGCCTACACTATGATCGTAGAGGGAATAGCTCCAGGTACCGCAATGAATCCTTAATACGCACGTTTTTATTTGTTAGCGCGTGGGCTTTCCTACGGGTAGGAACCGTGGTTCTAACTGAACCCCTAACTATTTTAGTCTCAGGGGGAGGCAAAAAAGCAAGGAAAACACTAAATAAAAAATAAAGAAGCCACTGGGATGTACACCCCGGACCGTTATCTGAGCACTGGACATTCAGTTGACGTGTCAGATACCCTAGGTACTTTAGGTACTTACATACTTTCCACCCAGGTCAAATCACCCTTTTTTCACCTGTTCCCAAGCACCCGGGTTGAGAGTTAATTTTCTTATCGAATCAGGTGTTTTGCAAGAGCCCCCTGCGCCACGAACGGCTTATCCTGATCAGCCTGATCCTTTTTCTGCTCTGTGCTGAAAATCCCGGCATTCTGGATAGGCTGTCATAATACGAAGATCGGTGTAAAGCCGGAACTGGATGCGTGATGGGCGATGGGCCGCCTTTGGGGGTGATTTTCTTATTTTCCCGGGATCTTTTATTTTTATTTTTATTTTTATTTTTTAATATTTATTATCTTAGTTTTTATTATTTTACTATTGTCATTCAAGTATCATTTGGTATTTCTTTTTTTGCCTGCCGCGCCCAAGCACCCCAATACCCCGGTCGTCAACGAAACTTTCTTATTGAGACTGTACAACTCGAGCAAATGACCTTGTTCTAAGACAAAAAGAAAGAGGCCCCCTAAAAGAAGGTGCATCTCTTTCCTCCGCTCACCGCATCGAGGGAACCGATGGAGCCAGAGGGTGGAGCCAGTGGTAATAGGCAATCTCCCGTTGTCACCTATGTTTCATAATGATTCGAGCGAACGTACCGTGAAACCCCAGGCAAACGGAGTTGCGCTTAGTATTCCTCACGTAGAGTAGGGAGAGGCGCATGCAGAGGCAGAGCGAGGGAAGATTGGATTTCCAACTGGGCTGACCGTGTCTCACCAGGGCCGGCCTACCTAGGGCATGAATGGCCCCTTTCTCCTGGTTCAACAGCGCCACACGGGTGGAGACCTTCTAGAAAAACTAGGGGATTTCCATTGGATTTCCGGTTGGGGCAGCATGATTCGGCCCCGACGCGCTAAGTAAATCGCAATATTCCTACGTCAGATCAGGTGGATCCTCAGCCTCCTGTTCATGGCAGGGATGCTCGATGGGGGGACTTAGCTGCTGCACTAACGTAAATTGGTCCTACTGTAAGGTCGACCGGGGCTTGGGAGATCCATTCTGTCATATAAGTAACGCTCGTACTCCTCGACTTGCTTTTTTCAAGTTCACACAGGTACCACTACTATTACTACTACCACTATTTACTCTTCTCCTGAACACCACTCAACCATTCCGCTACTCAACCACTCTCACAACTCAACTACTCCTACCACCACCACCATAACCACCACCACCACCACAAGATGCCTTCCGTCGGATCCTCCTCTCAATTTCCTCCCTGCCCCGGGCCTCCTCCCAAGGGCCCTCTTCCTCCTCTGCCAAAATAAACAGCTCCAGGCTCCAAATGACTGTCGACTGTTACTGTGACGACTCTGGCGCATTCCGGCTCTGCCGAATGCGCTCACGACCTGGGCCCCTCGGCATGATATGAAATGACCTCGATCTCGATCTGGTTTCGGCTGATCGATTCTTTGTTCTCGACTCTGAATACTCTATTAATTCCACCTCCACCTCACCTCTCCGGACCACCCGGCCGCAAGACGAATTCTCGACAAGAAATCTCACCACCCTCGGCCTCCGGACTCTCCGGACTCTCCTCCCATCAAAATGCGCTTTCGCCTTCGCTATCGGCGGGGAAGAGGGATCACTCGCGCATTCGTGGAGAATAACCTTTACCATTTTCACTTTCTCAATCTTACGGTCGTTGCGATGGGGGCCCAGAGCGCCGGCGCCTTGGGCTCCGCGACCTGCTGCATTTTCAACCCAACTCTACCTTTTTCATCCTTTTTTTTCCATTTCTTTTTTCTCTTCTCATCATTTCCTCCTTTCTGGCCGGCCCACGTTTCACTATTACCGGCCAGATTACTTTCGTGCGGGGATGGCTCTCGCTCTATCGTTTGATCTCACAGCCAGCATTGACGCGATGCGGAGAAAGATGCAGTCGAGCCTTAGCGGCCGCAGCAATTGGCTCTGCAGGCTGCAGCCCCTCGTCTCGACATGATCAGCTGGGCCAGGATCGCTTCATCGCCTGTGCGTCATTTTGCATGGATCTCCGCACCGGGCTCCGTTTTCGTTTTCGTTATTTCTTTATTTTTTTTCTTCTCTCTTTTCTCTACTACCTTGCATGTCGTTCTGCTTGGCCATATCGACTGTTTCAATCTTTTGTAATCCTCATTTCGGCCTCTTCCCTTTTTCGCTTTCTTTTTTTCTCTCTATTTTTCCTTTTGTTTTTTAGCCTCATGCATTGGGCCGAATCTGAATCATCGGCATGTATCATAGACTTAATATACCCCAGCAGAGCAATTTGTCTTATCATTCTTCTATGTCGTGCATAATCTCCAACCCCGGACCAAAATCCCTGAAGAAGTCCCCCTTGGGATAGCGTCGTAGCACGATGAGCACGATGAAACACCGACCGCGCCCCGCCCGCTCGTTTCACCACCATTTTCGCCTGCACAAGGCATACGTCCGGCGTTGCATGAATTCACCCTGACCGTGAGTATCGTACAGCCATCGTCAGGCGACAACGAATTCAATCTCAGTGGCACGGACGGGGCTAGCTCCGTGGTGGAGACCTCGACATTAACATTATAGATGAACTAAGATGATAAATCATGAATCATGAATCATAGACTCCCGTAACGGCAATGGCTATCGATCGATTGCAGCACTGATCGAATCTGAGACGACATCTTATCGTGCCGCTTTTACGGATGGGCGCACCAACGCGGGATGTACATCCTAGTTGCATATCTGGATCATATCCATACGATCCCGCCGCAGCCATGGTAATCTTCGGACAATAAGAGCCAAACAAGAGATGGATACATGATAGCGACACGCATGCCGTTACTTAGGTCCGGCGAATCGCAGTGCCGGGCGTGTCCTACGTGTCTGGGTACATGACGACAGGCAAAAGCATTCCCTCGGTACCTTTTCGATCGGTGTGCATGGTCGCATGGCCGGTGCATGCACATGCGCAAATCGATAATCTCGCGTACTCCAAGATGGCCCCACCGTGTCTAAGAATGAGAATCGGGCAGGAGGAGAGAGAGAGGAGAGAGAGAGAGAGTCAAGGACGGACGGCGCTGTCCGAGCGCACGGCGGGACTTGCCCTACCAAATGTCCAGGTAGCTGGGATGCGCTGCCATTGGAAAGGAAGTGAATGGCTGGTGGTCCACTAGTCCCCCCTCCTTCCCCCCAGGGCCATCTTTGACGTTGTTGGCCTGATGGGGCTGCCATCCGATTCCGATTGATCCCCAGGTCCCTCCGGACAGATCAGACCGTACCAGCCTGTCCTGATAAGGTCAAAAGCGTGCCGACGTTCGCGGTGGCCGTTGGCTCAACGTTGTTCGGCTTGGCGTCATCATTGCGTTTCTTCGATTGCATTTGATTTCACATCGCTGAAATGAGCCCCCGCTTTCTATTGCCTTTGGTTCTTTGGGGCCGAAGTGTAGCCCCGCAGGCGGCCGCAGGGTTGGAAACCGGGTTGGCGGCCGAGAGAGTACTTTGGGCTTGACCATGGATGTGTCTGTGTCTGTGTCGGTGTCTTACTCCTCTTTCAAGCCTATTTTCAGCATATCCCTGCATCATCAGCAACGAGGGGCTCTTGCGCAGCCACGTGTATGGTGCCTCAGGTGAGATCACGGCCACCTCTGGGAGCCGCTCTTATCGCGGCTGTGCAGATGCAGGGGTGAAGGCAGGGAAATGTGAGATGTGAGTCAGTGGCATCGCCGTCTTCGAGAGGGGGTGTTATCCCGTACGCGAAATGGCGAGATGCTGCGATGCGAAACGTGAGAAAGGGCTCGATCGTGCGGTATGGTGTCTCAGGTAGAATACGAGGAGACTGAACTCTCGCAACTTAGGAGCCATGGATGTCTAAATTGGACATTGAGCAATGCTCGGAGCCACCGAGAATACTTCTGAAACCGGAGTCATTCTCATGATCGTATACTGCGTTCTCATTGACTCTTGTTTATTTATTCAACACACTCCGAGAACTCCGAGGTCTATCGCCGTCTGTACATACTACCAAACAACTGCTGCTACTGCTACTGAACGGCCATTGCACTGTATCTAGACCATCCCGCGAGCTGAGAGAGCTCCGCAGTTTCAGCTGTCAAAATCAAGAATCGATCACCCGATGATCCAAGCCCCCGCCTTCATATGGCCTAGTACTTGGAAGTTATTTATGGATGGAACCAGAGTGTATAGATGCACGTGATCACCCACCCGACTTGCGGGACCCAACTCGCCCTCGCCCGCCCTTCTTGCGCAAACAAACATGGTGTTGCAATTACATGTGTGGGGGCCAGCTTTCGCCCTGCCCTCAATCGAGGCGCAATGCCTCGCTACAATCGCCTACTGCTCCATAGCCCTGCCGAAGGGCTCCTGGGAGCTGGTCGCCAGCAGCGATCCTTCCGTGTCCCCTACAGGTGAGTGACGTGATGCACATCCGACCACCCGGAGCTAGCAAGGAGGCGGAGGATGAAAAAACAGAATGAGCTGATCCGCTTGTATTTGCCTGCAAATTAGGTGAACTTCCGGCCCTCCAAAACGGTGCGGTGTGGGTGAGCCGGTTCCGCAATATCGTGGACTACCTCCGCCAATACTCGAAGGGGGCTTGGGATCTGGACAATCAACTGGATGAGACGTCCCGTGCTGATAGCATTGCGTATGTTGAACCACCAAATCACCAATGGCCTGATCTATGAAACAAAGCAGCTGACTGACCTGTGCCGCGCTTGCAGCTTCTCCTCCTTCATCGAATCCCGCGGTCAGTCCCTCATCGACCTCTACCTGTACGTTACGAGCCATAATTATTACGGAAACACTTCGCCTGCATATGGGAGCCTTCTCCAGTGGCCGAACCAATGGATCCTGCCGCCGAAGCTGCATGGTGCCGCCAAATCCCGTACCGAGCATCTGGGTCTCTCGTCGCTTGACCTGCAAGCCATGGAGGACCAGCGGCAGCGCGACCACAACGCCGCCGTGGCCGCCGGAAAGATCCCCAAGAACCTGATTCAGCGACCGCGCGATACCGTGTCGAGCCTTTTGGGTCGCACGGCGCAGTCAAATCATTTCCGCATCGAGGGGCTGACAGCCGACTTTTTCGAGCCCCTCGAGGCCATGCTGGGCCGTAAGGCGTACCTTCTGACCGCCGAGGATGAGGCCACCCCATCCAGCATCGACTGCATCGCGCTCGGGTATCTGTCATTGGCGCTCGTACCCGAGATGAGCTTCCCATGGCTCCGGGACGCGATGCGCGCCAAGGCTCCGCTACTCTCGGCATACACAGAGCGTATGCGGCGGCGGTGCTTCGGCGACGCGCCGGTGGATATCTCCCATGCATTTTCGCCCGAGTCTGCACCCGAGTCGCCGATTACTTGGCGGGCTCCAGGGCGCATCTCCGTTGCGGCGGTCGGCACTGCCCTTCTTTCTACCCTGGCGGATTCAACGCCTTTCTTGCGTGAAGTACGCAAGAATAATGGTCTCAAGAAGGTTGCGCAGTCAGAAGATTCGGATTTCTCGTCTGCAGAGAAGAAAGTTCTAGATGACTACGCGGACTCTAAAAAGAAAGACATGTATCTCTCTATCGCTGCAGTGGTGGGTGGTGTTGCTGCTATGGTGGGCTATATGATGCACGTTGGCATGCTGTCCTTCGAGATAGGAGGAGAAGAAGAAGAAGAAGAAGAAGGGGAGGAGGAGGACAAGGAAGAAGAAAAGGAGCTTTACGGCCTACGGGCAGCTGACATCATGAGGATCTAAGCAGCAAAAGGCTTGTTAGAGCTGCACTGGCATCCATTCATCACCGGCGTGTTTGACTATTTCCTATTTCAAGCGAGGGCGACAGACCCCAAAAACTGTATCATAGACATTTTCATTATTTTGACTCGAGCATTCTATGCTATGTACTGGAAGAACCAATATGTACTTCACCACCACCAACACATCAACTTATAAAGAACTCTCCTCGTCAGCAAGATTCCACGTCTTACTCCCCTTCTCGTTAGAGAAATGCGGAGCAGAAACCCAATGCACCCTAGGCCCTTCTCCATAACTCTCCTCCATCTCAATGCCCCACCGCAATCCACCGTCTTCGTCAACGAACCAGCCCAGCTTCGTTCGAAGATGCTCATAGACTTCCGGCAACAGTGTTCCAGCTTGGATTTCCCGGACGACTTGGAGGAGATTTGTGCTGCCGGCGATGAGGACCAAGACGTCACCGAGACATTCCACGTTCCGGACGAGACTGCCAAAGTATCGCTTTTGTAGCACTGCTACTACAGCGGTGGTTATGATTAACCAGCCCAGTATGCTGACGCTGAGCCAAACAGCGACTGAATTCATTTGGAGAAGTTCCACCCGGCGGGTGAGATTAGCCTCAACTGTGCGATTCGTATGTGAGATTGGATGTATGACATCCTGGTGGGCTGCAGCCTTAGGACCGGGAATAAAATGATTTTCCATTTCAAGCGCGGGTCCGAGGTCGTGGGGAAGACTCGCATTGATTTTCTGGTAGCCCCAGCCGCCGGTTTCCATGGAGATATTGTTGCTAACAAAGTGTTGGAAGAAGGTTGTGAATGTTTTCTGGGCGAGGGTGTTGAATGTGACTGGATCAAGAAGCTTTTTTGGGTCTCTTCCAGCCATTGTGTACATGGCGTATGTCATAAAATCCATGTTTAGACCGTTGATCTCGTCGCGAATGTTGTATGTGTTGTCGTTGAGGTCTTCTTCCGTGTATCCACTGATATGCAACCCACCTCCAATGTTTAGTGTGTCGGCGGCGGTTAACATAGATGATAAGAATAGTCGTCCAAAACTTTTGAGATGCCTGTTAGCAACAGTGATTCGTTTCCCTCCTAGGAGGATTAGCTCACCTCAGTGTCACGTTGTAAGCCATGGTGCCTTCCCTCCGACGGATATGGGTCTCATTGTGTGGCAGGAAGTTGTCTGAAAAGGCATCTGGCACCTCGTTGGGAGTATCTGTGATATTAAACTCTTGGATTTCACCGGTATCGGGGTTGACTGTGACATCCGCCATAGCTGATTCGATCACAGGCTTGCAATTCATGAATGATGTCGAAGGCGGACTGGTAAATAATAAACCAATATCGTCCCTATTCATCTCTCCTTGATCATTTTTTATTCCAGTGACTGCTTCGCCATAGAAAAGTTTTGTGGTAAAATTAAGATGCCAATCTCGCGGTGTGGAATAATTAGGGTGCACGTTGGGGGACCAATATCCAACAGCTACTGTCGGGTCCCAGGTACTGCTGCTACCATTTCCACAGCAAGTGATTTCCGATGGATTGGCAAAGGCAGTAGTGCAACCATGACATTCTGTGAAGTTCTGAGGCGAGGCCAGTGGAAGAATTACGCTGGGTGTATCATCGTTCAGCCAGCCTCTTCCCAGCTGATAACCTCCTTTGAGGCCATCTGGAACAGTACTCTTGTTCCAGTATGTCAAATTGCTCAAATCTCTTGGGGTAAGCCAATTAGAGATATTCAAGAAAGCCTCCTTTGGCGGGGAACTACATTCAATGCGGCCGCGAAGGGCAGGCGTGGAAAATGAGACATTCGATCGCACCTCATCGAAAGCTGGGTCCGAAGTATCGAGATCATTAGGCAGGTCAAGGTCAAGATTGTTGACATTGTCAGTTATCGCCGGGACAAAGTTCCAGCCATCCTTGCTCCATGCAGGCTGAGTGCCATTGAGGGCAAGCTGGATGGTTGCCGTATACATCCAATGGGTAGACATGTTTTTATAAAGGTCCGCAATAATTGCGGCCGAGTAGTCGTTTGATGCGTCCGGGTATAGCGATTGTGATGTAGGGAATACAAATGGGATACTGCGAATCTCCAAGGTGCGGTTCAGAGTAAGGGACTGGGATACGATCCCCGGGCCGCGATCAAACAGGGCGGACATTGTAGTGGTGACTAAATACGATCTATGTTAGCATTGGGGCCGATGAAAAAAAGTTTCCAGGCAATAGGACTCACAAACTGGCGAAAGCGAGCTTCCAAGCGTCAGAAATGCGAGAAGCCAGTGCTTATTGAGTGCAGCCTTTGCACATGCCCATAACCAGAACGAAGACTGATATGATAGACCAGCGCCACGCGGAAAAGAAGGATTCCCTTTTGACATTGCAAGATATGGTTGGAGACGACGAAAGTTTTCATCCATGGCGCTCCACCAGAGACCAATTCCTGTTGCAATCACAGTCGGAATCATCGCGAAGGGCGCGACCGAAGAAAGGCCATTGTTGAATAAAGAGACTTGAACTTGGTAAACAAAAGCCTTTTCGTATAGACCAGAGGTTATTGCAAAATGATAAAGTACAGCAATGGCCACCACGACAGCAATGAGAACTGTCGTTAAGGAAAGAAGGGCGGGTAGCCGAAACAATTTTGGCGTGCCGTTCTCTGACTGGGACGAGCCATTGGTGACCAAATCGTCCGTGTTCTTTCGAGACAGCCCCTTAGAGTCTGTGTAGAACCACTCCTTTTCAAGAGTAGCATGTAAGTCTTTAGTTGAAGGCTGTCTGAAGCTCCGAAATCCAAAGTTTGTTCGAGAATTGTGCGTCATCAAGAAGGTGACGCCCATGGTCGATGCTGGATCTTCCTTTAAATTCAATGGCCGCTGTTGTAGCCGGGAAAATCTCCAGACAGCGAGCACCAGGAGAAATGAAATCGCAAAAAGAATTCCCAACGCAATTGCAGGGCCAGCTTGTACCACAATCCGGTTCTCAACATCATGGAGATCGCCGTGCAAGGCGGTGTTTTGAGTAGCACCCTTTCGAGTTAAAGATGCCTGTAGGACCTCGCCAAAGTAACGTTGCTTCGCCTTGGCAGCCGACTGGACCCAATTAGGATCGTTGACTAGAGCAGACATATTATAATCGTATAGTGCTCCCAACAGGACAGAAGGCCCCCCTAGTATAGCCGTATTTGCCCACAAAATAGAGATCATGTAAGTGGGCCAATTTCGGTCTAACATGAGATCGCGAAATTCAGTTATATTCAAGAGATGGTCAGTAATTGGAGTCTTTTTTTGTTGGAATTCATTATCGTCGAAAGTAATTTCGGGTTCGTCTCCATCGAGTGCAACAGTCGCGGTGACGTTCGCCATCCAGTAATGGGTGTCACATACTTGGGCCGTATAGGTAGCTCCAGAAGTTTTCCATGACTCGGAAACAATGATTATTTCCCTGCCATCACATTCTGCTGAGCTATTTGAGCTAGAAGCAGGCGGGTCATTTTGGTTTGTGACTTGATTCATCGCTTGGTAGAAAGTAGAAGCATCTGACCAGCTGCCGCCGCCAACCTCGAACACATTTTTCGATACGTTGAGACCATACTTGCACCCGTCGGGGGATCCCCAGGCAACGGAGTAAGAGTCAATTGCACTAAACGGCTTCTTGTAAACCACAGAGACACTTGAGAGGTGCTCCACAGTCATCTGGGTACATTTAAATTCGGTCTTGAACATTGTTGTCTCGGCCTCCCACTTTTGAGATGAAATCGTCGGCAACGAAGTGATTGGTGCATCTTGCAAATGACTCGGCCAAAATGGAAGAATAGTATAGTCATCGGTGATCCATGGCGAGGTAGATACATTTTGTAGCAGGTTGGCGAGCGCGCGGAAGTTGGTCGTACGGTCGGCGTCGATGGGAAGAGGAGAGTCGGCAATCGGAGAGAGCCTAAAGAAGTCGGTCTCTTTGGGTAGAATGACATCTTCAGAGAAGAGGAAGGCAGAGGATAATGGCGAAATGGCCATGAACCCTAAGATATTAAGAAAAGACACGAATATCAAAATCTTGCTGCGTGTACCATTCCTCTTCTTCGAGAAGCCATCGTATAAAACTGTCCACCAGGCGCCCGGTGCCTTGAGAATACTAGATAACGCATTTGCACCATCTGGTCGGGCTAGTCGAGCATAAGGTTCAGTGCGCTTGACATCTTCAAAGAGCACAGCGGCCATTTGGGCGTATATCACAGCAATCAGGGTCGGGCTATATCTCCAACCAAATAGCAGGGCAGAGGTGCCATTATCCGGCCCTAAGCCATAATTATTCGATGACCTCCACCATAATAGAAATGTGACAAGGCAGAGTCCAAGCGTTACCAAGCCTATCACGGCCAGGAAAGGATGACTGAAGGTATATGGTGCCCAGTCCCGTGTTCGGGCTCCTGTTGGTCGCTCGAGCTTAGGTGCTTCGTATTGAAGGGGTACAATCTCGCTCGCAGAGCTGAGACTGGAAACATCTTCCTCAGAATCCCCTTGTCGGGAGGGTGAGCGGCTAGGGCGAACCGAATGGGCGAAGAAATCAGACCTCTCGCCGAGGATGCTGCGGTCTTCAGTCGGGGTATACTGTCTGCGTTGCATAGTCAAACGAGCGACAGGCCAGCTGTAATTCACCCGCCCAATACAAAATAATAAAAAAGAAAAGGGAACAAGTCTGGGAAGCGCAAATGAGCCGCGAGCCCTCCATGCTTATAATTGCCGCGGGGTATCACTTCATCTTCCACAGGGACCAGGGATTACATGCAAGCGAGGTGGGTAAAGTGGGCGAAACTGTGCACAGCATGCTGCCAGACCAGGGTCCGAAGCATGCACCCAATAAGCATGGCTCTGTAGACGCACACCAAGGAAGAGAAAGGCCAAGCGCGAGATCGGCGTTGGTGATACTAGCTTTAGTTTGCATATTGAGCCCCGCTGACCAGGATCAACTGGGCTGTTCATCTGCCGCCACCGCCGAGCGTGCATCGATCGTCAATGCGAGACGGGTGCGGCAGGGACTATGGCACACATGCTACTAATGTCTCAATTTGAGTACTCGAACAGAATGGGCCAGCAGAATTTCATTCTGGAACAAGCGATCGAGAACTCGCCAGATGAGTGATAGCATGTCGTTTGTTTGCCCTCTCACAAGCATCAGCGTAACGCCCAGCTTGTAGATCAGCGGCTCGGAATTTGGTCAAAGCGAACTTCTGTAAGCGCCGACAGAAGTACGCTTGGCTATGCCCTATGAAAAACAACGAACGTTTCAGCTAGCCGCTCTGGAAGTGTGATGGCCCCCAGAGTTGGGGGCTAAGATGCGTTAGCTGCATTCGCATCCTGCGGGATGTCACCCTAGAGTCATTTCAGCGGTTCCAGGCCCTCGCCGCACATTATAAGACGACATGGAATTCTCCCTGGGTAAAATTAATTCACTATTCAGCAATCGATTTGCCTCTTATTCACCTTTCGCTCTATTTTCGATTTCAAAATTCCTTCCCTTTGCCTTTTATTATCCTTACTCCATGACTGGTTGGCTACTGCCTCGTTTTCCGCGCTTGTTGTACAAGACCGTCCTCAGGTACGACTCTGAGCACTGGTATTTTGTCACAACCATCTGCCTCGGATTATGATGACCTATATGGGTTAATTATCTCTCAGCCAAATGTTCACGGGGTGTGAAGTCATCTGCAATGAACCAAGATGGCATGACACGTCCTTGTGCTGCTGGCTCTCCATTTGAGACAAGCCGCGATTAACTAACAAAAGAACTCTAAATCGACGCCTTCAAGTTGCTACAGCATCATGCCAAGCAGCTGGCTGGTAGTTTGAAAGAAGTATTATACAAACTGAACAGTAGTCAGCTCATAACTAGGCTACAAGAATTGCCTGGCAAAGAAGCGAAAAACCAATGACCATGGAAACATGACGCAGATACTAAGGTAAGATCACAAGTCCCGAGTTTGGAAAAAAAAAAAGAGAAGATGATATGAACTATTAACTCAAGTGGTATATGTACACAGAATCATAATAACGCAAGTCATGATCACACAATGTATGTAAGCTCCCTTGGACAAATTGAAAAAGAAAAAAAGGATTTGTCGAGGAGCTGCCGGAATGAAGCGTTTGCTCAAGCCTGGAATGGTCACGAAGCACGCTACCTTTGCGAACACAGAATTGACTTTGAGAAAGATAGGACATTCACGGCGGGAATCATTTGCGCAAGAAATCCAAAGCGGAAATCCAAGACACGCTTTAAGCAGCGTAGTCCAGGTTGACGACCAGACGGATGGGGCCGGGCTGGGCCTTGACAGCCTTGCTGGGGTTGCCCTGGTCGGCGGAGGTGTAGGCATTGAGGAGGCCGAGGAGACCCTTGCCGATGGCGGAGCACTGCTCACCCAAGTGGTCACAGATGCGCATACCCTGGATGTCCAGACCACCGAGCTGAGGAATGATGCAGGATACATCCCAGCCAGAGTGTCCATCGTTATTGACGTTGCTCATGTCGAATTCTCCCCAGGTGGCAGCCCACTGGCCGAAGCTGTTGGTGGGGATCTCACCGGGGGCGGCAGCCCAGCCACCCTGCGAATTATCATCGATGGCGACGTACTTGACCTCATTGGGCTCCAGTGTGAATTCAAGAGCCTTGTGGGGAGACCAGAAACCGTCCATCTTGCCGTCAGGACCGTACGTGTTCCAGAAGATGACGTTCCAGGGCTCATCGTTGCTGCCCTCGAAGCGGACAACGTGCTTGTATTGGCTGGCATCACCCTCATCGATCGAGGCGATGTTGCTACCCCAGGGGATTCCGACGTTGCCCTTGTAACCCCAGTCCTCGCTGCCGACAGTCTCGCCGTCGGTGGTGCCACCGAAAGCGGACCTGGAGTACTGTCCGTTAGCAGGAGTGTTGAACCAGTTGCCGCCAGAGCTGGAGCCGGAGCCAGAGCCGGAGCCAGAGTTGGAGGTCGGGACGGGGGTCACGGTGGACTCGACGTTGCTGGGAGTGGCGGTGAATTCAACGGTGGGAGTGACGGTGGAGGAGGTAGAGGTGGAAGTGGAAGTGGACTCAGAGACCTCGCCGAACCAGTTGTTGATCCAAGACTGCAGGACGCCGTCGATGGTGGCGTAGACCATATCGGCATCACGCTTCTCGATCTCGACCTCAAGCTTAGGGGCTTCGGTGGTAGCCGGGGCAGCGGGCAGGTTCTCGATCTCGGCCTCGACCTTGGGGTGTGCGTGACGGCGTTCGTGGCCGTGAAGACGAGCGACGGCGGACCCAGCGGTCAGGGCCGTGGCGAGAAGGACGGAGTTCTTGAAGTGCATTTTTTTTGAGTGAAGAAAAGAGTGCAATTGGGATGAAGGAATGACTAGAGCGAGAACGCTCGGAAATGAATTGCAAAAGAGTGTGTGGTAGAGAGGGTAGAAGGAAGGGCAGAGATGGGGCTAGCAGTGGGTTTAGTATGTTTTATTATGGGGGGGAACCCTTCAGGGGATTTCCACACAGTCTGTTGGTGTGCCTCTGCTGGTGCTGGGCTGGGTCAGGGGCAGCCCACTGCTGATTGGTTGGATGTGGGTGGCCAAGGTGGTTCCTGAGCGGGATATCGCCACTGCCCGCTCTAATTGGCTGCCATGGCCCCAATGGAGCAGGCCGAGACCATGGATGCGGCCAGAGAGTGATTGTACTGGGTACTCTCCTTCTCGCAGTCTGCCTCTGCTTACACCCAAGTACTGTCTTGTACCTTCACGGGCCATTGCACTGATCGCCCCCCCTTCTAATATTGTTCTTCCCTGTATTCACTGCTGCTCACGGCTACTCGAGGTTCCTCGTATACTTCCCTGCCAAACACGTGTATACCATCAGAATGTCGCCTGGAATGCTGCTCATCTACAACGCCTCTGACTGACCCGGTCAGACCCTGATCAGACCCTGGACCCTAGACTCTCGCAGAATCGACCCTAAAATCAATCTATCCCGACGCCACGCCTTTCCCCACAGACAGTGGAACGGCCCAATCGGTGCAGCCTGCCCCTGTCTTACGTGTCGTGTCTCTAGGCACAACTCAATACCACGCCCTTCTTGTCGCCCAGTGCTTGCCCAGCACTCGCCTAGCACTCGTCCAGCACTTTGGCCTCGTTCGGCTTTGTGCAGTCGCTGACCGACTCTCACCGTGACACGTCGATTTTGACTTTGCTACGCGCCCAACTCAGGACAGACAACTCATCAACTCTTAGCATTCACCATCACTTATCTATCTGATCCAACAGGTCTGGCCTGGACGATCATCCAACGGCAGATGATGTGCACTGGGGGCTCCATCCCCTACCGGCAACTGGGTCAGGCCAGGGTGTGTGCGCGAGGAGAGACCTGTAAGGTCCGAAAAAGTCGTTGGCCTCGAATCTTCCGGGTCCACTCGCCTCAGCATCGGTGGCGCTGAGACTGTCCAATCCGACTCCACCGTGACAGTGCGATGGTGCAATGTGCGATGCGCTGACTGCGACGTGGGAGTTTGCCGGGAGCCTTTGAATCCTTGCCATCCCGGGAACTTTAACTGGACTTGGCTTGTTACAGCTAGTTCCATGCCTGCACCTCATACAATTTACTATACTTTAATTATCATTCATTATATTCATAATCCTGGCTACTACATATATGTACTCGACCCCTCCCCGGACACTATGATACCATCGGTACAGTACATTTGGTACAGGATTGCAGAAGCGGGAGCGTCCCGTGGTTCTGCGATCTACACGCGTTTCAGAATGTTTTCAGTGCTGAGATCAGAGCGCACTCGCGGAGATCGCCTTAAATGGGCCCAAAAATAAAGAAAAAAGAAAAGACAATGCATTCAGTGGAGTCATTACTATTTACAGCTCCAGAAGAATTGATTCACTGCCCCCAAGCCTGGGGCTTTGCAGCCTAGCCTGACGCCCAGCTTGACCCAGCCTGACCCAGCCCAGTCCAGCCTGACTGGCTCCTCGATCACTGCTTGCCAAGGTCGACACCGCCATCAAAGGTGCTTCCGCCAGCCTCCGCATCTAATTGTACGCTCTGGTCCAGTCCGCACACCCGGAACAGCATCTGGGGTGTCAACTCTTTATCCAGACCCGGCAGGCCATCCTGCTTCAACTTCTCGAGCCCCTGACGCATCGCCATCAGTGCAGGCCCGATCGTGGCAAAGGGGAAAATAATAATACGGAACCCCAGCTCGCGCGCCTCCGCCGAAGAGATGGCCGGCGTTGACCCGTGCTCAACCATATTCAGTAGCAAGGGCCACGGCGCAAGGTCCAGCACAGCCTGGCGAGCCATCTCGCGAGACGTCATTCCCTCCAGGAAACCCACGTCGGCGCCAGCATCACGCGCTGCCCGCAGTCGCGCCAGACTCTCCTCGTACCCGTGCGACTGCAATGCATCCGTGCGTGCAATCACCACGATATCGCTACCCAGTCGTTGACGTGCTTGCACGGCTGCTCGAATCCGGGTTATATATGTCTCCTTGTCGACGAGCAGCTTGCCTGATAGGTGACCGCAACGCTTGGTCTGTACCTGGTCCTCGATATGGAAGCCCGCGACTCCCGAGCGCGCGTATTGCTCTGTGGTTCGGGCTACCATGATTGGGCCGCCGTACCCGGTGTCGGCATCTGCGATGAGCGGTGTGCTGGGCGAGAGATTCGCCAGCATCTCTGCGTTGGTGCGCATGTCATTCAGCGTGCAGATTCCCAGGTCTGCTTGGCCGTGGACTGAGGCTGCTGTACCGGCGCCGGTCTGCTTCGGTTAGCTTAGTCTGGTCATATACTAACATCTAGTAACCGACCATGTACAGCGCATCGAATCCTGCTGCTAGTGCCATTCGTGCGGACATGCCATCATAGACACCTGGGGCTACCACGAAGCCATTAGGGTCTGCTAATGTTCGTCGGAGATTGGTCGCGGCCGAAGGAAGAGCCATGACGTCTTCGATCACTAATATTCAGATTGTAGAGTAAGAAGTTGATCAAAGGTGTCTCAGGTGGTACAGGAATTATCGATCAAGATAAAGGACCGAACATCGTCGGTCTTCCCTATCTTTAAAAGACTTCCACGTGTGTCACCAAGCTTTTCTTCACTTCCCCACCATGAATTGTTCGGCGATGATGCGCTCTCCTCCGTGCCGATACCGGGCATTATGTCATTGACTCGGTATTTTCTCGGTCTCGCCGAGTTGTATCAATCAGAAGATGGAGTCATGGTTTCGATAGAAGTGCATATCGTACTGGAGATGAATATAGAGTGATATCGGAGCTGAACAACTGAGTATTCTTGTAACTTGTAGATGAATGTAAAGACCTCGGGGCTTCGGAGCTGGCGGCCGCGGCAGACTCGGGTGGGGTAACTGTTACCAAGCTAGGAGAGAATTTTGAAAGGATGAACCATTTCGTCTCACTCCATGCTCTATCTCTTTCTGGAGGATTAAAATACTTCCAACTCCATGTCGTACAACGTGCAGGTCCAGAGAGACCCGGTCTTGGCATCGGCTGAGAGTCGGCTATGAGCTGAGTCATCGTTCGGCCGAACGATCTATATCAAAGCAATCAAGGCTTCATTTGTCACGACGATACCAGCTCGCGTCGGTTTTCAACTCTGTAGGTCCGAATGATTAATGATCCCTTCATGGAATCTTAGAAATAAAGAGAATACTCTACCTAGTCGTATATAAAACAGCCCAAGTCCAACTTGGATCTTATCAACTCATCATCTTAACATTTATACAACATGGGCCAACCAAAAGTCACTCCTCTCCCATCCAACCTCGACCTATCCGGCAAAACGGCCGTGATAACCGGCGCCAGCGCAGGACTAGGTCTTGAAACCGCCCGACAACTCCTAACCCTAAACTGCAACACTCTGGTCTTAGCCGTGCGAAACACTACCAAAGGCGAAGCCTGCGCACGAGAACTCCTCGACGATCCCGTTATCAAAGCGAAAGCAAAGCGTCCAGAGATAAATGTCCTCCCTCTAGACATGGACTCCTACGATAGCGTGCAAGCCTTTACGAAACGCCTACAACAAGATATCCCCATCGTGAACATCCTCATCCTAAACGCCGGAATCGCACGATTGAAAATGGAACGCACACCGGCAAAGCACGAAAAATGTCTACAAGTAAATTACCTCTCAAACGTCCTCCTTCTATCCGAACTACTTCCATACTTGAACTCCTCAGCCGAGAAATCCAATTCCGTCACTCGAATCACCTGGATAGGAAGCCGGATGCTTGATGGAGGGGGAAGTTTCGAGAAGAATTCCCCAGCACGAGGATCTTCGATTTTGAACCGTCTTGACTCTGATGAGAGGGGGGTTGTTACCACTCGGTATGCGGATAGTAAGCTTCTCTGTGCGATGTTCATGTATACCCTGGTGCCGCGCTTGGATTCTGGCAAGATTTTGCTTAATATGGTTTGTCCTGGTATGGTTCAGACTGGAATGAGTGATTTTTTGCCGTGGTATGGACGGGTTTTGGTTAGTGCTTTGTCGATGGTGCGGGGGGCGCGGCCGGTTGAAGTTGGAGGTCTTTTGGTTGTTAACGCGGCGGCTGTTGCTGGAGTGGAGAGTCATGGGAAACTTCTTGGTGATAAGGAGATTTTGGAGTATGCTTCCCCCCCCTTTTTTTCTATTGTGACTCAGGCTAATCTTTTAGGGTATCGGGGTATATTCGCTCTGAGGTGGGTCAGGCTGTTCGGAGATCGTTGTGGGAGGAGACTTTGGAGGAGATGAGGAAGATTACGTCGCTACCGGTTGAACTTTCTTGAGTTTCTGCGGTTTAGTATTACGTTGGATTGAGCTTTCTTTTTTATTATTTCTTCTGTGCTTTTCTTATGTAAATTGGCTGGAGTTAAGTAATGAATCTTTATTTTGAAGTTGGCTTCGTGAGAACTTTCTCTCTCTCTTGCTAAATTATCTGCGCGATGCCCAGTATTCACTGTCAAAAAGCTCTGCTAGATAGTCTATATCTCTCGGGGCGCTTTGCACTGCCGAGTTAAAGGTATCTCCTGAGGTATATCCTTTATCAACGTGACGATTGGTCTCTGTCCCAATCTGATGCCGAATCTTGATGAGAATATTCATTGATCGTGACGTTGATTCACACTGCACCGTTACAAGACGAGGTACTGAGCGCCAGTAATTGATAAATTCATCGACACAGAACAGCATATCCTGCCTATCTTTACTGTCGGAGCGAGTATATTCAAGATAGTGAAGTATCAAGAGAATACATCGTCGTGGCCCGTGATAGGACGACCAAACCCATGAGTATGGATTGAAGGCAGGTGTTTGACAGAGGTGCAAGTAGCACTGGAGGTAATCGACGCATAACCGGACAATGCGGTTCCAGGAGAAGTGCGGTGTCGATGTCGAGCTCGGCTCCGGAAGCAAGGGCTGTTGGAACATTATCATTGTTTCTAGCTTGAATAATGATAACATGATCCTGGTACATGTACTCAGTACGGTAGGCTCATATGCCCGATCTTCATAAAGAGCTGGGTTCGAACGCGGTGAGGTATTCGCTAAAATAGATGGAATAATGCCTTTCTCAGGGATACCATGCACGGGAATCCTGGAGATCAGGCCGTCGATTAGACTATGCAATTCCTTTGTAGAATCAACCAGCCGAGCGATGTCTCCGACCCTTGGTTCTCCTAAATTGTGGAGAAGGTTAATCAATCGGTGCTGTAATTTTGCTGTGTGAAACCTGCCAATTGCACAAAGCATGATCACTGATATTTCGGGTGCGGAATGTTCGGAGGATGTAATTTCAGAAGCGGTAGCTGGTTGAGTATCACTAGGAGGGTCCTTTAAATCTGATATCATCCGAAATTGGTAAATCATGTCGCCACTGCAAAACGCCGGCAAGCCGGTGGCAATGCTAGTCTGTATATCTAACCAGACTAGATGCCACCACACACGTCGTCGATGCTCTGCAGAACTGGTACTCAGATCGGGGTATATAGGGTCACGGTGAAGCCCCATGCTCTGGGCTAGACGTATAGTTGTACTGATAAACAAACTTTTGCTAAGTCCTTTACCCATATCAAAATGGTAGGCTAGTATTGATGCCGTCAGAGAATCAAGAGTTGGATGATCGGTATGTCGGCATGCAACTAAGCTCTCAGAGCAAGCAATTTTAAGCCCATCGGTAGTTTGCAGCTGGTCCAAATCTGTCAGGGGGGTGGATTCCCATTCTGTATGGGAAAGAACTGATGAGCCAGCGTACAAGACGGCCCAGAGAAGACAAATATACGTGGGGTCTCTGACGAGTTCTGGGTGTAAAAGAGAGCGATTGTTTGCGAAACAATCCCAGAATAGCTGATAGAAAGGTTTGAAGGTCGGAAGATTCACCACGGGATAAATAGGATGTACTCTCACGAGAAACGACTGCAGTAGTGCATCGCATACCGGCTTTGTTGGAAGATGGTGAAGGAGCTTTGCCAATCCAAGGGAAGAGATATAAGACGGTGGCATAAACGGCTCATCTTCTGGCTCATCATAGAAGAAATCGTGATAGAGGGAGGCCCCGCCTGGTCTTTCATTTTTATTGAGAAACGCCCAAAATCCTTGGCCAATGTATCGTTCTCGAATGCCGCGTCTTAACCTCGATCCTAAGAAAATGTCCGTAGGCAGACTGTCCAAAGAAGGTATTGCAGTATTATTAGCATGCTCGACCAGGCTCGGGGGAGAATGAGCTATTATCTCCTCATGCTGCACCGTTTGAGACCCTCGGCCAGTCACTCGGCCCGTCTCTGGATCGCGGGACCCGGTGTTGTAGACGCATGTCTTGCCGAGTCGCTGGCAAGTGGTGCAGCGAGGCCGGAGCTTGTCACAACGTCTTTTCTGGCGACTACATTCAAGGCAGCTGAATGCCAATCGAGGCCGTGTAACCCGGTGTGGCTTAGGTGGCATACTGTGTAGAACGGGACATTGAAGGTGCGAAGAAGCTGAAGAAGCTGGGGTGAACTCGGAAACGTGCAGAGCTGACAAATGAGCCTCAATGCAATCCGCCTCCAAGTCAACTTCAATATTTCGTGTTTACATAGCGCCTGAACAAATATACAATTCAGATCAAATCCAAGCAATTCTGCTATATCTGCTCAAGAAATATCTTCTAACTGCGGAGTCCTGCCAATTGAATTGCCACCTGCGGAAGTAAGATCGCAGATCCTTAGTCAGCCATCTGGAACCCTGGACGCCAGCCGATTGAATCATTTCATTCCATTTTCTCCAGCTCCACACCTAGCATCTTCATTCCCACCTCGAATGACCCTGCGTGGTGAAATGCGCCCACCCTTCGGCCAGTCCTCCTCCAATCCCCTATACTCTTCTCCATGGCTCGTCCCTCCGTTGTCCAAGAGTATGCCGCGCCTTCGACAACCCTAAGCCTCGACCACAAGGTCAATCAAGAGCGCCAGCTCTACAAAGTGCAGCGCCCCCAAGGCTACCGGGTCTCATGGCACGCCAACCCAGCCGTGGAGGAGCACCATTTCGGCCAGTCACATCCGATGAAGCCATGGCGGCTGACCCTGACCAAGCAACTCGTCATGGCCTATGGCATGCACCACGCGATGGACCTGTACCTGGCGCGGGCGGCGACATACGAAGAACTCGCCGACTTCCACGAGTCGGATTACCTGGACTTCCTGCGTCAGGTAATGCCGGGCGACATTGACCGAGCGGAGCAGAGTGATAACGTGGTGCGGTTCAACTTTGGCGACGACTGCCCCATCTTCGACGGGCTGTACAATTACTGCTCGCTGTACGCGGGCGGGACCGTCGACGCGGCGCGTAAGCTCTGTAATAACCAGTCGGAGATCGCGATTAATTGGTCCGGTGGTCTGCATCACGCCAAGAAGGCCGAGGCTAGCGGCTTCTGCTACGTCAATGATATCGTGCTGGGCATCCTGCAGCTACTGCGGCACCACCCGCGCGTGATGTACATCGACATAGACGTTCACCACGGTGATGGCGTCGAGCAGGCATTCTGGTCCACGGACCGCGTGCTGACGGTTTCATTCCACAAATACGACAAGGATAACTTCTTCCCAGGGACGGGCGCCCTCGAGGATACGGGGCCGACTCATCCTCTAAACCCGGGCGCGCACCACTCCATCAACGTCCCGCTGAACGATGGCATCGACGATGACTCTTATATTCAGCTATACCACGACGTGATTGGAGCATGTGTAGAGAGCTACCATCCCGGCGCGATTGTCCTCCAATGCGGCGCTGACAGTCTGGGCTGCGACCGCCTAGGCTGCTTCAACCTGAATGTCCGCGCCCACGGCGCCTGCGTCGCCTTCACCAAGACATTCGGCTTACCCCTCCTCGTCGTCGGAGGCGGTGGCTATACCCCACGCAACGTCTCTCGAGCCTGGGCACACGAAACATCCATCCTCATCGACGCAGACCAAGTCATCGACTCGACGATTCCAGAGTCCGTGGCATTCCGCAACCATTTCGGCCCCGACTACTCGCTCTTCCCACCTCTGTCCGAGATTAGGCGTCTCGAGAACAAGAACCCGCGCCCGTACCTCGAGGGTCTGGTTGAGGCGGTCCACGAACAACTTCGTTATATTAAGGGTGCTCCGAGCGTGCAGATGAGTTTCATCCCGCCGGATATCCTCGGACTGCGAGAGGAAACCGAGAAGGAAATCGAGGAGCAAATGGCTATGATGGAAGAGGCTCAGGAAGAGGAGAAGGGTGGTGGATCGGCCGTTTCCGCTGCCGCGAATGATATCATCGATGTACCTGGTTCTGTGGGCGCTATCCAACGCGCGAACCGGCGGCGAGACTTGGAACACGGAGCTGGGTATAATGGCGAGCTATACTCATGACACCGGACCGGACAAGTCATTGATTTGGCGTTGAGCTTCTACTGGGCTGGTTCTGGTACGAGTGTTGGTGTTGTTGTGGGTGTCGGTGTCGGGCGTTGGAATTGATTCATTTATTTTGGGCTAGGAGTTGGTGGTCGTTTTTGGATGGGGTTCGTCTTTTCTCGTGATATCCCTGGTGACAAACTTTGTACTTTTACTGTAGAAAGACAAACTAAAGATAAAGACAAAGAAAGTATTCATTCATAAATGAGGTACATCGAAGCAGATCCCCATTCTCTCAAGTAGAATTGTATATAGAGCTCCGCCTTTGGTCTATCAATCAGCGCTTGCCCACAATTACCTGGTAAACAGGAAAGTTGCAAAATTCCGACCCATGCAATTATGTTTTTGGGTTTTTTTTCTTCTTTTCTTTCTTTTCTTTTGTTCTTCTCAAGAATTAAAACGAAACGAACATGCTTTACTATGCGATGCAAGCCCCCAATTCAGCATTACTACGTACCTCTTCCATCCCGTGCGCCAGTCTCATGTGAGGCAATAGATTTTTGATATTTGTATTTTGAGTCGGTTGCTGTTTCTTTATTTTGTCAAATCAAATCGGGTATCCAGCAATGGCGTGGCATCGTGGCCAGGGAACGCGGGAACGCTTGTGTTGAACATTATGCAGGAGGAGAGGCTAAGGGCGAGAGGCGAGAAATCGTCGTCTCCGCAAGTTCCGGAGGACTCGTGCTGGGTAGTCTGCGCAGGTTGACTACGTCGGCTGGCGGACTGCCAGTTGGTGAATTTGATATTAAAAGGATAGGCGGCTTGAAGACGGTGGCCGGGTCTTTCGAGGAGCCAAATGTTCGACGATTTGTTGGTTCATTGTTTGTCCTCCGCGTCCACTAGCTCTTCCACGCCCTCAAGTTGTGCGCTCTTCCGCTGCGAGTTGTTCAGATTTCTGTCGGCGTGGGTTCCTGCTGACGAGCCTGCGCAGGCGGGTATTAGCTGTCAAGACCTGCAGTTGGGAACACCGGGTGCGCCAGGTGACCCTAGGGCTGATGCGGTGGGATTTTCAATTGAGTTGGCTGTGTCTGACCTTTAACGATGGGCGCGATGGCGAGAATCTGTTTCTTGGCGGTCTCGGGATCATGCGAGTCACTAACAGCTATACGTCAGCCAAGCAATTTCACAAACGAGGTATTTCGTGAAACTCACACTTCGGCGTTTATAATCCAGTCGAGATCCTCTTCTCCTTCCTCCGGTCCACCAGGTCCACCCTGGACGGCACGAAACAGTTTGGGTTGCCAGTCAATGCCTTCATCTGCGCGCTTAGCGGCCTCATCTCGCTGTCGGTCCTCAATCTTGGTCTTTTCGTCCGTTGCGGCTTCGTGATTCCGGGCGTTGATCGCGTTGACTGTTTCCAGCCACAACCGTTGCGATTCGCGCTCTCCCTGTTCTTCAATTGGGCGCACCTTAGGTTTCGAGTGCTTCGCATGTGTCGCGTCAAAGAGGAGCTCTTTATGGTGATCCTACTCCGTTCATGAGTACATGGGAGAAATAAACAAATGGTGGATAGAATGTGTACCTTGGCATCCTTCAGATGCATCTCTCCGTTCCACATGCCCGATAGCTCATACAGAGTCTCACCTGTTTTCTCATTCTTGATCGTACCCCCAATAGCATTATATGTTCCTGAGAAGTAGCCCTTGGTCTTAAACTCGATATCGGCCACCAGGCCGGTTTCCGGGCACCGCACGTAGCTGTGATCGCCTAGCTCATACTTCATTTTTCCAAAGAGGATACCGCGGGCGTACATGTTGGGTTGCGTCAAAATGCTAGAAGTTCGTCAATACTTCCACTGTAAGGAAATTCTGGAGGAATGCAGGAGAACGCACTATCGTTCGCCCTTTTCTTTGTCTTCGCCGTGGTTCAATAGGCGCAGGATGGCGATTCCTTCCATCATACTGGCAGCCGAGTTACCCAGGAATTTGCTACGGGGCTTGAGTGTGCCATCGATGCGAATATTGTGCTCGGGGGCCATGAAAAAGTAGCTCGACTTGGGCGGGTGGTGGGAGGTCTGTTCCGAGACATAGTAACCGCGCGTGTTATCGGGGTAGTCCCAGTAGCAAGTAAACGTTTCTCCAAGGATAGGATTCAACGGTTTCTTCACTCCTCTGTATGGTTGTTAGTCTGCGTCTGCGGTCATCGGAGCCGGGACATAGCATCGGGCGGGGAACAAAAAAAAAGTGGAAGCGGGGAACGGGGAACAACAGGACAAGGGACGAGGGACGCACGGGGGTTTGATATGCCAGCCGCTCAGATAGAACTTGACAACCGAGACAAATCGTTCGACGGGGTCGTCAATGGTGGTCATAGGGAGGAGGGTTTCGGGATGGGCCATGAAACTATTCGGTCAGCGCGTGAGGCGAGAGGCAGCAACGGCGGGGACATACTTGGTGATGCGCTCCAGCATGGATCTAGGCTCGAGGATAAAGGTCGGAAGCACGACTCGACTCAAGTCGGCGCCCGGCCGCAGCTGGGAAATGATATGGGTAAGTACTGCAGCTTGTCAGCATCGTCGTGGTCGTGGTGGCGGCGGTGGTGGTGAAGGATAGCCGGCGAGGAACTCGTACCATTTCCCTGGTCAGGCTCGACGATTTCATCGTCACCACTGACGGGCGAGTCGTCGACAGAGGAACGACCTGGCAGATGAGCGTCAGACATGGTGGTGGTGCAACAGTGCAGCAGTGAAGGAGTGGAGGACAAAAACACTTACTGGCCCAAGAAGCACGGCGGAGGCCCGGGACCGGCATGGCTGAATGCGTAGTGTTGTTGTGGGGGGGGGGGGGGGGGGAAAGAGAGAGAAGTTTAGAGCCACCGCATTTGGGGAAACCTGGGGTGAAGAGGTCGAGACTCGAGGCTGAGTCTGAGTTCTTTTGGCCGTTGGCCTTTGTGAGTTTGACTTTGGTATTGAAATCGAAATCGAAATTTCGGCAGACTGGGGCTTATACGGTGCGAAAGGCTTAGCCGGTGACGTCGAGGGTGTCTTTCTCGGGAATTTCATTCCTGGCCCCGTCAGGGTCCAACTTTACTACTGTGCGCTGCTCCCCGACTGCTACTACTAGTAATACTACTGGCTGCATCTCCACTCTCCTGCTCCTGTACCTGGTATGCCTGATACCCTGATACTCTGTACCTGGCTATCCTCCTCTCCTCTTCGATCGTCATGAGGGGCACGCTTGGCGCGGGGAGTCGGGCCATATCAATGCATGCATTTCGATCCACTCGTTCACACGCGCTCGATCAACGGTACGTCGCCTCCGGTGATCTCCCGCACGAATGCCATATCTGGCCGATGGAGCATGACGTGGAAGTGTTCGACCGCGTGGACCGACTTGAGCGACTTCCAGTTCTTGAACCAGACCACTTGTCTCGGCGCCACGCGCGAGCAGAACGTCGCCTGCACATATTGCTCGATCGCTGCCCGCGCTTCGCTTGTCAGTTCGCCCGTGGCGGGGTCATCTGCGAGCTCGAATTTGGTCCACACGACTAGGTGGATGATGTCCGTGTCGATGCCGTAGGGCCAGTCATTGTACAGAATCCGAATGTCCTCTGGCCGCCTGTCAGCTCCTGTCGGTCCTCTCCGATGTGATGGTCTTTTCTTCCTTCAAATTGGGCAGGGCCAGCTCATACCGTCGAATTCGAATGGGCCTCCCTTGGGTTGGAGGGCGTGGTCCTGCTCGCCATCTCCCCAGTGCAGTCGCTCCTTGACAACAAACCGCATCACCGATCCATATTCCGCTTTAATCTGGGCTGTGTATTCGAGATATTTCCGTAGGTCGCTGGGCACGCGTTGGAATCGATCGATCCGGTTCGTTCCTGCGGGAGGAGGCGCCCTGGTCAGCACAACCGGCCCTAACGCTGCATGGCCGATAAAACAAGCTCCACTCAACTAATTATCTCCTGCACCAGCTCCCAGTCTTGTCGTCGATATTCCTTGTCGGGCGTCAATAGACATCGGATGTTCTTTTCTGGTTGATCGCGTAGAAAGCTAGGGCACTCGGTCGACCATTGCGACCGGGGCACATTCACCAGCCAGAAGGGCAGGGTCTCGGAGGTGATATGATGGTCGTGGAGAAACCGCGCCGGCGCAGTAGTCTCAGCATCGGTCAATTTCTCGTCGAGCGTTGTGATCGTCGCCGCAGGGGTCGACGAATCCGTACCGTGCGGCATGCTGTGCATGTAGAGTACCGTTCAGAATCGTCGGGTTATTCGGAATTATAGTCGTAGAGGAATTCGACCGCCCTCGGCGCGACGTCACTCTGCAGGGAGAGAAGAGAGAGAAAAGGTTCAAGTTCCTGAAGAGCCAGGCTGTTGCTGTTGCGAATGTCGATCATTGGGCCATTCAATCCACCGGAATCCACATGCAACAGCGAGGCCGGTTGACGTCGGTGGAGTCCGCTTTCGACTGGCGGTACTCGACTCTACTTAAGACAATTCAGATGGAGTACACAGTGATTGTCCTACTGGGCACTGTCGCACTGTCCAAGCATGGCATACTACAGAAAGAAGCAGAGCATAAATCAAGATCACGTATTATTCGAAGGATCCCTTCGTCGACAATGAAACCGGGGTATCAGGCAAAAACAACGCTATAGCCACGCCAAAGTCCACAACGCCGGCAGATTCGGATTTTTCTCCTGCCAATCCGCCAGAATCTCCGGGACGCTCTCATCGAAGCTGAGACGGGCGGCCCCAGTCCCATTCTCCCATCCACCAGGCCCATGTATAGCTCGTTGCGCAATGGCCGCATCATTGAGTCGGTCCGCCAGATCCAGAATGGCATTGCCGCCCAACAACGCCTCTTCGTGATTATCCTTAATATCAACGTTGAAGACATGCACGGGCCGATTGAGCGTGTTGCCCTTGTTCATGAGGTCGTCGACGACGGCATCCCAGCAGCGCTCTTCACAGGTGATGATCACATCGACGACGCCTGATTCAGTGCCCAGCGCACCCTTGTCGCCTTTGGAGACGTGGTCGACGCGCGGAACGCCGGGAACCCAGTCTTGGAAGCGCTCGGGACCCCATTTCAGGTTGCGGTTGCGGTCCAGCATGTTGAGAATGCCGTTTGTGCGATACAGGCGTTCGTCCTTTTCGTGCAGCTCTTCATACATCTGGTTGTATGAGGTTGTGTTGAAGCTGTACACGTTGGGCTGGGTGATTGTCGGGCCGGGCAGTCGGACTAGCGAGCCTGTGCCAAAGGAGATGACGGGGTAGGCGGCGGCAGCACCGGACAGGCGGAGGTGGGCTTCCATTGAACGGTTGTTGTTGGAAGCGCAGACCGTGCAGAACTTCAGCTTCCACGAGTCGGAGGCCTCGGCCTGGACGTCGGTCTCATTCATGGCGGGAGCCGACTCGAGTGGCGGGGGAGGAGGAGGGGGGTTTTGGGGAGTGGTGCTCCCACTGTTGACACGGCGAGGGTCATATGCCATGCTTGTGGGTGTAGAATAGTAGAGTAGACTATGGAATTGAGGAAGAACTAAGAGTGGACTGCAGCCTCGGTTGGATCAAGGAGGCTTGAATATAGGTTTACAATCTCCTGTTATGGACTATCTCGGTATCAGCAACAGCTCCTAGATGTATAGGGTGGGTATGAAGTAGGAGATATGACGGGGATGAAGTTCAGATAGATGAAAAGCGTATATAAGAGTTTGTCCGCAGTGCCGAAGCTCAGACAGCTCCAATAAATATAAATCATCACGTAAAAGGGGGGGTTGTGGGAGGCAGAAAGATACGAGGGAGGTCAACATACCGTAAAATTACTGCTCATGATCTGTAGAATCGGTAAAAGCTCAATTGGGCCGCAGCCCTTGGGGAGGAGAAGAAGAAGAGGAAGAAGAAGAATGAGATGCGACGGCGGTGGTGCGATCTCTTTTAGCGCGCGGATGATTACTCAGCCGTGGCACCTCTTGGCAGTGGCATTGCATCCACCACCAACATCAACATCATCACGCTCGGTACGATAATCTACGCGCCATGGAGTCTGGATCTGAATTGGAAGCTGGCTCTAGTCCTGGACTTGATTCTATGCGGCCTGCTCTCATCGTGGTCGACATGCAGGAGGACTTCTGCCCACCCGTGAGTGCATACCTAGCTGGCTGGCCATAGCTCCAAGCTTGGGTCGTGCTATGCTGATCTGTATCTACTACGATGGGGAAATAGAACGGGTCACTCGCCGTGCAAGATGGTCGAACCATTGCCCCCTTAATAAATACCCTTCTCTCCCTGCCCAAATTTGTGGCCCGCGTTGCAACGCTCGACTGGCACCCCGCGGATCATATCTCCTTTGCCAGCAACCATCCCGCACCCAACAACAAGCCCTTCGAGTCATTCATCGAGATGAAGAACCCAGCTCCGGGCAGGGAATCCGAGACCAAGCCACAGCTCCTCTGGCCCATTCACTGTCTAGCCGACAATCCTGGAGCAGCCATCATCCCGGAGATCGAGAGCGATCGCGTGGACTTGTTGATCCAGAAAGGCAAAAACTCGCAGGTCGAGATGTACTCTGCCTTTGCAGATGCCTTTGGGAACCTGGATCCAGCCGTAACTGCAGCATCTGTCAATATTAATCTGGCCTCGGCACTTCGGGCAAAAGCCGTAACAGACGTCTTCGTAGTTGGACTGGCGGGCGACTACTGCGTGAAGTTCACGGCAATCGACGCCGTCAGGGCTGGATTCCGAAGCTGGCTTATCGAAGAAGGGACCAAGTGTGTCGTGCCCGCTGGCTGGGACAAGACGAAAGAAGAGCTCCGCGCCGCCGGGGTCTCAGTGATCCACGAAGACGACGCCGTGGTCAGGAAGTTGGCGGTTGCATAGACGTGACAATTCCCACCATTCTAGTTAGATCTAGCCATCCATTACTACGGCATTTTTCTGCTTCATCCAATATACTACTAGAAAGTACTGTATTTGCAAAGTGCAGTCATCATAATTTGAGGTATTATAGACAGCAATGGGTATATTCAGTCAAAAATTCAGGTCATCGACTTCGTGAAACGTAAGGGATCCGGTCATTAAATAGGAGGGGTGTCGGGGAGTCTGAAAACTTGGGTATTCGCTGCCGGATCGTTAGGACCCTGCCGAGCGCGACGGCTGAGTTGCTCTTCTACTCGAGAGGAGCCAACCACCTCACTGTTGAGATGGGTGTATACCACGCCTGCCTTGGCAAGAATTGCCTGGATCGGGTCATATTTAGCAGGTTTCTGTTCGGCGTCATTGTCATCATCATCATCTTTCTCGCCACAAATCACGGCAGCAATCTGGCTCATCCCGTCATTTTCATTCTTGATCGGCATATCATCGATGCCAGGACTCTCCTCTTTGAACTTGAAATCCATGACGTTCACTCCAGCAAGGCTTTCGGCTACTTTAGTCTTGTTAATGATATCGCGCAGAACGAGCATTTCATGCTCGTATTTGAACAGGTTTTTCAGGCCGAATATCTCGCCCTTCTGGTCTGCTTTTGCCTGGACGCCTTTGAAGTAACGGCGCTCGGAGCTTGCCGTATATCCAATTTCTCCCTGCTGTTGCTTGTAGATCTGTCGTGCATAGACAATCTCCTCGATTGTGCCGGCAGAGATCAGCCGGAACACCTCGACATCACGATTTTGACCAATTCGATAGGCTCGATCTTGCGCCTGAAGATCGTAAGATGGGTTCCAGTTGGGGTCAACCACCACGACCTTGTTTGCCGATGTAATATTCAGACCCACACCGCCAGCCCTAGTCGATACCAGGAAGACGAATTGTTTCGGATCAGAATTGAATTCATCCACGACCTTAGCGCGATCATCGTATGACATCGATCCATCGAGGTATTTCACGTTATAGCTTGTGTGCACGAACAGCATCTGGAGCATTTTCAGCAGCCGGACACTGTGCGAGAAAACCAGGACCTTATCACCATTCGAGTGCCACCACTTCAGCAGCTTTCGGAGAACTTTCCACTTGCCACAGAATTCAGGGTTTGCAAAGTTAACAATAGATTCTCGGGACTTGTACAGATCTTCCCATTTGTCGGGTAATGCGATCTGTAGCATCTCAAGCTCCTTGTCCTGCTTTTCGATAGCGTCATTCCCTTGGGGCATGAGGATCGCAAGATGATTGCTGAGCTTTTGCAACACATTGATGGCCGGAAATACAAAAGATTGCCAGGTGCTTGATTTTGTTCCGGGGATAAACCTTCGACAACACCAGCCTGATTTCTTGCCCGAGCCACAGTCGCAGTGATCTGTCGAGCACATGATATAGTGCACAATGTCACTGTCTATGAAACTCTGATAGGCCTCTGCCTGTGTAGTCGTCAGGGGACAGAAAACAACTCGGTCGCTCTTATTAGGTAGCTGGTCAGCGATCAACGACTTCATCCGACGTAGGAAGAACCGTGGCAACAGATTGTCAACGAGCATATGAGCGGTTTTTCGTGCTTTTTTGAGTTGATCCCAGGTTGCTGAGTGTGATTGACCGAGTTTCAAAGGCTCCGCAATCTGCGTTTTCCATTCAGACATTGGGCCAAGCTTGCCAGGGTTTGTCCAATTTAAAATGGTCCACAGCTCCTCATACCGATTCTGGATAGCCGTACCCGTGAGTCCGATACGACAGAGAGCGTTGATTTCGTTCATGGCCTTGGTTACTCCGGACTTTTGCTCCTTGATCTTGTGACACTCATCTGCAATCACGCAGTCCCATTCCACCATGTTGACGAAATCTTTGTTTCCAGCGTAGGTGTCGTAAGTCATGATCAGAATTTCCACCCTTCCGGACTTCGCAGCATCAAGGGCAAACTCCTTATTTGGACCATGGTATTCATCAACGTGCCACCATCCCCATCGCTCAAATTCGGCCCTCCAATTCGATTTCAAGGTCCCTGGGCAGATGATCAAGGTACGAGGATACCAGGGGTCGGTTGCAGCTCTTCGCATCTTTCGCATTCGTTTAAAATCTCGTTCATCCCCAGTCTTGCCGTAGGCCGCTGTCAAAAACGCAATGACTTGGATGGTTTTCCCTAGACCCATGTCATCTCCGAGTATAGCGCCCCTCTGATAGACAAACACTTCATGTAGAAAGGCCGCTCCTTCCACCTGGTACGGTCGCAACCATCGACCAATACCCGCTGGAATCAGGCCAAGGGAACAGGGAAGTTCAATATCCTCATATGGTTGGGCGGCCGTCGTGTCCGGGAACAGTGGCCTTTCTTGCAGATACTCAAGATTCTCGTCATCAGAGAACTCGACATCGTCGTAGCAAGGTGGAACTTTCAGTCCATGTACCTGGAGGCGTTCTCTTTCCCGATCGAACTGCAAACGTCGTCGCTGAAGATAGTCCGGTAGTGGCTCTTCCATTAATTCGTCTTCCGAGGGTATATCGTCGTGTTGCTCTTGTAGGTATTTTTTGGCTCCGATGGAAAGATGGTGTTCATTCACTCGGTTCAATACCACGCCATCGCCGGGTGCTTCTCTCTTGGGGATTTTCTGCTTGGCTTTCCGAGTAGCAGCCGCACTCTGTCGTCGCTTCGCCGACTTGCGGTCCTTGAACTTCTTGTACGCGGCCTCGCCATCATTGAAATCGTCGTCGCCGTCATCAAATTTGACCTTGATAGGTGCGACCGGGGACTTTTCTTCGAATTTCACTTGTTCACGGCTTCTGTCTTAGAGGTGTTAGTCGGGTGAAGGGAGAATGAGGGTACAGAGCATACCTGAGGCGGGCGCGCGCGAATATCGTGTTACTTCCAAGTCGTCATCGTCATCGGAAGAGTCGAGGGTAATGACCCCGGTATCAGAACCATGTCCGCCCATGCCGCTACATAGTCAAGTGTTGGTCGAATCGAGTCAAGGGTGTGGGGTATTGAAGTCGCGACGGCGCGAAGGCGGAGAATGGCGATGTCACTCCCGGCGAAAAAAAGCTCACTCCGACCAACCTCGGAACTTCAATCTCTCCAGCCGCGGCCTTTATAGCTGGTGTCGCCGCGATTGACCTCGCAATTTTGAGTGAAACTTTGCATTCGGTTAACAGCATATTGTGAGTTTTGGAGTTTTCTTTGAGCCGTGATTATAGCGACAGCCTGACTGACATCCCACTTCGCAGGTCCCGTTAGAGCTTAACGAGCTTAGTCTGCGATCTTATCTACTGTTTCGAATAATTATTTCCCTTTGCCAAGAACCACTTCGCCAAAATGCCTCTTGATACCTCGACGACATACCCTCTGACCCGGCTGCGCCTGGATGGCCGCCGTTGGAACGAGCTTCGTCTACTCCAAGCGCAAATCTCGACCAATCCGGCCAGCTCTGGCTCATCCTATCTCTCAATGGGAAACACGGCAATCATGTGCTCCGTTCACGGTCCTGCTGAGGGCCGCCGAGGTGAGGCCAGTGGGGCGGCTGGCAGTGCAGGTGCTATCGTCGAAGTGGACGTCAATATCGCTGGCTTCGCTAGTGTGGATCGCAAGAGGAAAGCTGGAGGCAGTGACAGGTATATTTAACCCTTCTTCGCTCGAGATAAAGGGCTACTACCTAGGTAGTCAGAATAATGGGGCATCGGAGCTCCTCTTCACAACCGCATGCTAACGCTTCCGCAGACAATCCTCGCGAATTGCGACGACTTTGCGCTCGGCTTTCCAGTCGCATCTACACACCTATCTTTACCCGCATAGCACAATAAGCATTCATGTTTCCGTTCTCTCCGCCGATGGATCTTTGCTGGCGGCCGCAATCAATGCTTGCACTTTGGCCCTGGTGGATGCCGGTATTCCTATGCCCGGGCTGCTCACTGGGTGCACATCAGGAATGAGTGGCAGCGCATCTACGCCGCGCGACCCTCGAGACGATCAACTTGACCCGTTGCTGGACCTGTCACTTCCGGAGGAGCAAGAGCTACCTTTCCTCACCGTCGGTACGACTACTTCAGTGCCCGTTGGAGAGAACAATATGGAAGACGAGGAGGAAGAGACCAAGGTAGCCGTGCTGAACATGGACTCCAAGCTCCATTGCACGTATATTGAGACGATGCTGGCAGTTGGTATGGACGGATGTAACCAAATCCGTGAATTGCTGGAGGGCGTCATCAAAGGGTCGACCCGTGGGTGACCCGTGGGAGTAAACACTGATACCCGTGCATTGGCTGGAGTTTATGGTGGCATGCTATGTTATTTTTTATTTACCTAAATGGACCTCGTGGAAATCTGCTCAATTGTGCTCGTGGCACCTTCACTGCCTTAGACCCTGTAACCTCGTACTTACACTGACACTCATAGCCGTGGTCAACTCTCTTCCCTTTCCACTTCTTCTTTCTTCCCATCTCTCCCCACTACCCCCAGCATCGGACAATCTCGTGAACAATCTTGATCATTCTTCGCAATTCTCGGTCCACTCAACGCTACCAAGTACCTGTGCTCAGCATGGAGACGATGGGAGCCATGCCGACGGACATGCCTGCAGGTATGCCCCCTATGGCCGTGCCGACGACTATGGGCATGAACCCTTCGAATAAAACGGGCATGTCATCAATGCCTGGCATGATGAGATCTTCTTGCAAGATCGATGTGAGTTACCGGTCTTGTTCTGAAAAACAACATCTGGACATATTCTGAGCTCCATTTAGATGCTCTGGAACTGGTACACTATCGACGCCTGTACGCTTCGTAATTCGCACAAGTGCGCTACACCATATGGAACAGACTAACAATTCATCTTTAGGCTTCATATCGCACTCCTGGCAAATCAAATCGCGTGGTATGTTCGCTGGTTCCTGCATCGCTGTCATCTGCCTCGTTCTGTGTCTGGAGGCCCTACGCCGTTTGGGTAAAGAATACGATGCTTTCATCCTGTGCCGAGCACGCCACCGTCATTTATACATGCGTGGCAACTCCGAGGTGACCACCGAGGATTCATTGGCCAAACACGAAGGCGAAAATGGTAATTTTGAAGCAACTTCGGTTCCAAAGCCCCTGGAGAATGATGTTCACCCAACAGTCACAACAGCATCATTTGACCAGCAAGACCACATCCTTCCATCTCCTGAAGCATCGGGTAATGGCGTCTCTGGTGAGACCCATGATCCCCCGGCGGCTGTTATCGGAGGTCGTGGCCCACCAATGCAGGACCGTACGGAGTTCGCCATCCCTCGCGAGAAATTTGATGCCGCAGTGCCATACCGTCCCTCGCCCGTCGAACAGGTGGTGCGCGCCTTACTTCACACACTTCAGTTTGGCGTGGCATACATAATTATGCTGTTTGCAATGTATTACAACGGATACATTATCATTTGCATCTTCATCGGAGCGTTTCTGGGATCTTTGATCTTCTCTTGGGAACAGGTGTCTTTGAACAAGCAGTAAGTCATTGCCCTGGGCGAGGAACTTGACATTGGACTTGTGAGATGCGGGTGCTAATTCATAGTCGATTTGTTTCAGAAACGACGCTTGCCAAGTCACGAAGTGCTGTGGCTAATCCAGTCACTCCCAGCCGAAGCTACTCTTTCAGCTTCAACAATATGGTACTATGTATGCCTTTGAGCCCATAAACCACTGCTTCTCCACTAATTCAGAGCGATATTCTCATTCTACAAATTCTTAACACTACATTGTATCCGAATTGTGGCCAGATATTATCAGACGTTCCATTCAAACTGATTTCCATCATATAAACATCAGTCGTATCTTCTTGGCTCGTAGAATTTCTGGCCAGCTGCACAGATCCCCATAAAGACCGGTCTCCCTCCTTGTAGTCCAGATCATTTCGAATACTTGCTTTGCAAGTGACACATTCCCGAGTCCGGTTGTCATGTAACAGCAATCAAACCACGAGGAAAAGAACAACTGAGACTCTGGGCTGACTGCTTCACAGGCGGCAATAAAAGCAGGCCATATCAGAGTAGCCGTGCTTCCATCACGGTGATTAGCCGCCTCCCGAATCTTTGTCAAGGAATTCATCACCGCGTCAACTTCATTTTGTAAAAGAGCTGCATCAAGGTCGTATACGCGGCGATGAAAGAATATCAGTAAGGCCGTATACATTGCCTGTGCACGTGCGTTCACCACTTCAATTTGACTCTCTTCCTCAAAGTCATCCAGCAGGTTTCCTGTTCGACATGACGAGACGAGAAGATGTATTCCATTTTCCAATGCTTTTGCTCGAAGCCAAAACTCTTTCAAATTCAACATCCCTTCTCTGCCCTCCGTCATAGATAGATCCCTTTCATTGGCAAGACGAATCACCTGCGAGAGAAGCATTAGAAAACTCTCGGCAACCCCATACATTTTAGGAAAGAGAGTCAAGCTCCATCGACCGGGAATAGCTAGATGAAGGTCACGCTGTGCCACGCTAGGATCCTTTTCCATGGTCATGATGTTGCCTGAGTATGTGACACCGGGGTAGATTCGAAAATCTGTATGAGACGAGTCTTCGTCTGATATGCTAGTCCTGACCATGTGTGCACTTAAACTGTCAATACTTGTCGTCTCAGCCATTATGCGCATATACGCATAGCAATGGTGCAAAGCTCTTCGTTTGGAGGAAAGAGTAGACTTCGTGAAGCCATTGACACTGATAAACTTCTCCGCTTGCTTTAAGCAAGATATTCGTTTCTCTGAGTCTCCTCTTATCATCTGTCGTAAAAGTCAGTTCTCCATTCAATTTCTAATATCATCTCTGTTCCCTATACGTACGTAAGCAGTAGAAAGACTCAATAATGCCATAAGGACCTCTTTGTACTTGCTATTCTTTGAGGGAGGCGTATTTGCTTCTTCAATATATTGCATTAAATGGCGCTGAGCAAGCTTCAGGTATGATTCCCCGGTCGTGATCCAATGTCCAATACTCATTGCTGAATGTTGACTGAGGTGAAATGAACTGGCACTCAACAAGGCATTCAGTAGCGCAAGACAGGCATGGGAGGCAGTTCCACTCATCATGGTCTCTCCGAGTGTGGTAACTGCACAAGGAATGACTAGGTTTTTCCATGGGACCTCTTGGCCATGTTCGAATGGTGATATCAATGGGACGATTTTATCCCTGTAGTGGGATAGAATTGCCCAGGCATCGGTGTTTTCATTGGGATTAATGGGTAGAATTTCCAGTGGCAGCTGTGGCGTCTCCAACGATCCTTCGGTTCCTTTTACTGCAGACGATATCATGTCCCACAATACCGGCTCGTCATCCAGAACATCACTGAAATCATGTAAAAGGTCGGAGCAGTCAACATTGCTTGCCGTGGATGAAAGGTAATTTGGTCCCACTAGCCAATCTTCAACTGGCAGGATTGCTTCATCACCCTTAGGGCTCGGACTGTCTGTTTCTGGTGTCTGTGCAAGCTTTGAAACACCGAAAGGGCCACGAAATAGAGAGAATGGCGCGATATCATTCGTGCTAAATTCAAATCTTTCCAAGTCCAGTAATGCTTGACCAGGATCTCCATCAGATAGAGAGTTAAGGATTTCCTCGCTCATATATCGGCGCTCAACTTCTGTTCATTTTGATTGGAGAGTTAGTCGAGTTCAAAAAGCAGCTTAGGTGCTCTAGAAAAACGCACCCGTAAAGATTGCATGGCGGTGCTTCGCTGCATTTTCTGCGCTCAGCCTGCGAACACCTTGCTGGCTATCAACAAACGTTAATCTATGGTCCGAGGGCTTTAATCGTGATTCATCCGCATCTTGAAGTGAATCTGGGCTTGTCAAAGTAAACGGATAATGTTTCTGAGATTGCCTGCGATTCTGCATAACATTCAGACGTTAGGAACCAGGTCAATAATACTTGTGAGACCGGCGGGGTAGATGAAGCTGTAACAATTTAAGTGAAGGAGGGTATTTTATTAATGGAAATAATGTACTTGGCTTTTCCCTCACTGAACCCCGCTGTTATCATGATTCAGCTGGCCAAGAAAGGAATGTGGTTCCGAGAAGACGCGGGGAGACAACGCCTCAGCATATTTTGATCATCAGTCTAGCCAGATATTATTCGTTTCAATATAATCATCGTCGCCTTGTGTCCCACAATGAGTATAATGGTCCCCATAGGATTGATGATAACTTCGATCCAGGCCACAGTTCACGGTTCCACATGTATATCTCAAAAGCTCCTTTCCCGACTGGTAGGTCAAGAGAATAAATCAGCTCAACAGCAGGTGACATCGGTTTACCGGAGATTAACTTGATAAAGAACAATGAATACCCAGATAAAAATAAAATATGAATAAAAAAAGGGTTTATTTCTGAGAGGGACCGATAGTGATTAAATACCCGGAACTTGTTGATGATCTCGGAGACACATGCCTGACCTGATACTATCTGGAAACGGCAATCGATCGCGACCACCCCGGAAATGCTTATATAATTCAAATTTGACCAGCACAAATCATGGATCCCCGGCCGTAAGAAAGATACATTCCAGTGTATACAATCAGTCGTGTCCAACTTATAATGCATTAGTCTGCACGCCAGTTCGGGTCCCGAGAAACCAGGCCGGAGATTAAATTGCTGTCCAAGATGTTGGGGGGTTAATCGGTAGACCTGCCGGCGAGTCGAGTCCCAGATTGAAAGACGCCTAAATAGTAACTAGACTTGCTGGCTTGAGTCTTAATAATCATCAGCCGTGACCATCCCTGCTATTCTACGACTTCGGAGAGTGTTAACAGCGCCTGAAGTTGCTCAGCGGCTTACGCAGAATACCTAGTGTTCATCTTCTATTCCTCTAATATGGAGCCAGTTTCATGATCCGACAGCCAGCTTCGAGGTTATTTGCAGTGTAGATTGACCGACCGGTGATTGCAGGCGGTTTAGTATGGTGTGTGACTCGACAATGGACCCTATGAAGGTTGACAGATATGGCGGCATGGTCTAATAGCAGCCTTGAGGGTTATACAAGGTGTATATTGGTAGCGAAGGTACGTTAGATAGTGTGCGACTGGAGATTAAGCATTTATACTGGTTCAAAACTTCAAAAAATATCCTGTTTCGCCGATTACCGGCAAATTGTTTGAAATAAGCTGCAAGTGGCTTAGTTGTCATAGTAAGAAAATGCTCCTGGCCTATGTAGGCCAAGCACGTTTCCATCCCAAACCCGGAAACGATTTCGGGTATAATGAGTGTAGTGTAACACCTAGCGTCTATACTATCTCATAATTTAATGGTAATATTCCTTCACCCAGGATTTGATCTGGGCTACTTCTGCATCGATAACTTTTTGAGCACCCTTGTTCGCAGCTCCATTCTTCAGGATGAGGTCGGAGCAATGAAATCCTCCTGGAATAAGGTGAAGAGGGGCCGAAGCGGTTGACTGAAGAGGACCACCCGGGCGAAAGCTTGAAGATACACCAGACTCTCTCCAAGGGTCAAATTGCCTGACCATTCATATCAGCACACGCAACTATCAAAAACGTAGTGACGGCAGAAGAGCTAGAAGCATACCCATTGGCCCAAATGAGTCGAGTCGTGTTTGTCAAATCCCAGCCATTGGTCCACGCATTAACTTCAGAAGCCGTTTTCCCCTTTGCGCTACCATACGTATAACCGTTCACTTCTGGGAAGAGTAGTGGGCATTGTCTTTGCCAGTATTCTGCGTTGACAGTACGAGAAACAAGAGTCGAAACACCAGATGGCGCACCACTAGGAAGGAAAAGTTAGAACCAGAACCTAAAGCTAAACGTAGCTTAAGAAGCTACATACTCTTGCCAGTAGAAAAGTGGTTCGTTGCAAAGAAACCACTGCCATTGTCTATCGACGGTATTGTTGACGGATTGATCTGTGAATATAGGACTGGATGCATTGTGAGTGTCAAAGCATGCCGTGGTGCTATTATCGGTCCAGTAGCCAAATTTGGCACATGCTGCATTCTCTGCGTAAATACTAGATCATTTTTCTCAGGGTAAGAGCCAGCTTACATCCGGGGAAGTAGATATTTTTAAACCACTTGGCATAGCCCTTAAGGGCTTTCTCAAGGCCAACGCCACTAGGGCCGGGTAGGCGTTTTGATCCCTTCTCGGCATTCTATGACCAATTTTAGCATTTGAAGATAGATAGCTCACCGGGTATAAGTAGGTATCCTACCTCGACGTAGTCACAGAATTTATAAAACTCCGAATAGCCGGTATAAAAAGTGTTCGACTGCCATAACCAGGGCCCATTTTCGAGTGCACTTCGTGAACGTTAGCTGTCTACACTTTTTCGAACTTTGCGAAACAGTACCTGGCAAAATCATCAAAATACTCAAGATCACCAAGGCCGAACAAATCTTTTAGCTTCTGAACTTGGTCTTCCGACCCTGACTTTCCGATATGGTCGACATATTCAATCACCCTCGAGATGTCCTTGCTGCAATTTCGTGGCATTCCTTCTTGTACAGGAGTGAAATATTGCCACTGTTTATCTAATCAGTCAAGTTATACTCTTTTAGACATGGTTCAACTGACATAGTCGTAAATAGCCTGAACAGGTGCGCTAGATGCATGATAGGCCCAGAAAGTGCCTGGAGAAGTTGATTCGGTCCAGGCTGCTAAAGCGCCACTGTAAGACCCCCCAGAAAAGACCCACGGCTGCCGTGCAGCTTATTAGCCAAGGTTGATCACATTTCCAAACAGTAGGAAGCATACCGCATTTTGAGCATTACTACTGCTGTTGGTGTCGAAGGGAAGTTGCACATTGTTTGCAAAATATGTGAGGTCGGCAATAGAATTAGCCAACGTCAGGTATCTCAAGTTTTCCGTGTTCAGATCCTCGTATGGCGAAGAATCGCCCCAATAACGATCTATTCATATGGGTCAAAGTCTGTGAGGTCTTGGTCACTGGTGTAGTTTAGATTCTTACGTTCAATCATTAGAACTGCCCCGTGTATTTCCTTTGCGAGACGGCCAGTGAGGGTTTTGTTTGTCAAATAGCCGGTATAACCATCCGCGGCCTCCTCTCCTGGAGTAAAGAGCACAACCTTATTTCCTCCTTGTTAGCGTTGCATTCCATAAACAAGACAGGTCAGTCTGAGCTACCGGCGAGCCTTCCCCTGTCCACCATTCTGAGCTCCACCAATAACGCTGAGAAAACGTTCCGAGGCTTGGATTATTGTGGTCAATTAGCTGCTGGAATGTAGCTTCCCCAGTCAAAGCAATTGACTCAGCCGATGATGGAGGTGGAACGGGTTTCCGGGGGATGGCAGCGTGAGCAGCTGATATGTAAAGTACGGCCGTTGCTATATACAATAGGAAACGCATGGTGAATGGCCAGGGGCGAGGGGCGAGGGGTCGGAGGGAATTCTACATCTCCAAACTACAGCACGCCGTAGAGCCCCCTTTATATTTTGTGGTGGTCACATTAATCTCGGCAAGGCATTGCTGCAGCGCTAATGCACTGAGGTTGCGGTTCCATTCATCACCAAAAGCAAGATGGACAACGCTTCGTAGAGCTATGACATTAGTGCGGGCCAGGTGTCCAATAGAGGGGATTTGTGATAGTGAATGGTTGTTTCCGGGTACATTTAGATACCAGTATTGATTTTGATGGCTTCAAGCAGCGTTATAAGAGGAAGTCGGGCCTCTTCACGGCGGTTAGCCGATTAGATGGTATCCCATCATAGAGACATACGACAAAATCATCAAAGCGAACCTCCCATAACCTCATTTTTCTCGTCCATCTTGACGGGGTATTCTGTGAAACAGCCGATATGGCGTGCAAGGTTCATTTCGTCAAGGTACGCAGGTGCAGACTAGCCTGGGAAATTGCCGTCGGACGCCCGGGATGGTGGTAGTTGAAAAACGGGCTAGCCCACGTACCCCCGCTTCACTGGCTGATAAGCCAACCCCACCTCAGAAAGCAATATTTGCTCCGGAATTTGTGTACGGAATGAAGGTTTGATCGCTGGAAATAAGATGTTGCGGCTGATTCTTTTCTTCCAGTTCCCGCCGGACATCCGGGGACATACCATCTAACACCGCCAGGGGCAGGATTCTCCGGCCTACTATATATCCGACATTATGATATCTAAATAGAGTTTTTGGGTCTACAAAACTGGAAACATTATAGCTCGTATAAATTTGATATTTATAAAGGCTCGTGACTGCTCCCTAGCAATTCCTATTTGGTAGTAGACATAGTGCTAAACCGAACTAAACCCATGCTCAGTAGGGTATGGTCGAGGAAAGTCCGCTGAACAGGCTTAATATAGCTGATTGTCTATTATTTGGAGATATGCGAGAAGTACGATGTTCGTGTCCGGCTTAGATGTCAGGTCACACTTCATTTTCCGTGACCAAGGGGCGTTTTGCAATCAGTGATCACCATATGCTGGTCATCCACACGATTATAATAGTTCTAAGCAATCCATCGAGTGATAATATAGTCTCGGTAAAGAAGAATACCTAGCGACTCTTTCAATTTCCAAAAGAGATGTCATTGGAGTTCCTTTTTATTATCACCTTCCCAAGACTATGGGGCCCATAATAATTCCATGATTTCATTGGCAGAAATGCCGTCGAGGAAGGTAATCTTGGCGGGCATGGTGGAGCCCTCCGCCTATTCGAGAACATAATTAAGCACTTGCATCTCAAGTATCTCTTCAAGAACAGAAAGTGATTATTTCTTTCAATGACATATCTGCCAATCACTTTCTATAACAGGGATTTACCCCACGATTCATGCGGTCAAGTCCCAGCCCGATTGCATTATAAATTGGACATGACCATATTTCTCCAAAGACATTCACAATCACCGAGCACTCCAAGAAAGTCATCAGCGAACACAAGTACGACGGAAATCTTTCCAAGAACTCCAATATGTCTGAATCAATCGACTTTTCTCTGTTGAAGGGAAGCCCCGAGGAGAGCCAGGCCGTCTCAGCGGCGCTGCTCACCACACTGAAGACCCGAGGTGTTGCCAAATTGAAGAACCATGGCCTCCCAGCTGAGCTTATTGCAGAGATGTTTGACTACGTGAGTGATAAATACGTAAGAAAATTCGCTCAATTTAATTGACCTCCTTCAGACTCGCAAATTCTTTGCTCTTCCGTTAGAGGACAAGATGATCGCCAAGCACCCTGCTGAATCGACCCCGAACCGCGGGTATAGTTATGTTGGACAGGAGTCAGTCGGCAGTATTAGCGGCTACGAAAAAGGAATATCTGAAGGGAAGCAAGTTCGAGACATCAAGGTATAACCCCCTTACCAGGATGAATCGTGCCAAAGTATACTAAAAAAGATCAAACAGGAAACCATAGATATTGGCTCGGCGCATGATGATCTTGTCGACAACATCTGGGTCCCAGAAGAAAAGCTCCCTGGATTCCGCAAGTTCATGGAAGACTTCTACGACAGCGCCTTTAAAGTCGAACTCGAAATCCTCGCCGCGCTCGCCCAGGCCCTAGGAATCCCCGAGGCCGACATGAAAATGATGCATAGCAAAGCCGAGAATGAATTCCGCCTACTCCATTACCCAGCAATTCCCGCATCAGATTTAGCCGATGGTACTGCGACGCGCATTGCTGAACACACGGATTTTGGCACTATCACAATGCTGTTCCAAGACTCGACGGGCGGATTACAGGTGGAGGACCAGCAGAACCTGGGCAATTTCCGAGGGGTAGAGTCTTCTGATAAATCGGAGATTATTTTGAACATCGGCGACTCGTTGCAGCGGTTGACAAATGATACTTTCCGTGCCGCGGTTCACCGGGTCACATATCCCCCGACCGTCAAGGTTGGATCGGACGAGATCATCCCCGAGCGGTTTTCGATTGCATATTTCGCGAAGCCGAATCGTACGGCATCACTGTTTCCCTTTAAGAAGTTCATCACGCCTGCGACACCGTGTCATTATGAGGATATTACGGCTTGGGACTATAACAATTTGCGCATTACCAAGTTGTTCAGTGGAAAGGCTGAAGTTTAAGGGCAAGTATTAGCGGCCAGTATTAGCATCAAGGTGATGGGTTTTCAATAGATTAAGGACCAGCAATATAAATATAAGTCACGGTTTGATCTCATACTACTGCTTTATCTCTAAACATGATGCAAATCAAAAATTAGCACATACTTGTAGGTGGGTCATCTGCCGATCACATTCACTCGCTGTCTTGATTGGCCGACTCCACGTGTCAGATCTGCCAGTTTCCATAAAAAGCTTGATCTAAGCCTCGATGTCCGGCTGATTCTATACGGAGTGACAGTTTAAGTTGGGCTAGTCGTGGGTCTTATAAGTGCTCTTTTACGCCTTCCATGGGATTGAGGTCTTTCGAACGAAATCAACTTGAAGTACTTAGGGTACATCAGGATTAGCTCCCTGACCTTCTAGCATGACGATTGGGACTAATTCAATAGATCCAGGAACATCTTACATCTCGGTCAACTCTCGACAAGTCTATCAATCTCTCGTGCGCCGACATCACTTCACCACTACAGCTCTACACAAGAATAAACTCTGATTCAAAGAGGATGCATGACTAGCTGGGTAGACCGTCTAAATTACAATGTGGAAGTGAGGGACCACCAAACAAAAAGTAGGTCGAACGTACTCTACATTGACCAGTAAAAGAGGAGTGGTAAAAAAATACAAGCTCGAATAGAGGTTTCGTTGTCAGATCTGAATAGATCACGGACGATGTAGCATCTTAGTTCTCCTCACCGCAGTTGACGATAGTGGGCTTGACGGCAGAGCGAATGGAGCCGGAGGAAGAGCCAAGAGCCTCGATCTCCTTGACAACCTTCATGGACTCGGCGTCAGCGACCTCGCCGAAGACGACGTGCTTGTTATCGAGCCAAGAAGTGACAACGGTGGTGATGAAGAACTGGGAGCCGTTGCTGAAGAGCTCTGTTAGTCTAGTTCTCCGGTGGTGTGGCGGAGAATAAGAGATAACTTACGTGTTGGGGCCGGCGTTGGCCATGGAGAGCAGACCGGGGCGGTCGTGCTTGTAGACGAAGTTCTCATCGGGGAACTTGTCACCGTAGATGGAGCGACCACCGGTACCCTATTTCGCAAAAAGAGTTAGATTAGCCGCGGTGTCTGGGCCCGAATGCATGTAAGATACTATACTCACGTTGTGGCGGGTGAAGTCACCACCCTGGAGCATGAACTGGGGGATGACACGGTGGAAGCCGGAGTTCTTGTAACCCTGGCCCTCGGGCAGCTTGCAGAGCTCACGGAAGTTCTTAGCGGTCTTGGGCACGTCCTTCTCGAAGAGGTTGAAGTTGATACGGCCAATCTTGGCTAGATACCGAGTCAGCATAAATGCACGGATGAGAGGTAAACCACCTTGACAATCGATTCCCCGAGTAAGAGGTGATTGCTAGGAGGATGGTGGGGTAAAAAGAGAGTAGAGGATGCGCCTGGCGCGAACACGGAGTACTTACGGGCACTGGTGCCGACAGGGGAATACTGGACCTCGAAGAAGGCCTTGGTGTTGTTTGCCATGGCTGCGGAAGATGCGAAAGATCGTTTGGCAAAAGGGTGGAAAGCGCAAGGAGAGGCGAAGGAGGGGAGACGAGAAAACATGATGAGGGGCGGGACAACTCTAAGGGCTGGTCTGGATGCGGTTAGCGGTGATCGGGGACTGCGGTGGCCGCGTTGGGCCTCAGGCCGAAGAGCCAGGGTGCCAGCATGTCTTCAGCGCGGAGAGTTCCACGTAGAGGCGCAATAGTTGGCGAAGACAGAGGGCGATCGACAGAAGGGGTCATCCTTGATCATGTACACGTACATATTATAGGAAATGATGGGGATGATCACAGTCAATGGAAGTCTTAGGGAGAAAAGCGAAGCTCGACGCAAGAAAAGCTTCCAAATCCCCGATGCTTAGTAATACTTGGCCGGCTGGTTCTTCCGGGGAAGCCCGCATCTATGTAGTTCTTATTTCCTGCCCGCCAGCCGATATTTACAGAGATATTCTCAGTCTCAAACTGTTAGCTCAGTAACTACTATTCATATGCTAGTATCAACAGAATCAAAGGCACTTCCATTTCGTATGCATAGGGATGTAAAGTCGGGACCTAAATGCAAGGCCGAGAAAGGGGTTAAAAAAAAAGGCTATCCACGACAAGGGCACAGAAGAGAAAATCAAATCAGAATAGAAATACAACGAATATGACAGTTGAATAGGGTTGGAGAAGAGGAAAGAAGTGAGGAGATAGAAGAAGAAGAAAAAAGGAAGAGAAAGCAGGAAAAGCATGAATGCCACGCGTATCAGGACATCATTTCGACATTGTCGGCTCGTTGCCACAGATGAGAGTCGCTCAAAAGCCAGAGAGAAAAAAGGGAGACCAAGATAAATGGTGCAAGATGAGAGGGAATAGAGAGAATTGAAATGCACAAGCGGTGAGAGTAGGTACCGCCGAATATACAAGGTATTCGAATCAAAGGAAATCTAAGTCATCAACTGAACTCGTCGTCTTCAGTCTGTACCAACGACTCGAGGCGCTGCACAAGCTCCTTTGTCTGGCGGGCAATCTCGAATGCAATTGGAGGCAGCTGGTTGGTGACCTCGCGCAGGTGCTCGGGGCTGGTGGCATCATTGCCAGCGGCTGCAGTGCCTGTCAGTCGGTCACGACCTTCATACAATGAATTTATGATTGGCTCGGTACGCTCCCGCAGGGATACGTCACCGCTTCGTTCGCGGGTCAAGTGTTCTGTGGAGGAGACCACGTGGGAAACGATATCGGAGATGGCGGAAACATAGGTCTGCACGGTATGCATGTCGTGCTCTGCTCGGATGCTAGCCACCAGGGCCTGGATGGATTGAACCATGCCATCAGTCTGATCCTCCACATAGAACTTCAATTCTTGAAGCTCGTGGTCCCCCTGTGGAGCGCCATAGTTAAAGTCGCCGCCGTTGGTGAGGCCGTTTTGCATAGCCGGGTGTTCATGGTCAGGAGGGCTCAAGATGCTGTACTCGGAGTGGGTGCTGAGCGGCCTTTGACTGGCACTTGTGCTGAAGTAGTCTGGGAACTTCTCGGTGGAAACATCGACCTCGTCCTCATCCATCCAATCGGTAGGGGATGCTTGAATCTTCACAACCCGAATCAACTCCACAACGGCAGTACAGAGATGCGAGGCGGCAGCGTCTAGCAAAGACACCGGTGACAGGCCACTGGAGCTCGCAAAGTTGCGAGTAGCGATGATCATATTATTTGCGGTAGCCGACACACGGGACTTGGTTTTCACGCGTAGAGTGGCCGATCCGTCGACTGGGGGAGGAGCCTGATCCACATCCTGGATCATATGGCGAACTGCCACAATAACAAACTTTATCTGCTGGAGAACAGTTTGCGAATCTTCGAAGCGGGCCACACGGAGGAGTTCATCGATCGACATCTGGAACTTGGTCACATGGAGATCCTTGACCACACCGTCGACCTGCACAAGTTCGTGCTCCTTTGCAAGAATACTCGCGTCGGGCCGAGAATCGCCAATGCCACCAGAAGAAGTGCGAAGGTGCCGCAATTGTGACTTTGCCTTTGCGTAGCGGTGCTTCCAATCGTTGACCTCGGTCTCCAGCCGGTGGACATCATTGGCGAGCTGCTCCTCGCGTTCCCAGTTGGAATGACTTTGAGCGGTAAGAGTCTTCATCTCCATGAGGAATTCAGACGCTTCACGTCGGACCTCTTGCGTGACCTGCTGCTGTTGTTGCAGCTCCGCCTGGAGGCTCTGGTGTCGACTTTCCAGGTCGGCATACTGAGCCTGCATGCCCGCATCACCCACACTGCGGCTAGCCTCTTCCAACTGATTGCGAAGATCATGTTCCATGGTCTCCTGTTCCACCCGAACTCGATCGAGTTCAAGCTGTAGCGAACTATTCAAATTTTCGGCCTGGGAAACCTTGCTCTCCAGATCATGACGGAGATCCTCCCACTCTTCGCGTTCATTACGGGAAACCTAATTGAAAGGTTAGTATGGATCTTTCCCTGCGCAATAGATAAGAACCAAAAAAAGTAACATACTCCAGACTGTCCTGCATCGGATGATCGAGCGAGCTCCTCATCCTTTGTACGGACCAACTCTTCCAACTTTTCCACCTTCTCCTGCAGCGCCGAGACCTGCGATTGGCTCTCTACCAACAGTCGTCGCTCACTATCGCCAAGAGTGGTTGTAGTTCCTCGTCTGCTCAAGACAGCGTCCAGCGCAAAAGCGTCACTCCGAGCATCATCATCATCCTCGCCTCCCATATCATCACTATCTTCCACCATTGTACTCTTATTAGGAACCATGGTATTACTTTGGAAGGATCGAGGGAAGGGACCGTCTCCATTCATGGATGGCGGGCCACCTAATGAACCGTGGCGCGGAGGGAACGGGCTACCCGGTGGTCCACCAGATGGATATCCCCGGCCCATTCGACTTGGGGGACCGCGAGACTGAGAGCGGCGAGCATCAGGTGGGAAATTAGGAGGAGGCCGTCCGCGACCAGTGAATTGGGGGAAACGGCGCTCCAGCTCACAATAGACGTCCGTCGCTAAGTCTCGGAAGCGTTGATGTTGAAGAGAGGCAAGTTTGGAGCGGGCGTGATTGCGTTTTTCATGGAAATCCTTGCGCGGAGGGAGGGATGACGGGATATCGGGTCGAGGAGGTTGTCCGGGGGGAGGCATAGCCTGTTGGCGTCGAATCAACTCGTCGTAAACATCCGTACTTAGTTCGTGGAACTGTGTCGGTGACAGGCGCAGGAGCTTGTCCCGGGCCTTGTTGGACCGACCACCATTCCGGTCATCGCGACTTGAGATGTGTAGGAAGCGTCGCAGGGTCACGAAATGTTGGTGTAGAATCTCCTCCATCTGTCGGTATCGTCGGCCGCCATTGCGCGCGCCATCACCACCCAGCGTTCCGACGCTGGATCTCGCGGCCACGGAACTGGGAGGAGATGGATTGCCGCTGCCGGTGGGCGAGGGTCCGGAGGGAGGGATACTGGTGCCGGTGCCGTTGGGACTCAAGGGTGCACTGGGAACGCCGGAGGTCGGAGGAGTGGCTAGATTGCCTCGTGAGGAGGAGAAAGTTGGCGAAAAGGGCGGGTCCGACTTTTGATACTGGTTGATGCCTGACCAGTCGCTACCATCAACGGAGACAGGCGACATGGCTCCCGAGGGCACATTCATATCAGGCCCAAGGAGGGAAATCTTGAGATCTTGTCCAGCTGCCGGCTGGTCGGGACCGGGCTCGGTGATGGTTCAGCGAAGGACAGAGCCAAGGCTGGTTGGGGCGCATTCACAGTCACCGCACACGAGGATATCTGAAACGAGAGGGCGGTCAGGGGGAGTAGAGCCACCGGGGGACGAAGGTTGGTGATGTGGGAGATCAGAATGAAAGGGGTCCTGTGGTCCTAAGGAGTGATGGACTGGACTTCGGCTGGACTTGGACTGGACTGGACAGCGAAATTCTTCGCAGGGAGAAAGTGTGCTAGTTCAGTTCGCCGCTGACTCCGGAGTTCACAAGCCCCGTAAGGGAGACCCGCCAGGTCGTGTACCGCTGAGTACCGCTGAGTACAGGGGATACCCAGGCCTTGCAGGTTTCACCCGTCGTGCAGATATGCTTTATTTTTTGATACTTTGTTTTGCTGCAGCCAGTCAAGGACTTGGGCAACTCGTGCGCAATCCTTTGTCTGACACGTCCAAACGGTTCGAGTCCACTGTAAGTATGTGCTTGTTCAATTACTGTAATTATACAGGTATGTGGGTATTGTATTGTCCTGTATCTCCCCTGCCAAGAAACTCAAGAACACAAGCCACAGGGGCTGAGATCACATCCCTGCAAGATTGATGATTATTCTACTCCTGTGCATCCTTCCTCGCAGGACTATTCCTAGCGTTGGATCTTTACTTCCTACCTCCCACTTCTCCCACTTCGCCCACCTCTTCCCTTTCCAATCGTTGCACGGGGGAAAACCCTACCCTAGCGACTGTTAGCGACTACTAGCGACCGCCGGTCAGGAGTCGAGGGATCTAGACCCTTTAGCCCCCAGACGAACGGAGGGCCCCGTATCGCGTCGTACCGCGGATTGCCAACCAATGACCAGCTCGGGCCAGTCCGTGGTCTCCATCGCCGTTGGGAACATAATTGCGGGTATTTGTATTCTTCGCCCTCTCTGATCTTGCAACATCAGATAGAGATAACCATCTGAGACAGAAGAGGCTCATATGCCGGCTGATCCCCACAAAGACCTGAAACATAACATGTCAAATACGCTCCCCGCCTAGGTACCCCAATATTCCCCAGATACATTTTAGTAGGTGCATGGGGATCATCTAAGATCGGTATACACAGCAAACACTTCAAGTTATAGTATACATAGAACGAAAAAGGCTTGCCTTACTTTGCCGTATGGGAATGAGCAGCATACATCTATCAGCTAAATCATCATGATTAGTGTATTGCCTACTATGTATATACAGACCCATCCGAGTATCTTCACTTTCTAGCTCCTGATCTACTCCTTACTGAACGAACTGGCAGTTCATTAAACGAAAAATACAAGTTTCATAGGCCATGGTCGACCGCCATATCTATCCGAATGGGGGGAAAAACTAAGTACAGAATGTAGAACAAGAGCGTAGCTCGTATCCGCTCGCAGCGGTTTTGAGGGTGACCCCTATCATAGGGGCTCCCCACCGGCATGAGCCGGGGGCGGGGTGGTTACATGATGACCCCAGCCATAGAACCATCACAGCGTTTTCCCGGTGGTCCTCGCATGGCAAAATTCAAAGAGCCCAATAGCGAGAGAGAGAAAGGGAGTCAAGACGCCAAGGTGCAAAGAGAGGCAGTGAAGGCAGGAGTATGGTTCGCTACCTACCCCTCCACCGAAGGTGGTATTGAGTGGATTTTTATAGGTCACGAGAGGGATATACAGAGGACTCATTGCCGCGGGCCAGGGGAGGGCTAGTCGTGTGATCGATTATTTCGAGGTCATAGAGAGACCGCGAGTGGCGCCAACAGCGGCCGACACAGGCGTTGAAGACCGGGTGGGAGCGGCGCTGCGGTTATGGGCCATGTGTGCCTTGACAAGGTGGCCAGCGGCGAGGGCTGCGCACAGACTGAGCTCACCAGCCAGCACGGAGGCGGCGATGACGCGAGACAGTTGGCGGGCGTTCTCACCGGGGGTGGTGGAGTGAGCTCCTCGAACACCAAGCATGTCCAGCATAGCAGACTGCGCTTCGAGGATGGTACCACCGCCGATGGTGCCGACCTCAATGGAAGGCATCGAGACGGCGATTTGGAGGTTGCCGTTGTTGCTGTTGGAAGACAATTAGCATTGAGGACTTGAGAGATGGGTTGAGTGGTTTGATAGATAAGAAACATACTTCTTCATCGTGGTGATACAGCTGCTGCTCTCCACGTTCTGGGCAGGGTCTTGACCAGTGGCCAGGAAAATGGCGGAGACAATATTGGACGCGTGAGCGTTGAAACCACCCAGACTGCCGGCCATGGCACTTCCAATCAAGTTTTTGCTCACGTTGAGCTCGACGAGAGCGTTGACATCACTCTTCAAGACACTCTTGACAACATCGCCGGGGATAATCGCCTCAGCCACGACAGACTTACCACGACCATCGGTCCAGTTGATAGCCGCGGACTTCTTGTCGGTACAGAAGTTACCAGAGAGCGAGATAATTGACATGTCGTCAAAGCCACACTCCTTGGACATGACATCAAGAGCCTTTTCGCAGCCCTTGGAAATCATGTTCATACCCATAGCGTCACCGGTAGTGGTCTTGAAGCGAATGTAGAGGTAGGTTCCCGCGAGTGCAGTCTTCAGATTCTGGAGACGAGCGAAACGACTTGTCGAGTTGAACGCAGCAGTGATGATGCTGCGGCCTTCTTCGGAATCAATCCAGACCTTGGCAGCGGCAGCCCGGGCCAGAGTTGGGAAGGTCACGCAGGGTCCACGAGTCATACCATCGCCAGTGAGAACGGTCACAGCACCACCGCCAGCGTTGATAGCCTTGGAGCCACGGCTGGTACTGGCAACGAGAACACCTTCAGTGGTAGCCATAGGAATGAAGTAGTTCTGGCCGTCGATCTTCAACGGGCCAGCAACGCCAAGGGGCAGAGGCAGATATCCAATCACATTCTCACAGCAAGCTCCATGTACGAGGCCATAGTTGTAGTGCTTGTACGGGAGCTTGGATGCCTCCAGGGAGCCAGTGGTTGCAGCGGTAGCCGGAGTACGGGCGATGACAGCACGGCGGATCTTGACGGCGCGAGTGAAAGCGTCCACGCGGCTCATCAAGTTCTCGTCCTCCATGGTCTTCTCCAAGGCATAACCGGGGAGTTTGCCCTTCAGCGACAAGTTGATCAATTCCTCATCAGTCAGCATGGGGGCACGCTTTTCCTTCAGCATCAGTTCGCACTCCTCGAAGGTCCGGGTCGACTCTTGCTCGTTCGGCTCGAACTTAGGGTAGACCTTGGGCGCCGGCTCTTTAAGAGGGGCAGGGGCAGCCTCCGGTTCCTTAATACTCCAGCGAGCAGCATTGAAGAGGTATCCGTTGAGAATAATGCTGAGCGTAAGAGCAGCGATGATCCACTTGCTAATAATTGGGTCCTCGACACTCTTGAGCAGACTCTCGAGAACCTTTCCACCAACAGCATCGAGGAACTGGTCGGTGTACTCAATTTCGAACGAACCAGACTCGTCAGCTGCGGCGTAGTGAACAGACGGGTACTCCAGCTTGTACTTGATGGGCGGAATGATAGTCACCATGGTCTCCTGCTTCTGGCTCTTGGCAGTCACGTAGATGGCGTCCAGACCATTCTCAGCTACCTTGAAAGGGTCGATGGGGGCAGGAGCCATGACGTTAGAGAGGCGGGAGATCAGAGCGCCGTTGCCAGTGTTGCGGAAGGGAATAGCCGATAGATTCACAACATTGATCAGGATCAAACCACCAACCATGAGGATCTTGAAGCGACGCACGCTACTAGACTTGATCTTGCGACCGAAGATGCTGGTATCGCCCTCGCCGCCGTCAGAGCCAACATTGGGCCAATCGTTGTTAGAGGCGACGTTCTCAGCCACGCTGTGGGTAATGCCATCCTCTTCGAGAGCCTTGCGCAGCGCAACGTGACGCTTGATGCGAGTGATCTCAAGCTTGATACAAAGAATGGTGGTGTAGAAGGTGAACAGAAGCACACAGTCGAAGAACAAGATCCAGGCCGCGAGGAAACAGAACTGCTGAAGACCACCTTGCACACCAGAAGCAGCACCAATGGCCAAGAGACCGATCTCGATACAGTAGTGCTGAATAATCTCGAAGCCCTGCTGCTTGATCGCAGTTGCGATGGAGTCCTGGATGGAGGCGGGCGTGCTGGAAGCAAGAGGCCGGGGAGCGGCACCAGGATGGGGCCGGCGGTTATCCACGGAGGCATTGAGAACCGCACGAGTGAACATAATAGGCTTCTCAAAGCCAATGGTGACAACCAGGAAGGGGAGACCCTCCGAGAGCAGAAGTAGGTTGATCGGCACACCAAGCTTGGTCGTCACCAGAAGACCGAACAGGAACGCAAAGGAACCGGAGAAGAGCACAGTAGCAGCGAGCCAGAAGTTGGAGCCTAACCGTCTCATGGAGAAGAAGAGCGAGACAAAGCTCAAGTGCATCGAAATGTAGCCTAGGACCATGATGACAATGTCAATGGTCTCAGCGTGTTTGATAAGATCAACGAAAGAACTCCAGGCATCGGTCAGCCAGTTCATGAAAGCAGTACGCGAGCCAGTGGCCCCGCGAGCAGCCCGCATGATCCATTTCTTCGACTCTTCTTCCTCCTCGTCGGTGGACGAGTCCGGAATCTCCTGAACGGCCCGCAGGAATTCCGATACCTGGTCAAAGGGAACGGAAAACGCGAGAGCGGAATCGTGGGAGAAGGGCGAGAACAGATTGGGGGTGTAGGGAACCGATTGAGCAGAGACATTGCCAGGAATGGGGACATTGTCCGCCGCGGGAGCGGTTGAGGCCGACTTGGAGGTGGAATCGGGGAAGATGAAGGTTGTCAAAGCAAGGTGGCGAGCGGCCTTCTTCTCAATCTGCTTTTGAGGGAAAGTAGGTTAGCATGATAGGTTCGGCTCCGCGCCATGGCCAAGGATTGCTCACGCTCTCATCGACCCAAGAATCTTCGGCCTGCCACTTCCAGGAGGTGGATTCTCCCAGTCGCAAATTCCGACTTCCCTGGAGAAGAGAGTCGGTATCCACTTGCCCCGCAACACTGCGCGAGTTGCGTGCGGTATCCAACAGGCTCCCTTCCAGGAGACCAACATAGGTGGTGCTGGCAAGCAGCGCAATCACCACAATTGTGTGGATGGGGTGGATACAGGCCCGGCGGGAGATGAATTGGAGGCCACCAGTGACCTGGCGACGAAGCCAACTCGGCTCGACATCCTTGTCGGCTTCGGTTGAGCGTAATCTCTTGGAGATGAGGGAGGTAGCCATCGTGACGAGTCGATAAGGGGAGCGGTGTGGACGTCTGTTGAAGGCGTTGAGGAAGAGGTTATGACGGTCCGCAGGGACCAGGGCCTGCGAGTATCACCGCCGTGGTGCTGTTCTTTCGGCCAAAACTGAGAGGCAAAGGCGCAAAGGGTCTTCAAATGACAGTGTCCCTAGATCGAGGGCGGCATGTGGCTCACGCAAGGCGGTGTTTCTTCAGGAACGATTTCCCACGGGGGAACTTTTTTTTTCAAGGTTAGCGAGACAAGGCGAAGGCCCAGGTAAAAGGGGGGAGGAATTGTGTAATCCCTACCGAAACAACAAAAGAAAAGAAATTCGAAAAAGGAAACACGCGAAAGAGCCCCGGAGCACAGAGACAAGAAAGAGGACCCCCTGAAGGCTGCAAAATACTCGCGTTCCGGGTCCGCCAGGAATTAAGTATCGCCGACAACGGGGCTCGCCAAGCCATGCCAGTGGGCCGCTCTTCTCTCTAGCGTCGAGATCGGGCGAAGCGATGTTTCTGGTTACGGGCTCGTTTAGACTGGTAAATCCGAGTCGGAAGATGCAGAGCATCTTATCGGTGACGAGGACAGGGATTGGGAGTTAAATATGCCAATTCCTACAAAGACTCGCGAACAATGGACAACAATCGGATGCCCAGCCCGCCCAGCCAGCCCACGAGGGGTGTCGATCTGGGGTTTCTCGTACCTCGTGACCATGCAAGTGCCGAATATTTACAATTTACAGCCTCCATTACCACGGGCTGTGTATGTTATGTGTGGGTGGGTGTATTGCAGTGCGATTCTTCATATATACGCAATGAAGCAGCAACTTTAATGTGATGTGGATGTGGATGAGGATGTGGATGGGGACTCTCCCACTGTGCAGTTCACGGCTTCCGTTCACTAGGGAGCTCCTCTCAACATCTAGAGACCAATCCCGATCTTGTTCGGCAGTTAAGTTGTGATAGGTATGGCCCCGATATCCTTTTTCTTCCAAAGTTGAAAGAAAACGAGGACGGATGGTCAAGCCCAATATCAGATCGAGACAGAAGACCGCAGCAGAGTGGACTCATGAAGACACTCGTGCGTGACACCAGGGCTGTGCTACAAATATACGAGGCGTATGCTTGCGTAGTGGGAGTTTGGCCATCTTGCAGTTAGGGAATTTAGCTCGGTCTGCTTTACCCTTCCAGTTCTCCGAGTCTCCAAATCCTCGGCAGCTACCGATCATACCGTACCATACCTAGGGTTTAGGTACTTACATGCTCGGAATTGCATCTTATCTTGATTAATTGATTTATTTTCCCCATCCTATCCTCTTGGCAGTCTCGGTAACCGAGTCCCATTGTGGATAGAAGCCGCGGGGCCCTGCCAGATGCACGGCGATGATTTGACTCGAGTTATCTGATTTTTATCTGATTTCTCCGTTCGCTCCACCGGGTGGATTCCAGTTGGTCTATGAAAAACAAGATCAGCTTGTGTGCCCAGCGGAGTCTTTCGGAACGACAGCGAACGTTCTGACTGGGTCAGCATGGATGATAAATGTGACTATTAATTGTAGGGTAAAGCCGACACCTTCACGTGGCGGTGCGCCCAAGCAACCCTGGATGAGGGCAGAGAAAGTGGAGTTGGATCGACTGTCGGCACCCGTCGAATTGGAATTGCACCCACACAAAGTCAAGAATTTCTGACTTCGTTTTGTCGGATGTGCTCCGAGACGAGATTGCCATCTTGCAGATGATTTTCTGATGACAGCTAAGGGAGGATCCGCATTGCTCCGGTAGGGCGTAAGGGCATGCAGAATGACGCTATGAACTCTTATCGTGGTATCGTATTGGCATTTGCTTTTTTCTTTCTTTCTTTCTTTCTTTCTTTTCACATTTTTCGGGCCACTCCCACCGCCACTTTTCTTTAGCAAATTGAGATTTTCTCTTTGGCCAATTAAGATTGCAGGACCATTTCAATGCTGTCGTCGGATTCCAACATTTCAGATCTGCATATCTTGGGCTTTGCTGGGCAGTGTGAGGCAAGGAAAGATGCCCATGATTCTTAGGGCGAAATAATAAACGTAACTATTCCGACGTCTGAGGACTGGCTCTGTTGTGGTCATCATATTGGGGGGGCGGGTCGAGCGTTTAACCGAAGTGTAGAGATTCGGTGAAACTATGTAGTAATTACTTATTACCATGGCGCTTATTGACAGCAAATCGGCAAATCAACAGTATCTTCTGAACTCCTAGAGACCTTCTACATAAAATCTAAGGGAGGCAAAAAAGAAAAAGAAAAAGAAAAAGAAAACCGATCCGTGCCCGACCTAGTCCGGAGCTAAGACCGAACAAGCATAAAGTGGGGAATCACAAAGGCTGACGAAGTGCGCATCGGTCAACTTGAAGGCGCGAAGACATCGATTCTACTGACGAGTGTCTGCTTCACTCTCCGAACGGCGTTATTAAATATATCTAAGGGGCTAGGGTGCCAAGGCGCTACGAGAGTTGCAGATTTCCCCGATGTTCTAAATGCAGAACATGCAGCGTCATGAGGCGCTAACTGAGCCCTGAGCGCCAATGGACGCGCCCAGGAGGCTCTGTTGCCTCCGTTGAAATCTGCTAACCTGCTAAGCGCCAGGAGAAGTGGGAAGTCTCAGGGTCAACTTTTATCTCCATTTCTTCACCTGAAGCAAAGCTCCGCCATTTTTCTAATCATCTCGTCCAACCATTTCTCCCTTGGCCTCTGGTCCTTCGGCAGTTAGCGACATGAGGCTTGGATGACAGCGGGGATCGATCGTTTCATCAGTGACAATTAAGTCCCAAGCTTGATTCGTCTTTGTTTGTCTCGCCAATGAGGCGTAGACCTCCCTCTCACGATGGTTGTCGTCTATATATTTGGAACGAAGCCCCATGGGCGGGAGACAAAGGCCAACGATTTTATTTGTCTTCATTGTGCGGCTTCTTTGTTCTCATCTCGAGGTCCTTGCTATCTTGGGACAATAGGACACTGAAACAAACCCTTTAGACACTACTCTGTGTCACCTCTTTGTTGCCCAAGTATCAGTATGGTTTGGCGTGAACGCCTAGATCCCTCTTCCATCTCATCTCGTCATTCACTGGTCTGGCCCTACAAATAGTGACTCCCCCGCCAAGGCAGCACCCCTACACGTCTCGATATATACCTACAGCATTACAGCAGAACTGTTCTTCTGTCTTTGCATTCACCGACCAGAACCATCAAAAGCTTGACCAAGGACGGCACCGCGGGACGGTGCTACAGAGACCTATTCTACGACGACCTCTTCAGACTCGACAGCATGCTTCTTTCAGTGCTGGCAACGCTGCTCACCCTCGCCACATACGCCGATGCCCATTCTTGGGTAGAACAACTTACTGTCATTGCATCAAATGGGACTTTTACCGGCACTCCGGGCTATGCTCGAGGAAACTACCTTCGCACGGCATCCGGCTTCAGCGACACCACGATGACCTACTTGCTTCCGCCCAGCACCCGAGCCAACGTGACGCAACTTTTGCCTAGCGACAAGCTCTGCAAAGACACTCAACAGGATCAATCTCAGTCTGATGGGAGCCCCCGACTGCAGGCCAGTGCGGGTGCGGCAATTGCACTTCGATACCAAGAGAATGGACATGTCACTCTGCCCCAGAACCAACCAGGAAAGCCGAACAACCGAGGCACAGTCTATGTGTATGGCACGACGCAGCCAAAAGTTGGCGAGAAGCTGCTGGATGTCCACGGAGCTTGGACCGCCGACGGCACTGGCGGGGACGGCCGTGGTGTTCTCCTGTCCACCCAAAACTTCGACGACGGTCGTTGCTACCAGGTTAACGGTGGTGAAATTTCCGAGAATCGCCAGGAGAATTATCCACACCAAGCCAATCAGCTTACGGGGGCCGACCTGTGGTGTCAGCAAGATATTCAGCTGCCCACGACTGCCCCATCCGGAAAGCTGTATACTCTTTACTGGGTGTGGGACTGGCCCACCGCCCCAGGTGCCGATCCAACATACCCACAAGGAAAGGCGGAGGTCTATACCACCTGTATGGACGTGGATGTGCAGGACACACCCGTAAGCAAACAGAAGGTGGATGATGATTATGTCGGGGGACAGGATTTGAACAACGCGGCAATCCCATCGGAGTTCGATGAACTCGCTGATCAGCCATCTCCGATGGAGTCTCAGCCCGCCGTAGGCACATCGTCCGCCGCAACGTCAGCTGCGGGTCCTAAGAAGGCCACCGTGACCGCTTGGAAGACGATCGGCAATACAGTGACAGTGACCCAGGACACGACGGTGACTGTAGATGCCGGGCAATCGAGGGAGACGGGGAAAGGGACTCCATAGCCCTGAAATGGGAGGCAATTGGGGGAGACCAAAGAAGAAAGATGTGCAAGAGTGAATATTATACCCACAATGAGAATAGAAGGAGAAAACAATAAATAAATATCCGATGTAAACTATAAACTGTAAAGTGTAAACATCAAAATCTCAGCCCAACTTCCAATCCAAAACAGGCTAGCGCATCCAAAAAGGGGAAAGCGCCGATCTGAAACACACTAGCACGTGATAATGACTAAGCCCCTGCGAAGCTTCAATTCACACAGGAGTCGCCCTCGTCTCTAACGTCAAAAGAGGACGAGAAGTCCAGAGATCTTGCTCGTCTCCTGTTCGCGCTAGTATTGTTCATCTCAGCATTATATTCCTGCAACCGCCGCACCCCCCGCGCCACCACTACTCGCGCTGATCTTCAATCCTGAGCGGATCTCGAGGTATGGCCCCCGATTTCGAGGCGCGTTTTCGCTTTAGTGGGCGAGAACGAGGAGAGAGGTCCCCCTGATGCCATCTGCTCATTGCGACCGATCCTGCGATTCTCTGTCCTTGATCTTCATCCTTGCCGCATAAGCGCCGTACTCAGGTTGCATTCTATATCTGACATTTGCCGTGCATTTCAGTTTCTGCTATATTTAGCAGTGTCCTCGACATTGCGGGACAACGCCTGGAACAACATCCGTCCCAACCACGACGCCCCTTGACTTCCCACCGCGCTTAACGGGCCTCTCTGATCGGACCCTTCACCACTGCCAAAGGAGTCTATACCTACTGTCTCCCCCTGGTGACCGAGTCTCGGCCCTCTCGTCCGATCTTCCTCCCCCTCCACCATCAGCCCTTCCCCTCCCCGAGAGTTTGCCGATTCCCGAACCCTCCCACGTCGGGGGACCCTACCCACATCCATTGGATTTCCGTGATATACCCATCTCGGAGCCTGGACGGTGTTCAGAAAATCTGTGTGGTCCGGTTTCACGCTGGTACGAAATCCACTGTGGTTAACTCGACCCTACCCCCATCGCTACAGTCCTTCATCGACAAATCGCAGAGTGGGACAAGGTTGGCGCGCCATCAATCGCAATGCAAAAATAGAGTTCGAGCGTGACCGATGAACACCCTACGCATCCCTTGCTAGCCTCGAACCGATCTCTTTCCCCATCTATCCCCGTCGCCAAGTTTGACTCTGGGCTGTCGCGAGATGTCATCCCCGGCACCTGCCAACACTTCCGGGAGCAACCTCCAGGTTCTCCCGCCTATTCTCACGAATGATTCAGTGAAACCGTCGCCGGGTGCGAAGGATCGGTTGTCGACCTACTCCAATGTTTCCTTTACATCTCAGAACCGCTCGCGCCCGGGCTCCCACGTGTTCCCCATATTTCATTCCAGCCTTCCCTACGCTCTGGTGCGAGACTTCGCCTACCCACCCATCCATCCGCTTCATTACGGCCCTCCTCCTCACACCTCGGGGGTCTCCACGCCCGCGAGTGAGTATCGTCGCCTCTCCGACCCTCCAACTTCGTGGGACACCTCGAGGGGTTCATGGGCCGCTGGCCCGTGGAGTACAGAGAGCAACCAGGGTCAGAACCAGGGCCAACAACATCTTCCGGCTATGTCGTTCGGAGATGGGCCGCCATACAGTGAAGATGAAGACCTTCACAGCCCGGTCGTGACCACGTCGCGTCAGCGCAAGAAGTCCTCGGGTAGAGACTTGATTGGCGATGAGGAACCTTCAGAAGCTGGATTTGATCGTGGCACATACGTTGGTATGAATGCCGATGGTAGTGAAACATACTACGTGAACAATGATGATTCGATGGAGGACGGACCTGGTGGAGAGTATGTTACATACCCTGCTCGACAAGGACAGCATTCGTACCATGGCAGTGGTCAACAAGGACATGCCTCCGGGGCCGGATTTGCACCCGAGGAAGATTACACCGGCGTCGACCGGTATTCCTCTGATTATCAATTTGCCGTTGGCTGCCCAGACGAGGAGATGCATGGAAAGGCTGTTGCACTCTTCGACTTCACACGCGAGCACGAGAATGAGCTTCCCCTCACAGAGGGCCAGGTGATTTTCGTCTCATACCGACATGGCCAAGGCTGGCTAGTTGCAGAAGATCCGAAGACTGGAGAAAATGGTCTTGTTCCAGAAGAATTTGTACGGCTTCTCCGCGATATAGAGGGGGGACTGACGTCCTTGAATGGAGAGCCCGGCCCAGATATCGCAGACACCAGTGCATCTCTTAGTATGGATACGAGCGAAGACAGCTATGATTCCACACCTGTCAACACTGGTCACTCCACTCCTACACCGACCCAAAATACTAATTCCGGTACAAATGGCAACACTCATGTGACTATCTCTGTCGACGAACCTGAGTCGGTTACAAGAACCAAGGCATCTGGTAATGGTAACCGTTCCAGCATGTTGGCGAAAACCTGAAACCGCCCTGGCCAATACTCATAAAAGGTTCCACCCAGCCAGGAGCTTGGGCCATCAAGCACCGTCATCAAAGGCTTATATGTGCTATAAATTGATCGAGTCCGGACCTTCCACAAGACTTTTTCTCTCATCGACATGTCGGATCAAGGGACCTAATCCAAAAAGTTCCCTTGTCTTGTCGCCATTTTCCGCATCGCCCTTCTTGATGATTGATGAACACCGAAGCCATAGAGGGCACAGCAATCCTGAGCTGAGCACCTACCGGCCGGCCAGCCATCACCGCCTGGAAAATGAGTCTTGAACGCGCTCTCAAGACCGCAAATCATCGCTTTCCTTGGCCCAACTCTTCTCCCCCCCGCTACAAACCCTCCAACTTCATCAACTAGTGAATGACCCCTCATCCTTTCTACGCTTGATATCCCATCCACGAATTGCCATCTATATCGATATAACCTCGACTGAGAAACAAGAGCCACAGGGAAAGAAATTTGATCTATCCTATCATTGTCTCGCCCTTCTCCGTTTCCCCCCAATTGTCATATTTTGTTTTACAATTGCCTGTTTCCCTCCTCGACCACCCCCCCTCCTTCTTGTATCTAGCTTTCTTCAGCACAGGCGTTGTTTAGCATCAATTAGCATCAGCATAATTCCCATTTAACTCTTTTAATTTCCCTCAGCTCTCGTAATTTAAGATCATTGACGATGTCAAGTATGCCCTGAACATACAGCTTATGTCAAAATGAATGATTAATGTATGAATGCGTCTAATTTGTACTACCATAAGTTTTGCTGATTATCAACCGATTCAGGGCTCTGAAGGAAAACTCGAACTGATTTCAGGACGTCGTGAGAACTATACGTAAGCTAAATACCGTTTACTAACCAACCAAAATTCTCTTTTTGCAAGGAACGCGAAGATAGGAAAAAGGAAAATTTTCAGGATCAATCATGGCTGCTCTGCTAAAGTGGTGGACAGTCCGATATATGCCAATGACGGACATGGACATGAGCAAAGATGAATAGGGGAGAAGCAAGAATACAAAATGGGAGATGGAGAAACAATTGGGTTCGATATTATGAGATCGAATGCTAGATTCTTTATCCCACGTTAGAATGAAAGCTTGGATGTGATTCCAAAACAAGTGTGGAGAATGAACAATGCCAGAGTGACGGGGTGGTGAAATCAACCGAGCAGGTCATCAAATGCAGAGCCGCCCTGCTTTTGCTGGGGCTGCGAAGGCGCAGGGGAGGCGCTGTTGGACGAGGACGGAGCACCCCAGATGCCGGCACTGGCCTTCTCCTTGGCCATGCTGGCCAGGTTGGGGCCCTTGTTGGCGGTGGAATTGGACTTGGAAATACCGGCGCTGGCGCTGGCGCTGGACCAGAGAGATCCAAAGGCATCGCCGGAGGGTTTGGAGGCGGTGCTAGCTGTGGGCTTGTTGCCGCTAACCGAGGGCGTCACACCGGAGGAAATGGAGGGGGTATTGGACTGCGAGGCAAATGGCTGTGCGGAGCCGGTCGAAACAGAAGTGAAGTAGTTGGGAGTAGCGGCTTGGAAGCCAGAGGGCTTCGGGGCCATAGCCTTTTGCTGCGCCGGGGGTGAGGCAAGAGAGCCCCCAGTTGGAGTAGGAGTGGTAAATCCAACCAGGCCATTGATATTGGCACCCTGCGAGGCGGACACTGGTTGAGGCGCAACGAATTGAGTGTTGGATGTTGTGCTGCCCATGGGAGCAGGAGGTGGGATCCCGAATTGGTTCGAGGATTGTGCAGGCGCAGGCGCTGACGCAGCTGGTGCGGACTGGAAGTCATCGAAGTCATCATCATCGATAGGCGCTGAGTCCAGCACATTCAATCCGGTGCTGGCAGGCTGCTTACCGGCCGCGTTAGAAGCTGGCGCAGCAGGGGCCACAGGTTCATCATCACCAAAGTCGAAGAGGTCTGCCACAGGGGCCGGTTCGGGCTTCTTGGGCTGCCGCTTCGCTGCGGCCGGGGGTTCACGACGCGCTGGGCTGATATCTCCCTCGTCGTATTCATCATACTCCTCAAATCGATTACCCCGGCGGCTGCTACTGGATTCTTGGTAGTCACCACCCCCAGATGCGCCGCCGAATCCTCCACCGTCGCCGAAGACGCCTCCGCTGTAGCCACCGTATCCCGCATTGCTGTCGCTTCCAAATCCACCATAGCGGCCAGAGCTGGCGCTATTCATTCCACTGACATTTATGCCACCCTCAAAACCACTGAACTTGTTCCGGTTGTTGCGGGCCTTCTTTCGCTCATTCCGGATCTGGTCAACGTCGCCCAGCAACTTGACGAGCTCGGAAGACCGATTGCGCACATTGATGCCTTGATCTTTCCCGTTCGCATCGATATAGTGGAATTGCCGGAGCATCCGCAGGAGGGACATGTGAGATCTCGCGTCGTCGACCACCCGTTCCGATCCATTCTTTACAAGAAATTCGAGGAGCTGAAGACTCTATATGTCGCAAAACAGTCAGTTGCATGTCCATGAGTACCGTGGCTGATTTCGCAATTGTCCTCGAACCTTATAGATTTGTCGCCATTCCTCAGCGCTCTTGTCGGTGAACCGCTTGTAAAGCAAAGGCATGACTTCGTTTAGCATTTGGCTAGAGAGACGTATAAGTATATGCGCCAAGTTTAATAAGTGACGACTCAAGTGTGACTGACTAGCTGTGTGTTCCATTGGCAATCTCCTGCATCAATGTGGTTGAAGCACCCCAAGGCTCATTGTTTGTAGCTTCCCGGACCTGATCGGCAATGATAAGTCGCTGCGCAATAGATAGAAATCATCGCACTATGGTGTTCTCGAGGCAAGGACCGATGCGCGGTGAGATTGGCGAGCGTACGAACCTTGGCTTCCATCTCGGTATAGTTCATGACGGCTATGGCGAAGCGGTCAGCGCGATTTCTCGAAAACATGAGACAGAGCAAGGTCTTTGCAATCGCATTTGTATGGGAATTAGAGAGTACTTGACATACCATTCTGCACCTTCCGGACACCCGCTTTCAGATCATACAACGTCAGGTTGCTGACCTGGTCTTTGATGCTGTTCATATCCATGGCGAGGGGTGGTGACTTGTCAGTCGGGCTGAGGCGCAAGAGAAAAGGAGGAATCACTGAGTGAGGAGAAGCAAGTCGATTGAGCAATTGATAATCAAGGAAAGAAGCGATCCACGCCCACCGGGATTGGGAGTTGGGGTCGAGAGGTTAGAGGGGGAGATGCTCGGTTTCCAGCTGGCCGATTCCACGCGCCACTCAGTCACGTGGCAGCCCCTGATCCCGCCGTATACTTCAGCGCCTTGGGCAGCATTTGTTCGCCACTGGTGATGGTCATACGGAAGAAAATACATGGATGCTACAAGTAGGCCTGGTTTATTATTCATATTGTGTACATGTCATTCGGGTGCTCGTTAAACCGAGGCGCTATCGCTATGAAGCCCAAAGAAATACCTAGGTATCTGTAACAAAGAAGAGAGACAGGAAGTGAAAAAAAAAATAAAAAAAAAATAGAAAAAAGGCTCTAATGATACCCACCCGGTTCATGCTTGTTCATACTTCGTAACGTCGGCATGACGTCTATTCATTGTAGAACTTCTTCATGATCAGGTGTAAGAAGAGGTTGACATTGACCCGCATCTGTCCGTCAAAGAAGTCCATGAACTGTGTGTTGTTGAACTGCGCCTGCAGAAGGTCATCTAATGGAACTTGAGCATTCGCACCAGGAACCATCATATTTCCACTGCTTCCATCGATGGTAAACACTCCAACTTCATTACTGGAGATCGTCAAGTCCACTCGATCGAATTGACGCTCGCTGTAGCCCTTCCATGAAACAAGGACACCTCGGTCGGCCAGAGTGCGAGCGGAGTACTTGTAGGATCCGAACTTGAACACCTTTCCAGATTTTTGCAGCTCTCGCTGGTGATCCCATTGCTTGGTGAATGGCATCAGGAATCGCTTCTTTCCTTTCTTGTTTTGCAATGTCATCATGGCCTGCTCAATGTAGTCGTTGTAGGTTTTAAGCTGTTGATCAAGGTATATTGCTTGGTCACTGAGACGGTTCGAGGTCAAACGTGCACCTTCTAGCTCACGCTCTCGTTGCACTCGCCGGCGGTGCTTTGTGCGGATGTCGATTGCAATGGCATTGAGAAGGTCTTGGTAGTGATTATGCCGACTGATCTTGCCAGCTTGCTCCAAGCGAAGAATATTTTCAAGAGCCGTACCCTTGAGTTCCGTGTAGTCCATTGATCCGATGTCGATCAAGGTGCTTGCCTCAGAGTAGGCACCTCGGCGAGGATTGTTCGTGTTAATTTCCTCCCGTACCAATGTATGCCATCGTTCTTCGTCCTCCGGGGTGGGCTGTTTGAGCATGATGTCCATCAAGTTTGTTCCAGTCTGAACACGGATGATATAGAGAATGCATCGTTTAGTCTCCATAAATAATGCCTTGACTTCCGCTTCCGGATCTGTGAAGATAATTAGCAAAGTTGTGCAAAGTAATGATTGGGCTGATGTTCCTACCTTCAACCTGGGCCAGCTTAGGGTTCAACGTGAGGTTGATCTCCGTCGTGCTTACGCTCATCAACTCATTTTCGTTGCTCTTAACATTTCCGAGGTCTCGGACGAGTTGCTTGAAGAAGTCGTCGGGATTCGGACACATGAAGTCGATTTCAGAGGCCACAAGCTGGTGAATTGAGAAAATATCGGACATTTTAATGTATAGAGTAGGTTTCGCCTTGGCGTAAAGGTCGTTGAACTCGTCAATATCAAAGTAAGCCTCGGCGTCCTGGACCGAGATCACTGCTTCGAGTTAGTGGGACAGAAACATGAATGGTGGGGGAAGTAGAAACTTACTCTCGCCCCAAATCCGACCGAGCCGTTGTATTGACTCGCCAATATAGGAGTTCAGCGGTTGGAGGTAGACGTTCTCGGCTCCAAAGAGCCTTCCAGAGGCGACTTGTGCAATCACCTTCGATATCTCGCTCAGATTTCTCTTTTGCTCCTGGGTAAGGCCCCGATCAACCACACCATACTTCTCGGGCTCGAGCACTGCAGGCTGGAAATAGTTCTTCCACACCCAGTGTCCAACCGTCTGCAGAATGAAGCCAGGGTCTTCGTTTGAAAATCGTGCAAGGAGATTTTCATACATTTGCTGGGCGATGTACCGGATACCAAAAGGCATATGGTACAGGAAATCTTCGAACCCAGCAAAATATTGATCGGCAATGTCGCGAAGGTCCTGCAAATGCTGAATGAAGGTCTCTCGGGTCTCAGGATCACGAATGGCTTCTTCGCGGGGGAGATCTGGTTCTCGCCTGCTACGCTGGCCTGTGCGGAGCTCTTCATTATTGATTGACGAGCGATAGATCTGGATCGGATCGCTCTCGAGATCAAGCTCTGGGTTCTCAATGATAGATTCTCGTACGACGGTCCCTAGAACGTCGCGCATGAATTTGCGGTCTCGAGGTGATTTCGCGTATGAACCAAAGAGCTTGTTCCAGAAGGGAGTAGAGCGGAGGTACTCTGGAAGAGAAGCAAAGGTCTCAATATCCTCTTTGGCGGATCGAGAAAGCAGCTTGACAAGATAGTACTCTTCACGTCGCTTTTGTGAGTATCCGAAGAGACCCATCATCAAGTGCCTGATCCTTTCATATTCCTTGTCTGAGGTATTGATCTCACGTAGTCGACGGAAGAGGCGGGCCAGGTACTGCGACTGGGTTTGGAGAAGGAAAAAGAATACTTGGTATTGATCCAACTTCTTCCTGGATGTCTTGTTCAGGGCCTTGAGGTCGTAAGGATCTTTCGAAGAAATTTCGGTGTTAGACAGTAGATTCCCAATGTGACCACCAAAATGTTTTTGGTGTTTCACGACTTCATCAAGCGTGATCTTGTTTTTGACCAGCAATGCAATCTTGATATCCAGCTGGCTGATGTATTGCTCTGCCATCTCGTTCTGCCGCACTTGTTGAACAACTACCTTTCTTAGTCGTTCGAATTCAATCTCCTCGTCAAAGTCAAAGTCACTATCATTGAGAAGATGCACAAATCCTTTGACTGTTCCCACAGGGGGGTTCTTGCCGCTTGTCAAACTCTTGTAAGCCTGACCCTGGATACGGCCTCTGATGACGCTTTGAGCCTTGATGACCTTCTCCATGTTTTCGTTGTAGTGGCGTCGTCTATCCTCAAAGCGGCTGCGGATAATCATTCCTCGGATACGAGACTGGAAATCGATGATGGCTTCTTCCTGGTCTTCAAGATCCGCTAGCATGTTACCGACTTGAACGCGAACGACCATAGCTCTCGCCAGGGCCTGGAGCTGCTCGATTTGTCCTTCGCTATCTTCGAGGCGCGTCAGAATATCCCCAACTTGAATGCGCAGTACAGCCGCGCGAGCAAGTGCTTGGATATCAACAATGAGGTGTTCATGTTTCTCAAGAGCTTCACGTTCAGCCTCCAAGCGCTTACGTAGAATAACCGCTCTCGCCCGAGACTGTAGCTCTAAAACAACAGACTCTTCCTTCATCAAGGCGGTTTGCTGGTCCTGCAAGAACTGTCTCAAAGCTTTGCCCCTAAGGAGACCCTGCAAGTCGATAATGGACGGGGAATGTTGTCTGAGCTCTGTACGAAGGGCGTTGTTGCTCTTTCTCACGGCAGCCCCTCGGACCAGAGCTTGTAGGCCAGTGCACAAACTCGCTGACTTTGAAAGAGCTTGCAGAAGTTCCGAGTGGCATTTTCTGGCCTTCAGAGCTCTGATCGCGGCTTGAAGTTGAGTAATCTGTCCCGTTTCATGTTGAAGACAAGATTTGATTTGAGACACATGTTGACGGGTAAATGTACCGCGAATCACTGCCTGCAGTGATTTGACGGCATTACTAGCCTGTTTTACTTCTTGCGACTGCGCATTGGTTCGCTTTCGTTGCATGGCACCACGGATGGCAGCTTGGAGAGACGTGACATCATGTTCGGCTTGCTGAGTCTGTTCATATTGGTCGGCTAGGGCTTTTCGTTGCAGTGCACCCCGAACCGCGGCTTGGAGGTGCTTGATTCCAGATTCTTCGCGACGGATACGAGTCTGAAGAAGATTGGCATCTGTTCGTACTTTGGAAGCACGAATCAGACTTTGCAGCTCCAGAATTCCTTGCTCCTGGGCCTTTCGCCATTGTCTTTCACCAAGCTGACGATGACGGACGATAAAGCCGCGGCTGATTGCTTGAAGCTGAACTGCAAATCGGCGCATGTCGAGGCGGTACTGGCTGATTTGCCGCGCCCAGTCTCCACGCAGTCGGGATTGTAACTCAATCAAGCGAGGCTCAAAGTCCCAAAGATTGTTCATCGTGTTGCCAAGCCTCAAGCGTAGCATTGCGCCTCGTATTTGAGTTTGGAAATCGACTATTGCGTCTTCATTTTCATGCAATTCACGATCGATTCGCTCTTCGTCCGACTCCACGGGCTCCGGCTCCGGTTCAGGTTCAGCGCCGAAGTTTGCGGCCATACCTGCAAAACTGGGCATACTGACACCGGCCTTGTCAAGACCCTTCTGTGTTTTTTCGAGCTCGTGATGCTCAAACTCCAGTTGTCCAACCAGATTTCCCATGCGGAAGTCTAACATCCCGTTCTTGAACAGCAGCCACGACAATGCGTGAATACAATGAATGACTTTGGGGATGTTCTTCTTCTCATACAAATCGATGAACTCGAATCTGAACAGCTCGGGTAGCTCAATATCATCCAGGAGGCGGGAAAAAAGAGCAATGTTATCGGAATGACGGTACTGCAGCTTCGGGTTTCGGAAGATCCGCAGTGTCGTATCGGGATACATGGCCTGCACAATTTCGGCGAGCGTCACACCGTCTCGCAACGCTTCCTCCAAGTGGACAATTGGCGGGATTTGCTTCTGAATGACCTCCTCAATCCACTCTTTGGCTTCACCGATGTGGCAGAGATACTCGTAAGCCTGCAAGAATTGACGCTGCGCGTCCATCCAGTTCCCGGCTGCCCATGAAGAAGTCTTGGGCTTTTCTGGAGAAATAGCACCACTCCTTCCAGCAACTGAATCTGCACGCTTCAGACGTCGTCTTCCTTGTAGTCCCACGACCGAGGCTGTTCCGGAATTGAATTGAAAATCTTCCGTTTCGCCGGACTGTGCGATTTTGGAGAGGGTTCTGAGGTGGCGGGTAGAGGATTTCTGGAATGTTTCGAGTTCGGGTGCGGATAAGGCGGCAGTCAACGTAGGTGGGTGAGGGCTATTTGATAAAGTCTTCTGAGGCGATGAAGGCCGGGAGGATCCTGGAGTTGGAGCGGGTGACCAGTGGTGTGGTGAAGCCCTGGGTGGGGGTGTTTGGGGTTCAAATGCTGATGCTCTGTATCGAGGCGACTCATTCTCCTTGAAATGTACATTATGTGACTCTGGCGTGCTCGGTCGGTAATCTTTCATGCCTTGGTGCTCATCCAGGGTGTTGCTGCGGGAGTGACGATACGCGCTGGGCTTGTTGGTAGAAGAGGATATGTTGGGGGCTTGTTGAAGTGGTCGCAGGGACCGGCGGATGCTTTCATATGTTGTGCCAGCATTCGAAAGGCTTCCCCTCTCAGACGAATCCATTGTAGTGGATGCGGCTTCACTCTTGCCCCGGTAATGGCCTAGATTGCCCGGTATCGAACCATTGGAAGAGACCGTACTTGTCCGACTCGGCGCGAATGAGCTTGATGCGACGGAGTAGGCGGACGAGTTGGTGGATGCGGTTGAGCCGGTGTGTCGCAGCGAGTTTGTAGACTGCGCTGGAAGGTCCGTTTGGGCGCGCCTGAAGGATGGAAATTGAGTGGACATCACTATTATCGTCGCGAAGAGAATGCGAAAACCGAAAGATGACCCTTGGACTGGAAAGACCGCATGCCTGCTTCAACGGCAGCAGTGGAGGTGTTGTTGTGATCCAGTCGGCGTCAGAAGCCTGGTTTTTTCAAGGGCGACAGCGCTCGGAATGTGAGATCAAGCGCGAGTGCGCATCGGCAAAGCGACGGTGACGGTGAGGGTAGAACTTGAAGGGATCCTGGAGGGGGTGGAGGGGAAAGTGTAGAGCGGTCGCAGCAGGGAAGAGTCGGAATAGCCGCGAGACCCTCCGATGATGGAATTCCTGTTGACAGTGGGGGGGCGGCAGGCACGCAGGGCAACAGAGGGCAGGTGCGACCGGGATTCCCCAGCCCAAAGCGGACACGTCCAAAACAAATCTCCCGATCTGGCATAGCGCCATCAGGTGATGGATCCCGGCGATCCTCATAGTCACGTGAAGGACCTTCAGCTGAAGGGCTTGCCGAGCAATGAGCAATTTACTCTTCATGGGTGAGATTTATATAGCATGTCTGTCTCTGGCAGCATCATTTAAAGCCAGGCGAGACGGGATAGTTGGACCCTTGGCAATCGTGACTGGTATCGATTCGGCAGGTCTGAAGATGTCTTCAAGTTGGTAGTCCCGTGCAACCATCACATTTATGTCATCTGCGTCACACACCGAATTTCTACTGTAAAGAGTGATCTGGCCATTAGTATCCGAGGATGAGAATATCTATGGGACAAAAACCTTGGAGCTAGTTGCGTTTTACCTGAGATTAATAAACCTTTGGAGTACTTCACATCAAATTGTGGATTCCCTGATCGGATCTCTCCAGGGGGGTTCGTTCTATGCACTTGGGTTCCACAATATATATCTGGGCATTTTGCCCGATACGAGCTCGGCGCCGGTTCAGATATAAACAACAATAAACCTCGGAACCAACTGAATAGTATCTCCTATAAAGAAAACGGAAGATAGAAAATAAATATCAAAGGACAAGGGAGTTCAAGTTCCAGGGTAACCCCGCTCTCATGGTTCACTGCCGACCGCTTAACCCTGCCGGGTTGGATAAACGAGACAATGAGATGGACCTGGCCTGGAATCCCACCTGCCCCTCTTCAAGTTGATCCATCTCTCATCCATCATATTCCCCCTTCGACATGGCAACGCTTGATACCCAACCCCGTTACCTCTACAAGATCGTTCCCTCCTCCTCTCCGGTGCGGGAGCCCCTCCCCGAGCGGCTTCCCGTGAGCGAGCTGGATCAGAAGTCAGGCTTTGTCCACCTATCCATGGCACACCAAGTCGCCAATACCCTGAATCTATTTTTCAAAGACGAGCCAATCGTGTACATCCTGCGCATCCAGTATGCTACGGTGATCTCGGATATCCGCTGGGAGTCTCCGGACGGCAAAGTGTGTGGCCCACGCCCGGGCGAGGGATTGTTCCCCGTGAGTGATTTTTTCCGAGAAAGCACGCGAAGGAAGAGTGGATTTTACTAATTCACAACCAGCATCTCTACAATGGGCTAAAGTTGGGGAAGGATGAGGTGGAGAGTATTGCTATTTGGCAGAACGAAGAAGGATGGGACAAAGCGTTGAACGGGGCCAAGCCCTGGCTTGTGTACTGATTTCAGAATACCATTTGGTTGCATTATAATCTATCCTCTAGCTATAGAATATCTTTTCTTGTTTCGAAGATTTGATAAACGTGATTTGCAATTAAGGTGCATGCGCATGCACATGCTTCGCGTATCAAAGAATGTGCACCACGCGCTAATTCAGTCGCCGAGTGGTAACATTGCATCACTTGGCTGTCTGTCGTGGTAAAATTGAATATTTAATTTCCAAGTGAGATTTGTGTCTTTCATTACGGCCCGGAACTTACAACATAGCGATGCATCGGCGCTGGCCAAAAATACAAAGCTGGTTGCGACTTCGCTGGGCTCCCATGGTCGACCTAGTCCAGCATCCTGACCCCAGCCCTTCATCTGCATAGCATCGTGCGTGTCGGCTTGGATCGGAGTAGATATTGCGCCAGGACTGACATTAACGGAGAATTCATGCATTAGCCCGATGATAAAGACTAAACGAGAGTGCAACTCACGCCACAGCGTTGACTCTGATCCCCTTCTGAATAAGATATTTTGCGAGAGACCTGGTGAACCCGATTATCGCCCCCTTTGTCGCAGAGTGATCTATCATGGTACTCGATCTCTCAAATATTACGATGGAAGAAGTGCTGAGGATGCTATGAATGGTCAGTAGGTAACTAATAGGGGCCAGGGAGGTTTGCAACACACGAATCACCACGAGACATATGAGGGAGGGCAAATTTCGCCATTGTGATCATCTGAATGACGTTGCACCTAAATATTGAGTCTTGTATTGTTTGGCTGCATTGTTAACGAGGACGTTTAGCGCGCCGAACGTACACCGAAAATCGTCAGAATACCTTTTTGTATTTGGGAAAGAAAGAGCGGAAACATGCCTTTTGACGTGTTTTCCCACTGATGAATAACAAAGGTTTCGATCTCTGAGATCTCTCGGGAGAAGAAGACAATGCCTGTCTTCCTTTTCAATAATTATTTTGATATACTCGGCATCTTCCTACTGCTTGGGCAGATAGACGATACTGATATCCGCAACATCTCTGGCCATCAACACGGCAACCGATCGGCCAATGCCTGAGCTAGGATCGCATGAGTCAATTGAGCGAAGAAAGTATTTGTAGGGAATAAACACATACTCCCCTCCAGTGACCAAAACCTTGTTATCTTTTAGTTTACCAGATCCTGAATACGTGTTCAAGGCACCCTCATGCTCCAGTTTCGTGGATTCGCTGACGGACGCCATTTTGCTTTCTAGTCTGCAGAGACACTTAGAGTCTATGGGATCAGTGGAAGATTCAATCCCACCCTGGTTTGTTCTGGGACTGTGCCAACCCAGGAACTGTTACAACCCCATGATCGCCCATTGAAGAGGTCATTGTGATAGCAGCGTTGAGCGGGTCTGTTTAGGCTTGAACAGAACAAAGAGCTGCGGAGTTTTTTTTCAGAAAATCACAAGATGATTAACGAAGAGGTTCAGGTAACAGGAAGAGATAATTATCGCCCACCTCTGTTTTGAGTATGACCATAGGTATCATTTTGTCGACATGGTGTTGTCAGGGCACCGGGACTGGTACCGGAGACAGGCATGACCTAGCCCTCTGCAATTTTGAGCAATTTTAAGATAAATATGATCGAGTGTTATATCCAGTGACAGTGAAAATGGCATTAAAAGCAGAAATATAATAATAATAATAATAATAATGTTCGTCATTGAAATATCATGAATCATCCCTAACAAAACCACTAATCGAGGTGCAAGGGCACCATGTGCTTGCTACCCTGACTGTAGGAGCGTTTATCGCCGGTAGTTCTTAACAACCCCCAAGATCTATGAGACAAAGCTCTCAAGCAAATGACCTTCAGAAATTGAAAGGATTTATGACCTACTATATACAGATAGTAGGCACATTTGTGTCCATGCTTAATAGCCAAGAGACGCGGCCGGCTACCCAATAGCTAGCTACGTAGTACCTTGTGTGGACCCTCGGACTGGTACTCGTGTATTTTGATTGTTAGAATAATCTTGTATTTCTAAGCAGAAAAACCGGTAGGATCTCTAGAGTTGTTTTCTAGGTCAAATATAGTAGCAAACCTATGATATTTGATAGTATCTTGTCTTATTTGCTGCAAGCTAAAAGGAATAAAATTTATGATGGCGAGAGTGGCATCGACTGCCGTACCCGCGGCCGTAGATCAGGAACGCCATCAATGACGGCGCTGCCCCAAGAAACTCTCAAGGGGCAGACGATCGGGCGCGGAAAACCCAGATTGGGTTAAGCCTATGGGGCGCACGTCCACTAGAGCCCAGTGCATCCGATTTCTCAGATCTGGGTTCCAAGGTGACAGCCTAAAAAAAAAAAAAAAGATGTACATCGCTGTTCCTCGGACCCTGGGCTGGCGGATATGACACAGTGGATTGGATGCCAAGGGTCAGCTGAGGGGGAGCATATTGTTTGGGACTGTTTCGTTTCTTTTTTCTTCTCGCAGCCGCACACAAGGATTTGACCAGGGTTCGCCAGGGATGCCAGCGCGGTCTGTTCCAAGATGAAGCCTAGCAGGGTCTTTGACCTTGATATCTTGAACTTGCTCCCGCCGCCTTTTAACCTCAAACAGTCGATCGATTTCAGGAGCCGACCTGCCTCCTACGGTGCATCTCCGGGATTTCGATTGGCACAGCATCCGAACCACAGTCCGATTCTGGGGGCCGGCTCTTGAGCTGATCGGCACCATGGCCGGCCAAGTGGATCATGCGCTTGCGCGGAATCCGCAACCTGGCTGCTCGCACAGCGTCGCTGGAGCCCATCATTGGCGCGAACGAGTCGATGTGGCCGCAGAGAAGCGGCTCCTTTGAGGCTAACAGCAATGACAATTCCTCCCATTTGCGTAGTCGATGCCCACCCGTCCCCTTTAGGATGTCGCTGTGTCGTAAGGCGATCTATCCCGGCTGATAGAAGTCCCACGAAGCTGGATGGCGTCTTCCTATTTTCATCGTCTTCCTCATCTTCCTCATGTTCTCCATCTTCTCACCCATCGCCTCCTATTCATTTGGTCCGGCTTCGAGCCTCTTCCCAGTCTCGTATCACACGGTCCGGCCCGTGTGAAGCTAACCACGCAGTGTGGTTTCAGGTGCGAGTGGAGTCTGTGCTTTTGCCTGGGACCTTCGATGTCGGAGTCCGCTGCTCTCGTGAGCTTCGGTTCTTGCATGGCGCCTTTTCCGTCTCGTTGAATCTGGGCATCGCCTGGACTTCGCCTGAGTTGAGAAGAAGGTAGGAAGGCTTCGAGGACGTACAGCGCGCTGACCCAGCCGCATTTGTAGAAGGTTCGTGCCTTCTTAATTGGGAAACTCTACTGTGGACCGCCTCGATTGCTTTTCATTTCCATTCCCATTCCCTTGCTCTTGCCCTTGTTAAATATTCGACATGTCACTTACACCCAATCCCTCACAGGACGCTACTGGGGATGAGTATACGACCATTCGCAAATCACACTCGAACTCGCAGCGTTCTACGTGTCTCAACTCTCCTAAATCGCCTGGCTTGACCTCGACCCAGTCGCCTCATCGAGAGCTTCCCCCGCCAACTTCCTTGACGTGTGTGCGCTCAGATATGCCATCTTCACTACCGCTTCCCCCGTCTCAAACCCACGGCCCTGAAACGTTGCGGCAATGGCTACTAGCGAAAGCTGAAGAAGATCGCCGCGCCCAAGAGGAAGAGAAAACGCGCCAGGAAACGTTGAAACTCGAGCAACGCAGGATCGAGCACGACATGCTCATGGAGTCCATCCGGGTGGGCGTTTCGCCGAACTTAATTCCGACAATTTTTGCCAGTATCAGCTCCGGCGACAATTCTGCTCTCAGCATTTCAAACAGTCTGCAGTCTACTCCCCAGAATTACTCCCAAACCCCAACCTCGGTACAGGCCCAGTCACCTTTGGCAGGACCAGGGCAGCCAGCCACCCTCCCTCCGTTGGTCCAGCCAGTAAATCTCCACCGGGCTCCACGAATACCCGTATCCTTGCATGCCCATAAAGGCTGCAATCGACCTATAGGCGAGATCGATGCGCCAGTCTACCCGTCTATCGAGAATCGCGGCTCCCATGCTCTCCCAATAAGCCAACCCGCCTACTCGTTACCTCCACAAATGGAATCACAGACCCCTCAGACATCAGCACCTGGAACAACACCGCTTGGGAATAATTTGAAACCCAACCAACCGTCTAATCCCATCGCCTTCCACCACTGGGTCCCACCAGATAAATCCCAGGCTCAGAATACACCACACAAGAACCAGCAATATCATGTGCTTTCATCAAACGCTTCTCCTCACAGCAATGAAGAGTTCCAAAGCTTAACCTTTGACCACAAACGAAAGTCTCAGTCAACTCATCATGCTTCCCCCCCGCCGTCCCATCGCTTATCTGGTGTAAGCTCCAGAAATCCCTACAGGCCAAGGCCACGCGGAAGAAGCTTCCAGTGGACAGAATCTCATTACCGTATTCGTCCAAAAGACGACGTATCAATTCCACAAGAGCAGAATGCATCGGATACAGACGGTCCAGAGCAGTCCCGTTGTCCAAAATCCAGGAATGCAGCTCCTGCTCACCCTAGTACCGAAAACCGGACGTTTTTGGAGAAAGCCGTCAAGCGGGAGGAAGATCCCAGTGTTGTACATGGGCAAGTATCACACAGGGAGCCGCAGAGCCATATCCCTGATACAGAAAGTGGAAAAAAATCCGACCCCCCTCAAGAAACAGCCCTACCTGACACAGCTAAGCCCAGCGAAGAGACTGGAGACAGCCGGAACGCCTAAATCTTGGCTTGTGTGACTAAGGTTTCACTCGTCGTCGCATCACGGCCATTTTGTGCTATGAAGAACTGACGGACTTTGCATGCATTATTATGGGTGGTGTTCCCCGGGTCGTTTGTTCTTGAAGACCAAAATATGGCCGATATGACTTTAGCCTGTTGTTTGAGTATTCTTGTATTCTTATACCCTGTCTATTTACGCGAGCTTTGAGCAGAGTCTCCTGCTTTATCTTGAAACGAGTTTATCCTCGTTCAAATGAAATCAATACATCACCCATCGCTTTTACGATTATTGTTCCACTGACCAAGATGGTTTATGAACGATATGTTTCTAACACAGAGCATGCGATATGACTTGTTTTAGAGCACATCTTAATTCTTGAGTACCGGTACACCTGGCTATCCAAACAAGATAAGATACCAAAAGTATTCAAAGAATTGACAAACCAATGGCTGAGGCTCTGATGGAAGCAAAGAGAGCAGGTAATATGTAGCCGCTCCAATCCAAGCTAAGCATGGCCGATCAATTTAGAATGCTAATATAATGAGCGTACGGACAGCGTTTCAGCGATGACTAGTGGTATTATAGAAGCATTCAAGTTATATACGGTTATGTCTATAAAAAAAGACACATCCGCCGATTCCTCTATTTGAAGAGTTGCTTAGGGCTTAATGCAGTCTCATCAATAACTCTAATTACCTCTACTCTACCTGCTATTACTCGGACTAGTTAATAAATTAGCATGAGCTGTTAGAAATGACCTTTGGTAATAGGCCATGCGAGACGAGACTGAAAATCAAGATAAGTAAACAATTTTAATCAATGCTCGGAATTATATTGCCTGACTAAATAACATTTCGCTCCTGAACCGAGCCTCTCGCATACATCTCCATTGAAAACTAGTAGGTAAAGGCTTTAGAACATACCCAATTGATCATAAAAGAAATAAAAAGCAATTTAATGGTGTTCTATGTTAAAGTAGGGTTACCGGGGGCTTGAATTTGCGTGCTACGGCTAGCATACAATCAAAGTTGTAAAAGAATACAGAGAATAAATACCCTGTGGCTGTAAGACGTAGAACTACATAGCCCCATAGGAACCGCGACAGCAGAATGTGCTGGTATTCATATTGCAAGTGCACATGCCTCAGTATGTGGTAATAATTAGAGCTTTCACACATTTTGCCGTCCTCTATTCATATACGTAGTAGGAAAGGAAGAATTCATGTAAATAAAACCATTATTTGTTGAAGTACAGTGCTGTGGCAGTGACGAGATATGGCCACGGGACGACCGTCCAGCAAACCCCCACCTTATTCACCTGCCATTTCAATGAGCTTCCACTTTCCTGTTCTCCGAGAAAATATCACCTCGGTTGAGTGAGCTCCAAGAGTGTCCTGATTTCATCGGTCTTACCTCCCTTTCTTCATGAGGCTAACCTCTCAATCTCAAACAGGAACAGCCAAATCTTTCTTATTCATCCACTGAGGCTCTTCAAGACCTTCATCTAGCCTTCGATATGCACGTTGATGAAAAGCGGCTGCTTGCAGCGGTCCTCGCTGCCCACAAAGGCATGAGAGTAAGTCTCCCTCGTGATTCAAGGCATGTGAAGGCAAAAGTGACAACGATTTCTAACATGAGACTCAGATCGACTACAACGCGGTCGCCAAGATGTATGGAGAGGGCGCAAACTACAACACCATGGAGCACAAATTCCGGAGTTTCCGCAAGGAAGCTGAACGCCTTCGCGAGGAGGCCGATGATGGTCTGAATACCGATGCGAGTGTTGGAACCAAGGCTTCAAAAGCCTCCAGCAAGAATGATACTCCGTCTGCTACACAGCAGAAGGTAAAGGGCCGCAAGACAGCTGCCAAGTCTCCCTGCGCTGAAAAGGGCAAGAAATCCGCCCTGAAGAAGGCTCTGGATAGTCCTCAGGAGAGCAACAGCCCGACAAAGCGCCAGAAGAAGACTGGGGCTAACTTCGACCTGGAGTTGGATACCGAGGACTGGTAAGGGGAACGTCTTATGGAAAGGAGGGACCAAGAGGCTAGGAGGGGAGGAAACTCGACTTCCCCCCCCCCCCCCCACTATCCTTGACTTGTTACGACTGGCGGTCAATGAATTTTATGGGACAACAAATTTATGGGCAGGGTTTTCTGGGTCTCGCGGGGCTTCATGATTTTATGGGAGTTCATGGGGTATGGGGTTTTACAAATCGGGCACCTTATGGGTAGATAGCGCAGCATTTGCTTTTCTTCTAGTATCTAGGTTTTGCATAGCAAGGGCCTTTGATTTCTCAGAACCAATCTATTACGTTTCAGTCACTTACTTATGCTATGTAGAATCTTCTTGGTAGCCAGATTAATTCTGAATACCAGGTTCCTTCCTATTTAGGGTTGCGCACGTGACCTCTATTTGTGTAATGCTTTTGTCTAATTCTGTAGAAACAGTCGGTCTCTTTCAGCTTTGAAATAAAGGCTACAAACAAGCCATTTAAAACATGCCGTGGAGCACTGGTCATGGTGGTCTTTCATAAGCTCTTAAGCTGTCACATAGTGTCCTGTTCAGGAAATATGTTTGCCCTGATTCACGATGATTGACTGATTATCCTCCGTGATAGTTATTATGAAGGAGAACTAGAACTACTAGAAAAAATAGAGGAGCTAAATATGTGAACGATATAATAAAAGGCTTGCAATGTCATTAGGCTATTTCAGTGGCCAAGTGTATTATGAAGTTGAATTCAAACATAAATTTATTGGGACAAGTAATGGACTTAAGAAGAAAGTGCATTTTATTCTATAGATAGAAAGAGCAAATTGAAATCTTGAATGCCTATGAAATCAAATAAACATCCATACTCCGGGTATCTATAACAAAAGAAAGTCTAGTCCTAGTCCTTAATGACAAATCTGAATCCACTGAGCAACGATTTCTTCCATATCACGAGCAATTCCCCATTGCGATGAGAGGCAACGGAAGAGCTTTTGCATAGAGTTCAGCTCGTACAAAAGATTTCTCACAGCACCATTGATAGAAGCAGGGGAAACCTCCTGCTCCAGTTCCACAAAACGTCGAGTCTCTGATCCAGATGGCGGCCGCATTTCGTCATGATCAATATTGAGATCGGACTGAGAAAGCAAGGCATCTTGCCACACAATTGTTCGAGGAAGATGGACAGTCGCCGCACCAGCAAGTGAGAAGACAACATATACCGTGGCTGCTGCAAACAGCGAACTAGGCATGTGGACAACATGGGCGCGACCACGTGGTAACTGTTCAACGATATCCTGAATAGCAACTGCATGGAGCACCGCACGCCGAGCATTTTCACTATTAACCCAATTGATTAAATCAAAACCAGCACTAACATCCCGGCTCCCTCCGGATACATGCTGAGGAATATTGTAGCGAGAGCACACATGGCGGGAGAGGACAGTCGAATTGATCATGGTGTCCAAGCAAACCGTGTGCCAACGTAATAAAATCTCTAGTCGCTCAGCAGCCGAAAAATGAATACTCATTGAGATTGTCTCATGGACCTGAGCTAGAGCTCTACGGACATCGGAGAGATCCGGAACCCCGACAGCCAGCTCATGATCATCGCTGTCAGAAATCAAAGACTGAAGACCCTCAAGAACAACCCGAAGCCCAAAGGCAGTAAATGGATAGTCCAAGGGGCGGAAGTTCCCGACTGGTGGGAAGAGAGAGCGGAAGATGACTCTGAACGACGATTGATCCGGCTTTTCAGAGTGCATATGTGCAAGCCACTCATCTGGTGTATTAGCATCAAAAGCAGCCTCACTGCTGGGAAGGCTCAAGGGGTTAGAGACATGGCGAGCTGATGCACCATCGCCCGACATTTGGGCAACAAGCCCATCTAGTACGTAGTATGCTAACAACGCACGCTGTTGGATCTCTCGTGCGGACCAAATTCGCCACTGATGCTCTTTTTCTGCAGAGGGAGCATCGACCGAGGGTAAGTTCTCCATCGGATAAGGTTCACTGTCGTACATGCCACAGTGGCGCGCCCAGAAAAAGCCGAGCGGACGGAAGACCTGACTTGTGGTCCGGATTGCACGATTCTTAGATAGCGTCCCATAGATCTGACCTAACAGGGCAGTGATCATGAGCTGCACCCCCTTACAAGCATCGTATGGACCATTGTGTGTGATAAGGGACTGCCAGGAAGTTGCCACGGCGGTATGTGCTAGCCTCCAGAGCGCCTCGCCCTTTGCAACCGAATCACTAGGACCCAGATACAATGACCCGATAGCAATGGCGTTCAGAAGCAGAGCGTGGGTACATTCCCGGAACACGAATGTTGCGCGATGCAGGATAGGGAACGTTGGGATGAATCGGACAAAGAACATGTGGAGACATTCATCAAGAAAAACCGACGTGATAGAGGTGGCCTTAATAGCAGCGGTGACACTTGAGGACTAGGGAAGGATTTATCAGTACTTATTTTTTCCATGCCGGCCCCATTAACTGAAATCTTCAATTGGTTGATGACCTTTGCCCTTGACATAAAGGAAGATCGAAACTCACCGAGCTATTAATCATCTCGGTCACATCACGCACTGCTTGATGACCTCCACCAGACGGGATCGCTCCTACCGAGGAACTTCGATCATCAAACGAACTAGGAGACCCAAAACTCATGCTATTTACATCCTGTACGACGGGTGGGAAAGGCAGTGTCCCCAAAGGCATCTGCCATTGATCCGTTGTGTCGGAGGACATCAAACTCTGGAATAGGTTTTCCGAATCTGGCCAAACGAGAGCAAAGTCTAGATCTGTGGCAACATTGTGCATGTTTGAGGCTTGCCCCGACTGCGACTCGCCCCACGATTGGCTGGTGGCCGACGTCGAGGCTGGCCCTGTAGTAGATGCACTGCTGGCGTCCCAAGTGGCCATGGAATCTAAAGATGCAGACGGAGGCACCGAAGCCACTGGTGGGCCTTGTTTGGCACTCACGTCTCTTTGATGTAGTTTTTCATGGCGGGTTAGGGCATCCTGCCGGGCAAAAGGCCGGCGACACTCCTTGCAGACATACGGTTTGGCCCCGGTGTCTGTAGTCTTCCGGTTAGCCGACGGATTCAATCGGGATCAACGGAAGAAAAAGCAATTTGAAGAGTATTATTTCCCCGATAAAAATAGAAACTTACGACATCGCTCATGTCTCTGAGAAACATTAGTATCAAGTGCTTAAAGTGCCTTGGCGCAAGGAGATGGCCCTCAACATCGTGGGGAAGTGGTGTAGGTGCTTACTCGTAGATGTTCAGCCTTAGTGAATCCTTTTTGACACACGCGGCACGCCAATTTCTTGCCCTCTGTTGAGGGGGATACCGCCATGATCTCCATAGAAGCCATATCTCTTAGCTAGGAGATTTGGGGAGGGGAGTGGGAGGGAGAGTGGGAGGAAGAGAAGAGGAGTGTGGAGAGGAATTGTGGGGTGTGGCACACTTCCCTCTTCCACCTCCCACCTCCCACCTCCCACCCTCCCCAGGCTGAGTACCACTGGACAATTGTGACAGATAGCACGATAGCACGATAGCACGATATCACGGATGTACGATAGCACTAACTGGGATTATCGACCGTGGCAACTCATCCAGCTGACGAATATGCCTCCGGATCGGGTTGGGCCCTCGTGGTTCCAAGGTGTGTGGCTCCAAGATCCGTCCTGGTCCCCTGCCTCTATGGCACCCTGCACCCGCCAATATATTATTTAGGTCCAATTCTTGCGCTGTATGATTGGTACCGAGTTGACTCAATTCTACTTGACTCTATTTGACTCTATTCTACCCGGAGCCCAGTCAAATTCCCCCGGGGAGGCGCCTCCTCGTCTCCCCGGTGCACCAATGAGTGGCGACATAACTATAGAGAGGGTCTTGGGGGCCGCCGCGGAATCAAAGACATAGCAGCTGGCCTACCGAAATCTGGAGAATTAGATGCCGGAGATGCTATGCTGAGTGACCCATCTGCTCTGTGCTCGGTACTTGAGACAGGCGGGCGTGCCGTGCTGGCTGCGGCGATGCCCCATCGGCTAGCCGTGTTCAAGTGCCAGGATGGGCCGTGACTAAAGAAGATGACATCGAAGGCCGCAACGCCTTCAATGTGACTCGCCGACCCCGAAGGAACCCACCAGTGGGCCGTGGAGACCCTCCGCATTCCTCTCCAGGCGAGCCGACCTGCCCGGCAAAAGATACCCCGGGATCTCCGTGTCTGTGGGCTTATGCGCACTCACTCCGGTCGGTCTTCGGCACGCCAAGCCCTCCTGTCATGGTTTTCGCCTTCACCCAGCGACTGTACAGAGTGAACCCCCAGTACGCTCCTGAAACACACCTGGAATCTTTGATCTAGTAGTCTTTTTTCCACTTCAATCATTCCATTTGTCACAACTCAATCACTTTGAAACCTGCAAAGGGATCATACAAGCAGCGTGTTGGATCTCGTTCACTTCGACCCTCGACGGGTATCCTCAATATGACATCCTTGGAATTGCAACCCTCCTCTTCTCGCCCGGCAGACCAGACCGAGCAGGTTGAGGAGCACGCTGGTAACAAGGCCGATATTGATCTTGTCGAGAGCACAGGGGCCGACCAGATGGCCACATATGGCGAGTCCATAGCTGCTCGCCTCCCCAAAGCCCATCGCGACTACCTGCTCCAACGACATGGCACGCTGGAATTAGATCCTATCCCGGGGATGGACCCGGCAGACCCTTACAACTGGCCCGAATGGAAGGTGAGTGACAATCTGCCCCGAATTGATCGACGGTGAAGAAGAAAGAACCGAATGAACGACTTGCTGATGTGCGGAATGGTAGAAAATGACCAATCTTATTCTGGTTGCATTTCACGCCTGTATGGGTACATTCACCGCCGCTGCTATCATCCCTGCCTATTCAGATATCTCCAAGGAACTTGGTGTTGGCCTGCAAAATGCTAGTTATTTGACTTCATTGCAAATTGCCATTCTGGGAGGTGCTCCCTTGTTCTGGAAGCCATTGTCCAACCGCTATGGCCGTCGTCCCATCTTCCTCTTATCTCTCATCTGCAGTCTGGTGTGTAACATTGGCTGTGCTAAGAGCACCACATACGCTTCTGTCGCCGCCTGCCGGGCTCTGGTGGCCTTTTTCATCTCGCCTGCCTCGGCCATCGGCAGCGCAGTGGTGATGGAGACCACATTCAAAAAAGATCGTGCCCGCTACATGGGTGTTTGGACCCTGATGATCACTCTTGGTGTACCAATCGGACCCTTCCTGTTCGGCTTCGTCACTTACCGCGCGGGCTTTAACTGGATTTACTGGATCCTGGCTATGGTAAGTGGTTCCCTCGAAAAACCGGAGCTTTGTTAGTGCTTTGCCTTGCTGACCATATGCGATCGGGACAGATCAATGGTGGACAATTTATCCTATACCTCTTCTTCGGACCAGAGACTCGCTATCTCGGTAGTAGTGTTGGTAGTGGTGTTGAGCCCGCGGAGACGAGCTGGAAGACACAATATCTGTCATTACGCCGGATCGATCCCACTCCGATGACAGCGTGGGAGTTCGTCCGACCTTTGACCATGGCCCGCCACCCGTCCATCCTCATCCCTGCCTGTGCCTATGCTATGGTCTTCTTGTTCGGTAGTATTCTTGCGACCGTCGAGGTGCCCCAGTTATTGCAGGAGAAGTTTGAGTTGAATGCCGAGCAGCTGGGTCTCCAGTTCCTGGGCGTCATCATTGGATCGTTAATTGGCGAGCAGATGGGTGGTATTTTGTCCGACTTCTGGATGAATCGACGTGCCCGCCGCCTCAATCACAAAGCCGAACCCGAATTCCGCCTGTGGCTGAGTTACTTCGGTTTCGCTCTGACCATCATCGGTATAATCGTCTTCCTGGTATGTACGGAGGAGTCTCCCTCCGGTCATTGGAATGTGTCTCCTATCATCGGCACTGCCATCGGTGCGGTTGGCAACCAACTGGTAACAACCGTGATGATCACCTATGCCGTAGACTGCTTCCCCCAGGAGGCCGCGAGTATCGGTGTCTTTATCACCTTCGTGCGTCAGATCTGGGGATTCATTGGCCCATTCTGGTGAGACCTCCCTTCAACCACCCTCATAGTGCCACTTGCACAGTATCACTAACCCTGATCTTAGGTTTTCACCCATGTTCGAGAATGTTGGCGTCGCTCCCAGTGCAGGTATCTGTTCAGCTCTCGTCGTTGTCGTCAGTGTGATCCCGACTATATTCCTGCATGCCAAGGCCAAGGTTTGGCGTCGGCAGAAAGGCGAAGAGTAATGTGAATATTCGAAGGGGCGGTTGTTTCATATTATTCTCTTAGACGGTCGACAGGGGGGTCATAGATCTGCATCGAGATCCGTCAAGTTTTTGAAAGGGTATAGAATAGACTCGGTATGGGACATGGCATGTTTGCGGAGGACCTGTGGATGTATATATGCATAAGCAATAAGCATACGAGTTCAAGAACATCAATATCATGGTAGTAGAATGTTTTTCAATGTCAACGAGCAGCTGGCGAGTCGTCGATATGTCCCTGAAGAAAAATCAGTGAGCAATTGCGGGTTGGAGAGCTTCTGCAGCAAATGCATACTAACCGCGAAATGGTCGCGGATCGAAACCAATTTGTAGCAGTATGCAGAAGAAGAAAAAGAAGCAAAAAGAAGAAAGACAAAATAGAGAGAGGATTGAAAGATTGAAAGCAAAAGAAATCTCATCACCGGTCGGCTTAAACAAAAAGCCGCAGAGCTTCTTAAAGGAACTAGTCCGACCGGGACAGCTCGGTGCTAGAGCCCGATAAAATGCCGTGATGGGCAGACAGACCATCGGGCCACCTCTGGCCCTTAGCCCAGACAAGCCTCGCGCGGCCCACGAGGGAGACTATAGTGGCATTTCCGGCTTCTAGAGACGGGTCGTATGTAGTATTATCGGCCAGATTTTAGTATTATTTGTGGTTGTTGGCAGCATAACTGTCTATATTATTGCGGGTGGGTTTACGGCATGCCGAGTTTTCGGGTTCTCGTGTTCGTTAAAATTTTTGATGTGGTTCTATTCCTACAAAACACTACATTCGATTCCTCTGTGGCTTTGTATTATGAAACAACTGCTAGATAATTTCGAAATGCTGCATCAATTTAATATACAATGATAGCCCTATTGATCAAATCTTTCCTGCTATGAAGTGAGGCGTCAAGTGCAAAGACTACTGTGCGGAAGAGATTTACTCCGCCAGGGAAAAAGTCATATCCCACCTTGCGATTTGATTGGCCAAGATTCTCACATACTTCCCATATTGCAATACAATACTCACGTCAAACAAACTCTCCGGCCTATTGATTAATGATTTCAAGTTGTAGACTGTCATACATGTTTGGCTGATGTGAAGTGCGCGCCCATCACTATGCCAGTGGCATACAGACCTAGGTATAGCGCTCAAGTGATCCACGCCTTGTGGTATTAATTAATCATGGACAGTATATAGAGATACCAGTTTGCATAGGGAGTAGCACCTGTTGTTCTAACAGTCTTTGAAAAATACAAAACTGCCAAATGATTCCTAGATGCAGGAGTAGGACCTTCAAGGGTAGCCGCTGAGGTCGTCAGCCGCACAGAACAGTCCCAAACTCTCTGCAGAATTCGAACACCACTGCTACTAGTAGTACAACCATTGGAAGTCTAGAAAATATTCTAGATGAAGATTTTCAGTATACTATAGTAGACACGACTATATACATTTGAGTTACAATGTCTTGATCACATTCCATGCTCATTGGTTCTTCTATTGGTTCTCAATCTTGTTGATGAGTGTTCCTACATGAGGGAGTAGCTCAACAGAGAACTCATCCCCAGATTTGATGAACTCCTTGGGGTTCTTAGCCGCACCAACACCAGGAGGAGTGCCGGTCAGAATGATAGTACCGGCAGGCAGGGTAGTACCCTGGGAGAGGAAGCTGACCAGTTGCGGGACGCTAAAGATCAAGTCACTGTCGAGTGTTAGTTAATTAATTCTTCCTCTTCAAGATAAAGCTTCACGTACGTCAAGGGGCAGTCCTGCATCACACGGCCGCTCTTGAGACCGCGAATATGGAGCTTGCTAGCATCGGGAATCAAAGCTGCGGAAACAAGGGTGGGGCCTATACATGTTGTCAGCGCTATGGGTTGGAAACACAAGTGTTTTGTATGAGTTTGTTCTTTTACCAATAGGACAGGCGCCATCAAAGCCCTTGGAGAAGCACCACTGGCTTTGGTTCATCTGCGAAGTCCGACTGGATACGTCGTTGGCGGCAGTGTAGCCCAGGACGTAATCAAGCGCCTCGGACTCGGATACATCCTTCGCATCGCGGCCAATCACGATCACCATTTCAGACTCGTAGTCACCGGTGTTGTCCTGCTGCGTAAGCTTGGGCAGAACAGTAGGCGCGGGCCATGGGTCGGCCAAGGCAGTCGATGGCTTCATGAACAAAGTCGGTACATCGGGAATAGCGAGAGACATCTCCTTGGCATGCGAAACATACTATTCCAACATGTCAATTTATTAATCTTTCAAAGGCCTTGAATTAAAAGGTAATCAACACTCACGTTCAATCCGATGCAACGGATCGAGCCCACTTCGGTCTGCGCCAGAGGGGACAGCAGTCGCGCAATAATCTCGGTCGCACCAGTCACTTGTCCGGGGCTCAGAACCGAGGATCCAGAGAAGGGCCGCACAGAGACATCCTTGCCCTGATACACGGCGAGGCCAATGTCAAGCTGCGGATCGACTGGCTCACCGATCAGAACCTTGGCGGGGTTCGACTTGGGCACGAAGCGCACCAGGCCTGGGATTGTTAGTTTTAGCTAGGGAAAGTAGGCAGTAGGCCCGGGCTCTACTCACGCGAAAAGGTTGATGCGATCTTGGACATTGTGAATTGGATGTTGAGATCGAAGAGGAGAAGGGAAAGGAGCAGTTCTTAAGATCGGCGGAGTATTTCTACCCCGGCCACCCACAATGCGCAATGTGGGGAGCCGCGGTGGCAACGACATCGGCGCCCATTCGACATAAAAGCCCCGCGAGGTCGCATTTCTGGCCGATTGCTACTCTCTTCCACGTCTCGCATCAAAATGTCTGCTCCCAAGGGTCCCTTCCACCTTGTTACCGTCAACACCGCCCCTGAGCGCGCGAAGCGTCTCATCGGCCGTGTCGCCGAGGTGCTGAAGGACCAGTACACCATCGTCCACGTCGATAACTGCGAGAGTACGCACCTCGGCTACAATTGACTATACGAGATCACAGAACTAACACTTCTACAGAGATCGACGAGGTCGAGACCAAGGTCAAAGAACACATGCCCGAGGTTCTGGTAAGAGTCTATTCGGGATATCCGAGATCGCATCCGACGAACATCCAAGATCGAGAGCTAATCCGCCAATAGTTCAGTGCTTCCATGTGGACCGACGAGGAGGCCAAGCAAATCCATGAAATTGCCAAGTCGGTCAACCCCAACATTAAGCTGCACGCCATTCCCACTGGTCTTCAGGTGGAACGCGGTCCCGATGCCATTGTCGAGTACCTCGTCGAGAAGGTGCCGCCACTGCTGGAGAGCTAAGCTCAAAAACTACCACCTATAAAGCTACCTGGATGTATATATTTGTTGGAATACCATGCTGCATGTCGCATATGAATACTTTTACTCGGGATTTCCGGCTTGTAAATATTTTGGAGAATCAACATCCCACCATCCTACCCCGCACCGATATCGGGATCATTGTACGCCTTCAAGCGAATACGGCTGCAACTTGAAATATCACAGGTATTAATATGCAAAGTTCTATGCGCAGTTCAAGCGGAACTTGTTTCATTTGTTGCTATATGTAGACTCGACTTGCTTTCCCAGGGGATTAAACTCGGCCCAGACCCACAAACGGCTATCTCGTGGGGAAATTAGTAGCCTAAATAGAACTAACAGTCCGGCGAAAGTGTAGGCAAATCCTTAATCTAGCGAAAAAAAGCATAGCGTATGAATAACTGTCGCCACTGACGCACCACACACCATCCCTCTATCTCCCTTGCTGTAACCGATAAGCACGTCCACTGCCTGAACCACCGCAGATGCCAAAATGACCGATGCTACCATTGGACCTTTGTAGTAGAATGGGAGAATACCCGTCAGAATGCCTAGTGGCAGAGCACGTGCCGTGTACATGCGTTGGTAATAGAGCTCTCCATTGGTAACTTGAGATGACCCAGATAGAGCCGATGGATTGACGAACGCGATGACTGCCCCCGCCGTGGAAGCAACGGAGGCCAGCATATTTGGAAGAAGCCAGAAGTTTTGCATTGTATCGGACTTGTTGCTCGCAGGACCTCTTATTTTATGTCCTATCGTTCCGTGAGTTAGCCCTGTCTGGAAGAATCACTGAGTCGCTTATGCCCACTTTGTGATATGATCGAGCACTGCCTGGGAGGGGTTGGTGATATGCTCTATATCAAAGGCTGTGTACAACGAACAGATGCGAACAACGTGAAAAAGTCTCTTGGTGGTTTTAAGTCAGTCGTTATGAGAGTCTTCATGAAGATCGGATGAACTCGACATGCCACGGGTCAGCCGGATCTAAGCGCCCGTATCGGCCCCCATGACCATCGCTTAAAGTTTCCGTGGAAACTTTAACGCGGCCCATAAAGTTCCGATCAGCTCAAGTCAGAACAAATTAACCTACCTTGAAGTTGTTAAAAAAGCTGCTACTAAGCCATCCGTCGTTGACACTAAGAGCGAAATTCAAGTAACTTACTGCCTTTGCAGTATAAGTTCAGGGATAAAAGGAATAATCTAAACTTCCACTGGATTTCTGGGCTCTAGATGATATCTGGACATTCACATGTACTATAAAAAGGCTCTTCAAATGCAAGCAAAAAATGCAAACAAAACCCGTTCACAGATCAACCAACTCCAAGGCTGGTGGGCCAGTAGCATGTATTTACCACGCAAACTCCTTTTTTCCAAATTAGCGATAAAGCTGTTTTAACAAAGAATATAAAAGGAAACTCACCTCAGTATGCAAAAGTATGGAAGGACCAGTGTCGTAAGTCTCTCGAGAAACAGCTTTTCGCGTCATTTTGATCATTTGTGAGGGCCCGCAAGCACCTACGCCAATGCGACTCTCCAAGCTACACTGGGAGATGCAACTGGCAATTAGGTTCAATATATCCGGTCGGCCTTTGTTAACATCAGGCAGTTGAATGGTCTTGCCTGTCGTTTCTTCTTTACCTTTCTCCACGTCATCAATGGCACCTGCTGAAGCCAGGCTTGAGGATTCTGACTCGATATCTCTGGAAACATAGATATGAATATTTACATAGCTGCTCTCCTGAAGCTGCTGAATCTCTTGCTCGAACCATTGAAATGACTCTGTATGTCTATGAGCTTCCAATCCTAAGAATGAGTACTCAAATTGATGCTCACCCGCGCGTTTGACTGTCCAAATAAAATCGATCTTCTTGTTGAGATTAGCAGCAGTAGCTTCTCTGATCATATCCAAGGCGATCGAAAAGGTGAAAGTAGCTCCACTACCACCAGCAACCAAGATTACCCGATCAAAATCCATAAAGTTAGGGACTTGGCCATATGAACCATCTATGGAGCATCGAAGAACCCTCCCTGGTTGTTCCTGAGCAGCTTTATACAGGGAACGAGTGTAGCCATCATATTTTCGAATCAGGAGCTCAGCAGGATCTGCGCTCACAAGGGTGAATGGATGAGTTTCAAAGAAGCGTATTGACGGCATCCACAAAAATATGTGAGACCCGGGCTTGCACCGAATGGGACGGTAGAGCCTTACTCGAACTGCCTCATCAGTCATCGGAGTGATTGTCGCATAGCTTCCGGGTAAGTTCCAGCATAGTTTGGAAAGTCGGACGAGCCGATCAGCAAACCATAGACATGCCGTAAATATTATAATATTAAGGGTTGATGTGGCAAATTCCGGTCGGTGCATTCCGACCAGGATGATGATCAGAAGAAACATGACAATGTGAATGGTGTAGAATACTAGAAAAATCAGTAAATACTGTGCATATTCCAAAATATTAAATTGATGAACAGTTTACCTTCATACGAGCTTCGGGTAAACCAGGAAATTGTTGAAAAGCCAATGATCACCATGGCCAACCCGGCGATCGCACCCGCGATGTTCGCCGTTTTAAGCATGTTATCGAGATCTCCGGAAATCCCATATGCGCTCAGATACACAGTGGCGTGTATAAATGACGTAAATATGCAAGTGTAGCCAGCAGTTTTGTGCAACGGCCGGAGTTTCTCGTAAGAATGCCCAGAAAGAGGGGCTAAAGGAGTGTTCTTGAGAGCGAGAAAAACCAACAAAACGAAGTTTGCCACGGATATCCTAGAAAATAGGCGAGTTAGTATTAAGAGCTGAGTCTGATTGTCAGGATACATACCATCCAAACCGTTTAGCAACCTAGGTGGACTTTAGCACATTTGTACCGTGATAAATCCTTGATAAACCTACATATTTGAGGCTTGTCAAATCAACATCGGTCATAGCAAGAACCAAATTGACTGCCCAGTATATCAAATATAGTAACAATATTTCCAGGGGTATGCCTAGAAATTCTGTATTGAGACACCGTGCTCCCGCCCTTGTTGGATTAGTATCCCCATTCTGACCGAGAAGGCCCAGTACTTACCGACGATATCGTATGACCATTCGCAGGGGAGAAATTGGGTTTCGAGGACCATATCTCAAATATGCTGCATTTCCCCAGTGACAGGCTACGAGTAAGACCATGATTGCCCCCACAGAAATCGCGAAATACTTATTCACCCAAACATTGGCCGCGAGGCGAACTTCGCTAGAGCTCATTTTGGGTATCGACTTCTCGAAAATGAGCGACGAAAACAGAAATCAACCAAAATGGGTGCCATTAACGACGCGGGGACATGGTTTTAAAAACGAAATCCCGGAAAACTGCTGACCGGCCATGGTTATCGCATCAATTGGGATATCAATCTCTTGGCGTCCCAAGATCTCCAACACCAGCCAATCACGGGGATTCAAAACGGGTTTGAAAGTCAAAAAAACCCCGGTAATCAGATGAACCAAGAATATTTACCAAACTGCAGGGACGCGGGGAAATTTGCAGTTTTTCCTGTGTGGTAGATGGGCGTCGGACCCGATCAGATAACAGACTAAGTTGGCACTAACCTACTTTGTCCCGCTTAGCGCGGGAGCAGCAAAGCTTAGTGGGTACCTTTGAACGGCGCACTTTCCGTTTTGATAGCTCTGCGACCTGCCCTTTTCGCCCATGAGACAATCTCGGCCCACCGTGGCTCAGATTTTGCTGAGCTAGGCACACAAATACATCCCAAAATCTCGCAAGATCGCCAGGACACCAGGGGTGGAACTTGCGACTCAAGGATGCTCGGTGGGGTTTAGGAAATTTCTTTTTGCTGCGCCTCAAATAACCTGCTCACAGGAAGCAATATATGTGCATACGATAGTCTAGTGATGACCAACCACTGAGTACTCGGATGCCACCATCCAAAAAAAAGTGCAGCACTTACAGGCTGTCCCAGATACATAGCATGAGGTGGAGTTCGATCAGATAAGTTTGTCCGGAGCCAAAACAGCCGAGTCAAGCATTAGAAGGATCGGAGCGGGAGGTTAGAGTTCTCATGACATCACCTCGTGTTATAAAGAGCGTGACTGCTGATCAAGCGGCAGATTGTGAGAAGGAAAGATGGTCGAAGCTCGCATTACCTCGAGGCGAACCGGCTCCTTTGACCCATGCGGTGGACCGGGTCTGCACCAGGTGAAAAGGCAAAACTTAAGCCCGAAGTACTCTGGAGTCCATCAATCACGAGCCAATCTTAGTGTATTATCTCCAATACCGCCATTCCCGAAGATGCCTGCAATGCCACCATGTTTCACTTCAGATGCGATTAGATCTCGGTGATTTTGAACGACTCTCCGCCACATTGGCGCCAGTCATAAACGTATGTACATACCATCTATTCGTACGCATGAGAGCGTATATCTTAATTCCTACTTGCTGGCTTTTGACCAACCCGTACAGAAGGCTTTGTGGTCTCTTGTGTGGGTGATTCCTATGCATAATATCGCTAAACTCTATTTTCAGGGGCTCTTTTTATTGAGTCTTTTTCTTTTTTCATTCCTTATTTCGCGCTTCTGCAAAGTAAATGTTACGGTGGGAGGACGTAGCATTGTTGTGGTCTTGTTCAGGGACAGCTTCTTGGCGTCAGAACAATTTCGGAACTGAGTATCCATCATGATCAGGTGCAAGGACCATTGGGGTTCCTCCAGCAGTAACCGATCATTAGGAGGTATTTTTAGATTCCAGAACTCTCAAATTACAGCTTCAATTCTATGACCAGGCATAATACAATATTCTGGTATTCCAACAATGAGAAAGAATCACCTTCAATACCCGCTTTGACCGGGTATCAATTTGTTGCAAGGCCCTTCTTTGCCAAGCATTGCACGTAGATCATCCACTATGACTTGAGGGACCTCCCAAGCTGCAAAATGGCCACCCTTTTCATGTCGACTCTGTCGCACCACTGGGCCCAATGTCGAGACCCATGTGGAGGGAGCAGCGGCGATCTCACACGGCAGGTGGGCCAGGCCAAGCTTCACCCCAGGGATGTAGGACATAAGCTTGGCATATGGGATCCCTGATACCGACTCGGAATGGAAACCCTCGTAGTAAATACGAACGCTAGCCTCTGGCCCTGCCTTTGAGAACCAATAAATTGATATCCATGTCAATATCTCGTCGTCGGTCCATGGGTACGAGTCTGTCCAGTCGTGGAGCTTTTCGTAGATCCAAGTCAGCAAGGCAACCGGGCTATCAGCCAAGGCAGTGCCAATAGTTTGTGGCTTAGTACGTTGGATTATATTGTAGCCATATCCTTCGCGATCAAACCATTCGGCCCTTTTGCGGCCAGCCTTCTCTGCGTCGGAATATGGTTGTAAGGCGTGCTGAAGCGCTAGAAATGGGCTCGTCCTCCACTTGGGCGGCTTTGCCTCGATCATATTGACATGGGAAGCTTTGCAATGGTTAGGATACCGGTAACCGACCGTTCGGGTTATCCAATAGCCCCAATCTCCTCCCTGAGTAACTGTTCATCTTCTATCAGTATCTCACTTTCAACTTCATTTGGCAGTGATGACCTACCATACTCATTGTACCCTAGTTTTATCATGAGTTTATGCAGGACTTCAGCGTATTGCGCGAGTCCAAATCCACGCTGAGTGACCCCAGAAGAGAATCCGAAATTTGGTAAGGAGGGTGCGACAACGTGAAATGCCGGCTGTCCGTCACCACCTTTCAGCAAAGGTAAGAGCTTCGTCACTTCGATGAACGATCCAGGCCCTAGGGTAGGCATAAGACAGTGCTTCTTTCAACAGCGAAACATCGTGACTAGCATGCCAGAATCACTTACATCCATGGCTGAAAACCAAGGGAATGGCACTCTTTGTGGGACTGATTTGATGGATAACTCGAAGAATCAATGTCAATTGATGAGCACAAAATATCCAAGTAGAAACTTACAATGGATATCCAAGGAACCAAATCCTTCAACCTCTATATCAGTATGAAACTGAGGTAACTCATTTAGCTTCGCTTCCGCCTTTCTCCAGTCGAAGCCATCTTTCCAATAGTTTGCCAGCCGTTGAACCTCTTTGGCGGGGACGCCAAAATCCCATGGATCTTGATCAGGGGACTCGAGCTGAGAGGGGAATTTAGCCAGGGCAAGACGCTGGTGAAGCTGATTGAGCTCCTCATCCGGAATTGAGATAGTGAATGGCTCTGGAATAGTGACTTCCACGTTGTCAGACATGGTGTTCTTTGATCGCTCTGCGGCACGGAGCGTATGGTGGAGGGTTTGGAGTTATTTAAGTGAGAGAGCAAGCGAAGCGCAGTCTTGCTTTTACTAGTAGGTTAGCACTGACTCACACACATCTACACTTGACCATGAGATGAAGGCATGGTCCTCGACACTTTGGTATTTGTAATCGAGAAAAGCTTCCCGTCTTGGCTGCGGTGCCCCCTCCTTCTTTTCCTCGTCCTCCTCCTCCCGGACCTTGCAGACCGCCACGCGCCACAGTGTCATTTGAGGGCCGATCCTCATTCATAATATTCGGTATCCAGGCTCTATTTCGCTCTATTTATGATGCAATATTAGGTGGAGCTTTTAGGCCTCCAATTCACTGGGATTTTGAGTTTGACATTTAGTCAATATGCAGTGCCCTCGAGAATCCCCCAGCAGCGTGTATATGTCCTTTAGATAGTGATTAATGATTTCCTTCTACCCTCCTACCTTAGGTAGTATATGGATCGATTTGTATTTGTCTTCTCTGCTGGGCCCCTTCGCGCTAGAGGCCAGCAGCGAAAGCAGACCCCAGGAAGATATACACCATCATCCAGCCCACCCGCCACTTTTACTTGATCAAGCTGCGCCCCTAACCTCAAGAAGGATATTAGTCTACATTTAAATTAAATTTGGCAATCATGAACAAATCCTTTCACTCATCATCAACTATTTGTGCCTCAACCATTCACTATCGAAATGCTTAGTCATCACAGGGAAGTTTCCCGATCGCCCAACAGCCCGCAACAGCAAGTCGCGCTCTCCGAGACACATTAAACCACTCCATTGCATCATGTCATTCATTCGCACGGCTGTCAGAGCTGTCCCTGGAGTTCGAGCCTTCTCGACGGCGCGCGTCTTCCGCGCTGAGCTAGCGTACCAGGTCTTTGGCCCGGAGAAAGAGCAAGCTACCCGGGATCCCATCCTATTCCTGCATGGACTGTTCGGCTCGAAGCAAAACAACCGGAGCATCAGCAAGTACGCAGGCACATGTTCTACTTCTGCCGTTCCAGGGTCTAACATTTTTCCAGAGCTTTAGCCCGCGATTTGAAGCGTCAAATCTTTTGCCTGGTGCGTTCAAGTCCTCAGCCTTCGCAGAGTCGGAGAGAGAGTCGGAGAATTCACTTAATCAAAAATGCAGCTAAACCGCTGATTAGGACCTGCGAAACCATGGACAGTCTTTCCATGCCCCTGAGCACAATTATAGTGCGATGGCTGAGGACGTCCAAGAGTTCATCCAACAGCAAAAGCTGGATAAGTGTGTCCTCATTGGGCATTCCATGTAAGCTGTGAATTTAGCGCAGAAGAGCTATCAATTCCATACTCTCTTGCCATGTGTGCTAATTTTGAAAAAGGGGTGCCAAAGTGGCAATGACAATGGCTCTCCGTACTCCCGAGCGCGTATCGGGCATCATCCCGGTGGACAATGCCCCGGTCCACGCAGCGCTGAAGAGCGACTTCCCTAAATATGTACGGGGCATGCAGCATGTGGAGAATGAGAAGGTGAAGAAGCAGTCGGAAGCTAGCAAGATCCTTGAGGATTACGAAGAGGTACTGATTGTTAACATCGGATAATTCTGCATCCGAGGGCATGAAGCTGACAACGCTGCCATTTAGTCCCTTGGAATCCGTCAGTTCCTTCTCACCAACCTTGTCCGCTCGGAAGAGGATGGATCGTTTAAATTCCGTGTTCCTCTTTCAGTGCTGGGTGAATCGCTTGATAACATGGCGGACTTCCCATACAGTCAGTCGGATTCCATCCAATATAATGGCCCGGCCCTGTTCGTTCGCGGAACCAAGTCTCAGTACGTGTCGGATGACACGGTGCCAGCTATCAAGAAATTCTTCCCCAATGCACAGATCGCCGACGTTGAGGCTGGACACTGGCTTATTTCTGAAAACCCCGAGGCGTTCCGTCAAGGTAAGTTCTTTATGCCCGAACATGCGTTTTGATACAAAACTAACAGGGGCCGTATAGCTGTGGTTAAATTCCTGGGGTCGTCTTAATTAAGGAGAAGTTGTACATTAATTACGTTATATATTGGAAGATTACTAGATACATAGAAAAATATTTGCATTATGTCTACCAGTCCACCCGGACAAATAGAAAGGGTATCAACAGGGTCAAGTTCCAGAATGCCCCATGGCCTGTGGCATTAAAACTGCGTCGTCCCTAGATTGCTTTGACGAATCTTTTTCTTCTTCGCCTTCTTGCTCTTCTGCGTATCAGAAGCAGAAGACCGCTCTAGTGAATCGCTAGGAGTGACGCCCGCCGACGATGAGTTGTCATTGTCGGAGAATGCATCCATTCGCATGCGTTTTTGACCCTTAGTCGCTGCTAAATTTGGCTGAGATTGAGCAGCGATGGTGGCATTTGAGTGTGCAGACTTGATAGACATTCCAGTCTTCAATGGTGAACGTGGTAGCGGGTCGTCATTATGCTGTATTACTGAACTGGAGCTGCGCCGCGTGTGTTTAGAAGACTCGCTGGCGAGAGCCGGCTCCGATCCTTGTGTTCGGTCTTGGATTGGCTCACTCGGTTCCTGAGCATCTGCTAGAACTTTCGTTTGGGATGCGAGAATTTCGTTTACTTCAGCCAGTAGATCTGCCATTTGGCTTTTCCCTTTGTCTAGAAGTTCCTTCATGTCATCGTAGAATGCCTGGGCTTTTGCGGCGTTGCTGGTGTCCTCTGTTGATGGCTGCTTTCGCAGCTCCTCAAGCAAATTCTGTGTGACATTAGTTCTGGTCTCGAGATTTTGCTGCTCCTTTTCTAGCTCATTTGACTTCGTTCTTGCGGCTTCGCTATTTTTGTCCGACTTAGTTGCATTGTCGAGGCATATACGTGTCTGCACATTCAATGCATTGCTTAGGCCGTCAAGCCGGCTTTGTAGGTGGGTGATCTTGTCAAGATGATCTTTCATGTTTGTGCATATTTCATGTTGATCACTTTTGATACGAGCAAACCGATCTGTATGTTCTTTGTTGACCTGGACAAGCTTAGCAGCGGTTGTGTCCAAAGCCCCCATCTTCGTTTTGATCGGAATAAAGTCCTGGTTAATGACCGTTTTAAGAGCATTGACTTCCTCAAGCAGCTGATGCGCAGACGGGTACATTTGTTGCATAGCATTGGCCATCTGCTTGACCAGGGGCTCGGTATTGAGGTTGTTCCAACGGTGTTCAAGTGATCGAACAGCTGTAGCAAGGTTTTCGTTGATCTGAATGTGTTTCTGGATGTCTTTAGACGCATCCAATAGATAGGGTACTCTGCGACGTAGATCCTCCCAATTTTCATTCATCTTCGTGATTTCTTTCTCAAAATCCGAAATCTTCTCTCTTAGCCCAGAGTTTGATTCAGAAGCTGGACCTTGCTGTTGGCGCGAACTCTCTAATGAGCGGGCAGTCTTAGAGAGATCCTCGTATCTCTGTGTTATTGGGCCAAGAGCCACAGTCAATTGTTGCTCTTGTGTTGTAATTCTGCTTTCTAGCAGCTTTTGCATCGCGGTTGATGAATTTTTGATACCAGCTTGCTCAGCTGACAATCCCTCGACGCTGCCGTCGTGTTTTGTAACCTTCTCCTCTATGGCCTTCAAGCGAGCCGCTAGATCTGAGAGTTCTTTGGTGATATCAGGCTGATCGATTGCATAAGTCGATGAAATTTCTGTTTGCCGCGATTGCTTCTCCTTCAACTGTTGAAATTCGTCACCCGTGGCGGACTTCCACTCCTGGAGAGCATTAATGCTTCTTCGAAGAACTGTATGCGCTTTCGATTGCGATTCAATCGTGTTGCTAACTTTAGCAATGTCGATAGGCTTGTCAGGGAGGTTTTCCTCCTGCTTGATGAGGATTGTTCGCTTGATGCTCCTCACATCATCTTCTAACCTAGCCATACTCTGATCGATGCCATGGGCATTATGGATTAGGCCTTGTGGTTGACTGGTTGGCGATTTGATTGTCTGCTGGAAAAAGCGTCCGATAAATTCAGTGAGCTCAGTCGAGCGACCCTGTAATTGATTGAGATCTGAGTTGATTTCAGACAGCCTCTTTTGGTGGGCCGTTGAAATGGCCTGCAAGCTGTCGATGGTAGCCGGGAAGGCGCGCGTCTGCTTGGCCTTCGCCAAGTCCCGCTGGTTAGAGGCCTCATCTTTTTCAAATATTTTCCTCTTTTCAATTTGATGTTCTCTGGCACTTCGAACATCGATTAGCTCGAGGAGCCTTGGCATCACTCCGGCGAAGTCAAGGGGGGTTTCATCTGGTTTCTGTGTGGTTTCAGATACACCTCGAAGCGCTTGGGGAAATCCCTCGTTCGAGAGAGCATGATGCTGCTGGCTCTGTCCCGGGATGGCGGCGGGAGCAGTAATTATTGGAGATGAAGGTTGGGAGCGAGGGAAGGAGGATGTATTGAGAGGTTGACGAGGTCGATTAAGACGAGGGTCGGTGGATGCAGGAAGGTGAGCTCGTTGGTTCGCCTGAATAGGCAGGTTGTGTGCACCATTCACCTCCATGCTGATTGTTTCAAGCCCCCAGTGAATAATCCCCACGTGCGGTCCATATAGTACCTCTGTTAGTCAACTCAATCAAGAGACGGGGGCCGAATAGCTTCAGGACGACCTCGTGCGGTCAAAAAAAGGCGTATTAAGAGTTGAACTGAGGGGTAAATCAGCAATTTTTCTTTGATTGTTGAGGGTTGCGAGGTGAATCTGATCTATTGCACATACTCGATATCACCACGCGTCGCGGGGGTGAAACGCGACGGGGTGCCCAAGGCAAGGCTTCGGTGATGAGCGAGGGAGTGAAGAGCGATATGAGGTAAACAAAAGTAGCGTTGGTGGTACGCGACAAGATTGACCGAAGCTTCAGGACTTGACAGGGACAAGCCAAAACACATAGCTCGCCGTCGCCACCAACAGCAAACGGTCTGCATGGGTCACGTGGGTCACTCCAGCGTTTCCGCCCAAGCTTTGCTTCCTGCGCCGTGCTCAGTCTCCAATGTCCAGTGCCGACACTTTCTGCTTCCTCTTCCTCTTCCCCAGATAACGAGATTCTGGAATTCGGTTGTAATGGCTGTCGTGAGTACATATTTTCCAGATTGGCCTACTCCTCCTAACTCTCAGAACAGCCAATTTCCACCGTCGCGGAGAGCAAGGAGCTCCGAGGCTTGAACCTCATCGCCGCTCATTCGCATATCAGAGGCCTCGGTGTCGATGTCGACTCGTTACAGCCCCGTGGCGCATCCCAGGGCCTGGTCGGCCAAGAAAAGGCGCGCAAGGCCGCTGCAGTCATTTTGCAGATGGTCAAGGAAGGCAAGATCGCTGGTCGCGCCGTCTTAATTGCCGGCCCTCCTAGCACCGGAAAGACCGCCATCGCCATGGGTATGGCCCAGTCGCTCGGATCCGACGTTCCATTTACGATGCTTGCCTCGTCGGAAATATTCTCAATGGAGATGTCCAAGACAGAGGCACTGACCCAAGCCTTCCGAAAATCTATCGGAGTACGAATCAAGGAGGAGAGCGAGATCATTGAGGGTGAGGTTGTGGAGATTCAGATTGACCGTAGCGTCACTGGGGTATGTATTCTCTTGGGGTTCCTTCTCCCACTGGCATTGAGCTGCAGGCTGACCGGTATAGGGCAACAAACAAGGCAAGCTCACGATCAAGACCACCGACATGGAAACGATTTATGACATGGGAACAAAGATGATCGACTCAATGACTAAGGAGCGTGTAATGGCAGGCGACGTGATCTCCATTGACAAGTCCTCCGGCAAAATCACCAAGCTTGGTCGGTCGTACGCTCGCTCGCGGGATTACGATGCCATGGGCGCGGACACCAAGTTTGTCCAATGCCCCGAGGGAGAATTGCAGGTTCGCAAGGAGATTGTCCATACCGTCAGCCTACACGAGATTGATGTCATCAACTCCCGGTCACAAGGCTTTTTGGCTCTGTTCTCGGGCGACACCGGTGAGATCCGAAGTGAGGTGCGAGACCAAATCAACACCAAGGTGGCGGAATGGAAGGAAGAAGGCAAAGCCGAAATCATCCCCGGTGTTCTTTTCATTGACGAGGTTCACATGCTCGACATCGAGTGCTTTTCCTACATCAACCGTGCCCTCGAGGCCGAGCTGGCCCCCATTGTTATTATGGCTAGCAACCGCGGTCAGGCTAAGATTCGTGGCACCACTTATACATCTCCACACGGCCTACCCCTGGACTTCCTCGACCGAGTCGTCATCGTCAGCACCCAGCCGTACAGCGCGGATGAAATTGGGCAAATCCTGGCCATTCGGGCACAAGAAGAGGAAATTGATGTCTCGCCGGATGCCCTCGCTCTTTTGACGAAGATTGGTCAAGAGTCAAACCTTCGATATGCGAGCAATATTATCACCACCTCCCACCTCTTGAGCCAGAAGCGCAAGGCGAAGGAAGTCAGCATCGACGACGTTCAGCGCAGCTTCCGACTATTCTACGACCCGGCCCGCAGTGTCAAGTTTGTCCACCAATATGAGCAGCGCTTCATCGGAGATCAAGGCACCGTGAACTTTTCGGCAGCTACCAATGGTGATGCCATGGAACTCTCATAATAATGGTTCGCTTTTCTTTTTAATAGGCGCGTACAATGCTCATGGGGAGACGGTTTAGCGGGAAGAAAAACTCTACTATTTGACACTTTTTTTTTGCCACATCAAACGATGTATGATAGGACTGGCGCTTTGTCAAGGAGATCTTTTTATGTGTTTTGAATTGAATTGAGACCCTGTTGCTTGCATTTGCTGGTATTACATTACACGAAATTGACTGTACTATCCCACGGCCCTGTATCCCCAACCCGGCGGAACTCCACACCTTCGCCAAAATATCCAGCGCCTTGCCATGACTGCATCATTGAACTTTCATAAGGCCCATGTGCGTCACCACCGTCGCGGGCGTCGGACCAGCGATACTCCCACATCGCAGGCCCTTGCTCGGGCTCGGCATTGCCAGCCGACGGTGGATCAACCCAGTTTTCACCAGTCTCACTCTTGTACTGTCGAGTGAGAAGCTCGCGCTCTGTGTCGTAGATTTCGGGCTGGTCCCTACCCATCAGGATATCAGCGGCCCCGGTAACAGCTTCAATCGCCGCCCTCCGTTTGGCTTCGTCCGAGTTATCATCGGCCATCTCAGTGTCCTCGGATTCTTTCCCCTTCTTGTTGTTCTTTTTCTTGTTCTGCCATTTCGGCTTTCGTTGAAGGCCCTTGCCAAGTCGAGCCAGCGCTTCCAGTATCGTCTCACCGCGCTCCAGGTGTGTGATGATTGTTTTTAAGGCGTCTGCCGACAAGACCTCCCCATCCATCCGGTCCTTCTGCTTCCTTTCTTCGTCGCGCTTCTCGGCAGCTTCTTTTGCCTTGCGGATATCCTTCTTGGATACCCCGTTCAGCCAAGTATCGTAGACAGCGTCCGGGTCTCCAGATTTCCGTACAAAATTGCCCTGGTCATCAAATCGACCCTCTTCCTGTTCTGTTTTCATATTGAAAGCATCGAGTAACGGTGCATGCTTCTTCTTTGCGCCAGCACCAAGCTCTTCGTCCAATTCTTCGTCCGCCATGGCCCGTTCCTCCTCACCAACATCACTATCGCTGTCCATATCTCCAGTATCAGTCGTATCGGCACCTTTGCTCAGGTCGGCATGTAGTTTCTTTCCGCCTGTCGAGGAAGCAACTTGGCCCTCGATCTCGTCGTTCTGTAGGAATCGGACATTCTTCTTGTTCTTTTGTGCTGATTTGTCGGCATCACCCTCCCCCTCCTCCCCCTCGGCAAAGTCCTCCTCAAGCTCAGCGAACATGTCATCATCGTTGGGTTCCTCCTCGCGCTCGTGCTTTGATTTCTCTTCTCTGCGCGCGGAGAATCCCTCATTGTCACTGTCCGAGTCATATCCGTCAATGTTGATTGCCTTTCGTCGCACCTTCTGGCCTCGGCGGCCAATTTCATCCGCATCAAGAACGGCATCTTCTTCCGGCGCATCGGGCGCAAGAGCGGAGGGGTTGCGAAGGTCAAATCGTGGTTTCTTGTCCGAGGGACCATCCAACTCATCCTGTTCGAGATGGGAGCGTGTAAAATCTTCGCCGGCCCGCTTTGGGCGGGGCTGTGAGCTCGCCATGATGCTTTGGAGGGAATTTAATCACTGGTAGAAAGCTGTTGTGTAGCTGTGCAGCTTGTTGCGGGCATCTCGCCGGGGTCGCAGCGGAAGATCATGGCAAAATCATGGTGGAGTGGAACTTGCGTCACTCCGCCGCTGAGATGCTGCAATTCAACTATTCATCGCTGGCTTCGCGTGGCACGAAATTCAATAGTTTTCAGGCTGTTCACTGAGTTCATCCTTCGGCAATTATCTCTGTGCCACGTCAAATCATGGTAAATCCTCTGCTCTCTTCGTCGACCCCCACACCGGGTAAGCTCCTAGGCCAGTGATCTAACAGCTCTCAGTTCCGACCAGAATACGGCTTCGACGACCCTATGGAGGGGGTTCTAGGTACTGGGATGATGCGCGGTGCGACTCGCCGCTTCGATGAATACTACCGCTGTTATCCAGTGGCAATGCTTCCTGGGCCCGAACGAGAGAATGTGAACCATGGCGGCAAGGTCATCATGCCGCCGAGCGCATTGGACAAGCTCACACGCCTTCACATCACCTATCCCATGCTTTTCGAATTGCATAATGGTGCCAAGGATAGAATGACTCATGCTGGTGTTCTGGAATTTATCGCCGAGGAGGGCAAGATCTATCTACCATTTTGGGTGAGCGCAAGAACCACCACACTGGGTTCAACAGACGATATCAACATCAAGTTCGATTCTAACCATCTTCTCCAGCTCATGCAAACACTTCTCCTAGAACCTGGTGACCTTTTACAAATCAAATCCACGGATCTCCCCCCGGGTCAATTCATCAAGCTTCAAGCCCAGTCGACCTCCTTCCTCGATATCAGCGATCCCAAGGCTGTCCTAGAAAACGCGTTCCGCAACTTTTCTTGTCTCACAAAAGGCGACGTCTTCACATTCGGGTACAATGATCAGATCTATGAGATGGCCGTGCTCGAGACAAAGCCTTCGGGGTCCAAGAGCGCGGTATCTGTGCTGGAGACCGATCTGGAGGTTGACTTTGCTCCTCCCGTGGGATATGAAGAGTCGCAACGCACCAGCGGCACCAGCACACCTGGCAGTGTCGTAAGCGGTGGCAAGATTCCATCTGGCGGGCTTCTGCACCCCCACGGCACTATGGCACAATCTATCAACTATTCCGCCATCGCACCCGAGTCGACTGACGCCGCTGCTGGAGCTAAAGCCGTGTCGTCTAATTTCCTCTCCGGGGGCCAACGACTCAATGCTAAGAAAGGTAGCAAAGCCCCTACCCCCAAAGCTAGCACTCCAGCCCCGGGAGCTACGAACCCCCAGCACCCCCCACCGGTCCGAAAGACCAATGGCCCCCAGCCTCTCCGACTCCCTCCCAACCAACTCTTCTTCGGCTACGCAATCAAGCCGCCTAAGCCACGCAATGAGAACGGACAGATCATTCCCGAGAATCAGGATCAGCCCAAGTTCCAGGGCATTGGCCAGACACTACGGGGAAAGAAGAAGGACCTCGGGGGGTCAGCAACACCCACCTCAGGCAGTGAGGCCGAGAGCCAGAAGGGCAAGGGAACTGATGGTGGGCGGACCTTGGGCAAGAAGCGCTGAGATAGCTCAAAGTTCGCGATTTTTCATGAACCCTTGCACGATGATATGTTTGAAGCCTCTAGACGTGATGCCTCTAGATGACGCCAAGGGGGCATTATTGTTATGCGGCCATAGCGAGGAATAGGCGTTTTAGGATTCTTTTTATGGGGGCCGAATATACTTGTTGCTTTGTACTATCCTTCTGTGCTCATGTAGTTTCGAGACCAGTGTTCTTGGTCCGTACATAGCAGGATGTCTCTTGTCGTGATACAGACTTAGATCTCCCTGATCAGTGCCTTTCAGCATTATTTAACTCCCCAAGGATGAAACGCGCTAGATAAATGCCTATAAAATACCTTCTTCTGTCAAAATCTGATCTATGAATACCTCTCCACACTCGCCCTCGGCACGGCTCTTGGCAGCCCACAGCGGATCGTCGTCAAGACCGCCGACCTGCCAGATCAACGTCAATCATGGCTGCACACGCGAATCCTTTGGCCCCCTTCGTCAAACTGGGTCCTTCTGTCTATATGCAGGACCCAGCACATGGGGAAGACAAAGATAATCGGCCGCTGGTCTTCATTGCGTTTTGGATGAACGCACCCTCTCGCGCCTTGGCCAAGTACGCAATCGAGTACAGACGCCTGGTGCCTACCGCTCGCATTATCTTCGTGCGTAGTTCCTCGAATGACTTCTTCTTGCAAGCCACCGAACACGCGCAGCGAGTGCAGGTGACCCCCGCCGTGGACGCAATCCGCTCCTTCGTGGCCCCTGAGAATCCCGTGTTTATACACCTCTTCTCGAATGGAGGTCTGTCCAAAACAACCCACCTGCTCAAGGCATACAAAGCCGCAACAGGGCAGCCTTTGCCTTTCTCGTCGATGGTTGTAGATAGTGCACCCGGAACCGCAAGACTCCGATCAGCGGTTCGAGCCTTCTCCTTTGCACTTCCTCAAATGTGGATCCTGCGATTATTCGGCAAAGGCTTCCTCTGGATCTCTTTGATCATGATCAAACTGATTCAGACCGTGACAAGAGCCCCGGATGTCCTCAGCCGCGCGCGAAAGGTGATCAATGATCCTTCGCTCGTGCAGGCTGTCAACGCCAAGGGTGTCCCTCGTCGCTGCTATATATATTCCGATGCTGATGATTTGGTTGATTACCGCGATGTTGAATTGCATGCGTCGGAATCGGAAGCTGCCGGTTGGCTCGTGCGATGTGAGCGATTCCAGGGGTCACCTCATGTTGGCCATATGCGCGCAGCCCCGGATCGGTATTGGGGCATTGTCAAGGAGTATTTGGAGCCCTCTGTATCGACATGATTTCCGTTTTTACCTAGACGAAAATATCTCAAGAATATACATACTCCCATTCTTGGCTCAAAGACACCAACCAGCATGAATTTCCTCCATCGAAGCTATCATAGTACGTTTGACTTTCAGAATCCCATGGAACCCTACTACTACCTTTAGTCACTATGACAATCCTTTCTTCAAGCTTGCATGTAAATCACTGTATGGGAATTCGGAAACTTTGAGCCGGAGTGAAATCCCGAGCCTTTCTCCTGCTGTGTTTTCGATGGTACAAGTTGTACCAAATATTCTACTGGTAACGACGACAGCAGTGCATCATTTCAAGAACATAGCTGTCAATTTAGTACGAGTCCCCTCTTTCTGAAAATGTTCTCCATCCCATCCAGTTACCCCGAACGTTTACCGTAATTCAGGGATTCTTGGCTAGGGTTGGCCCATCTTTGACAATAAAATTGGGTGATCTACTCCAAATCGACATCAAAGATACTCACGAGATAATTTCTCCATATCGGTTGCAGCTATGTTCCAGCATCGAGAAAATGAGGAAACTTTTCTCAACGTTGGCAACAATCAAGATTGTCGCTTTCGTCTCCCTGGGTACGGCCGTCCATTGGACTATGCTCCGACTGAAAAGGACATATATGGTGTGGAGAGCCGTAGTATGTTCCCGACAGCTGCAGATGATCGAGATATCGAAAATGGATATACCGAGTACGTTGAAGCATCTTTCGCCCTAAAAAGCTAATACTGAATACCTGTCAGATTGCCGGTTCAAACTCTTCGCGAATTGGCCATGGTGTGCATCATGGAGGAGATAACCGACATTCCAGAATGGTGGAAGAAGGCAAGAGCTAGATTTCCTGATTCTCAAACTTGTGGGCTTGGCTAATAAATTCAATGCTTACAGGTCGACGATCCTAAGGTCACTAATGAATGGAAAAAGATGGCCCTGAACAGCGGCAGAGATATCACAGAGAACATGGCCAACTGGATTGTCGACGAATTGTCATTCAAAGCCATGGTATACGAAAGATTTGATTGTGTTGGGCTATACAACGGGGATATCACCAAGTCTGACACGAACGTGCCCGACTCCCTCGTTCAAGAGATACGATCCGCAACCAAAGTGCTGGAAATGGAGCATGAAGAGCTGCAATTTTACTATCCAGGCAGTCTCAGCAAGCAACGTGACTTTCTCGCCACGGCTCTTTATCCACTGGTTTACGGTAAAAGCCGCATCCTCCCTGACAAGCTCATCGGCCTGGATGAGGCGTTGCGGTATGCCGGCCGGGGCGAGGTGATACCCGTGCCTAGTGACACCGGGATCACAAGGGAGGACATGGCCTGGTGTGTACGAGCTCGAGCAGACATTTCGGTGAGGCCCTATAGCCGTAGGTTTCAAACTCTCCCATCAGATTGGCAGCTTGGTGACGACAGAAAATGGCACATTACCACGTACATCAACAATTTGCACCCGGTCAAGCACCGCAATATATACGGGATCATCGAGCACGCCTTCAACTGCTTCATACCGCAATGGAACATGACCATCACCCCGCTGAAAGACATGCTTCATTCCCGGGCCCGCATCGAATACCAAAAGGCTGAGTACTACCCTGTACCAAAGGAAATAGCAGATCAGACGCCACAGGTCAAGCCTTGGGAAGCACAGAGCGAATATGAAGAGCGGTATGAAAAGTGGAGGATGGAAAATTACCGTGTCATCCAGCCTGATGCAGGGAAATTCATTCCTTGGGCCGTGCCACGGTGTCTGATGTCAAAGCTTCCGGAAGATTTACCTAGTGCTGTTCGCATTGAACAAGGGGTCGATCTGTGCAGAGATTACAAGGAAAGGGGACTGCAGATTGTCACACGGATCATGGGTGTAGACCTTTCACCCGAAGACCCGTACTATCAAACAGACTGGCACGTCGAGGGCCAGATGGTAAGTAGATCAGTCCAACCCTAACTGACAAGTTACACCTTGAAACTAAAAAATCATTTGTACAGAACGAACATGTCTGCGCCGCGGCCTTCATATTCTATGAAAGCGATAATATGGAAGACCCTGTCATGGAATTCCGCAACATAATCGAAACAGCCACACTTGGCGAAGTGGAACACGAACAAAATGACTTCATCTGGCTCCAGCAGGTCTTCGGCCTTGAAAATGGTGAGCCGGCTATTCAACGCGGCGGCTCAATCAAATGCTCTGTTGGGCGCACCCTGATGTTCCCGAGTACGGTGCAACATCGAATTACCAAATTTGAACTGAAAGACAAATTGAAGGCGGGCAAAATACGTGCATTGGCATTCTACTTGATTGACCCCAATATCCGGATTATTTCCACGGCCAATATCCCGCCTCAGCGATTGGATTGGACGCTGGATGATAAGAATGAGCAGGGAAATCTTGCGAGTTCTATGGGAAAGTTGGCGGTGGATAATAAGGGCAAGAAAGGAGACATGCCGCTCAGTTTGAGTGAGGCGCTTGAGTTAAGGGTTGAAGCTTTGAATGAACTGATTGAGTTTATGCAATATCAGCATGTTACGTTTGAGTCTAATGTGTTGATGCTTTAAATGCTGAAGGTTCTGCTCCAGTGCGTTTTCTTTTAGTTCTTTCATCTATATTGCGATGGTTCTGATGTTCAAGCCATGGATTGGTTCAAAATTACTTTAGAAGTCCAGCTAACCGGAACCAGAGATTATTGTAGATTCTCGAGTTTCTAGTACATCTTCGAAACCTAGGAAGTCGTACGTGGGTTGGAGTTTTGGTCTTGAAATCGCCGCGCTATGCCATTGATGTTGAGAATATACACATACCCAAATACCCAAATGCACCCTCTTTTTAGTTCCAGAAACACCATCATAGCCCCATTGTATCATCGTCTACCGACCCTTCATCTCGGGGAACTCGTCCTCCATTTTCAATCGCGGAGCGACATTCATGCTCATCAACTCCTGAATGAGAAGCTTGGCGGCATAAGGCATAACCATCTTGACGACTGACCGAGACGACTTGCACCCGGGACACCAGTTCAGATAGCCCATGAAGCCACATTTCTCACAAATGTCCACTTCGTGCCTGTCAGATGAGATCATGAGACGCTCCAACAGCAGCTGGCTCGTTCCGTAGGCGATCAGACAATCACGTTCCATCTCACCGAGACGAAGACCACCATCACGCGAACGACCTTCAGTAGGTTGCCGAGTCAAAGTGGCGGTGGGACCACGGGCACGGGAGTGCATCTTGTCTTGAACCATGTGCTTGAGTTTCTGGTAGTAGATCGGACCGGTGAAGACGTAGAATGGAAGCGGCTCGCCGGTGATACCAGAAGTGAGCATGTCTTTACCGCCGTAGCTGAAGCCATGATCAATCAAGATCTGGGACATTTCCTCGACCGGGCTGCCACCGAAGCAAGTGCCGTAACCATGTTGACCGGACAAGACACCTGCTTTACCCGAGACCAGCTCCAACATCTTACCGACTGTCATTCGAGATGGGAAACCGTGGGGGTTCATGATGATGTCGGGGTTAATGCCTTGATCGGTGAACGGCATGTCGGCTTGGTCGACGATGATGCCAGTAACACCCTTCTGGCCGTGGCGGGATGAGAACTTGTCTCCCACCTCAGGGCGACGGGTTTGGCGGGTCAGGATTTTGATGAGTCGAGTCTCGCCTTCTGTAGCGGAAAGCATCACCTTGTCGATGTACGCAGGGTCAGGGAGCTTGTAGGCCATTGGTGCAGGGCTGTACGATATAGGTTTGCCGGAGTCGGAGCCCATCAGGCCCATCGTGTGTGCTTGGTCGGGCACCCTCTTGTTGATGTATACCTCGCCCGATTTGACCTTCTCACCCACTGCGGCTAGACCATCAGCCTCAAGCAGCGCATGCTTGAGGATCGGCGCCTCGTTCTCGTATTCTGGGCCTGACAGCTCATCCTTCAATCCGCTGGGATAACTCTTCAGGTTCGTGACATATTTTCGGAAGACCTGGCAACGTCCGAATCCACGGTCGACTGAGCCCTTGTTCAAAACCAGAGCATCCTCAATATCGTAGCCAGAGTAACTCATGACAGCAACAGTGGCATTCTGTCCAGCAGGAAGCTGATCGTATTTGGTCAATTCGATGGTCCGCGACTTGACCATCGGCTTCTGCGGGTACACCATAAGGTAAAGAATAGAATCAATTCGCTGGAACTGGTTCGAAGCAATCGCACCAATAGCCTGTTTACCCATGGCACATTGGTAGGTATTACGAGGCGATTGGTTGTGATGGGGATAAGGAATGAGACCCGCGACGGCACCGAGCACGGTGAAGGGCTCGATTTCCAGATGAGTGGTCGCCTCGTTGACGTCTTTCTCATAAATAGAGATGTAGGAATCATTTTCCTCGTTCACGTCAAGATACTCGACAAGGCCTTGAGCAAGGAAGTCGTCGAAAGACATCGTACCATCTCTCAACTTCTTCAAATGGTGTTGTCGGACCCGTGATTTGCCATCTTCCACGATGATGAGGGGTCGGCAAATACGGCCATCGTCCGTGGCAACATGCACTGACCGCTGGTGGTGGTTAATGTAGATACTGACAAACTCGGAGATACGACCCATGCGGCGGAGCCTCCGGAAAGAGTTGAGGAAGTATTTTGGGCGTCTAGTCATAGCAGTCGGTGTACCATTGATTGAAATTGTGTAGGTCCCAGGCGCGTAAAGCTCCATTCCACTGACAGTGGAAATGTCTTCTGCGCCTAGCATGAAGATCAAGTTCCTCACAGGTCCTTCTTCATCGTTGGTGGTAATGTGGGTCATGAGCGCCAAGTTCTTGACCAAACCACATGCCTCTCCCTCGGGTGTATCCGCAGGGCAGAGCATACCAAACTGGGATGGCTGCAGGGCACGAGGACCACTGACCTTTCGGGTCTTCTCGAACTGACTGCTGATACGAGTCATCATGCCGAGAGCAGCGATGTAGCTCAGTCGGCTAAGCACGTGAGTCACACCAGCACGCTCCATGCGGAAACGCTTCAAGCTCCAGTTTCCAGTCGAAATGGCGCGGTTCATACCTTGGGTAATATGATTACCATGCATGCTCATCACACTCCAAGCATCAAATTGCTCGGCGCGATTTCGCTTATTCAAGACTTTGTCTATATTCATCTTGATATCAAAACAGAATTTCTTGAACAAGTCTTCGAATAACAAAGCCAAAAGCTGACCAGCCAGCTCAAGCCGTTTGTTTCCGAGATAATCGCGGTCATCCACCATCGAAGGATCGTTCTTCGCCATCAGGACACGACGGGCCATGTGAGCGACATAGATGGCCTTTGGCCGGAAGTCCATGTTCTTGACCTCAATATGCGAGATGATGACCGATGCAATGGCTTCCACTGCCTCCTGAACATGGGTCCTGCGATACGCGCCCTGCTTGCGATTGATTTTGATGCGAGAGCCAATCCACTCCAACGCCTGTTGCTGAGTGAATATACCCAAATTAATGGCGTCCTCGAAGTTAATGGCAAAATCATCCTGGTAGACACTATCAGAGCCAGCCACCATCTGCAACATTTCCTTGTCGGTGTGAATTCCCATGGCCTTGAGCAGAACCACGATTGGGATATCTTCGCTGAGAACGTTGTGTTTCACGACCAATCGATCTTTCTTGAGAACGATATAACTCTTTGATTTTCTCTCGTTGGAAGAACTGTAAAAAGTGTCAGTATAATTCAAAAAAGATACAATAGGAGCCGTTCAATTACACACCTAGTGACCGAGGCCTGCACGATCTCTTTCTTTGGGTCGGTTTCCACAATGATACGGTTCTTGCTCAGTTGCTCCTGGACGAGAATGACCTTTTCCGTTCCATTCACGATGAAATAGCCACCGGGGTCCAGTGGGCACTCATTGAGGACCGTCATCTGCGCGGGGGTCTTGTTTGCCAGCACACACTTGGAGCTGCGAAGCATCACGGGCATTCGACCAATCGAGACACCTTTACGGTGAACCCTCTTCCGACCTCTGACATATTCGAAATCGATGAGAATCGGGGCCGCATAGGTGGTATCGCGTAGTCGGCACTCCTGCGGAGTCACATCCGACTCGAATTCCACCCCGGCGTCTTGCATCTCGTCCGCGCGGCGGGGAGAACCAACATAGATATCGGTGAATTTGATGTAGAACTGATGATCAACATCGCTGCGAATCACGGCGCTCGATTCAACGATTTTCTTCAGTTGCACCTCGACAAAGTAGTTGTATGAGTCGATGTGTTGCTTGACGAGACCCTTGACCTTCAAGAACGCGGGGAGCAAGTTCCATTTGTCCTTTGCCGTATCAATTGGATCGGTAAGGGACTTGTTGTAGTAAAAGGGCTCTAGAAGCGCATCAAACGGGTCCCTTTGCTTGTAGTCAGACTTGATCGGCTGTTCGGCCGCTCCGTTGGACTCTGCCGGTCGATGAGACTCCTTGGCGATAGAGGAACGTTTTCTTTTGGATGGATCAGTCGCTGATAAATTTGTAGCCTATTCCGGTGGACAATCGAAAGTCAGTATCGCCATTATGTGCTGCATGTCGGATTAAAAAGGTTTGCTACCTCCGAGGGGCGCCGGGCCTGACTGGACGCAGAAGCCGTAGGCTTCTTGCGGGGCGGCATGGTGGCTAGATAGCTGAATTTGGAAGAGACAGGTTCCGCGATCTCAATCCACACAGGTGTCAGGGTATCAAGCAAGGTGAGTGCGCATCCGCCAGTGTCATGCACCACTGCTGGAGGGGTGACAAGAAATTTGCTTATCTCATCTCCAGCTATCCACATTCGGTTAGAGTTGACACCTCAGGCATAAATAGCCAAAATGGACCAAATACTGGCCCCACTAGGTCAAAAGGTGCGCACGCACAGTTTAAGCACTGTACACTTTATTTTTCCATGGCGATGCAGCTTTTGTCAGTGATGCGATCATGAACAGCCATTTTGATGTTTTGTTTTCTTGTACGGCGTGGTGAAATAAATGAATAACATTAGCTTCATACAGATCTAGTATGCTATACCCCGTAGCAAAAAAGAGGGTGATGTATAGTTATTAACGAGGGATGTATATCTTTATAGAATAATCAGTAAAGGCGTATAATCTTATTGTCATCTTGTATAGGTTTGAAGGCTGAATGGAGATTCGAGAAGGGAAAGGGGAAATGGGGAGTACTATTCCAGGTGGGGACGCATTTAGACACATAAATGCTTTGACCCAAATGTAGCACGCATTAAAAGATATGGTGAACCAACTTTTAATGAGAGAACTGGGTTAAATTTAATACGTGCCTTCATATCTGTACACCCCCAATCAGCTTCCTATAATTTTGAGCTCTAATATTGACCAATTTATATATATTGGCGATAAAAAATTTAGTTCTTAATTTAAGGACACTTTTTTGGTTTGTAGCTGTACTGCTTTCCTATAGTGGTTGCTTTAACTGGGTAGAAAGATAATGGGAACCACCTTCCAAGGTTGATCCACCACAGCTATCGGGGTAGTTTTCCTCCGATCTCTTGTCCATGGCTTCCCTTTTTAGATAGAATGGATGATGCTTTCCTCCAGGGCTCTTGTGTGCATCATTATGGGGAATTGCAGTGGTACCGTAAGTAAAAGCGTTTGATTAAAATGGATACTCCACGTCCACACTCCATGGCTAATTCGACCAACACATCCACCATGACCGACCTGACCACTTCTCCTGGCGAAAGCCTCCCTTTGCCCACTGGTGTCATTGATGGATTCTACAGGAATCACACTTTGGGTGATAAGTTCCTGTTCCTGCTGTGGCTGGTCCTTGTCTTGCTGCTCTGCTCCGGCGTGGCGCTGTGTTTCCTGAACGTCTGACTGGTTATCCTCCGGTAGGATACCCCCTGACGAGCCTTTGGGTATAGCTAATATTATGAGTGATTCTATAGGCACAACCACCAGATTGTGGCCGAATTTGACGACACCATTGCTGCCCGTCGTGACGCCCGCGCTGCCAAAGAAACCCGCCCTCTTGCCCGTTCCTCCTCTTCTTCAAAGACGATCTGCTCGGCCAGAGACCAGAAATTTGGCGTTGCCGCTGTCCACGCGGCCACTGCGGTCGAAGCTGCAGAATCTGCTCGCCGTTGTCTCGCATCCTCACAACATTCTGCAACCGTCGCTCGCAGCCACTACGCTCGCTGTGCCTCGTCACTACCATCCCGGCAGCGATGCCAGGAAAACAGGCAGAAACAAACGAACGAAACAAACAACGAGAGATGTCTAAGGACTCCGCTGCCCCCGCAGCGCCCAAGTCCCCGGCCAGCACCACTTCCAACACCAACACCCACGTCCTCTTTTCCAACCAACCGAACGAGGCCTCTCAGCACGCACTCTGCTGCTCGTCCTCTCTCTTCTCCCCACTTCCCTCACTCTACTCTCACTCTGCTCTCACTTTCCCACACTTCACTCCTCTATCTCACGGCTCCCTCGCATCACCGAGGCCCTGCATCACCAGGTTCGCCGCGGACTTTAGGTTCAACGGCTCCCGTTGGACGTCTACCTTCCCAGCCTCCTCTCATAAGCGACAGAAGACCGACAGTGTGGAGTGAATAAAGGTGAGTCAAAATCAAACTTTGGGTCACCAACAGGGAAACAGATCTATTTACTATATATAAAACTACACAATAGCTACATAACATAAAAAGGATAAGTGCCTAGTTTCCCTGTCAAGGGCTATAACCACAGCTCTCATTATCATATGCTAACATGGCGGAATAGGACTTCTTTTTATATAATTAGCGAGGAAACTCTGAAGTTTGCCCCTACAATGCTGCATTGATGTAAAACTGCCCAGGTGTATATTTAAAAACTAGACTCATAAAAATCAATCCGGGTAGTTGAATATTACCCCCTTTTCTCCTTTCCATTCCCGAATCTCTATTCAGCCTTCAAACCTATACAAGATGACGATAAGATCACACGCCTTTACCGCTGTGGGAACCAGTGGGAGGACTGTAATTCGAAAAATGGTAAAATAATGATTATATAACGGTTTTATATTTTATTGCTGTAGTTTTACCGTTATTCTCCTAATAGATAATGAAACAAAAATATGATGATTAACTAAAAATAGAATTATTCTGGCTCTCGCTCTCGCTCTCTCGCCTCATTAAATTCCCCACCGTGAAAGTGCTTAGATAATTTATAATATGCCTGGCAGAAAGTATTTCTGCTTTATCTATTTGGCCATCACCACATGATTCCATAAATACAGACTTCTTATTGGATCGATCTCCGCGGTGCTTATTATATGACAAGTCAGCTCACCCGTATCTTCCAATGCGTGCTACATTTGGGTAAAAGCATTTATGTATATGTAAGCTGCTGAAGTGTCTGAATGTGCCCCTAGGGGAGCCGGTCGATCAATTGGTCCTCGTCCAGCATCAGAGCTGGATAATGTCGAAGTCATATTGACGTACCAGATACCTATATAGCACTCTTATCCCCCCTTTGCTAGCATCTCCCTCCAAAAATACTTACTAGTATAAGTACTTTGATCTGTGGACTATCCTATATCGGTTATTTTTCTGCAACAAGCGACAATGGCCGACATAGCCATGAGCCTCATTTCACAACAACTTATTAACCTAGACGGAGACGAAACAGAGCACGAGAGCTTTCTGAAAGGAACGGGAGATATCCAGTCACTTCAAAAATTTAGATGGAATATACACTATTGTGATTGCAGGGTTTATAACTCGGGCCCGGTAGATTTGGCAGACTTCCTTAGGGCAGAACTTACACTCCGGGAGAACGATCAACGTCAAGTGTCCCTTGTGAAAAAGATCAATATCAAGAACAAATTCGCTACGCGAGAGAAATAACCTCTTATTCAAAAAATCTTTGAGATTCAATCTATGGAAGCGGAGATTAGTAGGCTTAACAAAGGAATATTGGGAATTGGAACGACATTGGTGAGAGAATAGATCTTCATTCTCCGACTCCCCATTAACCAGAGGCGTGGAATTATGGTGTTCACACCCGAGATGGTATATGCATCGGGTCCTTTGTGACGATTGTATTGGACGGGGTGGATGCTGCGCGAGAGATTGCAGATGTTGTGACAAGCGTCAAAATAGGCCCGGACGAGAGCTGGCCGTCGGGCACTGCACTATCGAGTGCTACTGTTGCGAGCGGGCAAGGGGGTTTGAGCTCGATGCAGAACAGAAAAGAAAATTCCAAAAGGCACTCAGTCTTGGCAACGATAGAGAAGCTGGATTGGTTTACGTGAGGCGAATGATACAGGTTTCAACTCTAGGGATAACAGTTTGCGACGGATTACATGATTCATTTGACAACATTTTTGCGAGTATTGATAGCCCGGATGCCCCGCCACAGTATAGCTCGAGTAATTTATAGCTCGAATAATTTTGTCTCCCTGGAATAAATCAGGCGAATATTGGGTATAGCTTAAGTCACTGAAACACCCTTTGGGAAGCCGTCGACTTGCCTGGTCGAAAATTTCCCAAGATTATCTTAGCTTTATATAGTTACTACCTAAGGCAGTGAGTGGTAGTACTGTTGCTCTCAATTCGTTTTAATGGCAAATTCATTTTCATTGGCCTACATCTCGTAAACATAAATGTAGAAGTACGGAAGTGTTAGTTTATTTGTTGGGGTAGCGATGCAAGATCTTCAACTTGAAGTTATAACCTCTTCATGAACATGAAAACTTTGAAAGGAACAGACTCTGTATTATATTTTGTGATAACCAGTCATAGGTGATTCGGATTCACACATACTGTAGTTTTAAAAACCAGGCTAAGTTGCTAAACTGAGACCCCCCACCTACAAAAGCAGATGACCCCGCACTACAGAATTTCCTGTACATTGTGTTATCCCCCACTATGAGACCAGGCCTATCTATGGACAATTTTGTTTAGGGTTGCGACCAGTGCAACCCCTTAAGGCCATTTAGAAATCGCATCTGGGTGGGTCCCTGAGAGTTATCGCACATGCGTCTGCTTCCGACGTTTTTGATGTCTGCACGGACGACCAGTTTAGAATCCACAACCTGCACGGTCTTGCATGATCTACCTGGCCATGGCTGGGTGGAGATTTCAGGAAAACCTACACCACCCGCGATGCCCGTTCCAGCTAGACTGCCTCCGAGTGGAGAGCAGCGATCACGGCGATTTATCGCAGAGACAAGGGTGGCAATTTAGTAACGCCTCCCTGGGGATATGGGGGACCAGGATGAAGAATGGAATATTAATAGAGATGGTTGCACGGCGAACATTGCTTTTGTGCCATGCTGCTTCGTCCGATGCACCGTGCATTTTCCATCCCGTCTTGATTCTGGAGACATGCCACTCGATTTGGCGGGAAGAAGTCGGTGATGCCTGTGGCGAAAGCATGGCTTGACCGCAACTCTTCGTAATTATTAATTGCCACGCTGGGCGTCGGGCGTGGGAAGTTTACAGTAGTAATTAACACCCCCCGCTTCCCCGAAATCGAGGCGGCATTTGGGAAAGACCCGGGATCTGTATGTATCATGTCGATTCCCCGAACCTCCAATCTCGAGCTAGAGTGTCAGAAGTACAATACAGATCATGTGCAGAAGGCTCCGCACCGATGGCAGCGACTACGCCAAATAGGACTGGGATTTCAATCCCAGCAAAGAGACGAAGCACACGTGGCTGTGGATGGAATGGGCCCGGGCTGCGGCGACATTCTTCATTCTTTCTTTGAGAGATGAGGGAGTAGGGCTAGAGTTGGTGCGGGAAGAGATGGAGTATATTTAGTGGTTGCTAGACTCTAGCTTAACTACGTACAGTCGAGACTCGAGAGCAAGCGAGAACTATATAGGTCCACTCCCCTAGGGTACATTGGGAATGGCCTCTGGAGATGACTCTGTCAGCCCCTCGGCGATATCGGTAACGTCGTCGGTGTCTCGAACCATGTCAGAGACCATTGCGAATCGGTCGAGGCGCAATTTGCGTTGGGCATGAAAGGCCCCCCCCTCCCCTGTACCTCATTCTTTGGCTTATTTCGGGCTCGGGTGGGAGGCGCCCACTGGGCATCGGGCATCCTTCGGCGGTCGCTCTCCACTTGAGAAGTTCAATAGTCCGTCTGGTCGGGGAGATGGATGGTTGGAGATGGGATGTGTCATTTTGCAGCACATTGAGATCATCACGTCACATCATCCGAGCGAGGGGTTCCCGCGACAAGCGTCGAATCCCACAGACCGTACACCAGTGACGAGAGATCTAGAATCTGCGTCCGCGTCCCAAGACGATTCGATTCGACTGGAGAAGACGAGAGGGGCAAAACGAGAGAGACCGAATGATTGGCGCTCGCCGCTCCGATTGCCAGTGGTCTCTAGTGGTCTCTGGCCTCCAGGCGACTGGGGTTCGTGCAGGATCTCCACACCATTGGTATGCTCGTCATTCGGTGGATCAGGGGCTCCAACCGACGCAATCAGCATGGCTTGTATCACGTTCACCGCTTCTCTTGTTCGGAGGTTGAGGATTCAAGCGTTCCAAGGGGTTCCCAGATGGCTATGGGCCATGGGCTATGGCTCGATGGGCTAGCTGCCCCATGCCCACACTAGGGAGGTCTTATCGCGTGGCGATAGTACTGTACTAGGTAGCAGTACTATGTAATGTACTAATAGTTACATAGTAGTTACCGTGTACACTGAAGTACCTGCCCATATAATCAGTGCGGTAAGCAAAAGCAAAGAAAGCCCCTTTCTTTGAATGGTGGATCCGGGGCCATTTGATGAACCTTGGAAAGCGAGGGGCGCGAACCATTCGACTGAGTATTGAAGTACGCGAGTGTCAGAGTAAGCGCCCGAATCAAATGGGCAATGGACTAGTGATGATTGCTGGACTGCGGATTGCTGGACTACACTGCAGAGTGTAGAGTTAGGGCAGGATCCAGGCACGCCTTCGTGGGCGATCCGCTGTTACGGCGTCACAGCACCACTCGGCGCGTCTCCACCCGAAACGATACATAGAATACACTCAACATACTTACACTTGCAGCTGCCACGCCGCGACCAGCGCATCCTTCTTCTCTCCGCTCTTCCCCCTTGCGCGGGAGCACGATCGTAGAACCCCAGTCCGGCGTAGAATTGTATCCTTCGAGCTGCCATGACTACCCCGGGCTGCTGGCCCCAAGCTGCACCCTGGTTGTACAACCGGCATGGACGCGCCAATCAACTGCGGATCTCGATCGATTTCCGAGTAACGATGGCGATCATCTGCTGTGGCCATCAAGTTTCGCACGGGCTTCGTGGTGATATAGATACGGAGACCAGTTAGTGTCTCATATAGCGTGTACCATATACCATATACCATATACAGTAGTGGCAGGAATGGACCATTTCCACGAGGAAGGGAGACTGTCAGCAATTTGTAGAGACTTGAAAAGAGGGACTCTGGATCAAATGCACTGATCCATGCCAGTAATGCCAGTAAACAGCCAGCTGAAGCCCTAAGGGCGTTCGTACGGCGATTGCCGAATAGGGTTGGCCTGGTCTCCCCGCTCCTCGCTCTTCTCTTCGCTGGGACATCTTCCCAGCCTCTCCTCCTCTTCTTCCCCTCCTCCTTCTTTCCTCCCACCTCTCCGTGTATAACAGTTCTCCTTCTCTTGTTCCTCCTCCGAGCTGCTCTTTTTTTTGGCTGCCGCAGCGACACACTCGTTTGACCTTGGTTCTCGCGGTTTTCGCTAAGTGGAGGCCTTTGGGCGGTAGTTTGACTCCATCCCACTCTGCAACTCCCCTGCGGCTGATCTCCGCACCCTTTTCAGGAACAACCACGAGCTTTTTTCCCCCTTTGCCCGTGTCATCTGGTCCACACAACATCTTTAGATGAAATCGCTGTCTCGGTACATCAACCTGTGAGAACTCTTGTGCTTGACCCCTTGTCCTCTCGAGGCGTTCATTGTGTGAGTGCCCTCTTTTTTCGCGAGCGATCGTCGCGCCCACCACCCCTCAGCCCCTCTTGACCTTTTCCCCTTACTTGGAGACGTCCGACGAAGCACTACCACCACACCGCCACCCTCCCAGTCGCTTCGCCCCCCCCGGATCCCAGCTACCGAATACTGTCCGGAGGTGCGGGAGGTGTCAACCGTGTGTGGAGGCTGGTCGCTGGTCGCTGGTTGCTGCGGGCGCCTTGAATCTTCCTTGTCAACAATCTCGGAGAATCCAATCCACCTTATGCTAACTGGCGTCGCAATTGTAGTTGGACTGCCCGGCTTCGTTGCCCATCATGGCCTTCAAGAATGGGCTGAGTGAACGCCTCGACGAGCTCCGATTCCCATCTCCTCGATCCCCCCCATCGGAGTCTGCTTTCCCAGGCTATACCTCGCTGTCGCCCGGTCACTCGAACTTTGGCCAGGGCTTCTCACGGCCGGCCAGTGATGTCCGAGCCAACCTGCAGCGCCGTTTCACAACCGATTCGAGCAAGTTTTCGTCTTCGTGGAATTATTTGAATCAGGGAAGCACTCCGATGCCGGACCCTCTTGATCTACTGTCTTCGGTAAGCCAACCCATTTCATTCATGATCGCGATGTTTGCATTCACCTCTGCTTGATGTGGGATCTTCCCATGAACAATCTGCATGCGATCAATTGTGTATGCCGAGATGTAGGGGGTGCAACTGTTGTGAAGGAAGGTCGAATGTCGTGAAGTGACTGCTCTATGCCAAAGCTGGAGCAGGCACCATCCAGAACGTCACCTCTGCCTTCATTGTCAGAATTCACGTCATTCACGCATCCTCCGATTGATCGAACACATTGTTTGGGAAGCTCCTTTCTCACTCTTCCTCACTTCCATCTTCTCACTTCCACCTTCTCTATCGTCACATTTCACTCCTCACTCTCTTCCCCCATCGATCCCAACCCCGCTATTCCTATTTGTTTACACTTCTGCTTTGCTTCTACTCTGCTTCCACTCTACTTCGCTTCCTCGGAAAACTGTTATCTGGCCAAGCCTCCAAGCGGTGCTTTCAGGCTTGCCCAGGCGGCAGCTGTTTCTCGGATTCTCGGTTCATCCCAAAATTCTGAACTCATCTCGAGTCTTGCCTCTCTTCCTCCTCACCTCTTTCCACTTACACGTCCCTTTCTTTCTTCTGGCCCTTGTGTCTCCCCGTTGCCACAATCACATTCTACAGTATCAACACTGACAATCCTCAGTTCGAAAAGAAGCGTCAGCATATCGAGTATATGCGAGAACAGAAGAGACGCTTCGAAGAGGACATGAAATTGCTTGACATGCAACACGAAAAAGAAAGAATCGAAATGGATCAACTCGCCCGAGATCTGGCCAAGGCTGGTCTCGGTGGCGCTGCAAGCGAACCGACCACTCCTCCTGAGTACCGTGAGCCCCCTGTGCAGGCTGCGGTCTCTCGTCCCGGAAGGTTCTCCAATGCAAGCGTGACTTCCTCGCCTGGCTTTTTCAATGCATTTGCTCCCTCATCTCAACTGACTTCCCCTCAACAACCTGTCGACCGCTTCGCAGGCCATTCGGTGCCTGGATCTCGCCGGAACTCCGAAAAAGAGGAGTTTGTCATGGAACCCAGTTTCCGATCAAGCAATACGTGAGTCGTTCACCTGGTTGAGCATTTACTGATGCTTCCTCTATCCTGATTCACCTCTATTTACCCACCATAATTTCCGTTTCTGTTCATTGCACTAACAAATTTCAGAGTTCATCGGTTGTCCTTACCCTCGAGCAATTTCAATGGTCAATATCGACCCAATGTATCGGGTTTCAGCAACAGTTCAGGTGTGAACTCGTTTGCTGGAACGAAGCACTTGTTTTCGAACGACGAAGAAAAGCAGTACATGAGAGATGAAGATCGCATGTCTACTCCCGACATCAAAGGTTACATTCGGATGACCGAGCCCGACGACAAATTCCCGACTCTCTTGCGACGGGGTGGCTCCAATATTGTAAGTCAATATCCTACCTACATTCAACGAGTTGGAGCAAATTCAAACTGACCGTATCCGAAGTTGTCCGCCAATCCCGATGCTCTCGATTTGGCAGGTTCTCGTACCCCTGGACCCGAATCCTACCCCTCATCTTTCCACAATCGTCACCGCTCTGCGCACCAGAGCATGCCTAAGAATCTCAGCAGCTTCCGCCTGGATCACCTGCAGAGTGGTAACTCGACAAGTGAGGAGCATTCCAATGGTTCCCAGCCTCGCCACGCCGCTCGCCATTCACTTGGAGAAGGCTTCGTGTTTCCCAACGAACGCAATAACGATGCTACGACTCCAGTTCCTTCGAACCGGCCCGTTCCCCTTCAGTCGTACTCTACGAATGATCTTCCCACTGTCAAGGGAAACAACAATGGCTTCGATGCCGCCATCACCCCGCCAAAGACCCATGCAGAGAACAGCGGTCACCAGCACCATAACAGCATGGGACGGATTCCACCAGGGAACTCCAATCCCCGTTCCGTCAAAGGATCCCCCGAGTCCGAGAGCATCAAGGCAACCCAGCCAGGCCAAACTTTTCTGCAGGCAAATGCTCCTTCATTTGGTCCTCAAATAGCTCCAGCTGCAACCAACGCTGGACTGCCTGGGTATGGCGCGCCCAATCCACTGCAGTTCTCGGTCCACGGAGCATACCCCGCGCAGCCTTTCCTCAACCAGGCCGGGCAGGTCAATAACCAGATCTCTGGTCTTCCAGCTGCAACCCCTTATGCAGCCTATCCGAACTATGTTGCTGGATACCGTTTCAACGACCCCAATGCCCGTGGTGGAGTCTCGCAACGCCGTCAGACTGAAAGTGATTCAAGCCAACGGTTTGCCCACTACCCTCTAGAGCACTACAAGGGCGAGATATACAGTTTGTGCAAGGACCAGCATGGTTGCAGATACCTGCAACGTAAGCTCGAGGAACGCAACCCTGACCATGTACAGCTGATTTTCAGCGAAACGTACATGCATGTGATTGAATTGATGACCGGTAAGGACAATAACTACTCCCAGCATCTGGCAATAAACTGATCCATCGTCAGATCCCTTCGGAAACTACCTCTGCCAGAAGCTTCTGGAATTCTCGAATGATGAACAGCGTACCGCGCTCATCAACAATGCTGCTCCCCAGCTGGTCAAGATTGCACTTAACCAGCATGGAACCCGTGCACTGCAAAAGATGATCGAGTTTATCTCTACTTCTGAGCAGACCGAAACCGTGATCCGGGCACTGCAGAGACATGTAGTTGAGTTGGTACAGGATCTCAACGGCAACCACGTTATCCAAAAGTGTCTCAATCGTTTGTCGAAACAAGATGCCGAGTTTATTTATCAATCTGTCGGTGATCGTTGTGTCACTGTTGGCACACACCGTCATGGGTGCTGTGTTTTACAGCGGTGCATCGACCATGCATCGGGTGACCAGAAGAATCGACTGATTGGTCAAATCACGAACAATGCTTTTGAACTCGTTCAGGACCCCTTTGGCAACTATGTTGTTCAATACATCCTTGACCTCGGGGACATTTCATACACGGGCCCATTGTGCCGAACATTTGCCGGCAGCGTTCCGACGTTGTCAAAGCAAAAGTTTAGCTCCAACGTCATTGAAAAGTGCTTGCGCATGGCTGATTCTGAACACCGCTGTGCGATGATCGATGAAATGTTGAATGGCATCGAGCTCGAGAAAATGTTGCGCGATTCATATGCCAATTACGTTGTTCAGACCGCCATGGAGTACGCGGACCCAGATACCCGAACTCGCATCGTCGAAGCCGTCAGACCCCTCGTTCACTCCATCCGCGGCACCCCCCACGGTCGCCGCATTGCTGGCAAGATCATGTCGGCAGAGCCTTCTGGTCGCACCAGTGGCCATACAACCCCGAATGATATGGCCAACACGGCACAAGTTCCAAAGCAAATGATGCCCAAATCATTCGGATTTCAGCAAGGCCCACCCCCTGCCTTCAACGGACACAACGCCTTCAATGGCCAGAATGCTCTGCCGACTCCGGCCCAAAGTTCCTCCAACACTCCTCCTAGTGGCACTGCCGAGGGCCCCATGTTCGGCTCCCCCGGCGCAGCACCCAACCTTGGCGTACAGAATCAGCTCTACGCCTACTACTAAACAGGGATTGTACAGCCCCCTTTGTGCATACCCCACTTGTACTCATATCAAATGATGTCACGATACATTGATGATTTCACGGATTTTCACACACGACTGTCATCAGAATGGGGCTCTAGTTGCATGATCTACTCGGTTGCAGCATTTTCCTTCGGCCCATTCATCTCATTTTTCGCCTGCGTTTTGACTTTCATCTGCTTCTGCATACCTCAATGCGTCACGACTGATTTCCTCGCCAGGCAAGATTCACGCGTTGCATGTTGCATACATCCCATGAAGCGGAAATGGCATGATAAAGTCTTCATAGGAGCATATCATCTTCCACCCCCCTTTTCCCTAGCCATTGCCTCTGTACTTTTCCCCTTTCCAGTTAACATTGTGCCTGCCCCCCTGTTCCCCCTTTTCAACAATGGTACTGTGGGTCTGTTCAGGATCTTTTGGCATTTGGACCGCTTCAATTGTTGCCTGCGTTCCCTGGAACATCAACAATCGAACCTCTTGCCTTCTGCTTCATTGACAATCCATACTACAAAGTCATTTTCAATTCCACTTCATGTCTTTACCCACCATTTTGCCCCGACCCCCTATCTACTCTGCGTTTCTGGTTTAAGTGCGTGTCATGTGCAAGGGTGGACACCTGAACATCGCAAACGATGACTTCTTCCTGGATGGAAGAGTACTGTCTGTTGTGATGTTCATCTGTAATTATATCGTGGGAAGTGATGCAGAAGTTGCTGGGATTCGCTACACCTGAGTTTTACAAGCTCCGAGTGGTGAGCCTTTGCTATCTTGATTTGTTCCTGCTAGCTTGATTTCCGGCCGCGATATCATTCATTCTGTCCCTTCTTTCGCAGTTTGCATATTTGTACTTTAGCTTCCAAATTTCATGAAGTTTGAATTTACCATTTACCAATTGTAGAAGTATCATGATCTCGTACGAAAGCAAGGTGCATTTTCTCCCTTGACGCGTCGCGAGAACACGTGACTGAACAGGGGATTCGGAGCTGCAGATACAGGCCACCCTCCCGCAGTATATTGACGAGCTGCCTCCCGTCGATTTGCAGCTCGAAGCAACTCAAAAATCGGCACAAATGCAGCCGGTCGACGTTGCGCGTTCATTGGGCGCCCAATGGCCAGGTCGAGAAATCCAAGCGCGGCAGCTTGCTACCTTGTTCAATGTAGGTGTTTCCGCACCCTCATGGGCGACACTACGACCAACCAGCCGAAAGCAGTATTGAAAGACATATGCTAATGGATAAATAACGATGTACAGCCCCATATTCCCAGCCCACCGACACTAGTTGTCCATGGAATTTCAGCAACCTGCAAGTCCACAATCATCCGTGGCGTCCTCTCGACACTCCGCGTACCGCATGCCGTTGTCCGCAGTAGCGAGTGTATCACTGGGCGACATCTCCTCACCAAGATCCTTTGGAATACCCTCGAGGCCCTAGGCCAGAAGAATGAATGGGAGAAATTTGGCAAGGGACGGTGCGAGCATGTTAGTACCCTCGCCGTGCTACTAGAGGAGTGCCTTGCTGCGCGGACCCTCGAGAAAAGAGGGAAATTCGTGTTAGTGCTGGACGAAATCGATCGGCAAAGAGAGGCGCCGCCTACTCTACTGTCGGCATTGGCGCGACTTGGGGAAATCGTGAGTATTCATCTGAGAATGGTTGGGAGTATTGCAATTACTGATATATCGGCAGATCCCCTCGCTTTGTGTTGTCCTGGTTCTCAGCTCGACTCCCCGGCCGATGTTTCTCCAAAATGCAGCAGTGCCTCATATCAGCTTCCCTCCGTACACGCGCAAAGAGGCCATTGATATCTTGCTGGCCTCCCCTGCACCTATTGTGGAGGGATTGCCTGACGAAACTTCATATCAAATCTACCCGCACTTCGTTTCTACCGTCTATGATACCCTGATCGGGCCAACTGTTGGCTCAATTCCCACGTTCCGATCCATCTGCCAACGACTCTGGCCACAATTCGTGGCTCCTATTGTCCAGGGCGAGACGGCGCTTGGCGGGGGCACGGACTGGGACTTTGCGCGACTGGTGGTGAAGAACAGGGTACTCTTCCGCCATCAAGGAGAATCGGCTTTGGTGCATCGAATCGTCCCAGACGATTCTGCTGCTCTAAGTAAGACGAACCGTTCAGCATACGCACCCAAAGCAGCCTCTTCAGCTCTGCCTCACCTGCCATACTTCTCCACCTTGATCTTGACTTCCGCGTATCTGGCATCTCACACCCCGCAACGACTGGATACAATCTTTTTCTCGAAATTCTCTTCATCCTCGCTATCTGCCCGGAATAAGCGTGCTCACCATCGCCGTCGTCTGAAGGTCCTCTCTCAAGCTCAGGCGGAAGAACGGCAAGCTGCCAACGACCCTTCAACGCCAAACAAGAAGGGAAAGCGATCGAAGACCCGCATTACGAAGTCTACCCTCTCGTCGGCCTTCGCCACGTCCTCCGCCACTACCTCGGCCGTTGGTGGCGGTGGAGGAATTACTGGTCCATCCACCATCCTCACAGCCCGACCCTTCCCACTGGAACGCCTTCTGGCCGTCTATCATGCCGTTGATCCGAACCCGCCGGCTAATCCAATCCACACACCTGCAGTCTCGGATCAGATCTACGCCGAACTAGCTACCCTACGCCGTCTGCGTCTTGTGGTTCCGGCGTCGGGTCACCATGGCGGGGCTAGTATGGGCAGTGGTAATACAAGCGCGGATGCAGGAGAGAAGTGGTGTGTCAATGTGTCTGGTGACTGGATCGGCGAGTTGGCGAAGGGAATTGGTGTTGAGGTTGGGGAATGGTTGGCGGGTGGACTGGATTAGTGATCCGTTCTCTGGCAGAGTCTCTGTTTGTTTAATACATTGCGCGGTGTTAAGTTTAGCATGCGGTTCTTGATGCCGGCTTTTGGTAACATGTAACATATCTGATGCATATCAATTATACCCGTTTTTCTTCCGCTTTCTCTCTTCTGCACGCGGTTATCTATAATCCTTGAGATGTTCGACATGAGCACCCGCATACAATCCAGTGACTTCCTATCAAGCTTTTGGTATAAGCGATGCCCAACCCAGGGTGTGTGGCCGGGCACTCCAGAGATACATTGGAAGGTTCTCCTGTTCCTCCAATCATATTTACTGCATGCCTGAACACCCGGAGTATGAGATTGGCATTAGAGATTGGCAGCGCTGTGCTTTACAAAATAACGAGACCACGGGCATCGCCATCTCTCAGTTTACGAAGAAGAACTGCCGTCAAGAATTGAAGTATGAAAACGGCTCGTTCGTAGGCATTTCTCATGCTTATCCACATTGCACATCAAGAGCTTAGTCCGACGGGGGCACGGCTCACTCTATCGATTTTTTGTGAAACCCCCTGACCAAAGAAAATGGGGACAGACAACCGGGTCGAGCGCAGAGGACGCCGGCGGGAAAAAATGAAAAGAGAAAATGAAACACATTATATGCGAAAGAAAAAGGCAGAAGTCGTTCAAGCAATAACCTCCTCGGTCTCCTCGACAATCTCCTCCACCAACTCCTCGACGACGGTATCGCCTTGGTCCTCGCCACCAATGGGCGCATCCCGAGCTTGCTTGGGCGAATCGGCGTCTTCGGGAAGACCGAAGGCCTCCTTCTCCTCCGCTTGGATCTCCTTCTCCCGACGGATCCAGGCAACCCACTCGCTGAGAACACGCTTGCGTGTCTCGACGACTGCTGTGTTGGCAATGTCGACGGCATACTTGTCCTCCTCGTCGAACTCCTTGGAGTATTCGCGCAGGTTCTTGCGCACCTGCTTTTGCTCCTCCTTGCTGAGGAAGGTAGGGGGGCGCGGCCGCCAGATGAACTGCTTGAACTTTTCGGTAGGGTTTTCGGAAAGGGTGTTTCCGGAGAAAGTATGGAGGTTCCAGCCGTTTTCCATCTAGTGTGAAGTTAGAATTTGAAACAGATAAATGGGCAAATGCAATGTTAAAAGGTAAAGGGGGAGCTTACCGAGTGAGTCCACACGCTAGCACTGGTGACCACGTAACGGCCAGTAGAGTCCCACGCAACGTCGGTCACACCGTAGTGCTCAACGGTCTTCATCAGCTGAATGTTGGCAGCGAGATCCTTCTCGGCCTCAACCTTCTCACCCTCGAAGTCCATATCCCAGAAGTCCAGGTCGAAGCTGGACTGGGAGTGGACAGTGGCGACAATCACGAAACGTCCCTTAGGCGACCAGTAGATACCATTGCTGGTCTTCTTCTCGACACTCCGCACAAGTTTGAAGTTGCCGGCGGTGCTGCCCTTCTTCTCCGTAGCGAAGAAAGAGACAGAAGTCTTAGGGGCAACGGCGACGCCGGCGGGGGCCTCGCCATTAGTGATAACGACGAAACGGGATCCATTGGGCTCCCAAGCAAAGTTGACGACAGTGTCCTTAAGACTGTCAACAACCTCAACGGGAACACCTTTCTCGCGCACGCGGAAAATCTCGAGGTTGGTGGCCATGGACTTTTTGGACTTGGAGTGACGGTCGACCTTGACACAGACGTAGGCACCCTGGGATTGCCAGTGCAACTTCACATCGGAGACGTTGAACAGATTACGGGTACGGACAATCTCCTTGGAAGGAACACTCATCATAGCCACACGAGCGGGGTTGCTGCCAATCTCGGGGGTCCAGAAGCAAAGGAGCTGCTCGTACTGCTTGATACCCTCACGGCTGACAGTGGCGGGCGACCACTCGAAGTCGCTCACACCTTCAATCTTGACCGATGTACGGCCGAGCAGGTTCATGTTGGGCAGCTCGTAGATGGAGATAGACTGACCCTGGAGCATGCGAGCGACGTACTTCTCGTCCGCGGACCACTTGAAAGCGGGCCACTGGACCTTCTTCTTGGGGGCAACATCACCCTCGTCGACGGGCTCGGCAGACAAATCGTGCGAAACGAATGACCGGAGGGGCTTGCCGGACTCGATATCCCAAACGATAATATTCTTTCCATCCTCTTCGAAGGTCAGGATGGGCTGACCCTCCTCGACCTGGATCGGACGAGCGGACCATGTCGTCAAGTAGCCCTCAAGAGGTGAGAATTCAATAAGTTGGACGAAGGGGTGGGGGAATTGCTTTTGCTTGGAGAAGGAGGGGCCGCCCCAGAGTTGGACACCCTGGGGGTGGACGGAGGCGAGGAAAGTACCCTTGGGGGACCACTGGACGAAGAGTTGTGTCCAGTGTGCGCGATCGACGACGTTCTCTGGCGGGTTGGACTTGTTGTTCCAGAACACACCCACCTTATCATTGCGGTAGAGGGCGAACTGATCGCGAGCACTGCTGTCGCCCATCCATGAGCGCAAGTGCTCCTTCTCCTTGAACGGCTCGACCGGAGGAGCTTGGTACTCCTCGTCAACACGGCCCTCCCGACCATAGCGCTCGATATCCATCAACTTGTTCACGGCAAGAGTGTGCTTCTTGTCGAGGGGGGTGCCGTGGAGTTGCTTGACGGCGGCGACGGCCTGTTCGGGGGTCTCATACTCGACGAAGGCGAATCTGTAAAAAAATAAAAAGTCGCAATCAATAATCTGTTCCATGCCATAATCGCTTCAACCGGCAATGATTTTCTTATGTACGCACCCTTCGGACATGCCCTTGTCGTTCAGCGGCATGAAGACAGCATCTTCGGAGGTGTGACCGACGGTGTTGAGTTTTCTCAATAAGAACTTGACGAGCTTCTGTGTGCTCTCCTCGGGCACAACGGGGAGGCCATCGATAACGACGAATGTGTCCAGACCTTCATCGGCTTTGACTTCGAATTGCGCTTTGAGATCTGCCCGCCAATAATTAGATTCCGAGAGGGGCACTGCTGCCAGGGCAGATTGAAGATTGTGTGCACGCACCAGAGAAATCGATCTCCTCCTCCTCCTCTTCGTGGAGGTCCTGCTCGGATAGTTGCTCGAAACTGGGCGCCATGTTGGGTAGTGGGATAGGCGGACCGTTCAGAGGGTGCTAATCCGTGATGCGAAATTTCCAAAGGAACAACCGATTAACCACAAATTGGGCGGCCAACGATTGTGCGGACCCAGCCAGGTCACGTGGTATGCTGACTCACCCGCTTCCCCGGGTGCGCGCTGGCGCTTGGCCGCTGCTTGCTGTCTTGCTTGCTGCTGCTGCTGCTGCTAAGTTGGAGCTTCCAATTGCGCCTCCCACTATATTCCCTTTACATTTTCCTTTCTTTCCAACTCTTCGCCCCGGCCATTGTCCTCCCTTCGTGGTTGTTCGGTTCGTCCTTTGATTCCTCTGCCTTTTGCGCCTCTACCGGCCCGTCCTTCCCCCGCCGCTCTTAAGCGCCAGTGCGACTATACCCACCACCTGACAAGTACCTGGTTGCGCCATCTACTCTCTCCCAAAACTACCGGTTAAAGCCCCAAAGAAAGACTTTGCGACCGGTTCGCATATCAATTCCCACTCTCCTTTCTCCTTCATCCGACGAGATCGGTCGACCGGCAGGATGTCGCGTATGTTACCTCGGTCTGCTCCCGGCTTCCACTGCCGGGTCCTTCCAGCCTGCCCATCCTTCTCTAACCTGGCGCAATAGTTTCATCCGAGCTGCGCGACCAGTTTACAGTGATCATTGACTCTATTCTGGGCAAAAGCGATCTCAATACCATCTCCGAGAAGCGGATTCGCAAAGGGCTCCAGGATGCCGTCGGCTATGATCTCACTCCGCAAAAGGTCCGTTTTTTGGCTTTGCTAGCGTTTCTCATTGTAGCGGGTCAAACCCGATACACTTGATCATGGAGCTTGCGCTGACATGTATCATACGTAGGCGGAGGTTAAGGAGCTCATTATGCAGCGGTTCGACATCTTCGCCGCGAAAAATGGTGTCGCAGAGTCGCCCGAGGAGACCACCGCCAGCAATGGTCACCGAGGTGATTCTGCGTCTGCCGTCCCTTCCCCTCCTCCTTCCTCTTCACCCGTGAAGCGACAGGCAGATAGCGAAGAAACTTCCGATCCCAGTGGCGCCTCACCTCCTCCCAAAAAGCGAAAGCCGGATGCCGATAATGCCGATACTGACGCCGATGCTGTATTTGCCGCCAAACTACAGGCCGAAGAAAACCTGCGCGCGAGACCGACGAGAGGGGGAAATAATCGACGTGCAGCTCCCACCAAAAAGAAGAGCAAGGCCAAGACTTCCAAGAGGGTCAAGGCAGAGGACGACTCCGATATTGAATCGGGGTCAGACACCAAAAAGGAGGTTAATCGGTCCGGTGGATTCCATGTAAGCTGACATCGAGCCCCCTTTGGTCTATCCACCTCTAATGGCTTTTCATAGAAACCACTCAATCTATCGCCTGCACTGTCGTCGCTACTAGGGGGAGAATTGACGGTTAGTGCCTTCACCTGCCTATTCCCTTCACTTGCTAATGTTTTAAAATAGCTTTCTCGACCTCAGACAGTTAAGAAGGTCTGGCAGTATATCCGGGAGAATGAGCTGCAGGACCCGGCCGATCGCCGCCAGATCCGATGCGACGATGCGATGCGAGCTGTCTTCAAACAAGATCGAGTCCACATGTTTACCATGACCAAGATTCTCAATCAGAACTTGTACAACCCCGATGAATAGTATTGGTCCCTCAAATCGCATGACAGGGACCATTAATCATATGTGGCATGTGGCCTCCATCTGTCCTAACGAATCTCGTGTTTATTTTCCTACACCTTCTCTCATATGTTTTGGCGATGCATGGGGATGCTGGCGTGACAAGCTGTTATTTTTTCTGTCTGATAAGACTTTCCTTGCCGCTATTGCTGGCGCTGTTGCTTTTTCATTTCCTTTTTAAGATTTTGCTATTTGCGCTCCAGCGGGAGTTGGTGTCGCCCCGAGTGGCGATCATCGTCCAACATTGCATCTATGAATTTTTGTCGTTATTTTGGTGATCAGGTAGTTGATGATATTGTGTTCCCCCTCCCCCCTAGCCACAGAAAATACAAGATATGAAATGAAAATATATTTCTTCTGGCTTGCCATATTCAAGTTACTATTGTTCCAAGGTTACCCTAGGGTATGCCTTGATAAGTTCATGTTGGACCGTGACTGTTTGCTCTGCGCCGCGGAAGATCAGTCAGCGCCGAGATCTCACTTTTTCCCCACCAACCCACCCACAAACGTGCAGCGAATTCCCCCAGATCTCAGGTCTCCGCCATTGACTTCCTTTTACTGTGCCGGATTTGATTTCAGCCTGTGCCATGGCTGAAAACCCGCCAACCGCTCCCGGCTCAGCTAGCCAGGGTCGTGGCGGTGGTCGCCGTCGCGGCCGCGGAGGGGCACCTCCCAGCCGCTCCGAAGCCCAACACAGCTCAGGAGGAGGAGCTGGGAAGGCATCAAAGTCCCGTGGTCGTGGCGGCAAAGTCCCTGGGGGCCGCGACCAGCAAAAGAACGGTGAGGTACCGCGAAACAACGAGGCGCAACCAGCGGCCACTGCGACTGTGGGAACGAAGCAGGTTGCGGCTGCCACGGACGACGCGGACGACGGAGAAATTTGTTTTATTTGCGCATCAGCTGTCGAGCATACATCTGTTTCGCCTTGCAACCACCGCACCTGTCATATTTGTGCGCTTCGCCTTCGTGCACTGTATAAGAACAAGGGTTGCGCTCACTGTCGGGTAAGTGGACCTTGCTACGCCTCGGCGGGGACCTTTGGAGATTCTTATACCCCCTCTGGCTGTTCCTGGAACACCTCGTTGATGGTGTCATACACATAGACCGAATCTGCCTTCGTCATCTTCACCGATGATCCCGTCCGACGTTTTGAAGATTTTGGGAAGAATGATTTTGCTCGGACCGATGACAATCTTGGTATCCAATATGAGAAGGACGAAATTTTTGAAGACACTGTGCTATTATTACGGTACAATTGCCCTGATGAGGACTGTGATGTGGCCTGTTTGGGATGGCCGGATTTGCATCGCCATGTTAAGAGCAAGCATGGCAAGGTGATGTGGTACGTATAAATCGTTTTCAATATCGGTTTTGCTTCTGCCACTAATGAGCCTGCAGTGATCTATGTACTCGGAACAAAAAGGTTTTTACTCATGAGCATACTCTTTTCACAATGGCGGAATTGCGAAAACATGAGAAGCACGGAGATGACAAGCCGGGTGCCATCGACCAGAGTGGTTTCAAGGGACATCCGGAATGTGGCTTCTGTCGCCAGCGCTTTTATGGTGATGACGAACTTTATGCCCATTGCAGAGATAAGCACGAACGATGTCACATTTGTGACCGTCGCTCTTCACACCGCCAGCAACAGTATTATGTCGATTACAATGCCCTCGAGGAACACTTTCAAAAAGATCACTTCTTGTGTCTTGATCCGGAGTGTTTGGAGAAGAAATTTATGGTTTTTGAGTCCCAAATGGATCTGAAAGGACATCAGCTAGATGCACACCCGAATGGAGTCTCGAAGGACATTCGTCGTGATGCACGGCTGGTCGATCTCAGCGAGTTTGACCTCCGCAGCCCTTACCAACCACAGCAGCGCCAGCGCCGCGGAGCTGGCCGTGGTCGCGATCCCAATGCAGAGCCTCTCCCCGCTACGAGTGCCCAGCCATTGCGCCGAGATCAGCTCGCATACCAGCGCCAAATGGAGATCCAGAGCTCCCAGTCAGTCTCAACACGCAGCTTTGGCGGCCAGCTCACCCGCAATGAGACTCAAACCGTACAAGCTCCACCTCGATCAGCGGGTTCTACCCCGGCGCCGGCTGCCTCGCGCTCTGCTGCCCCAGCGACTGAGCTCGAGAACATGAGTCTGGCTGCCACATCTGAAACTCTTGGGCCCCAAGACCAGGCTCGTCGGCTGCGTCATACGGCCGTGGTTGACCGGGCATCGAATTTGCTGCGCAATGATGCCACCAAGCTTGCTGAATTCCGCAGCAGAGTTTCCAGCTATCGTTCATCCTCCATTACAGCCACAGGGTTGATTGATGCTTTCTTCTCGTTGTTTGACACCTCCAGCTCCGAGCTTGGGAAGCTTATCAAAGAGCTGGCTGAAATATATGAGGATCAATCAAAACGCAATAACCTTCTCCAGGCATGGAATGACTGGCGTGCCATCAACGAGGACTATCCTGCCTTGCCAGGACCTGGTGGATTGTTGCCGGGCATGTCCCCCAGTACGGTAAACACTGGTGGCTCGCGTGTTTTACGACTCAAATCATCTACTGCGAAGTCTTCCCGCTCCGCAGTTGGTAGAAGCGGTGCCATGCCATCGTCCTCGTCGTCCTCAAATCCATTCCCTCCTCTCTCTGCTGCTGCCGGATCATCATCCTCTCGCCGTACTGGCGCTGGCTCCACTCCATGGGCATCGGCCGCCCCTCCACCTCCTGCTCGTCCCACTCCAGTCAGCCGTTCATCCATCTCAACTCCTGCCAGCTCTTCCCACACGCCTACTCCTAGCGGTGCAAATGCTTTCCCTGCCCTCCCCGCTGCTTCCAAGCCCAACGTTATGATGGCCGGTAAGACCCGCGGCTACCGACGTTGGGATGAACACCGTGGGCCGGCCCCTACTGCCTGGGGCTCTAATCCATCATCTGGCGCTGCTACTCCTGCAGAGCCGTCGGAATTTGACTTTGAAGATGAGCAAGGGGACGGGAAAAAGGGAAAGAAGAAGAAGGGCAAGCAGACGCTCATACACTTCGGTTGATACCGAGCGACTTGCCGTGCATATATGTGTACTTCGTTAGATGACCGTATAAATGCTAGCGAGTGGACTTTTTGTTTAGCAATAGCTCCTGGCCGGAAATAACTACAAGATAATAAATATGCATTGCTTTAATAGCTACAACTTGGATTGGTAGGACATGACCCCAGTGGGGGGACAATATTTCTTATCAATCATATCGATACTAGTCATGCCCGACAGAGATGAAGCTAGAGTTTTCGAAAATTTTGCCCTCAGACCAGCACAACGCTTTCATTATCCGAGCTCACTGGTTCGGAATCCGTTTCAATGATGATAGGTTCAGTGATAGAAGGTTTCTTGCTCGGAGATTGATTAATGCTAGTGCGAGTCTCTGATAATTCGCTCTCGGGATTCTGATTGGAGTCGACAGGGTGCTCAACATGTTCAGCACTCTCACTGCAAATATCGCTGGTCATATCAACCTCCTCTTCGAGAGTAGCCATGCGTGCAGAAAAGTCACCATGTAGTTTGATCAACCAGCGACGCAGGGAGTCATCATCCATTGTGCTGTTTCGAGCGATGAGAAGCTGTTCTCGCAAGGAGAGTAATAGCTTCCGCTTTTTGGCGATGGCAACCGTACGTGAGGTACCGTTTCGTTGCAGGGCAATACGGTCTATGGTTTCAGAGACGCCTTCTGCAACTTCCAAGACTGCAGGCGGGAGATCAACTAACTTAGCAAGAGCCATGCCATACCGACGGTGGGGAACAGGCCCTTCGGATATCTGATAGAGCATTGTCATTTTGGAGGCATCTTCCGCAATGCTTGCTGCTAGATGCAGATTGATCACCCCACTACGCTCTGAAAGGATGCGAGCTAGATCATGGAAATGAGTAGCAAACCATACCAGGGTGTTACTGGCAAGAAGGGCTTCAGCAAGCGCAATAGCAATCGCGAGCCCATCGTTGGTGCTCGTCCCACGGCCAAGCTCGTCGATGAGCACCATTCCACGAGGCTGAACATTACGCAAGATGAATGTCATTTCGCGCATTTCCGCCGCAAAGGTCGAGATATTGGCGTCAAGGTCGTTGTTTGTGGCGACACACGCGAAAAGCTGATGAACGATCGGGAATGAAGCATATTGTGCTGGAACGAAGCAGCCTATCTGTGCCATCACAGTCATGAGTGCCAGTGAGCGGATGTAGGTTGATTTGCCACTCATATTGCAACCAGTGATGATCTGGAATCTTGTCTGCGGTGTTGCGTATGCATCATTAGGAACGAACTTGCTCGAATGAATTTTCTCTCGGATCGGATGCCGTCCAGCTTTGATGGCCAACGTGGCTGTCAACTCCGGGCGGATATAGTCGTTAGAAGTAGCGAGCTGCGCAAAGGCTGCCAACATGTCTAGCATGGCAATCGCCTCGTTTACTCGGAACAACTCTGCTACTACGATGCACACTTCACGAAGTAGATCCTGAATTGTCTGGTCGCTCATGCTGATGACTTCATTGTGGGCATCGGTAATCTTCTGATTGAGCTTGACAAGATCCAGTGTTTGACACTCAGTCCTGTTCTTCTTGCGGTATATGTTTATAAAAATGTCGGGTAGTGTCTCGAATCTGCCAGTTTGAATGCCGATGTAATATTGACGAGGTGTATCGTATTTGAGATCGAGCGTCATATCATGAGTCTCTTGAAGTCCATCAGCAAGAATGTTCTGCAAAGCCCGGTGGTACTCCTACCTGCTAGCCTTTCCACAAGTTCCGCCGCATCTGCACTTGCTTCCTTGTAGGTCTGTCTGGCCACGTCGAGAAGACTATTGACGCCTGCCTGCAGTCGGTCAAAAGTTAGATGAAATAAAGTAGTATATCCGTGCTGGGAAGTGCTGACCTTCACACAGTAAGTTCTTTGATTTCGAAGATCTAGTGGCTTGCTCTGGTATGCCACATTCTCATTCAATGTCTCCGTCATCAGTCGTTCCAGGGACAGATGCTTTGCGGGAGAACATAACTAATTCCCATTAGCCGAGAGCAACCTCAAAGATCAAAGATGCCCGACCTCACGAATCTCAAGTAAAAGATCACTTTGAGATGCCCCTAATGCCTGATATAGATTTTTGATGGAAGAAAGGTAGGCCTTGAGCATAATGACGTTGTTGACCGATTGTTCGACGTACTGAACAGTCTGCTTGGTGGGAACCAGAATGATCTAGATAGTTAACATCGCCTCGGAACTTGTGCTGACGGAGTAAACACACCGAAGTCAGAGTCCGATCAGCATCGATGAAGCCTTTCAGTGCTTGTCGAACAGATACGAACATATCTTCCTTCGTCGACAAGTCCTCCACTGCATTGTACCGCGCGGTCAGCTTGGGTCGCTCCGTGTATGGTTGTAGGATATTGGCTCGCAGAAGCCTAGCTCCCATCGGTGTGAGGCATTCATTCAGTAGCCCGTATAGACTATCCCGCGATTTGGAGTTGTGAAGATTTTGAATCAGCTCGAGGGATACGACCGTAGCAAGGTCGATGACCATCGATCCCTGTGACGGTTCGAACTTGATGCGCAGAGAATGGGAGACAAAAGCACGCTCAAGCTCCATCTCCACATACTTCAGAGCCTGTATATAGTATGAGTACAGTTGTCGCCAGGATTAGAGGGACTGAGATCATACCGCGGCAAAGCAGCAGGCGGCGAAGTAGTTGCTATTAAGAATCACCTTGAGGGAATCCACCTCATCCCGAAAAGCTAATCGATCGAGGAACTCATGCCCTGATTTGTCTGACCAGTATTTTCGATCAAGGAAGGTGAACATAGGGTCTGGAAGGTTTTCTTGAAGAATATAGCGCAGCTTGGATTCCTGGGCAGTATTCATGAAGAGGATCTCATTCGGTTCGAAGACGCCGATCTTGGTGACCGTCTTTTCGTATATCTGACTATCACAGATCTGACAGAGAACAACTTCCGCTGTAGCCAAATTGATGAAGGCCAATCCCACGGTGGATGAGACGCCTCGGGACTCGCTGAGGGCACATATGATGTCCTGGCCTGCAATGCTGGTCCCCTTGGTGGTGGGGCGAGCCGTGGGGTGCCTGCTGGCTGGTTTAGATGTTAATGGCGCAAATGATTTGTTCGAAGAGATCTGCAACGAGATTCTCGATGACTTTCGGGCAGAAGGCGGCATGGTGGTGGCGTGGGAGACAAGGAGGATGGGGATGGAAGAAAGTTGCCTTGCAGCGTGGCTGCTCAATGCCCAAAACATCCCTATTACCACCACCCCCGAACTGTCTGGGAGCCCGTCCCCGCCACGGTCCTTGAACATGTCTAACTGTCTATAATACTGCCGTGTTTCTTAGTATCTGGTTTCATTCTGGCCACTATCGTCCATCTCCGAGGTATCGACCAGTAGGCCAACGAACTGAAATGGAGTATGCGGAAAGGAGGAGACAGAAATATCCATCTGAGAAATGAATGGGGAGGAAGATGGTCGTTTTTAATTGATCACAAAATAGGAGGGATATCAGTACAATGAATGGACTTCATGCAAGGTCCGAGGGCATCACATCTTGTTGTTGACTTTCCAGAAGTTCCTCCCAGGAGGTTGTATCCACGTTCTGTGGCCATCCACGCATCAGCGCCATCCAGACTGAAGAATGGTACTCGGCACGGAGATCCAATTTTGTGAGCCCATTCAGCCGTAGGAGACCATTCATTGGCTTCGGGAAATTGTTCGGTGGCATTCCGTCCCCAGGGCTTGGCCGATATTCATCACGCAGGCTTCCCTCTGGTGCAGTGTTAAAGCTCCCTTGAGAAATATGAGACTGTGGGGTGTTGTCGACAATTCCAAGATATGCAAGACGATAGAGAGAGTGCATTTCCTTTAACTGTCGGAGCCACACTGTTCCAATATTCCACACTGTGCCCCACTGTTTAAAAATCTCCAAATAATTTTCAAAATACACTGCTGCACGATCCCTATCAGTGGTGACATCATTCTGTTCTGGAAAATATTGTAGCCATAGGAGACAATTCGATGATGATGCGATTGCTAAGGCAATGAACAGAGATGGTTTAATCCTGCCCGGGCTTTTGCCGGAGTCTAGGTAAGTAGAAACTATTTCACCGATGTTCAAAGCGCTTTTCAGACCGACCGCGATAATTTCGGGCTCTTGATGGATTAGACTCCATCCTGCTGAATCGGAATTATCCAGAAGAATAGAGCTCTCGTCGGTCTGTGGAAGGTAATCTTGATGTGCCACACAGAAAGCACTTTGGAGCAGGCAATGAATGCCCAAATAGAGGCCTTCATTATTCAGTTCGAAATGCATGCTGTAGTTTTCCTTAGACCATTTGACTGTAGATGGGAGGTTGGAGATCCAGGTTTCTAGCACTTTGCAAAGTTGAGAGAAGCGACTGGAAGCATTGGTTGGAGGTAATGTCGATGCCATCCGCTCTTGGCAGACATGAAAGTCGGCCAAGTCACCCCAAAGACAGATACTTTTGATCAGATATGGCTGGAGACCAATGTCCGAAGGAAAGTTTATGTGAGTATCTAAACCTTCTAGTGTCAGGTTGCGAGTAGCTTCCCCGTATGCCAAGGAAACATAATTTCCTGGTAATGCTGAAGCAATATTCCTTATGGCCAAGGTATGAGGCTTTGCGAGATAGAATGCAAGAACTCGATCAATCTGTAGACACGCCCAGAAAGTCCGACGGCGGATCTCTCGTTCTTGCTCCGAGTGCATGTGATGATATTCCTTGTTAAGACGCATTATTTGAGCCATTCTGATTGCCGTTCCCGCATACATCCAATGACTGGAGCCACTGTCGGAGAAAAACTCCGATAAGGCTAAAATTAGATTGCCTTGGATATTGGACACTGCAACTGTTAGCTCGTTGATTTGTATTCTTAATTCTGCACCAGGTACCTGTAGGTTGATCTGAGCCGTCACGCGCGAGCCTCTTAGAAATTACTGTAAAGTGATCAGAGACTTCAACCGGAGTTAAATGATCGAAATGGCGATTGATCTGATCAATGGAAAGATATCGAGCACATAGAGACACTATGGCCGTTGCGATGAAGGGGCTGTTTGTGGGATCTTGGAATTGAAGCCTATATGAAAAGGAGCAAAAGTCTGTAGCGAAATGCCTTTGGAAGAATTCATCCAGGCACCATTGGTATAGTTCGCTATTTGGTAAAGCAAGATCACTTGCGAGCGTGGAGTGGTCCAAAGATCCAGGCGTTTGTGGTACTGGACCTCGACTGACTGTGTCGTTCTCCACTGGCGGCAGAACAGATGGTCCAGGGTCTGTTGTAGCAGGCCACTCGCACGGTATGCTGCGCAATGTGCAATGTCGACACTTGGGTCTTGCACCATTGCATTTCGTTTTTCGTCGGCGGCTCGTGAACCTTAGTAACCATCCTCAAAAAAAAGGTCATGGATGGACATACCAGACAAGACATGCTTGTGGGGTTCGACGCATATGACCAGCTCTCAGATGCATGTCTACTAGTAGATTCAGCGCACCAGCGACGGCATTAAATCCTGCCGTTCAAAGTTGGAGGACGAGCTAAGAGACGGAATGGACAACCGAGGCAGTTGATAAAGTGGGGTTTCTGAAGGGTGGGGGCTTCAACATAACAACACGAGAACTTTATATTACTAGTATCCACGCTGCCAAGATTACTATAGTATTTTCTGTTTCGTAAAGCATCGTGTCACTTGTTTTCGGAGATATTTTTTCAGAGATGAGCCCTCGAGACAACATGATTGATTGCACGAAAATTTGAACTTTGTGGCCGAACCCAAGAACAAAACCCAAGGTCAAGGATATCTTACTATACATCGTGGTAACTGATACTTGAAATTGTAGATAACCGAACATGGAACCACAAAGCCAGCAGGGCGCTAAAGCTCTTGCTGATAAACACCGTGAGCTGCCCGGAGGTGAGCACAAATATCGTTTAGATATAGCTGAGACTTCTTAATAGGAAGCATATGCATGAAAGGATGAGGGACCCCAGTGAATCGACGCATGGTTACCTGCACACCAGCCTCCATGAGGGACCTTCCAAAGTCCTCTCCTTCGTCGCGAAGCGGATCACACTCTGCAGTAGCGATGTATGTATTACAAACCCCACGCAAATCCCCGCTGAAGGGGCTCCTATAAAAGGCAGGCCGAGAATTAATCTCCGCCTTTTCTTCTTCATTTTTTGGCGCATAGTATGACTGGAAGAACTGTAGACGCTTAGAGCTAAGACAGGGAGCGAATTCATTCTCTTTCAATGATGGATATGGAGAGCCACAAACTCCCTTTTTGTCATCAGATCCAAGTCCAGGCACCGCAAGAACTGCTTTGATAGGATGTCAGCTCATCAATTATCAATGAAAAAGCATTAATTTACATACCGAGCTTCAGATCGATATTCGCGTCACGAGCTAACTGTTGCATCACGGCACTGATATGCCCGCCGGCAGAGATTCCACCCACAGAGACAGAGTCCGTTTTCCCATTGAGCTTTTGGCCATTCTCCATGATCTGACATCTGAGTTAACTTAGATTTCTCTAGCATTTGATTCATTGGAGATAGAATCCTACCCAACGAATACTAGCCCATGCGTCGTCATGTCCTTTGCCGAATGGATATTCTGGTATGTTTCAGTGGGCATCACCATGAGAAATTAGAAGAGTGGAGGTCATCCTACCAGGAGACAGTCTATAGTCAACATCTATGACAATAATCCCCACGCGGTTCCGAACAAGCATGCACAGTTCTGCGTCGGCATATAGATTTCCAAGAACGAAGCCCCCTCCTGAAAGTGAACCCTCTCAAGTTAGAACTTTGCAGAATTATAGAACGAGGGTATATTCTTACCATGGAAATTGACGTGGATAGGATATGGACCTTCACCAAATGGAGAGGTCGTGGGATCCGGGTGGTAGCATCTTACTGTGAAAATATGGCCATTATCGGATTGGATTGAATTATCCGTGACGAAAGGCTCGTTGATAAAATCACGATACCAAGGTGATGCAAACTTCTGTGGAGAAGCCCGAATATCTTCAATGGTCATATTATGAGTTGCAGGTTTAATTGCTAGGTGCTTGTTGTAATATTCAACAAAGTCATCATCTAGGCGCAAAGGAAAGCGAGGGTCAATGGGAGTGGGGACTGTCTGGACTGCCATGATGAAGTCAGGTGAAGGTTTCAACGAGAATGATGCAAGAGAATTGTGATTCATTTGCGGATTTTTATCCCTGATCCCCTTTATAAGAGGCGATGAATGCTGGCATCGGTTGCTAGATCGGCAAAGCCGATCAGCTATCCCCGCACCATCCGATCGCCCAGCTGAGGTCTTCCTATCAAATGTAAACATAACCCCGACTCTTACTGAAAGCTTGTTTTTGTTTCCAATATTCGATAGAATTGGGAATACATCTTCGATTTTCAAAATTCTGACTTAGATTTCTGCGTCAGAGGCCATCCAGATATCTAAACATCCATCCCCGGTCCAATACTTCATGTCAAATCGATAGACTCGAACTTTCTGACTGAAATTCAGAAATAATAAGCACATACAGTAGAAAGTTACGGTTGTTTGTTGTGGAGTGTATATGAGATTCAGGGGATGATCTACAGCGTATCACGTTCCATCACGACGATGGGATTTTTGTTCGTCGCCGATCAAGAAATAATTTCGTAAATGAAAGGTCGTAACCAACGTATCGGAATGGTATTTCTTCTTGGAGTTAAGAAGAGGCAGCTCATCGAATCATATTAAGATTATTTTTTTTTTTTTTTTTTTTTTTTTGGTCTTTAACGGTTCAAAACGACTTGACACTTTATCGCTTTGAAGTGGGAGGCTTCAACCGCCACAGCTAGTAACCATACGATAGAAGGAAAGACCGGTGAGTTTCCAAATCGTACAGGCCCGAACTTTTTGTTGGTCCAAGAATACTAAATCATTATCTGTCGGGCAGCGGCAGAATGCTGCAAGTTGTATCACGGTAAAGATGCAAGGACTCGGCGATCGAATCGAGTCGGCGACTGCGAGGCTAGACCGTGGCAAGTTTCACGGTGAAGAGGAAATCAGCTGGGACTGTGACGTGACTGCGGCTGCTACCGCATAGATCCGGCTTCCAAATAGCAGTGTCCAAAGTGCATCTACTTGTTCAATTGTTCAATCTTGTCACGAACCGAGGCCCCCTCGTCATCCGCTGTACTCAGTCCCAAGGATGGGCATGCAACATACATATCATGCCGGCACGTCATGTTTCCCACAGAAAGGAATACAATTAAGATACCAGAAATGCTAGTGCAAGGTCGTGTATCGTCACCATAGCCTATAAGGTCGCAATTAGGGGAAATGGTAATGATATGCGTCTAATCTAGTGGCTAGCTAATAGGAACTTAAAAAATAGTCATATTGGGTATAATAGGTAACTTCAAACAAATAGCGTATGAAACGTTAAGCACTGCGGTCCGGCCACAGTTGATTCATCACGGATGATCGAAGCTCAGTTTGTCTGGGCTTTGGGAACAGAATGGGCTTGAGAAACAAAGCTTGCAGACCCAGTTGCTTCGTTGAAGATGTTATAGCCATAGTCGGCCGCATTTGGTGGTGTGTAAACTTGAGAACTGTTAGTCTCTAATCAAGCTCTCGGTAATGTATAATACTCACGGTGTAGGGAAACGGCAACCTGGTTGCTGCTGGGGTTGTGTACTCGATGAAGACCGATATCGTCTGAGATGTAGGTGACCTCGTTCATTCCAAAGGTATTGGAAGACTTGACATCAAGAGGTTTCTCTTCACCGGACTCGTTGTTTGGAGCATGGTAGACCGTTTCATGTAATTGGCCGGCCAAAACTTTCATGATGCAATGAGCGTTGGCATGGTCGTGGATAGGAGATCCCTTGCCCGGGTTCCAGACTAGAAGAAGCTAAAGTGAGGTTAGCATGAGCTCCATAGAGAGTATCCTTAGTAAAATGACGCCTTACGATATTGGCCTTATGGTTGATGTTCTCAATGGCATTGCGGGTATAATTCTTGCTTGTGTCGTTGTAGAAATAGTCGATCCAGTCACTGGGATCGGAGATATATTTCCTTAATAGAGAAATCAAATAATTCTCGTCGACCTCTTCCGATGAAATGCCACCAGACTCTCCCAGGTGCTTCTTGACGTCTTGCACAAGGCCTTCCAGATTGTATCGCTCCTTGAAGTGGTGATAAGAGGGCGAGAAAGCCTTATCGACTGGGATGTTCGCAGTAAAAGTCGAGGACAACATCTTGCTAAGATTTGGTAGGATGCACTGTAATGATTGATTTCGTGGAGGATATAGAGAAGGGTCAAGTGGGACGACTTTATAAATTTTGTCCAGGGGTTCAGACCGCAATTGCGTGGCAGTCCTGTAGGAGTCCCCGACCTGGAATGACGTTTGGTGCTCAGTCGGCGATTGACCCACTGCGCCACTGCATTCTGGGTTGGGTCGCCGAAAGATAAGAACACGAAGCGAGCCATCCAGTTCAAGCATTGTTTGAGACATACGATAAATGTGATCAGATCAAATAAAATCTTTCATTCTAGTGGCTGCTGAAATTTCTTTGGTATGCCTAACAGCTCATATTCAAGTTTCCATATGTGAACAATCTTGTAAAAATGACGCAAATATAAATGATTCTCGAAAGAGACTTGAATTCTGAGAAGAAAAAAAGATTCTGATATCCACTTGTCTCATCGTTATAGACATTGTCGCGTTACTAGAGATTCCTGCCTAGCTTATATCAAAATCCGGAATGGATGTGAAGAACGAATCGTTGTAGCAGGTCGGATCAACAAAAGCAGGGGCGATCGGCGGAAACAGGATATCATGGCCCTCCGACATTGCCGATGCTGGCCGCGTTGGCTGTTGGTTCCGCTCTGTACTACTTGGGGTCGATTCGGTGGGAAAGAACTTCCTGAGGGGTTCTGTACTCCACCGCTCCATCGAGTCCGACAAGCCGTCCGCTGCAGAGATACGTAGGTGACTATAGGCAGCATCTGCAAGATTCCATATCCGCTTTGTGCTTTTGAGACACCCAAGTACAAGAGTGACCCGATTATAGTGGTGATCAAAGCATTCTTCGGTGTGTTTGATGGCAGTGGCGAGTTGTGTCATTCCACAGAGCGCCAGGGCGGGGATAACAAAAGGTGTATGCTTGATGATATTCGGACAGAGAGAAATCGCATCGGATATTCTTCGAGAGGCTTCGGTCGCTTTGATACTGTGGATCGGGCGATTGAGGGTCGAGGCCACGCTGCGTGTAGCCACAGGCCAGAAATGGTCGTCTGCCTGGGGCAAGACTGGTTGAAGATCACTTCGGGGTAGATGCAATAGCATAGTCGCATATGAAATTGTAATATGGGCCTGGAACATCATTTCGTCGATATTTCCATAGGAGTCGACGATGTCTAGCTTCTTGGCGGGCAGGTGGTTGATCCAGCTTACAAGCGCATTTTCGACGGCTTGGAGATGGTCTCGGTGATAGTCTCGGAGCTTATTCAGAACGAGAGCTCGGCAGAGAATTGTTGTAGCCTCGATTCGGTAGCTGAAAGATGAAAAGACAGTCTCTTCAGGGGCAAAGATCCTCCGTTTGAAGTCTAAAATCTTTCGTGGTGCCGGTATTTCACAGGCGCCGGTATATGCAGATTCCTCGCAGGGCAAACCCACCTCCGGGGCCATGGTACTACATAAAAACGTGTTTCCTTTGAAAGGCGCAGCCAAAAGGATGTCGGTAATGTATAGCTCCCACCATGTGCGTCGCATACTTTCAGCCTCGATTGAGTTCTCGGATTGAATAGAGGTTGCAAACTCGCGACGATTCATTCCGAGCTCTAGTGCAAGCTCAACACTATGTGAAAATGCATCCTGCGCATCTTGCCATTCGCCGCGGGCGTAAATAGTGATCGAGTAAATCAACCATGCCTGAACCATGCAAGGGGACCGGATTGGGTTGCAAGTCAGTTCTGCGATGGTCTTGTCCTTGTACTGTTGGGTTGGACTTGACGGGGCATAGTGAGAGCCAGCGAAGTTAACCACAAGCTGAAGGAATCCCGGATACTGTCGGTCATGATAAGCGGCACTTGGAACAAGAATTGGATGGGCGACATGAAAATTCTCAAAGAAGAGGCGCAGAAAACGGTCATCAGAGAACCATGGATCATGAGACGGTTCCAAGTGCTGTTGATTCAGATGATTCCTCGGTGTAATTATAGGCCAAGGCACCTGGCCTGCAGGAATGCCTGTGCTATCGGGGATCCGTTGTGGCGATGTGCTGTCCGGGGTATTAGGCTGCTCGGGGGCGGCGCCCGGCAGGATGAGGGAAGTCTGGTATCCGATTGGTATTGGTATTGGTTTCATCAACATGACGGAGGCATGGCGCATACTGACATTCAACTGATCTGGGTGGTTGGAAGGGGGCCGGCGATTGGAGTCGCGAGTTTTCCTGCGACCCCCGCGTCGCGAGGGCAGATATTGGCAGAATTCGCCGTTCTGCAAACACCGTGAGCACGAGGGCTTGTGCGCGTCACATTTCAGGTGCTGCTTGCGACACTCAGTGCATGCGAGCGACGCCAGCCCGCTCTGTTTGGTCGATCTGGGCGTCATGGTCGTGCAGCTAGGTGGGCGCTGCAGCGAGGCGATGGCAACGGAGAGTTGGTCTGCCGCCAGACGGCCCTGGTTAACGCCAAATTCTACGCGAGTCATCGAGGGCGGGCAATGATGGATCCATAACTTTGATGGAAGTATTTCTCATTCCAAATTCGAGAACACACTTTTGCAGATGTCTGATTGTTTCCTCTGGAGAACTTTTTGGCAAGGTTAAGCCCACCCACTTACGTCGGTCGTGCTCTCACTCGGCGATTGACACGGTAGTCCCCGAGGATACTACGTAACTTGAACTCGTGACTGCCACGAATACTCCTAGGTTTTGAGGTACAGATAGAAATGGTGTTCGAGGTAGCCGGCGAGGATTTTGAATAATATCACTGACTTTCTATTCATGTAAGACAATTCATAAAGGTTCTTGATTTCCGTGCGGACTGGCTTGATATATAGTAACGGGGTAGTTACCGACGGTACTGCTAACTTGAATTCCCCGTTTCATTTTTCTGGATATAGAAAACTCACTCTTTCACTGGCACTCATTTAGATGTCGAGAATATATTTGACTTCAGGACACGGGTATTTCTACGGTTGTGTTCAGCTGCAGTGCATTAGTGAGCAGTGCGAAGTGCGATTGCCGGTAATTTCGTCAACGCTGTAATCATGACCGTTAACCTCTCCGAAATAGAGCAAGGTTCTTGTGTATACTCTCCCCAATCCACTGTCATGCCCCTTGATCTCCGGGAGTATTTTGTCAATCGGCTTCTAGTGCCATGGGTCAGGGTACCGCAGAACGATGACCGCGAGCGTTCTTTTTCCTGCTTCGGAGCCAGTTCCAATTGTGTGTAGTACTGCCAATTATATGGTTGTTGCAGGCGTGTAAGCCTCTTACGTATCCCATGTGTCTGTCCTGATGGATCTATAGATCAAGACTGGATATATTCTTGGGTGCTGAAAAGTATTATCCTCATCCAGGGTCGATCCTGCTTTGGGGCTGGTGGATTTCGGGTCATAATGGTTTAAACAGGCGATTCCAGTGCCTTTTGTCGTCGCATCGATGTGGCTTAGCTATATCACAATCTTTTGGCCGAGAGCGATGCAGCTGCCGGTGAGGGAAACAGGGAGAGGGAGGGCGCGATAGGAGGGATGGGGTGTGTAGCTGTTTCTAGGCAGATAAGTTTTGCCCTGCTATGGAGTGATCGAAATTGTGCATTGCTAATTACCATTGCATCGGTATGAATGGCAGCAACCACTGGAAGGAAGTGGTTGATTGTTGACGCGATGGTGTCACGTGTCAGGAGACCCCGTGACTCGTCCCTGTTCGGAAGGTTTCGGGAAGCGCGACCGGCAACGAGGAGACGAGGTCAACGAAGAATCAGAAGAACAGGCGAAAAGAACCTTAGAAACATTGCAAACGAGTCAATTGTATTGTGTTTGTATGGGCAATGCGATCCCCCTTGTGTCAAGCAAAGTGTTGAAGGAAGAGCAAAGCATCGCCATCACGGTTTTCACCGACGGCAGCTCCTCGACCAATAAGAGCAAGGGTTTTACGCTCCCACTTTTCGACTAATCTTGACCTTCACCTTGGGCAACCTCATCTCTCGACTTCTCCTTGTGCACCAAGTACACCCCCCCTCCCCCCTCCCCTCCCCTCCTCTCTCTCTTCTTTTTGATTCCTTTCTATCGCCTGCCGATCGGAGGTTTCGAATTCGTCATGCTGGCACGTTCTCTTCTGCGCGTGCCTAACCGGGCCATCGCACGCCAGTCGCTCGGCAAGTCCACGGTACGCTCTTACCACCCCGGCCAACCCATTGACCCCGGATAACAAGGGCAATCGATTCGCAATGCCCTATCTGTTTACGAGAGACCATTTTCACTGATACAATTTTCAGCGTGCCTCTTCCACCGCCGCCGGCGCCGAATCCGCCAGCTCCCCCTTCTACCTCACCCTCACTGCCTCGCTCGCAACCGCCGCGGCTGCCGGTTCTGCCGCATGGTATTACCACCTTTATGGCCAAGAGGCGTTCGCCTCGACGCCCGCTGAGGAAGGGTGAGTTACCAATTGCCCCCGGATTGGGGGGGTTCAATCCCCCCCCCCAATCCTGCCGGCCTCTCTATGCCCGAGCCGTGAATTGTGTGATCGGAATCAAGAATGACAATTGGACTAACTGGTACCTTTCACTTATAGTCTGCACCCTACCAGCTACCCTTGGGTTCACCAGCGCTTCAACAAGACCTTCGACCACGCCGCGTGAGTGTTTTTCCCGGCCTTACCCGATTTGGCCAACTCACTATGGCACAAACACTAACCTCCGATTCCTAGTCTTCGCCGTGGTTTCCAGGTCTACCGTGAAGTCTGTGCCAGCTGTCACTCCCTGACCCGTGTCCCATGGCGTTCGTTCGTTGGTGTTATGCACACCGTCGATGAGATGAAGGTCATGGCCGAGGAGAACGAGTACGATACCGAACCCAACGACCAGGGTGACATCGAGAAGCGCCCCGGAAAACTTTCCGATTATATTCCGGCCCCCTACAAGAACGATGAGGCCGCCCGTGCTGCCAACGCTGGTGCTCTGCCCCCCGATCTGAGCTTGATCGTCAAGGCCCGTCACGGTGGCTGCGACTACATCTTCAACTTGCTCACTGGTTACCCCGATGAGGCCCCTGCTGGTGCCGCCGTCGCTGAGGGCATGAACTTCAACCCTTACTTCCCTGGTACCGGTACGTGATGGCTCTTGGTTCGAATTTCAGAAAGTACGCCGCTAATCCACATCCAGGTATTGCTATGGGCCGTGTCCTGTTCGACGGTGTTGTCGAATACGAGGATGGCACCCCCGCCACCACCTCCCAGATGGCCAAGGACGTTGTTGAGTTCCTCAACTGGTCCGCTGAGCCCGAGATGGACGACCGCAAGAAGATGGGTGTCAAGGCGATCGCTCTCCTGACCGGTCTGTTCGCCATCAGCGTCTGGGTCAAGCGCTACAAGTGGGCCCCCATCAAGTCCAGGAAGATCGTGTACAGTCCCCCAATTGGTCCCCGTCGCTGAATGTGATGGCGAAAATGCCTGTATGAATTGGGAAAATTGGAGGTACCGACGAGGTTGAGCGGCCCATTGGGCATTCCCCTGTACTATTGCCCCGTCGGTCTTCTCGCCGCGGAAAGATCTCTTTCGTCATTTGTTTTTTTGTCTCTAGGGCCGTTTGCCCTTGGTTTTTTAGAACTCCCCAGAATCACCTGTATCTGTATCCGAGATATATTCTTTTCCTTTGCCTTTCCGAAAACCGAGTGCTTGAGGAGTGAACTGAATTAATTTCTTTTGTGATTGTTCATTTCTCGACATGCATCAACTCGCGTTGACTTTGCATGGATCATGATGGAAATGGATAATTGATATCCTTAAGTAGTACTAGTAGAACTTCGACAGCATTGAGGGCCTGGTGGATCATATGCTAGTGGTATTCGACTTGAACCGGTAGTATCGCGTGTCTGGGTTTATGGATTTTTACAGTTGACATGGAAGTGTTCACATATACATAGACAGACAGGCGTTTGAAATGTGACTTTCATTGGTATTAGTTGAGCCGCTCCACACGAAAAGGGCATCAATCATCTAGCGTCCGCTCGCCATCCCCAAACACCCCCTTGAAGAAGTAATCGTAACTGATCCACACAGCCGCAAAGATCAGATTCGACAAAGACACCAGCCATGGTGGACTGCGACCATCTGGACCGGCGCACTTTTTGGAGAGCCCGAGGAGGGAGAGAATGAGGGGGCCCCACAGAACTAAGAAGAGTACCTTCCCGCACTTTTGGCGGAAAGTGGTAATCTGATATGAATGAACCTCGGAGAGATATTTTTGATAAGATATTGGGAGATCGTGTTCGCCTGCGCCTGTGACGAGTAGATTAAGGTAGCGAGCGGAGGGCTGGGCGTAATTAGGATCGGGACGCATATGTGGACCGAAATCAAATAATGAGGGTCCGGAGCAAGAGGCGGGTGTCACCAACGCACGCCCACTCTGATCGGCCTCGCGCTGGAGCCGAGCATCAATGGCAGCTGGGGAGAGGAGGGTATGCGCCTTGAAAGGAGGAGTGTCGGGATGATTGGGCACCGGGTTCGTAGACTTGTAGTCATCGGAAAAAGCATGACAATCCACCACGATATCCTGGTAACCACGACCACCTCCCTCTGTAGCGATGATTTTTGCGTAATCGGCCAGAGTCACCTCATAGACTACCCCAACTAGAGGTTTATTCCAACGGCGAGTGGGGGAACATGTATGAACTTCCCGCATCTTACTCACAAGCGGCGCTTTCTCTGACAAGTATTCTCTATCCATGTCCGGCGCAGAATCGTCCGCGGACTCAACTTCCTGCTCCTCTAGGGAATCTGGATCCCGAAATTGTGTGCCTGCGAAGCACGGTTCGACGTACGGTATGCCCGGTAGATCGAATGTCAATCGAAGCTCCGGCACGAGCACGGCAATTTGCGAGAGCGGCTTGATCCCACGCATGCCGAGGAAGGTTTTGGACGCCAGATTGGATCCGTATGCCAGGTAAAGAACTGATTCTTCCCCTTCCGATGTCCCCGCTAGGGCTTCCCCTTCTTCGTGGTGTACAGCGATCTTCTCGGACAGGTGCGCATCTTGATCGAGCGAGGCGCCTAGGCTGGATGCACGACGACGTTGTTTGGTGGTCGGAGGGATATCAGAATCGAAGTTTGCGGTCTGAGGGAAGACCGAAGGAGGGAGGTCTCGCAGTCGATTCAGAGGTTCCATAGCATTGAATCGGCGCGTAGCCGGGTCCGCTTCTTGATCAATAACTCGTGGGGAGTGATCTCGACTCATCGTGATGGGTGACAAACCGACATGTGCGGTCCGAGGAGCAGAACTGCAGGTTAGCGAGGGAGGTCAGTCACCAGCATCTTTATAAAGTCACATCAGGCCGCCTTAAATCGGACCGATAGATACATCCATCCCGCTGCCAGCGAACCAGGGGCATTGATAATCCAGATGGTGGGGATTAATAATCGCGGCAGGGTCGGCTCCGGGGTGAAGAGTTCCCGATCCCCGACGGAGGCAGGACGGGAGGCTTCCAGCTAGCTTAAGACTCCGCAGCTGAATGGTGGCTTGGGGTTATGTGGAGTAGCAAGTATGGCGGCCAGTGCGACTGACAGGGAGATGGACCAGTATATGGCGATCACATGGCATACAAGGAAGAAGATGAAGAAGAGGAGGAGAAGGAGGAGGAAAAGGGCCTAGGAATTTCGGGAGGTGGACCGAAGCTGCCAAAGGCAACCGCGTGGGAGGACTCTCGCCCGCCGCGAGGCAGGTGCGATCGTGTGCTTAGCAGCCATCATTTGATTGATGGGATTCCTCCCCAGGTTGCTTCCCTGATGTCAACTCAGCAACTCAACGCAATCGCCATCGTCCCTGCATCTCCTCTTCCTCTTTTAAGACATAGTCTCACTCGAGGCACGTTCTTCGAAGGTGTGGAGGCGGCATTGGCTTGAACACCCAGGTCGAACCCCGTGAACCAAACCCGTGGAAGAACATCTGCCAGTTTTGAGTACGACAATGAAGCGTCGCAGAATTTCCGCAGCCTTTGTTGAATTGGATTCCGAACAAGTGATCCGGACCAAAGATGAAGCAAGCCGATCCGAGGTCAAGATGCTTGCCTCGTCTCGAAATCACTGTTCTCCCAGGATCGCCTCGAAGGCAGGCGCACTAGCTGAAAACGACTTGGAGGGCAGCAAAAAACCGAGCAAAGAAGGACATCGCACAGCTGACAGCGGACAGGACGCGAGCTTTAGTACTCGGCCAATCGATGATTCGTCACACTTGGCTGATATCACGTACAAGGCCGGTGGCACGGAGCACGCCATGCCTACGGCAAGCCACCAAACTGAAATGCATAGCAGTACCTTATCAGTGGCCAGAAAATCGGAAGAAGATCGATACAACCCGCAACAATCTACTCCGGATTTCGTCTCAACATTCGATGTGAAACAACAGCACCAACGGCGAAGAATGGTCACCCGGTCTGTTTCAGCGACCAGTAACCCCGACGACAATCCAAAACAGACTAACAACCCCGTGGTCCTGTCGTCGGTACGCAATACCAATGACCCATCTCAGCTTGGAGCCCTCACAAAACATTATAAATCGACCCTGCCAAGCATGCAGGCGCGCTTGATATCATCCCGGCCAAGACGCTCCACTCGCAAGAGGCATATATTGCAGAAGAACCCCGAGGTAGATTGGAGTGAGGACCTGCGTCCAACCGACGAAGAGGACTCATTCCAAGATGGCGTGAATAGAGGCGAAACCTCGATTTCTTCTGCCGATCTTAAAGTTACAAATTCACTGGATCGAAAAGGCAAACGCCGACAGAAAGTCTTCAAGTCCCAGGAGGGCTCTAGAACTCGTAGGAAGACTGCTAGGAGAAAAGCCTTGGGCAAAGATGCCAATCAAACAATCCTTCAGTTGCCATTAACCGCCGTTCCTTTGGATGATGTGCAAGCAGAACCATCCAGGCCCAACGCAGGGTTAACCCTGGTAAAATCTAACTTCCTAGACATGATCGATACCACAGATGTCCCGGATTTTACTCTTCCTGTTATTGAAAAGCGAGAGCTGAGGAAGACTGAGCTGGCTACTAATCAGCAAATACCAATCATGATATCAAGCTGCCCACCAAATGTTTGGGATCAACCCATGACAGAACCTGATGCCGAGACACCTGGAATTGAGCAACCGTTATTGCCAGGGGATCAAAGTGGAAGAGGAAAGGCAGTTGGCGAAAAGTTGGCTGATGCTCTTCGAGGGTCAAAAAGTGTCCCTCCAGTCCGCCGGGCCCTCAGAAAGGGTTCCCAGTCTCCGCGAATGTCTGACATTGCCCCAATCGGCTGCAAATCGCCTGGTCTCACCGTTACACTAGCCCCTTCTACTCGCATTACCCGCAGCCAGATTTCACTGGGTGTGAAATTAGGAGTGGTGCAGTTGAACCGCACTTCCTCAGATGTTTACGCAGAGCCAAGTAACCCTGGGCCTTCCCGGTTGCTCTTGGATAGACAGTTGCTTTCTAAAAGGACCGAAGCCCATACGGAGGCAGCTGATATAGCAGCACAAGGGCCATTGCCGATCCGGAAGCGTTTGAAAAGCATGGAATCAACAGGGCTGGAGACCGGAAGAGATGGAGCGAGTATATGTACTGGAATCCCAGAGGATTATCCACCAATCTCACTCTTTTCGGACCATGCAGCCAATAAGTCTAGCGCGATGCTCACAAATAACCAAAAAGATACTGAAAAGGATTCCGGGTTATTGGGAAGCGAGACAGGTGTCTCATCGCAAATCTCAGCTGAATCAGGAATTGACCCTCTTGAGGCGTTGTTTGGCCCAGGTGAAAATGGACACACCCCCGACTCCCAAAAGCCATTGCTCACAGATAGACCTCAAACACCCATGCCGGACAACACGTCATTTCCGTTGGGTCATCGGTCAACACGACGAGGTTGCGCCGTTGACCATAATGGCAGTCCCCGACTTAAACCCCAGGTGACCACAAGCACCAGTCAGTCTCAGCCTCATTTGGAAATAAACCGCCTACGGTCAATGATCGGAATAAGCGATTCAAGCTCTATCTATTCATATTCAAGCGATGATGAACAGAGCCTGAAAGTATATTCTCTCGAGCACCAGCCTGTCGCCCGACCAATCTGGACCAAATTCCAGCGGGACATGTTCAAAGAATATGGCATAGAGGCCGAAGAACTGATCAAACGAAAAACAAAGCAGTTTTTGTTTCCCGGGAATGTCAAAAATGATGCGTATGCGAAAGTCATCGAAGACCAGCAACAATTGGAAACGCAGCTGGGAGGATCACCGCCACGCAATGACAAAGCTACCTCCGGCGAGACAAACACGCATAGCATCATCCAGGAGAAGTCACCAGAAGGACCCTGGGGTGGTTCACATAGATCAATCAATAACCCAAGCCAGTTCTCGGACCAGCGAAGAGGTGAGGTGCCGATTGAGGACCGGAATCAATCTAAGTCATGCCCAACACCAGTGCCCTTGATGGAGCAAGGTTACCCTGAGAGTATGGAATGGATCTCGGCTCTAAAATCTGCACAGCAGACTGCACATGACCAATTGCTGGAAACAAACCAGGTGAGTGTGATCGACTGAGAGATGTACTACTACATTGCTGAATGTATGACAGCATTTGTCGATACAATTGGCCGCTGAACAGGAAAGCATCCGCGAGGTATTGCAGATCTACCGACAAGGGTGCAATCGCATGTTGCAGGATCTCTTCCGGGCACAAGAAGTACGGGTGGAGCTCTATCAGCAGCAGATATCGTCGGTTAAGAAGCAGCACACACAGATCTGCCAGGATCTGATCCGGGGGTTGCAGGAACTGGACAATCGGGTGCAGCAGGGACCAGAGAACCGAGGCGTCCAATTACCCCATATTCCCTATACCCCAAGGGGCTAGGATAAGGGCTTAGCGCCTGCGAGGAGGGCAGCGGATGCAGCATGCAGCATATTTCTTACTCCGCAGTTGTTAACGGGCCCGCGGTGATTGGGGACTGGCGCCGCTCACCGAGGATCACGTGGAGTTGACTCATTTCTCCCTTACGCCTTTTTATTTCATAGCTGCAGCTGCTTCGCTTTCGCTTTTTTCTCTCCCGGATCCAATTCCTCGATACCCTTCAATTAACTATTCATTATTTACTTGTCTCACTCCTTCACATCTCCCCCCACTCCTCGCCCTCATTCTTTGCCGAGATACTTGCCCCGCCATGTCGGTTAGTCGACCCCTCATGAAGTCATCAATTTCCCCCCCTGCGAAAATCCACTGACGTTCAATGGCTTAGTTCTTCATTGAAAACCCCAATGTGGGCAACCAAAGCCACTTGGAAGACTCTCGCAGTGCGTACAACCATGTTTTCTACCAATTGGCCCGTTCTAACCAATCCATACAGTCGTCGGCTACAACCCTCTTACCCCCCCTAACCTCCTTCAGCATGAGATCGCATTGACCGATAAATCGCGGGAGACGGTTCTGAAGGGCCGCGATGAGGCTGTGGCAATCGTTCATGGTACCGATAAGGAGAAGCAGCGTCTCATGGTGGTCATCGGACCCTGCTCGATCCACGATCCCGATATGGCCCTGGAGTACTGCGATCGTCTGCTCAAGCTGAAGGAGAAATACGCCGACGAATTGTTGATTGTCATGCGCTCCTACCTGGAGAAGCCGCGTACTACTGTCGGCTGGAAGGGCCTGATCAACGACCCCGATATCGACAACAGCTTCAAGATCAACAAGGGTCTGCGCACCTCCCGCCAGCTCTTCGTGGATCTGACCGACAAGGGCATGCCTATCGCTAGCGAGATGCTTGACACTATCTCCCCGCAGTTCTTGGCTGATTGTCTTTCCGTCGGCGCCGTTGGCGCTCGCACCACCGAGTCCCAGGTTCACCGTGAGCTGTCCTCCGGTCTGTCCTTCCCCGTTGGTTTCAAGAACGGCACCGACGGCTCCCTTGACGTCGCTGTGGATGCCATTGGCTCCGTCAAGTCTCCCCACCACTTCTTGTCTGTGACCAAGCCCGGTGTTGTCTCCATTGTGGGCACCGTCGGCAACCCGGACTGCTTCGTCATCCTGCGTGGCGGTAAGAAGGGCCCCAACTACGATGCTGCCAGCATCAAGGAGGCCAAGACCAAGCTCGAGGCTAAGGGCATGGTGCCCCGCCTGATGGTTGACTGCAGCCACGGCAATTCCGAGAAGAACCACAAGAACCAGCCCAAGGTCGCCGCTGTTCTCGGCCAGCAAATCTCAGCTGGCGAGTCTGCCATTATGGGTGTAATGATCGAGAGCAACATCAACGAAGGTAAATATACACATATGCCCCGACCGTTTCTTTGTTCATCATTTTATCATTGACTAACTATCTCTCTATAGGCAACCAGAAGGTTCCTGCCGAAGGCAAGGCCGGCCTCAAGTACGGTGTCAGTATCACCGACGCCTGCATCGGCTGGGAAGACACCGAATCGACGCTTGAAACACTCGCCCAAGCGGTACGTGCGCGGAGACAGAAACTGAATGGCGCGAACTAAGCGATGTCGATTTTGAATTCTCTCTTTCGCTTTTTCAGCCTTTTAATGACACGCGGATGTAATTATGGGGCATTTGTAGAGCGCTGCCTACCGGATTAGGAAAAGTTATAGTTATCTCTTGTCAAAATATCAATAGGTTCTTCATTTTCATGATCACCTAGTAATTCTCACTCCTCGGATGTTTTGAATCGCAAATGCAAAGACAAGTAAAGATAAATGCAAGTATATTTATTTCCATGTGGCGAGTGGTTATATGCAATCTACACCCAGACCTTGGTTATACAAAGTGAAAAATAAAACAAGCCATTCAAGATGCTTGACCATCATCTCTCCATCGACCCTTTCTCGTTCCAAGCCCGGGGATCTTGAAATCCACAATACAAGCAGCAAATGAGGGTCGGCGAATAGATGAATTCCCATTCTTTATTGCCGGAGGAACGGGATGGGCGGGCCCAGGGCCTTCCAGAATCATATTCGGCACAAAGCGGCCGGCACCATATCGGCCGACGAAATCATGGGGCGGTTGTGTATATTTGCGTTTGCGAGAGGAGCGAAGGGGGTGAGTGCTCATCTCAGAGCTGTCGCCCAACCTAGCGGGTCCAAGACTCCCATCCGATCCGACGTTGACGAATTTGCATTGAGAAAAGTCTTTCATGCCATGAGATGGGGGCGTAAATGTATTAATGTCGAAGACAGTGGATTTTCCGTTCGCACCGAAAGCCCACACTCGCGCACCCCCATTTCCAGACTGTAGTCCCAACTCGACAACATTCTCAATTCTTCCAATTTCCTTTCCGTAAATTTTGAACGGCCACATCATTGCCGTTGGACGGTATCTCACGCTTAAGAGGAATTCCCAGTCACCATTCTGATTTTGTACCAGGCTCTCTCGTTTGTGGGAGTGCTCCGAGTCGACGAACCAGTCGCGGGCTAGATCACTATCACCCAATACACTGTCCCCTTGACGCTCACGCTCTTTGCGAATGACATTAAATACATCCAGAGGGACTGAATATAGGACAATGCGGTCCTGGTAAGCAGCCACCACACGTAGCCCCCACTTTAGGTCAGAGCCTACCGTGAAAACCGTCGGGATTCGAGCTTCATTCGAGTTACCTGACGTTTCTTGGGCGAACGGAGGAACGCATACAAAGGCTCGAGTGAGACTTGTTGGTCCGCCAATGGGTGCGTCAGATCCGATGCAGAGAAAACCGGTGCAAGGTTCGACGAAAATGATATGGAAGCCGTCGTTGATAGGTACTGCGCGATAGTGGTGGCAGTGTGTAGCTCTGACAAGGCTTAGCAAAGAGGTGTTGGGAGAACCCCTGCGACCTAAAGATTGAACGTCGGCGAGGGTATGGAATTGGCACTTTTTGGGATGGTCTGGATGCGGCGATTGCCGACATGCGGACTCGTGGACCCCTGGTCCGGCCAGAGATGAGATGAGACGCATTTCGGTAGGGGCTTCAGGCGTATCAGGGAGAAAATGGAGGATTTCGGATGGCTGGGACATGGGAAAATGTCTTCTTTGGTCTTGCTGTGTTGTTTCGTCGACCCAGTGGATTTCGATCCCTCCCGCGCAACCGAATGCGACACAGCGGCGACCAGGGTATAGGGCGATGGTTCGGGGTGGATGGTCTTCTGAACAGACATTGTAGTAGTAGTGTGGTGAACTGTGACTGCTTTTCGGCATTTGACGGGTATGATGGTTCACTGGGCCAGCAGCGGAGACTGTGTCGAGGGATACATCTAGGTCACACACCATTCCAACGCGGCTTTTCAGTAATGCTGCGAGGATGAATCGAGGGGTACTAGTATCTAGAACCGCGGATATAACTTCAAACGCGCATTCAATACTAGTAATTGGGACTAGGTCTGTGTCATTCAGGTCTACCGGCCGAGACAACCTAGTACTTCTGCCGAGTAGTTGGAACACATGTATCCTACAGCCGGTCGTCACGAGAACATAATTGCTGCAAGTACTGACGCTGAAACTAGATGTTGCTGGCTGCGAGGGGCTTTTGTCTCGAGTGTCGGACAGGAGTCGGCGATTTTTGGCGGAAGGTAAGCCCTGTGCCAATTCAGAAAAGTCGACGACCTGTGTGACCACGAATCCGGGACCCTCGATATTTGATTTTCGTCCCGCCAGGAAACACTCGGTTGCGAATCGTCTGCTCATCCTCCAAGCGGCACTTTCTTCGCTAGATGGCCGGCGTCGAATTCGCTGATTCTCAGCATCTTGTTGATATGCATCCCACCACCCGGCTCGCTTTAGCATACTCTCCAACAAGTCTTGATTCAAGCCTACTCGCATCCATTGCGAGCAGGTACGCCGAGCATTATCGAAATCTCGTGGAGTTAACATGGAATATATTTGAAGTAAAATCTCGGGTGGCGTAATGTTTGCAGCCGAGGGCGACAAGCCTGTAAATTTGAAACTATCGCCGCCATTAGGGGCAGATGTCGTGAGCCTGGGTTCGGAGCAGGAGGAGGAGCCCGGATTTGCAGATATAGACGAGTGACTGGGCTGTGAGACAGACTCTGGCCTGATTTTGGATTTTTGTCCAACCGGTAGAGCATGGCCCCCGGACAAGTTCCCCGGAGACCATTTATTGTGAGACCTCAGGGACGGCATACTAGCAGCCCTAGTCAATCACCATGCGCCACGGGCTCTTGGTACTGATGACCTCGAAAGGAATTCGATTAACAGAGAATGAGGCGAAGAAAAATAGTCGGCATGAAGCACGAAATCACCCAAAAGAAAAAGAAAAAAAAAGTGAGTGGTGAACAGATCTTCCACTCCAGATGCGTACAGATGATCGACCGGCAATGTGAGATAGGCTCCACACGGCCAAACGGCAGATTCAGGATGTGGAGAAGATTCAACGACGCATCGAGGGTTCCATTCGCTAGCGAAGTATGAAAGGCGGATCTAATCTGACGGCCACGATCTTATCGACAGGGGCATCTGCATGGTGGTATTCCCACGAAAAGAGAACGAGCGAGAGTCGGGATTTGAGGCAAATATGTGGGAATTAAGTCGCGAGGTTGTATTCCGCCTCAAATGAGATGGTGTCACCGAACGCGAAAGCGGTGGGTGGACAACAAGAGTCTCTTGGACAACCTGGGTGGCTGCTGCAGTGTGTCGATGAGGAATCTGATAGATAGACTCAGGGAGTCGGGGGGACGAGGCAAGGGTTTTCTACTGCAGGACCAGGCGCCTCAAGTGACAAGTCTATACAGACTTTTGCCATCGTCCTGACGTCGACACTGAGACATGGACCACGTTGGCGACGGTAGTCCGAAGAAGGTGGAGCCTCTCAGCGAGCTACATACAATTAGAGCGCCATTGGCGGCGATAAAAACTCTTGCTGAACCGCAGTCAATGTGAGCCATCGACGGGCGACGGGGCGGAAAAGCGCCGTGGGGAATGGGCGAGGCAACGGGCTAGCGTAGAGAAGACTGTGCATTTGCATTGGCATTGGCATCAGCTTGAGCAGAAACAAGCGCGTTCTCTGTAACTCTCGCATGCAAAGCCGGTGCATTCCGTGGGGAGGGGAGCAGACGAGGTGGAAGCGAAGAATGCGACGGCCGGATGCAGCCAGTTGCGGTCCGCGAGGGCCGTTCAGCTGCAACTGCACAGTCCAGAGTGAACTTTCTTTCCTCTTCGTCCATTGAAGAGATAGAAAATAAAACATACAAGAGACACTGGAGGTTCGAGTGAAAACAATAAACGGCCCCTTGACTTAGGATATTGCGATGGTCGCTGCAAGGCCCTCCGGAATGTCGATGTTCGATCCCATGCAGGCCATGTGGGCCCCTGGGGATTCCAGAAGCACCCGGCTAGTCAGTGGAATGTTGGCTCTTGTACACCGCTGGGTATGGGAAGTCGTTTTGAGAATAGCCTCATACTTGATCTCAAAGCCCGCCGGTCAACCGTTAGTTCAAATTGATTCTTGCCGTGGCATCTCGCGATTTGCGTGGATATACTCATGGTTTCCGAATGCGGAACTCATCCATTCATTACTACTAGTATCCATAAAATGTTATAGTGGAACTTGAATGAATAGATCAGATAGAACAGATACTTCCAGTGCAAATTAGAATCAAATCAGCAACAACTTCAATCCAATCTCAGCTAGCTGTAGCAAAGCTGAATGATACTGCTACATACCAGCCCCAACATATTCCTATATACCCACCAGCTTCAGGCCTTCTCACATGTCCAAGTATCTCGGCGAAGTTCCTATTCGAGGCAATGCACACACCTCGTCAAGCTTGACATGACTGATCACCTGTATAGTAAGCTAGAACTAGGCAAGATACTCGAACTCTGCCCCAAAGCTCACAGCCACGACTTCGCCACTGCCACGTTTGCCACGGGAAAGCTGAAACAACGGAGAATGTGTTCATGTATAACCGAAGAGGTCAATGTGTCAAATTCCACTTGCCAGTGCTGCCTGACAGCTGCTATGAATAGTCTAGAACCCAGGTGGAATGTCCATACGCACCATTCTGGCTAACGCAATATTGTACACAAACAAAATTCTATCCGATATCGGGGAACGTATGCGAGGTAAAAGTCACGATGAAATAGAGACAGGGCTGAAGGAACCGAAACCGAAACCGAAACAGCATAGATGAATGTGCAACGAGAAACAGCTAAGCAATTGCCTAGTAATTAGAAACAGGAAACAAAACAACAACGGACAGAATACAAAAGATATGACAGGGGATTGGGGGGGGGGGGGGGGGGGGGTTGCTGTCGAGCGGGACGTGATCACCAGTACAAGATAAAAGAAGGCAGGAGAGGTATCAAGGTCGTATATCGTCGTCGGCGGTCAAAATAGAAAAACAAGTATTCGTATCTAAATGAGACTGCTCAGCGGTAACACGCTGGCTGGCGCGTCATGGGCTAATGTCGTCATGGGTTTGATGGGTCTCGAATAGAGAGTCTCCATTACCATGGGCAGGATTGCGTCCTGGCAGCCACGCCCCATGAAGTGGCACAATCAGACTCGGGTTGACATACTTCTTCAACCGCATCTCAAGTTCACGACCCCCGATGCGAATAGGCAGTGCATCACGGTCTAGGCCGGAAGGCGGAGAGAGTGTCGATAGCGAGGGAGAGACATTTCCGCCACCAGGTAACTCGCGATCGATACTCTTCAAAGCGATGAACTTCATGAGTGGCTCATAATTCCGTCCAAACCAGAAGCTGAACCAAACGGTAAATCCCAAGAGAGGGACGAGGAGTAGCGGGCGAGTGATATCCTTGCGCAGTGCCAATACGCCAATCATAGCAAGCTGATAGACTACCAATCCAACAAAAACTCGGTTGCAGATCATTGGCCAAGCACGACCAGTCGAGTGTTGCTGGTGGTCCATAGCGTACAGAAGCTGGTACTTGTAGATAAATTGCCCGACGGAAAAGTAGACCAGACCGAACAGGCATATCAACCAGGAGCTGGGGAACACGCTATATACGACACAGATGATCAAAACCAGAATGGTCTGCGGAATGGAGAATCCGTAGCTGAACTTGGGCGGCGTGGACAATTCTGCGAATTCTCGGGGCGTTCGAGCCCGAAGGAAGTTTAACGGGTACAGAGCCACACTGCCAAACTCCAAGAGTCGGAAAGGGAAGAGACCCAAACCTTGCAGAATCAAAAGATTGATGTAAAACGGTGAGAGACCTTCCAGAGAATTGGCAAGGGCGAGTGCGACGGTTGTGGTATCCTTGAAGGCATCCCGGAGATTTTCCCAGAAACCATAAAACGTAGTTGCCGTACCGAATACGGTGAAGAGGAGGAACATGTTAAAGAAGGAGAAGAAGAAATTCTTCGATATGATTGAAAGCTCGACATCCCCACGCGACATCATTCCTTGGTGATTAGAAAGCCCTGAATCCCAGTTAGTTCTCAATTTAACCCAAGTTTTCTTCCGACACCAATAAAAACTCACATTCATATAGATATGGAACGGCGACTGTCAACAGGGAGAAGGCTAAAGTGGGCAGACCAGTCTGGACTAGGGACTGCAAGAGAGGGTGCATCGCCAAGAATTCTGCGAGCTGAGGAACGATTTTGTGAAGAGTCTCCAGCTCCAGTAAAGTTGCAATAGGAAGCAAGAGAACAGACCAGAAGACGGTGAGAAATCCGATGAGGAGTGTGATAGACCATGACTGAGCCATACGACGGGCGCGAGAGAGATATGTATTCTTCCAGATAACGTCGGCCGGTGCCGGCGCAAGTCGAGCAAACATTTGCATCGGGTGAGGATCAAGAATGGTTTGGACCAGCATCTGAGAAGCCGCAATTGATTCCATTGTTACAAAGGCGATCTCAGTGGAGGTATACTCCTTTTCCCTGGCAGTCTGGATCTGCTCGTCGATCTTCCGTAACTTTTCCTCGTAGTAGTCGATAGCATCAATGGAGCGGTATCGCATTTTGAACGGGCCATACCAGATACGGACTCTGGGGCGTTCGTTATTATATGGTGAAAAGTGTTCACGTTCGCTTTCCGGGAGTAATTGAGATTGTTCGTGGTCCTCCAAGGGCAGACTCGCGTGAGTAGCGTATGGGGGTTGGTGGGTAAGAGGCAGCGTATTCCCATTGCTTCGTGGGCGCTTGTATCCCATGTGCTTTGTCCAGGCCCGTTCCAGTTGTCGGACAATCTCCATCCTCTCGTCAATGGAATGGTCCAATTCACGCCACTTTCGGCATAAAGTAACCGTCTCCACTTTTCCTACTTTCAGTCCCTCCACAAAGTCCTTGATACTGTCCTCTGATGCCATGTCGCGCGGAATGCCAGAGAGGCGGATCGTACGGTCCGTTGTGCTGGTTTGGTTGCCGAGATAGGTCTGTCGAGTACGGATTATGTTGTTCGTTTCCTGAAGCAATAGGTACACAGCCAGGCCACTGAAGATGTAAGTGAAGATAACGTAGATCCACAGGTACGTCGTATCAGCCGTGTTCTTGTCCTTGTCCTTCAGAAGGTCCACTATCCCGCTCATTGTGTCATTGCCGGCTGGGTCGTTGTCCCAACCGGGAACTCCGTTCTTTCCGATGTACTTATAGTGTATGGGAAGAATGATGGCCACTGCGAAAGCAAAAACGGCGAGCAGGAATCGAAGAGCGAATTTGAAAAAGGAAAGGAACTAAATACAAATCCATGTTAGCGCAATGTCTTCTTCTGTTGAGACCCAAGGAGATCAGAAACTTACGACGTATGCGTCCAGACCGGCCGAGTGTAGCACTTCCTCGTCTGTGATCCGATGCAACACTGGAATCCATCCGAAGAAGCTGTCTGGCAGCTCCGGTAGCCGCGAGGCAGCGCATCGTTGTCGTCTCCGTGCTGCATATAGCTCAGTCCATTTAGGGCGCAATATCTACCGCCGGTCAGACGTTAGTGAAAATACAATGAGGATATTAGGGCCTCGAATCTTACGCAGAATGTTATGAATGCCCCCAGGCCGAGCGCAAAGCTGATCACGAATTGCGTATACAGATCGCGCTGTTCTCTCGTCGGGTCGGTCAATTTTCGCTGTCCATCCCCATCGTCCGGTTTATCCTTTAGCGCAGTCCATAGTGCCGTAGCCGCCGATGTCGTTAAAGACATCGTAAGCTTTGAGGAAGCCTTCGGTTGAGTGATTGCGGTGAAGTCGAATGAATAGAGGGATGTTCAAGTCACCGGCCCATCGAGGCCGTTACCGCCGGGTTGAAGGGTTGCCGCTAATTATAACAACGATGCAACAGGCGAAAGCAATTTATTGCAACAAGATGGAACGGAACGTCGTGTTTCAAAGCTGCTAGGCGACCTCGAGAAAAGAGGAACCTTGGAAGCTCCTTTGTTTTGCTCGATGACGAGGTGATGAGTCAGCACGGATGTGCATAATTTCGGGTTAGCGCACGCGCGTTTTGGAAGTATGAAAATGAAATAGTGTGCTCCTTGTACTGTGTTTAGTAACAAAACATCGTTTATTTGGTCAATGAAGTCTATTTCGATATAAAATTTCTTAACGGCGCTCACTTTCAATGTTTTCAAGTAGTAAGCCATGTCTATAGTGCGACCTCGTGATGCAAAACTAGAAATATCGTCAAGAAAAATGAACGCTTTCATGATGCTATGTAATCGTATATCTAACTATCATCAAAGTATTTAGGCGAGCTTGGAAGCATCGTAGTATAGATCGAGAAGACATCCAGCAGACCATGCCTGAGTTGGGGACTATCATTGTCTGCAGTTAGCGCCGGTCAAGAAAGCAGGAAAACAAGAAAACATACCGAATCACCGCAGTACTCCCCATTCTTGTTGGTCAGCTCAGTCAAACCCTTCCAGGGACTCTCACGCAGCGCCTTCTTGCACCCATCAAGTCGTCGGGTGACCTGCTGGAAAGATTCAATTCGTTCATCTGCAGTCTTGCGACGGAGGAGGTCAAAGTGCAAAAGGGCACGGAGATAATATCCACGCTGCCAAACCCATTCAGGACCTTGGTGGTAGTTGCGGCCCTTTGAAGTAGCGAAGTCGGTGGAGTCCTCCGAGTTGTTGTAGTAAGGGCGGTAGTTGAGATCTGAGGGGTCCAGAGTGGCCATTCCAACGGGGCCAACGATGGCAGAGTCGGCAATTGACAAAGCAGTCAAAGCTTTCTCGGGGGTGAAAAGGTCGGGCGCAACAGACATTGCAATGGGGAAATTGGCCCGAAGTTGGTAGTCCTCGAATGGTTTACCGGACTTGTAGAGATCCTTGTAGATACCTCGTCGGTTTATGATCTTGGGATCCACGTCGTATTTGCTGTCTTCGTCTGGGTTGATGGGGATGAAGTAGCATCGCTCGAAGTTCGCCTTGATCTTACCCGCCCATTCAGCAAAGGTGATTGATTTGCCCTCACCAAGGTCGACTCCTGCATGGGGATAAGCCTTTGATTCGTTCAGTTTCGAAACCCACGAGATAGCACTGTAAGCCAGCCCGGTGATCTCGATGGAAGCACCGTCACGCGGGGTACCTGGGACACCCTTGTTGCCGGCCTTTTCACTTTCGCCCATCTTGTCTTGCCAAGTACCACAATTATCCTGGCTACCACCGAAGATAATACCAGTGTTCCAGTCAACCTTGATGTCGATCTGGAATCCTTCAGATTTCATCTGGACATCGAGATCCGATCCAGCATTGTATTCACGGAATGACATGCCATGCGCATGTCGTTGGAAGACCTCTTGAATGACCTCCAGAATGGTTGGATTCTGAGAATAAGCGCGAGGATCGTCAAATGGGAACCATGTATCATCATACGGGAGGAATCGTCTGGGAACTTTCTCTTGCAAAAGCTTAATTCCGTCGGGAGCCATGTTTGTGTAGTCCTGAATGGCTTGTAGGAAGAACCAGACCGAATCCCGCGAATTATATCGGGGTAGCTTACCGCTGCTGAGGAGATTTGGAATCATACCATGCTTGAGGACACTTGCAAAAGCTAGTATATGCTCCTTGGCATCGTCGAAGCGTCCTGTGCAAAGGAAAAGACCGCGAATGGAGATGAAGACATCTCTTCCCCAGCAGCGAGCCCAGTCAACTGCAAAATGAGGCAAACCAGCAGCAAGACTGGGAACTTGTTTCGTGGGCCATAGAGAGGCCGAGTTGACGTAGCCTGTTTGCTGAATGCTGACCATAGCAAGCTGATGGATGAACTCCTGGCCGTGTCTAATATTATCGCTAAATTGGTGAATCCCACTCTTCCAAGCAGCATTGTACGCTACCTGTACAATGATGGCAAAGTAACGAGGGAGCAAGAAATTTGGTAATCTGCGAACTGCATCAAATTTCTCCTTCAGCCAAGCAGCAGGCTTGTGAAGCGCAGCGTGGCCCTCTTTGGTCGCGACCTTTTCCATCCGCCCAACAAGGAAGTCGAGAGCCCACTGCCCTTCGCGTAGGTGATCGCAAAGCGCATGGCCAAGTTGATTATACTTGATAATATCTTCAAGAACACTCCACCAGCCTTGCAGACCGGCATAGACAAGGGGGCCATGCTTAGGAATATTGTAGACTCCATCCTGTCCATTGCTAGAGTCTCTCTCTTCAGCTTCACAGCGGTAGAGAGCAAAGTTCAAGTCGACCAAGCTGAGATCCGAGAATGCTTCATCGGCACCGTTAGAAACAAAGTTGTCGAGACCCTTTGCATGCTTAGCACTGGGTATCCAGGTCTCAAACAAAGCAATGGATCCAGGCACCAAAGTTTCCAGGACTGCCACCGTTACATCACTTCCATCGCCTTCGATCCTGGTGGCCTCAATGTCACGCGTATGGCTAGGGAGACCTCTCAGCTGCTTTTCATCGGCCAGAACCTTAGCCTTAGCGTCATCAGAAGCATCAGCATCCAGAACCCATGATCCGAGATGCTTGGCCTGGGTACCACTGATATGGGTTGGAGCTAAGATAGCGCCACTCTCGTTTCCTGGGAATGCAGTATGGGCAATGAGGAATATTCCTTTCCGCGTCTTGGGGTGAACTCGATGAACGGTGATGTATTCTCCGTCATGGTGGATATGAGTTTCATCATAGCCTTCAACGCCCATCATGGTGTGAAGATCATTGAGAATCTTCTTAACACCTCCAATTCCACCTTCGCCAGCTCCGGCCTTCAGATCCTGGTCCCCAGAGAACGGAAATGCATATTGTCGGGTCTCATGGACCAAGTCGACAAGCTTTGGATAGATCTCATCGTATCCCATAACACTTCCGATAGCAGATGCACACATGGCAACAAGAGCAGCGTTAGGAAGGGTGTCTCTAACGTCTCGTTTCTGGGCGGGCACTTCGTTATCATGGGTGCAATCCATGAAAAGAGCCTGAACAGGAGATGGCCGAATGTGAGTAATCTTTTCCTTCGAATCACCACTCTTCGCGGACGCAATGGCGTGAGAGCTACCAGCAGATGGCAAATCCACATCAAAACTACCAATTGGTCTACCTCCATGACGGTGAACAAGACGACTCAATTCGGCTGTGCTCCAGGCTTGCATGGCCTCGCGAATGAGAGCATTGATTCCAAGTCGCTTGACGAACACATAGTCGGCCTCCTCCGATCCCGTGAATAGCTCTGCAAACACTGTCAAATCCGGCCTAACCTTGCGGGCCTCATCAAGCAGATACTCAGCCACCACAAGAGGCGTCGAGTGGCAGTTGTCAATACGGAACCCAGTGAAGTACTTGGCCATAAGTTGTGTGTACCGAGTCATGAAATCCCAAAGGAAAGGATTATCCTTCGGTGAGCTCCCATAGCGTAGCTTGACACAATCACCCCAGACAATGACTTCACGACGAAGGTAGGCCTTGGAGTCCGGTCCAGCATTGTCACGCATTGCGTCGGCATTCCAAATCCACCCATTGTTGACCAGGGCAAGAGATTTTGGACTGTGCTTCTTGGTAACATCGTTTTCTGGAAGACGAGTGAAGTAGGTCTCGATCAGAGGGCTGTCTTTGTGAACAGGTCCCATTTTTGGGCCATGGTCCTCGATTCGCAGGTACTTGATGCGGTTGAATAGCTGATCCATGATATCGGCGACGTCGGTGTCATATTCCTCATAGAGTGGTAGATTGACAGCGTCGAGGATCTTTGACAAGGAGGCTTCGATATCTCCAACGTTGGAGCTGGCTTGGTTGTACTCACCATGGAGTATTGTGAGCACGGCGGCACCAAATGCTGCATCTACGGAACGGCCGAATCGTCCTAGAACCCGCTTCGAGTTCGGAATACCATGATCACGAATAGTCAGAGCCTGCTGTTTGGGCGGCAAGTTCTTGAACTTTTGCACGTCAGGATGTTCCAGACTGTTCCGATCCGCCTTCCCAGCAGTCCAGGCGTCCACGATCTTTTTGGCATCGGCCTTGACATCAATAGCGTAGAACTCCCACAAACGAATCCCGTCAATAACCTGTTTTCGCAGAGCCGTCATTACAGTCACTAGGTCCTCAGTGGTTTTGAATTCCGTGGGCAGTCCAAGCTTCTCTAGATCATCGCCGAACTTCAACAAGGCAGTATCCAACTCGAGCGCAGATTCCAACCAAGGGGCGGTCTCAACACTATAGCCTGCCTCGGGGTGTTCCTCCAGCCATTTGCTGTTGTGGGCCGTGTGGTTCCAGACAACATCCGTTAGAGTCAAAAGACCATAGTCCTTCTCCATGCGGTAGACAAGCGATGCAACATCGGCTTCCCCGTTGGGGAAAAGGGCAGGATCAAATGACAATTGATCGAAGATACTGTAGGGAGAATTAGAGGCACCACGCTCCATCAGCGGCGTGAAGTGAACCATGTTGTAGTTCCGCTGACTGATTCCATTGAGATGCTTATCCCAGTCGGTCGGGTACTGGCCCATGAACTTGGAGATAACCGAAAAGATGGAAAGTGCATTGAGGGGCAGATCCTTGCCACGGAGAGTCAATCTCGGCGACACGTCTATGTAATGAACTGGAGTTTGGTTTGGTTCTGGAGTGGGCACAGCTTCGACCGAGAACTCTGGCAGTGGGTAGAATGTGGTGTAGTAGGCAAAGGAGCCAGCACGGGTCACCGGGATGTCGATTTGAATGTTCTGGTTGAAATTGGGCTGTAGTCTACTTTCACTTAGTAAATATTCCCCCATTGAACCACTACCTATGCCTCGGAAGAGAGATTGTACCTGAACTCGTGGAATGACTGGCGATCGAAACCCTTCCCTTCTTCAGGGAGGTTGACCCACAGGCTACCATGCCGACAGATGGAGCTGGTTCCTTCGATGATGAACCGAAGAATATACCCGTCACCCGTAGGAGGAGGAAGATAGATGTATCCTCCGGGTACATCGGGCGAGCCATCATCCTTCAATGGCAGCAGATAGACTTGACGCGAGGGGGCCATGATGATCGTTCTGGAACGGTCGGATCAGCGAGAAGCAGGAATGGAGCTGACTGTCGAAGCGATACACCACGAGGCAGCAGAACAGCTCAACCCCGTAAGAGCTAAGAGGTTTCAGCGAGTGAATGGCCTGAGATAGGCCGCGAGAAGAGGTTGCAGAAAAGAAAAGGGCCCAAAGCGCCTTCCCCTCACCAAGGCGTAGTCGCGCCTGGTGACATCATGCATCTGGCCTTGGCCAGGTCTTTTTAGCGCCGAGTTTAACACTGCATCCTTGAACCTGACACCTTGATCTTAATATTTAGTGCTTTACTACTTTACTACTTTACTAGCTATATACATGTCCATCTCCTGTGCAGGGTATTCATTCAGGTGGGCAATAGCTACTGTCTAGATCAACCAGTCTATAGTAAAACAGTGATATCCAATTCGTATCGGTGCGTAGGTACAGTCGTAAATCTATCTAGAAGCCATGTTTATCCCAAACCCTTTCCCGAAAAAAAACCGCATTCAAAGCCGAGCAGTAGCCTGTGCGCCATCACCATCCCGATCAGAAGTGGAAGCAGATGTCGGGTTACGATTCACCGGGGGGCTGTCAAAGGGAAACAAAATTTTAACAAAACACATACGAAGAAAAAAGGGACGCCGTGAGAAATCATTTACCGCTCAATGTAAGAAGGAATCTCCGAAACCTGCATAGTTCCTTGCAGGACACCTATGGGGAATTGTGAGCATATGAATCGTTGCATGTAGAAGAAAGAAGAGAGGGGAGACACGTACGGTAGACAGCAGTAAACAGAGGGAATTCCTCCTCCTGGCACTGCTTCTTCAGGAAGCTGTTCACCTCCACGGCCGTCAGGGTACCTTGCAGTGATTGGCCATTGAGTTCATCCTTTTCGATCTGTTCAATGGGTTGGTTGCGCTCAACGCTGAGCTTGGCGCAGCGGAAGTTGCGGCCACCGCTGGAGCTAGTAATCAGATCGGCGACACCAGCGCTCTCGTCGGTAAAGGTACGCTGATCAATGGTAGCTCCGAAGAACTTGTCACCAAATCGGACCATCTCCATGAGACCCACCCGCATCACAGCAGCCTTAGCGTTATCACCCCAGCCCATGCCCTCAACTAAGCCAGCGGCCAGCGCGACAATGTTCTTCAGGGCACCACTGATGGAAACACCAGCGACATCGCTCACCACCCGAACGTGGAAGTACGGGCGGTGGAAGAGAGACTTCAGGACGCTGTGGTTTACGGGCGGGTAGTCGATGGGCAGGGCCTGTAGCTTCACGTTGGAGAAGTTGCCCGAGACATCCTTGTGCTCGAACTCGACCAGGTTTACTTGGGAGCCCGAGGGTGAGGGGGCCTGGGAGGGGGCCTGGGAGTCCATGTGTGGGGGGTCGTAGGCGACGGTGGTCTCAGACCACTTCTCCTTGGCCACCTCGTTGGCAATGTTGGCGCCGGAGAGCGCACCGCAGTAGATGCCCAGAATCTTGCCAATGGTCTCGGAGAACAGGCTGATGCCGTGCTCGTTGACATCGACACCCTTGATACAAGAAATACCGCGAGCGTAAGGCAGGATCTTGCCCTTGATAGATTCACAGGTCTTGAGAATGAACTGGTGGGGGAGATTGAAGACGAGAATGGTGCTGTCCTTGACGGTATCCTCCAGGGACGGGTTGGCGTGGAGGTTGGTCGGCAGCTTAATGCCGGGCAGATACTTGACGTTCTCGTGAACCCGGTTGATCACCTGGGTCAATGGCTGGGCGCCCGGGTTCGCGGGGTCGAAGTTCGGCGAGTCCTTTGCAATCTCGATGTTCTCCTCAAACACCCACATCTCTACCGTGGGCTCAAAAATGTCCGGGTAGCTGGCGGCATTCTCGGCGACGATCTTGGCGATGGCGGTACCCCTGTCAGTGAGATCCCAACGTTAGCCCCAACGGTCTGAACGCAGATAGGACACGGAATCCTCTGTAGCCATTGCCACAGTCATTGCCACAGCCATTGCTCATGGAGACGTCCTCATGTCTTTCAAAACATACCAGTTACCGGAGCCGACCACCGAGACCTTGTGTTTGCGTGAATACGGAGCGAGAGACGACATGATGGATGATGAAGAAAATGATCTGCACGGGGAAGGTCTGGCGGCGGACGGACTTTTAAAGGGCGCTAGGGAAGCCGACGGCGAAGACGGGGGCAACCGGGGCACGAAGACGCTGACTGGAGTCTGGAACCGAGTGGCTAGCGGCGACCGAGGCAGCGTGGACCAACAACGAAAAGAGAACATGAAAGCTTGCCAATGGGCGGGCAGCAGGTACAGAAGCCCACCGGGTGTTGCAGCGTTATTTCTGATGTCACCGCCGGAGGGAGAGGGTTCAGCCGACAAGGTGGATCGCAGTCACGTCACAGCGGCAACACTTCCCTTCTTTCGGCCTCGTTTTGGCTTTGGGGTTGACTCCGAGAGAGTCTGGTGTGGCTCGAGTTTGTCTTAGTTTGCCCCTGTTTCCAGTCGGGGTGAGCCAAACAGGCAGGCGGTCGTGCTGATCCTCACAATCCTCACATGGGCAACTGCGGCAACTCGCCAGCTTGCTCCACCATCTACTCGGCTTGATGTCAGTTTGTCCGGTTCTTTCTCGTCATTCACCACCATGAAGGCAAAGTCCGCGGGCAGACCTGCCCCGTCGGGTCCCTTTGGGGATGAGTTCCGATCTAGCAAGAGAGACAAGCGGCAGATCAAGCATGCCACGCTCATGTCGAAGATTGCAAAGAGTTCCAGTAAAACTCCGAAGCGCCGCCGCGCCTCGAAAAAATTGGTCGCCAACCTCGAATCCCTCGCTGACGCTCTGCCTGATGCCGCCGACAACTCCCACGATGCCGCTAGTCAAGTCAATGTCATCAAGCAAAACACCCTCCGTCACAAGCCCGGCGCCATGAAGCGTCGGGAGAAGGTCGAGAAGGTTGAGCGAGACCGATTCACGCAAAACATGGCACAGATGTCGAGCCTTTCAACCCAAGCAGCATCAGCAAGTGCAGCAAAGACCGATTCCAATCCTACCGCAAATCGATGGTCGGCCCTGCGCAACTTCATCTCGCAAACAATGGAACAGCAGCCGGTCTTCAAGGCGAACCAATGATGCAACCGCAAAAAAATCAATATGTGTGGACCAGCAAGCCCGCATACAACAGACACCCCTCCTCTCGTTGAAACACCTCCACGATATCCACGACCCATGACAGAAAAACTACCAAGTGGGCCACAATGCAGGATATTACATATGGATCGACCCGGCCAGTCACCGTGTGAGGGCTGTGCGGCAGATGTGTTGGATGATAGTTGAAGGTGTCCTGGAAACGGACCTAGTGATATCACCATCTACGAACCGGAAATCCCTTGGTTGCTCGACAGGTTACAACCAATTTCGACTCCCTCTGCTGGCGGGGAACGCCTCTAGGCTGTGGAAAGGCTATGTGAGCACAGTCGCCTATAGTTCATCGAACAAATTTACAATTTACTGCAACCTCCCAACATACATGGAATGACATTTCTTCCCTTGAATCCGTATAAACATCGCATCTATGAAGTAATCTGGAGATCAAAACAAATAAACTATCGCCAAGAGTCTAAATTCAATCACAAGCCACCTGCCGAATTCAAAGCGCACGTGCCTAACTGCTATTCTTGGCTTTGGCCTTGCACAGGCCAGCGTCATCCCAGTCCTCACTGCTGACGCCTTTGCGGGAAATGAACAAGCCCGCCGGGTCCCATTTCTGCTTGATTTCATGAAGGCGTGGGTAATTCTCACCCCAGAACGACTTTTGGAACCCAGGCTCATAGCCATTGGCCTCGTTCAGGTAGGCCCCCATCTCATCCTCCCCCTCGACAGACCGCAAGATCGGAATTTCCACATCAGTCATGTTTTTGATGATGGCTGTCTGCTGCGCCAAGGTGGCATTGGCATTCCAAGTCCTACCAAAGACCATGTGAGAGGCTGTCTTCCGCCAGGCGGGGTTCACAGCACTGTCGATGCCCTTGTTGGCGGCTACAGCTGGACCGGCAACCACATGTCCAATGAACGAGGAATTCGGGTTCCAGTTGATGCTCTTCCAGGCGTTTGCAAGGCGTTTGGGGCCATCATCTGACAACATCAAATCCTTGGAATACAAACGCGAGGCAAGCATAGAGGCTACACCTCCAGTGCTATCAGCGTCTGTTCCGCCAAGGAGCATTGTGAAGATCGTCGAGTTGACACTTGGGAAAGGGATTGGCATGGAGTCGACTTTGACCCCTCCGATATGCTGGAGCTTGTTCTTCAATGGCTCGTACAGCTTGGCGACCTCTTCAATGTCCGTCTTCTCCGGGAACATGAGCAAGGAGATAATGGTTGAGATAGAGGCATTCTGGCTGTAGGGCATGTTGGGAACCCCGAAATAATAGCCTGAGCCACCAGCATCATTAAGTGACGGTATAGCTGCATGGAATGCACTGAAAGCGTCCCAGAAACGATCATCACCACCTGTCGTTGTCATGTTGAAGCTGTATGTAACAACAGGCGCCTCGGGGTGAGTGCGAACAGTGACACTGGTCACCACACCAAATGTTCCCCCGCCGCCTCCTCGCAAAGCCCAGAAAAGATCCGGGTTTTGATAGGAGTTTGCGGTGACAAGAGTACCCTATATGACATGGTCAGATGCATCCTCCAATCTTTGCTGAGTCAAGATCTACTTACGTTGGCAGTTACAACCTCAAACTCGAGTGCACTGTCTGAGGCCAGACCCTTCCACGCACCGAGCGGGCTATGTCCACCTCCTTGGATATATCCTCCAGCAGCACCAACAGTATGAGCGGCTCCAGCAACCACCGTTCTGTTGTGCTTTCCAACGGCAAGATATAGCTCGTGCAACTGCACACCGGCCGCCATAGTCACTGCTGGACCTTCACTCTTGCCATGAGGAGCACCCTTAGGAATGAAGTCTTCTACGACTTTGATTTCCTTGAGCTCGTGTGTCAAAATTTGCAAAGACTCTGGTGCTGTCGAACGGCCCAGAAAGTCATGGCCTGTGTTTTTGATAGCAAGCCTTAGGTTGTAGGTCTTCGCAAACCGAACAGCTTTCTGAATATGGGACGTGGTCTTTACCTTGGCTGAGTATAAGGAGATACGACCCTGTCCACATTTGCTGTTCCGAGGCGATTCGATATAGCATGATTCATGGTGCTCCGGCCATGCCTCCCAATTCTGCCATTGTCCTGCTCCTGGCTGGGCCGAACGCCAGACAGAATTTGACCAAAGTTCTGTTGTGGCATTGCATGCCTTTACATCATATTCTTTCGCATGGCAGACCGAGGCAACGGGGCGAACGGCCACCAGGTTGCCGTGGATAGTGTCGTTCAGGGTAGACCATTGTTGCTGCGAAGGCCAACAGCTGTCATGGGGGCGACAGCGGCAACTTGAATGACTGGACTGCGGTGCTGCGATGGCAGCAGCCGACAGAAAGTATAAATAGAGAAATTTGATGTTGATCATATTCGGCATCTAACCATCCTCTGGTTCTTGCTATCCAGATTTCACCCAGCACTACCACTCCTACATATATATACATTTTGTCTTCGAGGCAGTGCTGTGCCTTAATTCATGGATACGAGCTCTTTCACCAGTGCACAAATACAACCAAGGAAACAACGATACGAAATTACCGGATTGGGACGAGCATGGCTTAGCATTGCAGATCGTGTTCGTATTAGCGGCTGGATGACATCAGCGCCTCATTAAATAGGAGACCTCGCGCAATTGACCCAAACAGGAAATCCGATGGTGGGGTTCTAGAATAAAAATGCCTAAGACGAAGACCGCACAATGACAAAATGACCCGTACAATGGTCTATGCGGAACGATTATGGTACTTACTTACCGCACATTGAGCCAAAGCTATCAAGACTTACGTTTTATTAAATGATGTAGGAGCTCTACTGTACAGTACATAGCTGGATGGAGTAGCCTGTATTTACCATTAGTAGTAAAGTAAATATTGGAAAATAATAATTCGAAGCAATTATAATTTTGTTTTCACCACATCGCACCTGCTGTTCCGCGCCGAATGTGCCGAGTGGGCAGGCACGTCCGAGCCAATGACTCAGCCGATAAGATCCCCGAGGGTCACCTGCGGGGAAAGCTCCGTATCTGATCATCGCTCCCCCCCCATCTCCAACTGATACTCTGCATCGTATTTATTTCGCCATCCTTCTCTTCGTCCCTGCCCTGCAGTGTTCGGTACCATGCTGTCGCGGCCGCTGCACCGTCAGGCGCGAGCCTGGATGTATCGTGAGGCTGTCCGATCAGACCCATGTCGGTCAAGACTATCGTCCCTCGGTCAACGACGCCTTCTCACCAGCTCCGCGACCAGTTTTCCAACTGCCTCCCAATTCAACCGTTCAGACTTTACAAGCCAACCATTCACTGGCAGCTATGAGCCTGGCCTCCCGACCCCCGGACCGCTGGCTTCAACCCCGGCTTTTGGTGCTCCGCGCATTACCCCCAAGGTCCTGAAGCAGTATCTTGACCAGTTTGTGGTGGGGCAGGATCGCGCGAAGAAAGTGTTGAGTGTGGCGGTGTACAACCATTACCAAAGGGTGCAGGAACTCCAAAGACGCGAAGAGGAGCAAGAGGAGCTTCAGGCGAAACGTCAACGGAGGGAGGCCTTTGAAAGTCACCCCTTAGAAGGTATGCTTCTACAGTGCTCCTCGATATAACTTTACTGACTGATTTGCTACTGTATAGATGAATTTACTAGCCAACCGCGTACCGTTGGTCTTCCCTCGACTTCCAAATCACGCCAAGCCACTCCTCTAGATCGAGGTGAGCTCGTGGATACTTCGCCATTACAATTAGAGAAGTCCAATATTCTGCTTCTTGGTCCATCGGGTGTTGGCAAGACTCTTATGGCCAAAACTCTCGCACGAGTGTTGTCGGTACCTTTCAGTATCTCTGACTGCACACCATTTACGCAAGCAGGTTACATTGGTGAAGATGCCGAGACATGTGTGCACCGGCTGCTGGCTGCTGCGAACTATGATGTTGAGCAAGCCGAACGTGGGATTATTGTTCTGGACGAAATTGATAAAATCGCCGCTGCTAAAGTCAGCCACGGGAAAGATGTCGGCGGCGAGGGAGTACAGCAGGCACTCTTGAAAATCATCGAGGGTACAACTATCCAGGTTCAGGCAAAACCAGAGAAGAACCCTCGCTCGACGAGTCCTCCAAATTCCTTTCCCTCCAACAGTCCTCTTGGAAACACGCCATTCCAGCCCAACAGCAGCAGCAATCAACCAGCTAAGGGGGAAGTTTATAATGTGCGCACGGACAATATCCTCTTCGTGTTCTCCGGTGCCTTTGTGGGTCTACACAAAGTAGTCATGGATCGGATATCTAAAGGCTCAATGGGCTTCGGTCAACCCGTGCGAGCGGCGACAAGCTCAAGCGACCAGCCAGGCCCATCGGCATCCTCGTCAACCGAACCTCTTCCAATTGTCCCAGGCTCTGAGGAAGAGACACTATACAAGAAGCACCTTCCATTCTTCACATCCGCTTCTCCTTGTGGCCCGGGGAGCGAGCCAACCTATTTCAACGCACTGGACCTCTTGAACCCCACCGACTTACAAACTTATGGATTCATTCCCGAGCTCATTGGGCGAATCCCCGTCACCGCTGCGCTCTCGACTTTAACTCAACCCTTGCTTCTGCGCATCCTCACTGAACCCCGCAACTCCCTGCTAGCCCAATATATGGCCCTTTTCTCGCTTTCCGGGATTGAGCTGCGATTCACCACGCCCGCATTACATAAGATCGCGGCAAATGGCTTCGCTATGGGAACAGGGGCCCGAGCCCTACGTACCGAGATGGAAACTATTCTCAGCGACGCCATGTTCGAAGCTCCTGGTTCAAGCGTCAAATTTGTCCTAGTGACTGAATCGGTAGCCGAACGCAACGAAAAACCGATTTACCTCGCCCGCGGCCAAGGTGGAAAATTCCACGCAATGATCTCTGCCGAAGAAAGTCAATGGGAAGAGAAGACGCGGCACGACAAGAAAGTCAAAGAGAAAAAGGAGAAGTCGGATGGCGATGATGCTGCCGGTCATGCAACAAATTTCCAGGAATATCGGAACCGGGCTCTAGGTTAATTTGATAATATTGTTCTATTATGATTACCCTTGGCGGGGCTTGTTTTACGACATGCGGCGTAAATGGCTGGCTTGCTTAAATAGTGGGACTTACGCATATTTCTTATGAGCCTCGTTCAGCAATTCAATTTACCTTTACAATTTCTGATGTTGATTTCAATGCCTTCACATTTCTAATGCGATCAGCAGATGCCCATAATTTGTATGTTGCTGATAAACCACAAACAATTGAGTTTACTTTGAATTTGTTGGCATTCAGTGGGCGCACAAGCAGCCACCGGCATCGATAATCGTGGGAGAATTTGAATATCAAGAAGCCTTTAAGTTTACAGAAACCTATGCTAGTTAGTTGAAAGCACCAGTGCGTACCTCCACCGCTTCACATGTAGGTACTACGCACCGGGGCTCAATGCAATCTTCGATGATATTTATTCCACTAGCAGTGGACAGGTCCAAGATTCTGCATATAAATGCTAGATGGGGATATAGGACAATTTTTTTAGCTTTAAGCTATTTTCCTTTTATCTCTTATCGATTATAGAAGCTCTGGGATACCTGGGGTATGATATGGCGCGCTAAACGAGATATATTGTCAATCATTCACGTGACCAGAAGATATTTATGAAACTCTAGTATTTATTCATGTGCTATTGTAATAATACTAGACTGTTCTTTCGCTATTAATGACTTGATTAATGATCCAAGAACTTCTCTAGGCAGAATATATGAGTCATCTATAGTAATAGCGAAGTAATAGAGGTGTATACTTCCGAATGTTACGTCGACCTCGAGGAGCCAAAAAGCGTGTTGAAGCCCGGCGGACGGTGTACCTAGGTATGCACTGGTGCCCTTACATATTTCTCACTAGAGTAATCTGCTGCACGCCGATAGGTGGGATGAATTTTTTAATATACAGGTATAATTCTTCGGAGTGGTTCATTAGATCGTCGTATCATTTTTTTATTCCGAACTTCATCAGGGCATGTTAGTTTAGTGGTGAGGATAATCATTAGAACAAAGTTTCGGATCGTTTAGATGCTGAAAGACAGGCTCAGGTGAATTATATCGGCCTCTCGATGAATTTGGAGAAGGGCACAAAGGTAAGTGAACTACTTGGTTCACTTTATGAAGCGCTTGGACGAAACTCGGAAGGCCGCTTCCAACGCTCGCCGTGCTGGGAATCGACCGGATTTCCCGCTGGGTTTACCGGAGTGCCCGGGGTGAATAAAGGAGAATCGCCTGCTCGGCTTGATTGTTCTCCTTTGAGTTTTTCCAGCAATACCTGCTCGTTTATCTTGAAAATTCTAAAGAATTCATTGACTGTGTACAGGGTCATATGACCCCAGCTTCTCCAGCGGTCTCTCAAAGATTTGGTTTCAACAGACGAAATCATGATCATCCGCCGAAAACACGCAGATTTTGTTAATGTCCAGCCTGCAAATGCTTCGGCCAAATGATCCATATCTCGTTCCTGTTGTGAGAGGCCTTTCGGGATCGCGGAATGGTCATCCTCCGAGCGAGACCCATAGCCTGGTATGGGAAGAGAGACAATATTATTATTCTGTTGATCAATCTTGCTAGGACTTAGGCTTTCTTCCTGAAAGAAGGGGGACCTCTCGTCAGTCGAATTGATCCTCTTAATCCAAGCAATGGTGGATAACAAAAGTTGAGTTTCGTCTTCGCTTTTCGCCTGCTGCAGTTCTTCTTTTAGGCGTTTCCATGCGTTTGGAGGAAGCACCATTTTCCAACCGCTGCCTTTGCCTTTCAAGGAAGAAAAAAGCCAGTAGACCAAAATAGCGGTTATCTTCCGGTCATGAAAGACATCCTCGGCGAGGAGTATCAGGGCCTTGCCAGGAAAAAGACGTTGAAAATGTTCGCCTATCTGCTCGCCATGAGGATCCGGCCACTGAAGTTCGGGGGATAGGCGGGCACTCCAGAAGTTGAATGTATGTTGCATAAGGTATTTATTAAGCGGCGGGCGTAAGGAATGGAAATCAACGAAGTCCTCATGAAACTGTACTATGTCAGTCATTGACTTCGGTAGCAAACAACAATCCCGAAAATAACATACAACAATAACACCACGTTTGCTATTCTTCAAAAATCTGGACCAGCCATCTGGGACTCGATTTGAGTAAACCGTCATATCATTGCAGTCCAACCATTTCTGCATCATTTGGGAATGTAGGTCTCCTTGGGCATCCATAGGAAAATGAAGGAAGAAATTCTCGGCTTTTGAGGAGTCCTTAAGGGTAGTGAGATCTTCGAGTCTGATTTCGAGACGAGATTCAAAGAAATATCTAAGAAGCTCCTCTGGGGATTGGCCGACTGGCATAGAGGCAGGCGTTTCTTGATTTTCTTGTTCTTGCGTTGCATTTGCTGGCACTTGAACATTTGCGTTATTCGTATGTTCTTCGACTGCAGCAGCAGAATCACTAGAAACAAGCGCTCCCGCGTCGATCGGCGGGTTTGATGTCAGTACTATGTGGGATATTGGGGGTAATTCAGCTCGAATAGACAAGAAAATAGGGACGCCATTTGGGATCTGGCGGGTTTCCCAGTTGAGGAATTCGAAGTCTGAAGACATACGAGAGTAGGCCAGCAGAACTTTTCCCCGGGAGGATCGAGGGTAAAAGATGGCCATGACATTTTGATGTCGGAGATCTTGAGCCATACGAAACAGTGCAGGGTTAGTATCGGTGAATCCTTCCATCCAGGCGTTGCCAAATGAGTTATTTCTCGGGGCCTAGAAAAATATCAGTCTCTGCAATGGTGTGATTGAAGGGCAGATACCAGTACCTTTTCACAGAGTTGGGCGTACATTTCCACATTGCACAATTCTTTAAACCACAATTCAAGCTTGAAACTCCCCGCCTTGAGCTTAATGAGTTCTCTTTTAATTTCATTTGATATGCCGCAAATCCTGACTGGACCAACAGATGTTTGGGCAGGCCCATAGAATACATGCGCATAGAGCTCTCCCCGATTCCAAAAATGGCCATTTTGGAGATTATGCGCACCTCGTTCAGGCGGCCCAGCTGGCATCCGCGATATCTGCGTTTCCTCAGATGGTTCATGGCGGAGCGCGTGTCCCGATGTGGGCGAAGGATCAGCTCGAGTCTGTATTTGACTGGAAGAAACTTGCACTCCTGGTGTTGAAAGTCGTGGGGGTATCGACGAGCGATGAAGGGTGTCAGTTGGAGCTGAAATCTGGGGAGGTGGTGATGGAGACAATGGCGGTCGATGGCGATACCCCCTCGGTCGAGTTTCAAATAAACGGGCTTCTGGAGGTCTAGATGTCTCCTCTCTGGATGATCTTGCAGGTAGTTGCATATGAAGGGTGCTCGCCGCAGTTTTATTTTGAGATAACTCCGGCGATTTATCGGGACATGGACTTGAAGAGCCAAGGGGTCCTTGGTTGGTAGCTCTCGGCTCATTAGATGAGGATCCATTCACTTGTGGATTCCTCAAGGGAGTGAACTCTGTCGGCTTCAGGAGGTTTATCTCGCTCGCATCCGGCGCTCTATCACTGCTCCATTTTATGTCGAAACGAGAATTGGGGCGTCTAATGGGTGCCATACTCACATCTCCAAAACCAGCCAGGGCAGGCTGAGCAGGCGGTAGACGGAGTGGAGACTTTTCGGTCCCTTTCAGCGGTAGTTTCTTCAGAGTGGAGGTTTTGCGAGCAGTCTTTTCGGGGTTGACAGAGCCGGTGGTCTCTGTGGTGTTTTGAGAAGCTTGGGTGGCTTTCGAGGAGATAGCCTTAGAAGGAGATTGGGCGGTACTTCGGGGGATCCCAGCGGTATTGGGTGGAGGTTGGCTCGGGATGGTTGGAGAGACTTGAGTTTCGGTCTGAGAGCCAGCGCTGGAAGATTCATCCGAATCTGAAGAAGGACCATCCGGTTTTGTAGAAGGGCCATCCAAATCCACGTTTTTGGGGGCAACAAACAAGCTATCTGAATCATCAGAATTGGCTTCGATTTGCGGATCTCCTGCAGTCTGACCCGCATCCTCATCATCGGGGAATAAAGTGCGTTCTAATCTCTGATCTCTCAGTCTTCTTTTGATCCGGCGGGCTTGCTTGCGTATCTTCGTTTCCTTCTCTCGGCGTAGTAAGTCCTTTTCAAATGCCTTAACATCGAAAGGACGCACTTTCTTTGCTTTGATTTGTGATTTTTTCTCGTTCCAGCTGCTGAGCAACTCTTCAGCGTTGAGATTCTCCTTGGGCTCCCAATCAGACCGGTGCTGTGGGTATCCTAGCCATTTGACAAGATAAAGCGTTTTGCCATCTTTAGTCCTCTTCTCAGCTAGAATATCTTCAACCTCGTACTCTGATAATGGCTCGCTGATATCGGTCGACATAAGGGAGTCTTTGTCTGATTGATGGCCAGATTCCCCCATCTCGATGTCCGATGACATGACTTCGGTGTTGGGCTCAACTGAACAAATCAAATTTACTGGCCGATCAGAGAAGATGCAGATCCTCGACAGCCAGAGACAGAAAGACCGTAATGGACGTGTAGCTTTGATATAGAAGTGTTCAAGTATTCAGATGTCGTCTCCAGTTAATGAATATTGTTGTGTGATATTGAGTAGACTTCTTCCCCACGCGCAAAGCCCCATTGGAAACACTGTCCGAGTGTTAACTTTTGACTTGCATGGACAAGAGCAGCGCAGAGTGGAAGGCAAAACAAAGAGCATCGATGATCTCGACGCTCGTGCACGTGACCCGAGCGTTAAGGGGAGGCACTCCACCTTGGGAGGCATCACCCTCTCCCTATCGCTGCCGTTTAAACCCCCCGTTGTTTTTTCCCTCCTCTTCCCGTCTTTCTTTCCCTCATCTCAAAATGGCAAACGACGAATACGATGTAGGTGCTTCTGCCGATCCTTCCTTTGACCTCGCTAACTTTGACTTCAGTTTCTCTTCAAAGGTAACGTTGCCTCGTGCGCCTGCCGCATCTCCTCCGCTCCGCCACTTTGTGTCCTCCGGACGACCCCCCTCCAAAGTCTGCGATCAATACATGATAAATCATCATATTGACATTTGAATAGTGGTGTTGATCGGAGACTCGGGTGTTGGTAAATCCAACCTGCTGAGTCGTTTCACCCGCAACGAGTTCAACCTAGACTCCAAGTCCACAATCGGTGTGGAGTTTGCGACTCGCTCGATCCAGGTCGACTCCAAGACAATCAAAGCACAGATCTGGGATACTGCTGGTCAGGAGCGCTACCGCGCCATCACTTCTGCTTACTACCGTGGCGCTGTCGGGGCCCTCCTCGTCTATGATATCAGCAAGCACCAGACCTACGAGAATGTCAACCGGTGGTTGAAGGAACTGCGGGATCACGCCGACTCTAACATTGTGATCATGCTTGTCGGTAACAAGAGTGATTTGAGGCACCTGCGTGCGGTCCCCACCGACGAGGCCAAGCAGTTTGCCAGTACGTTCCCGCATCCCCTACGGCCATGGCAACGTGGCTTTGATCGCTGACCCTGAATAGGCGAGAACAACCTTTCCTTCATCGAAACCTCCGCCCTTGACGCCAGCAATGTCGAACTTGCTTTCCAAAACATCCTCACAGGTGAGTAGCCTGGCGCGTGGGGGTATGGTGCTAGGCAGCAGGCTAACTCGACGGGCAGAAATCTACCGCATCGTCTCCAGCAAGGCTCTTGACTCCGGTGATTCGACCTTAAACCAGCCCGGACAAGGCCGTACGATCGACTTCACCCCACAGGAAAATGACCAGAAGCAGGGCTGCTGCTAGATGGTCCCGGAGGCCGGACCGATCGCAACGACTCTTCTTTTACAATGTGATTTTGAAATGGCCGGGGTCTTTGATGGAGTCTGTAATTTGACGCGAAGACGAATACACAGGCGGGATCGGGTAGAACATGGGAAGACGGAGTGTCAATCCAGACATATCTCCCGACAGTCGGAGCTTTACTTTTTCTCGTCCCTTTCTTCTTGTGTTCTCTGTTTAGTTGCTCTGTGTGGTTCCCGACGAAATTGATCCTTCCACCAGACCTGATTCTGATCTGCTTTCCCCCTGTTGGTGCTCCGCGGTCGCTGGTGCAATGAATTTGGTTGGGCGTCACTTGAGAATACGTGGTTATGTACCCTTTGAAAATCAGTATATTCAAATTCCCCTACAAGAGAATATCCTATCTGTATCGATAGGAAATGTCAAACTGTAATGTCGGCGGTCCAGATCCTGCCACGACGCCTTGAGGGCCCACCTGCAGCTCCACTTGGGAATGTTCAATGCATTCTCCGCTAGGGGAGGGGGACGAGCGTGAGGTCTCAATCAGCACGAAAGGAAAAGCGATAATGAAATACATTCGCAACTTTGTAGCGTCTCTTTCAAGTTGTTTTAGTGCACACTAGCAGGCTGAGTCGATCCAAGTTCTTGTTGGGCATGTCCTTTCAAGTCTATGGTAGGGGGGAAAGTGGTTCTACTTTCGTAAGTACATAGTAGGTACTAGGACTAAATATATCAATGGATGTTTTCATGCACCGTCAGATACGTATACTTAGTACTACCTAGGTAGTAGTACAGAAATTGAGATGAAGTGCCAGATACTTTTGGAATTAATCACTAGAAGACTTTGCCTTGACGCCTGAACAGACCATGATATCGTCGCATCAAATATACATGTAGTCGAAACATCCAGAGAGTGCTGCAGAGAGCATGCGACGCCCAAAAAAACACAAGACCCTTATGCGAATAGCTCCTGCACACCCAGAGCATTGGGTTTGCGCGAAGAGTTGTCGGTCAATCCCAGATCCGTCCGCTTGGCCACCCGATCCGTCTGCGTGTCCCTGCGTGCCGCGTACCGGCCGGCCTTGCTCATCCGAATCTCGCGACGAACCTGGTTCGGGCTAACGTACTCCTTGTTCTCATAAATGACGGGGCCACCGAAGCTGCCCTCCAAGATCACGATGGGAGTCAGGACAAAGCGAGGTCCAATCTCCACCAAAGAAACCTCGGGAAGCCCAGTATCCTTGCCCTTGGGGACAGGCTTAACAGTCGCCTCGCCGTCCTTCTTCGCGCCACCGCTCTCTGACTCGCGGATCTCATAGACACGAATCCAGATCTTGCCATCCACACCGAAGATACCGATGATGCGGTCGACGAAGGGCTTCATACCCTTGACACCCCGCTTGGGAACGCAGAAAATTCCACGCAGCATCTCGCGGACGAGAGACCTATACTCGTTACCGGGGGCGCCGGCGCCCATGTTCGGACCCTGTTCGTCGAATGACCGGTCGAACACCACCAGGCCTCTACCACCCTTCAGACAGTTGCCCGCAAAGCCAGCACCGAGTTCGGCCATAGTGTGCAGATTGTTCAGGTGGAACTTGATTGTGGGGCCGTTCGGCGGGCGTGCAAGCCAGAGGTAAAGATCTTGACCATTCTTGCGGGCCTCAAGGAAGAAGATCATGTTGCAGGAGTGCAGGTCGGCCAGAGAGTTCAGCAATAGGTTGTAGCCGGCGGTCTTTTTCTTGGTGTCGAGCTTAGTCTCCTTGTGAGTGTGCGGGAGGAGTGCGCAGAGGTCTGCCATGAGGTGTCGGTGACTGTTAAGTTGATCGCGGCATATTAGTATGATCATCCTGGAGGCCATTCAAGGCAGGTCGACCTTGAATATCTTACCGATGTGTGACACCGCGCGATGTCAAAATGAGCACACGTGTCTTGGGCATGAATCCTTGGGCAAGCTGCTTCTTCGCCACAGCGATGCGGTCCTCTTCTTCCTCATCCTCTTCACTGTCGGTGGTGTCGTCCGCATCGTTCAGGAGCTCCTCGATTTCCATATCCATCTCGTCGTCTAGGTCCTCGACTGATTGCCGGGCCTTCTTCTTCGAAACGGTTTTGTAGACTGCCGCCATGGTGAAATGCAATTCTCAACGAGTGCGACTGCAAGATCAAGAAGCTGCCGAGCGATAAATTTCCAAGTTAGTGGCAGAATAATTTTTAGTTCCTCACCGCCTCAGCAAAAATTGCCACGTGACACCCCTCATTCCCCCACGACTTCTTTACTACATTGCAACGTGGATTTTTGAAAGCCTTTGTATATTTCTTGGATGGATGCTATAGATGACGTGGTTATGTATTCCAATCTTTTTGTTCCTATGTTCTCTCCTCGTGCTATGAATTTAACGCTCGACCCAGTCCGGAGAACCCTTCCTGGGATACTTTTAGACCTGCCACACGATTGGCAAATTCAAGCTTCTGCGAAAGATTCCAGTCCTTTTCTTTGAAATTTACGCCATACAGCATCCCAGCTATGAAGGTGTCTCCCGCACCAATCGGACTGCAGCTAATCAGCAAATATTATTCTCATAAGAGATGAACAGGAGCTCACTCGATCAACTGAAATCCCTCGGCCGTGTACGCTGGAACATGCACGAAGGTTCCCGTGGCTGGTTCAAAAGCTCCGGCCCCATCCTGACCCCATGTGCAGCAGAGTAGCGATCTGAAGGTTGCCCATGTTAGCCTGCATTCATTGCTCTGTAAAGAGCTGGTTCAATAATTACGCGTTGGGTGTCTGCGTGGATTGCTCCTGCAAACATATCTCGGCAGATAAATATCCTCTGTCCTGTACGAAAAGATTTAGCGAGTACATCCTAAGAAGATAGAGAAAGGAATGTGCTATAACCCACAGTTGCCCATGATTTGGAATAGAATACCATGTTCGCCATCTTTGCCAACTCCTGAAGGCCTTCCCGACCAGGCTTCTCGACCTCAACACTGACACGAACGGAAGGAAATTGTCTTCGAAGGTACTGTATGCAGTCAAGAATTACATTGGGTGTCCGGCCCTTGACGGGGTTTAGCAAACTTTGACAGCACGAGTTCTTGTCTCCCACAGCGAAGAATCAGATAGGTCACCCAACTCAAACATACCTCGAAATGAAACCATGTCGCCCAAGGAGCCAACTCATTGGCGATCCGAGTAAATTCGTCCACAGTCATATCGGGAAGCTCATTATAATTCACAATCGTCCGGCTACCAGTTGACTGGCTCTTGATAATGTAACTGGAAGCCGGCTCACTAAATTTCTCTCGGTAAATACAATTGTTCATCTTGATATGCGGTTGCATTTCCGATATAATCTTCTGCGATGCAGCAGATGATCTTGCAGGGAGGACTGTAACCAATTTTAAGGCAAAGTCTTCAGATGACGTATTTGCTAACTGCTGCAGCACTTCAAGGGTATTGGGACAATTTCCACCTCGCCGTCTAGAAACCCCCGACGCACGGAGTTTCTCATCTTCTTCGGGGCAATGTGGAGTTCTGCGACCATGTTAGCGACATATTTTGAGTACTATCCCTGGCCAAACTTTCAGGAGCTGGGGAGACATAGGGCGTACGTCAGAATAGTGTCCACGTAGAGAGCGCCGATTGCGACAATAGACATGCTGAAACGTGAAATCTCCACGCTGGACATCAGCTTAATTAGGGAATTGGCGAGGGAAGTCTGGTCCACCCTACATCAGCAAATTCCTATTAAGATTAGTTAAGAGGGGCGGATTAGTCATGCAGTTCAATGTTTGCTCTAACTACTACTTTTGCATAGGAAATAACAAACTAACAAAAAGAGTTTATTAATTTGTTTGAAGTCGCTAGCGAATATTTTCATTGTGTCATTGTGTCATTCTGGGCCTCGTTTCTCTAAAGAGATGTATATCAAGATGTGGATTTTCTGGTGGATCTTGTTGTGCACAAGGCCCCTTGCAGAAATCTCAATTAGTAGTAGAATGGTGGATATAGGCGAATAATCAATATATGTGGAGATACATTACAAATTATTTTGGTTCTTTAGTCGCACTGTGCAGCACTCTTGGATAAAATAAAGAAAAACGCAAACAAAATGATCCATATTCTAGTAGAAGTTCTTTATCAAGTCCTTTGGTTTGTCAATGCCCACATTCACCTTCAAAAGACTATATATCAGGTCAGTGGTGTTCATAACGGTGCACCCACCGTTGATATTCATCAAGTCTGCATTTGAACTCAGTCTATCCCCTAAAGTGTCACTGAAAATCACTCTTGAGAGTTTTGCTATGGTGCAACGAACGAAAGTGCTAGACACGGAAGGCACAACTCCTAAATTCCTCTACTCTATCATCAAACAACTTGATCTCAAGCTCGTGAGTTCTCCTTTGCACAGCACAAAACTGCCGACTGACCCAGTGTGGACTTTTCTAGATTGATTGGAATAAAGTTGCACAGGATCTTGAAATATCAAATGGCCACGCCGCTAGAATGCGTTATTCTCGGTTTCGTTCACAGATGGAAGGACCGAACACGACTCAGAAAGCCGCCAGAAAGAAGAACGCCAAGAAAGTAGAAAAAGGAGATACCAAGGGTAATATCCAGATGCAATTTCCTCCGGGTTTTTCTGGGCTCATTCCGAAAATGGAATCATCAGATTCCTTACCCCAGTCAGGTTCGTTTATGAAGTACGAACACGGGACCCAAAGGGTTCCAGGCAGCCAAAACTTGCCCGACGTGTCAGATTTTTTCCAATTCCCTCAAATAATCGCACCTTCTGGCCTGCAATATCCGTATGTGCCGTCGTATATCCATCAGGGAATATCTCTTCCTTTGGGTACCGGAATGGTGTCACTGGGCTCTGTGTCAGGACCAAATCTCCATCCTTTTAGCACTCTTCCATACTCGCCGTTTTCTCCCTCACAGAATTACAGTATTCGAGATGGGCCAATGACACCGTCATCTTTCAACAATGCACCAATAATCACTTGGGAGCCTCATATCCCCCCTGAACATGAACAGCCCGCATCAGAACCAACGCCCATCAAGATTGAGGATGAAGCTGAATTGATCCCGATGGTCGACATTCAGAACGAGCTCTTGTCTGATAAGACAGTGAAGCAAGAAATAGCCCCTGAGGAAGAAAAGGCTCTAGGAGAATAGTGCACGGTTGTCAAGTAGTGTGTCTGAGGAGCTCTATCTCATTTTTTGAATATTTTCATAGATACAAAGAAAGCCATGCTCGTGGTGACATCTTGTCCACGAAAACTTGCATAAACCCGTAAAACGAAAATGAAACGAAGTCAAGAAAAGACAAAGAAAGGAGCAAAATGCTGGGAACGGGGTATCTCCTCAGACCCCCAGAATAACACTTGCATCATGAAGGCAGCTGTAAATTTGTAGAGAGTTTAAATCTCCCCAGCATTGTCGGCAAGCTCGCCCAACTGGTCATTGTTGCCATCGCTGACTTCGATGTCTTCTGCGCCGTCGTCGGACTTTTTCTCGTCGAACTGGGGAGCAGGCTCATCCTTGGTAGGAGACTTATTAGTCTTCTTCCGACTTTTTCTAGCTGGGGCTGACGTCTTCGATATCTTCGTTGCCTTGGAGCGTGGTTTCTTCGGAGTTGACTTCAAGGACTCTGCGAGGCTGTCCGGAGAGGCATTTTTGGCCATCTCTTTAATCTTAGTGATTCTCTCCTTAATCGCTCGTCCAGTCGGCCGCGACTCTTCGTCTCCAGCTAATAGATTGTCAGTAGATAGTTAAATTGTGCAAATCACTTGTAAGGGATGACTGTATCACTCACGCCATGCTGCAGCCACTTGGTTGGTATCGATATTTATGTCGTGTATCTCCAGTATCTTCAGGAGCAACTAGTTTCAGGACTGTCAATGTATATATAGCAAGGCGCCAGGGTGTTGCTGGGATGTTGCTCTCACTCATCTCGCAGATCGGAGTGGTATGGAATATTGTATGTTCCTCTTGGTTGGGGCTACTTACCATCTGGTCAGCACTGGGAGTCCAGCGCACTTTGGCAGTCATGATGGCGATACAGTTGTGTTCGTGTGAGTTGGTGTGGGTTGAAGGCTCAAACCTAGTAAGGTTTGATGATGTGAGATGATGTGAGATAGTTGAGGAAGTTGAAAGAAAGACCATATATGTGGGAGTTCGGAAAGATAGGAATCGAAAGGGTCGATGAAAGCTGAGCAAGGTCAAGAACCTCGTCCAGGTTCAGGCCGAGCAACCGATAGCCACCTCGCCATATCCACTGAATCGCACATTCAATTTACATGGTTCGGAGAGATAGACAAGCCCAGAAAGTGTATTCCATACCAAAAATAGAACATTAGAACCATACAGGTGGCATTCTTTGAGAAGAAGGCGAGGCGAGGCAAGATTACCCGCTACAGGGGCAGGTAGAAGATTGGAGTGAGACGCATCGGGATTCAACCGTACCCTCGAAGCTCTTCAATTGACTTCAATTTCCAAAGGAGGCACTGCTTTGACGATTCCCTGGCAAAATAAGAACATCCCACGATCTCCATGTATCAAGAGCACCCGTTCCCAGATAAGACCACGTTCTTCAGTATTCCAGCTCACGTGGAGCGGAGCGGCGCTATGGAAAAGCATGGAATCAACCTCTTCGCAGGTCTCTCCGAGGCAGGGAGATCAGCTCTCATCTAAATCCCCACAGATTATGTCGGCTTCAACGATGTTCACTTCCACTTGGGGTGGGGGTGAAGAATTGCCCACCCTGCCCACGTTGCGATCTAGGAGTAGTAGTCAATCAGGCATATTAGGCAGTTCTGCCCGGGTCCCCGAGCCGTCGGGATATCGGCTCAAGCAGCACCGATGTCTCTGAGAAAGCCTCTGACAGCAGCAAAGTGTGAAAGCAGATAACAAGATTCCTGCTGGGTACCTATGATCTTCTCCCGGCGATTGAATCAGATTCCAACCAATACTCACAATAGCATGAATCAGTCTAGTATGTCTCTCTGTCATCCACTCCCGCTCTCCGCCCAAGTCGTTCAGGGTCAAACTGCCCAGAGAAGGCACCCTTCAGGAGGCTGAGAATTGCTGGACACCCATGGTTTTACCGCATTCTCATCCAACACACTTTGGACATCACATCTCAGCGAGAAGAAATGGCGCTCCTGCTTCGCTCTCGTGGTATAAATAGGTGGTGCGAAGTATTCTGTGGTCTTTTGTAGGCGCCCCGGTCAATTTTTGTGGGAACAGGAACCTTTGAATGAGCTTGGCAATCATGGGAGGCACAATAGGAACACAATGATGGCGTAATGTGGCATGATGGAACAAAAACTGGCAAGGGCTTACAGAAGACTTTTATGTAGTAGCTACCCACAAACTCCGAGTCTGATAATGATATAAATTACGTAGATTCCATGACCCAGTCCTCTCCTCACCTCTCCTTCTTTTCCTCCTCCCCATCCATCTTCGCATCATCAATCACCCTCCCAAACTCGACGTTGACCCACCGCGCCACAAAGAATGCAACAGCCGCCACAGCCACAACCCAGACTGCAGTCGGAATTAGTGAGCGCGGAAATACATTCCCAATAAAGGGGTCCAGAATCAGGTCCACGGCTATAGGTGGTGGGTTCACCATTAGCGCTTCGTCCGTAGTGAAATAGTCGGCTGTGGTATGTACGCGAAGAAAGAGTACCGAGTCTGTGCTAGGCGCAGGGTCGAGGTCGCGAGTATTTCGGCTTCGGCTTTTTCCAGAATGACGAGGGATAGCGTTGGTTTGTAGTCTATTGTCCAGAGAATTAAGGCGGGCTGTGGAGAAAACGCTAATCGAAGCCAGGAGGGATGGCTCCTCGATTGTGGTTTGGAGAGGATGTGTAGTTAATGTGAAGGAGGTTGGTTGCTGGTGGTTTAGATCAGATCGTGCCGTATGTATGTTTTATCGCGAGTAGGCAAGACATACAGTTGCGAGCCAGCATACTCGAACCTCATAACGCTGGCCTGGGGTGAGGTTCTCCAAGAAGAACCACGAGTCAGTGCCGGCAGGGACGTCGTGGGAAGGGAATGAAGCGTTGAGCTGGGTTCGCACGATTGGGTTGTCCGGGGATAGTCGTTCTAGGCCGAGGTCATCTAAATCTGATTCTTCCGATGGGATTGTCGAGGCTGGTGGGGCGAGGAAGATGGTCTTTTCGACGTTGGCGTGGACGATACCAAAGAGAAGGAGGCTCCAGAGGAGGTGTATGTTGAATCTAGCCATGCTTGGTGGTGGGGAGGAAGAGTAGTAGCTTCCAATGTTTAGTATGAGAGCATTATCCGGCTGTTTTATGTATGGATTGTGTATTGGTGATGTGTGATGTCGTGGAGATATATCCATTGCTGTTAGATGACGCAGTTGGCGGTGAGACGGAGAGTATACAGTCCCATGGTAGTACTGAGTAGATGGATGCATATGTCTCTAACTATGATTATATCTGTATACTGTTAGCCACTTGACCCACTCTATCGATGACAATTTTATGGATCCTATGGCTACACCCAGTTATCCTCAGCTCATATTAATGAGCAGCACTGCAGCAGCACTCTACTACCGGGGTCAGCTGACCGCATCCGATCACACGTGACAACAGGCGGTGTGCCTTCCTGTTGTGCGTGGCCACCAATCAGCGAGGGCGACGCGACCCAAACCAAATCAACAACGAACTCCCTTAGCACAGACGCCCTCCACAACATTTCTGCTTCAAGTTCTCCTTCGAACTCGACCCCATTCCTCCCATTCCTGGTGAGTTTTGACACCCAATTCCCCCCCCCTTGCCCGACCTTTCCCCTCCCCCTTCGATCTGTCGTGGTGATTCTGCCCTCCAAATCCCATCGCACTAACCCCTGAATCCCGCAGACCCGTGTTTGTTGTCGGGTGCCTCTCCCCCTCCTTTTTTTCGACACCGAAAAATAACCACCCATCACAATGAGAGAAATCATCTCCCTGAACGGTATGTCTTGAGTTTCGCGATCCTCTCTCTATCAGCATGCTTTACATCGGGAAAAAAAGACCTCGCGCTGACTTATTTTCCCCGATATTCAGTCGGCCAGGCCGGTTGCCAGATTGCCAACTCCTGCTGGGAGGTAAATATCAACCATTCTCCCTCCCCCCCAATTGCGGGTTCAGAGAGCAGTCATACTAACCACCGCCACCTCTAGCTGTACTGTCTGGAGCACGGTATCCAGGTACGTTGAAATTCCAACTCCGTGGCGCCCAATCTCAACTTAGGCAGCGGAACCCCCCCTTTTCCCTGCCGGGAAGCAAGTACCCGCAACTAACAGCCTCAATAGCCCGATGGATACCTCACCGATGAGCGCAAGAAGGCCGACCCCGACCACGGATTCAGCACTTTCTTCTCCGAGACTGGTATGTAAATCTCTTCTAGGTCTTTTCTAGACCTGCTGCTTTCCCCACCTTTCGGGATAATGCTCGTGGTCAAGATCTTCCTAACATTCTTCGTCCCCCACCTTCACAGGCCAGGGTCGCTACGTTCCCCGTACCATCTACGCCGATCTCGAGCCCAATGTCGTCGATGAGGTCCGCACCGGTACCTACCGCTCGCTCTTCCACCCCGAGCAGATGATCACTGGCAAGGAGGATGCCTCAAACAACTATGCCCGTGGTCACTACACCGTCGGTAAGGAGATGATCGATCAGGTTCTCGACAAGGTCCGCCGTGTTGCCGACTCCTGCGCCGGTCTCCAGGGCTTCCTGGTCTTCCACTCCTTCGGTGGTGGTACCGGCTCTGGCTTTGGTGCTCTTCTGATGGAACGTCTGTCCGTCGACTACGGCAAGAAGTCCAAGCTCGAGTTTTGTGTCTACCCTGCCCCCCAGAACGCCACCTCCGTCGTCGAGCCCTATAACTCCATCCTGACTACCCACACCACTCTGGAGCACTCCGACTGCTCCTTCATGGTCGACAACGAGGCCATTTACGACATCTGTCGCCGTAACCTCGGCATTGAGCGCCCCAGCTACGAGAACCTGAACCGCCTGATCGCCCAGGTTGTTTCCTCTATCACTGCTTCGCTCCGTTTCGATGGTTCCCTGAACGTCGACCTCAACGAGTTCCAGACTAACTTGGTCCCCTACCCCCGTATTCACTTCCCTCTGGTCGCGTACTCGCCCGTTATCTCCGCCGACAAGGCCTCGCACGAGGCCCACTCGGTCACCGAGATCACCTCCAACTGCTTCGAGCCCAACAACCAGATGGTCAAGTGTGACCCCCGCAACGGCAAGTATATGGCTACCTGCCTGCTGTACCGTGGTGACGTTGTTCCTAAGGACGCACACGGTGCTGTGGCCACCCTCAAGACCAAGCGCACTATCCAATTCGTCGACTGGTGCCCTACTGGCTTCAAGCTCGGTATCTGCTACCAGCCACCCCAGCAGGTCCCCAACGGCGACCTCGCCAACCTCAGCCGTGCTGTGTATGTTTTTATCCCCAGATCCCATAGTGCCCTTGATCCTGATTTGGAGACCAATACTAACAATCCACTAGCTGCATGCTGTCCAACACCACCGCCATCGCCGAGGCCTGGTCTGCTCTCGACCACAAGTTCGACCTCATGTACTCCAAGCGTGCCTTCGTTCACTGGTATGTTGGTGAGGGTATGGAGGAGGGTGAGTTCTCCGAGGCTCGTGAGGATCTCGCTGCTCTGGAGCGTGACTACGAGGAGGTCGCCAGTGACTCCCTCGAAGAGGAGGAGGAGCTTGAGCCCGAGTACTAGATTCAGGATGTTGTGTGAGCGTGTCGTGGACGGGCTTGGTTTTTGGCGTTGCTGTTTGACCAAATTCGACTGTGGCAGTGCTCGGCTTTCCTCTATCTAAACTGGGCTTGCAAATAGAAGGAAACATAAGTTTCAGCCCGATGATGTTTTCTGGCTTTGTTGTTCGATATATCTTTAATATCCCCGAAGCAGCGATAAATTTCCCGCTCGTTCTATCTACTGTTCTTTATTTCCTATGCGAACTGTAATTACCCAAACCAAAGGCCAAAGCCCCCCAAAAGAAAGCCAAACATCATCCATTAAAGCACTGTCCGCGTATGTAAGCGGCACCTCCGTGGTTCCTCCCCTCCTGCACGAGGTGCATCTATACTTGGCCGTGGCATGTTCCAACGACTAGTCACTTTGTGATTTCCGGTTTGTGATATATAATATGATCGATGGCATCAACTTTACCTTCCCCCCGACCAAAGAATTCACTTCGCGCGGCTCGACTGAATTCCAACCCCCCAGTGCCTTTGTTGCATCGGAGACCCTGGCGGATCTCGGAATGGGCGCTAAACCAGTTGACCGCCTTGCGCCTGGGGGGAACGGGGGACCTTCCTACGACATCTCTCGACCCCAGCCACGCTGCATACTCCTCTCCATTCCACCCACCACCTCGCTTTTCTTTGGTGCTTGAGAGATCTGATTACATCCACCGGCATCCCTTTCCATCCCGTCCCTCCGTTGGCGCCAATCCATGCTCGTGGTCTTCGGCTAAAGCTGACGGCGTGTCTCCAACCTGTCCTCCAGGCCCCAACAATCCGGAAATCGATTTGGAAGGAGAGGAGTCTAACTCCTCCTTAACACACAGCTATGGCTGATACCGGTAAGTCACCCGTTCTTACCCCCATCCTGCAACTCTGGCAATGGATGGAGCAGCTCCGGCGCAATTCAGGAGGGCCCGCCGAGCTCCGGCCCCCTTCTCCTCTCTCTGCGCTCTGCCCCCGGCCCTGCGCTTCAGTTGTGGAAGCAGGAACCAAAAAATATAATGACTGATGAACTTGACTAATTGTGAGATTTACAGCACAACGACATCCGAACTTGAACCTCACTTCTGAGGAAAAGCGCGTCTTTTACCAGCTATTCCAGGCGGCGGATACCACCAACCTCGGCGTGATCACTGGTGAAATCGCCGTTCCGTTTTTCGAGAAGACACATCTGCCATCTGGAACCTTGGGTGAGGTATGTTGAAAGCGAATGTGGATCGCAGGCTTGGAAGTGCACGAGAGAGCTGACGCACCTGTAGATATGGCAGCTGGCGGATAAAGAGAACAGGGGTCTCTTGACCCCCTCTGGATTCGGTATCGTATTGCGATTGATTGGACATGCGCAAGCTGGACGTACACCGTCGGAGGAGCTGGCCTTGCAGCGTGAGTGGTCTCTCCAACCCAGTCTGGACCTTTGGCGACCTTCCACTCCACCCCAACTGGACCAATATTGATCAATTGTCTCATTAATTATAGCTGCACCCCTCCCTCGATTCGATGGTATTCATGTTGATATAAACGCTCCCGTACCCGAGGCTTCCCAGAGCCCTCCCCCGAGTGCGGGCGGGCCTATTCGAGTCCCTCCGCTCCAGGCAGATGAAGCGAACAAGTTCCTTTCCCTCTTCGAGAAGTCAGGTGTTGCGAACGGAATTCTTTCCGGCGAGACGGCTAAGCAGATCTTCGAACGTGCGAGACTGCCAAATGAGACACTTGGCCGCATATGGAATCTTTCGGATACCCAGCAGCGCGGGGCTCTCGATGCGACCGAGTTCATCATTGCGATGCACCTTCTGACTTCATTCAAGTCTGGTGCCCTCCTCGGTATTCCCCAGACATTGCCCCCTGGACTCTACGATGCGGCAGCCCGCCGCGGCTCTCAACGGGGGTCGTTCGGAGCGCGTCCTGAAGTGCCTCCTGTGCCCACAATCCCTCAACAATTTACAGGACCACAACGAACTACGAGCCCTATGAGCCCTGCCAGCCGGGCTCAATTTGGAACCCCCCTGTCAGCCCAGTCGACGGGCGATTGGCTAATTAATTCCCAAGAGAAGGCGCACTTTGATCAAATTTTTGAGACCGTTGATACCGCTAGAGCGGGCGTCATCACTGGTGATCAGGCCGTTGCTTTCTTCATGAAGGCACGGCTGTCCGAGGAAGTTCTGGCACAAATCTGGGATCTCGCTGATATTGATGCTGATGGTCAGCTCAACCGAGATGAATTCGCCGTGGCTATGTATCTTGTCAAATCGCAGCGGAATGGAAAGATGCCTATGCCTCCGGCCCTTCCCCCTGCATTGATCCCGCCTAGCATGCGTCGACAGGCCCCAGCTCCGGGAATCGGTGCTGCCCCTGGCCAGGCCCAGGCGACGGCGCCAGTGCCCCCGCCGCCTGCACCTGTTCCACGATCCGCTGCGGATGATCTGTTTGGTCTTGATTCACCCGCCCCCCCGACTACACAGACACAGGTGCCCCAGTCTACAGGTGGCTCGAATGTCGCATTCCAAACGCCTGGCTCGCCATCCCATGCCTCCCCGCAGAGTGCGCCGACGTCTTTCAAGCCGTTTATCCCCACTTCGACCTTCGGCCAAAGCTTGCAACCTCAGCAGACTGGAACATCAACCGGAACACCCGGAGCAGCTCGCTCTCCTCCGCCTCCATCCGATGACCTGTTGGGAGACAATGATCCTGAAGAATCGAACAAGCTTACCCAAGAGACGACTGAACTTGCCAACTTGTCGAACCAGATTGGCTCGTTGGCTAAGGAGATGCACAATGTTCAAGAGAAGCGTACCTCAGCGGAGCAGAATCTCACTCAAGCCTCCCAACAAAAGCGGGACTTTGAGACGCGACTTGCCCAAGCTCGTACAATGTATGAGCAGGAGGTGACTAACTTCAAGGCGCTCGAAGAGCGGCTCCGCGTTTCCAAGGCTGAGACTACGAAGTTGCAGCAGGACTTTGCCTTGATCGAGGGTGGACGCCAGGACTTGCAGAACCAATATACGCAGGTTTCTACCGCCCTGGCTTCAGACCAGCAAGAGAACACTAGCCTGAAGGAAAAGATTCGCCAGGCGAATGCTGAAGTTGCCCAGCTTAAGCCTGCACTGGAGAAAGCGCGTTCTGATGCTCGACAGCAGAAGGGCCTTGTAGCTATCAATAAAAAGCAGTTGGCTACCGTCGAAGGCGAACGCGATAAGATGCAGGGTGAAATTGACTCATTGTCACAAGAAACCCCTCAAGATACCGAGGAACCGACAGCTGCGAACAACACTGAGGTGGCCAGCCCTACAACCTCTACTACTAGCCAGAATACCAACCCTTTCTTCCGACGTACCGCGACCGGAAACTCGAGTGACCGCGGCCTTTCGCCGGACAATTCAAATGACCACCACAAGATGTTCGACAGCCTCTTCGGTCAGACCTCTGCCGCTGCTTCGGTTGCTGGCCCGCCGCCCACTTCATTCCGTTCTGAGTCGCCCCTGGCTACAGCCAAGTCTCCTGCCGCGTCTAATGTTCCAACTCCGTCTGTGTCCCCTGGCCCTGGTAGCCTTCCTGGCGCCTTCCCAGGAAACGAGCCCCCACCACCTAGCCAGTCTCGACAGATGACCCCCAACTTCCTGCCTTTCAATGAAAACCAATCTGTAACTTCGTCCACGATGGTTTCCCCGCCTGCCAGCCGGTTTGGCGGACCTGAAATATCTGGCCTTGGAACCCCTTCGCAGGTTACCATCAGTGACCAGGGGGCGCCATCTGTCACAGAATCTAGCGATTACAGCCGTGCCCCGGGATCGAATGCCGGAGGAACACCGGCTCGATCTCCATTCGATGAAATTCCCGAGCCATCGATGGCTGCTACGGTCGAGCAGCCTCCACCCCCGGCGACTGGAAACCAAGAAACTCCCCAGGACTTGTCTTTTGACGAGCTTTTTGGTAGCAAGGCTCACAAGCGGTCCGAGTCGCAGAAGGAGAACGACTTCGAGCAAGCTTTTGCTTCTATGAAGCCCTCTGCCAGTGGTGAAAATGCAAACGGGGCTGCAGCCGCCCATTCCGAATTCCCTCCCATCCAGGAACTTCACCACAATGAGGAGGAGGACGAGGAAAGCTCCGATGATGATGGCCCCTTGGGGTTCGATGATAACTTCACGCCTGTTTCACCCAAGGCTACCAAAGAGGAGAAACGTCTTGATTCCATCGATGCAGCTCAGCTCGCTGCTTTCCCTACCCCCGGATCAGCACAGCCTATGACTCAGCCCCCAGCCCCTGATGCGCAGCAAAGCCCCCCAAACTATGAGACCAGCACTGCCGACGAGGAAGGTAGCCACGTCCCAGGGTTTGATGGTCTGCTCCCCGACCGTGCTGACCCCACCGTTGCCCCTGATGCTCCCCACTCTGTAGAGTCAAGCACCAGGGCCCCGGTGATCAACAACGAGCCACAGCGTGATTCTCAGGATGCTACTGCTGCCCCTGGAGGCGCAAAGACCGGTGGGCCCGACTTCGAGGCCGCCTTTGCAGGACTGAACCTTGCTCCTGCGAAGGAAGCGGAGGACGACGACGACGACGATGAGCCCGTGGGCCATGATGCGAAGAACACTTCGGACTTTGACTTCTCCTTCGATTCCCCGGCGCAAAAACATGGAGCCTCTTCAAGTACCGATGCTGGCCAGATCGGCTCCTCTGAATTCTTCGCATTTGATAACAACGCCCAATCTTCTACCGCCCAGGCCGTGGGATCTCCCAATGGAGGCGATGCCAAAGCAGGTAACCCTGACTGGGATGCCCTCTTTGCGCCCCTTGACAATGCAAAGCCTGCCACTGAGGAGATAGCGAACGGATCGGATCCCAAGCAGCCTGGCTGGGCCCTTGCCACCGATTCTGGCGAGGACGACCAAATCCTGAAGCGACTCACAGGCATGGGTTTCCCGCGAGAGGCGTCCCTCACAGCCCTAGAGCAGTTTGATTATAACCTTGATAAGGTAGGCTTGCCAAAAACTCTTGATCCGCGAGTAAATGAAAGCTAACTCCGTCCCAGGCGGTAGACCACCTGACCTCGAAGACCTAAGACTGTCATATTTACCTTGCACATATCATCCACACATATCCTTGTTTCCATGATTATTTCCCTTGATGACCATATCTCTTCCCCACTTGCGATAAACTGGGATTAGGCGGTATCCATTCCACATCCCGTTTGTCGAAGTTCTTTTGTCCAGCGCTGTGTACATCCCTTCTTTCCCTTTCTCTTGTGTCTTTGCCATCCTGCTGCGCCACTGATCTGATTTGACCCGCTTCTTTCGTTGAGCACCTCAATGAATGGACTTGGTGTTATTGCATCTAATCATGTGCAACTTGTCTTTTACAGTGTAGTGTAGCTTACGATAATCTACAATTCACCTAATTTTATGGACTTATCCTATCAATTCTGAGGTAGATAGAATACTATAGTATAATATGGCCAAATATAGATTTCAATATGTGTACTTTGATTGCTCTAAGTGTTCCATGCACCTGCTGTCTTATTTTTATCCTGGAAACGATGATATTTTGCTGACCTAGCCTGCACCGTGGATTATATTAAAAAAGGACAAATGATGGGGTACATCAAGGGGTGTATGTAAGGCATGAACTAAAGACCTCGGCACGAATCACCAGGCTGATAGTGAAAGCCAATCGGAAGGGGTTCCTCATCCGAGGGTTCGTCAAAATTAATATGTGCAAAGCAAGATAAGAAGCGAAAGTTAATTGTTGGTGCTTTACGAGCTCGACAAGGTTGAGAGTATAGAGAAAGAGAGAAAGAGAGAGAGAGAGAGCGAGCATTGTTGATATTGAGGGCAGCCGTGAATATCCGGCAAAAGCCATCAATTCTCTCGGTGGACAGCAAACGTCCACACATCAGAAGGATGAAAAGGGCGAAAAATATGAACCATGGCCCAAAGGGGCAAGGAAGGGTGAGTTGGCCATCGTCGAACATCCAGTCATGGCGCTGCATGTGGCGGTGAAGGAAGCGTCGAGAGCCCAAAAAATCCCCGCCTCAACCCCACTCAAGTGCTGGCAAATTATTTAGGCCGTTTGGCTGCGATCATCGGAATTGGGGGCTGGTCCCGGTTTGGCTGGCCCTACAAGGAGCGAAAAAAAAGACATACATGAGCTGATAGCTATCTCCCTGAGACAACACATGACGGACACTAGAACTGGTCAACATTGGGCATGGTGTGGGGATGGGAGGATTGTCTAGAATTTCTCGGACCGAAACAGAGGGCTCGTGTAATGCAAGCAACTGCGTTAACATGTTGACATGTTGACAGCATGCAGGTATGGGGGAAACGACAGGTTCGTCGTAATGGGGTGTGTGCGTTGGAAGTCAGTAGGTCGAGAAGGGGGAATGGGGGCCCAGGTCTTTGCGTTGAGTTTCCCGAGGACCAGAAACATCGAGGCTCATGGAGGGGCCACATTTCGGTGAATGGACGAACGAGATTCGGGCTATGACGATGAAGGTGGGAGAGGTTTCCCATCTGCAAAGAGGTTGGCGTGCGCTGTGCGCGTCATTGCTTTGCTGTGCTGCCCAATGGATTCCACCCCGGTTTTTCTTCTTGGAGGGGGGTGTTGGGGCAACAGACGGGAATCTAGGATTAGGCGGAATACATTTTGTAGGATCCCTGATTGCTCGGAGATGGGAAATTGAAGGAGGGTGGTGGCACGGTGTAATTCGGCCGCGAGATGCGTGTCAACGGAGCATATCGTGCCTCGTCAGGCTGCAAGGCATGCAGAGAAAGACCATGGCCAAGGCGTCGGGTGCAACAGTGAGGCATCGAACGGGCATCCCGTAAAGTTGAGGATTCTCAGGTAGTATCCAGGGTACCCTCTGCTTGGGATGCTCCCAATGGGCCGTCAGCAGCAGGGGACCAATGATGAGAAAGCGGCCACTTTGCCATCTTCTCCTGCAGAGATAGTCTTCCTTTGTATGGATATTGAGGACAAGCAAGTCACTGAACATATGTGCATGAAAAGGCGGGGACAATGCTGTTTCCCACTCGTCGTGACGGCGTCTAGAGCGCTTGTCCATGCTGCATTGCTCTCGTCCTCACCCTCTTCGCCACTGGTGGGTTGATGCGAGGGATTTTTGTTTCTGACAGCCGCATCGAAGGCGGGCAAACGGAAGAACAGGAGCAGGGATCAGCATATTCAGGCTCTCTTTGCCTGATTCCGATCACACGGTGGTCACACAGTACTCCGTTCCTCTTTTGCCCTCTTACCCCATGGCTTCAAGAGTGACCCTGGTTCGAGACTTGCGTCTAAATGGCTTGATGCACACAGTCCCATCGGTGCGGACGTGGGATCCCGTCAAATCATTGCCGGGCTCTCCACGGTTCGTTCGTTCGCGCCCTGCAGTGATGTCCAACTGCTCCGATCTTCATACCGTGTGACCTTGTTCTTTGGCTTTTGCTGCCTGGAGGTCTTGTTTTTGAGTTTGTAGTTTGGATGCTTGAATTCCATGATGTCAGGCTGTGAGATATCTTCTTGTTTCGTTACCCCTTCCCTGTTGCTGAAGAGAATAATCGGGAGAAAGCCCCCCTCGGCTCAACTAGTGACAGATCTGCGGCGCAACAAGCCACCATTCTGCATCCAGTATTGGGGTATTATGCCCGCGCAACATGAAGATGAGTATGAGGACCTAACACACTGTTATTATCAAGACTCCATGAAGACACTAGGTGGCTAGGGAGCACAGGTTTCTATATCATACTGGTTTCTCCTGTTGTTCGCAGGCTTGTCATCATGCTTCACCCGGCAAGCGAACCAACCCGACCTTCGAGTCCAACCGATATCTCCCAGCCACCGAATTTCGAAAAGGCCAATGACATAAGGAGGGGCAGTGAGAGCACACGAGGAACAGGCGGGAGTAGAAGGGGTAAAAAAAAGCAAAAGGTTCGGGAAGAGAATGGGCACAATGCCCATTTTTATACTTCCCCTCCATACTCCCCTTCCACCTAAACCAGGGTTTTCTCACCCTCCATGCCCCTCTCAACCCACTTTTCTGATCTAGAGTCCTTTCCTTTTTTTTTTCATCTGATTCCGCTCGGACCCAGCAGACAAACAGACTTTGAGGAGGGGCCGCGTAGACCAAGACAGATGATCCGGTGGGAGGGGCGGGACGGCGGAAGCCCTAGTGGAGGATGGCTGGTATCCCACCAGACACATTGCCTCGATTCCCACCCCGAGCGGGGTCAAGGCGGTCCAAGAGGCGAATCGGCGGGCAGAAACGGAGGAGGAGATGCAGCCGAAGAGAAGGGATTGGGGGTTATGTTGCGAGGGCTGCGAGTCCCAGTGCTCCGATGGCCCAATGGCTCCGTCCAGACCCTGCCCATCCTTGCTCTCTTACCTTTGCCTTCTTCGTCCAAGAGGGCCCCCGCCGGATGGAAGACTGCCCGCCGATGGCTATAAATTCCCTCGTCTTGTCCGGCGGACCCGGTTCTCCTCCTGCTTCCTTATCCATCCCTCCCAGCTGACCCCGGTTGCACACTTCGACCTTAGACCTTCCCGGTCCTTCGATATTGCTGTACCTACCCTGACCAAGAAGCATCTTGCCCTTCTGCATATCATACTATTAACTTGTTGAGACATACCTGTCGTCCCAAACTTCCAGCAACAACATACATCAGACCAACATGGCTACTCAACGTCACTACTATCAGCCCTCCGCCCACGCCATGAACATGCCATCTAAGGCACCGGCGCCGGCAAGCATGTACCCCATTTCTCGAGTTTCAGGCTCTCCTGAATTCTCGGATGCAAGCACCACTGCTGGTAGCCGCACCTCTGGCGGACTCACCTTCAGCTCCGTCGGTGCCAGTGGCGATTATGATTCCAGCTCCGCGTCGTACTCGGGCGTTGACGTCGTTGAAGTCCTGAGCGACCGCATGCAAAATTCTTTTGATCCGACGCCATTGGATCGCGGCCTGGCAAAACAAGCGCAAACGTGAGTATCTGAATACCACGAGCAGGACCCCTACGAATTCAGTGACTTGCCATTCTCGAAACGAGAATAGGCATTGCTGGAAATGGTGTCAGAATTGAGTTTTGAAACTGAGATCTGGAAAGCTGACTGAAATACATGAGATAGCTCCGGCCAGCTGAACGCAAAGCAGCAAGAACTTCTGGAGCTGCAAGCCCTAGCTCAGCGACGTCTGAAGGGTGTTCGCGCCAACTTCAACGAGGGACTTAAGACTGCACGCGAAACAAAGCGAGATTTGGAATGGACTCAAAAGCGCGTCAGGTAAGAGCACAGAATAACCCTCAAGACCCCGGCACCCCTGAGATGGAGGTTGCAAGTTCCGCCCCGCTCCGCGGGCAGGGGCCGTGATAGCTTCCGCTCCGCCAGGGCAGCGCTTGGCACGTGCGCCGTTAGGACGATCGACGCGCCATGGAGCGGCCGCATGCGTGTTCTAGAAGGCTGACAGAAGGTTGTTTTGCACAGTGTTCTGAAAGGAAAGGCCGAGAAGGCCCACCCGGACGAATACCGTCGGGCATCGAAGAAGTATACCTTCGACGACTACTAATCGGAAGCCCGTGGTTCCCCCGCTGGGTCCACCGGAACGACCGTGGGTGGTTCAACCTTCTTTTTGCTTAATCTGACGACTGTGATGACTTCGGACAAAATCGGGATCTTTGGAATTGGGACGGGCTAATTTGATTTTTTGGGATTGGGTTTGGCGTGTTTGCTTTGGACTCTGTATATCTTCCATTGGGTGTGCGTGCTGTGTGTCATCCGCATACATCAAGGTCTATTTTAGTGTGGGATACCTCGAATCGTACTTGTTCTTACATGTTCAGCTGTAATAATGGAAGGATCCAGCCATTCAGTAGCTATTGTCATTTCTAGCATGGTATTGTTTTCTGCCCTAGTTCTGTATTAGGCAGTAAGCCCTAGGGTTGCGTATCTTAGGGCTCGAATGGATCACTGAGCGTGATATGCGTCTGGCTGGCTCCAGGGCATTGAAGTCGGGGTAGGTAGGGCTTGCGGCCGAATAAGGCTAAACAGTCTTAAGTTCCGACCCTTAAATTGCCGTTTACTTCTTTGGGCATTAGTCTATGCACTAGTGTTTCAAAGCCCCTCAGGTTTCATGGGAAGATAGGGAGGAGAGGTCTGCTTCTCCAAGTCCAGCTTTGGACATACTGTAGTGTACTTGATTTGCCGCACAAACAATCGAATTGTTGCTTACAGTACACGTGGTCTTTGATCATAAGTACAGAGTGCAAGCAAAGAACTCATCTATTTATATACCGTTTAAGAAAGGGACTGCTCCTCCTCAATGGCCCTGTTGACAACACGCACGAAACGACCGACCTTGTCTGTATCCTGCTTGGCAGTTTCAATTCCAAGCAGTATTTTCTTGATACCGACGCTGATATGGCCGTTATCCGCCAAGCTACCGATACCATCCAGTGCCCGGGCAATCTCCTGAGCATCGAAAGTATTGGATTCTTCCATGACATACCGCAGCTCAGCAAAAGTCTGTACATTAGGAACCATAATGTCCGAGTTGAACGAATTGTAAATGTCCAGCTGCTTCATCAGGGCACGCTCAGTAGTCGTGGCCAGGATCAACAGTCGACGTCCGTGAGTGGGCTGCTTCCGAAGGAATACCATCAAGGTTTGCAGCACACTGTTGCTGAAACGAGGGCCAATTGGTACCCAGTCGATAATTCGCTCGATGTTGTCAACAACGACGATACTGGTGCGACTCTTATAGGCACTGTCAAAGATGCGACTAATATGGGCGATCTTGGCCGGCTCGCTGAAACCAACCATGTCTTCAGGGCTGATCAGCTTGATGAAGGGGAATCCAGACTCGATGGCAATCTTCGATGCCAGAGCAGTCTTTCCACTTCCAGTGGGGCCATGTAGCAATACCGAGAAGAGGGGAGTGGACTCTTCATGGCTGCTAACCTGCTTGACGAACAGATCACCCTCGCGCATAATTTCTTTTATGGTATCAGAGTAGTGAATCATGCCATACTGGATCCGGCTTGAGAGTTCCTCCTCCGAAACACCAAAGGCAGGCTTGACTTCATCAAGAGCATGGTGGAAATCGGCTCGGTTAACCTTCATATTGACAACATCATCGTTGATACTTGCCATCGTGCCAACTTTGACATGGCGGGAGAATGCAAAAGACGACGCGGACTTGACCAAGCCAGCAATTTCCGCACCAGAAAAGTTCTTGGTCATGTGGGAAAGCTCTTCCAAGTCGACATCAGTGTCCATGACATTGTTCGTTCGCATTTTCTCGGTATGAATCTTCAGAATCTGGCTTCGACCCTTCTCGTCGGGAAGGGAGATCTCCATATGGACCTCCAGACGACCAGGGCGTAGCAGAGCTTCATCAATCATATCCATACGGTTGGTCATACCGATCAGCAAGATGTTGTTAAGCTGGTCGACACCATCGAGCTTCGACAATAGCTGGTTAACGACACTGTCACCCACGCCGGTGCCACCTCCGCTACTCCCACGCTGCTTGCAAACGGCATCCAACTCATCGAAGATAATGATATGCAGTCCACTCTCGTCACCTTTCTCTTTGTATTCCTTCTCGGCATCTGCAAACATTTTTCGGATATTTTCTTCAGATGCACCGACATACTTATTCAAAACTTCAGGACCGTTGATGATCTTCGGTTCTCTGGCATTCAGCATTTTACCGATCTGTCGCGCAATCAAGGTTTTACCGGTACCAGGAGGTCCATAGAGTAGAAGACCCTTGACGTGATGGATACCCAGCTTCTCCACCAATCCGGGAGGGAAGATGCGGGACGCAAAAGCTCGACGGAAGATGGTACTGAACTCGGAATCGAGACCACCAATGCCCATGTCTTCAAACTTGAAACCAGGTTGGATGATCGAATTCGCAGCTGGGCGACGGTTGGAGGCCTTCATATTGAGACCGGTCTGCGCATCTCTGAAGAAATTGAGCTGAGTCTGCGGCGTAAGCAACCCGCGCGCCATCGGATGAGTCTCGATCTCCCCAGCGTTCAAATCAACCTTCTCCGACCAGTCAACACGCTGAACCGTTTTGACACTCAGCAGCAGAGGGATGCTTTTATGGTCCATTAAAATTCTTTGCGCAGGCGCAAACAATTGGTTTTGGAAATTCTAATTTCGTTAGTAAATAAATATTCAGGGAGCTACACACGGAGTAGACATACGTTGATGACCGCTTTTGCCAGTTCATCCTGGTCATACGGAACATCTGTGCGCTTCCTCGCAGAGGCAAAGCTGACTTCAATATCGGCAGACCCCAGATATGCCTGTCCGCCCTGGCTGAACTGATCATACAGTTCAACCTTGACGCTGTCCCTTAGTCCAACTCGTGCCCATGTTCGCTGAGGATCCGACATGCCGATGCAACCCTGATCGAAGCCATCCAGAGGGCGAGCGGAAAACACATAGAGGTCATTGATCAGGAGATAGAGGTCGGAGTGATCGCGGTTGGGTGGGATATCCAGTGGCGACACAGCGATGCTGAGACAGGTCAGAATCGATCAATTAAGTATATCCCAAGTCACATACATATTACCAAAGGTGTAGTTATCATTCGGACTCTTGCTGGGCTGAAGCATCCATGCGGGACCTCCAGGGCGTCCTCCTCCGCCGCGAGTCGGCATCGGCTGTGATTGCGGGGATCTGCCCATGGCTTGGGGCGGCGGGCCACCGTATCCTCTTTGATCAAAAGATGCATCAGTCATGGGCTCATCGTAGTCGCGAGACTGCCCGGCATGGGAAATGGGGGTCTGGCCGTAATCATACCGTGGTGGTGCTTGGTTGGGGTTGGAGTAGCCGTGCGGCGACGGGCGACCACCATCTCGCGAAGGATTAGGGCGACTGAACATATTGTATCGTAGGGGATCTGGTGGCTAGGAGGTGAAACTGAAGCTGTTGGAGTTGACGACGTTGCGGTGACGCCACCGTGTTTTAAGAAAGAGGAGGCAGCGACGTTGATCGAACCCCCACACTAGGCAGTTGACACGGGGCTCGACTATGAGAGGAGAATTGGAAATTCGAATGATAGTCAAACGCTGGAAGAAGCAGAGAGTTGTAAGTGCCAAGTTGAGGGAGCTCGAACGGAAGTGGAAGAGGGCCACGAGCTGGGGAACTCAGCCACTCCGGGACCAGCGTCGGGCCGGTGGGGCGCGTTATCGATAGGCAGCTTCGCCGCTTTCACGTTGGAACCCTCCAGGGCTTGTCAAGACTCCACGACGAAGGGTTGCGCGACTGGATCCCGGCCTGGAAAAAGGCTGAAAGGAGATCAACTTAAAGACTGACTGGATTCATTGCGAGTGGAGGCTTCCTCATTTCGCCACCTGATCGCCGAAAATGCCATTGTAAGTATCTCCGCCGGATGTATTCTCGAGACAGCTACTAACTGACACTCTCGGATAGACATCTTCTAGGCAAGAAATCATGGAACGTCTACAATCCGGACAATATCGCCCGCGTGAAGCGCGACGAGGCCCAGGCCAAAGCCCGCGAAGAGGAAGATGAGCGACTCATGCAAGAAGTCGATGCCGAGCGTCGGATTAAGATATTACGCGGCGAGCGTCCACCAACGCCCCCTCCTCCCCCGCCTCAGTCGTCCGATAATGTGGCGCGATCCGAGAGAAAAGCGAACGATGATCCCGGCCGGCATCGTAAAAGGCGACGTATTGCAGGGGAGGACGAAACAGACAGGGATATTAGATTCGCTCGAGAAGATGCAGAGCAAGCCATTTCGAAAAGAGATGAGCTCTCTCGCTCATCTCGACGAGACGACAAAGGCCGAGAGGCGCCTCTTTTAGACAGCAAGGGTCATATCAACCTCTTCCCAGAGGACACCAAGAAAGCGGAGAAGAATGCAGAGGCCGAGGCCGAGACAAAGAAGAAGGAGCGAACATACGAAGACCAATATACGATGCGATTCTCGAATGCTCAAGGGTTCAAGGAAAAGGCAGGTCATCAACCATGGTATTCATCTGGGGCACAGGCAGCAGAAGCGCCTGATGCGATGCCAGATAAGAATGTGTGGGGAAAGGAAGATCCTAGGCGCCAGGAGCGAGAAAGGGCTCGCATGGATGTCAACGACCCCCTCGCGGCCATGAAGCGGGGCGTGCGGCAATTAAAAGCGACGCAACAGGAACGAAAAACCTGGAACGAGGAGAAACGAAAAGAGATCGAGAGCCTGAAATCCGAAGAAAATCATCGCGCGAGGCGCCATCAACGGAGGCACTCACAGTCCATGGACAGTCTTGATGGCTTTAGGTTGGACGAATCCGCTTCAAGGGTCAGCAATGGGAAAGACCATAGGAGCTCTCACCAGCGCCGTCATCATCATCACCGAGATCGAAGTCGAGATCGTAGTCGAGATCGCTCACATAGACGCTCTCGCCATTCTTCGGACCATTCCCGTCATCGTCGTCATGATGAGGACCGTCGAAGCAGGAGGCACTCCTACAAGTCAGAATTAAAGAAGGACACTGAGAAGCGTTGATCAAATATTTCTTGTGCTTTTTGTTACTGATGCGACGATACCTCTCTGCATATCCACTTGTTTACTATTGAAATATTTGAAAGCCATATCCAGGTCCTAGAATTCCATCTTTTGCTGGGTATATTTTTCTATCCATGCAACCAGCCTACCGAATATAAAAATGTATGACCGAATCGTTATAATCATATCAACTTTTGAATCGAATGTCGTTTACTGAAGGGCCCATTTTTGATTGCCCGAAGCATTTTCCCCGCCGTGCCACTCGACGCTGATATCCAGACCGCGGTAGCCATTCTGCTTTCGCTGGTAGCCGACCTTACCGGTAAAAGTCTGACCCTTCGACAAAGGCTTGGGTTGTTCCTTTCCATGGTCAATCAAGAGGATGGTTTGCATCCAGTGGGTCTCAGTACCATCTGGGCCAGTGGTGAATGAAACGATTCCCTTCTTCTGCATCTCCGATGGGATGGGGTTTTCAGGCACGGGAGAATCCCTTGAAGGCATGAAGAAGATATCGAACCAGATGGCGAAGCCGTCAAGGGCATCAATATCTTCCTTCAGAGTGAACTGGAACTCCTTGATAAAGTTTAGCTCTTCAACAGTAATGGTGTGAAGAGGCAGAGGCAAGAAGATACTGGAATCTCCTGCAATGGTATTGGGATGAATGCCGCGCACGAGTGCTTCTTCATAGATATTCAACAGCATGCTGTTCATCTTGAAGCCGTACACGTTGTGCCAGAAGGAGATGTGCGACGCAATGAAATCAGGGTCGGCGAAAGGCGCAACGCGAAGAGTGGCGTGGGAAGGAACCATAAGACCATCGGCGGCCAGATAGCGGTCTCGGGCGTAGATGACTGAATCGAACATAGCTTCGAAGAGCAGACCATATCCCATCCACTCCGAAATGATGATATCGACCTTCTCAACCGGAAGAGCAACTTCTTCGATCTTGCCACGAACGCATCTGTTTCAATGGTCAGTGATCATTCGATTGAAGCGAAAGGATGCAAAATTACTTACGTGATCACGTTACCAAGGCCGTTGTCATATACAATCTCCTTGGCACGGTCAATGATGTTTGAGTTGTCAACTGAAATAACCTTCTTTGCGCCGGCCTTGGCACAGAACATGGACAAGATACCGGTTCCACATCCGACATCTAGGACGACCTTGTCCTTGAAGAGGTGCTTGTTTTCATAGACGAAATCACGGTATGCATCAGTGCGAATGGCATCCTTCAGCATGGACTCGTGGATTGCTAAAAGGAGTAGATCAGATTAGTGAATATACATATACGGTGGGCTGAGTATGAGGCATACTGTTATAAGAGTAGGAGCTGAAATAGTCAGCATCCACCTCGTCAGTCTTGTCCGTCGATTTCTTCGTGGGCACGACGGGCTCCAACTTGTCGTCTTCCTTGGACAATTGGTCCTCGAGAGATTGCTGCACAGCGGTTCTGTAATCGGAGAATTGCATTTGCAAGCGCTCCAATTCCTCCTGCAATTCCAACACTCGGCGTTCAGAGTCACTGCCAGCGGCCGCATCCCCATCTTGTTCCTCAGCAATGTCGTCCAAACTATATAGAAGGGCATCGTCTTCGAGCACGGGTTTCAGGTACGCATCGTCTTCGAATTGGGACTTGGAAGAGACATCGGGGGTCTTGTTGCCAGCCTTCACTTGGGAGCGCACATAGTTGACCAGCTTGATGGAATCGAGGAAGTCAAGATCTGTCGCAAGTTATAGGTTAGTTTCAATTTATCAATGGCCAGGAAAATTCTGAATTTCCTTCCCCCTTCTGGTGGAGGGACAAGTCACTGCGGAAGAAGTTGCATACCCAGCTGTTTTTGGATCTTCAGCAGATCGAAGTTGTGTTTGTCCTTGCACCCCTGCAACATCGAGCGCACATCAGGGTAAACTGTATCGGAGAACAGGTCGACGACCGGCTGCGAGTCGTCCTCGGGTTCGAGATCTTCCCAACCCTCTTCGTTGCTGGAGTCAGATTCGTCCGAGACCGATCGCGCATCGGCAGGAAGCTTGTCAGCAGGAAGATCTGCAGAATTGGAGGAAGCCATGGTGATCACAAAAAGCAGCTGGAGGGGGGTTTAGAGGGGCAGAAAGTGCCCAGCGGCCGATAAAAAAAAACCCGGCGTTATCGGGCCAACCGTTGCCCCACTTGAGTGTTTCCCTTGTTTGTTGCCGACCGCTCCAGGCGCATTGGGATCGCCTTCTCCAGCTTCACTCCTTTCCTTCCCTCCTCCCTCCCTCCCTCTCTAGCTTGGGACCATGGCTTTCTTCTTCAATCGTGGCCGGTCGCGGCAACCGGCAGATGTTGTTCGCTCAACTAAGGAATTACTATTGAGGGTCCAGGAAGTTCCCAATACCCCGAAGGTGCGCAGTCCGAGCCCTCTACATGCACGCCTTTGCTGACCCCCAGATTCTAGGCAGATGAAGAGCTGGCCAAACAGCTCGGGCAGATGAAAGTTATTGTTCAAGGAACACAAGGTCGGCTACCTGCAACCTCGTGAATCGATCAACGGTCAACTTGAGAGGCCGTTGGACTGGATTGGAATATATGGACTGACCGGTTTCTCGATTTAGAGATCAGCACCTCCCCCGACCAGGTCCATGGTCTCATCCAAGCAACACTACAGGAAGACCTGCTTTATGATCTATCACGATCAATCCATCTGCTACCCTTTGAAGCCAGAAAGGATACGCAGACCATCTTCTCCCATATCCTCCGCTTCCGACCAACCTCCTACGCACCGGACAAAGACCCCCCAGTCATTTCCTATATTGTTCACCATCGACCAGAAATCCTCATCGAACTATGTCGAGGATATTCACATAGCCAAAGCGCCATGCCGTGTGGTGTGATTCTACGAGAAGCTCTGAAATTCGACGTGGTCACGGCCGTTGTTCTTTATGATCAATCACAAGAGGGGGAGGCGGCCGTGCGTCTCTCGGAGCTGAAGCCCAATGCCGTTCAAAACGGCGAGGGCGTGTTTTGGAATTTCTTTGAGTGGATCGACAAGGGCAACTTTGAAGTGAGCGCCGATGCGTTCACAACATTCCGGGTATGTTCAATTGACGTGGAAGTATATCGTGGCAGGAGTGACTGACGTGGTTCTGCATAGGAAATCCTGACTCGGCACAAGAGTCTGGTGACTGCATATCTAGCTAGCAATTTCGAGCTATTTTTCGGTCGATTTAACAACACTCTGGTGCAGTCGGATTCGTACGTGACCAAGCGACAGAGCATCAAGCTTCTTGGGGAGATCCTGTTAGATCGTGCGAACTACAATGTGATGATGGCCTACGTGGAGAGCGGGGAGAACCTTAAGCTTTGCATGAAACTGCTGCGCGACGATCGCAAGATGGTACAGTATGAGGGGTTCCACGTTTTCAAGGTATGTATGCCCACTGTCGATCATCCCAATAGGCACACGCGCTAATGAGGCCAGGTATTCGTGGCGAACCCGAATAAATCGGTGGCAGTACAACGGATCCTGATCAATAACCGGGACCGGTTGCTCCGATTCCTACCGAAGTTCCTGGAGGACCGGACGGATGATGATCAGTTTACGGACGAGAAAAGCTTCCTGGTGCGACAGATAGAACTTCTGCCTAAGGAGCCAGTCGATCGGAGTCGGCCCAGTCGGGAGTCCCAGTCCGGGGTTAGCACGGCTGCGGTGGTCTAAAGTACAGAGATCTAACGCTGGACGGTTGGATCGCGACAAGTATCTTCACGCCATGATGAGTATTATTCGGTATTCGGTATAACCGGGGTGGTTGGGTGCCCCTTTTTCTTGCATTGGCAGCCGATGGCTTGCTGGATTGGCAGCCTCGGCCACGGGCGTTCGACGCGTTTTTCTTTCTTTTTTCCTTGTGTACATTGGGTACGACTTGTGTGATGGGGACGTTGAAATGACATCGAATTGGACCTTTCTGTACAAGTGTAAAAAGCATAAAAAGCATAGCGATGTATGACTGATCGTACAGCAGAAGAACTAGCCATCCTGCAGACCTTGAAGCTCTCTAGCTTATCCTCTTCCCTCTTCCCTCCGCCTGTCAGACTGACCGATTTACCATTAATGTCACCTCTTGCAGCATGTTCTATTCTAATCTAAGCACTACTAGTGGGCTCCACATGAAACTCCTTGTCTGGCGACGTCCGCTCCACTGCTGCGTGGCCCGAAGGCCTTAGACACGGCATGATTCCCCATCTTTCCCTTCTTCCCCCTGGAATTGGAGATCTGCCTAGTAATAGTATTATTATAATTTCAGGTTACCAACTTTCGCTATTGTCCATTGAGGTATTCAGGTATCCAGGAAAAAGGGATTAGTTGGAATGAGCCCGTGCCAAGGAGCAACTCCACCGGCCGCCCTCGTCCTTTTTCAGCCTGGTCAATTTTAAATTTCCAGACTTGCTCTGCTCCTTTGCGCCTGAGGGGTGATGCGCGCTCGACTCTCCTTTTCGCCCCGCCAATTCTAATTCTAATTCTAATTTCAACTCTACCTTTGTCTCACCGCTCCTTTCTCTCTCGTTTCGCAAGTCATGCTGGGATAATGGTGGAAGAGGCTCTCGCATCGCTCTCGCCTTCGCCTTCGCCCGTCCGCCCGGAGTCGCGCCCGACGATTCGCGCCGTCCCCTCCAACGACTCTCTCGCTGTGGCACGCCCATCTGCCATTCGTTCGGTCTCACTGCCCACCGATAATGCGCCACCGGAACCCAATGGCCGGTCTCTCAGTACGGGCGCCTCCCCGGCATCCGATGACCGTCCCGCTACGGCCGTCGCGGGGCAGGACAGAGGCAGCACCAGGGATGAGGGGAGACTGAGACCCTTTACTTCCTCGGGGAATGAAGGTCGCTCACGATTATCAGAGGATGGTCGTTCGGGCGAGATCGCGCCTTCTCTGCGCAGTGTTCCCAGCATCGTCCTCAACGACGGGACCGCTCGTCCAAGCTCGCGCCCGGGGTCTCGACCGGGGTCACGCTGGTCGGAGCGCAAATGGGGCGGATTGAGAAAGAGGTCGGCCGAATTGGAACGGAAGATGAGCACGGAAGAGACCCCTCCTGTGCCCCAGATTGAATCTTCTTTCAGTGGGATCAGCTTGGATATCCCTACGGGCTCCCTAGGTGGATTGGATAAGACAATGAAGTTTTCACACCGCGGTAGTCTCATTCGAGACCAATCGAACCGCCCTCGTCCAGGCAAGCGGCTAGTAAGACAGCCAGAATCGCTCTCCGAACAGGACCAGCTCCCCGAGCCACAATCGGAGGTTCAGTCAATCCAACAGGATGTCGAGATATCACCCGCACCAACGCCCTCAACCGGCACCAATGACACGGATAACAGCCTGCCAAACCCCACTCCACGCCCCCAGAAATCACAGGGTACCCTCCGCCCCCGACAGAGCAGTCTTCAGAGTAGAGCCATCTCCGCCGATGAGGATATGCTGTCTCGGAGAGTTCGATTGATGTATGACAGGGGTGATGACAAAGTCACGGACTCCGACGTCGCGAAATCAATCGCTGAGGATAACGGGGTTCTTTGGGAGGAGACGGCCACTTCAGATGTCGAAACCGCTTCTGCCCCTGGGCCCCAACCAAATGGCACTGAGCCCAAAGGGCGAGCTTCGGAGGAGGTGGAGCGGGTGAGAATCAAACGTGAGACTCAAGAGCTAGCCGGCGGCATAGAATACTGGAAAAACGTCGGCGCTGGCGACGTGGATCGTTACGGCTTCATCCATGCGCCTCCCAAGGATGGCGCTGGTAGTTCTGAGCCCCATCCAATTCAACGAGTCACCACGAGTCTGTTGCTTGCCTCCGAGTCACCACGTCGCAAACGCTCCATTCGGCCACAAAGCAATCGATCTGTCAATGGCCGGTCACCCACCCGCAATCTCTCCTCAGCCTCCACAACAGGCCGTCCGTCTTCATCAGCTAGTACAAACAGTGCGCCGATCCGACGTTCGACATCTCGTCTGCGCTCCGCAACCAATCACCTCCCCCACAACAGAGATCGAAAGTTTACGGATGAGGCCGCTGACATGCTTACCCTCCCAGATGGACACGCTGGGGAGGGGCAAGATGCAGCTGCCGCGCGTGCGATACGAAGGAAGGAGTGGGAGCGTGAGGATAAGTGGACTAAGATGGCTAAACCAACTAAAAAGAGTCGAGACGGCGGGGGCATGACCTTTGAGTTCGATACACAAAGCAACAAACTGATCGAGCGAACATGGAAAGGCATCCCGGACCGCTGGCGTGGAGCAGCCTGGTATTCGTTTCTCGAGGCGAGTGCCAAACGACATCCCAACAGTCCATCTGAAGAAGAACTCATTGAAGTGTACCATGAGTACCAGTTTATCTCTTCGCCGGATGATGTTCAAATTGATATCGACGTGCCGCGCACCATCACTAGCCACATCATGTTCCGTCGGCGATATCGAGGTGGACAGAGGCTTCTGTTCCGTGTGCTTCATGCCATGTCATTATATTTCCCTGATAACGGTTATGTGCAAGGTATGGCAGCGCTTGCAGCCACACTCTTGGCGTACTATGACGAGGAACACGCTTTTGTTATGCTCGCGCGGCTTTGGCAACTTCGGGGCCTGGAACAGCTCTACAAATCTGGGTTTGCAGGACTAATGGAGGCATTGGATGACTTTGAGCGAGAATGGCTAGCTGGCGGGGAGGTGGCATCGAAACTGGTAAGAAATCCCAATGGACCAATGTTTCCTCACTCACACTAACGCCCGCTACAGAACGAAGTGGGGATTCCACCCACAGCCTACGGTACCCGGTGGTACCTGACGCTCTTCAACTACTCGATCCCATTCCCAGCCCAGCTCCGCGTTTGGGATGTCTTCATGCTCCTTGGAGATGCCGAGGACCCTCCGGGCCGACCCGCCACCTCCTCTGGAAAGGGCCCGAAGAAAGACCCCGGCACTTTTGGTCAAGGCCTTGACGTGCTCCATGCCACATCTGCTGCTCTCATAGATGGCATGCGTGATATAATCTTGGAATCTGATTTTGAGAACATAATGAAAGTCCTGACCAGCTGGGTCCCGATCAAAGACATTGAACTCTTTATGAGAGTCGCCAAAGCCGAGTGGAAGGTCCACCGCCGCAGGAAGGTGCCCTCACACTGATTACGCCTCGACTTGTCTTCTTTTTTGTTATTTCCCCCTTCTCTTGACCATTACCTTTGACGGATGTCTATACCCTAATGATCGGACGGAATCCCGAGGACCATCTTGATGCCTAATTTCTATCCTTATACCCCACTTGTGCCCTTGCTCACAGTCAAGGTTAATTGGATTGTGTTGATACCATTCGGGGCACTCTACTTGCCAACGCTCCTCATATTCTTAATACGTGTACCCTTATATTGTGACCCTACATCATTACCTTCTCACGTTCCTTGCTTGCTTCCCTTTTGCGTCTTCTCCCCAGGCCTTAATACCCTCTCATGACCGTTGATGGCTTCCGGATGAGGACAGCACAACTGAACACGCTCCCTCGACTATTTTCCTTGATGTTTTCCACCAGCTCCCAAGACCTGTGTATATGGCCCCTTTTCTTTCAACATTGACATCTGGACTGTCTCGCATATTTTTGGCCCAGATCGAACCGTTGGCCCACTGGTGTACATAATATCGAAACGGAACAAGAACAATGAGACTCCATCAGATGTTACTAGTGTCAACCATGCCAATATGTTATTGCGGACCTGAATTTATATAGTGGGAGCTTCAGAATTTTGATACCCGTTTTATTCGACATTCATAATCGATCTTTATTCAATCGAAAGCGGACAAATAGTTTCATACATGATATCCAGTTTCCACGTGCCTTGTATATACACTGAACACCTGAACCACTCAGGAATGCTTCAAGCCCTTTTTTCCTTCTTCCCTTTAGTAGCTTCGTCAGACTTGGAGGTTTCTGGGGTTGGCAAACTAGCCCCCGCCCTCTTCTATCCCAGCAGCCCTTTGCCACTTTTTGCCCCCAGATTGCCCTTGTCAACATAAGTGGCTTTCAGCCAGTCCTTAGCCCGCGGATCGAGACCTAGCTGCTTCTGGTAAATATCCTCAATATCATACACAGTATCTAATCCAACAGCATCCATCATTTGACAAGGGCCTTTTTCTGCCTTGAACCAAGACTTGAACATATCGTCAATAGTTCGGCCCTCACTAACCTCATCCGCCATGACAAGCAGACATTCTCGCTTGATCGCTGCCCAGATCCGGTTGAAAACCAGACCAGTGGAATCTCTTTTCGCATGCACTGGCTGGAAGCCCGCAGTAACGGCCTTGCTCATCAGGAACGGGAAGATGGCGGGATCGGTGTGGCCACAAGACATAACCTCATAGTAGGTTTGCTCGGGTGGCATGTAATAGTGGCCATTGCAGATGCGGTAGTTGTTCACCGTCTTTTCCAGCATCTGACTCGAGCGTAGCGAGGACGAGTTTGTTGTAACGACGCAATCCGGAGGCGCAAGTTTATCCACCTGGCCTAGGACCTCAATTTTCATTTCCAGCCTCTCGGGAACGGCCTCAATGACCATCCATGCGTTTTGAACCGCCTCTTGCATCGAGGCAGTCAGTTTCACTTCTCCGGGCTTCGTGCCTAGCTTCAATGCTTGCTGATCCTTGTGCGTTTTGATATACTCCAGTGCCCCATCGTAACTGTCTATTGACTTCTCGCACAGGATCACATTGTACCCAGCTGCCAGCCACATCATACCAATGCGCCGGCCCATAGTTCCGATGCCAATTATGGCGATAGGGCGGGTGCTGGTGTCGGGATTAACCCATGGAGACGAAGGCATGGTAGATAAGAAGCGTTTTGTCGGGGAATTGCCAAAGAGAATTCAGATCTTGTAGTTGGTCTGCCTGGTATTGCTAAGATGGTCGGCTCAATGCGGCGACTAGTTCGTCATGCAGGCTAATGATGCCACCATGATCAAATAGAGACGAAGCGAGTCCATTCTCGATGATCTAAGTGTGAGAGAAAATATGGCTGTGTGGCCCAAATCAATTCCAGGAACTTGATATATTAATTCGACGTATGATACGGTGTGATAAAGACAATGACATTTCCAACCCGAGTCCCATACTTTGCCTGGAGAGAACAAGCTCAGGTTGAGCCACTAGGTTACCATAGTAGTAGCATATGGGGAACTAGCAAGGATCTTAACTTAATACGGACTGCTGTACCGCTTACTTACGTATTTGTGCATTAATCTATTGCGGAATCAAACCGCGCAGTCCAAAGCCCAGAGTCCAGGCTTGGCCGCCCCCCGACTCGGCCCAGATCTGGACGCCGAGAAGCCATCAGAACCCGTTGTAAAGCGATGGTGTCACTCTTAACTGACAACCCTCGGATTTCAAACCCTGGCAAGTCCACCCCGAGCACACGTAAAACCTTGGAAATTGATCGCCGCATAGGAGGCGAACCCCTCATGCCAAGCACGGGCGAGAGTTGGGCGATCTCACCATTCATCCCCGTGGGGGGAATCCGGGGAAGGGGGGAAATGGGGTAACACCTGGGGACAATGCTGCGTATAAATACGAGGAAGGCAAAATTCGCTCGTGCGGCCGTCTCTTTTACTTCCCCCCTCCTCCCTTGCGCCTCCATACCCTTCTCTCGTGCCCCGTTGCCTACCATCACCATGTCGGACACCCTCGACGCGTCGCTGGAGAAAGCCTCCGCACGCGAATCTGAGAACCCCAAACTTTCACAAGATGAAAAGAATGTGGATCACGAATCGACAATAGGTGACGCGTCAACGTTTGGTGTCGATGAAAAAGTGGTGTTGCGCAAAATGGATATTCGGTTGATTCCAATGCTCAGCATACTCTACCTCCTGGCATTTTTGGACCGAGGTACACATCTTGGATGTCCCCGCAAATTATTGGCGCCACTGACACGCTTAATTGGATAGGAAATATTGGAAATGCGAAGATTGAGGGATTGGTGGACGATTTGAATATGACGGGACCGCAGTACAATTGGACTTGTACGAACAGAACAGCCTGCTTGTGTGGTACCAGAGGTATGCTGACGTTAAAACCATAGTGACTGTGTTCTTTTTCACCTACTGCGTCTTCGAATTGCCCAGCAACCTCCTTCTCAAAAAGTTGAGACCGTCCAGATGGCTTCCGTTGATCATGGTCGCATGGGGTATCGTAATGGTCAGCATTGACTTTCTTATGGTTTCATGGTCAGCTTGAATTAACAGTTCGACGATTCAGACCCTCATGGGAGTTGTCAAAAACTACGGTGGTCTTCTCGCAACCCGTCTTATGTTAGGTGTCGCCGGTACGTACGGTCGATTTCGATGCAGTATCACCTGAGAGAGCTCTGCTTATTAATTGATATAGAGGCTGGTCTATATCCAGGTGTCGCCTATTATATTACACTGTGGTACCCTCGACACCGAGCTCAGTACCGACAAGCGCTGTTCTTCAGCTCGGCCAGCATTGCCGGTGCATTCTCCGGGCTTCTCGCATATGGAATCGCGGTATGTTATCATATTGCTGTATTTTCAGAGGTCAAATGTCTAATGTCCTTTTTACAGAAAATGGACGGTGTCGGCGGCTATGCCGGCTGGCGCTGGATCTTCATCCTAGAGGGTCTTCTTACCGTTGCGGTGGCTCTTGTTGCACCATTCGCAATCCATGACTCTCCAGAGACAGCCACTTTTCTCACCGAACAAGAGCGTCGGTTTGTCATCCATTGTCTGAGGATTCAGAATTCGGCAGACGCGCGCGAGATGGTGCAGGACGAGGCCAAGTTCCAATGGAAATATGTTATCGATGCGTTTACAGATTGGCAGATTTACCTTGGATTATTCAGTGAGCTTCTCTCATCAATTTTCAGGTCATAAAATTCTGCTAATCCCTTTTCTCAGTGTACTGGGGCATTACATGTCCCCTATATGGGATCTCTCTGTTCCTTCCTTCTATCATTAAAGATCTTGGTTACACGTCTTCCACCGCCCAACTTTTGACTGTACGTTTATTCCCTAACATGCACCTTGATTGAATGCATGAACTAAGCGATTTGTTCCAGGTTCCAATCTACATCACTGCAGCAGTCGTCGCTGTTGCTGCAGCATGGTTCTCAGACCGGCGAAAGCAGCGGTCACCTTTCATCCTATTCTTCATGGCTATGATCGCTATTGGATTCATCGTCTGTCTCGCATCGAGCGGCCAAAGTGTTCCCGGTGTTGTTTACTTCGGAGTATTTGTGGCAGTCGTCGGTGAGTTCCAATGGAGATATGAAGGGAGTATGAACGGGCCACTAATACCCTTCGAGGAATTTATCCTGCTTTCCCAGGTAATGTCACTTGGATCAGTGTCAACCTCGCCGGTGACTACAAGCGTGCCGCCGGAATGGCCATTTATATTGGACTTGGTAATCTCGCAGGTGGTAAGTTTCGCAATATCCCCCCTAGAATTAAAAATTCCATGTGCTAATTGGGTGGATTTCCTGTGTCAGCTATGGCATCAAATTTCTACCGCGCTCAGGATGCCCCACAGTATATTCTTGGGCATTCTTTGGAGCTTGCCTTCGTAGTCGTGGGTATGGTGGCAACTGTTCTTTTGCGATTTACCTACCAGCGCATCAACCGTAAAAGAGACCTACTGGATCCCTCAGAATATCCTGATGATCCGGACTCATTGGGCGATCGGTCTCCATTGTTCCGGTATATGCTTTGAATAAGTTGGCTTGTCAGAAATAAAGTCATGGCGTCACATCCGTTCCTGAACTAGGACAGTCTGAATGAGCTGCATGATAGACGTTAAGCGACATAATTCTAAGAAATAAAGAGCAGGATACGTTAAATATGACGAGAAACGGAAAAAGGTGATGAAATACAGCCCATACTAGTAGGGTCTCCTAGGTACTTTCTCAACAGTGCGATGCAATTGAATGATGCTATAAGGAAAATATGTTTCTCACATCATCTAATATAATGCCTGATCCTAAGTTGTATTTGCTAGTATATCTGAAATATCGGGAATATCCAGAAACATCAACTTTGGAAGGTCCAATGTTCTTTCCATGGTTCCCACGCCAGGTACACCAATTGAAATGTTGTACCTGACCATACTGAATGCCCTCTAAGATCCGAGTTATGCTACTAGCAGTAAGGCTGTTTGGATACAAGAAGCTGTTATCGAACAAATGCTTATCACAAATTGGTGCCTGGTCACCAGGAGTATTTATCTCTCAGCCACTGCCAAACCACCCCGCAGCGCCAAGTCCAGCCAAGAGGAAACCAACCGCTTCCAGTTGAATTTATCCAAGTTCATCTAAGGGCCATGCATACTCAAGCAATCTCGGCATTTAATGCCCCGATGCCGACATCTCGTTGACCTTTTTCTCCGTCTCTGTCCCCCCTCCTCCTCTGGGCGTGGGGGAACCGGACGAAGTGCTGCGGACCCCAGGCCATGCGACATGTACGACATGGATATCGGCAGAACTGCGAGGGATTTTGCACCAATCAATTCCCATGTGAGGATGCCTGCTGTTGCATCGCTAACTCGAGCTAGCAACATACAGAATTGTGCAATCTCCACCACATTCATAGTACCCGGAAGGGAATGGTTGACGGCCTACTTCGTGCCCTCAGGGCCCCGCCAAATTGCGTCAGAGCGCATTTAAGAAACCAAGAAATTCGTCTCGATGGGTCTTCAATTTGATACAGGAACATCCCTTCAGCTACCCAGAAAGTGGCCATGGTCAGACTAGGTGCTGGCCTGTTGGCTCTTGTCGGGCTTGTTCAATCCGCTTCGTCGGCCTCAAGCAATCGCTCTTCCTCAGCTGCAACGGTTCACTGGCTCGGAGAAAAGCCAATTTACAATGGAGGTGTGACTTTTGGATTGCCATGGCCACAAGGCAAATACTGGCCTGGGAAGACTAGATTTGGTGTTGTGGACAATGCCGGTCATTCCGAAGATTTACAGTCGTGGGCAACGGGTCACTGGGCAGATGGCTCTCTCAAATGGACAGGACATGCAATCGGGGAGTCAGGTAGTATCAGCGATAAGTATACTGTCGTTGCATCACTTTCAGATTCCGCCCACAGTTCGTCTTCATCCAGGAGTAAGAATGGATCTCTCATCGTGACAGATGGTTCAGATGCGACAACCGTCAACACGGGAAAGCTTTCTGTTTCATTTCCTAAGGAAGGCAACGCTATAATAAGCACCATCAAGACTGAGAAAGGGAAATTGGTCGCTCAAAATGGAAGACTCATCCTCCAATCCCAAGATTGGGTATCGGATACCTTTGAGAACCGGGGCAATTCCTCGATTCAATATTTCAACTTCGACAGCATCATTGATAATGTTACTGTAAACCAGAGCTCTGTACGAGCTCTTGTGACTGTCCGTGGCCAGCATAAAGTGACTGACGGTGCCGATCATGATCCGTGGCTTCAATTTGTCCTCCGATTTTACCTCTACGCCAACTCTAGCTCAATCAAGGTTCTGCATAGCATTGTGTTTGATGGAACCGAGAAGGACTTTATAACTGGGATTGGAATTCGATTTGATGTTCCATTACAGGGAGAAGAACAGTATAACAGACATGTGAGATTTGCTGGTGTCGATGGCGGCATATTCAACGAGGCTGTGCAAGGGATCACTGGGCTACGGAGAGATCCAGGATCAGAAGTTAGAACTGCGCAGTTCGAAGGCCGCGAACTACCAGACACCGACACCTGGGACACCCGCGTTACAACCCGACTGAAGTGGATCCCAACCTGGGCAGATTTCAGTCTGACTCAATTGACGTCCGATGGATTCAGCCTCAAGAAAAGAACCAAGCCCGGTCAATCATGGGTCAAGATCCCAAGTGGTACACGGGCTGAAGGACTCGCCTACCTCGGCGGTGCCACGAAGGGAGGATTTTCCGTTGGCTTGCGCGATTTTTGGAAGCGATATCCCTCCGGTATTGACATTTCCAACGCGTCTTCTGACACGGGAGAGATCACACTCTGGCTCTACAGTCCCGCGGCCGAGCCTTTGGACCTCCGACCCTACCATGACGGATTGAATGAAGATGGATATGAGGATCAGTTGGATGCTCTCGAAATCACCTACGAAGACTACGAGCCTGGCTTTAACACCCCATATGGTATCGCGAGAACTAGCGAGATCTACTTGTTCGCTTTCGACGAAACTCCAACAAGCGAGAGACTCGCCGACCTGACCAGTTTTATCAACAACCCTCCTGTCCTGGTGCCCGAGCCCGCATATATTCAGAAGACAAAAGCCCTTGGCGAATACTGGTCCCTCATCGACACCGAGAATGATGCCGCAAAGGCACTGGAGAGCCACGTCGACTTTATCCTCGACTTCTACAAGACTCAGGTCGAGCAGCGCCGCTGGTATGGCTTCCTTGACTATGGCGATTTCATGCACACGTACGACACCGATCGACACACTTGGCGCTATGACATCGGCGGCTACGCCTGGGATAACTCCGAGCTTTCCCCCGACCTTTTCTTTTGGCTTTACTTCCTTCGCACCGGTCGTGAGGATGCATACCGCTTTGCTGAGGCTCTGACGAGACATACAGGGGAGGTTGATGTGTACCACATTGGCGACTGGAAGGGGCTGGGAACTCGCCACGGTGTACAGCACTGGGCCGACAGCGCCAAGCAGGCACGTATTTCCCAACCGCAGTACCGGAAATACTTTTTCTATATTTCCGGTGGTGACGAACGAGTGGGTGAGTTATTGGAAGAATTGTTGGATACAGACAAGACATACGGTGTTCTCGATCCGCAGAGGAAGGTCCGTACTGATGGCTGGACCCCTAGCCCTAACTCTACCGTGGCTTTCAGTCTCGGGACCGATTGGTCCAGTCTGGCTGCCGGGTGGCTAATTGAGTGGGAGCGACGTGGTTCGAGATGGGAAGAGGCTAGGACAAAATTGAACAACACGGTCGTGGGAATCGCAAATCTGACCAATGGCTTCGTGACAGGCTCAGGGCTTTATGATCCTGAGTCATGGGCGCTGGGCCCACCCCCGGCCGACCCCGACAACTTGGGGAACGTCTCCGTGTCACATCTATCAGCTGTCTTTGGCCTTCCAGAGGTTGTTTCCGAGGTAATTGCGTATTTTGGCAACGATCTCCCGGACGGGTTCAAAGATGCTTGGTTGGACTATTGTTACTATTATCACGCATCTGCAGCGGAACAAACGGCTCGATATGGTGTGAGCTTTACCAAGCTGAGTCTATACCAGGCACATTCCCGGTTGGCTGCGTACGCGGCGTATGTCACACAGAACGAAAGCTTAGCTCTCCGGGCATGGGAGGACTTTTATACGAGTGATGGAATTGTGCAGGATGCTTCGTGGAACACCACGCGGGTCAATGGGAGTGCCGTTTTGACGACGGTCGATGAGGTTGAATGGCTGGCGACAAATGATATTGCGCAATATGGACTGGCTGTCATTCAAAATTTGGCCTATATATCGAATGCCCTCGGTGAGGATGGATCTTGAAGGGGGTTCTTTTGAGTGAAGGGAACGAGTCTACGTTATGAATGCGAACTAGCAAACATTTTCCATATGTACTAAATTGATCTACAGAGCCCGAATAAAACAATCCTTATTTACAATCTGGAATATATAGTGTGATTACTTCCCATAAACACCATAAACACTTCGGGCGGCGACTGTCACGGTAGATTTCCATTCGAGGGAACTGGGAAGGGTCCGCTTTCCTCTCCTCTTCCACACCTGACTTTCTTTCTCTTTCTCATTCTCTCTTCTCCTTCCCATCTTCACCTGTCAACCTCTTCACAACGCAACAGCATAACTCATCTTGATCCTCAATCGATCCAATCAACATGGCACCCACTCAAGCTGAATGTGCAAGTGAGAAGGAAAACCGCTTCATGGCGGAGTGCCTGAAGCAGCTGGACAAATCCAGATGCAAAGTGAGCCGGCACGCCTTTGCACTTATCGGATCCACAATTGACAGCTTTCCAGGTCGACATGATTGCAGTAGCCAACGCTTTGGGTTACAGCAATCCTCACTCCGCTGGGAACAGATTCAAGGCTCTCCAGAAAAAACATGGATTCGAGCTAGACTGCTTCTATACTGGCTCGGTGAGTTACTGAGAACTCATTGAGCTGAATTTGTTTCTGACTCAATTTCTCAGACTGGAGCGACTTCACCTTCGCCCAAGTCTACGCCCAAGACCACGCCCAAGACCACGCCCAAGACTAAGGGCACTCGGGCCAAGAAGACCGCTGTCAAGAAGGAGGAGAGCGAGAATGAGAATGATGAAGTCGAGGATGACGAGGATGAAGAAGATGCGGGCCAAGAGGTTTAGGTCTCTTACGTCTGAGGAATGATTCATATTCGGTATGCAGTTCTCGATTCCCATTCCGACTAAACCCATCATGCTTACTGTTCTTCAAAAGCTCAACGGTCAGCGGAATTTCGAAGTCTTCCTCCTTCAAGGGTGCTGTGCGCATATTTTCTCTTTCTGCTTGTGCATAGGGCTGGCTTTCTTTTCCTTGCTGGAGAATATGGGGTTTCAGACGGCATAATGGTCTTACGGCGGGCGACGGGGTTCTGGCGTTTTATGATTTTCCGGACATGGGTTTACGTGATGGGTTGAATTATGTAGTCCCCGCAATCAAGATCTATTTGCACCTTTGATTTCATACCTTCGTGCCCTTGTGCCCTTTAGTATATAAATCGTACTTGCGGCTCATTGAATTCTCTTTCAACAACGCAAAGGTAGGGTCGGATATTGGATCAATATGGGAAGATTGAAATTAGTGCAAGTGCTCATAATCATCATAAGCTATGTAGATGCACCATCAAAATAATATTCAGATCGAAAAAAATTGAAACATAGAACATAGGCTGGGGTATCTTAGCACTAGAAATCAGAATACAACTCAACAGAAAATGGGGGGAAAGAAAAAGGAAGAGAGACTACAATCCGCCGCGAGCTCAACATGATCCCTGCAGCCTTCGTAGCGGTGATCAGATGTCTGCCATAACCGATTCAACAATCTTGCGCTTATAATTTGACAAAGCACGATCCTTTTTTTGCGTCTGTGCCCGCAGCTTCGTGTAACGCATTTTCCAAGTGGCTTCGGATGCTGAAGGATCTAGATCATCATCTTCTAGATCCAGACCTTCTAGTTCATATCCAGTAGCAGCCTTTTCTTGAGATTGTGTCGGATTGGCCGTGTGGTTGTATATAGCAGGCCCAGCAGTGCCCGAGTTGAGGTCTCCAAGCACCAGATGTATGGCTATGCGATAAGACGGGTTATATTCCAGTGACATGACATATCTGGTGGCCATTGAATCATGACCGGGTTTGGGTAAGATACCGTTTCGGTCCCCATGTGGTGTCGGCGTGTCGATATCCAGAATCATCAGACCTGGGCGTGGGACCGGAACCCCAAAATGATGGGCCACGCCTAGATGAGTTGCCAGGTGCAGTGCTAGAAACTCAAAGGGCATCTGTGCGTAGGTGCAGGAAATATTGGCAGTCATGGCTGAAGCCAATTCGCGAGCTTCATCGGGATTTAGTGGAGCAGCCCGTCCCGTGAGACGAGCCTCTAGGAGGTCATTTGAAAGGACTCGAACAATATCATCAATTGTTATCCTCAAACTGCCATCTCTGATATCTGGTTGTTCGACGGGTGCGTTGTCAGCTGAATCAGATCTCCGTGACTCGGCGGCAGCATGTACAACCGCCCCATTCACACCGTTAACCAATAGGGTTGGTGGTGTTGCAAGGCGTACTGGTGCTCCCAAGTGCGGAGGAACCTGCAATTGAAGCTTGCTCGGTCTTCCATTATTGGCGGGTGTAGGGGATTGATTGAAAGCTGAGCTTGGCATCGGTTCCGACGAGTTCTGATCAACGATGAGAGGGGACTGCTGGATAGGGGTTGCTGAAATGTGTGAGGAGTCTTGGGCGGCGTTGACATGGAATGTGGAAAAGGAACCAGATGTTGGTGGTTTACCGGGTGGCCTGCCTCGACTCTTCCCATTTGACGAGCTGTTGCTACTCGGCCAAGCGGACGAAACTGCTGGTCCATGTCTCCGCCGCGACCGATTTTTCTCACCTGTCGATGGCGTGATGGCGGAGCGAGGTTCAACCGACACGAGAGTATCGGATGGCTGATTTCCCCGTGGGATTATAGCCGATTGAGGGTATCCTGCAGGCGATGTCTCCCGCTCTGGGAGTCTCCAGCGAAGATCCTGCCCGGCTTGGTCAGATTGCCCAGGCTGCGGGTACGACGAGGATGCCGCCATCCAGTTATCATCATCTGGAAAGGCGCTAAATGGTATGGCACTTTGTGGGAATGTCACTGAGTGGTGCTGGAAGCCACCAGGTTGTAGTCCCGCTACCGAGGTGTCCAACTGGGGCCGCTTGACCATTTTTTCATCCTCTATCTCCCTGTCCTCTGCCCTCTTTCTGCCCCGTTTGGGTTTCCACTGAGGAACAAGTGCTCGGAGGGCGAGGTCTTCTTCTAGAGGCACACCGTCGCGGTTTTCACTGACATACGGACCCGAAGGGGGTAGCTGGGTATAGTACTGATGTTGATGACCCAAACAATATTCAAAAAAGGCATCGACATGCATGGCACGCATCCATCGCTGGAATTTTATTAGAGTTGGTCATGTTCTAAAATAGAATGACATGTCAAATACCTTCAATCGAACTGCATATTGCTGGACCTTCTGTGTGCTTTGTTTCTTCTCCATGGAAGGTGGTTCTACACCTAGCTCGATCGCCAGTTGAATCCATGTCTTGAGCTCTTTGTTGTCAAATTTCCGAATGAGCTCGAAAAGTGTGAATACACTGAAACTTTTGCCGTCACTGCGCGGAGGGCAGCGAAAGGTTCGTCGGAGCTCCGAAGTATCAACGGAGGCGGGAACATTCGGGTTGCAATATAGAATAAACAATACATAGGCGTCGTCAATTGTCTCGTCAGTGATTTCACGCAATGGTAGCACTCGAGATTCCGCGTTGTCAGTGGTGTCTTTCAATTGCTGGTGACGCATGGCATCGAAGACCGGGGGAGACATGGAGGTTCCGGAGCGAGCTACTGATGAGGAGGGAATGGCAGAGCGGAATCCCCTGGGAGAAGATTGAATGCTTCGCACAGTCTCCTTACGATGAAGGGAAGGTGATTTGTTAGCCTCGGCTTGGCTGCGAGCGCTCCCCAGCGATGAGGCACTGCGAAGTGCGGATTCCAGCGTGGGTGGGTATCGCGCATACTGCTGAATCACCATCTGAGACGGTCCCAGGTCGGGCTGATCTGAGCGGTCGGTCGCGTCCATCATAACGGGGAAGGCTGGCTCCATCGAATTGCTCCAGGAGTCGTCAACCCCCGAACAAGCGTGCAGGAAACACCCAATAGAGCACGGCAATCATGGGTTCTATTGGGGTCTGGGGTCTAGTGTCTGATGATGAAGTGCGGTCGATCGCGCAAAACATTCAATATATGAAGATACCAGGAAACATGGGGAGAGGTAAGAAATCAAACCTCTCCACGAGGATCTCTCCTCGAGGTGGCTGGAAGCGCCGTCGGGTTTCTATTTTTGTGGTGCATCAATAGCGCGGGGTTGTCGCCTTGGTGCCTTGGCGCCTGACTTCCATTAAGGCAACAAGGCAATAAGGCGGGTAACATCACGTGATGCACTGGCCTAGCGCACTGCTTATCGATAGTGCCGATCGCGCCTGCCGTTTCTCCCCGCTTGCGCCTGGAGGGCAGTTGGATATCTTCAAGTTCCATCTTCACTTCTGGCTCATTTCTATCTCCGACGCCATTTGATTCCGGCTTCTGGACCCGATTGTAGCACATTCTGTGCCAGCTCGCACCTACAGATCATGGTTTATCTAGGCTACATGCTATAGCGCAATCTCATTTCACCATGGCACCCTCACGGTCGGGTGGGCCTTCTAAGTCCACTCGACCTGCGCGCCGCAGCCGGACCAAAGTCGATAGTTATCATGAGCCGACAACCTCTGACGACGAGCCCACTGGCGTGGAGACGCTCCCAGCCGTATCCCTTCGATCTCGTTCAAATCCCCAACGTCCCTCCTATCGAGAACCGTCGGATCATGAATCGGACGACGAACCAGCCGAGCCGAACGATGAACTAGACGAAAGTCCAGACCGCCAAACAACTCCACCAGCCCCAACTCGAACTAGCGGTCGTCTGGTTCGCGCTGGGCGTCAGAACTCCATTACAGGTCATCGGTCCTCAAATGCTACCCAGCATCAGACACCTTCGGTTGGCATCAAGCGGCGCCCTCGCGAGCGGTCGAAGCATAAGGCATCCGGTCTGAATAAGCGAGCCAAACGCTACTCCGAGCTTCTGGACGATATTTCTCAAGTCATTCCCCCTTGGCAAACGTTGCCTTACCACATTCTCTTCGAGATTCTCCTCCAGGCGACCTACCCAGCTCCCAACGAAAAATGGGAGGCGCGAAGTGATATGGCCAGATGGCTTGTCAATGTTGCTTGTTTATGTCGAGAATTCCACGAACCGGCCCTAGCAGCACTCTACTATTGTCCACCGCTCTTCCCCTCCTACAAATGTCATGCGCTCGTGAATTTACTCTCCATGCCACGAGAGGCTCTATGGATCAATTATGCCGGCAAGATCAAGGAGCTTCATGTGGATGTCGATGTTCTGCGCTACAAAAGTGGACCAAGGCTAGGCTACTTCGATCTCGCTCAATTAATTCAAAAGATCCCCCAAGTGCACGCCGTGCGGCTCTATCACCAAGATGATTTTACGCTCGGGCATCAGCCATGGGATATCCCTCAGTCGAAGTGGACGTACTCGGAACATCTATTTGAAGTTATGGACTCGACTGGTATCCGACTTCGTGCCTGGGACTGGAACTCTCGCTTCCTGAATCTCGCCGATCTTCTCCCGTTCATGCTTACGCAACATCAGCGGCTGGCTTTCCAGAGGCTCAAGGAGGTCAAACTACTTCATATTGGAGACCGTAATCGGAAGGACTCTTCTGATAAAGAGGACGCCTTGGCCTCTGCACTCACCGCACTACCCGATCTTGAACGATTGGAATTTGTGGAATGTACCTTGCTCACAGATCAACTCCTGCTCCAACTACCCTCAACGCTTCGCTCCATCACAATCACAAACTGCGACCGGATTTGTTCTACTTACATCGACGCTTTTCTGAAATCCCATGGTGGTAATCTTCGCGAGTTGAACTTGAACCATAACCGACACCTGGATTTACTATGGATGGGTAATCTTGCTGATTATTGCCCTACGCTCGAAAGGCTCAAGTTTGATGGAAACATATACGACGCATCTCCTCACAGCGACACCAATCCTCACTTTGAATCTCTGATGGAGCCTGAAGTCGAGCCGACGTGGCCCCACACGCTGCAAGAAATCGAAATGACTTGTCTTCGAAAGCTAGACAGCGACTGTGGAGATATCTTTTTGACGAGTCTGCTCAACAATGCCTCCCATCTATCATCCCTGCGACGTCTATCTATTAGCATGATCCTCGACATATCATGGCGCGACCGGGCCACTTTCCGTGATATTTGGGTCCCTCAAATAATGCAGACATTCCAACGCGGGGACTTTGTTCCAAGAAGTCCAGAATCCTCCCCATTCCCAGAGTCAGAGGACATAGCACCCTCTACACGTCACAGCGCGCGCATCGCCGAGATATCCGATAAAAAGGACACGGATGCGGACTCGTTTCCCGATTCACCGGGATATACAGCACCCGAGTCATTTCCCCCAGGCAGTCAGATGCGCGGGCTTGGGATGTGCGATGAGGTTTTCATTCGCATTGATAATCAGCGCCCCAGTGAGACACAGTACAACGAAAATGATTTTCTGGATTCCGAAGCTAGTGGCGATGAGGACTGGGATGAAGGAGGACTTTGAGCCCGGCTAAGGCTATGTGTGGTAGCCGGGACTCATTACTCGACACGGGCTAGCTCGATTCTTTGATCTTCCTTTTCTTGCTGCTCTTTTTCTTTTCATTTCTATTATTTTTCGACTCTGATTTTCTGTTTTCAAAAAAAATTTCAGGTTTTTTAGTGGGGGGTATCATTTCGGCGTCAGGTACGGTGGACAACGGTGGACAATTGTAGAGGGACGGAGCCAGGAGGATCTTGCGGGTTTTACCATATGGCATTCTAGGAAGGGTTTTTGCACAATCCTGGGCATGTTAGATTCTGAAATTCGATCTCGACTTAGCCTAGACTCAAAATGTATCAACAGGTTTCGTCTCTTATGCCTTCGATCTACGATCTACTCTCCTTTAATTTACTCTTGGCGTGATCGCCAAGCCAACCTTTTCTAGGGAAGGCCAGGGCCCCACAGGATCGCCTCGCGCTGGACCTCATCTGCTTCTGCTTTCCATCTCCTCCAACCTCCATCCTCCATCCTCCAACTCACAATGCCGCAAGATGCTCCTGCAGATACTGCAGGCCCGTCCTCGCCGCCCCCTCAGCTACCTGACGGGTGGTAAGCCAAACTCTTGTCGATGCCGATTTGTTACCCAGCTAATGGTGTTGTGTTGAGGCTTCCTCAATGGGAGGGCGTTCAACGCAAATGGTATTTCGTGCAGCGGGCGACCGGCAAGTCGCAATGGGAGATCCCAACCGAGCCCGTCGTCCTCACTCCTTCATCGACGCCTACGTCTATCGGGACCGGGCCCACATACCCACCGTCGAGGCCATCGACCAACAGTCCCCAGGTTATAGGGATAGGGAATACCCTGGCGGGACGGATTGAGCCTGTCGCGAGCAGTGCGAGAATTTCCGTAGGAAATCGCGCTCATTTTGTCTACAAACATGTTGCAAGAGTAGCACTGATGGCGGGATAGAGCTCCCTTGACGCCCAGCTTCATGGACTGGATCGCCCGACACATGGATCCTCGGAAACACCTGAGTGGTATCCGAGTCAGACCAGCCAGCAAATACCCCATGGCTATAGGTCGCAATTTGTGCCCGGCGATGGCCAATACGGAGTGGTGCGGGAGTCTTTCTGGGGTCTCTTGAAGCCCACGTTGCTAATTGCTTTAGCAGCAGCCATACCAAAAATATGGGCCCAGCCCTTCTTCTTTCTATCCTAACCAGGGAAATATTCAACCAGCCGTTGGCCAGCAATTGCTGGTAGGAGATCCTGCGAGTATGCAATGGGACGGCAATGCGACTGCCGCACAGGCACACGCTGGAGGATATACGCCCCAGCAACCCCAAGGGCCACACCCGCGCTTCCCAGTGGGCCCTCAGCATGCACAGCCATTAGCCAACAATCTTCAGTCGACGATGGCGCAGAATCATCTTCCAGGTCTAACTGCTGTTCCTCCTCCCCAGCCTCAATGGCATCCTAGCCAACAACCCTTGGTCCCATCAGATGCAGCGTCGACAGGTTTCCACTCAGCCCCCTCACAGCCATTATATGGGAGCTACCCAACTCCACAAACGGCTGGAGCCTCTCCAAGAGATTTTCCTTCCCGGCCATCACAGTCTTCGAACCCATCGCTCCTCGGGAGCGACTTCACGTTCACCGGAGAGAATAGCCAGTCAATACACGGCTCATTGTCGATGCGCTCACACAGTGATATTGAAAATGTTCCAATGGGGTCTGGGTATCCGATGTCTCGAACCAACTCACAGCAAACTGCTGTATTGCCGCCACAGGGGAGTCATGCTCCAGGAGCTATCGCACAGTCTCCTCATGGCTACCAGCAACATCCACCATCTCCACACGGTCAATACCAAACAACTAACATGTCACGAACGCAGTCAGGTACGGCTTACAACCCGACAGGGTACTCCGCCACTCCTGAATCACAAAGCAGTGCCCATAATTACCAGAATCCTCTTGTACAAGCGGGGATGCATCAGTATCTGCCTTCTGCACAACACGCTAGTTATACACCGGGGGGTAGTCATCTTACAGGATCAGGGCATTCTTTGCAAACCGGTACCCCGCCTGGCTACCAGAATCAATGGGAGACTGCAGCTTCAATTGCCTCGCGTTCAGCGGCGTCCGACCCTCAGTTTGTCAGTGGTCCCTGGGCATCGACACCACCGAGCTCTGGACCACAACAACCGCCTCGTTACGAATGATTTGATTCATTGCGTTTGTTTCATAAACTGGTGGAGTTGAATATATTGCTGGAGGTCTCATAGTGCTTCCTTCGTCTTATTTACTTCTAGTCTTTTGATCTTTTGATTGGGTTTTTTTATGGAATATTCTCTTCCGGATTCCCTTCGATGGCAGATATCGTCATTTCACTTTCCATAGCATCTGTGCTTGTTCGGGTACCAGTGTGACCTTTTACCCCCATGCTACAGATTTGTTCATGGTAGCAAATTGAGTAGGAGACTCACTCCGAATAGAAATTGATTTAACAATCCGGCGTATACTACCATTGAAGGCTGCACCTTATCACACACCCAGTGGCTGCACTGGCACCTCCCCCCTTGATCCTGCCAACGTCGAGTTTCCCAGGCAGCAGCACCCACCTTCTTCATCCTCTTCTATTCAATCTTCACTACTCCAAGTCTTCCCACTTGCATCCCTCCCTTCTGTCACCTTCTTCCCAATCTTTCCCCAGCTTCCCCGCAGCACTGAACCAGACTCGCTCCCACTCGAGAAAGGATTCTCTTCACCACATCACCACCAACCACACACCCACCGCTGCAACGATTCTCATCGTCAACTGAAAGAAATGGCAATCACCTGGGATGCCCAGGCGGATGCCAAGGTATGTTTCAATCTTTCAATTAGCGCCAGTCCCACAAGCCCTCTTTGCTCTCTCGTCTAAAACCATGTCCTCCCCGAGAACTGAATGGAAAGAGATACTAACGATACCAGCTTCTTGTCGGCTTGGTGGCGACCAGCAACGCGGCTATCAACTATCAAGAGGTCGCGGACTTCATGGGCGAGGGTACGTTTCTCACTTTGAGTTACAAGTCACATTGGACTGCACTTGTCTACAAGGAATCTGTAATTGACTTTTTCAAACAGGATGTACCGTCAGCGCCCTCAAGCATCGTATTCAGCGCATCAAGGAGAAAGCTGGACTGGTTAGCTCGAGCAAGACCGCAAAATGCCCGCCCACTCCCAAGACCAAGCGCGCCTCTCCCATGAAGGCAGCAAAGACTACTCCCAGGCGGAAGGTTGTCATTAAGGAGCCTCAAGAGGCTGAGGAGAAGGCTGTTTGCCCCAAGTCGGAGACTCCAGTAGAGGACGATGTCTATTCCGCGTGACCTGCCCTACGTCCATTCATACCTGAGCTGGGATGTGGCCCGGCTTCGGCGCCTTCTCGCTTGACAAATAGTGGCATTTCATTACCGGGGATCATGCTCATATTCTTATCATATCTTATCTTTATCTTTACCTTTGTCTTTTCTTGTCTTTTGTGTTTTCTTCTTTTTTTCTTCTTTCTCCCCCTTCTTCCTTTCCAAAGGGTCCTGCTCCAAGACCTTATGTGGTGCCCATTTGCCTTTCTTGATTTCATGAGAGATGCATGGAGGCTTTCGCACCTATGTGCTCGAATGTTTTGACGGTCTGCTGCTTCTGCAGTTAAGAGGATTTAATGATTTTGACCGGCTTTCCATCTTGCGTCTGGGAACAACTCGGGGGCCGATATCTAAAACTGAATTTCACACGGCATTTGATCCTCAATTGTGGGTTCCGAAACTAATTTGTAGTCATACATCTATTCATTCACTTAATTCTTCCAATTGCATATTGTGATATACTAACATTGAATGTAATTTATGTCAGCTAGCAGGCCCAGATGCATGGCAGCTAGCATGTACATAGTCTAAATATCATGATCACTTTACTCGGATACGTTCAGAGATCTGGATATAGAGGCTTTAGTAATAGTACTTTGCTCTGCTCCTTCCAGTCGAACTACACATAAGCTGCAAGAATATTTTAAAAGCCTTCGCCCGCAGTAGATATATTATATAAATAAAGCCAACCAGCCAAAGCAAGAGGGATACATGAGGGGTGAGTACAGGAGGGGGAATACTAAGTAAACACCAACAAATAATGGGAGCAGCGAAAACGCCAAAAGCAAAAAGCAAGGCCCAATCTTTCGCACATTTCGCGTCTCACAATCTACTCTATGCGTCTTTGACCACATCTAGACCGCGAACGCGATGGGCTCCGCGCCTCCATAGAGAGCTAATTATCAATAATCAGATCACCAATATATGTCGTCATAAAAAATAAGAAAGGAAAAAATTCGTTCATCATTTATGTAAGAACAAGTCCTTGACATGTTCACATGCAGATGGCCTAATCCTCAAAGAAGTTCAAGATGGCGCGAATACCCTTGGATCCAAGACCGTGAGCTGGATAGGAGATGTAAAGAGGCTCTTCAGTAGCACCGAGCTTGGCACGGAATTCACTCTTGCGGACAAGGTGGAACTGCTTGGCCAACGCCTCGTATGTATGCTCCAGCATCTTGATCTTCGTGCCGTGCATGTTGTGGCCGGGAATGAGCTGGGAGGTGGCGCCAGCACCAAAGGTGAGACCCTTGACACCGCCCTTCGCGGCAGTTTGGATGGCCTCCGTGACAATGTATTCAATCACACCGTTGGGCGAGTTAGGGAAATCCAAGCTGTACTTGACCTGCATACCGTTGTCGGGAGAGAGCATAGCCAAAGCCACGAATGCGCAGATGACACCTGTCTTATCGAGGGCATAGAAGTACCAGCGATGCTCGGAGTCACACCACGGTCGAATCTCTGATAGGTGCACTTGCGTTCCCTTGCGGCCAGCCAACCACTCACGAATACGCTCGTCGATCTTCTTGCGCACGTCTTCAGCAGGCAACTCGCCCTGGCTCAGGGACACAATCTTGATATTCTCGGTCTCGGCACGGCGCAATTTCTTGGCAATCTCGCCGTCCGACGCGGCCTTGTTGCGGGAGGGCTCGACGCGCTCCTCGGCAATACAGGACAAGCTGCGCCATCCCAATCGCTCACCAAGGATGGTCTCGACGGCGGGCGAGCAAAGGATCCAAACAGGCTTGTATTTGGTTTCACGTCTGAGCCACTGCAGGAACTGAGTGATGGTGCGGGTATACTGGGAGGAGTCGCAAGCCGGGTTACCTGGGATGATGGCGTAGTTGTGAGTGCTAGGCACGTAGGCAACGGCAGCACCGGTGGTCATGTCACGCCAGATCTTGAACCGCTCATCGAACCAAGAGGTTGAGGTGGCATCGCCGTAATTGGCAACCAGCTTCTCCAATGGTTGCAGCTCGCTGGCATCATTGGCAACACGACGCGAAGGATTGTCGTGATGCCACGGGGGCTCAACGGTTGATGCTTCCGGATGGCGAAGCTGCTGTGTGGGAGGCTTGGCCGGCAGACTCTTGGGGTCACGGTGGAAGAGCGAGGTGAGGCGAATGTTGCCAACCTGGAGGAGGAGCATCAGCAGACGCTCGAGACCGACACCGGCTCCTGCGTGAGGTGGTGCACCCCAGCGGAAAGCCTCCATGTAATCATCCATGTCGTCAGGGTTGATGCCAACTCGGCGCATGTTCTCCTCCAGCATATGGGGGTCGTGAATACGTTGTCCACCGGACACGATCTCCTGTCCACGAATGAACATGTCGAATGAGTTCGTGAATTTATCGTCTTCGGCATCCGGCATCGTGTAGAAGGGACGAGCTCCGCGAGGGAACTTGTCAAGGACATAATAGTCAGTGTCGTATTTCTCCTTCACCAACTGGCCCAGGCGGATTTCATCTCGCGTCCCTAGATCCTCATCAACCGGCAAGGGATTGCCGTCCTCGTCCCGCCAGCCTGAGTCATTAAGCATCTTGATGCCGTCGGAGAAGCGAATTATAGGCGTTTTTTCCAACCATTTGACATCCTCCGAGGGGAACTGGTGCTTGACCAAATCGATCTCCTTGCGGTACTTGGTGTAGACACCACTCAGAATGTTCTTGATGACCGCATCGAGGGTTTCGAGCATCTCGTGGTAGTGTTCCTCGATGGCCATTTCGATATCCAACCCAGTGTACTCGGTCAAGTGGCGATGGGTGTTGGAGTTTTCAGCACGGAAGACGGCACCGATTTCGTAGACACGACCAAAGTCAGCTGCGATGGCCATCTGCTTCGCCAATTGAGGGGACTGAGCCAGGAAAGCAGGGCGGCCAAAATAGTTTACCTGGAACACACTGGATCCAGACTCCGTGGCAGCTCCCTGAAGCTTGGGACTGTGGATTTCGATAAATTCGCGCTCATCGAGGGCACTGCGGAAAAGGTTGCAGGTAGCGGACTGGAGACGGAAAATGGACTGTGAAGTTGCGGTGCGCAGATCAAGCAGTCGATTGGCCAGGCGTGTGCGGTCCGGGATGTGACTGCGACGGCCCTCGATTTTATCCTCTTCCGTGGTTCGGATCTCGGCCTCGTAAACACTGAAGGGAACGGGCTCCTCACGCTTGACTAGCAGATGTACGGAATCGATGGACAGCTCGACATCGTGGATACTGCATCCCAGGACAGGGACTTCGGGTTTCCGAATGGTGCCGCGGACGCGAACGAAGGAACCCACCCGTAGATGCTCGGCCCACTGGACCATAACAATGGACGAGACACCGGCGCGTTCGTGAAGCACACCCTGGAATGTGTCTAGTTGCTGCCGGAAGACAAGGAAGACAAGCTTGGCGCTCATGCGGCGCACGACGTGCAGGCGAGCAGTGAAGTAGACTTGCTGACCGACCATGTCGGGGGTGATGTGGTCAAGACGTATGCGTTCCTCATTCGGTCGGTCCTGCGACTGCATCAGAGGAAGCTCGCCATAGCGAGCCTTCATATCAGCCGTCTCCTCCTCGGCGGCTTTAGCCAGCTCTTCCTCCTTGCGGTGATGATCGGACTCGGAGAATTGCTCCTCACTAAGGCGGCTTCGCTCCGAGCGGCGCTGCTGGCGGACTAGGCGCTTCTGTTGATTCTTGCTGAGGGCACCGCTGGAGGAGTCATCGGAGAAGTCCTCGGACGAAGAGATATAGTCGCGCTCACGGAGGAAGTTGCCTAGGATGCTGCGACGAGGCGAGGTGGGGGACATGGAGTCGCGCGACAGGGAAGTGCGCGGTTTGGGGGAGAGAGTTGAACGAATGCCGCTGCCAGAGTCATCGTCGCCTATATGACCCTTAATGGCTTTGGAGAGAGCCCGTTTGATAGACATGGTGGGCAATGCCTTTGCCTGCCTTTCCAATCGGGAGGAAGCAGGGGAGAGAGGGATGGGTTTATATTCGATATCACAGGGGAGGGGGAGGAGAGGAATGAGATGGAGGGAGGGGGGGGGGGGGGGGGGGGACCTCGGGAGGGGAAGAAAGTTCGAAAGTTGATTTGTGATGGCGGGGACAGGCGGACTGCCAGTGGCGGATCCCAAAGGGTCGCCGATGGAATTGCTGACGAAGGTAGATCACTGACGAGCCGGCGGGGATTCCGGCGTGGTCCGAGGAGTCAAACAGTACAGTCAACAGTCAACAGTCAACAATTACCAATTAACAGTACCAAGGTCAAATCAACAAGAGCATTCCCATGGACATGCAGAGTAGAAATAGGAACACTTTTTGAAACGCTCGACTAGTCCGAGATGACATCATGTGGGCTGCCCGGATTTGCGCTGCAAATGCTTGTTTACCTGCGGAATGCCTTGGAGGGTCTCTTGGCCGGATTCGGCTTGTTTCTTTTAATCAGGGCAGACTGGAATAGAAAAACTAGTACATTAGCTCACTACGACCTTACGTACGTATGGCAGTCTTTTCCCTATCACACCCATTTCGTGACTGTGTTGTTCTCGTGTATATTGCTTGGCAATTCCTGCCTCGCCGCTGAGGTGTCGACTTACACTTACGTAGTCCATCTCCAATCCTCCGCCAATTCCTCCCCCATCATCTTTCGCCTTTCCATTTCCAATTCCAATTCCAATTCCAATTCCAACTCCAATTCCAATTTCACCCTCGCTCGCCTTGCTCCAATCTCTTCTGTATTCCTACGCCCGGCTTCCTTCCGGACTTTTCGGCCTTGGTCCCACTCACCAACTTTTGCTTATCGCAACTCGTCGCCGTCCTGGGTCCGCCCCGGCCATCCGACATTCGCCATCTGACATCTGATATTTTGACATTTTGACATTTTGACATTTGACTTCGTCCTTCGGGGACACCCCTGTCTGCTCTTCGTCAATATGCGTTCCCGATACTGGCTGCACGTACAGGCCGTCTTCTGGCGGTTCCTGATGCGCATCGGCATGTTCCTGCACGACGTCACACCTCCACGTTGTCCGCGCCCGGCCTTCACCCGCACCGTCGAAGCTGACATCCACGGCCACCCTGTGGTCATTCACTTCTACGTGCCGCCCGATTATCAGCACCAGCGACGCCTCGGTCACCGTTATCCTGTCTTGGTCAACTTTCACGGCGGCGGCTTCACTCTCGGATGTGCCACCGACGATTCTCGTTGGGCGACCATGGTTGTCAGTCAAGTCAACGCCGTTGTCGCTAGTGTCAGCTACCGCCGGGCACCGGAACATCCCTTCCCTGCCGCGGTGGATGACGGAGTCGATGCATTGCTTTATCTAGCAGCCCATGCCACCGACTTGGGCTTGGATGTGAGCCGGGTAGCTCTAAGCGGGTTCTCGGCAGGCGGCAACTTGGCCGTCACTGTTCCGCTGCGTCTGCGAGAACGTGTATCCACCGAGATCAAGGAGCATTTTGGCCGGGCGGATTCGACCCAGCGTCTGGTTGATCAGACTAACGACCTCCACATCGTCGCCCTCTTCGCCTGGTATCCCATCCTCGACTTCCTAGAATCTCGCGACCACCGTCGGGCCATGAGTCTGATGCCCGATAAGACCCTACCGGCCTTCTTCACCACCCTCTTCGATCAAGCATATCTCCCCAATCTCGACGATCGGTCATCTCCATTTGCCTCGCCGGTGCGTGCATCTGATCGCGTTCTGTCCGAAGCCCTGCCTCACGATGTGTTCCTGTTCATCTGTGAGTGGGACATGCTCATGAAAGAAGGCCAAATCTTTGTGCGTCGTCTAGAGGCACTCGGTAAGCGTGTCCGTGCGATGATGATTGAGAAGGCCCGGCATGCTTGGGACAAGTCGCCAAACCCATTCCGTGACCAGGATAGTGTCGATGTGCTGTACCGTGATGCCTGTGCGGACATGAAGGCGATCTTTGACCGGTGATCGATCACGTTCCCCTCTTTTCCCTTCCCTTGTCTATTGTTACTTCATAGAAAGCGTTGCTTTGGAGCACTGTGATTGTTCTTGAAATTTGGCGTTCGAGCATTCATGGCGTTTGGGACTGAATATTGAACATTGCTACAAATGCATCGTTGTTATTATTATGATCTGTCCAAGAAGATTTGAAGGACAGTAAGAGTAAAAAGAGGCCGTGGGCCCTCCCGTCTAGTCTCATCTATACGAGCTGCCCAACGTAAGCCGTACGACGTGGCCTGCACCTTCGTTAACTCTCGACACTGCATGCTCATGTACATAGATCGGGCGCAGACGGTACATCCTAGACTAGTCGTCCTATACGGTTTTACGATTGGCTGGTCTGTCGAACCGAAGGCAGCCCCCTAAGCGTCACTCTTTTGCCAGAAATGGCCATGACATCAGTTCAGAAGCGGCAGATCTGCACTCGACATCTTGTTCTCCACTCAGGCTGAAACTAGGGCGATTCCCAAGGTACCCCGATGAGTGATGTCAAGCCATGGTGCCAAGAGCCATCATCAAGGCACGGGGAGCCTAAAATCACATTCCACAACGGACCAGTTCGTCATTTCCGTATTGCGGTCGTCCCGAGCCGGAGGGTCCAGCCCCAGCCCTTTGTGGGGATGCGATCTTAATTTTGAGGTATAATTGCTGTTGTGTTCTGTCGCTGCGACTTATGACGACTCCATGGGTAGAAATAAAAGGCACGAATCAATATCAGGAACCATATCTAAGTCTCGGTACAGCCATTCGCTGGGGGCATTCGATGGGGCACTTTCTGGGGGCATTCGCTGAGAGCATTTGCTGGTGGTGCTCGCTGTGGACATTCGTGCGTGCATTTGTGCGAGGCGCTTGGAAGGGTCATCGGAAATCTCCATAGTCCCGCGATGCCAATGGATCGAGGCATGAAGAAATCCATCTTGTCCGAGAACGCAGCCATGGGAACATCGCACCACGTATGCAGGCCAAGTCCATCGTGTCAATAAACAATGGCTTAGCTGAACGGGAAGGAAGAAGAGAGAGAGAGGAGGAGGAGGAAGAGGAGTAGAGGAGCCACCCGGCTTTGATTAGCCATTTTTTGGGGGTGGGAAAAAGTTTGAGAGAGAGAGAGAGAAGAATCCTGGCTGAGTGAGTAGGTAATCGGTAATTAAAGCAGGTAGCGGCGCGAGTAGAAAGAAGGAAGAAGAAGTGGGAGTTGAAGCCTTCGTGAGCTTTTGTCTTCCTGGCCGTTACTTCCTTCTCTACGTGCCAACCTACGCACCCCCCATCTTTGGAACCCGAATGAGTCCTTTCTTGATTAGGTACCAAATGAGCTACTTGCTTAGATACTGGGCTTTTGTTTCCCCCCGCTAATTCGCGGCCCTCTGTTGCTTTACTATAGGATTGCCAAATCGGGTGTCGTTTCCCATGCGTTCGGGGGAGCAAATGAAACTTCAAACTTTCGATATTCATATACCAATTGTAGGCAAGTGCGCACCTAAAATAGCAAGAATTTTGAAGTTAGTTTCAGATTTATCAGGTGTGCGTATTGACCATAGGACACTTCACTCTTCAATGGGCATATCAGGCATAACTCGAGATTGGACTGGTTCCGACAGCATGTTCAAGACCATAAAGCTCCTAAAGTAAATCCCCTCTCCCTTTTTTTGAATGCTCTTTGTATGGAATGTACCAAAGCCATGGACCCAGTCTGACAAGAGGTTTCCCCTTTCTATATTTGCCTTCGGTTAAATAGGACAGATTGCGAAACCGTAATTCCTCGAGCGGCTCGGGACTTTGGTTTTCGTAGCAAAGGCGGGGACTTTTGGTCATCATAGACTGTAGAAGCTGCTGAGGACGAGGAGCTGAGGACCAGCCCACGCAAATTCTCCATAACGGGTCTTCGTGATCGAGGCCAGGGCCAAGATTAATCCACCTTGTCATGATCAGGGCAATCTTAGATTCGGGTTCAACTTGTAAAATTTCAATCACGCAAACTGTGTTGCATCTGGAGCAGGTGTAGTCAATATGTGAATCTTTTCCATCTTTCAGTGCATCCAAGTCAGACATTCTGCTCGAAAGTGTGGTGTGGAAACAGATCTTGTAAATATGGATTGGATTGGATTTTGGAACGACTTTTGAATCTTCCCATGTGTCGAAGAGTATTATATCCTGCATCCTGGTATAAAGACCGAGAGGCTCAGGGCATACCTGTGCTTCTATCGAGAATAACGTAAGAATAAATGGACTAACTGCCGGTGGATAGTAGGGAATGACTCGTAAGGGGTGACGGTAGAAGCGAACTTGTGTATATGATAAAGATTCAGGATTGATACCAGACATTGGACCGAATCGATATCTCCTCATCGCAAGCTTAAGCTGGTGATGGGAAATACGGTTTCGTGAATGGCCAAAGTTAATATGGGTTCCTAAACTCATTGTTGTACCTGCACTAACTTCGTCCCACCATTTATATCCTTTGTTATCACATGGAAGTCGGGAAGTTTTCTTATGTGCTACTCCGCTCAGTCCAAAGCTTTCAGATCCGTCATATTGATGGAGCATTTGACAAATATAACAAGCAAAATACTCTGGCAGATCTCTCTCTAGTCGGGCTAGAATCGATAGTTTTTCGGCCCTGGCAAGTACACGAGAAGTAGGTCCATAGTATGTTGGAGATAGCTTATAGAGTCGTTGATTGCAGAGAGACAGACATTTGAGATTAACAAGTGGAAGCAAGCCAAAAATCTCTGATAGTAGCTTCGATGGGAAGCCGGGTAGTGTGGTCGTCCGGTAGATCTTGGGGCGGATTATCTGGAAGCTGGGCACGGTAGACGGGCGTGTCTGGCGGGTTTTGAACCAAGATCGTAAATACTCCACGGCTATTGGGCGGAGGTTCTGGTGGGAAAGCCGCAAGCTCGACAGGTCAAAGACAGAAAGAAAAGATACGGAATAAGACAGTGGCAGGCCGACCAGCTATAAAATAAAGAGTCACCTACTTTATCCATGGATTCATGCTACTCCGATTCCGTTTATGGCTAGTGATACCAAACCCGATCATTGGTCCTGAATAGCCGCATCAGAACTACGTCTGGGTATAGTATAGTGGCTTGCACGAAGTTTGAGGCTATTCTGTTGCCCGGAGAAAGAAATCCTTGGTATTTTGAATGCAATTCCACATCCTACTAATGGGATTCAATAGTTGTCAGCATCTTAGTAACTATACTACTAGTAGTAGTATAATATTGGTATTTTCTGAGTCGCTGTTGCCAGAGATACCCGCGGCCTCGGGTGTCCAGGTTGTGGTTATGGTTGCCGTACTTCCTAACTTAGAATCAAGAAGTTTACACTATATTAAAGTAATAGACAATATCTCTAGGACTAAACTAATCTAAAGTATAGGGTAGAGACAGCACTAATTTTCCTCGTTTAATATTCCGTCAAGAAATGATTTGTAGGTGTTTGTTTTTCCTGCAGTAACTATGGAGAACTATAGTTAATAAGTGATAAAGGTAAGTAGGTAAATAAGAGAATATCTTACTGTATATAATTAGGTTATATTTCTTCTTAAGCTTCTAGGAGCAACCACAGACAGTAAAGCGCTTATTATCGGAGAAAGTGAAACACAGAAGTGTGTTGTAAGCTAACCGAAGCATCAAGGGTAAGCAATCAAGGTGCTTTGGGAGCAGCTCAGGGCGGCAGGGTGACTAGCTCAGGTTGGGCTCCGGAAGTTGATCGCTTTCTGAGACGGCAGTGTTACCATCACCTCTATTACAAAAAGAGCCTACCAAATGCTTGCCCTCAACGAATTCATCGTGTGAGCAAGATCATCTACGCTACTTCCGCTGACACCTTACACACCGGAGGAAAGGAAAATGCAAATCGTATACAGCCCAAACAGACTAGAGTGACAAGGCCAAAGAGATGACACAGTATCTGGTCCAGAATCGAACGGACATATGCATCTCGAAGTCTAACAACCTGCCCCAACAATGATTGGTCAGTCGCCCTGCACCCTTGCTAGGTACCCGATTATAATATAGAGTCTGTCTATAATACATATCTTATAGATCGGATTTCAGCAAGGGGACAGACTAATAGCAAATCAACACATGGTCCTCTCCGGCCCGGCAACATTTCTATCAATATTCAAGGGCTGTGTCGTGATTTCTGTCCTTACCGGCCCGCCAAACTCGCGAATATCAGGATCTGAACTCATGCAGGACCTGCCCAAAATGAGAACATTGCATGTTGCCCATGTCAGGGTGCCTGCTGACGCGAGGAATCCATTTCCCTAGCTCTTTCATATCCTAGCCTTCCGCTCTTCGCCACGACAGTGTAGTAGTACTACCGGATCTCGGACCGTAGGACCGTCGATATCACATCTATACCATTCAAAGCTGCATATCCTAGGAAGTCATTCTCAATGAAGCATGTACAACACAGAGCCTCATATCAACACTAGTCAACGCTAACCTCATTGCTGCTATCAATCTTACCTCATCCTGTACCAAGACTGCGATCCAATCATTCCTGACGATGGTAAGTAAAATAGATTCAATTTAGCTGAAGACAGTGCCGTACCAGCGTTTAGGGAATGATGTCGTGATTGAAGGCTTCAGCCCAGTTTCCGACAAAGCTGAGAAACTCTGCGTATACCTATGGGAGGATCACACGACTCATTTCTGTTGAGCCACAAGCTCTGCTGCATGATCTCGGCTTCTTTGTGTCTTGGACAATTGAATTTCGGTCATACCTCCGACTGCCAGTGAACGATATACTCATCTGCCTGTCGCTCTTTATGGCCCAACCTTTATTGAATATCATATTTGTACTGTATTTCTGATCCAAACGAGCTCCGCTATTATCAATGTGTTTGTGAGTGTCAGGCAAGGCGTATCAGTAATTCAAGTTGATAACACTTCAGGGAATTAGTAAGAAAATGGATATTCTAGATACCCTTGACTGCGAAGCTCGAGAGTTAAGTGAGTACCCGAAACTTAAGGTGGTGGACCATGACACTTGTGGTACGACATTCCTAAACAGATTGACGTTGAACGCTGAAAGTTAAATGGCGCGATGTGATTTGAATGGTCAGATGATAGGAACAGAATAAACCGTTACTTGATCTTCACCGCATCATGAGAGGTTTCTCCGTCCATTTTAACACCATTTTGTCTGTGCTCTAATAATGTATTAGCAATGCTGTTCAATTCCGTTAATCCGGTTGAAGGGGAATAGTCTCTGAGGTTAAGCCAGGTTCACGTAACACTGAAACATTCACATCATAAAATCACTGAGTTACTTGTTGGTGCCCAGATATGCAAGTTACCATTAATAGATAAGGGAGCCTTTCAGAAATAGAGAAACCTATCCGCTGAATCCGGAGTGCCACTGCCATCCTTGCCGGATCGCCTCCAATAGGCTCTATACTTGTGGCAACGATCGTATGGACGTTCGTGAACCACGACCACGGATTATTTTGCGCATCAGGAGTTGTTCTGCTCATTTCTCTGAGACTTTTAACAAGGGATATCCTGGAGGTGCTGCAAAAGATAGCTGTAAGACATAGGAACAAGCACTAGATGAAGGATGGGAGCATATATAGACATCTCGATCTCCTACTTTTATCTTGATATCATACTCTTCAAGTTTGTTAGTTCCAATCAGTACCATTGAGCATTCCATTTGACAAGTTTTTTGATCGTATGAGCAACAACCTCCTCCCTTCTCAAAAGGGACCAGCTAATTGATGACTTCTGACTAGACCAGGACAGCCATAATGAAGTACCTATATGCAGTCAGCATGTTGATGAGCCTGGCTGCCGCCACGCCCGTCTCAGACGAGAAGATGGTCACTCTCCCAGCACTTAGCGATGTCACCGGCGAATTCGGTCCATGCATGAAAAGCTGCGCAATGACAAGCCGAGCCTGCACGTCACAATCTGGGGCCGTCGCGAAGTCTTGCGTCCAAGACTTCTCGACCTGCCTTCTGACTTGCCAGGAGAAGGTTTTGTCCGCTCCTCTCAACTCCATGAGCAGCTGCACCAAAGTCGCTGTTAACGAGATGAGCTCGGGCTTGTCATTGGACCTCATGCAGTCTCACTTGAACAGCTGTATGGAGTTGTAATCCAACACTCGTGATTGAAGCGGCATCATGCAGACAGAGGCCGGTCATCGGATACGATAGCTTCTGAACGCCGTGGAGTTATGATGGTCGGACGCTGATAAATTTGTTGAAGCCGCTGCTACTAGGTCACTCTGTTTTGGTCCGCCTGGCGGGGTTTGCATATGAGAACCTTGCGTGAATGCCGGTAGGGGGCATTATTCGTCTTGTTTGTCTCATTGGGTACCTTCTGCAGCAAGCTTAGTAGTGAGACATTCGTTGGTTAATCTAACAGGATTTGTCGCCTTTCGGTCATGTTCGCATGCTGGATGTAGGGATATCAAATCTATCTTGGCCGATTTGATCTTTGCTTTAAGACAACGGCAATGGCCGTGAGCCTAGAATTTGTGCATAAAAGCACGGAGCACGGCATCATAACTGTACAGTTTCTTATTTTTTTTAAGACTATGGTGATAAATCTATCGCATAGGCCACCACGTAGAAATTATGGCATTCCATCCAAAATTTCCATGCACGCTCAAAAGAAACGATATCATCAGGCATCAACATGAAGTATGGTATCGGAACTTTTGGAGAAATAGCAAAAATAACAAGTAACCCAGACGCCACGCTAGAACGACAAAATGTTTTGTGTTAATTCAACCAGACACATGCAAATGGGACCTTTTAAGAAAGTAGATGAAACAGGCGCTTGGAAAAATGCCGTGACTTTTTCACTCCTCGTCTGTTGCCGTGGCAGTTTCCTCGACATCCTCTCCATCGTCATCGGCCTCGCTGTCCGAGTCATCACCATCATCTAGGCCGGGTATGCCGCGCCACTCGACATAGTCACCTTCCAGCCAGCGGCGACTGCGCGGGAGTTGGTACGGGTCGAAAGGGAAGTATGCGTCCAGTTGGTAGCCTAGGTGATCACCGGCACGGACATCACGCTCAACCTGACCGAAGTTGGGGTTGGTAAGGCTGGAGATGCTGCGGAAGGCAGTTACGCGCAATCGCTTGTTGGTTTCGAGAAGAGGGTAGACATAGAGTAGTTGGAAGTGATGGGCGATGCGAGCGAACTCGGTGACGATACCAGGTGAACAGATCTTAAGGGGGTTCAAGCGAGAGTAGATTGATTTGTGAAGAATCTCCTTGATCATTGGTGAGAATGCCACCTGGCTCGGCTCCAGATCCTCGACCTGTTCAGGGCTGTCACCCTCGACGGCAGCAGTTGTCAGGTCGCGCCAGCGGAAGCAGAATATGTAGAGGAGGGCTTGAGCGGTCGAATAGAATGGGCCATAGCGCCGCAGATCTGGGCCACGGCAAGTGCCTTCGAAGTCACTGCGAAGGTTGTCCAAGTGAGTGAGCAAGAGATCGAAAACATCTCGGACAACCTCGCCGGAGATATGAGCGCCACGAGCGACGAAGCTAGCGAGGTATGCTGCCGCTGATTGCCGTGCAAGACCGGGCTGCAGCTTGTTGAAAATTATTTCCACACAGGCCGACGCGAAACGATCGACAAGTACCGGCGAGCACTGGGAGAAGTGGAAGAGAAGAAATTGGGAGTGTCGTGAACGGTATGTCGGTAAAATTATGGTTTGGAAGTGGCTCAGGAGGAGATCCAAGGCGTTTTCCTTATCGTCCAAGCTACCTGTCGTGAAAGGGGGCGTGTAGTACTCAAAAAGAATATCAATCATTCCATCCACTTTCTGGATGTTTCCTTTGATCTCCGTAACACGCTGGTTTTCCTCATCTGACTCATCACTCACAACCGAATCGTCATCATCGTCGTCGATCTCGTCTTCGGGCGAATCATGTAGCAGGTCGTCACCAAGTTCATCCTCAAAGTCTTCCAGGTCAACTTGAATTTGAACATCAACCTTGACGAGCTTCTCAGTGATCACTGCGAGGATATCGGACTGCAATTCCGGGGCATAGCTGACAATTCGAAGGAGATTTTGAGTGTAGGAAATGTAGGATTTGGCCGAGTCGGTTTCAAAGGGAAATTGTTGAGACAGAATAGGCGATAGTGTGCCACTTCCAGCCGGAATAAGGCGCATCAGGTGGTTCAACGCCTTGTGAACCCGGTTCAGGATCTCAGGTGTGGACACAGGGGAGTAGCCGGGAAGTCGGCCCGTTCCTCGGGGGATACTGGCGAGCTTGGAGACAAGCATCTTGAAGACAAGGGCGAGGTAACCACCCTGTGCAGCTGCTAGGTTGCCCAAGAATCGAGTAAATAGTTTGGAATAGGAGGCATCCCGACCGAGCCATTCGCTATTCAGGATGGCAGTAACCAGGCTGCTGCAGTTGCGATCCAAAGAGGCAACGTGAGACAGAAGACCCATAAGGTGATGTCTCAAATCGGTATGCGTGGGGAGCTCATAAGAGTACATTGGGTCGTCCGCTTTCTTCGGGTCAGCCATGAAGATCTCCTTGATTTGGTCGTAAGCCTCATTCTCTCCCATGACGACATGGCGATGAATGGCCTTTCGCACCTCCTCACGAACAACATGCAAGCTCTTTCCGGGGGCCATTGTCGTCGTGGTTTCGGTAGCGGCGATTGGTGGTTGTTGACTTTCGGTCTTCTCGGCGAAGGTAACGCGGGGGCGTTTCTTGGTGTGGGCGTCCTCGGTGAAGGACTCCGAGACCGAGGACGAGGGTGAAAGGGCGTGGTCCATTTCCTCCATTTTTCGTTTTGTGCCGGTGGGTTTGGCGGACTTGAGGATGGAGATGGGAGACGATGCGGCCAGCATTTTCGAGCTGTTGGTTGAAGGGGTGGCCGTAAGCGCCGAGATGGGAGGAGCGGCGGCAACCGATGGCATGGCCGGATGGAATCTTCGATGATAATGGAAGGGGAATCTAGAGAGGCCAGAAAATGGTTGACATTGATCGGTCTGTTCCTCCGGTGATAATGAAGGACAGCTCGAGTGGTCGACGGAGTTGAGGCTCGTTGAGGCACCCAAGCACACGACCGACCGCACGGTCTAAAAATCGAGATGCGCTACAGGATGGAAGGCTTGGACCACGGGTGTCTGTCTGCACCCATGGAGGACATTCAATCGACTCGAAATCACGCTGAACGGGATGCAGACAAGAATCTGAAGTCGTCGACAGATGCTTCAACGGAATCAAGCAGTGAATTTTTTCTCTTTTCGACGGTGGGGCGGTGGGTCCCGTGACTCGAGCGGTGAACAAATTATGTCATCGGGGCCTGGTACAGCGGGCAGGTACTCAGTCAGGCAGCAAGCCCTAAATTGCCCTCCTTTGCTACTGGCGACATTCGATCAAGGTTCATTCGATCATCTATAACCCTACAGTGGTGGGAAAACTTGGTCTGACTTTTTTTTTTGGAGTTGTATTCAACGTAAAACAGCGAGATCTAGTGGAAGAAATCCAAATCTAACTGAGGGAGATAGATAGTAGTTGACAGAACGCGACATCTTGCAAATCAGGTGTTTTTCGGCAACAGTAATTGAAAGATAATTCAAAGGGGCTCGCATGGTTCATAGACCGTTCGTAGCCAACATAATCAACGGCAGAAATGAGAGACCGAACGCGGGAACTGAAGAGAGGCTCCTCCCATGGTATAGTGCGAATCAGGGTAATAAACAATCGGAGAGTCATCAATGAAAGAATAAGAGTTAGTCGTAGCGAGGCGGGACTAGAAGGGGAAGACCAGTCCCCCTTCCGCCCATTCGCTTGAAGTCGTCGTCGATCACCCCGGGTCAACCGGGAACGGTGGGTATTATCGATGATTTCATAGCCAGGCGCTCGTACTGAGAGGGCCCAAATTATCGTCAAAGATACTGCCGTAGAAATCCTGGATCTCGGTGACATAATCGTCGACAGTGAATTTCTTCAATCCCTTGCGACGCAAGGTTCTTTCCTCTTCATCCATCAATGGAGTGGCACCGAACTCCTCCGCCACTTCATTAACCTGCTCCAGCTCCTTGCTAAAGGGGTGCACATCCGCCCGGAACATATCTTGAGAAGCACGCATAGTGGGGTTGCTGCGTGGAGCAGCCAGGGGAGGGGGCGACAGCCGATGCTGCGACCGCTTGCGAGCCAGCTCCTGATGAGATCGTTTGGTGTGAGACAGAGCACGCTTGGGAACCAGCGGGGCCTCGGTCGACGAGGAAGATGTGGCGGAGGAGCGTGGTTGGCTTGTCAGGGTCGCGGACCGCTTGGGGAAGTATGACGGGTTCGCATCCACGGGTGAAGACTCGTAGGGGGAAACATCAGGCGAAGTGATGGAGGAAGAGTAGCTGTGCGGCGAGATGGAGAAATCAGAGTCATCGCGCGACTGCAGCGACGATGCGGATGAAGAATTAGACGAATTAAGATCGGGCGCATTGTAGGCGAGCATGTTGGTGGTGGATAGCAACTGAACAGGGCCGGAGATATTGCCGCGCTTTATGGACCCCGAATTAAATCGCACATGTCCTTCACCGCGATACGGCATGGGCGCTGACACTTCCGGGCGCTTGTTGCGCTTGGTGAATGCGCGAGTGATGGTCGACATGATGAATTCAGGTAGATATTCGCTTTCAGATGATAATGATGAGCAGTTGTGGTGATCGACGTAGGCCTGCAGAAAGCGATTTTGGGATGGATCTGATTGTCGTGAACAGAACACTGCGTTCTGGTCTAAATTTGCGGGTTTCCTGCCGTTCGCTGCGATCGAATCGAGTGGTTGATCTCGCGTGGTAGACGATCGCGGGATGCGGAGACGGCGAGGAATGGAAGCTCAATACCAGGAATGTCCGGTATCAGAGAGCGAATCGTAGTTGTAGGATAGATTGAATCCGATTGTGACTTGCACAAAGGTGAAATGAATGTCGAAACTTGTCGCCAAAGAGGATTTTGCGCTGCAAAATGGCCTAGGACCGTCTCTTTGTGCCAGGGCGTAGGGACGGAATGGGGCGAACTACCAGGACGCTCCCAAGGGGGCAAGGAAGGATCAAAAGTAAAAAAAAAAAAGAGAAAAGAAGGAGTCTAGGATCACAGATCACAGATCACGGACTCGAGAGAAAAGAAGTGAAGAAAAGGAATGTAGGACACAAAATGAAGGACAGTCCCGGGGTAGTGAAGAAGAAGAGAAGGGGCCTCTCCTTACAGCGAGATTCTTCTGGACCGCACGAAAGGGCGCTGGGCTCTGGGCGCTTAGGAGGAACCACCACCACCAACACCGCCGTTGGGCCTCGTCCGATTGTTACCCACTTTCTTCCACTCGTCCCTCAAAGGCAATTCCTCGTCCAAGGTTCGCTTGCTCCGAAAATGGGGCTGACCGAGTCTCTGACCAGTGAAGCGTTTCAGCGACCCCCGGGAGCCAGGGTCTGTTCGTGGCGAACGGTTCTTCCAGACCCTTTCGATGGCTAAAGCTGCAATGGTTCAAACCAACCATAGAACTATCTCGACTCTGGTTTTTGTGTTCTATTTTCTACGAATTCGCCTTCGTGGTAGTCATTTTTTACTGCCCATGCTGGAAAGCACCGACCACACCGCGTCATTTGCTCGCGCCCCGTGGCCCATGTCCGTGCCTGTAGGGGCCTCCCCCTGGTCGAGGAAATGCAATCAGGTATGGAGGGTATGGAGGGTTTCCTTCCCTCCGAGGGTCATCCGTCGGCGTGTGTCGGTGCCCAAGAGACATGGGACTTGGACTCGACGTGTACATACATGCCCGGGCGAGACACATCGCAGTCACAATGGACGATCCGTTCCATGTCACCACGTGAAGTCAATGGCAGACCAGATGTGACGCCATTATCCTTCGCGATCAGAATTTGAGTGAAACACCCGCTTTCTTAGACAGAGTTTCTCCTGCCATTCGCGTTTCACCACTGACCACTCCCACTCCGTTGCTCGCTAGAAGGAGTCTGTGCTCCGTGGCCAGAAAAGATCGACAGGCCCAGGGACGGCCGGCAGAGTCTATACAAGCCAATCACCTTTCCCACCGAGATGACCGAATCAGCCGGCGTGGTCATGGTGCGACTGGCGCTCCAAACCTGCAGGGACACGGCCAATCCCCTCCAACTGGCGTTGCGGAGCTGACCGGGGCTTTTTTTTCGTTTTTCACCGTGACATGAACCTGTGAACAGTTCCCCTCGTGGGGTTGGTGGAGAGGTGTGGACCACTCTCTTCATCTTAAAATTGAAAACCCGCCTGTGGGTCGAGAGATCGAACTCTTTGATCGGGGACTGCCTTGTGCTGCGACTGACGTGGCCAGGATGCTACTACGCTGCAGAACTAAATGGAGATGTTCTGTTTTCTGCTGGAGGGAGAACTTTACACGTCGGGTTAATCTTTGCCTGGGATGTCTCCTTTTTAGACACTCCTCCGACACGTGATCAGGGCTTGGCTAGCTAGCGGTCGCAGGTTGAGTGTTGCCCCATCGTGTCGACACAGCGACTGAAGACTGTTAGATTAGAAGTATATACTGGGGTTGTTCTTCGACAGCTCTTCCGCTCTGGCAGCATGGTTTGCCTCAGCTCTCCTTTCACTCATCCCGACCGGGGTATATTCCGAGATCCCATTCCCTGGAGAAGCCATACGGTCAGATCCACCCACACCTTGATGTCGCGAGTATACAGGTGAAGACATCATAGCTGGGGGATGTAGGTTAATCTCATACGGGCTGTTTATGCTGATCTCTTCCCTTGGCTGCCAGGCGTATGCAGTTGCTGCCCCGGGTTCTTCCATCGCCACCCCGGAACTATGCGTGTCGCTGCGGGCCGGTGAGACTGGTATCTGACCCCCAGGCCTGGGCAATGGTATACTCTGAGGTTGCCCAATAGTGTATTGTTCGGACATGGAGATCAACCAGTGTTCCATATCCGGCCACCCTCGGAGTGGCAGCTGGGACCATTCATCCATGCGGGCAGCCTTTTGTTTCTGTGTCGAGTCCGGTTTCGCCGACACCTGGGCCACGGTTGTTGGTTGCATGGAGCGGAGTGTCACAAGAGCCCCATACAGGGCTGACTCGGTCTCAGCTAGACGTTGCTCTAGTTGATTTAAGTAGCCGAGGGGCAATCCTCTGCAATGAGCAGATAAACAGGTTAGACTATCTCAATCGGGTGCACTAGATGCTCTCAGGGCAAGCCTACCTTTTACCACTTTCAGGATAAACACATTTTGATGGCTCACTAGAACACTGGGAGCAATAGGGTCTGAAATGGAGAATGGTCAGAATCACAATTAAACCGTAAAGGTCGATCAGATCTGGTCGGTCGTACAATTTGCGGTCACACTAATATCCGAGATCAGCGCTGCCAGGCCTCCACAGATTACCAATAGAAGTTACCTTGCATTTACGTTGTCTGCAAATCTCGCACGAGATCGGACTCGGATTTTGATCGTCTAGTTGTTTCGACATTAGCAATGAAACAGCATGCGATGTCTATGCTAGGTGGCAACAGAAAATTACCTGGCATTGTCGCATCCGAAACTCGGTCTCGTTTTGACCGGGAGGATCTCATCTGGACTGATGTAGCTCAGACAATAGATATGATATACCAAAAATGGCCACCGTTTGGGCCGATCTAGTTCAATTAGTTGATTTGATGCCGGGGAAAGAATGTGGTGTCGTACGGACAAAGATACCTCCGTAGTCACGTGACTCGATAGAGTGTGGAACCTTTAGGGCGGAAATATCCAAGCAAGATGCAATGCATGCCAAGTGGTTAGGGTCCAGGTCATCTTCGGTGGTGACCTAGAGTGCATCGGATTTGGCAATTTCATGAACTAACTCTTGTTCATCTGACGATATATATTTGGTGTGGGGTTCTCCTACTAGAAACGCGGGGAGAAGTCGCTGGAAAGTGGGTCTTTCCGACTTCTAGACTACTACATAGTATCGTTTGATGAACTTGACAACCATCAACTTAAATAATTTGAAAACCGTGCACGCATAGTACAAACTCATAGAAATCCATGAAAATTGCGCGAGCGTTGATTTAACCACTCATACTATTCGCTAGCCAGACTCGCTCGTTCGCCGATACTATTGTACATCTTGTTTCATGAATTGATCCGCAAATAATGGAAGCTTCATTTTTTTTTCTGTTCCAGAATATGACAGCCAACATTACTCGTATTCTAAAATGATACAAAATAGTGTGTCAAATGCCTAGGTAAGTCTAGAAGTAATTCAAGCTGTGACTGTGACTGGACACTGAAGTGATTTGTAAGCAATGACTAAGCAGTCTTCTGGCTGGCAGCGTTCGATGCTGGGATGCGAATCATGCGATCATCTGTGACCAGGAAGGCCTAGTGGAGAGAAATGTGACACGAGAGACCACAATGACCTCGCCTTCATCGGCTAGTACCCGGTTTGAGGACCATGAGCCGGACTGGCAGTATGGCCCTCGTGCCAAACGACGCAAACGCACCTCGACGGTTGGCACATCAGGACCATCACCGCGTGAGATTGGCTTCATGAGAGAGTCTCAAAACGACGGATCGGCGAGTTTTCTCGGGAGCTCCAGTGGTATCCACTTCATTCGCCATGTCTACAATGCATTTGCCCGCCGCTCGGCAGACCTACATCAAACTCGGGCTCGAGATAGGAGCTCGGTGCCAGGTGAAGATGATCGTTTGCATCGAGGCACTCTAGACACAGATGCGCTGTGGTCAACAGATGAATTGTATCCGTCGCCAAATCCCACGTTCTCCTTTGAAGATCTGGTGAATTGGTCCCGTCGCTACTTTGAAAATTGGCACCCGATATTCCCATGTCTCCATGCCCCGACGGTTCTCAAAGCTATGGAGAAGCTTAGCCACCAAGGCTCATCATCGGTGAACCGACTGGATATGATTATCATTCGCTCAATTATATCGATTTCACTTGAAGACAGCCGGCAGATAGAAAACCCTGCATCGAAAGTTGGCCCGGTGCCTGCGTCATTGGTCTTCTCAACTGTACAACACGTTATGCAAGATATCCAAGGTATCCTCGCAGAGCCTACAACCCTCCCGTTACTTCAAGCTGTATTTACAGCTCAACTTGCTCTCACTTCGCTGCTGCGTCTGAATGCTGCATCCCGAGTCGGCGGAGTGATCACTCGAACCGCTTTCCACCTCGGATTGCATCGCTGCCCGGGCCGGTTTTCTGTTTTCAATAGCGAAGAGGTCGATATCAGAAGACGCCTCTTCTGGTCCATCTATTCCCTCGAAAGATACTTGTCCCAGGCACTTGGAATTCCATTGGGTATTCGAGACGATGATGTTGACGTATGCTTCCCGGGGGACGAACGGCATACCACAGCGGCAGCAGCATCCGTGATGCCCGGTGACAATCGACTACGTCTACTATCTCATCTTGCAAAGTTTGCTAGGATTCGAGGTCTAATCTTGGAACTGCGGAACAAGTCTATTTTGCATAGCCATGCTGGTACCGTTGAGGCATCCCATGTTAACGGCGAGCTGTCTCAATGGTGGAACGAGGTCTATGACGATGTGAACCCCATAGAGGACGATTCAAATGATGAGCTGGGGCAAAATTCGAGGTTGAGTCCTTACCACCGTTTACTGCTTATGATCTTGAGACACGAGGCGATCATTTCGATGAATCGACCTCTTCTTGCTGCCGAAAAACCAAGCCCTGAATATAAAAATGCACTGCAAACCTGCATTGCATCTTCACGGACCTTACTGGCGGCTCTGAAGAAATATACGTCTTCTCCGTCTGACGCGCCGCTGACATGGCCATCTTTTACATGGACGACTTGGATGGCCTGTCTCATACTGATGTATGCCTCGTGGGAAGGCGAGCTTCCCGTACCTACAGCTTTGAAATATGCCAGGATGGGTGTCAGTGTTTTGGAAAACCTGGCCTTGCGCGGGAACAGCTGGCCTGAGACCTGCATTGAAGCAATCAAAGGCATGGAGGCAGCCTTAACGAATACGAATTCCGCAGGACCAGATACCACGGCGGGGTATGTTTCTCGCCAAGCTCATACTGGTGCCCGTAATGACCGACAAGGCACGAAAACTCCGAACAAACCTCCTCCAGAAGATAGAGGTCGTCGATCCGTTGGTTTCAACGCCAGATCTTCCCAGCCTAATCAAGTGCCTCTAAGCAGACAGCAAGGTGATACTTCATCACTGGGGGCACAGAACTTTGATACCTCGCTCAGCTCATCTACAGTTCATGCTGTTGACCCCGGAGAAACTTCAATTCTTTCTCCGTTAGATACACAGGGACACGCAGCCAACGTTTCCGCGGATGGTCTTTATCCCACGGGGCAATCCTCATCAGGTCTAATATTTGGCAACGTGGTCAATGCAAATGGACCTTTCTATCCCAGCGGTGCTGGACAAGACACTTTTGCCTTCTCAGATCCGTCTTCCCTTTTCGTGGGTGATATCTGGAGTGTGGCGGATGGACCGTGGATGATTCCGGGGAATTTACTTTAGCTCTCATCGCGGCCAAAACGTAAATACAATTAAAGAAATCTATAATCTTAAAAAGAGCCATGTCTTCTGCGCATGAAAAGGTTGGACGGCCTGCTACGAGAAGCGAACTCCTCGTCAACATGATACTCAATCTCCGGTCCTTGCCCCTCGAAGCCCATCTGTCTATACACATGCCGGCCCATACTAGAACCCTCGAGTATCATATCTAATCCACCGCGTCGCTTCGATTCATTCAACCCCCACTGCACCAGCTCTCTCGCGATGCCTTTCCGTTGGTGAGCTGGGTCGACGGCGCACAGGTCCAGCACCATCACTGCTGGTGGTGTCGCAGATGCCACCTCCTTGATAACCTCTGTGCGGGGGCGATGGAGGGAAGTCATGACCTGGGTGAGATAGCGCTGCTCAGGCTCATTCCCAGGATACAATGACTCAAGATTCATGGATTTGGCCACATCTTCGGCTGGCGGATCACCATGGCCTTCGACGCAGGAAGCCTGGACCCAGATGGCGAGTCCAGCAACGATACGTTCCCCGTCAGGCTGCATACCGGGCACTGTGGCTTTCAGAAACATGGTGTTCGGATTGCCTTTCTTGTCCATGGTGGTCTCGCGCCAGCGGGCGACCATCCGCGCAGCCCCGCTTGCCCTTCCTGAGGGTGTTTCCCACCCGGGATTCATGGCGATCCAGATGCCATCTTGGGCCTGGCGGCCGAACGCCTCACTCACACAGTGAACTGCCTGCTCGAGGTCTTCAGGTCGATCTACGAGCTCAATGCGTAGCCCGGTATCCTCCTTGCGCTGTGTGGGAGACATAGCTGTTGGAGAGCAGCGATCCAGCGAGAATGCGTGTTTCTTTCGTGTGTGTAGCTTGCAGTGTGCGATGTCACAAACTAAACACGAGTCTTGAGCTGATAATTGCTGCTGCCAAGGCGCTAATTGAGGACACCGTCATTGGAATGATCCCACGCGAGGTTGCCAGGTGGTTAAGCGGCGGTCCCCGCTTGATCTCCGCATTGGGTGGTTTGGGCCCGGCAAAACTTCGGGTTTGAGATATGAGGCCAGGAATTCCATTAGACATACGAGTTCGATTTGAATTGCAGAACAAATGTATTCCAGGTTAAAGAAAGCTATATACTATACTCACTCGTATGTAATTAGAGATTGCAATTAAGAATGTCGTGCAGCTCGTTGCTGATCCCTGCGGACAAGGTACGCAATCAAGCCGATGCTGGCAAATTGCAAAAGTGTGGTCACCAGATTCGACAAGAAGCCTGCTTGAAATCGTGGAGCCTTTTCAGCCGAGTATTGGAAGATTTGTGTCCATGCAGCCATAGCTTGCCCTATGGCATTCATGCTTGCTGTAACTATAGCTCTTTCTTCAGCGTCGTTGGCCATGACGGTGGTTGCCCAACTCATTGTGAGTGGACTTATGGCTAGAAAATACATTACCAAGATTTCTTTTGTGTAGACAACCGCTGGAATTGTGTTCTGAGAAATACATACCTCCTTCAAACCCAGTGATGATAAATGCCGCAACTCGCCCATATTCACCAATGTCGTAAACAACCAGTAGAATTATACCGACCAGGACTGGAACACTAGTTATAACAGAAGGAACCCAAAAATTGTGCAGGCGATCGGCAGTGATACCTGCTACAAGTGCGGCGACAACCGATAGTGCTGTAGCAATCGTCGGCAATGTGTTAATCCGGGAGATGGAGTATATATCTGGCTTGGCCTTGAGGTACAGACTGAATGGAGTTGAGTATGGCATGAAGTTCTGATCCATCAAAATCCAGTGAGCCACCAAGACATAAAAGTGCCACCTTCCGAAAACACGGTTGAAAATTGCCTTGGAAATTTTGAGCTCACTTGGAGCTGTTAAACCTTCCAAACGCTCGTTGGCTATAGAGTGCTCGGTCGGTGTCAGGAACCGCGGCTTCGTTCTATGTGGCACATCAGGGAATGCGATGTATCCTCTGTTCTTCATATTAATATATGAACAAAAGTGTGAACAGCATATATCTTACAGAATGCAGATTGGAATCGTAATTATGGTACAAACAATGAAAAGCCATCTATTGCCATTAGCTAAAGCCGCCTGCGAAGGAATGTCTGTCATACCTCCACCCAGCTAGACCATGCGTCTGATCTAAGTTGGTATATACCGCGGCCTGCAGATACCCGGCGAACATTGTGCCTAGCGGTGATGCAATGAAAAAAAGCGCCACGCGTCGGGTCACTTCTCCAGGTTTGTACCATGATCCTATCACATAAATGACGCCGGTAAAAGAACATGACTCGCATATTCCAACGAAGAATCGCATGGCATAAATTGTATTCAGATTCTGAGCCCAAGCACAGCCAAAAGTGAATAGACCCCATCCAACCTCCAAAGTCGGCAGGGCAACATTGATTCGAGTTCGTGTGAGCCAATAGCAAGCGGGAATCATAGATGTGCAGTAAGATGCCCAGAAAACCGCATTTAAGTAATTGATGTCGTTGCCACCGAGCTGAAGATCTTCTTTCATGCCTCTGGAAAATAAATCAGCCGTTGGAAAGAGACAGGTGATTAATGAACGAACGAAACATAAGCATTGGTTATTGCTTGTTGATCCAGGTATTTTGTGAAGAATGATAGACAGCCGAAGACTAATATCAAAATATCCAATTTGAGAATCAACTTCTTCTCAGAGTGTGACATCTCATTTGGATACCATCTCAGATATGTTAGGACCCGAAGCCATAATCCATCTTGGTCTTCCACATCGGTATAGATCTCGTGACCAGAGACCTCATTCGCAGAATTGGATTTCAGAATAGTTTCTTCCGTCATCATGGAAAGGGCCATCAAAAAGAATTTACGGTAAGTGAAGGGAAAGAAACATGTGGCCAACCCTTTCTAATAAACCCATGATTTTGACAGGAGCTAATTGTTCCCACCCTCTAGCACATCTACATTGAGAGAGCTTTTGTCATTTAGAAGTTTTATGATTGGACCTTCGAGCATAGTGGAAGATGCTATGATTATCACGTTTGATGGTGTCATACATAGCAGGGAAATTAGCTTCTTTTTGACTTTCTGTGTCCTCAAAGTTTCAACTCATCCAGAATATAGATATTTATTTGATTCAAATTCTAAGAAGTGGTTACCATCTTAGTAACTTTCCTCTCTTTATCCAAAATCACACGTAGTTGTCCTTTGTTACTGAAAAATTGATCCAGCGGGAAGAACCCTCTCCGAAGTTGATCCAAATACAGCTCATAAGCAGGCATATACCCTTTAACGAAGCCTATAACTTCTTCATCCGTCATTCCACTATTGGTTCTCATGCGAAGCGCATGCTCCTGTTGGATGCGCCATTCGTAGACATTCGCCAGATCGTCCGTATCGAGATGCACGAGGAAATCGAAATGCCGTGGCCCCATGAACAAGTCACAGTACTGACGAAGATTTTCATTCACACTCAATAGATGCTTCAAAGAATGATCTTTCAAAGTTTTCGTTGGGTGTTTGGTCGATCCTCGAGGTTGTCCAGTTTCACTCCATCGCAGTTGAATATCTGTCTCGCTAAGAGGCGAAAACCCAACGCACCACCCCTCGAAAACAATAACGTCGATCGCAGTACCAGCAGGAATCTGGCGCCATGTATCTTGAGGTGACCGTCCACCTTCACCATTAAACAAACTCTTATCAAATGATGGGATCAAGGTGTCTGTCTCTAGATCAACCAAATTGGCGAAAAATGCGACCGAGAGCTTGGTATCATGCGTTCCCGGTTGACCTCGTGTTTGCAGTAGCTTGTTTGATGGATTTTCTGTCCGAACTCGCACAAGCTCGTCATGATCAAGATAGAGATCATCAAGGGAAATGTTGATGGTTTTGTAACCTTGCACTTCGTTGAGAGACTGTACAATGGCGTCCGTCCAAGTGGATTTCCCACTGCCTTGGAGGCCGGTCAATCCTAAAACGAATGGAGCCTTGTGTGAGCTATTGGCTTGGGCTTGAATATGTTTTCTAATGCGTGGTATGATGTGGCTCAGAACATTTTGAGCGTTTTCCTGGGGAGTTGTCGGAGGGGGCATTGTGAATATGCCTCTGTTGGACGAAGGTATGGGGCAGGAAACCAATTTTTTTTTTAAAAAAAGTACTTCATAGACCCAAACACGCAATCAAACCAATTTCCTCAGTAATTTGCATTTTGCATTTCATGCCGAATGGGTCATGTTCCGCTAAGTTCTGGCTGAACTATCGACCTGCCCTCCGCCGGACATGTCTTTCTCCGAGTGCAGCCAAACAGTTGCGACTTCGCACCATTTTGATCATTCTAATTTTGACCCCTTACCAAGCGTACATAGATACAGAAGTTCATTCAATATTAATGCATACTTATTTGATTACATGCTCGCATGATGCTTTCTTTTTTTGCTCTTCTATATTTCATGTAAATAGATGCTAGTTGCCACATCCCTCACACCCCCGTTAGCCTATACATGAAAGCAACACATCAATATAAAGCATGGAATTGAATATGCTGGCAATGCCAAATTATACAACCGAACTCCCGCGGCATCGCAGAGAACGACCACGAGCAACCGGGGATGAAAAACTCCGATAACCCATTTTCTAAACTCTCATTGGCCAAAATCAGCTATTATGAGGGGCCGGAGTATTGGATCTCCATCTAGACTCAAGAAGCAGGCCGATTCGCCGCATTTGAAAAAGCAGCCTTAAAAGTCCCCGCATGCACGAGCTCATTGCCCCTCTGTCAATTGAAAATCTTTCTTCAAAACATCACATTCCACACTGCATATTCCCACATATTATCCAATATGTCTCCCTCGGCTCTTGTTGGTGGAAAGACCTATAGCATTGCAGCTATCCCTGCCGATGGAATTGGCCCAGAGGTTATCGATGCTGGTATCATTGCTTTGAACGCTTTGACGGATACTCTCAAGACATTCAAGCTTGAGTTCAAGAATTATGACTGGAGCTCCGAGACTTTTAAGAAGACCGGCAAGTACATTCCGGACGGCGGCCTTGAGGAGTTGAAGAAGCACGATGCTATTTTCTTTGGCGCTGTTGGCGCGCCTGGTAAGTGACGGTCTACAAAAAGCATTCTGTTCACTCTAATAAGAATTCTAGATGTCCCCGATCACATTTCGCTGTGGGGTCTCCGCCTTTCCATCTGCCAGCCTTTCCAGCAATACGCCAATGTGCGCCCAACCCGCGTGTTCCGTGGCACTGAGTCTCCTCTGCGCAACTGCAACACCGGTGACTTGGACTGGGTGATTATTCGCGAGAACAGCGAGGGCGAATATGCCGGTCAAGGTGGTCGCTCGCACACTGGCAAGCCTTGGGAAGTTGCTACCGAGGTGTCTATCTTCTCGCGCCACGGCGTGGAGAGAATTATGCGCTTTGCCTTCGAGACTGCCCAGAAGCGCCCCCGCAAGCTGCTGACTGTTGTTACTAAGAGCAATGCCCAGCGCAACGGAATGGTGCTTTGGGATGAGGTTGCCAAGGATGTTGCTGTTGATTTCCCCGATGTCACTGTTGATAAGATGCTGGTCGATGCCATGACTACTCGCATGGTCTTGAACCCCAAGAGTCTGGATACTATCGTTGCCACTAACCTGGTAAGTTATAAATAACGTATGATCCCGCGAGCCCGAATCGCTAATAAGCCATTAGCACGCCGATATTCTGTCCGATCTTGCTGCAGCCCTCGCTGGCTCCATCGGCATTGCGCCCACCTCCAACCTCGACCCTACTAGGGAGTATCCTAGCATGTTCGAGCCTATCCATGGCTCTGCATTCGACATTACTGGCAAGGGAATCTCCAACCCGGTCGCCACTTTCTGGACCGCTGCAGAGATGCTTGCTTGGCTCGGAGAGGAGGAGGCCTCCAAGAAGCTGCTGGACTGTGTCGAGAATGTCTGCGAGAAGGGCATTCTTACACGCGACTTGGGCGGAATGGCCAACACTAAGGAGGTCACCGATGCCGTTGTTGAGGAGATCAAGAAGCTGGGCTCTAAGTAGAGATGCTGGGGATTTAAACTGTATAATTTAGTTCACGCATTAGGTAGCCACGAATTTACAGCTCAGTGGTATAAGGCCACATGCAATGAGACATGTCAGATAAGAATTTCAATGGCAACCAAACTACTTTACTTTTTGGGTAGTGGCATTACCACCAGACCCTAGGATGGCAAAGTCGGACATAGCACCCTCCAACGAAGTGGAACACTTAGTCCCTAGTATGGGCGGCCCAGTAAGCTCGAATAATTCGAACAAGAAGACAAACCTTGCAGATTGTGAACGACCTTCTCTCCACAATTGCGGGGGTGAATTCGTCCGTTTTACGTAGTCTCATATTGGATATCAGTTCTATATCATGTACGCCAGTCTGTCCGCGTGCATTCCATTCTAGGTGTATTTCTTTTACCCAGAGACGATGAATCGAAACCTAGAATTGCTGGACCACGTCTTTCGGGATGAATCACCCCCCTGGCAAATTGTCTCCATGGCGCGACATCTTCCTCAGGGAGAGGTTACTACGGCGAAATTTGTGACAGCCAAGGAGAAGGATGAAGGTTGCTTGGAGGAAATGAAGGAGAATGCTTGATTTTTTTGTCGAACAAACCATCCATAAAATGCACTAGAGTTTATAGGCTAACCTTTAGAAGTACCTTTTGCTTAAGAAGAATAGTATATCAACATGATCTTCTCAAATTGATTTTCCGATATTGCCCGCTCCAAGAAAATGTAGATTCCGAAGCGGCTCCTGAAAGATATAAACCATACATAATAAAACAGGATTTCTCAGGAGGCTTCCAACAGCCCGGCCCCATCGCGGCTTATTTCCGTAACCTACTTAGCAAAATATGTATCTGCATTGGTAGAGCTAGCGGCTGATTTAACAGGCGATAGATAAATTTCTACTCATGAAACCCGTTAACAGCCAAGTAAACTCTCTTACAGAGGGCTGAGCGAACAATTGACTTCACTAGGTAGGGTTTGCTACCCAATGTAAAATATGAATCCTTCAAAAGGAGAATATTAAATATCTCACATAAAAGATGGCACTCGGCGAAACCGGACTCTTGGCAGGGCCACGGCGCGGCACAGCCAGATCGGAATGCCGATGCGGAGGAAAAAGAAGCCGGGAGTAGATTTCACCCGCAAATCACAGCGCGCACAAAGGTCACCCCGTCAACCCTGCGGCCACAACTTCCAATCCTGCCGCTGCGCAAGCCGTGTCTATGGGGGCTTTATGTAACGCGGTTCAAACGCTCGGGGCCAAAAGCCAATTGCATGGCGGTGGGCTCCAAGCCTACTTGAGACTAGCCACAAGTTCAACAACCCACTGAACAAGAACCACTCCGTTTATCGGTACTTTTACCCCGGAGTAGACCACCAGCCCCAACGGAACTTATCTCTTACTACACATACGAGGCCTTTGCGTCACCTCCAAAGGTCGGAGGGCACCACCTCCACTGCCATCGGGAGACGAGCGCGGGACTTTCGGCGCGAACAGGCGCCGCCATTGGTTGCTTGGTAGCCCCGTCTGCCCGGATATCCGATGACGGTATCCGCCGAGGGCCCTGATGGTCTTGATGCTCTATGAGCCTGGCCATGATCTGGATGCTGCGCCAATTGCTGGACTGGTTGCAAGCCGATCGAGTATCCGTGTTGCCGCGGGTCATTTCGGATTCCTGCAAGAGATGGAATATCACGGAAGAATCGTTCGCGGCTGATACTTATAGATCTTGTTCCCGGATGGAAAGCCCTGAGATTAGATCTCTTTTTACTATAGACCATTGGGAACAATTCTATCTCTATTATTATTCCTACTACTATTTCTTTGAAAGATTTCCCACATATCCCTTTCTGATATGGCGCCTTCCATCAACGACGTTCCCGTTGGCCCTACAGTCTCTCCTTCGGCTTGCAAGGTCGGCATCAATGGCTTCGGTCGTATCGGTTAGTACATCATAACACACTAATAAGCAACATCAGCTCAGAAAGAAAACATCATAGGCCGCAATGTCCTCCGTGCAGCCCTTGTCCGTTCCGACATCGATGTCGTCGCTATCAACCACACTTGTGTGACCGTCGAAGATTTGATCTACCTTATCCGCTATGACTCTTCAATGGGCGATTTGGATGAGCGAACCGATATCCAGGCTCACTCTGATAACCTCATCACAATCGATGGCAAGCGCATTGCCCTGACCTCCGAACGTGATCTGAAGCAGCTCAACTGGGCCACCCTGGGCGTCGACTATGTCCTCGAATGCACCGGCAAATTCACGAAGCGAGAGCTGGCTATGGACCACATCAACTATGGCCAAGCCAAGCGTGTTCTCATCTCAGCCCCCAGCTCGGATTCCCCTACCTTTGTCTATGGTGTGAACTCGGATTCCTATACCCCCACCGAGGACTGTCGTGTCGTGTCGAACGCAAGCTGCACAACCAACTGCGTTACTCCAGTGCTGAAGGTTCTTGACGAGACTTTTGGAGTTACGCAGGGTTTCCTCACCACTATTCACGCCGCTACCCGATCCCAGCAGGTTCTGGATGGGTATAGCAAGAAGAACCGTCGTCTAGGTAAGAAGCAACTGCGCAGTAACTTACTCAAACAATTTCTCATGTAATTTTTCTTTAGGTCGTGGCGTCTTCAACAACATCATCCCAACAACTACTGGCGCCGCTAAAGCCGTCGCAGCCGTCCTGCCTGATCTCAAGGGCAAAGTCACCGGTGTATCCATCCGTGTTCCTACGTATGTTCACATCTTTTATCTAAATATCCAACTCAAGGACAACCATCTAACAAGATCTTTTAGTCCCAACGTCTCCATGATCGATCTCACAATCAGTACTACAAAGCCTACATCTCTCCAAGAAATCATCAGTGCTTTCCGCCTGGCCTCAAAGAGCAACATGGCAGGCGTTCTCCGCGTGACGGACGAAGAACTTGTCAGCCAGGACTACAATGGATCTCCATACAGCGCCATCATCGATGCACCTGCCTGCGCCGAGCTGAACCCCCAGTTCTTCAAGATCATGGCGTGGTACGACAACGAGTGGGGATACTCGAACCGTTTGCTGGATCTGACGACTCATGTGCATGCCCTGGAGGCATAGAGCTTTACATATTCTAATATTTTGTTTCTTCTTCGTCATGAGCGGTGTTTGGGTTAAACTATCAGGGTTGTATCTAGATATATTCAACCTTTCAATCTTTCAATATAAAACGCCGAAGGCTACCGTTACGATTGTACTCCATCCAGCTAATCGAGGCAGAGATTGCAAGACAAGGGCAAAGGAAATCTATTTTTTTTTTCGTACATCAAGGCGTGACTCAACGGGTATCGATACGTATTTAATCCTCATCCATCGACTCCCATCCATCAGGGCCACCAGCCTGAGCACCCTCAGCACCCTCCGCCGGACCCTCATCATCAGACTCCTCGTCATCATCATCATTAACGCCGAGAACGCGCTCAGGCACCTCCCCAGCCAGATCCGGCATGCGCGAAACAAAGGTGCGGCGCACAGGACCGTTCGTTGAAGCATCCCAGATCTGCACGGCACCCTTGCTACCAGCCACAGCCAGATGGAAGCTAACCTCTGGGTCCGGGGCAAAGGCAGTAGAAAAGACCTTGCCAACATCCAACTTGCGAGTGACGACTAGATTGGGCTTGTCGTTCTCGACGTTCCACAGCTTGACCTCCTTATCCGTGGAACCGGTGACCAGGAAGCCAGGGATAGTGCGGTTGATGTCAAAGGAGGAAACGGAGGAGTCGTGCGCTTGCAACGACCAGACGGGCTTGGACTCAGCTGGGGTGGCGGGCACGTTGCGGACATCATAGCGGTAGACCATGCCGCCGTCCGTGGTGACGTAGAAGTAGTTCGGGTCGTGGGGGTCCCAGCGGACGTTCTCGACGTCAGAGTCGACGCCCCAGCGGGCCTTGGAATCCGGGGCGCGCATGTCGGCCGCGACTATCGTACGGTCGTAGCTACCGCTCAGAAGAATGGTAGACTCCTTAGGGTGCCAGTCCAGCGAGCAGACCTTGTCAGTGTGGTGCGAGTAGGACTTAGCGCAGGTGGTGGTGTTCAGGTCCCAGAGCTTGACGGTTCGGTCAGCGGAGGCCGAGGCAAGCAGGTTGCGGTGCTGGCGGTTGGCGGACAGGGCCAGGACGGAGTCAATGTGGTACTCGTCGTTGGACTTGCTCTTCTTCTTCGCCTTCTTGGGCTGGCCATCCTTGTCTTGGCCGCCTTGTCCCAGGATAGCATTGGGGTACATGCAGTCGACAACATCCAGGTCCCAGATCTCAATGTCGGGTTCCATAGTTCCGACAGCCACGAAGTTGCCTGTCGTGCGCTGCTCGTCGGGCTTAGCACCGACAGGGACGTCGAGCCACTCCAGGCAGAGGGGAATGCCGGGCAGCATGATATCGTGGTGAACGTAGAGATTGTCGGCTCGGTCCTCGTAGACGTAGACTTCCAGGTGTGCAACTTCATCCTCGACCTTACCGGCCAGAAGCAGGTTATCGGTCGGCATGATCTGCAGCTCATCGCGCTCTTCGTCCTTGTCTTCGTCGTCGGGAATCACGAGGTAAGGGTCCTCCTCGTTGGGCTGGTGGTAGGCCAGAGATTGGACGTTGCCGAACATAGTAGCCTTCTCACCACCCTCATCGACCTCGTCGTTATCATAGTTGTCGAGATCGAACTCCTTGAGAACATCGTCGTCCCTGGTATCAACAATCAGCACATGGCGCATTATACCTAGCAGGTCACAGTACTCACTCGGTACTCTTGGAGTCAGCGCCTGAGCCTGAGCCAGCGCCCGCCTTGCTCTCCTTCTTCTCGCCATCATCGTCAGAGCTCTCCTCGTCATCTTTGTCCTCGTCCATGGCCTCATCCTGGGCAGCGCTTAGCCCCTCCTGCGCATCTTCCAGCTGCATACGGGCGAGCTTGGATATCCGGCCCATCTCCTCCTCGTCAATCTCATATTTGGCAGGGAATTGGGCCGCAACACCTCGCCGCACCCATGCCGTAGTTGTGATCATAGAAGACATTGTGAATGTCGCAGTCCAATCGACCCCAACTTTTTTTATCGGCTTGGGATATTTTTTTTATCGGGTTTTTATCGGTGTGGCTGGTGGGGCCGGCAGAACGTGGTGATCATTTCACCGCCCCGGGCATTCTGCTAACATGCGACATCGTGAATCTCCAATTCATTAGATTCCATTCAGAGTCACTCGAGTGCTGTTTGGACGAGACACTGCACGCCGTTATGCATTCCCATCTGCACACCCCGTACAACGTCAGTACGTACCCCGCAATCCGCCTTGCCCTCACCATCCACCGCGAACCTCCGCTAATTCAATTGCAGACTGCGAGGAGGTCATGACCGCCCTCGACGAATGCCATGCCCGTGGATTCCTATACAAAGCCGTTGGCAATTGCAACGATATTAAGCGTGAAGTGAACAAGTGTCTCTCCGCCGAACGATCCGATCGAGCCAAGCGCAACCGCGACGAAGCGCGGAGCAAGCGTGCGAGGATCGAAGAGATCTGGGCTCGAGAGCGGGGACAGGATCAGGCCGGTGCTGCCGCCGCCGCTGCTGCATCTGCTACCGCTGCCTCTGCAAACACAGAGAATTCCGGAGCCTCGAAGCAATGAGTGTGCCGTGCATGCAAATATAATATTTGGGTGGAGTTCGGGTGCTTTTTTTGATGGATGAATCTCTTCTCTAGACAGATGAGTGTACGATAGAAGGCGATTGTATGATTGTACAAATATTTATCAACTGTGCTGTGCCTATGCCTGACGGCCATGCATTACACATTGTCATTTTAAATTGGGAAATATAAACTCGACTAGTTTCATGATATTGGATGTACAATATAAAGATACACCATTTGAACTTTTGACAGAATACCTGATCCGAACGCCATGCCGTGTGTAAAAAAGGAGTGGTATGCAAAAACAGCCTCTTCGACATATTGACACTTATTCGTCCGTCTCCATAGCACCGGCCTCGGGACCAGTCTCGGTTGATGGCGCAGCATCGTCATTGTCTTGGGCAGCACCCTTATGATGCCGCCGTCTTCTTTTTGGCTTGGCTATTCCCGTTTCCTCTCCATCCGGCTTCTTGTCGGTGTTCTCTTGAGACTTCTCCTTCGTGGTCTTAGCAGGGCCAGGACCAGCCTCCTTCTTCTTGGACTTCTTCACACTGAGCGGGTTCGGTGCTTTGACCTTGGGACCCCGCTTCTTTTTGGGTTCTTCTGCCTCTGCCGGCTTTTCCAATGAAGGATCATCCAGCCCGAAACGGAACTTTGCTCTCTCTGCACCATCTCTCACATTCGAAGACGGGTTACTCAGTGGCTCCAGAACCATAACTGATCGCTTCACGTAGATGATAGGTACACCCGGGATAGAACGCGCGCGAAGGCGGAGCATCTGCGAGCGGCGGAGGGCTCGCTCTTCTTCACGGTCTTCGTCGCGCTTGCGCTTGCGTTGTTGCTGCGCATCACTCTTGTCGGTTTTCTTGACGGGGGCGTCCGCGGTGGCGAGAATGTAATGCTCCTTGTTCTTCTTGGCTTCGGCATTGGGGGACAACAGCGACAACAAGCAGTCAACCTCATCGATAGGCTCGGATTCCGGGTTGTGCGAGCAGTGGCGCAGCGGGAGTTCTGTTGGCGGGGGGAGATGGCGCGGGCGATAAGGCTGGTTGGTCTTGGGATTGATAGGTTGCGCCGCCATGATAGCAGCCAGAGAGCATTTGGTCAGCACTGCAAGAATGTGTTAGCTCAATACGCTCAGTTCCAAGTTGATGGTTTGCTCTGTGCGGGTTGGTTTTGCAGCAGCTGAGGTGTTGGGCTCGACACTCACGGGGCTTGGGTTTTCCTTGGAGAGTTCGCTCGAGCGCAGGAATGAGTTCCATCTTGAAAGAGTCGACAGCACGGATGAAATTCGAGTCCACTGTTTCAGCGCTGGTTAGTTCGTATTTTGCACGTAGCTCCGAAGGGAACCATACCGAGCACCTGGTAGGGCTCACGGAAGCCGAAAGTCATCTCATACTGGTGCATGAGCTTGCGATACTTCTTGGAACGTTTGGCCCTCATTTTGAATCGTGAGTTTGAAAATTGGGTGTTGGGGTCGTCGAGGTTGCGGCGGCGCTGCGGACGAAAAAAGTTTCGCCGGCCGCCCGGCAGTATAAGGGCGGTGGAAGTATACAACTAAGCAGCAACAGAGTAACAGAATGATATAGTCGCAGAGGTCTATATGTTTAATCCTTTGTGTATTACTGACAGGTATAGACAATTCAATGAAATATATAAAGACGTGTCATTTTGATTGGCTTTTAAGGTCGTGACTGGCACAAAAGGATATCCAGGCCTTATCTTCTTCTTTACCGGAAATCCACGCCAGAAAGAGCCGATGGATATCCAGTCGAAGGTACTCACATATATAAAATCTGCATACATGGTCACGCAGGGAGGTAAAGTTTTCATTTGGGACGGATTCCGGATAAGGTACATCTCCACCGGGGTTGGGGGTATTTGTAGCAAGAGAAGACTAGTGAACGGTTAATCTTAACATTCATCGATTCGTGGTCAACCTAGGCAGGGTATTTATTCTACATGCTTGAATATGGAGTGGAGTCTGATTAATATTCTATGCTTGACTACCAAAGCAGGACATTAAGTAACGAAATCCGGTGTCAGCAACCGGGTAGGATTGGATGCAACGCTAGCGATCCAATATGCAAATACCGAAAGGTAAATCATAAATCATCAAGGAACAGGTACAGCCTGAATATTTTCATGTACGGTCATAGTCGAATCTTGAGTGGTGCGGAAGCATGTAAGAATGGTTCCCTTCGGCCTGGGGAGGTTCACTCTGCTCTGGACATCGACAGGTTTTGTCAGCGGCGATGGTAGGACGAGACGCCCATTCCATGCGAGATGAGATCTGCTAGAGATATCCTTTTAGGGTGTGTTTCGTTTGTTCTGCGTAGACGCGTCAAGTGCGCCTTGCGGTAGCCCAGAAGAACTGTCATCGATCTCGAGGTGTGCGGGGTGCTGGACATGTAGAGATATAAGTCTCTTGGAACAGCCTTTGGATTGAAGCAGCTAGAGCGGACTGCATTCATCCAGCACGTTTTTTGCAAGAGGCAAGGACAACAGAAATATCGTCCATTTTACCTCCTTCAATCGCAAGCCCTTCTTCGACTGCTTTCTCCATGAAAGGGCTCTCTGCGAATGGATCCTGAGCAATGGCCAAGGCAGCATTGAGGAGCTCACGCGCGGCATAGACCATGCGATCGCTGCACATATCCGGAGAAGGTGCTAGGTCACTCGATTGCATGTGTCCCTCGTCCCATTTTTGCAGACTATCCAGCACGACTCTCATCACCTCATGTTCCCAGAGATTATCCATGACGCCGTCTGACACGGCCAGGACAAGGTCATCTTCTTGCAGAGCGATTTTAGAGAGCACTGCGTCCTTGCGGGGTGTGTCGACGCTGTTGGTGCCAAGCTGCATGGGACAATCGAACCAATGCCACTGCTCCGCTGTTCGAAAGAGGATCTTCTGTTCGCTCGGCCGGATCACCATGATTTTGCAGTCGCCTAGGTTCATCACGTAAAGCAAGGGTTTCTGAGTACCGTCCGGTTCGCGGGTGCTGTGCAGAAGGGCCGTGGCCGAGGTCGTCGTACCAAACCACTCGGTAGGGGAGGTGGTTGCACGGCAGGTTTCTTCGTAGGCGGATTGGAGATAGGCGATCGGGTCGAGACATGGCGCGTTCGCGGTGACTCGGCGCTCGATTTCGAGAGCCCAGAAGTGTAGAAGAAGTCTTGACCAGAGTCTGTAGCGGGTATTCAAGATTAGCGTCATGCGATCACCTCTTCCATCTCTAACTGGGGCGGGAGCTCACGCAGCATGGCCATTGGGTTTCGTCGCCCAGGCGCCTACACCGTCGTTGACGCCTAGGAAGTTCTCCGCGACGATTATCGCGTCGTCGCCATTGTTCAGGCCGCGGACGAGCTCGCCGCGGACGGAGAGACGCTTGTCCTGGCTGAGAGAGTGTGTCGTGAGGGGATCGGAGAAGGAAGAAGAGGGCGGGGACAGGAACGGTGGGGGGAAGGGTCGAGACAGGCGCTTAGCGCAGAGGGCGTAACCAGTCTCAAAGCGAAACGGCGAACTGGCGAGGCTCAAATCCTGGCGGTCGGGTACCGGGGTGGTGATGCCGTACGAGGGCCACACGGCTGCATGATAGGGTTGGGCCGTCCGTCGCAGGGTCTGTCCAGGAGATGAGGTCGGTTTGAGGGCGGCGAGCCAGCGTTTCGCAGCTAGCCATGGGAGTGACGACAGTATGCCTGCTGTGGTCACCATGCCTAACGGAGCGCCTCTCCGCGCACCAAGGGCCGAGGGTGATGGGCAAAGTTGGGGAGAAAGGAGTGGCTAGCTCATGGCCATGAAGATGAAAGAAAGGAAAGAGAGAAGAGTCATATTCCCACACAGGGCCCAATAAAAAAAGGGATTACCGGTGAGGCCGTGGAGAATGCAGAGTGACCGACAGTCCGAGACTCTCACTGGGCAGAGTCGCCGACTGTGCTCTGGTCTACTCCGTAACCTCAGTCATTGTCATTTGAAGGACGGCCACCTCCGCCATTCTACGCCGCACATCTGAGCATACTAGTATACTAGTATACACTACACTACACTATACACTACCCTAGGGTATACATCTAGCATACTGTATACCTATGATACACTACATCTAAGATCCAGCATCTGGAGATTCTCGGGCATTACTTTGATAGCCTAGCTTATCAGGACCCACTTCTACTTGTTATCCCAGAATTTTCTATGGTTCTTCCCATTGGATGAGGTCCACGGTGGATTGGAGACTGCTTATCAGAGATTAACCTGCACTTCTATACTTACTAGTTAGTGCCTAGGGTAGGCCTGTAGAGAAGTTAATTCAAATCGACCATCACCTCTCCATCTAAGATATTTCACCCCAGGTATCATGTCCTCTTAATCGTGATTCATAATCGTCATTGGTATTCGTGGATAGCATGGAAACAATTCAATCAACCTTCGATCCAGGCAACGTTGGACATCGTGGGCAACCGCTCCTTCGTGATCTCCATCTCGAATAGCTCAATCGTGTCCCTCAGCTGCAGAAGCAGGTCATTCTCCCGAATGTCACGTTTCAAGACCGTGAGTCCTTCGAAACAGGCACGCGCCATAGTGTTCGCACGCGTCGTAAAGTTGAACCGGCCCGGGCCCTTGCGTGTCTGAGCGAGCATCACCCGCAGCTGCCGCTCCGAGCAGGGACAGAAGCGCTCCGGGTCGTTTGTGCATTCATGAGCGCAGCAGCAGAGCGAGATACAGATACATTTGTGCTGTTTGACCTGATGCAACAGGTGGTTCGCTTCCTCGCAGCGTAAGTCTCCCAACGACTTGCCTTCCAGCTTGGCCAAGGCGGCCATCCGGTGGTCTTTGATAATCTCCTTTTCCCATAGACCGTAGTCCGCCGATTTGATATCAATAAAAGGGAGCTCGGATGTAAGTATGTCATCCTCGAGTACCACCTTCGGTACGATGGCGAAGTACTTCTCGGAGATCAGCGCCATCAACGCCGCTGGAACGCTGTCGAAGAAAGGTATCAAGAGGCTCCATTTCCTGGTGAATTGGTTCGTTTTATCGTTGACAACGCTGACTGCGAATCGACGATAGCCTAGCATGTCGTCAATATTGAATCCCTTGTCACTTTCTTTGCGCAAAATGCGACGGATGTAGCCTTCCTGAAAGGCATGCACGACTGATTCGTTCAGGTCCTCGCAGATTGCAGACGAGTCGAGTACATCTTTAATCATCAGAAATATGCGGTACATGTGATCTGGATCCGGAAGATAGAGCTGGTGGCGGTTGGTGAGCAGGCGAGATTCCATCTTGAATTGAGCGAAAAGTTCGATGCCCGCCATCTCTATGATGACTCGAGAATAGAGTGTGTAGAAGAGGTTTTCCGTGATTTCGATCAGTTGGGATAATGAGTTCGTTCGAATGTCAGATTCCGCACGTTTGATCCAGTACACGAGCCCGGTAGATGCCATGTCAAGCTAAGACAATTTGTGACGTTAGTGGACTGTGACGTGGGCACGTATGAAGAAAGTCAGAGGTAGACATTATACATACTTCCACTCCAAAGGCCAGGAAGGCAACATGCAGCACCTTAGCCATTGCATAGATCTTGGTAAAGACCTTGAGCACTGTAGTCATGTGGGCTGAGAGTTGGAGCTGATTCAGATCTTCCATGCCCAGGACCACCGAGGCCGTGCCTGAGGACGACGAGTTTTCAGATGGCACAACCCATTCGTTGCTGCTGACTTTGTAAGGACGAGAGTGGCGGTGATTTGGGGTCATCTTTACAGGTTAGCCGATGCGTTCGTTTGTAACCAAAGGATGGTGCGTAGGGTTGGTGGGAAGGTTGCAGGAAGGAAGTGAGGGCAAACATACCAGGACTTGGTCACTGGGGCAGCCCTTGGACGAGCATTCAGTTGGCGATGGAGGCAGCAGCACTGATCGAGTGTCTGCACTTTCGTTATGAGTGTAGACTGATGATGAGTAGCGGTAGAAGCCATCCTGCTGGCTCTCCATCCACGCTTTCAGCATTTCCTCATAAGTCGTGGTGCTCGCATGGATGGAGAGAGCGTCCACGTCCGAAGCACTCCTTTGCGGCGGACTGCGCTTGAGATGCCGTCTGAGGGAGAACCAAGCCCGATTGACACGGGTATGCTCCATGGTGAACAGTCAGGTGGGGAGGGGAAAGGAAAAGATTCGGGGGGCCAGCGAGTGAAGTCATACTGAAAGGCCGCTGTGCGGTGCGGCAGCCTGACGAGGCCGTGGCAGTGAAGTGGCAGCAACACGCCCTCACCCTGGTGCAAGTCTTCACCTCGCCGAGATTCAATCGATTGGTTTTTACAGGATCAAGGAAAAGGTCTACGGGGAAGCACGTCAATGCCGTAGAGTCAAAGAAATTGCTGATTTGTTAACGCTCTGCAAGGTAATATCAACATGAACCCATTGCGAGTCTAGCTCTGCACACGGAAAGTTCGGCCACTGGCGGTCTTGCGTTCGCGCTCTTCGTTCTCGGGTCGGGCACGGTTGAGAACTGGAGAACCAATGTAAGCATACTATGTAATCCTTCGGGGAGGATATGTCGTTACCTTGGAGGAAGTCCGCCGTCCGCTTGCGCATTCGGGTGTGGATGTATGCCTATAATAATACATGAGTAATTGAACATGAGCAGATGGGGCAGGATACTGCAATACCTTCGAGGCCTTGATGTGGTAGTGGAAGTAATCACGGAATGTCTGGATATGGGAGATGTTCTCGTATCGGCGCTGGGGGGTCAAGTGCCGGGGAAACAGAACTACATAGGCCCTGTCAGTGATGCTGCGTGTGTGCCTAATTTATCACTGGGTCATACCAAAAGTCACGTAGCTAATCTCGCCCTCACCCGTGTTCTTCATTCCCGGAACACCTTCCAACTCAAGTGGGGGGTCGCTGCGGAAAAGTACCTGGGGCGCATTCTGGAGAGTCACCACACGGCGTCGAGCGTCGACGAATTCCTGTCGGCTATCAGTATGCACCCGCCATCTATTAATTCAGTGATATCGATGCGACGAACCTGCAGGAAGACCTTGCCGAAGATACGATCGGTTTCCTCACGGAACACGGTGCTGAAGATCACTGTCACACGGTCCCAGCTGGCCTTGATATAAATAGCCTCCTCCTCACGATAGTGAATCGCCATGACATCCCCACCTTCTTTCACACCCTGCGGCGCCGACTCTGATGTGTATCGCGAAGCCTCCTCCGCCAGCTTACTGAACTCATCGAACGCCCGCTCGAAGGGCGCGGCCATGGCGTTGCGCTTCAACAGGGCGAGCTTCATGATCAACTCCTCCCGGGCTTCTTCCTCGGCAGGGAGGTTCTCCAGATCGATTTGTACTGAGAAATCGTAGCCGGGCTCGGGGGTTACGATGTAGGGGCCGTATTCCCGCTCCAGCACTTCTTGGGCGCCATACTGAACGAGTTCCTTGAAACATTTGACATTGATTGAAATGAGGATCTTGGTCTTTGATTCGGGAGTAGAGAGATGAAAGGTCACTCCATCAAAGTCGGAGACCACCTGGTCAATCGACGCCGGAGGAGCACTGCGGTGCAACGGTTAGCTGGAAGCCTAGGTGGCTGTGTATACAATGCAGCAATGGGGGTGAGGGTTGGTAGTGATGCGCGAGGGGAGGATGATTGTACCCGGAGAACCGCTCCGTAAGGAGGGATTGGATCAAGACGTTCTGATAGTCCAAGAGAAGCATGATTGGCACGCAATGGGGGGAGAGATGATGCGAGGTTGGCAGTTGGGGGGCAAAGCCGCGCGATCGTCATGGGCGGTGGGGGAGCCGGACAGGTCGCTGCCGCCGCCCGTAATTAATTTTGTGCTATCGATAGCAGCTCGCCGTCTCCAAAAATTTTCCCATCCACCCACGATGGTGAAATCTTACTTGTAAGTGGCTCTTGCACTGCAGAATTCGTGTCCGGACTGCTCACCGTTTTGTTTTTAGCAAATTCGAGCACTCGAATACGTTCGGGCTCGTCGCCTCGGCGACCTCAAATGCGATCTGGGCCAAGGACGAGCAGGCCGGCGGCGCAGTTCGTCAAACAGGCGCCGGCCGAGCCATTGTCGGTGCTAGCGAGGAAGTTCTTTGCTGGGACGTCAAGAAGGGAGAACTGCTTGGACGCTGGCGTGATTCAGCGTGCAGGGCGCAAGTGACGGTGGTCACGCAGAGCAAGACCGATGAGGATATCTTCGCCGTTGGGTAAATTCTACCGACACCAGCCCTGAGTTTACTAAAACTGACCTGACTTCCTCCTTTTCTAGATACGATGATGGTAGCATTCGCATCTGGGACTCCCGAACCGGCTCGATTATCATTTCCTTCAATGGTCACAAATCCGCCATCACTCAAATGGCCTTCGACAACGTCGGCGTGCGCCTCGCCAGTGGCTCCAGGGATACCGACATCATCCTGTGGGACCTGATCTCCGAGACTGGTCTCTTCAAGCTCCGCGGACACACTGATCAGATTACTTCGCTTCACTTCCTCTTCCCGTCACCCGAGCTACTCAATGCTTCGGGTATGGGCGAACATGCCGGTTTCTTGTTGACCACTGGAAAGGACGCTTTAATCAAGGTTTGGGATTTGGCATCGCAGCACTGCATCGAAACGCACATCGCGCAGAGCAATGGTGAATGCTGGAGCTTGGGTCTTTCGCCTGACCAGGGTGGCTGCATCACCGCAGGAAACGATGGAGAACTCAAGGTCTGGTCTATCGATGAGGCTGCGATGGTTGAAATTTCAAAGGAAAATGTCAGCGCAGAAGGTCGCCGAATCCTTACAGACCAAGGTACATTCTACCGCCACGGTAAGGATCGCACAATCGGCATCCGCTTCCATCCTCGCTTGGATTACGTTGGTTTCCATGGCTCGGAGAAGTCCGTTGAAATTTGGCGTATTCGGTCACAGACAGAAGTTCAGAAGAGCATGGCACGAAAGCAGAAGCGCAGAAAGGAGAAGGAGGCGCAACGCGAGGGTGAAGGAAAGGACGCCGACGCTGAGAAGGAAAAGGCCAAGGATTCCTCTTCGGCTCCTATCACAGAGGTCTTCGTTTCTCATGTCATTGTTCGCACGGGTGGAAAGGTTCGCTCCTTTGATTGGATGGCCAACAAGTCCAGCGGTTTGAATCTCCTTGCCGCAACGACTAACAACCAGCTGGAAGCGTACAACGTTGTCCCGGCCAACAAGAAGAACAAGGATGAAGAGGAGTCGGCATACACCCGCAACTTGGCCGTCGATATCCCGGGCCACCGAACAGATATTCGATCAATCACCTTGAGCTCTGATGACCGCATGCTTGCCTCCGCGTCGAACGGCAGTCTGAAGATCTGGAATGTTCGAACCGAAACCTGCCTGCGTACTCTGGAGTGTGGCTATGCACTCTGCTCTGCTTTCCTTCCTGGTGATAAGATTGTGGTTGTTGGTAATAAGAATGGCGAGCTGGAAGTGTTTGACATTGCGTCGTCGACCCTGCTGGACACGATCAAGGCGCATGACGGCCCTGTTTGGTCCCTTCATGTTCACCCGGATGGCAAGTCCATGGTAAGTGGAAGTGCAGACAAGACGGCCAAATTCTGGGAATTCAAGGTTGTCCAGGAGGAAATCCCTGGTACCAAGCGCACTACTCCCCGCCTCAAGCTGGTGCACACGAGAACTCTGAAAGTCAGCGACGATATTCTCAGTCTTCGGTTCTCGCCGGATGCCCGACTTTTGGCGGTCTCTTTGCTGGACAACACCGTCAAGGTCTTCTTCGTCGACTCTCTGAAGCTGTTCCTGAACCTCTATGGCCACAAGCTTCCGGTCCTGAGCATGGATATTTCCTACGATAGCAAGCTGATCGTGACTTGCTCGGCCGACAAGACCGCACGCCTGTGGGGATTGGACTTTGGTGACTGCCACAAGGCCCTGCTTGCCCACGAGGACAGTGTTATGTCAGTGGCATTTGTTCCTCACAACAAGGATGGAAATGGTCACAATTTCTTCAGTGCCAGTAAGGATCGAGTCCTCAAATACTGGGATGGCGACAAATTCGAGCATATCCAGAAACTGTCGGGTCACCACGGAGAGATCTGGGCCTTGGCCATGAGCCGTTCCGGTGACTTTGTTGTCAGTGCCAGTCACGACAAGAGCATTCGTATTTGGAAGCAAACCGATGAGCCACTTTTCCTGGAGGAAGAACGCGAGAAGGAGATGGAGGATGCGTACGACAACACCCTCACCGCATCTCTGGAGCAAGATGAGGACGGCGAGGATGGTGAAAAGGCAGAGGCCGTCGATGCTGGCAAGCAAACTACGGGCACTCTCATGGCCGGAGAAAAAATCATGGAAGCTCTGAACCTAGGTATTGAGGATCTGGCAGTTGTTGAGGACTGGCGCCGGGTCAAGGCTACCAACCCGAACGCCGCACCCCCTGATCGCAACCCATTGTACCTCGCCCTGAACAACGTCTCGGCTGAGCAGCATGTCCTCAATACCGTGCAGAAGATTCCAGCCGCGGCTTTACAAGATGCTCTGCTGGTTCTTCCCTTCTCCAAACTCGAATCTCTCTTCACCTTCCTCAACATCTGGGCCGAGCGCGAGTGGAACGTGCCTCTCACTTGCCGTGTTCTCTTCTTCATGCTCAAAACGCACCACCGTCAGATCGTGTCCAGCAAGATCATGCGCCCGATGCTCGACAGTATCCGCGCTGCGCTGCGCCGCGTGCTTTCCCGCCAAAAGGATGAGATGGGATTCAACCTCTCTGCCCTGCAATTTATCGGCAACCAGATCCGTGAGCACAATACGAAGGACTACATTGATGAGGAGAACTGGACACCGCAACAGGTGGAGCGGGGGACGGGCAAGAAGCGACAGTTCATGAACGTCGCTTAAAGAGAGGGATTGGTACGAGCATTGTCAATGGGCGTTGTTGGGTCTTTGTACCTTGTTTATGTTTATGTTTCTCGTATAAAAGTTTTATATCCTTGGGAGTTTAGAACAAGGGATGTATTATACTTGATCTGTTTCGAATATGATCAATTCATTCTGAAGCCTAACTTTATGAACCGACCGCCTTTCTCCAGCTTATAGCCCCTGCTCCAACAAGCGTGTACATATACGAATCTAGTAGAATAACAGTAGTCAGGAACCTATAAATTGGAAACAAAATTAGCAACCAATTCAGGCGACTTGGTCCAGGCACGACCAACACAAGCCGGAAAACTCCTTTCAGCAGAACCATTATAAGCACCGACGACAGACAGTAACATTCTAGTACCGCTGCCATACCTTTTCCGGCTCTTCCTAAAAGATTCGGTTCATAGATAGGTCTCATCATATCGGAGTTCCGGCTTGGTCTTCGCGTCGTTGCTGGGGGAGGATGCGCGGCACATACCATTAGGTTTCAAGGCCAGCTGGACAGAGCTGCTAGTACATCTCTAGACTCTGTCCATGCTGACATGTGGTGATAGGGCCACCCGTGGAGCTGTTGGTGAGTGCGTCAAGAGAGGAAGAGAGAGGAAGAGAGTTTGGAAATTGGTGAAAATAATGCTGGGTGGGTCTGTTACTTAAGCGGTGTCACGTGTTCTGTGGGGTATCGGCCGCCATAGTACGAGTAGACAGATTCTAAAATGTAAAGAATTCCTCCAAAAAATGTACGGAGTGGTGTATATTTTATGCAAATGGTATGAGTTCATGGTTGGGCAAGATGCGTTAATCGTTATCAATGATCAACAAAGTCACCCTCTGCTTCGTCAAGACTCAAGAGGATGGCTTCATCTTCCCGCAAGCGGAGCATGTCCACCAATGAGTCTCCATAAAGCTACCGCATTGTTCACAAAGCCATCCCAAAGGTCGTTTCCTCATGTCCCTTTCTATTGAGGTGAGGGTATCCCGAGCTCGAGTCCGGTTCTTAAATGCAAATGTGTCCCGTGCGGGTGGCTCGTCCTGCACTTGTGTCAGGAATGGGCGCTTTCTCGAATTAGGTTGCTCAGGACGCCTGGTTTCCAGAAGTCCGGTGGACTTTTTCTCTGACGGAACTGGTCTTTCTGAAGCACACACGTCACAACAGAGGAAATTGGCGGGGTTCTCCAAAGTGCATGTTGGGCATGTCCAAGGGGCCTCGTATGAGCTATTATCTGCCGTGATGTCCAATACTTCTGGCGCATTCTTTGATATTGTTTCTGGATGTGCACTCGGTGTAATTGTATTTGGGGTGCCACCTTGTGGCGTGTCATTGGAATCGGCTGGAGTGGGCGGTTCGCCCGAGCGAGGCCCAGCTGGGTTCTCCTGGCTTGGGGGAATGTATGAGGATCCATACTTTTCGCGTTCCTCCTCCTGGATCAGCTCGATGAAAGCCTGGAGGATTGCCTCGTCATTCGCATCATCTTCTTCTGCTTTCGTTCTGAATCCATTTCGCGACGCTTCCTCGGCAAGTTCGGTGCTTCTGTCAGTACCCGAGGCACATCCGTTGGTCACTTCCGCACGGCGCTGCGCAGCATCTGCTCTCAGTTTGCGAACGTCTGTTCCTCGAAGTACAGGGGCACCTCCAAGTCGCTTTCCGGAATTTTTGGAGAGGATTCTTCGCTGCTCAGCGGCTGCACGGGCTTGTCGGCGGGCCTCATCAATTGGCATTCGAGCCCCGCCGAGGCGTTTGCCCTGTGATAGGAAGCCTTCGCCGGTGTATCCCTTGATAACAAGCTCTTCATGCTCGTCCCTCAGTTGGTTCCACAGGGAATGAAATGCCCGATTGTGAGGACCATGGACTATATGGCAAAGCCTGGTTGTGGTCAGCTAGGTGACCCACTGGGCTGGATATGTATGGAACTTACTCGTGCAACATAGTATCCACGACCTGCTCGAAAGGAAGAAACTGCTTCTGGTCCGAGGCATATCGCAATCTCAGGCATATCTTCTGGCCAGAGTTGACATTCAAACCAAGCAGATTACTCTGTCGTGGGAAGAATTCGCAGAGGGCGCCCACTCGCCAGGCACGCTGGCGCATTATCGGCTTGACCACGGAGGCAACCTTGCGTAGGATGAAAAGAGCCTCTGACTCGCGTGGGCGGTTTTTCTCATGGCGATATTCGCCGATCAGAGAGTCGAGTTCTCTCATATTGTATCATAACCAGCGTAGATCGGGGGTCAATTAGGTTGACAATGACATTATCCAAGTATCCAGGGTTTGGACGCAAGATGAGCCGGTTCAGGATCCAATACGCTGGCGCGGGTCATCCAACTCGAAATATGAGAAACTCATCGCAGGTGCGTGATTCGTGTCTCCCAACTGAGGTGATCAGAGTGTTTATAGCATCGTGAGGTCTTTGGGAGAGAAGTGACTGGCCAGAACCTTGCAGCGCTCGGGGCATGACTAAGCATGTTGTGGTCCACTAAGAAATGCGGTTGATCGAAGGACGCGCTCATGGATTACATAGGACTGTATATTCTTTGATTTTACGCTGGTAACCTGATAGTCAAAATACTATAGTACTTTCCTTGTCAAAAAGAAATTTGGCGACAGTGTTGTATCAGTAGGCTGTCGGTGCCTGAGTTCTGCGTTATATATTTTCGACATAGTAGTACTTACAGGGCTATTATGTCTAGCATGTCTTTTTTCCTGACACTACTATCTAGTATACGTATAACGTCTTTTAGAAATCTAGAAGGCCCGGCCCCAAATGGAAAGAAGTTGACTATGCATCTATTCTAGCAATAGCATGATTCCCGCTGCGCTTCATACTACTAGTACTGCGTAGTATGCTTGGTTCCTCATGATGCTTGTCATGTGACACAATCCAAAGCGGAGACTTTATCGCGGCTTATCACCAGCACTTTTCTGCAACTTGAAGTCTTCCACATTTTACTTAAGCAACAAGATGACAAGCGACGATCAGTTCTTCTTCGACTACGTGAGTCCCATCATATGAAATATACTTCTATTGCCCTCCCGGACTGACCCTTCCTACATAGCTTGCTTCCATACCCCATGACGTAAGGCGATACTCGACACAAGTGGCCGACTCAATCGACCGGCAAGTCGACCATGCAGCCACCGCGATCCGAAATACTCTCTCCGAACAGTCATGGCTACCATCGCAGGTGCGTCCTTCTATGCGCCACGCTCAGAATCTGCGCCGGCCCCAAGGGTTTACGGATCGGGTGCAAGACTGGATGACTCGGAACCGCGCATGGACGGCGGCTCTCCTCGCATTTGTCGGTACCGGGTGTGTGTTGTTCTATGGGAGTAAGAAGTTGAACGGGAAGCGAAGGAAGGCTAGAAAGGCTGGCAATGGAGCGCGCAAAGAGATTGTTGGTGCGTTGATGAAGCTTGTTCTGCTCAATATGCTGCAAGAGCTAACCAATGAATATAGTCATCGCTGGATCGCCCCATGAGCCTATGACACGCGCTATCGCCGCAGACTTGGAACGTCGGGGGTATATTGTCTACGTGACTGTGTCATCGGCGGACGAGGAACATATTGTTCGGTCTGAGAACCGGACTGATATCAAGGCGCTCTGGTTGGATTTGACCACCGTGGGTTTTATGACTAGACAGTGGAGACAAACTTTTCGTGATAGGCTAATATGTGATCAATTAGGGAACCTCCACGCCATCTGAACTACATCCCTCGTTGCACGAACTTCGCTCGTTGATCACACAGCCCCAATCCCCTCTCCCTGGCATGCCCCCTCACACCTGCCAGCTGAGCGGCGTCGTCATTGTGCCGTCTCCCAACTTCGCCGCCGGCCCTGTCGCGACCATCCCAGCTTCATCGTGGGCTGACACCGTCAACACCCGCCTCCTCTCACCCATCCTCACCGCGCAGGTATTCCTACCGCTCCTGACCCTCCGCAACAACAACAGCACGATTGTCTTCGCCTACCCATCTATCTCTTCATCTCTGTCAGCACCGTTTGCCGGGCCGGAGGTTGCTACAACCCGAGCCATCTCCGGCTTTGCCACCTCTCTACGCCAGGAACTCCGCCTCCTAGAGCAGGGCAATGTCGATGTAGTAGAGCTGCGGCTCGGAAACATCGACCTGGGCCCTTCATACCGTAATTCCCAAAACCAAATCACAGGGACGGAAGTCCTGGCATGGAGCGCGCAGCAGCGAGCTCTGTACGGCCCCCAGTATCTCTCCAGTATCGAACAGCGCCCTGTGGCATCTGCCGGTCCTAGTATCGTGCGCGGATCGCCGGCGCGGAACCTCCACTACGCTGTGATGGATGCCTTGGAGCCGGCCTCTCGGGACTTCCTGGGCCGGCGGACGCGCAAAAAGTCCGTCATGTACGTAGGCCGCGGGGCTCGGTCATACAGCGTGATTGGTGCATGGATGCCCAGTGGCCTGGTCGGATTAATGATGGGGTACCGTAGTGGGCATCCTGCCCCAATGAGCAGTCCCAGCAGTGGCAGCGAGAACAGCTGGGAGCGAGTCTAAACGGCCAGCCAAATCCCTTGCCCTGGGGAAGTCTAATTATGCTTTGAAAAAGCTCCTCTCTACTCGATCTTCTTGGAAATCTTTTGATAAATTTATACATAAATTATGGTACTCCTCGCTCTTAAGACGCCAGTGGATTGGCTCATTGACTCATTAGCATGATTGCATCTGTACTTCGTGAATCCGGTTAATCGTAACCCTGATCAGTCGGGTATCGACGTGTTGTGTGCAACTCCTCACAGCCTAGATATGCACATGCTTCCTGTCAGTCGATGAGACCTCCCTCACCTCCATCCCTGCTTCCACACCCTGGAACCGGTCCTGGCCATAGAAAGGATCGCGTGGCGATCTCTTGATCCTCCCTTTGACCAGCCATACACGAAGCCAGATCAAACCCGAAGACACGAGGAAGATGACCAGGATTGCAGCAAGAATGCCAAAGCAGTAGCCCGTCACAAGACCAGACCCGTTGGTCTTGGGATTGAGGAAACTATATGGATAGAACCCTTCCGTGTGGACGGTGATGTACGCCACGCAGAGATAGAGCAGCAGCAGGAGAATGAGAAAGGGGATGGAAATCCACGGGTGGGGGGCGGTGGTAGGGAGAACGATTTCGAGGATGGCGTAGAGGGAATTGAGGCCGTGCTGGGAGATCTGTGTAATAATGTTGTGCATTAGGGCTGCTTTTAGTTCGGAACAAGGACGAGGAATGTGGGGGAGGATGTAAGTGAGACATGCGCTCAGGCCCGTCATTGCACATGGCCATGGCAAGGCTGAATGAATCCAACGAAACGACAAAAAGAAGAAAAAAAAGGGGCAGAATGAAGAAGAAATGAGACGAGTGCGAAACGACGTACATTTGACCAGCCAGGAAATGCTTCCTTGTAGAACGGCGGCTTAAAAAGAATGATCCAAAAGACGAGCGTGACTAGCGGCGGATACACAGTGACAGTCGTGTAGAGAAGGCCGTGCAGAGCCCGCATAGCCCGCGGCCAGCGATCAAAGAGCAGCGAGCATCCGGTGTGAGCATAGCAGGCAGTATGGATGGCAGCGAAGAGGGTATAGAAGCCCAGCCCCCAGTAGGTTAGCCAAGTGAAGTAGCTGAAGGACTGGCCGATGGCGTCGCGGGCATCGTGAGAACCATCCCAGCCCCAGATAAAAAAGATAGAGACGAAGATATAGGTTGATATCAAGGCGCGCAGAGCGGCGAGGAGGGCTGGAGGGAGAAGCCAACTTGTTTCATAGTAGTGGCGGGTGTCGTGAACTGGATCGACGCCGAAGAGGACAGAAACGGGAATGCGGCGCATTGTGGGAACTTGGAATGAAATCTGAGGATTGTACTAGTAGATCTAAATCTGAACATGAGTAGATTTGAAATTTGCGTGAGACAGAACAAAACTGGTCGTTCTCTACCCAGATCCGGGAGACATGCAAAAGCGACGGAAATGGACTCGAGGCACATGACTGGGGACTGGGGAGTCGAGGCGAATACATATAAATAGGCCATAATACATATTTTCTTCATCTGCAGCTAAGCTGGGCTGGTCAGGCACATGCGGGCAGCTGACGTTGCCTAAGCGAATGGCTGCAGCCCACTTGGTTCGTGGAAAGGCGGGCTTAGCCGACCCTTGTAGATACTACCTAGTCTAGTGCCTCGTAGACAATGAGTGCCCTAATAAGACCAATAAAGATTAGAAGAGTGATAGCAGACGGTGGAAATAGGAGAGAACAGAATATCAAATTCTATAGTATCGTAACTGTATAGTATAGGTTAGAACTGTATACTCAGATACTCGAAACTCCCACGTGAGGCGATCAAACTGGTCTGCAGCCAAATTAAGAAACAACCCGCCTCCCCGAGTGGGCGGATTCGATTGGCGAACCACCACCGATGGACCGTGGGGATGAAGGAGTGGGAGAGGGAGAGGGGCGAATAGATGAGAGTCAAAAAGGGTACAAATAAACAGGATCAAACAGGAAAGTAGAATAGTACAGTACTTAAAGTGATAACTTAGAACTATGTGGTGACATAACCAGGAGTGATTAGGTGATCCGCTTGGCGCCCCTGAGGAAGGCACGCAGAAGACACGGAACGCAGACACCGCAGGTGCGGGTGGAACTGTTTACCATTGCGATCGTCAGGGCCTCGCCCGTTTCGCTCCTTTCTCTTCTCTTCTCTGCCTCCGCCTCCGCCTCATTTGTCCATCTTTCTCTCTGAAAGGGCTGTCATTCCTTTGGCCTTCGTTGCCCCCGCCCATCTCCATCTCCATCTGCATCCCTTCTCGACTTCTCGACGCCTCCCGAACAACAACCAACGTACTGTCCGCCATCTCTGGCCCCCTCAGATGCCCCCCCGCTGAAACACCCCCATTCTGGATGACCCGAGTTTTTGGACCCCTGTGATCGTTTCGATTCACTCCCGCCACTCTGGACGATTGATTCCTTTCGCATTTGCCCCTGGACATAAAGGAAAGTGTTGGTTGTTCTCTCCCCATGATGGCGGCGTGGCCCCCTCGAAATCTGGGTGAGTGCCGCTCCAACTCTCACGACACCCTCCGAAGTGGTATCCCCTCTCCGCGCATCGAACACTATGACGGCGAGGTTCCTCCCGCCCTCTCCCCCCTAGATGCTTTCGCTGCTCAGGGCCGATTCCTGGCGCGACAACTCGATGAGTCCCGTCGAGGGGACCGCCGCATGAGCCGCCTCCCCCCATCTAGCGTGGCCCGTTCTCTTTCGCAAGGCCGGCCGGGATACTATCGGGGACCATCCAGCGAGGGCGAGGGCCTCTCCCGAAGACCGACACAGAAGCACATCCTCTCGGAAGTGGAGGAGCCCAAATATCGCCCTGTCTCGGAACATCCCCGCTTCAGCTCCGTCTCGCATGCAAGCAGCAATACCGAGTGCCAAGATGATGATTCGACCCCCCGGACCACGATGTTACAAACAAACCCCAGCGGCTATGGCATGCCACGGGCAGAGTCCCCCGAGCAAGATTCATCGTTCGCCAGTGATACCCCCCCCGTGGGTGTCGCCTTGGCCAACCCCTCGCGCGACAACTCGACCGACTCGGTGTCTTCGACCTCGCGGCTTCCCATCCCGCGAACTTTGGCACCACCGCATTCCCCGAATTCGCGGCCTTCCAGCAGTGCGCGGGTCGGGCACCCAGAGAGAGAGAGCTCGGACGATGATTATAGCAGCTCGAATGCAGGCTCAACCTTCTCGAAACCACGAAAGCTGTCCTCTGGAAGCGCTGTGTCGCTGCCATATTCGCCTATGTCTACCTTCCCTGCTCGGCCACACCCGCGATCACCTTCTTTGAGCTCCGAGACCTCTAATGGATATCTGCCCCGGCCGTCGTTTAACTTCTCGCGCCCTCTCAGCCGGTCGAGCACCAGTCTTTCTGCACCCGGCCCGTCTGCCACTTCAGAGCCAACGACAGCTCATCAGTCCAACCAGCCGAGGCATATGCACCGCTCGAGCAAGCCAACCCCGATCCTTCTGAATTTGGGTACTGACAACCCGGGTGTTCCATTGGAAGCCGAGCCGTCGTCTGCGGTTTCCTCGTATACGTATGCCAAATATGATCTCCCGCGGGGTCGTGTCTTGTCGAGAGACTCGGTGATCTTTGCAGGCTTGCAAACACCTCATTTCGAGTGGAACGAGCCCTTGTTCGAAAATTCCCCCCCTCGCCATTCTGAAGAACCGCGGCGCCTTGCTCGCACTCCGCCCCCTACTATTCGCAATGAAGTAGACAGCTCACCCAAGCCTCGTTCGATGCATGAGGTCCCTGCTACCCAGAGCAAACACGCTGCGCCTATTTCAGCTTCTCCGCCAAATCCTCCCCCAGCACCCGCACCCGTAGCTGCACTGGCACCAGCACCAACACCAGCACCAGTACCAGCCGCTACACCGGTTACACCGCCACGGCGGTCCACGGAGTCAACCAAACCTAAGAACAATGATAACGATGAGACCGTCTCATCTGCCGATTCAGCAAGCACCCTGCGCCCGCAAACTGCCACCACCCAGGCCGGCTCGGCTACTCTCACCGCAGACGATCATGTTTCAATGGGTATTGATTTGCATGAGAAGGGATCCTTGAATGAATCTACCTATCATATGCGGATTGCGGCGAAGCAGGACCACCCTACCGGTATGTTGCTTTATGCGTTGGCTTGCCGCCATGGCTGGGGTATGCGGTCCAATCAGCAAGAGGGGGTGCGATGGTTGCGCAAGGCCGTGGACTCAGTTGGATTGGAAATGTTGGAAAATCCCGATGCCCCTGGCGCGTCCAAGGCAAAGGAGCTGCAGAAGGCATACCGGGCCCAATTTGCTTTGAGCATCTACGAACTTGGAGTCAGCTACCTCAATGGTTGGGGAATCAACCAGGATAAAGCCTTGGCTCTCCGCTGCTTCGAGATTGCCGGGCAATGGGGTGATGTCGATGCTATGGCTGAAGCGGGATTCTGCTACGCGGAGGGCGTTGGCTGCAAGAAGGATATGAAGAAGGCAGCACGATTCTACCGCGAGGCGGAGGATAATGGCATGAGCATGGTTGGAAATAGCTGGTATGTACCCCCTTCCTTTACCCACCTTAACCCCTCGACTCACTCCTGGCAGGATCTACAAAGACAAATATATGGCTGAAGAAGCCAACAAATCCAACAACCGCTCCCGTGGCCGCACTGTTAGCAGCGAAAAGAAGCCGCGCAGTAAATCACGGACCCGCAGCATCTTCCAGCGGAAGAAGTCTGCAGCAGAGGCATAGACTGTTTCAATAGCACAGATGTCGCCTCTTGTATTTATTTTTGGGCGTCCTTCTGGACTGTTCCACATCCATCTTGCATTCCAAAGCAATGTGTTTTTGGAGCGTTTTGAGCCGATTCCTCATGAATTGCCTGACCATCATCTCCTAGTTTCCGGGAGTGGTCTGTTTCGTTTCTTCCACTCATTCTGATTTCTTTCGTTGATCGTTTATCACTTCGTTTCTTCCATCATTGTGCACCTTTACCCAAGCCGCCTGGGCAGCTGTTTTCGAGCATGTTGGTTGGACTTTGTTCTGACCATCTCACCTCGCAGGCCTAATACTTCTCTTCTTCGTGGATACCCTCTGCTTTTTGTTTCCACCCCTGTGGCTTCCTTTTCTTCTTCTATATTTTCCACCCATTTCGCCTTTCCCCCTTTCATTTCTTGGGCATACTCTTGCAGGGCTGATCTCCCTTTTCCCTGAACATTTCTTTTCCTTTCTGATATTTTCCTTTTTGGTTTTTTTTTTCCCGGCAGACGCTTTGGTGAATCCCGCGATTCGCGACGATTCGCGATGAACTCATGACACAATCCGGCCGCGGTGTGGATATTTGCATAGGGCATTGTGTAGCATGTGACGATCTATCTAATCGATCAACTACTTTATCGTGCTTCAGTTTAACAATTCGACCGTGGTATCCCTGTAGTCCCCCCCCTCCCGCCTCCTCTATAATTATAATTACCCCGGCAAAACTCTCCCCACTGCGAATGCGAATGGGATAGCCCGGACGTTTGTCCCAAGCGGCTGGCGGGTCATCATCTCTTTGACGACGCCACAACGGGGATTCTTCCTACTGCGGCGCTGGTGCTTACTTGATCAACCCTAAGTTCCCCAGCCATTACCAACTGAAAATGACCTCGCTAGCTTTTGTCCAGACTGACTGCTCGGCCTTGGCGAGCGCCTCCACTGCAGCTAGTCTCACCAGCAGCCAATGACACTGCAGCAACCCCAGAGAGTCGGTGCAACGGTAGATTCGCCTCCAGCGAGATTCCCTGGACGGGCTTGTTCCACAGCCTGGAGGACTACGGGCTTTTCCGTGGCGCACATTATTGCTGCACTTGCATATGATCCTTCGCCGGTCATTGCTATTATATCCTCAACCCAACCTCGGTTTCTTCTCGATCCCAGTTTGCTTCGCCCTTATCCTCTCTCCTTTTGTGTACATGTGCCTACCTCCTCCGAGATAGAAATAGTGAAAACTCAATCCGAAACGCCCTAGCGCTGTCAGGACCGTACGAAGATCAGTCGATCGACCGCACCGACTCAATCCAGGAACCGCGCCCCGCTCGGAATCCGGAGTCCCCAGAAAAAGACCCATCACCGGACACAATACGAAGCCCCAGGAAAAAAAAGAAGGGGATAAAATAAGACAAAGGTAAAAACTCGTGGGTCTCATCCCCCGTGGCCACTCCACTCCACTTGGTCCCTTGGCCACGATCGACTTGTCGACTTGGGGAAGTAGGTCTCACATAACATGTGATACTCCTCTACCCCGTTCATTCCTCTTTGCCTCCTTCTAGTCCTTTTGCTATCCCATTTACGGTCTACCTCACGCTTGTACCCTTAGCGAGAGACTAGGGAGATATTTCGACCCTTTTAATATAAAGTACAGTCCCCTCGGAGCCCGGTTTGCCGGACTGAGGCTGCCTCTTTTGTGTCACTCGTTTGCAGTTCTCGCTTCGCTTTTTGATAGCTGAAGTTAAAGTTGGTATTTTTCTTCTTCTATCATTAGCCACACTCTATGCAGTGAGAACTAACAGTACTGCAGGCTTAAATATCCCCACCATGTCCGATACGAAAGCTGAAGCCACTGGCGTGGAAACCGCTCTTCCGTCGCCGCCGGCGAAACGCAGCTTTGGTGCTCGCGTTGCCGCTCATTATAAGAAATGGTGGTGGGTGCATTTGATCGTGTTTGTGATCGTGTTGCTTGTCATCTTGCTGCCAGTGTAAGTTGGTCTTTCATTTCCCGCATGCGCAGGATAGTCCTCCTGCGGAAACAGTATCTTTGAATGCGGACACCAGACTGAGAGATACCATCTAGCGTCTACGTGGGATATCCCAAGATCGCCCAGGACGACGTCAATGACTCCACACTCAGCATCACTAGCATGGTCATCAGCGACCCAACCCCCGAATCCTTCCAACTCAACCAGACCCAAGTCATCGGCTCTGACAGTTCCTACCACCCGCAGATCTACGCCTTTGATGCGGCGGTCTCGCTGCTCGGTGCTGCGGCGCCGTTTACCACTGTCCGCGTACCGGGAGTCAAGTCTAAAGACGGCGCAGAAGTTGAGGTTATGCAGAAAGTCGATTTGTCTGACGTTGGTGCCTTCGGAGATTATGCTACGGCGGTTATGCTTAACGAGGAGGTCTCGTTGAATATCTATGGCAAGCCTGAGCTGAAGGAGGGTGGTCTGCCGAAGACTACAGTGACATATAACAAGACTGTTACTATGAAAGGTCAGTATTGCGTTCTAGTCTTTCCATTCCTCATGAGAAACAGATGTGGCATCTTATGAGAACGAGTGAAATTGACGGAATTACAGGTCTAAACCAGCTCAAGGGCTTCGATGTTACCGACTTCCACATCCTGCTAACCCCGAAGAATGGGCGCAACATGAACGGAACAGTCTACATCCCCAACCCCTCCGTCATGACTATTGATATGGTAAGTCGGCGGACCAAGCTTCAAGTCAATAGGATATATCTAATCTAGCTCTCCTAGGGAAACCTCACCCTCGATCTCTCCGTCGCCGGAAAGGCAATGGGCCAATCCTTCCTCGACAACCTGATCCTCAAGCCAGGAAATAACACCATCCCCATGACCTCGACCGTCGACCAAAGCGCAATCATCAAAATGCTCACTTCAAAGAACAACCCGTACAAAGATGGTGTCGTGCCCTTTAATATCATCGGAAATTCGAGCATCTATGACGGAAAAGACTTGCCTTACTTTACCAAGGCCCTCAGCGCAAACAACTTGACTGTCAATTTGAATGTTAGCAGAGCGCTGGCAGAAATTGGGTTGACCGATTTGTAATCTTCTTTCTTGCTTCTTTTGAAATTGGGCATTTCTGGACGGAAGTGCGGACGGCAGGATGTAGATCCTTCATTGTCGTTGGTGACGATTGTACCATTTAATGACTGGCTGGCTGTTATATCGGGGATAGGATATGATGGGTGGATTGATGTCATGTATCCATCAGACTGCACTGCAGTTCTGTAAGTTTATTTAATTTATTGGCCTTTGTATCTATCATCTTTCTATAGCTTTAGTACGAGCCTGTTTTGCCAGAGAGACGAGTCTCATGATAAAAGCATGTGTAAAGTGGAATGGCGGGAAGAAATTCCCATCTTCATCTGTTTGGCGAGCCGGGGCGAATATCCCGGCTATATCTTCAATAATTTGAATATCACGGATGAAGGTATCTGCGGCGGGGAGCATGATGAGGAAGCGGAAGAGGGTGAGAATGGCCGTGAGGATGAATTGCGCATGGATCCTAGATATCCGGTCAGACATACGAGTAACCTCTCAAATGGATTATGCGGGATATCCCTTACCAGAAAGTGTGGTAGTTGATGTAATGACTCACACGGCTCATGTAAATCAGCGTCGACCTCGCTGCCTCGTAGCAAATTTCCTCGCTTGAGGGTAGTGGCGACCGAGCCTTTGAGGAAAGAGTCTCGGTAGCAGAGCTGCTTGCGCCGTGGATCTTGCCTAAGCAATAGTAGTACTCCAGATGAACACTGACACCACGGATACTGAGATCATGGAAAAGGTAATCCGGTGCACTCTCCGTTGCGAACGCATCCGGCCGAAATTCGACTGGGTATTCGGATTTAAGATCACTCAATTCATGATCTAATTCGCGGATGTGCTGTAACCGTTTTGCTTCAGAGTGATTCTGGCTCTGCACGGAGTATAGAAGCCGATAGATCCTGGACTTCATCAAGACGAGCCGGAGATCGGTTGGGTAAAGTAGCTCTTTTGAGGAGAGTGGTTTGAAGTAGAAATGCTTTGCGGATGATGTGAGCACATAGGCTGGAGGAAGGTCTAGATCACAGTCTGCCTCGTTTATGAGGGGTGGTTGGGACTTGCGGCTGGCGAACTCGCGGTCCATGCCGTACGCGAGCCAGAAGAGGGCTCGGAGGTGGTTGATTTGCTGGGGTCGAATGTTGGGTTCGGTGGTGGGGCGCATTCTGTGGCCTCCTAGATTGTAGAGAGCCTGAACGGCAATGCCGAGGAGCATTTCGGCATATTGAGGCTGGCCGAGGGGGCAGATAAAGATTGCCTGGAGTGTTCAAAAGTACTCGTTAGTAGTTGTAGCAAAATGACAAGGGGAGAAACGCTTACCAGCATCATCACCGCTTCTATAGTCCTCATGTCAGGCGGCTCTGTGATGATCCCCGGAACAAGTGAGAGAGCTGCATGCGCATAGGCATCGGGGTCAGCGTCGCGGAACATGGGGTCGTGACGATGCATCTGGGTGATGTTTGCCGTGAATGCAGCTAGGCAGGCACGGTTAGCCGCGCGAGCCGTCTCTGGATGATTGAGCACATCGGCATTGACGAGCACCTGGAGTGCTTCCGCATCTGCAAACGGGAATAGGGAGTAGAGCCCGGCCTTTGTATAGTATGTCACGCATTGCTGTACCAAGGGAGTTGGTGGCCATTTCGCAGAGGTTGATCGCCTTGTGCCCTGGAGACCCTTCGCAATGAGAGGCTGCATCAGCTCATTCAGGAAGTCATCCAGATCGAATGTACAGCCTGTTCGTTGATAGATATTTGCGTAGAATGCTGCTCTCGTTGTCGACAGCGGGCCGCCGACCCCACAGTATGCGATATGCCATCGGAAAGACGCCAGCGCCGTATCCAGACAATGTGTGTCAGTTACAAGACTAGTAGCCGTAGAGTCCTGCGCAGCGAGACTTTGAGACGCAGGGGAAAAGCCGCTGCTTAGTGAAGCCGCTGTGGAGTCATCATTCCCACCAGGGGTTGACTGGGCAGACCTTTGGGCAGTGGCCAATGCCTTCTCTAACTGCTGTACGCGGGCCTGACTATCGACCAACTCCCTGATGTGACCAATTAGCGAGTGTGCATAGTAAGAGGAGGCTCCAAGGTCCAGCCTTACTGCCGAAGCCCCTTCCGGTTCTGCGCCGCCGGCGGGGTGAATGTACAAGGCAGGCCAACCAATTGGCAGGTTTCACACGCCGGTGTGGCTCTATCGCAGCGGATCTAGGCAGAAACGAATACGAAGTCAGCACTTTGTATAAGAAATCATGCATCGTGCCTCGCGGTGCTTTCACGGCATGCGGTTGAACAGAATATAAAAGCATTGCAGTACCTTTCGCGTTCGACATAAATCGCAGGCGCTTCTCATGGCGAGTTATGCAAAAAAAAGCAGCAGCGCTTGGATATATTCGGTCGAAACGAGACACATCGAAGAATGTTACTGGAGAGCTGAAGTGGTCGCGGGTCTTTCCACTCAATGGCGGGTCCCCGCGGAGCCAAGACCGCCAAGCCTCACCAGTGGAGCGCTGAGTCAGCGGAGTGGCTGGCTCCGAGAAGATCGACAAGCCTGATTGTATACTTATTTTTTTGGCCCACGCTCAGCTGGAACCCGTTGTATATCGACCAAGTCGAATCTGGGCCCGGCAATGGATATTGTTGCTCCACTGTGCTGCCCCCAATTTTTTGAGTTCTGCAGGACTCTTATCCTCCGAGCTTCCACGTACGCTTGGTCGGGCTGAGAGCTTGGCAGGGCGAGGGGGAGTATACCAACCTGCCGAGACGATCGCATGAAAAATTCAAGATGTTGGTGATTTGAAGTATACGTCCGAGATCGTGTTTCTTTATCAGTATTTCTGGGATGCACTAGCTTATGATTCTACATGCCGTATTTCCCTGAATCATGGAGACCCCGGAAAATGACCAGATCCATGCGATTTGGCTGCCCCGGAGAAATTTGATATATTGCGCCAGGAAATTTGCGAAGCACTAATTATCCTTTTCTACCCCGTATGGAAGTGGTGGCTGCAGATCACTCCGAATCCACAAACTGGAGCCCCGGGGATGTGGCGCTTGCCGACTCAAGCTCCGTTTCGCAGCTATGGGGCCCAATAACAAGGCGTTCTTTCGTCAGCTGTGTCGAATACTAGACATATGCGTCGTAATTTTGCACCGATGGATGCATCGGTTTCTGGTAAAGGGATGCTAAGCCTAGCTTCCATGCCATTGGTTCCCTGAGGGTCCCTTCCAGCACTATCTCCTGCTGACGACAACCATGACGAGTGTGGTCATTGTTCCTGGCCTAAAAGAGGTTTCAAGATTCACCATCTTGGTATATACAGCACATAAAAGACTCAATTGTTCCTCTAAAATATCTTGAAATCCCAAGAAGTATCTCTTTCATTCATACCAACGTCTAGTTTCAACTATCCTTTGCGTCAATGCATTTCCAAAAGATTGCACTTCTTGCCCTGAGTGGCCTGGCCGTGGCTCATCCTGGGTCTCATGAACACAGCTCCTACTCAGTCGCTTCCAAGAGGCACTTCCTTCACGATGCCCGCCGCAGCCTCGATCTTTGCGCGAACCACCTAGACAAGCGCGGTGTCAACGAACGTGCTAAGGCACGCCGTGCCGCTATTGTCGAGGCCAACAAAAAGCGTACTGTCCTTGCCCGCGACCTCGACAAGGTCGTCAACACCTCGCACCACTCCACCTTGGACGTGACAGCAAACACCTCCGAAGCCGATCTTTTCAGCGCCAACCCGACTTGCATCCTCGCTCCCGAGGGAGAGGTCGGTCCGTTCTGGGTCAGTGGAGAATTGATTCGCAAGGACATTCGCGACGGCGAGCCTGGTATTCCCTTGATCCTGGACGCACAATTTGTGGACATCAACACCTGTGAACCGATTGAGGATCTGTACTGGGATGTATGGAACTGCAACTCCACCGGAGTCTACTCGGGCGTGCAGAGCGATATGAACGGCAACGGCAAGGACGCAACCAACCTGAACAAAACGTTTGCTCGTGGAATCCAGAAGACCGACTCGGATGGCGTGGCTCAGTTCAACACCCTTTTCCCAGGCCACTATTCCGGCCGTGCCACGCACGTCCACGTTATCGCCCACACCCAGGCCCATGTTCTGCCGAACAACACCCTGACAGGCGGCACGATCTCGCACATCGGTCAGCTATTCTTCGATCAAGACCTTATCACTAAGGTCGAGGCTACATCTCCTTACAACAAAAACACCGTTGCTATCACGCAGAATGCGGATGATCACGTCGTCAAGGTCGAGACCTCAAACTCTGATTCGGATCCTTTCTTCGAGTATGCTCTGCTCGGCGATACTGTTGAGGACGGAATCTTTGGCTGGATCACCCTGGGTGTCAACACCAGTGCTAGCCACGACTCGGATGCTTCCTATGCCGCCACTCTTACTGCAAACGGTGGCGTGGCCAACTCGGACAGCATGTTCTAAGAGTGAATTTCGGACCGCTGAAGGATTATAGAGATTGGAATCCTTCAAGGACGTGCAATTAGCTCTTGGCTGCGCTTTCTATCATTTCTGATCCTTTTGGTTATTTATAAATAGAAGCTTGTATTCTCGCAGGTTACTATAATCAAATGGTATTACAGAAACCATTTAACACTAGTTACGACCTGGGTACCACTATTGTACAGCGGACGTTAGTGGCGAGAGTGCAAATGCTTAAATAATTTGAAAATCAACCGGCAGTAAAGTATTTAGTATTGATACCTTGTATATTGGCTACCAGCACATGACTCCGCAAATATAGGCTTCTGAATAGCTCTGTCTCTATACAACTCTGAGGAACACTTGGGAAGGCACCGATCAGAACACCAATCAGGATATTAGGATACTGATTAGGACACTAATCAGAACATCGATCAGGTTAACGAATAGCTCAAAGCTCACCGTTTGTTACAGACTACCCGAAAATTGTTCCCAAAGAGTGTTCGATTGTCCATTGATAAAAAGAATAATACATCTCATCCCTCATTCACGGGAGCGCTGCGATCCTCTGAGCTTCAGCGGTACTTGATGTTCGATGGCTGGATTTTTCAGCATATTATCAACACTAGCCAGAAGTCCTCCCTCGGCCTTATTGATCTCGCAATAACGGCCTTCCCAGCTGTAGATAACTTCCCCATGTCTTGCTGAGTCTGCGAGTAACAGCACAACACTCCGAGCGACTGCTTCTGGGCTTTGAATGGCAGTGCCCAATGATCTGAGCACCTCAGGTGGAACTATTCCCGTGTTTGTCCAGGATGGCGCAATTGCATTCAATCGGATATTTTTCTCTTCGAGCTTTGATCCAAGACCGCGAATCATACCAAGAACGCCATGTTTGGCAATAGTATAGTCTCCAGCGGAGAAAGTCTGGAAGGATGAAGCAGAACCTGCCAGCACAATGCTTCCACCAGTCCCCTCAGGACGCTGACTGGCAAGTTCGCTCATATATGCCGCCGCCAATCGAGTGGTATAAATTGGCCCGAGGAGATTGACATTAATTGTTCTCAGATTGGGGGGCTCCAGTTGTCCATTCTCGTCGACAGTGACATCTAAAAAGCTATAATGTAATAAGCATTGGTTTAAATTACAAGTAATCGGGATAACTTACTCGGGAGTTGGGCCCACGCCTGCATTCGCAAAGACATGATCGATACGGCCAAACCACTTCTCCGTCTGGTCGAACATGGAACGAAGGCTTTCCCACTCTGTCACATTGGCCTTCAAAAACTTGAACTTCTCCGCATTTTCAAACTCCGGCTCAGGGGGATTCAGGTCACCCACGACAACGGTGGCCCCGAGGTTGAGTAAAAGCTCAGCTGTGGACCTACCGATCCCAGAAGACCCGCCTTGAAAGTTAGCAGGGATCGAATCGCTGTTGCGTGGGATCAAATGTCTTACCAGTGATTAGAATGATTTTGTTTTTAACGTTTGTGAGTTGGTCATCGTGGATCTCGAATTCTGCCATGATAGATGCGGTCTTGATGAATTGGTTAGTTCTCGTCAAGAGTGGGATAAGTCGCCCTCTAAATACCGAGGATGAGATGACCGAGGCCGAGGGAAGATGAAGGGGAAAGTTGACGACCTTCCCAAGGTTTATTCGGATGGCCGATCATCCGAACACACTTGGGGAGTGGTACTTGAAAGCGATCCTGCGGTGGGGCTGTGCAAGGCTACCTACCCCGCATTTTAGATTGAAATTAAGATGGAATAATTGATAGGAACTGTAGGAACAGATGCCCGAAATGCAGGTTATGTCCGAGTCGATTCGTGTCGCCTATACCTGAGCCCGAGATGAGGGCTACCTAGTTGTGATGATCAGCGCTATACATTTCTCATACTGCTGACCACAGCGTGAATTTTAACTTGAACTTGAAGTTCTAACAACATTATGACCATCAAATATACATATACCTTACAGGAAGAAATAATGGTGGTTTAGTTATTGATATTTGGCTGTAATATATTGAAAATCCATCCGGCCATTATGCTGCAAGATAATCAAACATCCTCTGTCGGGCTCGATCTACCTGGTCCTCCACATCCAAATCCCAGAGCCACCGCAGGCGCTCTTGGAACGTCGTTTTCAGCTTCTCTTCATCCTTCTGCACACCATCCAAGCACAGGCACAGGAGATATGCGTTCTCCTTGCTACTAGTCACAACTCGCTGGCTGCGAGGCCGCCTGACTTCGTCGTAGGCCTTGAATGCCGCCACAGCCTGCTGTGTCGATTGAATTCGGACGTCACCAAGTAGCTCCGCTAGAACATGTGCATCCTCAATTGCCTGACCGGCGCCGGCGCCCTGGTGCGGAGTAGAGGCATGAGCAGCATCGCCGAGAATCGCCACTCGGGAGCGACAGAATGTTGAGATATGCGGATGTTCGAAGATTGCCCACTGTGAAGGATCAGGCATATACTAATCGTGGTGTCAGCGTGAAGTGTAAAGGGATAATGGCAGGCCTCGTACCTCAACGAGTGACTTCACATATCGGCCCATGCTTTCCGCATCACGTTGCATATCTTCGCGCTTTGCAGGCCGGACCCAGGTATCGCAGTCCCACTTCTCACTCAGTACATATAGTCCCACGTTGACTTTCTGGGCACGCATAATAGGGTAAGAGATTCCATAAGCGCCGTCTCCAATATATATTGTCGAAACCCTGGCCCGCTGATCCCCGACTGCCTTGACCATATCTTCCATGTCAAGCACAGCCCGGTACCCATACATCCCACTATACCTCGGTTGGGCATATTGCGACTCCTCTGGCAGCATAGACTCTTTCACCTTTGACTTGATTCCGTCACATCCAACAACAATATCAGCCGTCGCTACGGAGCCGTCATCAAACCGCAGTGTAACTCTATCATTCTCTTCAACAAGGCTCTCCAATCGCCTCCCGAACTGTACGATCTCAGGCGGAATCAGGCTAACAAGGGCATCAAGGAAATTCGCTCGACGTAGCGTAGTCTGACCAGATGGAAGTGCTTTCAAATCCATCAAAAGATCGCCCTCTTTAAGACCACTCGCCCAAATAATCTCAAACCAAGTCTGGCGAAACTTCTCATAGCCGGGACTATCAGCATGCGTGGTCACCAGCGAATCGTAGATCTCGCGAATCTGAGGATCAATCAGCGGCATGGCGCGATGAGCCGCAGGCCCAATGGAAAGACCCAGTCCGATCTCCGCGAACTCGGCGGCTGCTTCGTATATTTGCACCGGAACATTGCGACGGAGGAGCCCTGCTGCGAGGACGAGGCCACCTATCCCACCACCAATGATGGTAACGGTGAAATCCTTCTGAGGGGAGGGACCCATCGCGGCGGAATAGCTGCTGTAGAAGGATGAGAATCCGTCGCAAGAAATCCAGAAAACAAATAACGACGGATCACGGAACTTACTGCTTGTAACTAGATGAGATTAATAAAGGGGAATTGCGGGGTTCCCGTTTATCATCATGGCCCCTTTGGGCGGGGGATGGATACGAGGACATAGCGACCCCTTATGCAAAATACATTACGGGAAAGATGCTTTCTAATGATAGAGACTCGATAAAGGGAGGCTAGATGCTGGGGTTGATGTATATAATCGACAAAGAGCCCTCCTTGTACCTTGCACCACTGCTTATTCGCGTTTCCGCATGTGCAACACGAGCCTCCATCTCGATGGAGGACCCACCCTCGGTCCCTCTCGCATTCACAGATTAAAAAGCTGGACCTAGACATGCAGTGGTCTACTAAAATATATTGATTGGTGATCAAGCGAAAAAAGATATGCAAAATAATATTGTAATGAACAGTCATTATTTCTCGAAATGAATCGCGATCCTGCCGCGGACATGTGGAAGGAAATTCCAAGTCATTGTGGCCACTCGAAAGGCGAGCCCGATGGGTTGAACCCTTTCTTTCAGATTGGGTATTTTGTCCATTGGTGGACTGTTTGAGGTGGAAACCACCGGAGGAGAAAAACACTGGAGAGATTAGTATGATGAGATGTAGGACTGTTGGAAAAGGCAAACACTCACATTAGGGACTGCACGATCTCATCTCAAGTCTGGATATCTACCATACCCTGGGCAATCCAGAATATCAGAGGTAAACTTGGAATACAAGTACATACTGTCTCAACCAAGACGTTGAATTGACAAAAATCCCGGGAGTTAAGGGACGCGAAGGAGTTGGAAATTGTACGCAATCACCACAGTGATTTGAAAATGAATTAAATCATAGACGGAGCCACTGTCCGCTGCCCCTGTTCCCATTTAGGCGGAGAAAATGGATCATCAGTATGGCCATGAGGGTCCCAGTCTGAGGCATTATCGTAGGCAGTGTTAGGTTTCTCATCGGCTGTCCGAATGGGAGAGGATGAATCCGAGTCGTCGAGTGCACGACGGAACCGAAGGAATTCCTGAGAGTCGACGCTATGGATTGGATACATTGTACCGAGCTCCATGGAATGCAATGCGGCTCGCTGGATATGGCGAAGGTCATCTCGCAGACCGGCGACTTGACTTTCCAGATTTCTTCGTGCAGTTTGTTCGCGACGGAGAAGCGTGACCAAGGTGCTGTATTGCTCGATAGAAACACCGTTGAAATCGGATAACGATGTTGTAGACGGGGCGGGTCGAAGGACGCGGGAGTTCATTGTATCAGGACGGATGGTGCTGGTGCTCGTGGGCCGTATTGTGGGAAGAGCAGCTAGAGGACTTGGGGACTCATCACGATCGACTGACCCTGTGAGTCCAAGAGTCTTGTTGCGCATATTGGGAGTGAGGGAATCGGTAGATGGGGTTTGCTTCTGTCGGGATGACCGTTCTGTGTGCGGGTTCTCATTTGAGTTGGTTGGGCTGCTTTGCATGCGAGCAATGGCAAACTCCAGATCAATCATTTTCACCTCGATGGTGTTCAATCGTTGTTCCACCGTCAGACCGGCATCCTGTTGCATCGTGTGGACTAGGCTGCTCATGTTGGGCGGAAGACTCATTTGTTCCGCATGTTGATCGGATTCGATGAGAGATGGCGCCGCCGAAGCATGGGTGACACTGGTCACCGTGGTCCCGGTAGAAGGTCTGGCAGAGGGATCGCTAGCTGAGCTTTCTAGGAGATGGGGAGATCTGGAATCTGGGGCGGAGTTTGGCACTGAAGCTGTCCGTGTTGGCCAGGCTGCAGCAGACATTGGCCGCTCAGTGACCAGTTCGCGCAACGCATCCGTGCTTCTCGATCGCCGTTTATTTTGGAGCATGTTCCGTCTCCGCTGCTGATCGGTCATGTGTGATCGGTCCTCCTGGGGGTCTGAAATTGCACTCGAGGCAACTCCATAGTGAGACTCCTCGTCTGAGAAGACCACGCTGGGAAGAGTCGCACGTCGTCTTCGCGATGCAACCCCTCCGGACGGCAGGCAGCCGTGGGTCAAAGCAGTGGGCGAAAGATGGGTATCTGCAAGTTGCAGATTCTCCTCCGAGAGTGGACTGCTCCGTTTGGAATCCGAGGGCGTTGGAACCGCAAGGAACGATTTGCCCTCAACCGGCCCCGACTGCCGGCCAGGAGAAGACGAGTAGTAGGATTCGATCGGACTCTCCTCTACTCCATCTGTCTGACTCTGCCTTTTCCTGTTGAATATTTTCCGCATGACGGTTTTTAGCGTACTGCCCGTTCGACGATGTGCTATCGGAGCGTGGTGGAAGTTGATCGGTGGCAATGCGGTATCATAGTGGTTTGTGTCTAACGAGAAGGAGGGAGGGTTCGATGTTGAGCGTTCTCCGCGAGCAGACGACGATCGCTGGCGAGGACTTCCGATCGACTCGCTCCCGGCGCTGGCGATCGACCTCGTGGTATGTCTCGACATGGCGGGTCAAAGTGAAGTTCGTCAGTATTGCTTCAGAAATTCCACCTTGATGATCATTACAAGGGAATATCGTTGCAGCACGTGGGTATCAGGTCGTCACAAAAGGGAAAACCGAAGCGAAAAAAAGAAGAAGCGTATGGAAGGGAGAAATAGAGAAACGGAGAGACTGGATAAAGCGAGTGTCGAGAAACGAAAAACGAAAGAGGACGGGGGTATAAGGCGAGGCCGCGCAGCGGTCGAATGATTCGAATCAAGGCCAGGGGATGATCGAGCTGTTTAGTCGAATCGCGGGACGATCGAGAGGACCTGCCAAACGGTTAGTGATTAGTTCCACGACTAGTTTGCAAACGAGAGAACTCACAGAAAAGGGTATCTTGAGGATCATAGTTGCAATGCACTCAGTTCCAGTTCAGTTCCACGGTAATGGCGTTTGCCAGTCTCGGGAATGGGGATATTGCAACCACGGATGAGGTGAAAGGATTGAGTTAAAGGTAAACAAAGAGGAAGTAGGGTCAAAAGAAAAAAAAAGGAGAAGAAGAGAAGACGAGTAGATAGTAACGAGTGTAGGACGACCGAGGTGGAAGAAAAGGGAGAAGCTGTAAAGTGCAAAATGCGAAGCTCTGGAGATTAGGAGACGAGCTCCCTAAGGTGTTGGACCAAGGAAGACCCCACAGTCGGGACTTCTTCACGCCACAACCGGTCAACCTGGATCAAACTGGATCAAACTGGGTGCGAGGACTAGAACGGGGCACGACACGAGAACCGGTTGCTGAATGTGGCTGTTGGGCCGCCGAGTTGAGTTCGCCAGCAGCAAGTGGAGGAGGAGGATGGAATTGGAGTGGTCGGATCCCACACACTAAGGAGTAGCGTTTCCCACTTCAACCTTGCAACCGTCCAACCTTCCCCGACTGGTCACGCCAGGCCAATGCAGAAAGGCTGAAATGCCGAAAATTTGCGAATCTTAGGACAATTCCTAGGGATCCTAGGGAAAACCCAGGACCAGCGAATCAGACCGACCGAAAGGCGGCCCAAGGCCTCATTTCAAACGAATGTCAATGCCAATGTCAGTGCGAATGCCGTGCTGGATCCACGAGCCGAGACCAAGTGGACCTTCTAAGATGAACGGCCGTTTTGAACTGCTTCCAGGTGCCTCCAGAACGTGTCGACGGCCCCCAAAACGCAGCGATCGTCCCCGCCGGGGAAGGCCCAGGATAAGCTTCTTAGAGGACAAGCCTGCGAGAACAAGGCTGCTGCATGTCCAGTCTGAAACACCACATGGCAACCTGCTGATCCAGTCGCTGTATCTCGCACAGACGCCTGGTGGAAGGCGAAAAGGCGAGTCGTACAAGACGAAGCCTAACGGCTGAAAGGTTGAGACGTCAAGTGCCACCGAACCATCCTCGTCCTCGCCCTCGAATCAAGCCTAACAGCCAGCTGAATCGTACTCTGCCTGTCGTGTCATCAGGAGTCGTCACTAGCTGGTCCTCGTCCATCCACGTAAGATCGATCACCCCTCACGCTGCACCACTTTCAGTAATGTATCTCCGACGAGTCCGCGAGATCTTCCTGCCCGCGGGATCTTGGATCTCCAGTGGAGGCCTGTTGTGTGTCTTGAAACATCCATCGCTTCTTACCGCCTGCGTGTCTCGCTCGACACGGCTTGATGCGCCTTGTTTCGGGATGGTCCAGCCATGTACGGTTTTCTACGAGTGTATCTCCGTCGTTCCACAAATTCGCGGGCCGAGGAGTCAGGTTGGGCACCTGCGTTGCTACAGGATCTCTCGCAAGGATCATCATTCCTGCAGTTGCTAGAGTATCTCTCGAGGATTCGCCAATGGTGTTGTGCCTTGCTATCAGCACTAGAGAAGATCGCCCGCGTCAGGGTATCGCAAGTCGGCATTTTCCTCCAGATAATCCATCCAGTGTTTGAGAAAACTACTACCCCTGCAAGAGACCACAAGAATACCGATTAACCTCTGTTCTCAGGGCGGAATGCACGGTCACTTACCGGCTGATGGTGTCAGAATCCCCGCAGATGCAAAGATGCCGCTTGGGGCGTGTCATGGCCACTAAAAATTGCCCCGCGTTAGTCTCTCGCTGTGCATCGGGATGGACTAGGGCTGGACCTAGGCCTAGACATACCATTGAGCCGTCTTTTCTCCCCGAGGAAGCCCACTTCATGTTCCGCATTGCTGCGGACTAGACTCACCACCACGGCTTCCTTTTCACGGCCTTGGAACCCATCGACACTGCCAAGCTCTAGGCCGGGGTGTTTCCCCCGGAGCATCTGAGACAGGAGCGCCAGTTGGCCATTGTAAGGGGTAATCACGGCGATATCTTCAGGCTTTATGCCTGCTTCCACCAGATTATCTACATGCCGGGCAGCAACCATGGCCTCCATCTCGTTGCTTTTGCTCTCCCCAAGTAAGGCCTCCTTCTGGCCGATCTCTTTATCTTCTGCCTTCTCTGGGAAATCACCGCCTTGGGTGTCCCAGAAGACAAGCGGTTCCTGTGTATCATCCGTGCCCTGGGTTTCATATGGAAGATCTGCTAGTAAACGTGATTTGACCGCGTCGGCGGCCATGAGTTTAGATTCGTAAAGCTCATCGGATGGAAACCGCATTATCTTCTCGTGCATGCGGTATTGTGTGGTCAGCATCCGCTTGATCCCCGAGCCATGTAGCGACAGGAGGCGATCGAACAAGGTTCGATCAAGTGAAACACCCTTCAAGATCTCTTTCTTGGGGGCATCGTCCTTCTTGTCAGCACTGACCTTGCTGTTTTTATCCTCGGATTTTAGGGTTGAGGATTTGACGGTGGGGGGTAGTTGCAAATGGTCACCCGCGAGAACAACCTTCTCCGCAGATAAGAGAGGAATCCAGCATTGCGCTTCCAGAGCCTGACTGGCCTCGTCAATGATCACCACGTCGAACTTTTGGTTCTTCAGCTGGTGTCCACCAGCACCATGCAGGGTCGCGACGGCAACACTGCTCTCGCGCACCAAGTTATCCACGCATTTAGACTCTCGCTCTCGAAATTCCTTGCGGAGATGTTTCAGATCGTCGTAGATCGCTCTTCTTTCCCGTCCTGTCCGTGTTTTGCGGATACTGGCTTGTTTCTCGTCGATCTCCTTGCGCACGTCCTTGACAATACTGGCAGCGTCTGATGTCTGCGTGAGAACCTCGAGAGAATGTTCCAAGACGGAAGGTAGTAGACGGGCCGGATGTCCGACTCGTACGACCGGTACTTTCTTCGGGGCCAGTCGTTCAACAATGTTATCAACGGAGATATTGGACGGCCCGCAAACTAATATCCTCTTTTTACGCTGGACCATCTGCATTATAAGCTCAATAAGGGTATGCGTTTTCCCTGTCCCCGGTGGGCCATGAATAAGTGCAATGTCTTTGGTGGCCAGGGCGAATCGAATGGCATCTTTTTGCGAGTCGTTCAAAGTGGGATCGATGAATTCAAGAGGACCAATGTCCTCGTAGCCCGGCTGTAGGGGTGTTGTATGTCCAAAAGCAACACGCATGAAGTGCGAATGATCCGATTCCGTGGACTTGGCCATTTTTTCCATCGTCTGCCTCATTCTGCGTCTGTCAGTATACTGCTTCCTTTAGCTATACTACTAGTAGAAACATACCGTCTGTATGTCACGTCATTCGCAAGTTTCATACTGCAATGCGAATTAGCAAACCAAGACCAACTGCCGAATTAGAGCAGATAAGCACATACGCCCACAGCTTCTTCCCCCACAGTTCCTCAATAGCTTCATCTTCTTCCTTCGAGGTCCCGCCACCTTTCCCCTGCTGTCCAAAAGCAATCCAGATCGCTTTATCATTCGCACGAGTCACTACACCCTCAGGGCCGCCTTTATCCTTCTGTTCCTTCGACCCATCTTTGCCTTTATCTTTACCAGCCTTCTTCGCAGTCCCCGCAGAGACATCATTCACGCGGACGACGTCGCCAACCCTGATCCCATGAGATCCCAAACGGGGTTGTCCATCCGATGCCCGGTCGCCATCTGATTTCCCGGTCGATACAGCGGGGTCTGGTGCGAATTCGCCTACGACGCGTCCTCCGAGACCCGTGCGACACTGGGATAGCACAAGGCCCGTCAACGCGTAGCCGGTAGCTTGTAAAGTGCGCCGGGTAGCTGGCGATACGGATGCAGCTGTCGTTGCGAGGGAGGAGGAGGAGACTTCAGCTTCGTGTTCGAGGAGGAGGAGCTGGAGTTGGGTTTCGGCGAAGTGGGGGATCGAGATTGGGTCGGGAGGAGCCATTGTGTTGGCGGGAGAAGGCCCAAAGGAGGTAGAAATGTTAGGCTGGTCGCTTGCACATCAGAGACGAGAAATGGCTCTCTCGACAGCGAATGTGCCTAGGTATGGGAGCTGTGAAGTGGATTGGTGATGGAGGAAGCTGTCCAAGATCACGGCTGACTTTATTGGTTAGTCATCTTATAGATTGATTGCCGTGGGGTTGTGGCAGTCAACAATCAACAATGTGATAACTTGCTAATGATTTACTCTAGTTATATGGGTGCCCTCGAAGTGTTCTTCTAGATATTTCATCTATCTATCGTCACTTATTGTTGTGGTAACCTCGTAGATTGAGATAAACAATCCGCTTCTACACATCAATCAATAATTGCAGTCAACAGTACCCGCTCTTCAATATTGCTTGTTTATTTCATGGTGATAGGAATTACTATTTCACGTTCTCGACCCAGCACTGAATGAAGTACTGTTCTGATCTCAGAAATGGTATGGACCGCACACAGGATGTTCGGTTTCTTTGACAGAAGATATTCTAGTATTGAACAGGGCTGCATCCAGATCCATTGAAATACAATTTATATAATTACAGTTATCGTGTACCATACATCTGATATGCCGAGACCCGAAAGCCAAACCAGGAAAGTCAACCCTCATACAGCCTCAATCTTGATCTTGGGCTCCTCACTCGAACTCTGCTTCACCTCCATCTTCGCGGGCGGAAGACCCTTGACCTCACTCTTACAGAGCTTCGTACCAGCGAGGTAACACTCTCCACACCTCCGCTTCACTGGTAGGCAAACAGTCTGCCCTAATCCAACAAGCAACTTATTAATCTCATGCCACTTGTCACGTGGAAGCCATGACTGAAGCGCCATGCGGGTTTCCTCGGGCGTCTTAGTCTTATTCCAACCCCAAAGATTGGTGATACGGTGGACATGAACGTCAACTCCGATCCCCTCGTGCTTACCCCATGCGGCACTCATGCAGAGGTAAGCCATTTTAGGCCCGACACCTGGTAGAGACATGAGTCCTTCCGGCGTGGATGGAATGTCACCCTCGTATTTATCGTGCAGGATCTGTGCTGCGGACTTGATGTATTTGGTTTTGTTATTGTGGAATCCGACTTTCTCGATTAGTTCATTGAGCCGCGTCGGGCATACGGCGAGTATGTTGTCCAAGTTCAGCGTGCTGTCCTTTGTCGGCTCGGGCTTTGCGTCGTCATCTTCGAGTTTGATCTTGACTTTGCCTTCGAGCTTGACTTCATCATTGATACTTGGGGTTGGGCCTCCAAGTTCCGTGTGTAGACGCTGCATCGCCACAGCCGTAACAGTGTCCTTGGTTTGAGACGAGAGCATCAGTGCAACAAGGGTTTGAAACCGACGATCTTTCGGCGACGATGCTCGCCAGTACAGCTCCGCACAGCCCATTGTATCCACCGGCGCGGTAGGGTTATCCTCACGCATCCTTTTCACAGTATTATACATCGTTTCCCAATTCGAAGGAGGCTCCACGACCACCGCACCGGCAGCGTCTCGCGTTTTCCGCGCTGGCATTCGTCGCGCTTTCGGAGTACTCTTCACATCAGGTTCATCCTTGACCGCCGGTTCCTTCTTCACGACGGGTGCGCGGGGTTTCCGGGGTGTGCGAGTTTGGGCTGGGGGAGCAGGGGGCCTTGCATTGCGCTTCTGGCGTTTCGTCGGGGGTTCGATGAGATCTTCGATGTCCGCAGTATCGGCAGAGGAAAGGGAGGACTCGTCGTCACTTCTCGGGGGCGAAAGACGTGCGATCATGGGGATTGATTCGGTCTTGATGTTCGAGTCGCCGAAAGCGAACCTGTCTAGTGCGCTAGAACCAAGCGAGGAGTTGCGCGTTGAGCGGCGTGCAGGGGGCGACAATGCCTGCAAGACCTTGGCCGTGTCCTGAGAAGCGCGTGAGGTGCGCATGGCTAGGACTTGAGAATTGAAGGTGCAATGAAAGCGGAATTCACATGTGGGTAAGTTGTGGTGGATGGTGATGGGGCAAAGTTCCCCAGCCTCGGCGACGGCGACGTCGACGATCCCGGCACCCTCCAGGTTTCCCGAGGCCTTCACATCGCCATCGCAATCTCCACCTTCTTCCACCTCTCTGTGTAGGCACATTCATTCCATTACGCCATGGAAGCCCCGTCAAGTCAAACGACTCAGCGACTCTTGCGAGAGCTAAAGGATTACTCAAAGTCGCCGAATGAGTCGCTTCTACATCTGGGCCCCGTCGATGAGGAAAACCTGCTGCGGTGGGAAGCAGTCCTCAAGGGCGTGAATGCCTCTCCTTATGAAGGTAAGATCGGAAATCACCTCCCTCAACCTCAGTGACACGGAGACGACCTCATTCTCACCTACATCCCTCTCCCTCTCTCATTCCCAGCTAATGGTAACGAACAGGCGGGCTCTGGCACCTCCGCATCGCGATTCCTCCAAACTACCCCCTCGCCCCGCCTACAATCCATTTCACGACTCGCATTTCCCACCCAAACATCTCCTTTACGACCGGCGAGATCTGTCTGACTCTCCTGACGACGGAGCACTGGAGTCCTGTCTACACGCTTTCGTCCACTCTCACCGCTATCCAGCAACTCTTGACAGACCCGCAACCCGACTCCCCACTCAACGTTGATGTGGCTGCCCTCCTGCGTGACGGAGATATCGCGGGGTACGAAAGTGTGATCCGTTATTATTCAAGATCTGAGCGATGGAAAGGCGCTGGCAACCTCGGTCGGTGATTGGTAAATCAATTCCTGGCCCTGGTCCTAAATCCGATGGCTAGGTACGATGGGGAAGATGTGATGGAACTGGGTGATGGATATATGGACGCAATTATACTTATTACTCGTTGGCATTGGTCATGCCGGTGGCGCATACATACCACGCTACATTCTTGAAGATATCCCTCGACTACTATATGATGATCATTAAACTTGAAAAAGGCCATCCAGGCCGAGATAACTCCATTTATGTTCGTGTTCGCCGGAAAATAATATCTAGATGTGGATCGACATAGGACAGAATGGGACAAGAATAAAACGCACATCGCAGTAATGGAACGCTAGAGAAAGGAGAGGCATGAGTCGGTCGTAAGGATCGTGATATGACGATAGTCATGATAATGATGCAGGCTGATGATGATAGTGATGATGATGTTGTTGTTCTTGTTGTTGCTGGAATAGGCTGAATGGATGCGATTTAAAGCACTTGCCCTTCTTGTCGGGACAATGATAGACCTGTCGCTGACGAGAAACAGCGATTTGGCGGTATTGGATCTGGGCCGAGGCTTAGAGAGCCATGGCGAACACGACGACTCCGCCGACCATGGCGACAACCTCGCGAGCGAGGCCGCCAGTGGGCAATGCAGCACCACCAGTCTGCAAGCCGGCGGGGGCCCCGGTCGTGGTCGCGCCGTCGGAGCCAGTTGGGTGGACCTTTACCACTGTAGTGGAGGTCAGGGTGCTAATGTCGCCATTGGGTAGAGTTGTTGTGAGTTTGAAGATTGAGGTAGACGAGGAAGAAGCGCTACTGCTCGTGGTGGTGGTCATAGAGGAGCTGGAGCTCGAGGAAGAAGAGAACGAAGAGGAGGTAGTGGTGGGAGTCGTCTCAGTGGAGGTCGGGCTGGTTGTAGGGGAAGACGAGGTGGGCTGGTCGGAGGAGCTGGAGCTGGAGCTGGAGCTGGAGCTAGTTGTAGGAACGGAAGACGAGGTAGTAGGGTCGGAGGAGCTGGAGGTCGAGCTGGTAGTTGGCACGGCAGACGTCGTGGTGGGCTGCTCGGAGGACGAGGTGGGTTCAGTCGTGGGAGCCGGCGTCGAGGAAGAAGTTGGCTCGCTGGTGGCAGTGGCAGTGGAATTGTCACGTTTGGCCAACTTCACCAGGTTGGCGATTGCTTGTCCTTCATTTTCGAGAGCTTCGGCGGCACTCAAGTCAGTCTCGAAGACACCGTCTCTGAACTTCGTGGACAAGGCGTGGAGAGCATCGTGGAAGGCATTGATGGAATGACCTTCGACATCGGCCAGAACACCCTGGTGGGACTCACGGGACTCGGAGGCAGGCTCGGTCGCAAAGACAAGCGACAAGAGCATCAGCGAGATAAACAGCAGCTGGAGAAGGCTGACACGCGGCATGGTGGTGGTTGTGGTTTACGGTGCTGAGGAGGGGAAGAGGTCGAGTTGGTGGAGTTAAGAGTTGAATGATGAACCAGTTGTGTGCAGCACAGCAGACAGCACAGCAGAGAGTACAGCAGAGAATGAGACAATGAAGAGAAGGAGAAATCAAACAAGAGCAAGAAATTCAGCAGATAAGAAAATGGAGGCCTAAGACTAGTTCGTGTTTAGTTAACTCGTGTTTCCAGACAAGAGCCGGTGGCGCAGCCGTTCGTTTCCACTGGCAGCTTGTTTCGAGGATCGGCGATCGGATCGACAAATGACACATTCCTGAATATCAGTCGTTATAGACCCAGGTATGCTATTCTCCGTATTATATATTCACTTCTACCACCCGATCGTGCTGTTGTTGTCAATGTTCGTGTTGCTAAATGCGACGACTCTAAGCCTCCCAACGCAACTCAACTCGTACGAGTCTCCAGTCTCCACTTTTGATTGGCTGGGTCTCACGAAAGCTCAAAATAGGACGAGTCGTGGTGTCATCGTCCACTTGATGTGCTTTTTCTCTTGTTTTTGCACAGTCTGGTTCCCAGGTACCCAGGCACGGGCTAGCCCCGGGGTCTCACAACTACCATGGCTCTGATTTCCTCCGTCTACAAGATCCTGGAAAATCAAGGAAAAGAGGAATCTGAACTGGGCAAACTCACTCCGAATGAACTAAGCCCAAGCGGACTATTTTAAGCCCCACCGAAAACGCTGAAGGCTGCACGGCAGTCCCGGGGACGAAGACTATTGACAGACTAGCACTTGGCCAACGCCAAACTCAATTGGTGACTAGTGGTGCCACACGCAAAATCTAGAGCATCCAGGAAAGGGGTTGAACGCATCCATCTGTCCATATGTGCATATCTATGTGAACCCGTACATAGTCATCTGGGCATTCGCTCAAAGTGTGTACAGAATTAAGTCTATGAATATTCATAACAAAGTAGTCGTTCGTCCATGACCTCACGAACTCTTCGTGGTCGGTCTAAGACGCCAAAATCCATCTCCGTGTCCAGGGTGACTTGCTGGCCCCATGGTGGATTCAGGATGGTCGTCGTGCCATTCAGCGCATACCGCCGAGTCTTCTCGTCTCCAGCTTGCCAAGTCGCCCATAGCCGATCTAACATCGAATGATGGAGCATGAAGGCTGGATCTTGCGGCGATGCGAAGAGATCTTGCATCGCTGCGCCGAGGCTGAAATGTCCTCCTCCGTGAGGTCCAAAGACTCCATCCGGTCGGGCCGGCCAGTGGTCCATTGCGGTCTGGAATTGGGTGATGTTGGTCGTTGCCATCAGCTGTTTGATGATAGTGCTGTTGGTATACCTGGAGCTCACAAAGTGATTCAAGCTCCGGTTCAAACACCGCGGATTATAGTCGAATCTCGGCTCTGGGATCTCCGTGAACGAAGCAAGATTTCGGCTGAACGGCCCTAGGTGGACCTCCAGGTCTGCAAATGGTCCACAGCCCTTTGGCACACATCCTCCTCCAGACCCTCTCGGGATTGTGACGTTGCCACCGGATAAAGGCTGTTCGTCAGGATTGTATTCGCCGTTACCGGAGAGGGACGAACTGCTGCAGTCGAAGAGCGGGCTATGTTCAAGATCGTCCGCCCAAAGAGCCCAGTTCCAATACGGAAGGTGCCCGGTGTAAAAGCATTCTTCTCGAAGTGCTTGCTCCCACAGATAGATGAAGCGGCGGTGCCAGGGTAAGAAGAGGCCACTGTAGTGTACCTTCAACGTTTGGTTGATATGGGTGGCGACAAAGTCATCGTATCTGCTCCGAACCCCCTGGAATTGCTTGGTGGGAAGCCTTGGAGGCTTTCGTGTCATACACTTCACGGCATCGGTATAGTTAATTCGCTGGGTCTTTGACATCTCCCCCCTTTTCATGATGAGTATGGCACAAAATTGGGACGAGGGAGGTGTAGCCTACCATTCTTTGCGAACGGATGCCTGATTGGACCTGCATGCTTGTAGAGAGGCGACGGCGACAGGCTCTCCTACAAAAAGTAGAAGCAAAAGCGTGAACCAGATCATACTGTACAGACCAAGCGAGAATGTCAAAAGACCTTTTTCTCACGACTGCGAAAAGGCAAGATCCTTATAAACAACGCCCTGAAATAACTCCCCCTATTCCAACCAATTGGGCCCCTCGATCCCCAAAACCTGTCTTTATGCCTGCGACAAAGTCTTCTGCAGTAGTCTGCCTTAGTGAAGCTGCGAAAGGCATGCTAACCCGCAGACCAAGCGTGGCATAACCCCCTTGCAAGGAATTCCACCCAAAAAGTATAAAATACGACTGGAACAACACAATTTTCCGCAGATCAAATTGTTTTTTACATGATAAGAGCCCCCTTCTCAGATACATCGCATGCGAAATGGCTCGATGTGGTAACCGCAAGCCTCGAATGGGAGTTGTGGGTCCCGCAGATGTGACAACTCAACTCTTGACAATTCGCGTTCAAGGGTCACATTGGAATTACAATCTGGACTTGCCCTGCATCACAATCCCCTTGATGCCCATCGGCAAATAGGGCCTGGTTCTTCGTTTCTTGGTCCGAGATTTCTGTCGCCCGAATCGCGCTGTGAATCGGGCTGAGGGGCGAATTGACTTACCTCTAATTCGTCCTGGTGACTCTGGATTTCACCGTCCCCTCGAAGCTGGGTCGCTCGCCTAGCTGGTCATTCGAGGTTGTTTTGGTCACATTTTAAACTCGTGTCAGAATTTATTGAAAATACTATAGGAACTAACAAGCCTTACTACATATACACGGAAGCGGGGTATCTATATAGCTAGTCATTCTAGGTTATTCTAGTCACTTCACCAACTCTAGTTTGCTAGCTTAAAACGCCCCGGGCTACAAGCTCCAAATTCGGAGGCCACTCAACTTTCTCCGAACTTCGTAAATCCAGCCATCTGCTTGGTCCTACCTCCAATATTAAGAAAAAAAAAAGTAGAACATTTCATCAATTCATTCAATAAAATATATTAGCTCCAGCTATCTGGGGGCAGTAAGAGCCATAATTATATACTTAGGGGAAATGACCACCGACTTTGACACTGTAAAAATATTCCATCCCCCAACTCCATGCTTTGGCCTATCGATAGGCCAGATTCATGATACTACCCCAGGGGCAAAAAGAAAGTCACCACAGGACTTCACGACTTAGAGCCATCAAGCTTTGTAGCAGTGCCACATTGCTACTTAAAGCGTCCCGCTGGCCGAAACTGACCATCATGAGCGCATGCCCATTTATAGCAGGTACCACACAAACGCTTATCTCTGGTCTCTTCTGGCCAGTCAGACCTCCCTTGGTAGAAACGCGGCTTCCCTTCCTGTTCCTCGTTTGGACAGATGGGATGGGCGCAGGGCCCTCGCGGGTCTTTGCCAATTGGGCGATATTTATTGGTGTCTGCCCGCCGAAGCTGACCATCATGAGCGCATGCCCACATATAGCAGGATTGACATAAACGCTTATCCCTGATCTCTTCTGGCCAGTCAGACTTCCCTCGTTGGAAACGCGGCTTCCCTTCCTGTTCCTCGTTTGGACAGATAGGATAGGCGCAGGGCCCTCGCGGGTCTTTGCCAATTAGGCGATATTTATTGGTGTCTGTTGGCCGAAGCTGACCATCATATATGGATGCCCAGCTATAGCAGGAATGACATAAACGCTTATCCCTAGTCTCTCCTGGCCAGTTACGCTTCCCTCGTTGGAAACGCCTCTTCCTTTCCTGTTCATTGTTTGAACAGATAGGATTGGCGCAGGGCCCTCGCAGGTCTTTTGGCCGAAACTGACTATCATGAGCGCATGCCCATTTATAGCAGGATTGACATAAACGCTTATCCCTGGTCTCTTCTGGCCAGTCAGACTTCCCTCGTTGGAAACGCGGCTTCCCTTCCTGTTCCTCGTTTGGACAGATAGGATTGGCGCAGGGCCCTCGCGGGTCTTTGCCATGTGGGCGACGTGGGTTGGAGTCTGCCGGCCGAAGCTGACCATCATGTGTGGATGCCCAGCTATAGCAGGCAGGACATAAAAGCTTATCCCTAGTCTCTTCTGGCCAGTTAGGCTTCCCTCGTTGGAAACGCCTCTTCCTTTCCTGTTCATTGTTTGAACAGATAGGATTGGCGCAGGGCCCTCGCGGGTCTTTGCACAATATCCCGTTGGAGTCTATTGGCCGAAGCTGACCACTATGTGTGGATGCCCAGCTATAGCAGGATTGACATAAACGCTTATCCCTGGTCTCTTCTGACCAGTTAGACCTCCCTCGTTTGAAACGATCCTTCCCTTCCTGTTCCTTGTTTGGACAGGTAGGATTGGCGCAGGGCCCTCGCGGGTCTTTGCCACGTGGGCGACGTGGGTTGGAGTCTGCTGGCCGAAGCTGACCATCGTGATTATATGCCCAGTTATAGCAGGTAGAACACAAACGAATATTTCTGGTCTCTTCTGGCCAGTCAGACCTCCCTTGTGTGAAACGCGGCTTCCCTTCCTGCTCCTCGTTTGGACATATGGGATTAGCGCAGGGCCCTCGCGGGTCTTTGCCATGTGGGCGATGTGGGTTGGAGTCTGCTGGCCGAAGCTGACCATCGTGATGATATGCCCAGTTATAGCAGGTACCACACAAACGAATGTTTCTAGTCTCTTCTAGCCAATCAGGCTTTCCTAGTGGAAAACGCGACTTCCCTTCCTGTTCCTCGTTTGGACATATGGGATTGGTGCAGGGCACCAATGGCCGAGAATCCTCCGATTTACAGCCCTGAAGGAGTTGACAGGCCGCGTTTAATGGCACCCAGTAAGGTGCGGGTGCGAGGTCAACGGCGGCACGGATATCTCGAGCCAGACGCATGGATGCCGGCGAATTCCAGCCATAATCAGAGCCGGGGCTGGGTGGACTAAGCGTCTTGAACCAGATACTCATGATCATTTCGAGAATCATCAAGAAGGTTACGGGCAATATGGGCCTGAAAATCGCCAACCGACGCCGAACCAGTCGTTGAATCCCGCGACCACGGTACTCCCGGAGATGCTTATAGTACCAGTTATCCGGCTTTGATTTCCCTCTGACCGTGGACTCATGCCCCTTGTCCCGTTTACAGACATCCTTGCTTGACCCATTATAGCCAGCGAGGAGTTTATTAACCAGACCCTGGTCATCGGGGCCAATGACAGGGTCAAGATAGACACCTTGTTCATGGATGTCCTGGACGCTGCAAAGTTGCTTGAAGTCTTCTGCCTCCCAGACCGTCTTTTCAAAGAATGCGATTGTCGCATCTTCAAACCCGGTCATAAAGGCATGGACAAAAACGTCCTCACTATAAGCGAGAAAAGCTCTTCGGAAGCCCCATGTCATTATACGATCAGGGGTTCCCATCCGGGCCGGTAGAGGGCCCGCGGCATCCTTGAGCATCACAATCGTTTGATGGAGAGCTTTCTCCAACTTTGATTGAGGACGGGGATGAGCTCCAGCTGGATGAGCGATCATGATATTGTCCAATCGCTCCTGCATAACTGATACTGGGATAACCTTGATGGTTTTGCCATCATCAGTTACAACAGTCGGAGGCGGGACAAAGTCTTCATCGTCCTTGAGAGGTTCTTCGCAGTCTTTATTCTGCTCTGGTGGCGAGACATTGTCCTCATCATCATCAGAGTAATTGTCCTCGTCAGAATCAGAGACATAGACCCCACCCTCATCAGAGTCAACGAAGTCCTCATCATCAAGTTCAATGAAGTCCTTAGCCTCCTGCTGGTTGGTCGACTCCCGGGATTGCCCTGCATCGAGGATGCCTGCTCTCCCGATCTCGTCTTCCTGCTCACGTCGGTTGGTCGACTTCCGGGCTTGCCCTGCATCGAGGATGCCTGCTCGCCCGATCTCGTCTTCCAAGCGCCTCTGTTTTCGTAGAGGTTCGCTTTTATTCCCCAGTGTCCCATTGTTCGATATGTCCTTCAACGGTTGGCGGGTGCGCTTCTTTGCATCTGCTGCCTTGCCATTGGTCTTGGAGACTATATGACTTGGTCCAGCTGCAGCGTAGCTGCCACTTTCGTTGTCGGTGCTCGACAGGAGGGTGTGGGATTGACCGGAATCCGCCTGGGCCTGTATGCCATCAATTGCACTGTCATTTCTGATGGCTAATTGACTGTCAATGGTGGCCGAGTTGGTGGTCGATGTGGTGGTCGTGTTCGTGACCGTGGTGTTGCTCACCTTCTTGAAGAAGGAATGGAGCGTACTCTTCCGGCTTGGATCAATTGGCTTCTTCTTTCGAGGAGGAGCCATGCTGACACAGGCTGTATATATTAATGCTGAAATGATTCAATTGATGGATGAAACAATCGTCTCAAATCAGCAGGGGGTGGTGGGTTGATGAGAGAAACGTCTGGGAGGGGGGTCATGAAGGCATGGTTCGAGTCCGGTGCCCACGATGACCTCCCAATGGCTCTCCCAATGGCTCTTTGCAGATTGAATAGACCAATTCCTACCTACAGATCCTACAGTTCAGTCAAGAGCTTTGTCGGCTAATCAAGTAGATATAAAGCCAAGTACCCCAGTATCCGATTATAGTAAATATTGTATAAGATCTGAGTTGGTATGGCTCAATTGCAGTGGGCAGGTGTTCCAACCTCATAAACACTAGTAGTATAGAGGGTTTCTTCAAGTACGAATAGACGACTTCAACGAATTCAGAATAATGGCTTAGCTGCCCAGGTGGAGCTTTCAATGCATTTTTATACTTTCATCCCATCCATGGTCAATCCATATAGAAGTCGAAGTGTATTGAAACTCAACAGATAGAGCCCTTCTCAAAGATTAAATCCACTTTATTTTGGGTTCATTTTACCCTCACTTAAATATGAGAATACTGCTTCCCAAGATCCATTAACAACTCATATCCTAAAACTTGAATTCTCACCTGGTAGGTTTTGTCCGTCCGTTGAGTATTTATGTCGATCCTGGGAGCGACTACGGCTGAGAAATGATATATAGGCCATTTTAGTAAACCCGCTAAGTACAAGAGCCTACTGGCAATTTACTTTTTATGATTACTATGGTGGACAGCTGCTAAGGTTGATGGTTTCAATCTGGTGTGCTGGTCCGGTGCCTCGGGCCTGAAGGTCTTGGGTCTTCCAACCCGGAACCCGTTCAATCCATCTCACTGTCACTGTCAATGTCACTGTCACTCACGACCAAGAGGCACAGGAGCTGTGTGCAATGCCAATGCCCCTTATACTTGGCCCTTTCCACAATCAACAGAACTTGAAGGCCGTTGCCAAGGTTTACCTTATTCGTGTTCGCGACGACAAGGACGCTGAGTGCCATGTTGACAATCCTCGTCGCGGATCATGTCTCGCCTCATATTCTGCCTCAATGCCGGAATTCTACAAACTATGGCCCTCCAATCTGTCATTTAGCAACCATATCGCATACCCCAACCATATCGCAAACCACCAACCACCACCTCTCGCGATGGCACGAGGCTCTCCCGTCGCAATGTATTGGGTCTTCACCACCCTTTCAAAATGCTCTCCCAGTAGTTTCAGTGCCCAATCACTGGCTTATATTCACTATGCTGAACGAGACGATGAATATCGGGCACTTTCTCTCGATCGGCAGCCTCCAGTGATTATCGCTGAACACCATCACTGAACACACTGCTGCCTCGAAATGCACTCAGCTTCGTGACAATTGCAGCTTTGAAACCGGGGTGATTTCCCTGCATGAAGGCTGCTCACAAGTTAATGGTTTCCCCCATGCCTCGCTACCCATCGACTATTGCTTTTCGCGTTGGAGAAGGCGTCGGTGAGTTCCCACCACTTGCGCCTGCAGATTGAACGTTTTTCCGGTACTTTGCTGATCGACATAGCAGCCAGTGAGTCTCCTCTGGTATTACAGAGGATAGACAAGCCGACGACAAATTCGTTGACACTGTGGCTGAGTGTCATGCTTCACACCGTGGGCCGCAATAGACGATGCTCAACCTTCAGCGACATGGTATCGCAGCACCATGGACCCTATCACCCGGCTTTCCGACGATAATTTGGACCGAATTATCACCCCAACTACCTCTACGAGAAGCATCGACTGCTGAAGGAGCAGCAATTAGGGCTTTTGGAGTGGAAGATGGATAATCCGGACGCTGAAGGGACATGATTGGCTTTGTGCCCTCACCGCTTGCATTACACTCGATAAGTGGAATCTGGAGATAAAGCAATCTGGAAGAATATAATTTGAACTGAAGGTTGCGTGGGAGCTGTCCATTATTCTGTTTTGGCTACCCAGTGGATATTTTTGTATCTGATTATGCCGAGTACCGTATACCAGGGGAAACCCGTTCGAATGCTTTCGCAAATAATAAGAAGTCTTAAAAAGACGATTCACTTGGTTCTAGTCACTTTATACATCAATTTAGAGACTTTTTTTTGGGAAATACGTTTGTCAAAACCCATTGTTTTGGGACAGCTTCTTGAGTTTGTTCCGTTTGTGTAGCGTCTGGGTGGTGTCCTACAGTCTACTTAGGCAACCCGCAGATGGATCATTTTCCCTTCTTCCTCCCCCTCCCCAAGCGATCGAACAAGAACTCCTGCTGTGAAACACACAGCACCACCACCTTTTCGTTTCGCTTCGCCCCAATGGGGCCACCGAAAGTAAGTCCATTTTTCATTCACCCTCCCCCAATACCCTCAGAAACGGTGTTGTCAAGACCGCACCACGTCTATTGTGATTTTGGGAACTAACGAATCCAGTACTGTTCCCACCATGGTCCGTGCTACCATGGTGATGAAGAGTGCGAATATCTGAAAGGTTACCGCGCTGGGGCCACCAAGAACTGGCAGTCTGGCTTCGCAGCTGGACTGGAGGCCGCCCAAGAGGGAGCCATGAAGCAGGTCGCAGCGAAGCGACCAGCTTCTCCATGGAACGACAATGTTCCCAATAAGAGGGCCAAGGATGGCAAAGGGTATGCACCCAAGCCCGATATGGCCAGGACCAACAGGGCCAACAACGGCAGAGGGTATGCACCCGAGCCCGATATGGCCAGGACCAACAGGGCCAACAACGGCAGAGGGTATGCACCCGAGCCCGAAAAGGTCAAGGACAATGCTCAAGAGGACAAGGTGGACGTCACCAAGCCCAATAGTACACGTCCTAAGAAGCAGCGCACTGATGAGCAGAAGGCAAATAAGCACCGCAAGGAGGCTGAACGCCATAAGCGCAGACGTGAGGAAAAGGCTGCTGCCAAAGCACTCGAGGAAAAGGCCATCGCGTCTGAGGCGATGGACACCGCCCCGGATAATACCCCATGTGAGTAATATCGCTATCTTTGTGAGATGGAGACCACCCATTCATCCTTCACAATATGGATCCTCGTTTCCCATTTTTGTGTTCACAGCTAATCAAACAATAGCCGGCCTGGCCGCTCCTCCGGCCTTCGACTCCCTGGGTAACCCATACCCTTGGGACGAGTCCAGCGATCCCCCTCCTGCGCAGCCTCGGGGTAAGTCACAAAGTCCTAGCGAAGTTACTTGATTCACCAGTACCTGATGCAATTTAGCAACCCCGGTGATCCCGCTTACTCGCGGATCCTACTCCACTGCCGCCAAACGTGGTGCTGGTAAGTACTCACAGAATTCTATCCATGTGTTGGGGGTGTAGTAACACGAAATTAGCCGTGCCCGAGCCCGCCGTGCCCAAGCCTGTCGCTCTGAAGGCTTACCCTAAAGGGGCTCCGACAAAGCCCAAGGGCGCTATGAGTGGCCCTGGCAAGTCCACCACCACCAGAAACTTGGCCCGTCGACCAGCCCGCCCTGGGTGCCTCGGCGCTCGTGGTATTGCGGATGCGCGAGAGAATGTTGGGAGGGTGGCGGCTTATAACGCTGCACATGGCCAATTGCTCATCCAAGAGGCCAGAGACGGTGTAGAGCACAGGCGCCAGGCGGAGGCAATGCGACAAGAGATAGCCAACTCGAGAAAGGAGAAGGCCGCTCGCGTCCAGGATACCACCGACCCAGTGAACATCCCGCGTCCCGTCATCGATGACGAGGACCAAATAGATTGGGGGGATGATGATCTTGAGGGCAACACCAAGAAGCCCGAAGAGGAAATCAACGCTAATCCTTCTGACACTCAGATGGATGACGCTCTTCTCCCCCCCCTCCTAGGCCCTTCACCGGGGTTTTAGGCTCTAGGCTAGGCCCAGCACTGGGTCTATGCCATCAAATACAATTTCGTGGTCGCCCGGCTGGGCTGGGCGGAGGGTATGCAGGACTTCTTTTTTTTTTTTTTTTTTTTTTAAAAAAAAAAAAAAAAAATTGTAAACAATTTATGAAAGCAAGTTTCTTTTTCTGTGAACCGAAGTTCATTGTAAGCGGTGTCTATGGTAATCTCGAGTCTATCCACATCGGTACTTGAGTACCTAAGGTAGAGTGTATAGTGCCCCAGGCTGGTAATCTAGGTAAAGACAATCTAATAAGTCCTTAGAAATGGACACCCATATATGTAGTAAGGGCGTGACACAACCCATACAGGTCCATCGGGATGAAAATATCTTTCCTCCCCTAACCCGGATCAGAACAGCTACCACTCCTCGAACTCGTGAGATAGACTTGCTCATTTTCCCGAACTTTTCCTTCCTGCACTATCCGGCATGACTAGGGACGGCTCATATTATTACTCGAATCCGAACAGGAAGCAGGTACTATAGTGGAAACGGCAGTTCGAATTCAAGTTACACTCCTCCCTCGGGCTCGGGGAAGAAATAAGTTGTCGCAGAATATCCACATGCCCAAAGACTAGAGAAGGAACCAATCAAGATGATGGATTGAATACCAGGAGACCTCTGCTCAGCGTCTCGTAACTCTAGTGGCTACTTTATATAGATACGATGCTGCATTTTAAACTAAACCGATGTCTTTCAAAGACTTGATAAGGATAAGCCTTAGTACACCTGAAGCAGAGCTCTTGTAACAGCACATTGTAAGAAATGAGGTGATCTGAAATGGTATCATCCATAGAGAAGGCGTTGGCTTAGAGACCTAAGACGTCTAGGAGGCCCTTCTCCGCAAGGTTAAGCTTCTCGGCCGTTTTGATCCACACCTGTGACCTCAATTCTGGATCATTGACATGTCGCTTGGGTGGTGCTTCCCATATGCGATTGATATATTTACCGCCTCCGCGTCCATTCGGTGCGCCAATACCCTGTGTCTTCGGATCAGGACCAAACTCGGGGCTAGTAGCTGCGTGTGTGATGGCCATGCTACCCTGTTCCGGTGTGATAGCAACATAACGTAGAAGAAATTGGAGACTCCAGCCCCCTATGTCTTCTATAGGGGTCCAGATAGACGAAGACACAAATCCGGGATTGACTCCGTTCACGGTGACTCCCATATAGCTTGGATGTCTATTAAGACGCAACTGCAGCTCTGTAAGCCACATTTGGAAGAAGAGTTTGTTATTGCGATAAGGGATGCCTTTCATTCCTGGACCGCTGTACAGCTCCGGGTCATACGCGCCAAGATGGTGATAGCAGGATGTTGTGCAGACGATACGTCCAGGGCTCTGATCCGCGATAGATGGAAGAAGTCTTAGGGTCAATAATACGTGAGCCAGGAAATTGATCTAGAAGTCTATCAGCCTTGTGTCCCCACAAGGACGAGAGACCAGTGCATAGACGATTAAATACCTGGTGAACTGGATGAAATCCATCTTTGGTTTTTGATTCCAACGGAGCGACTGCTATGCCTGAATTATTCGACAATATATCAAGGGGGCGTCCTGTAGCAATCCAGCGTTGAGCAAACGCCTCCACACTTTCCAGGTCGGCCATTTCAATCGGCCACCATTCGATCGTTGAGGAATGACCATGAGCCTCTGCGATCGAATTGCACGCCGTGGTAGCATCTCTTGGATGTTGCTCCCAGTCGGGGGGCTCGCGACAGCCCAGAATAATATTACTGCCCCATTCGGCGAATTTCTTTGCAGCTTCGAAGCCGATGCCGCTGTTGGCACCCGTGATGATGATCCATTTGCCAGTCAAATCGGCACCGGGGACATCCTTGTCTGTGAGAAAAGTGGTATTCGTCCCCCTGACGGCCTGGATGACATCGTAAACCAGAGAAGCCATTTCAAGGTGACTCCAGAATCAAAAAAGGGAGTCCCTGCGAATTTGTTTGGGTTTGGGTGCGTAGGATAGTGTAGCACAGGCAACTACAAAAGTCAAGCAGTCGCACAAGTAAGCGCTTGGCCGCATCGAGTTGGGCGGAGGTGAACTTGTGCGCCCGAGCACGGGCCTGCTGACGACGGATCCACGAGAGATCTCTCAACTTGAAATATGAGCAGTAATCTTATATTATTGGAAGGTTCTTCATTAATTTGTGTTTTGTCAAATGTGTGCGAGATAGAATATGTACAACAGCTCATCTCTACATTCCCACCAGTCTCATTCGGAGTGCTGCTTGCCCGACCTTTTCAGTTCGTTTGTCCCATGCACCCAATCGAGGAGCCCAATCGAGCCGTAGTTAAGATTGAACTTTTCATGATGGAGGTCATGATCACGCGCCTTACAATAAAAGAAATCATAGCCAGAATGGACAGTAGAAGTATTCACCAGCTCCCAGGCCAGGAATAACCAGAAGGTCAGTACCTATTATCAAATTAGTTTAATTTTCTTCCACAATTTCTTGCTGAGTTGAACTTACATGGCTATGCAGGATCTGTGGGGGCAGAGAGATTGGCAATGCATTTGCAAATATCTGCTCGATTGGATGTGCGTATTGGGCTGCCAGAGCGATGGGCGCGGTAAATCGATGATGCTTCTTGTGAATGAGTTTGTAGAAATAAGGCAAATGCAGGAAACGATGGGCGTAGTAGAACAGGGCCTCGCGCATAAGGAGGCTGAGTAGGAAATCTCTAACCAACTCCAGTGCCGGAGGCAAGGCTGCTTCGACACGGTAGGAGGACTTCGACCCGAGGTGATAGGTGATATTGATAAGCGTAAAATGCAGCACAGAAGAGAGAATTTGGTTCTGAGTGACGACCCAGAAGCAGTTCAGGATGTCACGACGAGTCGGCTGTTTCGGTGCAGGCTGTATCTTATGTTTCTGTGAAAAGGCCGGCGCAAATGTGTCCAACAATAGATAGAGGATTGACGGGAGCCAGAAGGCGAGGACTTGGACCAGCAAAGTCCCGATGAATTCGATTCGCTGTGCCGAGTAGGTCGCCACGACATTTGGCCAGAAGTCCGTCGCTCGTTCGAGGAGCTGGTCGGTATACATCGCGAGGGTATTCGATTGGTGCAATTTGGAATGGCTCGAAATTGGGAACCTCAGCAAGATATCGGATTATGAACCTCGGCCATGACCCCAGACATTCATTGCTGCCCCCCCCCCCCCCCCGCAATTTGTTCGTCAACGATCGGTGGATCTCGGCTAAGGCGCCTGGCATGTGACGGTTCGGGCCATTCCCAGCCAGACTGTTCCAGTGCTCAACCTTCAGCAACATGGACCTTACCAGCTGGCTTTCCGATGATTATTTGAACCGAACGATCATCCCAGGGCCAAGCTACCTCTGCGAGAAGCACCGAATGCTGAAGGAGCAGCAATTAGGCCTTTTGGAGTGGAAGATGGATGATCCAGGCACTGCAGGGACAGCCCTCACCGCTTGTATTACACTCGATACGTGGAATGATGATGGCTGGAGACGAAACAATATGGAAGCATATAATTTGAACTGAAGGTTGTGTGGGAGCTGTAGATAATTCTGTTGTGGCTATTCGGTCGATATTTTTGTACCTGATTCTGCCGAGTACCTTATACAATCCCCGTTCGAACGCTTTCGCAGATATTCCATCCACTGACAGGGATAACTACTCTAATACCCAAGTATGTACTAGCAAATCTTGGTGTCAGGAGTCAACACCCCGCTTCCGTATTTCCTTATATATGTAGTAAGGGCGTGTCAGTTCCTGTTGTATTCAATGACTTTATACTTCTTGCATGACCGTCATCGAGCCATTGCGCATGCCATGTGCCCCGTTAACGGGCAATCCACGCTTTCCGACATACCCAAATCCGTTGTCAATGGCACAGGTAGATGCAGGTCTTTCTGCTCCAGCAACAGCAATTACTCTGCTCGGCAAAGGCGGCGCCGTGCTGATGCTTATTTTGCTTTTCATGGCAGTGACTAGCTCAACTTCAGCCGAGCTCATTGCTGTATCCTCTCTGTTGACCTTCGACATCTACAAGACCTACTTCCGACCATACAGCAGCTCTACAGATCTTGTTCGAGTGAGCCATTGGGCCATTGGGCTGTACGCAGTCGTGTTGGCAGGTTTCTGCTGCATCCTCAACGCGGTCGGCATCAGTTTAACCTGGGTGCTAACCGTTTTGGGTGTTATTGTCGGGGGTGCTGCAATCCCAGTTGGGATGATCTTGCTGTGGGAACCCATGTCCACTGTCGCCGCAATTGGCGCGCCTTGGATTGGAACGGCCTGTGGAATCACGGTCTGGTTTGTTACGGCCTGGAAGCGCAGTGGTGCTATAAGCGTCGCAACCACCGGTGACACTACTAATGCACTCGCTGGAAACTTGGCTTCTTTCGGTATTGGATTTATCATGGCAGTTCTCTTGACCTATCTATTTCCAAAGAAGAGCCCTCCCGAAGGAACTCCAAAACTCACTGGGATTCCTGCGAATGGGAACAAAAGTGAAAGCTCTGAGCCGGTATCTACGGAAACGCAAGAAAAGGGCCCTGAAAATATACAATCTAGTGCAATCGAACAGGCGAGCACGAGAAATGACCTTGTGGACTATCTGGAATCGGATAGCGTGGAACCGATGGATCCAATTCTTGCAAAGAAGGCCACCCGCATTTCATTAATCTTCAATGCGATCTACATCCTCGGCGCGGTCATTCTTGTTCCATTCACACTTTTCGGAACGGGCTATGTCTACAGTAAGTCCTTCTTCACGGGATGGGTCGTGGTGTCTATGATCTGGGTCTGGACAAGTGTGTTCATCTGTGTATTTTATCCTGTGGTAAGTAAAACTATGCACTGGCTTGACTTTGAAGCTAATAAATACAGATTGAGAGTATGGGTGAATTGAGGAGCATTACACGGGGTTTGTGGATGGACATGCATGCACTTCTTGGACGTCGAAAGCCGAGGGTCCAAGGGGGTAGTGTGAATGCTTGATAGTACTGTATCGTTTTTAGTTCCACCTGTAGTGGACGTCAGAAGCTCACCAGCTCGGATGTAATATCAAATTGAAGAATTTCGAGTGAAAATTTTAGGACAAGAGAAGACCATCCAATTTTCAAGACATGGCCAGTCTGCAATATACTGGTCAACCAAGGAAAGAGTCAAAACCAAGCATTACAATTCGGCAGCTTCGAATGAGATAGTCAGTTATGGCGTGGGGGCCAATGGGGGCAAGGAAAAGGCAGAACCATCAAGTTGGAACCGAAGGAGAGAGGACTGGGATGGAGGATGGAAAATGGATAAATAGATTAGCAGTTGTGTATATTCTATCTCGCATATATTTGACAAAACATGGGTTTACTAAGAACCTTCTAATAAGATAATATAACTGCTGATAGGTGGGGACATCACTTCAGGAAAAGTGGCCACTGATGTAGAACACTGATCCAATGGTTAGCGCCGGGTTAGTCGCCGGGTGAATGTGATCCATTCTTGAAAGAACATTGATCCATGAGTTGATGTTTGGGTTGACAAGTGCAATTGACCTATCGTAACGAGCCAGTCAAAGGGATGCACATGTTTTTTTTTTTTTTTTTGTGTTGCCTGGGAGTGCCAAGGCGCTATGAATAGATGTTCGGCCGTGGATGATCATTGGCCGATCGTGTTACCCGAGAGGAGCCAGCAAATCTCGTCGCGCACCGCACAAATGGGTGAGACAGGCTTGCGACAGCCATGGTGGAGCAACGCCCAGCGGAGCAAGCCAGATGCGAGGTGCCCAGACAAGAGAAGTGATGGCTGTGAAGAGGGGAAGCGGAAAAGATGAGACACCAAGAAGGGCCCTTGTTCTCATCCAAGGTCTCGATGGTGCGTTGAGGCGCAGCACAGCAATTTGCCCAAGTTTCCCTTGATCGTCGGCTCATCCCCACCGCCTAGACTTCGCGTCTTGCCAAGCCAATACTGGACACACATGGCCAGGGTAAGGGGCAATTGTAGATGAAAACAATGCAGAGAGTGGTGTCCTGACGAAACTTGACCGAGTGAAAGTGGAAGTCGAAGTCTGGTGAGATCCGGAGAAAGAGCGCATTGTGATGAACTGAAATAGAAGGGTCTCAGCCATCGGCCCACCCTGGGATAATGTACATAACTGTGGTAGACCCTGTGAGAGGGTCAATGTCGTAGCCCAGCCCGGCGGATAGGGGGTGGCCAACGGATCGAGGGCCAGTGTCAGGGACGACTCCACTTCCGAAGCCCCCTTACACCACGATCGGCCAGTCGCGGCCAGTGGTGAGCGTCGGGGGATATAGTGCGGGTCTGGCGTGGGGAGGGTCCGGGGCCAAGAGTGAAGGAGTGACAGAGAGAGAAAGAGATGACCCTGAGGTTTGAGTGAGGTGAAGGAGGAAGCGCCAAGGCTCAGGCGTGGCCCATACAAAGTCGTCCGCCCCCCTTGTTGACCCTTCTTCCTTCTTCTACATTCTTGTCGCGCCCTTCGCTTTTTATCTCTCTTTAATTACGCCCTTCGTTCGTTCGTTTGGTTATCCTACCACTTACACTCTTTTCATTTCAAATTCATCATGAAGGCCAGCTTCAATACTCTGGCTACGGCCCTCTCTCTGGGCGCGACTCTCGTCCAGGCTGCTCCCTCTGCTCAGCAGAAGCGCAGCGACATCACTCCCATTACCGTCAAGGGTAATGCTTTCTTCAAGGGTGACGAGCGTTTCTACATGCGCGGTGTCGACTACCAGCCTGGCGGCTCTTCCAAGCTGTACGTTCCAGTTCCAATTTCGTCCTAACCACGATCAACCCATTCTCACACTTTGCTCTATAGGTCCGACCCCATCGCTGATGCCGAGGGCTGCAAGCGCGACATCAAGAATTTCAAGGACCTCGGTCTGAACACCATCCGTGTCTACTCCGTCGACAACTCCGCCGACCACGATGAGTGCATGTCCGCTCTGGCCGATGCCGGCATCTACCTGGTGCTGGACGTCAACACCCCCAAGTACTCGCTCAACCGTAAGGACCCCGAGGTCTCCTACAACGACGTCTACCTGCAGTACATCTTCGCTACTGTCGACAAGTTCGCCAAGTACGACAACACCCTTGCCTTCTTCTCCGGTAACGAGGTTATCAACGACGGTCCTTCCTCCAAGGCTGCCCCCTACGTCAAGGCCGTCACTCGTGATCTCCGCTCCTACCTGGCTGCCCAGAACCTCCGTCAGGTTCCCGTTGGTTACTCCGCCGCCGATGTCAACACCAACCGTCTCGAGATGGCCGAGTATATGAACTGCGGTACTGACGACGAGCGCTCCGACTTCTTCGCTTTCAACGACTACTCCTGGTGCGACCCCTCCTCGTTCACTACCTCCGAGTGGGACCAGAAGGTCAAGAACTTCACCGGCTACGGTCTCCCCCTGTTCCTGTCTGAGTACGGCTGCAACACCAACACCCGCAAGTTCCAGGAGGTTGCCACTCTCTACTCCACCAAGATGACCGGCGTTTACTCCGGTGGTCTCGTCTACGAGTATTCCGAGGAAGGTAGCAAGTACGGTCTGGTCAAGATCTCTGACGACGAGGTTACCACTCTCAAGGACTACGATGCCCTGAAGGAGGCCTTCCAGAAGACCGACAACCCCTCCGGTGACGGCCAGTACAACTCCACTGGTGGCTCCAACCCCTGCCCGGTAAAGAACGCCCCCAACTGGGACGTTGACTCTAACGCTCTTCCCGCTATTCCCGAGCCCGCTAAGAAGTACCTGAAGAACGGTGCCGGCAAGGGTGAGGGATTCAGTGGTAGCGGTAGCCAGAACGCTGGTACCCAGTCCACTGGCACTGCCACCGCTGGCTCCGGTGAGGGTGGCCTTGCTACCAGCACGGGCACTTCTAGTGGTTCCAACGGCGGTGCCACCTCTTCCGGCGCTGCCTTCGCTGTTCGCCCTGCTACCTTCGGCTTCTCCATGGCCCCCATTGCCGTCAGCCTGGTGACCGCCATGTCGACCCTTGTCGGCGCTGGTATGATTCTCCTGTAAACCTTAACCGACATTTGTCTCCTATTTATTTCTCCCTGATACGCCGTTTCTGGTTTTCGCGCGGCAAATTGCATCTATCTCTCTTATGCTTGGTTCTGCTTTGTTTGGATTTCGTTGGATGGAGCTCTGACGGGGTTTCAGTGTACAGTAGGCCATAATCCGGCTACTTCTATGGAATATGATTCTTAAAAAATATGCCTATCTCCACATCCAAACACCGCTCTAGCATCCGGTGAGATAAATGACATTCTTTTCTTATAGCTTCGCCTTTCCTTGTCGCAAAGTATATGCATCCCAATCCACCTGCCGTTTCAAGCTGAATTCTCTCAGGCCAAATGCACCGTCAGCATCTGGTGCCATCATCTTGTCAAACAACTGCTTGATCCCCTCAGCTTGCTCCTGGTCTCCCCCATGCTTCCAAGCAAGCCGAACAAGTTCCTTCGACATTTGTGAAGCCTTGGGTGACGCAACCTTGAGCGAGTCCAGACATGCATCCAACCTCGCATTCAACTGTTCCACATCTTCCACCACATTAGAAATTATTCCTCGAGCCTTCAACTCTTGGGCTTGGACTGGTCTTGCAGACAGCATTGCCTCCCTTGCGAATGATAAACCATATTCCCTAGTGACGTATTTGGAGATGGTCGCTGGGCAAAGTCCCAATTTCACCTCGCTGAGCGTCATTGCCGTCGATCTTGTGGCGAGACGAATATCACAAACGAAAGCAAGACCGACACCTCCCCCGAATGCTGGCCCATTGATCGCAGCAATGGTCACCTTGGGCGAAGTGTCGATGGCCTCGAATAGCTCGGTTAATTGGGCGTACTGTGCGTTACTAGCCGAGCTGCCTTGAGCCACAGCGGTATTCTTTCCTAGATCCATGCCCGTACAAAAGAATTTCCCATTGGCTGTGATGACGATGCGGGATATTTTAGCATCATTATTGGCGTCTGTCACAACGGCAGTCAAATCGGATATCATGGTGGTTGTCAATGCATTGCCGTTCTTCGGTCTATTGAGTGTGATTTTGAGATTGACACCTGACCGATGGAGAAGCAGACCATCTGTTTCTGAGACCAGAGTCCACTGGAGAGGTTTCGCTGCCGGCTGCGACTTGGAAGAGACAGGATTGAGCTTGGTGCTCCTCTTGATTGCTAGCGTCGAACCTGCCCGACTGGAATTGGCCATTGAAAGCTGATTCGAGATCCAATTGCCCACTTCTGTCAACCGAGCCATATCGACGCCCGTGGAAATATCGGCATTATTGAACATGTAGATCACATCTTCAGTTGCGACATTCCCCTTCGCCCCAGGCGCAAAGGGACACCCACCCAGCCCTGCGATACTACTGTCGAAGACGGTAAGGCCGCAGGTGTACGCTTCCCAGACATTGGCGACAGCCTGTCCGTAGGTATCATGAAAATGCCCTGCAAGTCGAGCAAAAGGAATCCCATTGCTTTTCAGATAGACTAGTAGACTGCGCACATTGGACGGAGATCCCACCCCGAGTGTGTCACCTAGGCTTACTTCATAGCACCCTGCCCCAAGCAATTGCTGTACGCAGTGTAACACGGCAGAATGGGGTGTTGGGCCATCAAAGGGATCTGCAAAGATGCAGGAGACATATCTGACGTCGTTAAAACATGCTATTTGGCTCGGGAGAAAGCTTTGAGTCTTGGGTATTTCACTTTACTTACCCACGCACTGCGATCTTTGATTCGACACCTCCTTTCTCCGTTCCTTTTCCTTTCACTGCCAAGGCTAACTTAGTTACCTGCTTTGCTCGTTCGATTCCCTCCTCCACCGAGCAATTGATATTGGCTTTGCTAAACCCCTCAGTCGCGCTCACGAATACAGCGACTTCCTGGACCCCATTCTCAATGGCAATATTGAGGCCCTTCTTATTAGGAACAAGCACTGGTAATCGGAGGTGTGGATTCTGGAGTGATTCCTTCACCTCGTCACTGCGCAGCAGATCTTGGCAGTCTTTTAATTGGGGGATAGCACGAGGCGAGACAGTCGACGTCAGTTCAATGGTGGACAGACCTGTCTCACAAAGTCGTCGGATTAATTCCACCTTCGTTCGTGTTGGAACGAAATCACGTATATTCTGCAGGCCGTCGCGTGGCCCTACCTCCACGATTCTCACTGCGGGTGATTCTTGCTTCATCTCGGCTGAATACATCCGTGCTGGAGACTTTTACAAATCATGTAGGACTCATTCTCAAATACTATTACTTGACCTCTCAGCGTCTTTGTTTCAGGCGTGACCTCTGTTGTGCTACGCTGTTCCGGACCGTGTCGGACCGGAATGTTCGGACCGATCGTTGGTGGATATCTCCGATGCTACGTGGCGCAGAGAGATGACATGAAGAAATCTGGGATTAGAGTTTATGTGATCCAGATTGCTGAGAGTCACTGCGTATTCGGAGAAAATATTAGTGCCTAAGGAGAAGTTGAGAGAAATGATGGTAGCTCTGTCTAGCCCGGTGTCATGTGCGAATGGCCAATACTTCGATGAAAAGTAGTCGTAAATAAGTTGATTGGAAAATCTAAAAATTTTCTAGAGTTTTGCCCTGACTAGGCTATTGTGTACCACACCATTTCCAATTTCACACAGAATATGTTTCTTAATCTTGCCACTGCCAGTCTTTGGAAAGTCATTTCCAATACCTGCATCGCCAATCCAAAAGCAATACGAAGGAGTCTTATGGCGGCCAAGAAGCTCTCCAACCCAGATCTTAAGTTCCTCCCCAGTAGGCCTGAGAGATCCCTCAGCCTCTTTCAAAAAACATCCAACCACTTCACCGTATCTTTCGTCCTTGATCCCAACAACGCTGGCCTCGTTGACCGCAGGGTGTTGCATTAGCCTTTCCTCGATTTCCCGAGGAAAGATGTTCTCTCCACCACGGATGATCATATCTTTGATTCGTCCTGTAATATGGGCATATCCTTCGTCGTCAAGCATGGCTTCGTCACCGGTATGCATCCAAAGCACTCCGTTCTCGTCTTTTCTCATAGATTCCTTTGTTTTTTCCTCGTTTCTCCAGTATCCCTTCTGTAAACAGAATCCACTCGTACAAAGCTCTCCCCGCTCACCCCTCAGAAGAATTTTGCCATCTTTGTCAATGACCTTTGCAGAGACATGCGGGATAACCCTGCCCACAGTTGAAGTGGCCTTTGATTCGGGGTCACTCAAAGTGGTAATGAATGTAACGGGACTAGTCTCCGTCATACCATATGCAATGAGCATTTTTTCGACTCCCATCTTTTCACGAAGCTTGCTCATCAAACCCTGTGAAACTGTCGAGCCGGATGCAAGACCTGTCCGAAGACGTCGTGGGCGCTGGCCTGTCCTTTCCATAACTTCTAGCTCAGCAACGTACATAGTTGGAACGCCTAGAAGCACTGTGGCATCTTCCGTCACAATCGCATCAACGACGTTTTTGACATCAAAAAAGTCGGACGGAAACACTATTGAGCTACCGTGCGTGTAGGAAGCGAGGAAGCCAAGGACAAGGCCAAAGCAGTGGAAGAGAGGTGGTGGGCAGCAAACTATATCTTCGGGGGTCAGTTGCATTGCACCGCCAACGAATCTGGCATTGTTGATAAGGTTGCTGTATAAGATCAGTAAGTGGTTGTCTTATAAAATGGACAGAAGGACCCACACGTGTGTTAACATAGCTGCCTTTGGAGAGCCAGTGGTTCCTGGCGGAGCTGATTAGGATAGTAAGGAAAGATTGTGATAGCCTGGTTTTCTTACCGGATGTGAATTGCAAATTCAGAACATCGTCAGGAAAAACCTGCATTTCAGCGCGCTTGAGAACAGAGTCATTCATAAAAGCCGAATGTCCATTCGAAGTAAAAGTGCTGTATGATTGCATCTCTACTCCTGCATCGCCACCCTTACTATCCCCAAGGCAGACAATGCGGCGTAGATCGGGGAATGCTGAAGTTTTTCTATTTGATTCGCGTAGTATGTCAATGTGTGCTGATAGACTTCGAGCCCCGATATCAGACGCGATAAAAACAAGCTTGCAAGCTTGGCAACTGTCAGTCGATGGATAAGGGGACATATCATGAGGGCTCAAGAGCTTACAGCTTTTTTGGATAGCATTTTTCAGCTCCTCGGGGGTATATGTATTGTTCAACACAACAACTGGGCATCCGATTCGACCACCACCCAAAAACACTTCGATATACTGGTAGCAGTTTCCGGCCATGATCCCAATGCAATCGCCATTTCGGAGACCCATCTCTAGCATTGCTTTACTGAGAATCCTGGAGCGATCGGCCAACTGGCGATAGGACAAGCGCATAGATTGCCATGAGAATACTGCGGCTGTTTGATTCTCATAACTATCTGCCTGTTCATCAATTAAAGTGCCCAAGGTCTTGGACCACAAAGACGGTTCTTTGGGGCCGTGGACTAGAGCAAGTTTGGTTGTCATAATTGGATTGGCAAACTGGAAAAAGGAAATGTAAACTTTCAGAGCCAGTCAAGAATGTTTCAATCCTCTCTTAAGGGTCAAAAAATATACTATCACTTTAGGCCATGTCGTACTGTGTCCATTCCGCCATGCGCCTTTCCGGCTTCGGGCTTCGGACCGAGCCCACTGAACAAGTCCGCCCCGACTTCTCTACACTGAGCGAACCCATGGCAGATCTCAGGACATTAAAACCGTCAAATGCTTTATGTTTGATCGTCGTATTCCGACACATTTGATACTCCTAATGGCGACCGAATCATCCTACCCCATCATCAGCGCGAACCTGGACCTCCGCGGAAACCAGTACCAGGCAAACAAGGCTGGCTGGGTGCCTATCATCAACAAATTTGAAGATGCACTCAAACAGGTCGCTGTTGAAGGAAATCAGGTTTCGGTTCTTCGTCATCAACGCCGTGGCCAGCTCTTGCGTACGTTTTGACTTGTGGGAATAGTTACCATACTTAGTGCTGACCGCAAAGCCCGCGACCGAATCTCGCTCTTGCTAGATCAGGACTCACCCTTCTTGGAACTTTGTGCATTCGCTGGATACGAGAACGATGATTCCACCCCCGGTGCAAATATCATTGCAGGCATTGGAAACGTGTGCGGTAAACCATGTTTTCTGCTCTCCCATGTGCCTACGTCCCAGGGAGGGGCATGGAACACGATGACAGGTATGTCAATTTTGATGGTCGAGGGAAGTGAGATGAGCTGACACGAATTTAGTATTAAAGGTTAATCGTTGCCTTGAAATTGCGACTGAGAATGATCTCCCGCTTATATCTCTGGTGCAATCTGCGGGCGTATTTTTACCGCAGCAGCGCAGCGTGTTCCACAAGGGTGGCCAGCTCTTCCACGACCTTGCGCAGAGATCAGCCGCTGGAAAACCATCATGCGCTATCGTTTTTGGATCATCAACTGCGGGCGGCGCATACCACCCGGCCTTGTCAGATTACACAATCTTTGTTGAGAACCAAGGCCAGGCTTTTCTTGGAGGCCCTCCTTTAGTCAAGATGGCCACAGGAGAGGTTATTGAAGCCGAGAGCCTGGGAGGAGCCAAAATACATGCTACCATGACAGGACTGGCTGATCAAATTGCAACTGATGAGTAATATTTTCCCCGCGCATTCACATTGTGCTTTATCACTTTTGCTAAACTTTGAACATCAGGATTGATGCCATCCAGAAGTCTCGCGAATGGGTTGCCTCGCTACAGATGCGTACTCAACCAACACTCGGGTTGATCAAACCGGCTGCACCGCACTACCCATCTGACGATTTGCTTTCTCTTGTAAATCCCGATATCAGAAAACCGTTCGACATGAATGAAGTATTGCTCCGCCTTGTTGATGATTCGCGTCTCTCCACCTTCAAACCTAAGTATGGACCGAATATCATCACGACTTGGGCACACATAATGGGTATCAATAGACAATCATACTACCCTGAAGATATGCTAATCCTCATTCTAGGATATCCTGTTGGTATCGTGGCCAACCAAATGTCGGTGATAAACCCCAGCGAGGCTGCAAAGGCTGCGGCCTTTATAAGAATTTGCAACCAACAAAGCACCCCGATTATATTTCTCCACAATGTTACTGGATTTATGGTAGGAGCAAAGGCAGAGCATGCTGGTATAATCAAGATGGGGGCCCAGCTGGTATCGGCAGTCAGCTGTTCAAAGGTTCCTCATATCTCTATCATCCTGGGAGCTTCTTACGGGGCAGGGAATTACGCAATGTGCGGTAGGGCGTATAAGCCTAGATTCCTGTTCACATGGCCGACCGGGAAATGCAGCGTGATGGGTCCTGATCAACTGGCTGGAGTCATGGAAACTGTGCAAATAAAGAGTGCTCAGTCGAAGGGTAAGGTGATTTCACCAGAGAAACTGCAAAAGCAAGTCCAGGAATTCAAAACTACGGTACAGAAAGATGCCGAGTGCTACTCCACTAGCTCAATGTTGATTGACGATGGAATCATCGATCCCCGTGATACTCGGGATGTGCTAGGGATGTGCTTGGAGGTGGTCACTCTTCAAGGAGTTATTGGCGCGGAGGCTCATAAGGGTCTGGCGAGGATTTGAACGATAGCTCTAGACACGCAAATCAAAACAGATGGCCAGCATACTCATTAAGATTCTATTCTAAGAAGCAAAATCCACAATATATTCAACTCCATTATCAAATATCACAAGTCCTCTAGTCAATTAGAAGAACGGACAATGTGGCGATATTCAGAAAATCCTGAGATTTCCATATTGGCCTCTATACGGTCCGGCGTTCCCAGCCGTCTGTGCGAGTCCGCCCGGACCGATGACGGCAAATTCAAAGCATCAACTAATCATTCAGTGGAGACTCACGGACCGAGGTATTTATTTGATTTGCCGGACCGGGATTAGTTTCGGAGGACCAGCGTGACATGACACTCTTATGGTAAACAGTATTAGATGTAGATTATTACGCGCTTTGTGGCCCTTGTTTCACACTCGTCTTTAGCAGATTTGCGAGAGAGAGGAAACTACAGCACCTACCGGAAACGAAGGAAAAATGCCCGGAATTCCAAGTACGAATCGTTCCACGGATGGCGATGCATTCCCATTTCGCAAGCCATTGTTCGTTGCACATCCTCCCCTGGGAGAACATGGTCGCCCGATTCTTCAGAAAGTCTTGATTGCGAACCGTGGGGAAATCGCTTGCCGAATTATCAATACCTGTCGAAAATTGCACATTACAAGTATAGCGGTTTATGTCGATGAGTAAGAATTGTCCAGTTGTATTTTTCTACGTGTTGGGTGCTAATACATACACCAACTTGGAGAGATGCACTGTCACGCCATGTTACAGATGCCGACGAGGCCATCAACATTGGAAGTATTGATAGAAGCAAATTGAATCCTTTTTTGGATATCGACCTGCTTGTTCAAACGGCGTTATCAGCTGGCGCACAAGCTATTCACCCAGGTTATGGATACCTCAGCGAGAATGCCGAATTCGCCAATCGCGTCCGCGAAGCCGGTCTCATATTCATCGGACCGACTGCCAGTGCGATGTCGTCGTTAGGTGACAAGAGATCGGCAAAAGCCTTCTTGAGTGAATATGCGTCAGAAGTCCCCTTGATACCTGGGTTTTCAGGATCAAGTCAAGATGCAGAAGCTTTGAAAATCGCAGCAGAAGAAATTGGGTTCCCAATAATGGTCAAAGCTTCTGCTGGGGGAGGAGGCAAGGGAATGCGCATTGTCAGAGAGTCGGGCCAGTTAAAAGATGAGCTTGCGCGAGCGCAATCTGAGGCAAGTCGCTCATTTGGCTCAAGCGACTGTATCCTCGAAAAATATATCGAAAACAGCAAGCATGTGGAGATCCAGATCTTAGGCGATTCTCACGGCAGGGTGGTTTCATTCTTTGATCGCGATTGTTCAGTTCAGCGCCGACATCAGAAGGTTATCGAGGAAACGCCTTGTCCGTTTTTGACGGAGACGACTCGACAGGAGATGAGTGAAACTGCGATTCGTATTGGCTCATTGATAGGGTATCAGAATGCCGGCACGGTGGAATTCATTTTCGATGTTTCTACAGGCCGATTTTATTTCTTGGAGGTCAACGCGCGTTTACAAGTCGAGCATCCTATCACCGAGGAGGTAACAGGATTTGATCTAGTGTCTTTGCAACTTTTTGTGGCTGCTGGTGGGAACCTCAACACAATTCCCGCGATGGATAAAATCACGCAGAACGGCGCGTCTATTGAGTGTCGACTGACAGCCGAAAGTCCACAGAAGAACTTCCTCCCTGAACATGGAAAGGTGCATTTGTGGCTCCCTGCTTCCGGTATCCTGTCACCTGGAAGGGACATCCGTTATGAGACCGCTATTCGGACTGGATCGATGGTATCAATTTATTTCGATTCTATGATTGCCAAACTGGTTGTTTGGGCACCTACTAGGCCACTTGCAATTGAGAAGATGCAAAAGGTTCTTGCCCATACCGCTTGTATTGGGGTGAAAACAAATCAGCTCTTCCTACAGGCGTGCCTATCGAACAAAGGATTCCGTGATCCTGCTTATACCACTTCTTTCATCCCTAACAATATTGAAGAACTCCTCAGCCCATCATTTTTGCCAAGAGAGGTTGACATGCAGCCTCTTCTTTCTATCATTCCAAGCCTAGCCATTCGATGCCTACCCGATTATCTGCCGAAAACTTCACAGCTGAAACCATTCCACAATGTCCGCAGACAATTTCGGAATCAAAGACTTGATCCGGTGAATGTTCATTGTGATGTGATCACAGCTCTGGAATGGCCATATGCCAGACGAAATGACGAAAGTTCTCTCGGCTCATTGTGTGTCTGGAAGACCCAGAATCCCGAGTCATCAGGTATATCAGAAGCCTTCATTGTGTCGATGCCGGATGGCAACATGTCGAAAAATGACTCTAAGTCCCCTGCCGCTGAGATGTCTACAAGATACAACCAGATCAGCCAAGAGCTACGCAGTGGGAAATATGCGACATCCACTCCGCATAAAGTTCGCATTGAGTCATGGCATCCAACAGAAGGCAGCGAGGACATCGCCGAGTCCTGGCTTTCCTCCAAGATCACTGTGTCAATAAATGGAGTAAAAACATCTGCTTATGTTTTCCTTCCGTCGGTTCGCTCCCATACACTTGCCGGACAGGTTGATCAGAGCCAGCGGGTCTTCTGCCATGTCCCAGCAATTGGGACTTATGTGGAATTGAAACGTGACACGTTGCTCTCGTTCACAAGCAGCATTAGGTCGGTTGCCAAAGCGAAGAGTGGCCCTGAGCAAAGAACTGTGACTGCACCAATGCCCTGCAAAGTTCTATCAATCCTGAAGAAGAACGGGGATGATGTCAAGTCTGGAGAGTCCGTGATGATTATCGAAAGTATGAAGATGGAAATAAATATAGCCGCCGCTTCTGCCGGTAAGTTCGAAACGAATTTGAGAGAAGGGGATGCTGTGGAAGACGGGAAGGTCCTCTGTTCGGTAATTTGAAACAATACCATAGTAGATATACGCAAATATTAAACATTCATTGTACCAGTGGCAGAAATTATACAGCAAAGTCACAGGCAAGACGGCGATTTGATAATGGAAGAAAATTGCAGAATGTATGAATTGGGTAATATGTCGCTATGTGTCCAAGTGCGCATGAGCGAGCGAAAGAACAAGAAATTACAAGCTGAGTACTCCGAAAAGAATCTGCGAAGCCCGTGGTTTACCCGTAAATTGAGCTGTTTGGATCATGTCTCATCAGTCTGTGCTCCCTCATCATGTAGCTCTCGAGTCTCCACTCACATACCAATACACTCTCCTACGAATCCAAGAGGTTCCTTCCCACACATATGTCGTATTCGCATGCTGTATATGAGCAAAATTTGAAATTATACTCTGTATTTTTCAAAGTACGCGAGCGAAAGAAATAATGGCATGTCTACTGGGGTTATAATGAACGTAAGATGCGTAAGATGAAAGAAGAAGTTATCAAACGCTAGGCACCGTTTATATATTTCAAAATAAGTAGCCTCTGTTCATATCCCGATACCTAGGTAACTAGAGCTTGCTCTGCTTCTTCATATGCTTAATCTCCTGGTTAACAGCGAGTTCGGACAGAATCTCTTCGCTGCCTCCGCCCACCACCATGACTCTCACATCACGACTGACCTGCTCAATTCGAGACCCACGACCGTTTTTAGAGTACCCAAGACCTCCCATTACTTGCTGTGCTTCTCTGTTGACCATCTCAAGTGTTCGCCCAGCAAGAACCTTCAGGTTTGCGAACAAACCACCCATTCCGGCATCGGAGCCGTTCTTCTTTGCCTCCTGGTGTATGTAGACAAGCTGCTCCATCCATGCATATGTCGAGTCTAAGCTTCTAGCGATAGCAGAAAACTTCGAGCGAATGACTTGGTTCTCGATCAACTTTTTACCAAAAGTCTCCCGCGTGATAGCGTGTCGGTATGCGTCCTCTGCACATACGCGCGCCATACGAAGCGAGGTGCATGCGAGCCAAAGTCGCTCATGGTTGAAGTCTGGCTTTAATTTAGCCCGAGGGAAACGTAGAAGATTCAAAAAATGTTCACATACTGTTCATAATAACGGAAAATCCCTTATTCTCTTCTCCCAGTAGATTAGCCACGGGAACCTCTACTTGGTCGAATTCAATATACGTTGATCCTGAAAGTAATGAGATTAGCTATTATCGGCCTTGTGTTAGTATAAGCACCACGCACCACTTGCATGAACCCCGGAATTTTGAATTCGTTTGCATGTAACACCTGGTACCTTAAGCGGGATAATGAGAGCCGAGATGTCCTGAGAACCATCGCCTGTTCGGACAGCAGCTGTGCAATAATCTGCCCACAAACCGTTGGTGATCCACTTCTTCGCTCCATTCACGACATAGATATCCCCCTTACGTTCGGCCGTGGTGGTAATACCAGCAACATCAGACCCCGCTGTCGTTCTAATTAAGATTGGAATGATGGGAAGAAGCGCATATAAACGTACCATCAGGCTCAGTGACACCCAAACAAAATCTGATTTTGCCTTTCAGCATGTCTGGTAAAAATCGTCGTTTCTGTTCCTCGGCACCAAATTGGATAACAGGAGGGCCACCAATGGAATTGCCGCAACCTAACCCCCAAACAACACCAAGGTAACCACATCGAGCCAATTCGTCAATGACGATGATATCATGAAATCCATCCCAGTCCTGAGGATCGATGTCACCTGGAAGTCGTTGGCCACCTAGGTACTCCGCTGCCAACGGAAAAGAAGCCACCGCCGTATACCCTAATTCCGCATGCTTGATTTGTACCTTCTCATTGCAAAATGAGCTTTTTGTTTAGATGGAAGAATTTAGAAATTTTGCATTTATCACGAACCTCCGGAGGAATGAAGCCTGCTTTCTCCCAATCTTCCTAAATAGGGATGGAAGTTAGTTATTTCAAAACAATCAAGAAGTGGGATTGCTGAGTTGTCACATACACAAAATGGAGTTATGTTATTATCAACATATTGGCGAACCTCACGTTGCAGTCGGCGATGGGACTCTTTGTAGTATGGGCTACTCTGGCGACTAAGCCAAAGCGGGTCGGCGAAAGGGGTACTCGAGACAGACATTTTTCAAATCCCAGTGCAACATTTGTCGTAGAATAGAGCTGGCGGTAATCTTTTTTTATTTGTTGAATTAATTACTATTTATTTCTTACCGTTGCATGCAAATCATAAAAATGGCCGGACCGACGAGCCCGGGGTTCGGTCCGGCCACTTGCGATCTGCACATGTGGGGCGGACGGGCATGGACCAAGCCGTGTGGACGATGAATGACTTAGTTTTCGGTTCAACGATTTTTGGCGAGGGATCGGGTTGACATTTTTCAGAATTGAGCCCGTTCTCAGTAACTGTATAACTTTGAGGCTTTGAGATTTCTATGGTGCTAGGACAACTGCGGTGATATTTAACAGCAAAAAGATTTGAGATCCTCAAAAATCCCGAGGTATAAGAAAACGCAGGCACACTAACAAATGCCCTTTCACGGTTTTTATAGTGATTAAAGTAATTTCTGTTTAGTCCCGTCGAATAGCATTCACCTCCTTGAACAGCATCATCAATCCTTGGACCAGGAACGCCTTGATAAGCCGCGGGAGAAGACCTTTGTACAGCCTCACGTGCCCCTAATTTTTGATAATAAAAATGAGAGCTTCCGTAAACACCTTGAAGGGCATTCCCAGAGATTCCAACTGGCTTCGACCATACATAGCCTTGGCAGCTATAAGTGGAGGGCTCCCAATGGTTGCTATGATCTTCAGCAAAACGCCGAGCACTTGCCTCTATTATCAGATTTCGAGAGGGCAGGTCGAGAATAATGCACAGAATGCATCAAAGGAGCTTGACTCCTTTTTCACGTTCACCAAATCTCCAGGAGCCATGGATGTAGAGAACGCTCTTCCAAGGGGAACGTTCATTCATTGTTCCAACATCGATTGTGTGATATGTTCAATATAGGTTTAGTGAACGATTCGGACAACATGGCAAATAATATGCCTTTGTTAGTAATTCGGATACGCCGGCGTACAGGATATCGGTCCGACAGTCTGACGAGCGAGTGATTCACACTAATCCATTGGCACCGGGACTACAGTTTAAAAGATATTCTGCCTCGTTCAGTCGCATTGTAGGTGTAAAGCCATCAAAAATGTTGGGATTATCAGAAATGGGCTGAGGCGGAGTGTTGGTATTGAAGCCAGCCCATGAACCTGGTGAGGGAAGGTTCGAGGTGGTGGGCCTATTAATCAGAGGCCATTTGTATGGATCAGAGCCCAGAATTCCATAGTCTATCATGGACCATAAAACTTCTTCATGGTATGGGTCAAGTTCCTCAGTCAAGCGCGCTGGGTCGAGAAGACCGGAAAATTGATCGGCAATGCTGTGGAATTCTCCCAGACGGACAGCCTGAGTATACGATTAGGGATAATCAGAATAAATGAGCCAGAAGAGACTTACCATGTTTGCGGAATGTGCCCAGAACTTGCCTAGTGCATTTAGGGCATCCAGGCTTTGCTGGAAATAGTATAAGACGTCAGACTGGCGACGCGCGACATTCTGGTGTTCGAAGTGAGATGCAAGAGAGTTGATTGACCCAGCGATTGCGATGCAGTATGCATAAAAGGACGATTCTATCCGACATCCAGTTTCGGTAGCTTCGCGTAGGAGGTCAAGAAGTTGTCTGGCATGGTCAGCCCCAGCTTGAAGAGCTTGCGCTGAGAAACTAGCCGGGGCTTTAGCGAATGGTTTCAGGCGTAGGCGGACGAGGAAAGGATGGTTCAAAAGACAATGACAGAGATGGAAAAGAGTATGGGCAAAGATTAATTGTCCCGTCTCGTCTGGCTGGGTTTCATGGATGGTATCTGAAATTTTTCGATCGCCGATCTTGGAGTAAGATTCCAATAGAAGTAAGGCAGATTTTATTGCTGAGAACTCCGATTTTGTATCCCATGGAGGAATATCATCAGACTTTTTGTCACGGTGCACATATCGTGTACAACGTCCAAAGATTGAAGCCATCAATGTCACCAGCGCAAAAGGGCTCGGATTCTCAATAACCTCGGCGTTCCAATTCAGTAGCTCACTCAAGGTATTGGTCCTTTTCCAGATGCCATCTCGAAAAGTCTGTTCATCACACGGTAGCTGGACGTAGCAATCGTCATCCTGTATGACAATTGGGCGTCCCTGACCACAAGAGATCAGCTTATCTATAAGATAGGCGGACCAAAAGGTCCGGCGTCGCTCTTCCTGTTCCGTATAGGACGAATACCCGTCTGGTTCCATCATCAAGTGCAGGTCTTGTGAAATACGCGCGGCTAATCCAATCTTCAGCCATCCAGAGCTCACGCGACCAGCTAATGAAAGGAAAATATGTTAGCATATTGCAATATTGAGACCTTGAATTATACGAACCGGTGTAGTCTACTACCGCCAGCAAGTTGACCGTCTGGACAACATGTAAATTCAGATTCTCTTCCACCGCCATGTGTTCTGTTAGCACTGACAGCCAGGACTCTCTGGCATATTCACACGTAGCCTGCGTCTTCCCGGCGAAGTATTCATGGTTAGAAAATCGAACAGCGGAGGACAAGACGGCCAAAACCAAACACCGAGGCAAAGAGCCATTTGCCAGCCTTTGTCGAAATGATGCTTCTTGGAAGAATGAATAGGGTTTGTTATGACAACGTTCAAAGTAAGTGTCGATGACCGAATGAAGAACTGATGGCGGAGGGTACGACCTAGTAAGCGTGGAAATCAAGTTGTCAGCCGATGGATGTCCGTTGGATGTGTTTGCTTGTTTTGAAACACCAGATGCAGACTAACGAATAATCGATGGTTTGTGAGAGTGCTGGTTGTAGATCTGAGACCCTGTTTGATGTTAGATCATGGCGGTCGGGATTCGCGGGATTCGACGAGAAATTACTAGAAGGCGAGACGTCAGCATAATACCAAGGTGATGGGGGCACGGAACGTCGGACTCGTTTCGCCTTGATGACTGCCCACTGAGTTCCGCAAGTCGGGACTCAATTATACTGATTCGATGTAAAAGCTCCGTCTATATCCGCAATTAGTGCTAGCCCTAAGATGTGGTCTGAAAGGACACACATTGCTTGAATCGTAAACATTGTGCGTCACCGGGAGGGAGTGGCTCGGATCTGTGGGAATCGTTGACGAGTAGGGTTCGTAGAGGCATGCAAGTCGATTTCGACGGCAATGGAAGCAAATTGGGCGTTCCCCCGAGCATTTGGTCTTTTTTCGCCTATGATTTTCATGCTGTGTCAGAGTGAAGGTGGCTAATTCTGCCGTCGCCTCTGAGAGGAAAGATCTTCGTACCTGCAGTTCGCACATGCTTGCCTGATACGCTTGATGCCCTGTGCAGATTCGACAGACATTTCCATAGCGGAACCAATTCCTCTGCGACCTTGATGAATTCGTAAGTGATGACAACGAACACAGCTCGAGTTGATGAGGAGAAAAGAAGTGCGGGGAAAAATGTGGAACAAGCGGGCCCGCGGTGGCTTTGGCTTTGGCTTTGGCTTCTTCCCCGGATTAAAACTTAAGACCGGCTACGGTTTAAGCATGTGATTGAAACAGAAAGTACAGCAGTTTGATCTGCTTCGAGTTGCCCCATCGCTCTAGCCAATTGGGCCAATAGGCTTAGAAATAGCAAGAAATAGCAACCTCGAGGGTGAGCTTGGTGGAAGTGTCATCCACCCCTCCTGCTGCTCTAGGTGCCGTTTATCTTCAGAATGAAGGGCCAATCATCGGGTTGGTAAATCTAGGAGATTATATAAACCAGATTCGGAGCGAATCTCACTTTTATGCCCCAAACGGGTAATTTTGTAGGAGGCCCACTTGGCTTCCTCCGCATCTTTGAACTTAGTGGCAACACATCATTCTTTCGAATAGACGGCGTTATCTGTTTGGGAGACTTTCTCATTTTAATTTCCATTTTGGGATTTCTTCGACTCGGACGCGTGGATAAGATATTGAACAACTTGAACCTGCGTCGGCCACATGGGGAATTATATATATTTCGACTTGAATTTCCAAAGGTTGAACTCCGAATCACACTGGCAATTCATTCAAGTCCAATTTGAACCTTGGAACAACCTCTAAGGTCACGGCTTACTAGGAATTACCCGGGCCTGATATCTTCCATCAAGATGACTTCCCGCGATGGTTTTCACTGGACACCTCAGGATGGATTGCTGCAAGGTGTACCATCTATAGGAGTTATCTCTCCACCTACGAAAATCATATCAGACACGCCATGGGATGTTATTGTCATCGGAGGTGGTTATTCTGGTCTAACAGCAACTCGAGACTTGTGCGTGGCAGGTATGTTATATCCCTGCTCTTTTTATCTAACTTGTTTTCTAATTATTCGCAGGATTAAAGGTTCTGCTGATTGAAGCCCGCGATCGAATTGGAGGGAGGTCTTGGTCGTCAAACATTGAAGGGTACCCCTTTGAAATGGGGGGTACTTGGGTCCATTGGCACCAGCCCCATGTCTGGCGCGAGATCTCTAGGTACCAAATGGGATCGGAACTGGAGCCTTCTTTCGATTTCTCCCATGGGGTCAACCACTTTGAGTTACGTACCGATCAAGGTGCTACGACCATGAGCCACGAGGATGAGGTATATATTCAATTCCTGTCCTATTACTTCATCAAAATCGCTAACTGTTCAGGATACCCTACTGGCCACGGCGTTGGAGAAATTCGTGAATGTCGACGGAGACATGGGTCGCATAATTATTCCTTTCCCTCATTCTGGTTTCCACAACCCCGAATCGCTAAAATACGATGAAATGTCCGCCCTAGATCGTCTCAACGCCATTTCTCTGTCCCTCACTCCCAATGAACGCGCTTCGCTAGAAAGCTTCATTCTACTGTGCAGCTGCGGGACCCTCGAAACGACTAGTTTCTTCGAATTTCTCCACTGGTGGGCTTTGTGTGGCTACACATACCGTGGATGCATGGACTGCCTCATCTCGTTCAAGTTCAAAGGTGGCCAATCATCATTTGCGATCAAGTTCTTCAACGAAGCGGTCTCCTCGGGAAACTTATCCTATGCTTTCAACAGTCCTGTTAAGTTAATTCATGACGAGGGCAAAAAAGTGACGGTAACAACGCGCGACGGCCGCAAATACACAGGGTCACGCTTGGTCTCTACGATCCCGCTGAACGTGCTGAACGATATCAATTTTAACCCTCCTCTTGATCCCAGACGAACGCAGGCAACGCAAACTGGTCATGTTAACCAATGTGTCAAAGTTCATGCTGAGATATCTAACAAAGATATGCGTTCTTGGACTGGAATCTCTTACCCTTTCAACAAACTCACATACGCGATCGGGGATGGGACAACGCCAGCCGGGAATACGCACATTGTATGCTTTGGTGGATTTCACAATCATATCCAGCCCGAAGAGGATGTAAATGCAACCAAAGCGGCTGTCACAAACATGGCCCCTGGTAATATGAACATCCAGCGTCTAGTGAGAAACTCTTTCCCAGTTTCTAGCTGAGAGAAAAGCTAACAACATTGAAGGTCTTTCACAATTGGTCTAAGGATGAGTTTGCCAAGGGGGCATGGTTTTTCTCTCCTCCACGACTACTCTCCAGTTCGCTTGATGCTCTGCGCCAAAGACATGGAAATGTAATTTTTGCCAACTCGGACTGGGCAATCGGCTGGCGCAGTTTTATCGACGGGGCCATTGAAGAGGGAACTCGGGCAGCTATGACTATTAAAGAAGAGCTGCAGTCTACCATCCTGCGATCTCATTTGTAGACATTTGATTCTAATACAAAATGTCTTTCTTACGTGAAGAAAGATGCGGATAAATTCCCGTTTCTTTTTAGCAATCCATCCACTCAGTCCGGTCGCCAAAAAGAACGCCAGTATGTAGATCTAGTACCTAAATAGGTTGCTCAAGTTTATGGATAGGACATTATTCCCAAAGAAATTTTCCGTAATGTAACTGAAAGGCTTGTATCAGTAATTCCTTTTCTTAGTATCATAAACCTTTCGAAGTTATTCATAGATAAATGAAGCCCTAGGGATATAAAAACCCTCAGAAATGAGCAAAAGCAGCTTATACCCGACAACTAACCATGATCCACCGGATTGCAATGATACCCCGCGTCTGAACGAGAAGTATCCCCTACAGTACAATTTACCGAAGTGAGACTTAATTGATGCAGAATGATTGGTGATTATTGGGGTCAGCAAGGACCACTGGTGCCGTGGCTTCGTTATCGCCACTCAAAATATACTTCCCAACCCTCTTATTTTCTCTCCTCTTTTGCTGTTTTCGGTAATAATATTTCCCCGCACTGTATCCCTTATCACGCTCAACCCAAGTATCGGGTTATGAGTAAATGTTCTGATAGCAATGATACTATAAATGAAATACTTGATATGAGGTATTCGCTGTCCCTATTTTAGAGAAAGATCTTTCCACTATATGCTAGCTACTTTCTCTTTACTTCACATTATTGAGACTACCTACTATGGATTCAGATGAGATGAAAATAAAAGATGGTAAGTGACCTCATCATATTTTGATCAAACATCTCATACCGGACATAACAGGCTTATATCTCTTTCCTATAGCTTCAATCGACGTTGAAAGACGTGAGCCCACCCTTTTGTGGCCTACTTACCCTCTTCAACCATTCGGGTATCTGACTATATGTAGAACCTGGTCAGATAGACAGTTTGGTCGGACAAATTCAATTGAAGGGCCTCGATCGCCATGCTGAGGGAGCCCGGAAAATGACTCACCTAGAGACCATATCGGCTAGCTGGGTTATATGCGATAGCTGGGCTGGTGTGGCGGGAACAATTGCCCTTGCCATCTCTCAGGGGGGACCAGTAACACTGATATATGGACCCATTATCATGCTCTTTCTAGTCGGCGCCTGCACCTTGACCTTAGCCGAGCTCGCCAGTGTCTATCCCACTGCAGGAGGACAATACCACTGGACTTCAATACTGGCGCCAAAGGGTGTCAATCGAGCCTTGGTATGCCCTCCCCAAACGACTCTTGCATTCCTATGGGGCCACTTTTCATTGACTAGACGATACTAGAGTTATTGCTGTGGTATGACCAATATGTTCTCCTGGATTGCCATTTGCACGGGTATTGCTATTATTCCGGCCCAGTGCATCGTGGGGATGATCGTTTTCAATAATCCGAATTATACCCCACAGCCTTGGCACTCATTTCTGCTATACCAAGCAATAAATGGCTCCGTGCTACTTTACAACATCATCCTTCTAAAGCGATCGCTCTGGATACATGATTTGTCCTGTGAGTGTCTATCTTGATATTGGAAAATTATCTGCTGACACGCCTAGTCTTCGTGACCCTTGCTAGTTTTTTGGTGATCCTGATCACCTGTATCGCAAGATCTTCTCCGCAGTATGAACCATCTGTCAATGTCTGGGCAACATTCCTGAATGGCAGTGGTTGGAAATCTGGCGGCGTTGCCTTTCTGACTGGCCTCGTGACTCCTAACTATATGTACGCTGGAATTGATGGAGCCTTACATCTAGCCGAGGAGTGCATAGATGCAGCTACTGTGGTTCCCCGGGCATTGATGAGCACCTTAATAATTGGATTTCTTACCTCATTCGCGTTCATGATCGCTATGCTGTATTGCACCAGCGATCTTGACGCAGTGGTTGCATCCAACACTGGGTATGCACATCTTTTCTTGGGATTAGTGATGGATCTTTTGCAGCTAATCTCATCATGTAGAGTGCCGATATATGAAATGTGGCGTCAAGCGACTCGATCTAATACGGCTGCAACATTTTTCGTCGTTCTCCTCTGCTGCGCTGCGATTTTTGCCCTAATTGGAGCGCAGCAAACTGCATCCAGACTAACCTGGTCTCTTGCTAGAGACCGGGCGATAATTGGAAGCCAATGGCTAAGTCAAATCAACAGACAGTGTCAAGTGCCAGTATGGGGACTTGTTTTCAATTTTGCGATTATGTTCATCATCGGATGCATCTATCTGGGCTCTTCATCTGCCTTCAATGCCTTCATCGGAACTGGCCTTGTTCTCCAGCACATCTCATACGCCTTCCCAGCTGCTCTTCTTCTGTATAGAAAGCGGTCGGAAACTTGGCTGCCTCGCGAACGGTCATTTCGCTTGCCCGGATTTTGTGGATTTGCTGTGAATATTGCCACAATATGCTTTGCCATCCTTGTCCTGATATTCTATGACTTTCCGACTGTGATTCCCGTGTCGGGAAGCAACATGAATTATACGGCTGCAGTTCTGGGCATAATGGCGATCTGTGGAGTCATTAACTGGACGATTTACGCGCGGAAGAGATACAATGGACCACGGTTACTACAGTCAAGCGAGCAATAAATGTAATTATTCTTATAGGGATCTTTGAATGTATAGAAATTCAACTTCGCCACCCTCGGACCGGCAGCCCCGTAGCAACCCCGCCCGCCCCGTCGAGACACCCTCGAGACTCGAGACTGCCGAGTGTCGTGATTCTTTCTCATCTTCTGGCATCGCTCGAGTCGCGGCCATTTCCCACTTACGAGGCACGTGTAGAGTTTCGTCTTGACGCGACGCAGATGACTGCCCCTGGCAGCAAGACCAAGGGTGAGTCTGGTGACTCTGACTCCCTGACGCTCGGCCCCTAAATACTAACCGGCGTTCTGTGATCGCCTATATAGGCTGCAGAGAATGTAGCAAGCGCAGAATTATCTGCGATAATTCGGAGCCCAGCTGTAACAAATGCCAAAAAAAGGGAATCCATTGTTCGGGCTCCGGTCGGATTCGATTTTCAGGGGTCGCTCTGCGCGGCAAGCTCAGGGACGGCTTTCCCTCGGCCTCTCAACCTCAACCTCCAAACCTCAATCCCCAGAAAATCCGATGGAAAAATGACCAGCCAAAGCGTGTCAGACGTTCACCAAAAAAAGGGAATATCGACGTGAGTGAGTCGCGAACGCGCCAAGTAGCAGAGGATGCCGGTGCTTCAACCCAAGTGGGACCGAAGCTAGCCGATGACAGCTCTCTCGACTTGGTATCAGCTTCACCAAAGGCGATTCCATACTGGATCGCTCCAATGGACACTCAGGCTCGCATGTCCATGTCATATTGTAAGCCCCTCTGCCCTTCACTGGAATTCGCTTGATTAACCAAGATAATGAAGTTGCGGAATATATTGCACCGGTCATGGTGGTGCTGGATCATGTTGCAAATGGCTATCGAGACATCTTGCTGCCATTGGCCAGTGACAATATTCTGCTCCGACGTGCAGTAGGCGTGGTCACAGCTCAACATCTAGCCCTTTCAAATCCCAGCTACCAAGATGTGGCGGATGAAGGCCGTGCTGCTATTATTTCGCAGCTCCGACATGACTCGTTCCAAGCCTCACCCGACCGGATTTTCAACCAAGGGACTTGGGCGACTATCATTGTACTATTGGTTGGAGAAACTATCACAGGCAGCTCCGAGTATGGTCACCTACTTCAGACTCTCTTGTGCCTTTCCCAGAATGTCGGGCATATACACTCCTCTACTACTCTTTTTCTGACCCAACAAACGCACATGTATGTCGACCACGATTTTTCCCCGAAGTCAATACTGATTTAAGTATCTAGGTTTGAATTTCTGGGACAGCCGTTGCTAGGAGAGGCTCAGGGCATCGACGCCCTCCGCCTACCCCTTGAGAAATATCTCGATTGGATCTATTACGACCTTCCTTCAGGCTCAGAAGACAGTAATATCCTGCTCAATTTACGCATGGCCTTTATGAAGGCATCACATATTTACCTCGGTCGCACATCTTCAGACGACGACCAGTGGGAGCTTCTTGAAAGCCTGAAGCAGCTTGTTAGTCAAATTAATCCTGAACAAGTGGGATCCCACGCCCTTGTGTGGGTATGCTTTATGGGCGCCGCAGACTCTACGGATCCTGAACACCGGCAATTCTTTATGAATCGTCTAAAGCAAGTTTTTGTGAAAACAAGGTTCCATAATATTCTGTCTGCGATTAACTCGCTGCCCGTAATTTGGTCCCAAAATAGTTCTTGGACGAGAAATTTGACCCTCACAGCACCCACATTGGTTATGTGAAACTATGACGGCATCCACACACTTCTTATTACAGATATACTAGCTTTAAAATATAATGAATTCATATTGCTACTTACATTCGAGTTCCCAGGATTTCGGCCATCACTGAACATAGCCACTGGCTATGTCCGATCAGGGAATTTTCAAATGCCTTCTATTTCCGAGCCAATCAGGACATCGATATTCTCAACTACCGATGCCATCAACCGTCAATCCGAGCTAGCCAACTCTAATCTTGCCCCGCAAAATGTAGCCCCAGATTCATCGACTGAATTCTGGAGATTCCCTCCAGCAAAGAAAAATGTCGGACGACAATTCATCCTCACGAACGAAAACCTCGCGCGACCCATCTTCGAAGTCGTTGTATCGATGCACCAGCTGTAGCAAAAAGTATAAACGACGCGAGCATCTGGGTCGACACATCTCTAGTTCCCATACATCAGAACGCCCTTTTCAATGCCATTTATGCCATGGCTCCTTCCAGAGAGGCGATGTACTCAAGCGCCATCTACGAACTTGCGGCGGTGGAACATCAAGAGCCGGGGCAAGGCGACGTGCCTGTGACCGATGCGTTCATCAGAAAAAGGCGTGCAATGCGGACCAACCTTGTCAGGGCTGTTCTAAAAAAGGCGTTATTTGCTTCTACTCCACTCCGGACTCCGATAACCCCGTCCTTCTGATAGAAAAGAGTGCGTCGGCCGTTGCGCCAAACGATAATTGTCATGCTGCCGCCCCATCGACTAGCTTGACGATGCCTTTTGGTATGTCGGAGCAAGGGCTAGGAGCATTTGGAACTCCTCCACTTGGCAGCCTGTTTCGACAAAGTCCATTCGAGTGCTCTAGTCCGAGTTGGCATGAATATATACAGCTTACATCTGATGCTCAGTCTTTTGGTCAGGCAAGCTGTCTTTATTCCCTGCCTTTCTTGGACCGCTTTACAAGTAATACTGGCCTTGTCTTAAGCTTCGACTGCGGAACACAAGAGCAAAGAGAACAGATTGCCTCTACATTCGAGCTGGAAAACTTTGATATTCCCCTGCAAACCTCAAATATCTCGTCCCACCCCGACTTAGAATCTGCTATTCTCTCCCCACCTCTTCTTCAAGTTCTTGACAATATCAACGATGCTAGTACTGTTGGTTCCATTCCACAAAACTGGCTCAGCGACCCGCTCTCACTCAAAACTCATGAGATTCTTCTCTTGATTGAAGAAGTGGTCACAGTAAAGCCACGAAACAGCTCGGTGACTCTTGACTGGTCAGCAGCACTTAAAAATGCATGCTTGCAATTTTTCTCGCCAGCAAATCTTCGTCGATATCTAGGCTTTTATTGGGCAATTTGGCACCCTAACGTCAACTTCGTGCATAGGCCGACTTTTGACACTGTTTCAGCGAAACCTGCTCTCTTGGCGGCAATGGCTCTTATGGGGGCGTGCGTCTCCCCCGATATGCCAGATAACGAGGATGCCCGAATGTGGTTAAATTGTGTCGAAGAAATTGTTTTCATCGACGACGACTTCAATAGCGACTTGGGTTACCCAGTCTCCAGCAGTACAGGCGTCCATCGCGCCAAATTACAGGCTCTCCAGGCGGCATATATAGTTTGCCTTTATCAAAATTGGGAGGGTACCGATGGTAGCAAAAGCCGTATACGGCGATTCCGATTTGCCAATCTAGTGTCGACTGCAAGGGACATCGGTATCACAGCAGCAACACATATGAACTATGCGACATTTGGCAGGGCTGATTTTCAGTGGAAAGAGTTTGCTGCAAGAGAGGAACTTATTCGACTATTCATATGGATTTTCCTACTCGATACTGCTTTCGTTATTTTCAATAACCTACCCCCACGGATGGTCTTCAAAGAGATGAAGATCCACATGGCAGCCCCCGAAGCATGTTTCCAAGCAGAAACGGCAGATTTATGCCATCAGAAGATTCAACTACATCTACCAACTGGAAGCGCTTACTGGGGACTTTCATTCCGCCGTGCATTTGAGGTGCTTTCTCAGCCTGAATTATCTCCGAGTATGCGTCACTCTGTTGCAGGATTAGGTCCGCTGAACATGTTTGCCCTAGCTTCAGGTCAGTTCTTTTCGTCTTTGGTATTCAAACCCTTCCTGACACCCAATAGCAATCCACTCTCAGATCTTTCAATTCCGCAACTCGGTGAGCATGAGCCAAAATCTGAGCCCCATTCGCCATACCTTAGGGAACTGGCATAATGCATGGCAGTTGTTTGCTTCCACAAATTCTCCGTGTACTTCGCCTCACATTCTTGTTGATGAAAATAACATTCAGCCCGGGGAAATGTGGAAAAGAAATGGATTTTTCCGATTTTGTGCCGAGTATTGGCTACTGGCGAATCTCATGGCGGATCGCCTCACTGAAGCGGAAATGTCTCGTGGCGGTTCATTTCTTGTTAATGACTCGGTATTAGACCCAATATTGAGTCAATATGACCAAACCAGCATGCGGCAGGTCAATGATCTTATTATGGGCTTTCAAACTTTTCAACTTTGAGAGCGGGTTCTTGGGCCAGGAAGATTTCGATAACGGTCTCTTGTTCTTTCATAGTCTTTTCTTCTAAAATTGATGGTCATCATCGAGTTGAAATCGAGATCAAATAGGAAATCAGAAAAGAAATAAGAGTCTAGATCGACGGTTATAAAGTGACTTTGCAAACAATACTAATAGCAATTTGAGAATCTGTGATCTCACTACATGCCACCCCCCACCTCCGCATCCGACCCGCAGATCATGTCTCCCACACCCTCCGAAATCCTCCCACAATCTTTCCGCTTGCCCGTGACTTGTGATCCGGGGATAGTTTGTGGCGATGAATTGGGATTATAAAAGCACTCCATAAGTCACATCTGAGGGATACATTGGAGTAAAGATCAAAACTATTTAACATTCCGTCCAACCACCATGTTGCCCATCACTGCTGTTTTTGGAGCATCGATAGCTCTTATTATTTTATTTCGTGTTCTGTCAATTGGTCGTCGGCCCAAAAACTATCCACCAGGCCCTCCCACTATACCAATTCTCGGGAATATCCATCAAGTATGTCAGTTTCTATCCTCATAGGAAGCTCGCTGCTGATTAGACGACGAATCTAGATGCCCTCGCGGGACGCCCATCTACAGTTTGAAAAATGGGCCCGGGAATATGGGCCAGTCTACAGTCTAATCCTTGGCACTAAATGCCTTGTTGTTCTTTCAAGTGATGAGGCCGTAAAGGACCTTCTCGATAAGCGAAGCGGTATATATTCTGATCGGCAGGATATGTATATCGGGCAAACACTTTGCAGTGGAAACCTCAGGTTACTGATGATGGTGGGTGTATTACAACACTCCGTTCTTTGTAAACTCTAGCGAAGTTGCTAACGCTTCTCCAAGGGTTACGGTGCAAAATGGCGCGGTGTAGGAATTTCAACCCTTTCGGCTTCGTGAATGTGTCCACTAACGCGGCATCGAACAGTTTCGGAAAATGGTACATTCATTATTGAACATTACAACTTCCAAAGAATATCTGCCCTACCAGATATTGGAGAACCGCCAGATGCTTTATCAATTTCTCACAGAGCCGCGCGATTTTTTGAATCATATACGAAGGTACGATGAATACATGTCCCTAGACTAGGCGATGGGTGGTGTGGGGATAGCTAAGGACATACTGATTCGAGCTCCATCCACAATTAGATATTCCAACGCACTTACAACTACAATGGTGTTTGGGTGGCGAACTCCGACCTACAAGGATCCGAAAATGATGCAGCTCTTTGACGGATTTTCCGAGTTCGCAGAGATAAACCAAACGGGGACTGCGGCCATTATTGATTTCTTTCCATTTCTACGGAGATTGCCAGATTTCCTTGTACCTGCACAACGCAAAGCCAAAGAGCTTCACCGCAATGAAAAAGCGTTGTACCTCAGCCATTGGATGAAAGCGAAAGCTGAGACAAAAGAAGATATAATAAAGCCGTGCTTCAGTGCAGGAATGTACAAGGCACAGCAGAAGGAAGAATTTACTGATGAGCAAGCCGCTTACATCTCTGGAACTCTTTTGGAGGCAGGTTCTGATACCACTTCTAGCACGCTGTACGCTTTTGTGCAAGCTATGTTACTGTTTCCTGATGTACAACGCAGAGCGCAGGAGGAATTAGATCGTGTTGTTGGACCAAATCGTTTGCCGGCGATGGATGATCTTGCTAATTTGCAATACATTCGGGGCTGCATGAAAGAGACCTTGAGATGGATGCCGACGACTATTCTTGGTGCAGTGCCACACGCTCTCACCCAAGATGACGAGTACAAAGGTTACCTGATACCAAAGGGTGCAGGCGTTTTGAACAATGTTTGGGCCATTGGAATGGACCCAAAGCGACACCCGAACCCCCGAATTTTCAACCCCGACCGGTACAAAGATGATTACCAGAGTTTTGGGGATGCTGCAGCCAATCCTGACCCCTCTAAGCGAGATGCATTTACGTTTGGGGCAGGACGTCGCATTTGCCCGGGTATCCATGTCGCTGAACGAAGTCTTTTCCTTGCAATGTCCGGAATTCTATGGGCATTTACGATCAAGCCTGCAAAAAATACGGAAGGCAAAGAGATTATTCCCGATGCTGATCGGCTTACTCAAGGCTTCGTTTGTATGCCGGAGCCATTTCCCGCAAGCATCACACCCCGATCGAAGGAACGGGAAGCCATAGTGATCAAGGAATGGAACCTTCAGGAGGATCTCCTAGATTCTAACAAACAGTGGCTTCATTCTCCAGTCGGGAAATGAGAATCATGGTCATAATTCTGCCATATGTCCAAATAACGAGTTCTGATTATAATTAGGAACGAGAAAGACAAATGTCGGTGTGGGGGATCGTCGGACTTGGAAGCTGTGAATAGTGGTTCATGCAAGGATCCTCCAGATCATTCTGATATACTTGTTACACAAAACTAGCCACTGAGATTTGAACATTCTCACTTTCTATTGAGCAATAAACTCAGGCACAATGTTGAAAATAGGACTGAGCACTACCCAGTTTTATTTTCCAGAATTTCAGTGCGATCAAGGCAGTGCTGAATGTGTACCGAAGCTGATTTATGCTTCGGGTCTTCTAATAGATCCTTGGTGTATTTGTGTACCCAACCTCTCTAGCAGATGCGGTCAGATGTCACACCATTAATCCATCTTCGAGGATATCTATTTGCTTTTTGTCACAGACATCCATCGCCCAATAAGAATCCCTCAGAGTATATGCCTCTACTTTACTTTGCATAGGTCTGTGTGGGTCCTACATCCTCACGTCCCAACTTCCCGGGTGTTCAAAAGGTCTGAACGGGTTTTATAAGGTTGATCGCTTGGCACATTTGGGTACTAGTAAGAGAGAAACAGACTCGTTTTGACCTTGATGATATACCGAAACGCCATCGAATAGTTTTTCTCGTTATGGGCGATGAAGTCTAAAAAGAGTTCTTTCGAACGATTAAAGGCTTAATAGCTGATAGTCGAAATCTTGTCGTATCTCTTGATTTTGCTTCGGTTCGTTAGTTCATCATTGCCTGCCGGGCTTTTGCCGAAAGTATTGTAAGACCATATATGGCGATCAAATTATCCTGCTCAGCCAAAGACCGGCCTAAGTCAAATACGTAGTGGGTGACAGAAGCATCTTCGGTTCATATAAAAATCGATCCAAGCTTTGGTCGGATACTTACTATTGGAAGGAGTCAAGCGGGAATATCCACAGCCATCCATCTGCAAGTCGGTGCACAAATTCGTGGGCACACGGGAACTTGAGCAATATGTTATACGACGGGGGCGAATCATACCAGTATTTGCCGACAGGGGTGGGTATATTCAAGTATTCAAGACAACAATGATTGTAGATTATTGAGGTAGAAAATATTATATAAAGGGAGGCTTGCCACGCTGGGTTTTCATTTTGGTATAGTTGAATCAAGGCCATTTTTTTCTCGTAACGAGAGGCATCCGAATAGTCAGTTCAACGACAAAGTCGTCGAATTCAAGTCTTGATTCTTATTGGACTTCACCAAGACATTCAGAGCGCTCTCTATCGTCAATCCACCACAGGCACGCATTTAGCAACCCCAGTATCGTGGGAAGTCTCATCAGACCGTTGGAAATTTTTCATATATAATGGATTGGCTGGATAGCTGCCTGAGTGAGTAGGGATGTCATTATGTCCAAAAGAGAATGCGCCAGTAACTAATTTCATCTAGCGACGGAGATGACAGAAGGAAAATGTCATAGAATGGGCAAAGGAAGAGAGAACAGTCTCATTCCCACACCGACAGGATTCGATGGGAAGTTATCATCAAAATTTTTCCATCGGAAAGACAGCGGAAAGCCCACATTCCTGTCTTCCCCTCCTGCGTCACATGCAGGCCACGATCGTGAAAATACACATCACGGCAGTTGACTAGTCGCATCTACTCGAGATTTCCTAGGGGGGTGCGGTGAATGCGATCTCATCTCGCTTGGAGATGGGAAGTCGCAATAATCGGGAGTGACTGGAGAAGAAAAATGCCTCAGGTACCGGAACAGCATTGAAAATGGCGCATACCAGTGGGGAACAAAATCGCAGCGACCCAGTGGGAGATCTGGCGGCACGGCGCACTCTGGGAGTAATTTCGCGCGTGTGATTGGAGTGTGTCGGAGCTTAATTATCCTTAATTTTTTGCCAATTTTGCTTTTCTTTTTTGAGGCTGGCAAAAACCAGGAAAAGATTGAAGCGGTCCCTCTAATTCCTAAGAAGCACAGGCATGGGCGGCTCGCCCTAGGTACAACTTACAAGGGGGACTGGAGTCCTAGATTGGCGACAGGACAATGACATCGCGCATGAGATTGGCTTGTGAAACAAGGACTCGGGGACCTCTCTAGGCTACTGCGGATGCCGAGAAAATCGACTGCAATGCGACGCCACCTAGTCGAACGCAACTGCACAGCCACCTCCATTTACTGTTGGCTCTTGGCTAGATTCGATCTTGCTGGGCAGTCCTCAGCCAAGTGAGATCATGGCCACCGTGCACCAGCCCCATCGTTAATCCAACCGGGGATGGGAGAGCAAACGTGCGGTCGGTATCAAATGACGGTTAGCTTAGGGCTCCTCGGTACTGGTCTGGCAAGGGTGCACCGAGCCGTATATGAGGGATATTCGACCTTGAGATCTATCACCGATCTGGTAGCCCGGGGGAGTATCAGGAGGGGCTTTCTGCCGTGGTAACGATGCGTTAGGGGGGATTTCCCGGTCGTTTCATTTTCCTAGTCGGTGCTGGGCTGGCAGAGTCCCAGCCGACGGACGAGAAAAATGCCTCATAATTCTGCTCGATGACAGAAGAGAACAACACAATTTTCGTCCCATTCTAGTTCGTGCGCTCATTTACCTGTGAACTAGGTAGAAATATTTTTTTTTCTCTCTCTTTCACTCATCGAACGAGCCACACTTACACTTTTGCTTGTGAAACTGGACAGCCGTTGCTCCGTGCTTGGGGACCCACGTCCTGCGCGTAAAGCAGCCAAATGCTAGCCATAATTTTTCGCTGGCCAAAGCTCCCATGGTATTGCAAAAAATCCACTACCAAAACAGGACGGAATCCTCCGAGTGCATGAGCCTGGTCCCACCCAGGCGATCCTGTGGCTGTGGCCGCGAACGAGGGTGAATTCCTTCTCTTGCCCTAGGCCGAACTAACTGTACATGTACAGATCTGTGTCATCGTATGTCATAGCTCCCACCAGCTTCCACGGCCCCTCGGTCCTACCTCGAAAAGAAAGAGAAAAGAGAAAAAAGAGAAAAAAAAAAAAAAAAAAACATATCCTTTCCCACATCTGGAAACAGGAGGCCTGGTGGACCTGAGTGATTAACGGGGTGCAGCCAAGGTATAAAAGCTCGGCGGCCCTTCCCATCACTACTTCCTTCATCTCATCGAGGGATGCTTATCGACGGTCAAAAGTGGGCTTGCGAAGCTTGCATACGGGGACACCGTGTGACCAGCTGCAAACATCATGGTACGCGATCTATACTCTATACCCATTTTGCATTCTACCGACTGCTGGGGTTGGCAGCTGCTAGCTCGCAAGCCCCAGCCAGCCACACCCACGAACTTTGCACCATTTAACAACCTGGCAGATCGACCGTTGATTCGCATCAAGCGCAAGGGGCGACCCTTCGCTACCTGTACCGTCTGTCAATCAACCCCGTGCACTGCACCAAACGAGCACGCACGCGCAAAGCGCGAAGCGGAGCTCAAAACTCCATCAAAAGTAACGCAAACACAACATACCTCACTCCCCATCCAGAAAAGGGAGCAAGGCAGCCATGAAAATAACACACATCTCGGAGCCCTCAGCCTGGGCATCCTGGGCAAGCAACAAGGACCACTGAGATGCGCGATCGGCCAGGTGCTGATGCTTTTTTTTGGATCTATAGAAAGCAGCGCACAGCAGACTCTATCCCCGCCACCATAACCCTCACGGTTTCCTTCCCATCGCGCCTCGACCGAGCGGCAAAGACGCGCACAGCGTATCATCGCGGAATAGCGCCAGCGCGCAGTCCTCGGCGCGCATCTCTCGCTCTGGCTCGAAGAGTGCCTCAGCCTCCGAGTCACATACACCTGTATATCACGAGTCGTCTTCGCGTCGTGATTCTGCTATTACGGCAGACTGGTCGGGGTCGGAGGGATCTGAGAATGAATCAAGTCGGCGGACACAGTCGACGACCTCGATGACGAGGAATATGTCGGCGCCGCAGGCCAGTACTGCACAGTCGTTTTCTTGCTCAGCGCCAGACAATTTCACGATGGACCCGCTGCTTGTTGAACATACATTCGATCCCATGTATAGCCTTCTTCCCTCGACTATGTCGGGGGCTCAGTTAGCGCAGACCGTGCCGATGATAAGTCCCTTGGAGGGTGGCAATCCGTTTGATATCCCCATGGATCCTTCGCTGCCATTGAATGATTCCTTGGGGTATTTGGAAAATATGGATGTTGATGTTACCGAGGGATTATCCGATGATGTCTTCCATGTTGAGGACTGGTCGAGGTATATGTGGTCGCCTGAGACAGGCTTTGAACATTTAGATACAGGATTTCCACCTGTCACACTTCCACCTATGACGCAATAACAATGACTGATGATAATGATAAACATTCCAATCCTTCTAGCCATCGCTTGAATAGAGGTACAGTGATATTGTCGACATATATATACCTACTACTAGTGGTAGTTGTCTGACGATACTCCAACTTGAAGTTAGTCCGACGCCTGTACTAGTTCTATTGCCAGTAGAAAGGGCTAAAAATGCCCAGGTGGTTGCGGATGGAGCAGAGTACAATTTGAATCGATTGAATTGCTTCAACATATTTTAAATTCACATATGTATCCATGATGCAAGCCCAAACGCTCCGCTCCGTGCTGATGCAGATCATACTGGAGGGCAGAAAAAGCAACGCCCAACTCAGAAAAGAATCAAAAAGCATGAGCCACATCCACCAACCCCCCCAGCCTCTCCATGTACTGCAACAAGTCTATACAATTGTAAATCTACACCTCCTGGATGTAGTTCGCCGGGACGCTCTTCGTAACTCCACCGCGCTCGACATCGGCCCACCCATCCCCACTATCCCTCGTGATGAGAACGAAGCGATCGCCCTCAGCCATGGTCCACTCCATGTCGCTACGCGCTTCATAGTCATATAGCGCTTCCACATATTGCAGCTTCTTAGCGCCTCTGCGGGGCGCCACCGCGGGCCCGACGCGTTTAGGTGCGCCACTACCCGCTAGGGAGGCTGACGAGTTAGAGTAGGTAGACCCCGGTCGTTCTGGAAGTCCAGGACTTGCTGATGGCACGGGCGAGGGTGTAGGGGCAGCTTCAACGTAGGCTGCCGGGACAAGACCTTCCTGAGACCCGGCACGGACACGCAGCCATCCGGATCCATCTGATCATCTAATTAGATCATGGAAGACTATATTCTAAAGGGGAGAGGGCACTTACCATCAGGCTCTACTATTGCCACATCGTCTCCATCTTGGACAGTCACTTCATCGTCCCCAGTCGCCTGATAAGCGTAGATCATTCTCCCCCTTGGATCATTTGTCCTGGAGGGAGCGGATACGCTGACGGGCGGCGCGGTCGAGTAAGCTGATGGAGGAGGGGCCAAGACTCGATTCCTTTTTGCTGCGGCTGGCTTGGTGTCTGCAACTGGTTCGGGGGGTGCTTCTGCAGGGCTCTCGGGGGTTGGCTGGGTCGCGACATTCGAGGCCGAGATTGACCGCGCCGTGCTGGCGGCGTAACCGGAGCTCAATGAATTCATGGTGTTTTGTCGGGTGAGCGATGGAGCAGCCATAGAAGTCGCCGAGGAGTCTAAGTCGATGGACGGAACAGCACCGGCTTGCTCCTGTCGTTCCGTCTTGAGTTTCTTCTTATCCTCCTTGGTCTGCTCGCCAGGACACTCTGCCGGCACCTTCATTTGGCACTTGCTGTGACAAGTGTATCCACAGTCCCGGCAGTCGAATCCCTTAGCAGATAGACCCCAGATGCGCTCACCACATAGATCACAGTTGGTGGGAATCTTGAATGTTTGGGATCTAAAGTTATGATTCTTGGCCCCCATGGACAAGTCACCAGCCACAGATATAATTGTAGACGTTTCCACCTCGGCTGTCAACCATTTACGTTCTACCTCATGCAAGGTTTCTTGCAGGTAGAAAATGGATCGAACTATATCGACTTCATTGCGATTGTCTTTTCCTTGTTGAATGTTCTGCCGAGCCCGTTGGCCGGTTTCCACTTCACGTTTCTTCTTATCTGCCTCGACCCGCAACTCACGGACTGATGCTTTGCTCTTCCCAAGCACATTTCGTAGAAACACCTTGGCGGCCTCGTCAGTGATGATTGTAGCGTCGTCATGCCATACAGGGCTGGGCTCGAATCCCATATCACCCGGCTCTTGACTCTGGGTGATGTTATGCTGGAGGAACATCATTGAGTCCAGACGAGGATCGTTGCGAGGTATTTCGTTCAGGAGATTGGTGGTGATGTTCACGCTATTTGTAAGAGACGACTTTTCCAATTGCCCAGCAAGAATCCATAGTGCGTTTAACCGTTTGACTCGCGTTTCATTGAGATCTTGCAAGCCCTGGTTATAATCATGAGTTTGAGCCTTTCTCAGCCATCCCGAGCGGGAGAAGAACTTACATTCAAGACTTCGGGGACATATTCATGGAAGAAACGCTCCTTCAGCTTGTTTGTCACGTTGATGCTGATAAGATAAAGATTCTATGGCATATCAGTATGTTGTGTACCACCAGAAACACTGTGACGTTACCTTGTAATTGTTCATTTCTAATATTTGTTGTTGGTATGCAGTCTGTGCCTTTGCTTTGCCATGGTCAAAGGCCGATTCCATCTTCTTGCGTCGTGACTCGACCTCCTGACAAGATCCATCATACTTGCCCTTTGCCTTCTTCAGCTCCCCATATGAAGCGTCGCGCTCCTTCTCGAGTTTCCCATGGTAGTCGGCATGGCATTTGCGGATCTCCTCGTACTGAGTAGCCGCGTGCTTGAGGGGTTCCGCCACCTGCGCAACCAAATCCGTTGCGAATTTATCTCGTTCCGTCGCGTGGGCTTCAACCGCATTCAATTGGTGGGTCCATGTCGTCAAAGAAGCACTTTCAAGCGAGCCGGGGGTTAAGGAAGGAGTGTCGCCGACGCTCAGCGGGCTGATCTTCTTGGATTTGCGATCGTAGTATTTCTTGCAGAGGGCGCTCAACTTAGCCGAGTATTCCTTTTCGATGACACTGCGCTCACGATAGAACTGTTGGACTTCTTCCAGCCATGATATGCCGTTCGATACCTGTTCGACATGGTTTTTGCATTAGTTCCGCCCACGCGCAATGACATGATGCTTTCTCTCTTTGCGGGGAATGGGGGACCGGGGAGGGGGCGGCATACCCAAGCGTTCACTGGTTTGAAATTATCCTACGAAATGAAGAGTAGTTAGTAAAGCCCGGTGGACTGCTCATGGAGACCTCGAAGGCTCACCTTTAGCTCTGTCCCAAACTGGGGAGCGACGTCTGCTGCCGCCATGGCCGTTGTGATGTTGAGGCCAGATCACGCATGAGCCTATGGGGCGTGGGAATCGGAAGGGCCCAAGGTCACAAATTGAGGAGGGGTTATACCTTCTCCGAGCGAAGTGTTGTCACAATGAATCAAAATCAGAAACCTCCCAGGCGCATCAAGCCAATTCGGACTGAAGGGCGATGATCGCATCAGGTGAGCGGGGAGCAATCAATCAATACATTACCGCCGGTGCCTGTGACAATACCGTACGGAATAATACGTAATAATACACACCGCCTCCCAGTCAGGCCTAGTGGGTTGGAGAGCTTGGCAGGCATCGTTCGTGATTCTTTAAGACTTTCACTTTCGCCTTGGTCCTCACTTTCACCTTTCGCATTTACTGTCAGTCCACCATTGGTGCTCTGTGATTATATTTGGTACTCCCACTGGTGCTGAACCCTCCCAACGTTCATTTTTTAAGACTGGCTCGTGTACAGGCCAGTGAACAGCGCCGTCGGCTTGCCCCAATAATTGCTACCCCGCGACAGCTCTCAACTGTCGTCTCTGCAACGCCTCTCCTTGCCGTTCCACCTTTTTTTATTCGCAATGTCTGAGACCCCCGAACAGACCGGGTCTCTGGCCGACAGAATCACCAATCCTGAAACTCAACCCGGTACGAAACCTCATACCACTCTACGTCGAGAGCTCCTTCCCCTCCCCCTCACATCCACCTACCTTTCGCCTCTACTACGGGAGACGAACAGCCCCGATAATTGAAAGATATAGCTAATATTCGAGGCCCTGCTATCAGCTGCCCCGGCAGGTGCAAATGATGGTGCTGCTCACGAAGCCCTGCAGACAGACCTCCAGGAGCCGGATTACACGGTCGAGGTCAAGCTGAGCGATCTTCAAGCCGACCCTAACAACCCGCTGTATTCGGTCAAGTCTTTTGAGCAGCTCGGAATGTGGGTTTCTTTTCCCATTGACTTTGACTCGATAAGGAACGAGGACATGGCTGACAAGCACGACACAACAGCGATGAGCGTATCCTCAAGGGTCTTTCCAAGATGGGCTTCCGCAAGCCATCCAAGGTCCAGGAACGCGCCCTGCCTCTGCTCATGGCCAACCCTCCCCAGAACCTGGTCGGCCAGTCCCAATCTGGTACCGGAAAGACCGCCGCCTTTGTTCTCAACGTTCTGAACCGCCTCGATCTTTCCCCGGAGATGCAGCAAAAGCCGCAGGCTCTGATCCTCGCCCCCACCCGTGAGCTGGCCCGCCAGATCGTGGGAGTCATTCAGGTTATGGGTCAATTCCTTGAAGGCTTGATTATCGGAACCGCTGTCCCCGCCGATGCTAATGTCCGCCCCGCAAGGATGGCCTGTTCCGTTGTTGTTGGAACCCCCGGTACTGTGATGGACATGATGAAGCGACGCATCCTTGCCCCTGGTGATATCAATGTTCTGGTGCTGGACGAGGCCGATAATATGCTCGATCTTCAGGGCATGGGTGACCAATGCATCCGTGTCAAGTCGTAAGTCCTCTGGGGTTGATATCGATCCTCCTTCTGCCGCTTCCCTTTTGTCCTTTTCTCTAATGGCCTTTCAAGTGCGCTCCGCCCCACGACACAGATTGTCCTCTTCTCTGCCACTTTCCCAGACCATGTTAGCGAATACTCGAAGAAGTTCGCAAAAGACCCGAACGAAATCAAACTGCAGCACGAGGAGTTGACAGTCGAGGGAATTAAACAGCTCTATATCGACTGTAACAGCGAGGAGGAAAAATACAACAACCTGGTTCAGCTCTACGGCCTGCTCACTGTCGGCTCATCCATCATTTTCGTCCGGGTTCGTACTCAAAACATCACGGAATACTTCGCTCTGTCTAACAACTTGTGACTAGACCCGCAAGTCCGCCGCTGAGATTGAAAGGCGCATGGTCGACGAAGGCCACACTGTTGCATCTTTGACTGGAGGTGTTGAAGGCACCCAACGTGACAACGTCATCGATGCTTTCCGCAGCGGTATAGCTAAGGTTCTCATCACCACCAATGTCCTTGCTCGTGGAATCGATGTCTCGACCGTCTCCCTAGTTGTTAACTATGTACGAGCTCCCTTGTCCGAACTGGCGTTGCCATTTTATATTTAAACTCGAAGCTGACCAGTTTGCCTTTTTGTTTTCACTAGGACATTCCTGAACAATTTTCTTCGCGTGGCGGTCCCCCTGAACCCGATTACCAGACCTACCTCCATCGCATCGGTCGTACTGGTCGTTTCGGTCGTATCGGAGTTGCCATCTCGTTCGTATCAAACGCCGACGAGTGGAATATGTTGCGCAAGATCCAGCAGCATTTCCTTTGCCAAATCGACCGCGTTGATACCGGGGACTGGGATGAGGTTGAAGAAACCATCAAGAAGACCATCAAGAACTCACGCGCCCAGGCCGAGTTCGCCGCCAGCCAGTAAACTTTTACCGGCAAAGACCATCCTGCGCACCATTTTCACCTTCTTCCGTCCCTTAGTGACACACCCGCAAGGGCTTGTCGCTTCACGTTTTGCATGAAGAGTTACGAAGTATTATCTGTGTTTCATGATCCGGGAGGACGGCTGCCATAATAGATACCAATCCACGAATTCAAATAGCTTCCCCGCTACAGTTTGCTCCTTTCGCCCCTTTCCACCTTTGGCATTTGCACCTATATACCCAACAGCTTGCTTCAGGGAAAGCCACATCATAAGCCCCGTTTGATCATACCAACTAGGAAGCCGGCACATTTCGTGGGCTTGCAGAAAGTTTGAAGTCGCCAAATGCCAGCCTCCCTCCCCAAGAGGTATAATACGTAGAGGGCAGCAACCCCAAAAGAAGACGGCACCGCCCGCCTCCGACCCCCTATAATGAACAGCACAAGGGTCTCAAGCGAAGGGACCTTGGCTCCTTAATAACGAAGCTAGCGGCTCTTGGGTTCTTGGCTTGTTCGTATTCACGCGCGCCCAGACCAACGACCCACGTCTAAAGCTGAAAATACGAGCCCTAGAAATAAGCGGTCATTGTCCTATGGACTGAGGCCAATCGTCTTGGTTAGCAGAACCTAAAATAGTCTATTTAGAGGGTCAGGGCATTTACCTCTATTTCCTTTTGCGCCTAGTGCCGATAACATCACCGGATTTGTGGGTTCCATCTCGTTGAATGGCGCTCAAGTGGGTGTAGTCAGGCGCAAGCTCTTCCGGCCAAGACGCTGGGGGGTTTTCGAGTCATTTTATTTGAAAGGAGGGGTGCCCTGCTCGGGGGATGGGTTTCGCTTTCCTATTCTCCTTCCCTCGCTTTCCTCTGGCCTCGGCATCATGAAGCTATTCAGAGCTTCTCTTCTTCTGGCCTCTGCGGCTCTGGCTCCGGTCAACGCTTCGCCATGGTTTGGAACGAAGTACCTTGCTGTCATTGAGACCGTTGCAGTGGAGGGCTATACAGGCAAATATCTCACGGAAGATCCTATAATGCGCACCAGAACAATCGAGATCTCGCCGACAGTCACTGATCCAACCGTGATCAGCTCATACACCGAGGTTGAAGATTACAGCTCTGAGGTCACGGCACTCAACTTGGTTGTTGCCCCCACAGCTGGTGTTAGCGTCACTGTCGATCACTACGTGGATTACTATGTCAGCGTCACCTATACAGCGCCAGCATCATGCAGTTATACGACCAAGCAATCATTGACGACGACAATCCCCGTGTATGTACCATATGAAGCAGATGGGTTCGTGGATCCCATCACGATACAAACTACGACGGAGCATTTTTCGTATATCACAGGGTCTATCACCGATGTCAACGGCCTTCTGAACCCCACGGATATTCCAGCCAGCGTCTTTTCCGATGCAAGCTCGAGATACATGCCCGCCTATTACACATCCTGTTACAGTTACTATGCCGACTCAGGGGATTCTGATTCCGATTCCGGTTCAGGTAGCACTGGGTATGGCGGCGGAGTTGACTCTAGCTACTACGGCTGCTCGGAGTTCACTTGGCAACTTGGTAGTGGCTATTGCTGCCCTGATGGGTGCCACTATACCCGGGGAATCACGCCGTGGGCTCTCGCGTTGGCTATAATTTTCGGCTGGTTCGGTCTGTTCCTCATCATTGGTATTATCGAGAGCTGGTTCATCTACCAGCGCACTATGCTCGGTCAGAAAGCCCGCCGCGGTCTACCTTACGCATTTGCGTTTCTGTTGCCCATTCTCTCTTGTATCTCCCTCATTTCGGTAAAGAAATACCCGGCCAAGACCCCCGATCAACAAGCCTTCCTCGCAACTCGATGGGCAGAGATGTCCTCCGGAACGAAACTCAGCTCTTGGTTGAAGAACTTCTTTAAAAGGCATGATCCTGCTGCCGAAGCACTCGGCATTCCACCCTCAATGCCACCCCAGATGTCATATCCACCTGAGGGTCAGACTCAATGGTATTCACCGCCTGGTGCACCCGGTGCACCGGGTATGCCGGTGTCTCCTGAGCAGGGCTATTCACCTCAGGGTGTAAATCAAGAACGAACGGATACCCCGAGGGGGGAGGAGCTGGAGGGCCAGCCCAAGGTTGTCGCTGTGAGTGAGAACGAGAGAACCGAGCGAACGTAAAGGACATAGAAGTATTGTCTTGAGCGGAATTTATGTCGAGCGGAAATCTAATTCTACCCTTAATGTTGTCACGAGCTGCATCTTCGGACTTCTCGTGTTCCCGGCTGTTATACCCATTAATTCAATTATTTGGAATACCTTTCCCTATTCGAACACTGTCTCTCCAATTACCCACAAAGCCATTGAACACGTTCTAGCTCTGCATGGCGACGCCCTAGATCGTCAAAGACCACCGAAAGTTAGGGGCCGTCACAGTTGAACCCTCTGTTCTGCATGGCCGCAACTAATGACTCCAACAATGCAGAGTGCTACCAAAAGCGGTAAGACTCCGAGATTGAGGAAATCAACCCGCAGATACGGCATTTGCTTGAAGCATACTCTCAAGCCCCGTCGGCGGGCATAGTCAAGCATGTCAATGAGATTGTATGTTCACACTGTGTATATGATTAATCTAGGAGAATGATTCTAATAAATCTACACGACACAGAAACAAGGTCCTGGGCTTAGTGAAAACCAGATACGTGCTCTGTATAGTTAGTCTGTTGTTATCTCAGGGCACTGGTGTCAGCAGTATGTAGACTACAAAAAGTCTTGGCCAAATTATTCCTCAAACAGAGATTGACTCACCGCGATCAACCTCTGGGGGCTAAAATTCTAAACATTGAGCAATGACGACGGTGGATCCACGCAAATGGAGGAAGCAGTGCGAGTGTTTTGGGGGGCGGAAATGGACTGAGCCTCTCCAAAACATAAGGTTAACTTGCTGGCAGTTGTGCTATGGGCAAGGCCGTTGATGCTGAATTATGTGTCTATGGGGTAGATGGCCTGCGAGTTGTCGATTCCAGTGTGCTACCAACCCCGGTTGCTGCGCACTACCAATATTGTATTTACACCGTCGCAGAGAGAGAGGCGAAATTTATTGCATAGAATGGAAACTAGATGTTCTGGCTTTTAAATTGATACTTAAATGACCCGGGCAAGTTTTGAAATATGACCAATTTACGCATCATTCTGTCCATTTCGACGAGCTCTGCTCAATCTGAAACACTTTGTGTCGGGAAACTGCATCAAATTAACCACTGATCAAATGAAACCCCAAACTCCATATTATTCAACAGTTCCAACCCATTCATGTCAATCACTTGATCACAATTCAAGAATTCTAAATCGTCCAATTCATTGAGAGGAACATGAATCTGCGGGTCAAGAATCTCGTCGAGTATTTTCGCGAACACTTGGCTGGCGCGTTGAAATAGCGCATAGTTAGCGTTCCCAGGTTGCACAATTGTTTCCAAATGAGAGGCAAAAACGCTCAGACTTCGGATCAAGGCTGGCCTTGAACCTCCGTACAATAATGGTTCACCAGTTCGCGCTTGGTTTTGAAGAGCTTTGACCAGGATGCTGGCACTGGAGAATCCATAAAGTAAAATCTGTAGTGAGGACTTAGCTTCTTTCCCAAGGCGATGTTAGAAGCAGTTTTCGAATCATACCATCCAGGTAAAATCTGGTCGTAGGTCCAACAGGTGTTCGCGTCGAGTTCCAATTGTCAAAACAGTTGACAGGATATCCGAGCTGACGGATAGTAGTTCATGGCTGCCTCTTGGGTTACCTTTGCCTACTAAGAGTCGGTGTATCAAGAAATCGTTATAGAGATACGCTAGATACGACGCAGCGAGCATGATGCACGTAGCAATCGAAATATTCATTTCCCAGCATTGCGATGTGTAACGTAGGTGAGTTGGCAATTCGTTCCAGGATCTATGGCACCTTTCAGAGATTCCACTTGGGGCTTCAGTTAGAAAAGGTAAGTCTTTCTCAAGGTGATAACATCTTACTGTAGAATGACTGCGGTCTGGGGTGTGTTTTTCTGTAGTGAGACTTCGAGAATTTCATCGCGAAATTTACTTATGATCAAACGAGCCCGTATCCAAGTCGAGGGCTTGAGTTGACGGCGGATATTCCAATTATTAGTGTCAAGCTCACTGTGAGAATAGCGCAAATTTGCATCCTCGCTTGAAAAGGCATCATCACTGATATCGAGCGGTAGGGCACAATCAACATATCTTGTTGGTATCCGCGGCGGTCGACCCATGAATGTAGTAATAACTTTGTCTAGATGATATACTGCCGCAAAGGTACGTCGACGTGATTCCAAGAGAAATTCTGGCATTTGGTTCGAAATTTTCGTTTCCCGATGCAAGCCAAGCGCGAAGATGTCCGTAGAAAGCTCGCCTAGTCGATTCCATGTGTGAGGGCCTCGCAATTATCAGCAATAGTCCATAGCTTGAATATTTGTACTCACTTGACGATCCATTCGCAATATTGGAGAACAGTACCATCTCGTGGACTAGCCAAATGGTGAGATCGTTCAGCGGCGTCAGTATTTTGCAAATATATAGTGCGGCATCGCTCGCGATGAGCATCTTCCTTGAAAATTGCAAGCGTTGCTTCTCGTTGTCAAAATTAACTCCCGCAAGTCCCAAATATGCTGCTCGCCCGGCGATTGAGCAAATCACCCCAATTATCTCTAAACGGATGGCTTCTCCTGTATAAAGCAAGTGGAAGTCTTTTCCAGCCACCGAAGGTGGAATTTCGAAAATCTCTGCCGTGTTCTGTATGACTTTCACTGTGATTGAGGATCCCATATCTTCGGTCTTGCGGCGAGAGATCAGATCTTTGGTCACTGATAGAATCGGGGCTAGACTGTTCAAGATAAATGGAGCCGGAATTACCGATGCCTGAGTTATTTCATACCATTCGCGAATGAGTGCTTCGATTGGAGCGAAATCTTGCAAGGTATGCAGCACGTCGGACACTTTTTGCACCCAGAATGGGGGCAGAACTCGGGGTGCGCTCTGAATCTCACTCCCTTGGTCATCCGACGCAAGGTCCACATCTTCGGATAGCGATGACACAAAGCTTGTAGGACCGAGGTATCCCGTTAGGAGTGGCTTACTCCGAAATGTCGACTCATATCGACCTTGGTGATCAGCATCAGCTAGCATTGCTGATGATCGGTCAAAAGGAACACCCTCTACGGGCGGTAGAAGGCTCCGATCTCGCGGTCGCGTTAGAGGTGCTGGATGATAAAAGCATTCTTGTGCGATTCCGCGGGCTCTACATCGAGAACAAGCAGGCACTGCATGGTCGCACCGCACCTTATTGCGCCGACATGGCTCGCATGAGGCCGGCTTGCCATTCCGTCGGCGAGAACTGCTTCGGAGTTCATGTTAACACGGGTGTCTAGACCTTTATTGGCAGACGCACCTCATTTGTTAATTATTAAGGGAACCGCTTGCATTCAATATTTGGCTCAGCAGAAACTCATTGCATGTTGTGGTTGGAGAGGTGGTGGTAGAGTCGGGTTCGGCGTTGGCGATGTTAAACTACTCCGACACGCGAATTGAACGCCGAGAACTCCGATGTGGAGCAGAGTACCATTGAACTTCATTCCGATTCATTACTGTCTCCATGTTGGAACTCATATTTGTGTCCGTCGTCATCTTCAAAATGAATATTTAAACATGAATTTGTACTTAGTGGATCATTTGGCTCATGCAGTACATAATGCTCGCTTCAGTTCTGTCGTGGCCAACTTCAAGGGACCGGGACTTCTCCAAGCAGACCGCAAATATATGCTGGAAGGGGATTCTCTTCTTTCGCAGATGTTTAGCGTATGGAAGTTGGATCGTTATAGTTTCGCTAATGCTGCTAATGCCGTGCAGGTATTCATAATCACCAAGAGGTATTAATATTAAATTGATCTATGTATGAATCTATGATGCTACCTTGCGCTCTAAACCCACGCTAAACCCGATCGCGTAATTTGCCATTGTTGAGTGGGACGAGGAGTGGACCTGGGCGGATCTCAAGCAATCGTTAGTATAGTTAACTCCTCACAACCTCCTACCGATATTAGATAGATAGTAGATAGTAGCTATTAGTTTCGCACTAGAATAATAGAGTATTAGATACTCCTAATCAATGAATACTTCTAGTATCTCCCGTTAAGGTCCACAGTAAGGTACCCTGGGTAGAATGTACCAGATAAGAAGATAACGTGCGGGGGAATGCAATGTCACGGGGCCTGCAGCCAGCTCGTTCACCGTCAAACCAGCGTGGCAGCTTCTCCTTTGCCAGTATCTCTTGATTCCCATGATGCTTGACTCTGATACTTCTTCCACCATGCCAGCCCCTGAGCCGGTGTCTCCAACGCATCACTACAGCAAGCATATCATCGTAGGGCTTCACAGACAGTTCCAGTTACTCCAAAGCATGCTAACCCCGAGCAGTTAACCACCTACCCCGGTCAAAGCGGAATCGAGCCAGTTCCTCTCGAATGGGGTGCTCCCGATGCCAAAGCCCGCGGTCCGATCGTCGTCTCCCGGAGCGGCAACCTCGTGAAACGTCGCAATGCGATCGGCGCCCATGGCGGTAGCTATAGCATCTACAATGCTCTGGCGATTGCATCTGGCGACCTTGACGCTGATTTCCGACCGGATCTGCGAAACAGCGAGCCCACCTTCAATTTCAACTGGCAGCCTGCTTGGGCGGACAAGACCAAAATCGTATCCATGGATCCGTACGGCCATGACATCGTCAATAAATACCGCGAAGAGTTGGAGGCGGGATGGGATATTCGACCTACGATGGCGATTACCCGCGCTAATATGAAGCTAGCAGAGATTGGTGAGGCAGTTCAAAAGGGCCGCCTCCAAGTGGATGGCAATATTCTTGTTGATTCATCTGGCGAGGTCCGAGTCACCAAGGTCGCGGTGGAACCGGTCTGGTTCCTCGCTGGGGTCGCGGAGCGCTTTGGTGTAGATGAAGGGACCCTCCGTCGGACTTTGTTCGAGCAAACTGGAGGCAGCTATCCGGAACTGATCACTCGGCCCGATCTGAAAGTCTTTTTGCCCCCCATCGGCGGTCTGACGGTGTATATCTTTGGCCCACCGGAGCGAGTTTCAGACGAGAATGTCAAGCTCGCACTGCGCATTCATGACGAGTGCAATGGTAGCGATGTCTTCCAGTCGGATATCTGTACTTGCCGCCCTTACCTCGCCTTCGGAATCGAAGAGGCTATAAAAGAAGCCCAAAATGGAGGCTCCGGTAGGTTTTGCTCTCGATGAATATTTTCTTTTCTGACATCATTTCTTTCAGGGGTCGTGATATACTTCCGCAAGGAAGGTCGTGCATTGGGAGAAGTGATCAAGTATCTCGTGTACAATGCGAGAAAGCGAGGAGGAGATACCGCCGATAAGTATTTCACGAGAACGGAAAATATTGCTGGCGTGCGGGATGTATGGTACCCGAATCTTTTTGTCTGAGGCCATTCTGACACTCTCCAACACAGATGCGTTTCCAGGCCTTGATGCCGGATATTCTCCATTGGCTCGGCATAAAGAAGATCGATCGCATGTTGTCCATGTCGAACATGAAGTACGATGCGATTGTCGACTCGGGTATCAAGATCCTCGAGCGTATCCCGATTCCGGAGGAAATGATCCCCAGTGACTCGCGAGTCGAGATCGATGCCAAGATCAATGCCGGCTACTTCACTACCGGTAAGCAGTTCACCATGGACGAGCTTACTCAGGTCAAGGGACGTGGCTGGGAGAAGTGGGAGGACATCACCGTATGTGCGAATCTGATCTGATCTATTATCTCGCGAAGCTGACCTTGAGCTAGCATTGAACAACCCATATTCTCTTGGCCGAGCTGTCTTTAAGGTGATGATTTCTTTTCGGGTATGTTTTTCATTTTGGTTGGTTACATATTTCCAGGAGTCGGCCACAATACGAGCAGAAATTGTAGCATTCAGGATAAATATTGAAAGAAAATGTGCATCATACATACTTCGATGACGTAGCTTTCAAGGTCCTCACAACAGTTGTGGATTGAACTTCGAACTGATAGACATTCTTCCCAATGCCGATGATCGGACTAGCTCCGATCCCCAACATGGCTTTCCCCCCGCGTTGCCATACTAGTATGCATTGGAGATTGCACTGAGTAACGTAGTTCGTAATAAAGTAGTGTGCTATTATGAAACTTGTCAGAGCTAGTTACTATTTTACATCTATAATGTCACATCGTATTTCCTTCCTGAAATGCACTCTTGATATATACTTTATGGTTACCGGAGGATAGTGAGTTAATTGGCTCTGTGCCTATGTTCAAAGCATTCCCCGAATGCGCAGAGAGCCCGTTTAGTGCGCCGCAACCCTGCACGGGCATTGTCGTCGAAAATATATTTTCGCAGGTAGTCTGCCATCTAAATCCCCTGTTAGCGTGCCGGAGCTCAGTGCCTGCTTTCTTCTGTCTTGGGTATAGTTGTCGCTCTGAAGTCCAATCAACCCCCCCTTCACCGCTGCAATGCTATCAAATATTTCGAGTTCCGAGAAGGCTGGCGCTAGTCAAGCGTTCATACAAGAATGAGACCGCGTTCAGTGGCTCCGTGCTCTTCGGTGGCGAGGATCGGCAAGGCTTCTAAGAAGCTGAGGCTGCGAACTTCGCTCGAGGACATCGGAAACGGGAGAAGAACTGTGCATGAGTTCACCGAAGGAACTGTGGAACTGGAGAGGCGGTCTAGTTGGAGGGATCGAGAGGATTCCCAAGGAATGCCGACGGAGACCGTGGTTGAGAATTCTCAATGAGACAGTACGCTGAAAAAAAGGTCTTGGATTCTTGCCGACAGTTGTCCGACATGGGGCCAGTGTTCCACCCAACAGCAGCTATGGGTGCGCTTGGCACTAAAATGACGCAGACACTGGGCCGTCTAGTCTCTTCCTCCTCCAGCCCCCGCCTACTGGAGACCCTCGACGTAGTCTGTTTGGTGACGGAGGAGAATTTTGTAGTCAATTGGGCCCGCCGACACCGGATCGGCGATCCGCCGGGAGTTCTGTTAGTGGGAGTCAGGGTGTTCCTATTCGCGAGAGTCGCCGTGGACGTGGATTCCGGACCTACCAGTGCAGGGCGGGTGGAGCCCATCCACGATCAGATAAGATCAGAACGCGCAGTCTTGCCGTGTGCCACCTTGGCCGGGTGGGCCGCGCACGCACATCCTGATTTTGTGTATGAAGTGGTCGGGTTGTAGCAAATATACAAGGCACCGTGGATCGAATTGAATTGAATTGGTTTAATCCAGAGTCAAGGAGTGAGAGGGAGGAATTTGCTGTTGCTGGCTGTTTTCTGCCATTTTTTCGGGGCGGAAACGCTGTCACATGCCCGGCTGACTCATCAGGGGTACCGCCTAAATGCGTAACAAAACATGTATTTTTACACAGTGAAACGGCCTTCCACTGCCTGACCGGCCACGGGATACCCATACGGTACAGCCGGAAGAGCGGGCAGCCGTGATCATACGACGACTTGACAGCGACGGAACTGCTGGAAGGCTTCAACTTTGGCAACTTCAGGCACCTCTATTGGTCTCGCATCCTCTTTTTCAACAACTTAACACTCTGACCCTAGTCCGTTTTACCATTTCGCGTGGCACCAAATCTCCTGCGATCCACTGACTTTTAGGAGAGTGATCGTCTTTGCAGGGAAACCAATTGATTTCGAGAACCCACCCCCGTCGCAAAAGGGCCCGCTGGCGCTACTGAACTGTGGGTATGCTTGCCTAGCTCTGCCTTCCCATGGACTCCTGCGGTCATGACTCTGACAACTCCTTTCCCCTCTTTCAGTTTCTGCATCTCCCTTCGCTGCACCGGACGCTTATCCTGCTTGAATTCCGTCCTTTCATTCTAGCATTTGCACCCAGTAAGTAATGGGATCCTCATGCCGACGCTGGTCTCCTTGCCATCCGCTGTTGGGGCTACCATGATCGTCTACGTGTATGACGACTTCGGCGGTTCTCCAAAGACTTGGCTGCCTCTCGTCCGACTCACTATACGGGGCTAACGGTCGACGTAGTGTTTGCAATCGTACGGGGTGTTGTTTTTCAGTCGACTTGATATACACCGCGGACCTAACATCCACGCCTTGGGTGGCAGCTCACCATATCTACGCTCGGCATGGACAATGATTTTCAGCTCTTCTCTCCCCGCCGCCATTCTGGTGGGGATGAACCTCAAGGAAACCACTCACATTCGACCGCCGAGAACTCCAACCAGGACTGGACCCAATGGATGAGATGGGATGAGCCCATGTTCTCGGAAGAATCTGAGAAAAAGTCCATGAACCTTCCATTCGTCTCCCCAAATACAGTCTCGAGTTCTCCCACCCATATCCAGCAACAGGACTTCTCTCCCCACCTTCCGCTCGGTTTGATGGAGATTCCGTCAAATCAGAACGACAGATTTGACCACCACGCGGCTGGAAGAGGCTCCATTGTCTCCAACTTTCCAGGCTCGCAATCTGGCCTCGTATCACCCATCTCAAGTGTCGGGGTGACTCGGAAGCGAAAGACGGGTAGTGATGATGATGCCACAACTGTGACTGGGCCAGTCCAGCCGGGCAAGAAAATGCCTGCTAAAAAGCGTGCTCACAATGTCATTGAGAAACGGTACCGAGCCAACCTCAATGAGAAAATTGCAGAATTACGTGATAGCGTGCCAAGTCTGCGGACGTCGAAGAATGCAAATGGCGATTCCAATGAGGAAGAAGACGATGCAGACGGCGCTCAGTCCGGTAACAAACTCAACAAAGCTTCCATCCTGTCCAAGGCAACCGAGTACATCAAACACCTCGAGATTCGGAACAAACGCCTCGAAGACGAAAATACTGGTTTGAAGAACCGTCTCCGGCAAGTCGACAAAGCAGCCGACCAAGCAGTGACGTCGACGGCCTCCGTTTCCTCGCCTAGCAATTACACGGCCTCAACTGATTCCAACGCCGGCACATCACCGAGTGTATTTTCTCAGCCCGAGGAACTCGACAGCTCGCCGACCTCGAGCAGCCCGCCGGAAGGCATGATAAAAATCCCCGACTCCCTCAAACGATTCCGAGAGCAGAACGCACCACGAGGAATCTTTGCCGAATCATACATGTCACCTTCTACACCTTCGAATGCGCCGATGGCCCGTGAGGAGGGATCCCGTCGTCGTACAAAGATGCCCAATAAGTACATGTTGGGTGCTCTTGCTGGACTCATGGTCCTCGAGGGCTTTGGCTCGGACAAGTCAGAATCGGAAACAAAGGGTTTGTTGGCGCTCCCTCTGAACCTATTGAACCACCTCCAGTCGCCATATCTCTCTCACTGGCAGTACTACATGAACAGTTTCTGGTACTCGCCCCATGCTAGGGCTATTTCGCACTTCCTTATCCTTGCCACTCTAGTATTTGGCAGTGCATTTATTGTCTTTGTTTATCTTTTCAACGCTCAGCCTGTCACGCAACAAGCTCCGGCTAAATCGGTCTCTGAAGGAAAGACTGCCGCCCTGTCATCAAGCGACTTCCGCCGACAGGCCTGGCTGACAAGTATGCAACGGGTTGGGGTTCCGCGACACAGATTCTTCCGCGAATGGTATGTCGTGACTTCGAGATGCTTCGAGTACGTTTTGCGGTGCTTCATGGGCTGGAAGATCTACTCTTGGGCTACCGGGATTACCGAGGAGGATGAGAAGGGCCGTGTCAAGACATGGGATATCGCCATCGATGCCCAGCTTACAGGCGGCGATGCGGAGATCAGCAAGAGCCGTCTTGTGCTGACCATATTCGCTGCGGGCACCCTCCCTTCCAGCCCCCTGCGCATGATGCTGAAGGCTTTGCACGTTCGAATTCTATTGTGGCGAGTTGGCGACCCTGGCTCCTGGAGCTTCCACGTCTCTAACGACATCGCCCGTGCTCTTGCTGGATACCAATGGAGCGTCGCAAGGGATATCAATGACGCACTTCCCAAGGGACACCCCGACAGACTACCAGCTCATCTCGCCACTCTCGTCAATCTCGACTGTGAGAATGTCATGATCGACAGCATCATTCAGCGGGCTGTCAACCTGACCTGGAATCGGCCCACGCAGGAAGGCACTGGTGATGATGAAGTTATGCTTGATGTAGTGGAAGAGGACCCAGCCATTCAGTCCTCTGTCGATGCCCTCGCAGCCTGGTGGTCCAGTCATCTTCTGCAGAGCGCCCTCCTCAAGTACCTAGAGGCCAGCGAAGGTGGGCCCATCTCCAAAACTAGCCGCGACGCGTTCAAAGAAAAGATCCGGATGGCCCTTGATGTGGCACCTGGTCTCTCTGCTGCCTATGCACGTGCTTTAGTAATGAAGGCTGTCTTTTTTGAGCAAGGTCGCATTGAGAACGTCGGAGCAGTTCTCGCCACGCTTCCGAAAGAGAAGCGAAAGGGCGAACAAAACCAGAGTGCCAACTTCCTTGACTCCTCGCTGCCTATCTCAGTCCGCGATGAGATCTCTATTGCGGTACGATGTGCGATGATCGCCACCATTGTGACCTCTCGATCTGCCGGCGACACCAGGCTACCGGCTTCCTTCACCGTCCAGAAAGCCATCAATTGGTTTAACCAACTGCGAATTGACCCGGTTGAGCTCAGTCTGCTCGGATTTTCTGCGGTCTACCATTTGTTGCACCTTTTAGCCTCTGACGTTGATTACATTGTCTCATCCGACTCCTCCGCCGCTTCCGCGCCGCCTTCTGAGGCTGCCTCCGCTGACGATGAGGCCGACGAAAAGCCACGTGTTTCACGCAAGCTTGCTGTCTGTCCCCGTGACATCCCGAACCTGGGCCGAGTTGCCGCAGAGCTCATCTACTGGTCCCGGAATGCCTACAACCCAGCATTCTACGGCTTCTCATCTAGTCTCGTTGATGTGATCGTGAACTCGTGTACCACTACCTGCGTCAATGCAGGAATTAATGTGGATGACTTTATGCATACGCCGCCAGAGATCGTTCCGTCTAGAAAGCGACGCTCGCGTCGTCGCCGGGGTGCATCTGACCAGCTTCACCAGAGCGATGCCGACCAGGACCTGGTCAGCTCTCGCGTTGGAAAGACTCTTCGCAGGGAGCGGTCTGCCAGTAATGACACTGGATATGGAAGTCTCAGTCTGGAGGATGACACCCAGTGCATTCCTAACGTTCCTGAGAAGGTTCAGGAGGTCTCAGCATAAGGCTGTGGCATATCACTCATGATGATTGTATGATGGCTCGGCGTTACAGGGTTCAGATTTTGTATTATTCCGGCGTTTTGCAAGTGGGCTGTATCATTGAAGGAAAACTCAGGGCAATGGGATACTAGGGGTTCTTTGGGGGACAACAACGAGCAGGGCGCATCGTGGCGTTTCCCCTTATGTAGAACCATGGCCTGGTTGGCCAACAACCTTTTTCGATGTCTAGATCATGCTGGTATTGTTATAGCACAACGCCAAGCGATGATAATATCTATCGTTGAACACAATCAACTTCTTAACAAATAATCCTGTTGGTAAATATAGCCCCCAGTGTAATCTTTTGGCCGCGCAGGATGTCATATCCTATTGGCCCCTCGTATAATCAACTCCCAGCCTTGTCCCCACCGCGATGGAGTCTGGCGACTTTTCGTCGGGATTCAATTGAATCCCTCACCAATACCAGACAGGCCCTTGTTGAGCCGGAGGATCTAGCGTGTGAGTCGCGCAGCTCAGCCTTGGATCCCAGCAATCGCGACTTCTCCCAACAAGTTTGTCTAATTCCGTTTTTCCCTTTTTCCGTCGCCCCCAAACCACCATCGAATCATCACACGCCCCTGCAAAATCCCACGGACTCGGACCAGGTAGACACCGACTCCGTGCCAAAAGGGAGAAAAAGCGACACATCGCCATTAGGTTGATACGTTAACCTAACATCTCAAGTTCCAACCCTGCAAACCTCACCACCATGGCGCCATTCAAGGTGATCATCGTGGGCGGCAGCATCACCGGTCTGGCCCTGGCCAATATGCTTGAGCAGTATGGTATTGACTTCATCGTTCTCGAAAAACATGCTGTTATCGCCCCGCAACTGGGTGCAGGATTCGCGATCCAGCCGAATGGCGCACGAGTTCTCGATCAACTTGGTTGCTATCAACCACTGGAAGATGCGAATGAGCCGGTGAATGCCCTGTTGGCGATAGACGAGGACGAGAAACCATGCGGCTACCAGCCAGAGCTGGGACGCTGGATGCAGGAATCGTAAGTGATTTCAAAATTGCATGCAAACAAGAGATTTGCTAAACATTTGTCAGGTTCGGGTACAAGATGCGGTTTATGGACCGACGAAAGGTCATCGAGACGCTCTATGATAATGTTCGCGATAAATCGAAGATACGGACCTCACGCGGAGTTGTGAGAGTCGTATGTCGTTCCGAGGGTGTCGAGGTTGAAACGAACGATGGCTCTTTTTTTCATGGTGACATCGTGGTTGGTGCAGATGGCATACACAGTCGTGTTCGACAGGAGATGCAGCGTATCGCCGCCCAAGAGACCCCTGGCATGGACATGTTCCCGGAGAAAGATAGTGAGTGTGTCCGCTCCAGCCATTCTACACCGAATACTCACCAAAGACAGCATTTACCTGTGAATATGGTGGGTTGTTTGGTATCTCGAAGGCGCCGAAGGGCATTGTCACAGACCAGTCGCTCAAATCTTACCGAAAGGGTCGCAGTCATCTGTGTTCAGGTGGTCCGGATGGGACTTTGTATTGGATTCTGATGTTCAAAAACGAGCAAAAGACCCAAGGCAAAAAGATCCCACGCTATACAAAAGAAGATGAAACCCGGCTTGTTGCCCTGGCTCAAAACGATCTCGTGAAGCCTGGTATTAGGTTCGGGGATATTTACGAGCGACGAATTCGATCTACAATGTTGCCCATCGAAGAAGGTGTCTTGAAAAACTGTTTCTATAAACGGATGGTTTTGCTCGGGGATTCTTGGCACAAGGTAGGCAATACCGGCGTTGGGAAGAAGCTATGCATACTAACTACAATCTCAGGTTAATCCCTTGAGTGGACTAGGAGGAAATACTGCAATCATGTCCGCCACAGTTCTAGCGAATGAATTGAAGGATGCCACAACGCAAGACGGAAATGCCGACGAAGCCAGTCTTGAAGCGGCCTTGCGCAACTATCAAAAGGCCCGACAATCGCAATCCCTTACGGTCGTTGATCTGGCTCACAAGATTCAAAAAATGGAAGCTTTGGAAACGCCCGTGGCTAAGTTCATTCAACTGAACCTGGCGAAACGTGCCCCAATCGAGATGCTTGGCAATATATTCGGTCAATGGTTTGCTCCAGCTGCACATCTCAAGCATTTACCTCTTCCCTCGCGCCGCGGCCTTATGCCGTTTACTGATGAAGTCAAAGTGAAGCCTCAGCATCGCTCGAACGTCATAACCGTGCTTTTCACATTGTTTCTTGCTGCCATTGTGCTCTTGCTATACCCCTATATTCAGCAAGGACAAGAAATTCCACTATCGATGCCCGAGGAAAGTTCTCTCATCGCCAAGCTGACGGGCTTGGACAGGTCACGAGGAGTCCAGCTCTACTACAACATGTCCATCACAGCCATTACGGCAATCATGTCCGTCGAGTCATATCGCATATGCTTCTCGATGGGCCTATTGGGCAGGTGGGTACTCCGATCCTACTCCCTTCTGATTTCGTGTGACTAACTTGGATCAGTGCCCTCCCATTTGGAATAGCTTCCATCTTTGTCGGCTGGGAGTTTGTTACACCCGTCTACTTTGCTCTTTTCGCTTTCTTCACAGGTGCCAAAATCTACTACTACCCCTCGGCGAGGGCGATCGATCTAGCCACCGCTCAGGTCATGTCCCTTGCCTATCTCGTCAACTACCTCCCAGCTGTAGCCTACACATTCGCTTGCTCCACGTTCCCATCGCTCTGGTGGGCCCTTTCCCATGCCACCTTACCCCTAACTATTCAGGTTCTCGCCAGATGGGCTGCAAGACGCTCCACCACCCCTCTTCGAGGCCCAGCCTTTCAATGGGGCGGTCTAGACCTGAAGCCGCTCAGTCTCTTTTTCAACAATCTGTATATGGTCCAGTTTTTGGCATCCCCCCTAGAAAATACTACAAAGGGGGCATACAGACCCAAGGTCATTCCCCTGTTTTCGCTTCTATTCTCGGAGAATGTCTACGCGATGGATGATGTCAAGGCATTGTTGCTGGACGTGATTATGATGGCCTTTATATGTTTTATAATGTGGGACATTCGACGAGTCCGTGCTTCTAATGAGAGCTTTCTCACCATGGTGTTGATCATTATTGGCACGGCTATCGCCATCAGCCCCGCAACGGCACTCGCTCACCTGTGGGAATGGCGAGAAACCCAATGGGAAGCATCGCGACAGAGGAAGAAACCCATCGACGGCGAGGTCTAATCGCAGGATTCAGAGTATTAGGGTCGCCTCGTCAGCCTCGGAAATGAAAGTCGGCGAATCAAATTACATATTAGGCAATGGTACTCTCTTCTCCGTTCATTCTTCATCTCGCCGAGCACATCCTAGGTCATGGAAGTAGGTCTAGAACTTAGAGTTTTACAACCTCCTCCTCTTTACACTTGTAGAGGGAGGACTATGGCGTCACATGTTACCTTATCTCCACTCTTAACTGGTCCATTGTTTAATCGACGTTGCAGTTGCGTCCCGGATGATCGGATTCACGCCCATGCTGTTCAAGTGCTCCGGGGCTCCGCGCGATCGAATGGAAATGACGTTTAGATCTTAAATGAGACCCATTTGCAAGGACAAAGACTGGCAACGCATACACTAGGATCTCTGAGCACTCCGACGAAATCCAGGGGTTGACCGATCAAAACGATGGGGTCGGAATACATGTCGAGGGCAACCGGAGTGCGCAGGGGCGAAACAAGGGATGAGCCGTCTTCGGCATCACGCATCCGTTTTCGGGTTGCCGACAAACAACCCCCAACTGCTTCTAGACCAACTATGCAAATCCTCCGTCAGAAACGGTTTTCTGGATTCAGTGAGTGCAGCTGGATTACGCACCCCCTCATTTCTATCCTTGGCCAAGTTCCAAGTTCCGGGTCCGCGGGAGCTAAGATCTAGACTTTACGCCATACCCGCCACTGACAGTGTGCATACCCGCATAACCTTTAAGGTTGGCTTCGATTTAGTACTTCCCAATTCGGCCGGTTACACTCACGTTTTCGTGTGGGGAATTTTCCATCTCAGGAAAGATGGGGGTGTCCGATTCGACAAGGAGTCTTTCTCCAAAGGCCCCCAGGGGTCGATGACGGCATCCAGGTGCGGCCATAGACCAAGCCAGCTGAATACAACATTATGGCGGCGATTTCCTAACACTCGTTGCTGCTAATATTTATCTTTTCAACCTGATCAGTCATTCAGTCGCCTTCTTCTCTCCTACCCCCTCCCCTTATTTTACCTCCCAGATATCAGCCTTTCGGTCTCCCAGGAGACGCTGCATATCCACGGTATTGGGCGGCTGACAACGGCATCCTTTGCTCCCTTGCTTGCGACCTATACATAAAATTCCGACCGACGCATGGAACAATGGGTGTCCAACTCAAGGGAAATGGCCCTGGGGAGCCGCCAATGAACCCATTCGTGGCCGTTCCTCTATTTGCCGTTGGAGGCTTCATCGCTATACTATTCCTTTGGAGAACGGCGATTCGCATTCGACACCGTGGCAGATCAAAAACCGCTAAGCAAGTCGACGACCAGTCTCAATCCTCTCGGACCGGTGCCACCAATGCAAGCCTCAAGAAGCATCTATTCTACGCACCCCTCTGGGGCTCCCGCCATAGCCGCGAATTCCGACTGTTAAGACTTCACATGGGATCAGTGCCATTGCGATTGGAAGTTATCCTCCTGGCAGTCTATCTGTCGCTGAACTTCATCTTTGTCGTTGTCACAGTAGACTGGTGGGAGGACTTTCCCAAGAAGATGTTCCAGCTCAAGTACGCTGCTGGACACTTGGCTGTGATGAACATGCCTGGGCTGGTTTTAAGTGCTGGAAGGAACAACCCATTAGTACCATTGCTTGGTCTCTCCTTCGATACATTTAATTTCATGCATCGCTGGGTTGGGCGGACGATCACACTAAATGCTGTCATTCACATGTCTGCTGTGCTGGCGAATCAAGCCTACTCGAGTATGTATCTCCTCGCAGCGATCGCAACCCTCATCTAACGTGGCGCAGATGGTATTAACTACATCCTTGACACTATTTGGCATATGCCATTCTTCATCTATGGCCTTGTGGTATGTCCTGTAATGGCTTCGATCGCTAAGATTTTCTAACTCGCTTTTCGCAGGCTTTGCTCGGTTTTCTTTTTATTTTCCTGCAATCATTGTCGCCGGTTCGACATTCTTTCTACGAGCTTTTCCTTCACCTGCATATCGCCCTGGCAATCATGTCATTCGTGGCGCTCTGGTACCATCTTAAAAACTTACTGCAACAGCGTGTACTGTTGGGTACTCTAATCCTCTGGGGTCTCGATGTATGTGGATTCAAAAATCTCCCTGCCAAGATGAACATCATACTGACTGTGTGTAGCGTGTTGGCCGACTTGCAATTCTGATCTGGCGAAATTGCGGCAAGCGACGCACAACTGCAACCGTAGAAGTCCTCCCAGGCTCAGTTGCGCGTGTGGATGTCGAAGTCTCTCGGTCATGGAATTTCCGGCCGGGTCAGTACATGTTTCTATACATGCCCTGCCTGGGCCTCTGGACTTCACATCCATTCACGGTCGCCTGGTCATCTGCTGGTACGGACACTTTGAACCTAAATGAGAAGCGGAGCTCAAGCGACTCCTTTGCCACTCTCTTGGGAGGGTCAGACACCACCACCATGTCTGTCCTCATTAAGGGACAGGATGGATTCACAAAGAAGCTTTTGGACAAGGTTGAAGAGTCACCAGATGGCAGGATCAAGGCCATGGCATTGGCAGAGGGGCCGTTCGGTGGCATTCATTCGCTAGCCTCGTACGGGACTTTACTTCTTGTTGCCGGAGGAATTGGCATTACTCACCCTATGTCTTATCTGCATGAGGTGGTCACCAACTTTGCGGCTCGCAAGACGGCAACTCGCAAAGTGCACCTTGTGTGGATGATTCGGAGTTTAGGTAAGTCAACGCTTCCAGTGAACTTCTTTCCCACACAGATACTAACGATACAACACAGATCACTTAGCTTGGATTCACGACTGGATGACTGATATCTTTAATCATGAATCCCTGAACAGTACAATCGACCCCAAGGGAGATACGTATTTCCAGGTCCCCGGTCTCATGCTTTCCATCAGTGTTCATGTTACTGAGCATAAAGACACGTTTGAGGAGTATATTTCTGCACCGGAAACACCGTGGACCCAATGTGCACCTACAAATGTTCCCGTCAACTTGCACTATGGGCGACCAACTTTCCAAACACTATTGGAGAATGAAAAAGCAGAACAAGTTGGTGCATTGGCTGTTAGCGTGTGCGGCCCTGGTGGCCTAGGTGATAATATTCGCGAAGCTGTTCGCAATGTGCAAGGCGAGAAGACAGTAGATCTTTTTGAAGAGACGTTTTCCTGGTGATTGTTTATAGATTCGTTTTTGTCATGATGTTGCTGGCAATTACGTTGAGATGATTCTGTTATATATCTCTAATACATATTTTCTGAAGTTTCAACTTCAAGTTGCACTTGTTCAGGTTTAAATCCGGAAGCCTACTATTCCGGCCACCTTTGACTCGACCAATCACAGTGCCCATTAATAAGTTTGTATCAAAACAAAGGGTGGTGACAAACTTATTTCTACCCACCCTACATCTTAAGTACTAGGAGGAAAATATTGAAATTATCTCCCGGTGGACATCCTCGCGTAGCCTCGGCTTTACGCGACTGCGAATCACGTCTGGGTTTTGACGCAGAATCACGCACAGATCTACAGCCAAAACCCCCCACGCCCACTCCGCTTTTCACCAAAAGATGGCGGGGTTTGGGGGTTTGAAATGCCAGGTCGTTTTAATAGATTAGCTTCCTCTAGTCGAACCCTTGGGTCATAACCGTCAGCCACACGGCATGTGGTGGATCAAGCATCGGTACTCCCCGCCTCGTACCGAGAAGGGCATGTCGAGTGCGAGGTGTTCTCGCTAGATGAGGGAGAGTGCAGATGAAAAGATCCACAGGGTAATTAAATTATCCTAAGTGGTTTGGTTAGTGTAGAAAAACCATGGTGACGTTTGAATTGCGAGACCAGATTCTTTGGTCTACCAGCCGCGTGTGCCGTCACAATGCAACGACAACACTTGAGGGTTCCATCTCCGCTATATCCCCAATTGATGTTAAAAAACCTCACACCTAGGGTTGGTCGAATTCACAAATTCCGGGGTGACCGCTCTGCAAGGGGGGCGGTGCACACAACTTGAACACGCGACACACGACATCCTGCCCTAAAGGGGTGGATCTGTGTGGATCAATTGGGTCAGCGCGGAAGGGTTTACGTTGAATTTATTATAAAGCTATGGATTACCCCGCGATCGTCGCCGGCGTTTCTTTGATTTCCTCTCTTTCGATTTCAGAATACTGCCATATAAAAATGACAACTGCCTTCTCGTCTCTGCCTGTTGTGGATGTTGGCCCTCTCGGGAATCCCGGAGGCGCATCGGAAGAGGAATTGATGGCCCTCAGCCAACGCTTATACGATGTCTTCGCTACGACTGGCTTCGCCTATCTCATTAATACCCCTCTTAGCTTCGACCATCAGCAGGTATTCGACATGTCGAAGGAATTCTTTGCCTTGCCGGAAGAGGAAAAGATGAAGCTTGCCAAGCGGTCTTTCCGGCGCAGCCACCAGAACACATATCGAGGGTTACTACCTGTGTATCCATATCTTGAATCAATTTCATAACTGACACAAGTATCAAGGTATTTCCCCACCCAGCCCGAATTAGCCTCCGACAATTTGAAGGAAGGGTTCGAAATGGGCCCCGCCGAACCTACCCGTATACAATCCACCATCTCGTCGACATCAAAGTTCAACCTTGCCGAGCCAAATGTCTGGCCAAAAGAGAATATGCTTCCGGCTCGACCAAAGCTTGAGACCCTTTATGTCGAACTTCAAAGTCTTGCCTCAAAGCTCCTCTCGCTCCTTGCGGTGTCTCTGGGGAAACCAGCGGACTATTTCGCACCGTATTTGGAGGATTCTTTGAGTACCCTACGATTACTACACTATCCTGCGGTGGCATCTGTTGCTTCAGGATCGGGCTCTGCAGGATCAGACGATGTCAAACTGAGCTGTACCCCTCACACCGATAGTGGAATCTTGACCTTGCTACACCAAGATGCGACTGGCGGGCTGGAAGTACGCAACTCGTCCGGAGAATGGGTCGCGGCACCTTATGTCCCCGAGTCTCTGGTTGTCAATATCGGAGATCTCATGGCCAAGGTATCTGGTGGAAGATTTGTCGCTACCATGCATCGTGTCCGCGCACCTCCGAAAAGCGCCTCCGGTTCGGCTGTGACTGGTCAGCAAAATGGCGAAGACCAAGCATTGGGCAGGATCAGTGTCCCATTCTTCTTCGAGCCTGGAGAAAACTGCCTTGTTCGCTCCATCGATAGCGATGAGGGCTTTGTCGTTTACGGTGAGCACGTGCGAGCGAAAATGAAGACCTGGGTAGAGTTCCAGGACGATGAAGACAATTAATTTGTCTGGTTTGGATTGAGGGTGCTCTGCCTGGGCTGCTAATGGTTACAGCATTTGCCCTTGCAGCAGCCTGACTATTTTCCGACATCCTTTCTCTCCCGTTGCGACCTTTTGGCCATTGCAGCTTTGGAACTTGGAAACCTCCGATTTGATGCTCTTTTGAATACGGCGAAGAGATACTTATGTGGCCCAAGCGATGCGAGCACCCACTGCAACCATTGCCCCAGCGACAATTACCCGTGCGCCAACACCTGATATGTCCTGTCTTCTTCGCGGAACCTTTTTCTTTTTGTACCTTAGCGAGGTCGACCCTTACGCGACCTGCCTTTGGTGATGGCGAAAACCTCAAAGTTGGACTTTTACTAGCATGTCATGTGTAATTGCATTTCTCCCGTCATCGTCTATCCCCATATCGATCCTTAAGCCTGTTAGAGCAATCGATCGATTTATGCGCCAGCGATGGAAACAAAACGTTCGACGTCACGAAGTTTGTGGGTGGCAATGTCGAAGGGCTCGAATCCGTTGTAAAACTGAAGGTGTAGTAGGAGACGTATAGATCCTAATCCAATGTATGATGGTGCGCCGAACACTCTCGGCAAGAAGCCAAGCATGTTGAGGACTAAGCGATGGTGGGAGCTGGATAGGAGCTTGCTGCCACAATCGCTACGCAACCCCTTCAAGCATAATGCTCGTTGCCTCGGAATATTCACCTGGATCACCTTTGTTCAAAGCCAGGATGCATTGAATTAAGATCGACGGCTGCGAATACCCCAGAAGTTCTTCGAATGTCAGAGGGTGAGAAAAATGTCGCATATACTCTGACACTTTCTTTCGCAGCAGAGGGCTTAGATCTTGCGAGCGATTTGCTTGCTCTGCTTGTACATGTAATTTGCAGAGCCAGTGGATGTCTTGAATAGGTGCTGGATAATCCTGTCTATGAATATCGGGATGGATGAAGAGGGTTTTCTGGTCTTCGCAAGAGCTTGGGAACCCTCGAATCGAATGGCCGATTGGTTGTATTCTTTGGGAATCTCCAAGGGTAAAGGAAGATGTATTGAGCCCGAATACGGGACAGGCCTTTGACGATTGGAGGGCCTTTGTATTAAAATGCCATAAATGACGGAAAGCCTTTTTAACAATTACTATAAATTGTATTTTGAACTCAAACATTGATTTTTAATTCACATTCTGATTGGTAAATAACGAAAAAACCATGCCACTAATCTCCGATACCGCCGTGTTGAATCTTGCGGTACTCAGCCACGAATGTTGAATCACCAGACAAGTCTCACTTCATCTCCACGCTTGCATTTGCGCTCAGAGATAATGGGGTAAGTGTACTGAGACCCGCCCTCGTTTCTGCATCCTCGAGCGTCAGGATGGCGTTACGACCACTACCAATGCCAAACGCTCGCTTTATAGCCTTCCAGCTCTCCACGCAAGCCAGATAAGTCACTGTGCAGCCAAACACAAGACCCCATTCCCAGGTAATAGCATGATGTTTGAATACCAGCTGGTTTACTACTGGGAGATAAATAATTGGGAATGCAATCACGAAACCAGCCATCACCGCCCAGAAGAGGAATCGGTTACGCCACAGTGTGGAGAATATAGACCACTTTCGAGGAAATCTTACCGGATCCATATTGAATAGGGACCACGAGAAATGTTTCACTTCCCAGGCCGTCACCAGCAAGAGAAATGTTAGGGTTGCATATGTCGTTGCACGGGCTCGGAAGACGACATCACAGGTCGGGTTGTAACCTTGATTGCAGCCATCTCCCATATCAACAGTTCCTGCGCCGGCTGCATAGATAACACAGACAAAGGAGACCAAGCAGAGTAACCCCATGAAAGTTCCATAGATCATTTTGTCGACTATGAGTTCACGAGTGAAAACCCCGACACGTAGGTCATGTGGTGGTCGATACATGATGTCTGGCTGCGCCTCTTCCAGGCCCAGACCAACTGCCAGGAAAGAAGAGGTGACAAGGTTGGCCCATAGAATTTCCAGTGGAGAAAGAGGGAAAACAGAGTCCCCTCCGGTATCCTTGAATGCAAGAGCAATCAGAAGTAAAATCACCTGGGCGATGTTTGAAATCAGAAGATGCATGAGGAACTAAACACCGGTCAGCTTGTATTAGATCAAATATAGTAAATGGAAATATTTACCTTCTGGATATTATCAAATAGGCGTCGGCCCTCCTCGACGGCCTTGACAATTGATGAGAAATTGTCGTCCGTGAGTACCATATCTGCAGCTTCCTTGGCCACATCACTACCATTCTTACCCATAGCAATACCCACATCTGCTCTCTTGAGAGCCGGGGAATCATTGACTCCGTCGCCGGTCATTACACAAAATGCCTGGCGGCGATGCATAGCTTCAACCATACGCACTTTGGTAGCCGGGCTACAGCGAGCAATAACAAGCGGCAACTCCTCAATTGCGTCCACCTCGGCATCGGTCAGTCTGTCGAATTCATCTGCAGCCATGACCAATCTTCTGGACTTTGCTAGAGCCGTTATACGGTCGAGAATTCCAACCTCAGATGCAATTGCTGTGGCCGTCTTGATGTGGTCGCCCGTGAGCATGTGCACTGTTATGCCTGCCATCTGGCACCTGCGCACCGCTGCGGCTGTTTCGACACGGGGAGGGTCGTAAAGGCCGACCAGACCACCGAATTGGAGGTCTTTCTCTGCCGCCGCTCGTGCGGATATCAGATCTTCTCGGTCGACGGCAGTCCTTTTGTGGGCGATACACAGAACGCGAAGACCTTCTCCTGCCATTCTATCGGCGGTCTCGCGGATGATCTGCTTTTCTCCTTCACTAATTGCTAGTGAGGGGATAATGGCCTCCGGGGCGCCTTTAGCATAGACCTCATTGAAGCCATCCTGTGTATTACTATACACGACTGTCATCTTTTTGATGGCAGAGTCGAATGGATACTCTGTGTGAAGCTGGATTTTCCGCTGTCCGATCACAACGCTTTTCGCAAAGTCGAAGCGCATGGCCAAAACATGCAGAGCGATCTCAGTTGGCTCTCCAACCGCGGTCCATACATTGTTTTCATGCTGCACGGCTGAGAGGTTGCAGAGTGCCAGTGCAGAAAGGAATGTATTCAAAGCAGGATGCTTCTCGATTGGATGGCTTGAGTTCCAGTCAATCTCGTCGAGTTGAACCATTCCGCTTGTTGGATCATACGGATCTGTCGTTTGACGAACAGTCAATGTGCCAGCTCCTGGGATCCATGCCGATCGAGCGATCATTTTTCCTTGTGTCAGGGTCCCTGTCTTGTCGGAACAGATATTGGTAACACCTCCGACAGCCTCGAGGCATTGCAGCTTGCGAACAATTACATTTCCTCTCGCCATGGCTTTCGTACCCACCGCGATGGTGATGGTCAGTACTGCGATGAGTGATTCCGGGATGACGGCCACTGCAACGCATATGCCGTAAATCAGAACCTCGCCTTGCACGTCCCATAAATTGACGGAGAATACGATTATAGCAAGGAGGATGGCCAAGGCAAACAGAAGAAGTGCGAATTTGCTCAACTTCACCTGCAGGGGAGTACCGACCAGGCCCAGGATCTTGGCGATAGAAGACTTGACACGGAATAAAGTGCGAGCAAGTGGACCTTTTTCACCCATGCTATTGTGGTCTTGGAGCAGTAGAGCAATCTTGCCTACCTCCGTACCCATCCCGATTGCAACGACAATTCCGGTAGCTCGACCTTGCGTCGTACTGCTACCAGAGTACGCCATGTTGGTCCGATCACCGATGGGTATATCCGGCGAGACCAGCGTGCTGTATGGAGTTTTCTGAATAGGGAGTGATTCTCCAGTCAAGAGTGCCTCATCTGTGGATATGTTCATGCCCTCGAACAGCCGCAGGTCTGCCGGAACAACATCCCCGACCGCTAAGCGGACTATATCCCCGACTACCAACGATTCAGCTTTGACAGAGGTCAGTCGACCGTCTCGAATGACCTTGCATACTGGCGCTGACAGCCGGTGGAGAGAAAGAATCGTTTTCTCGGCTTTATAGTCTTGGACAAATCTGTTCTGGTCAGCAAGTTGCAGGGTTCAGTCTAAGAATTCAAACAAATTACCCAACGATTATGTTCAAGAGAATCACAGCTGTAATGACCCCGCCTTCAATGTAATCATCGATTCCAAAGGACAGTGCCATGGTGATCAGAAGGACCTTGAGAGGGATATCATTAGTCTCCTGTCTCTCCGTCAATATAGTAATGTACCCCATCGTTGCACTCACTAACGTCAGACTGTTGGACACCTGTCTTAGCAGTATCCCCCAGATGGAGATGCTCTCGATTTCGCGGACGGTATTCGGACCATCACGCTGGAGGCGCGAATCTGCCTCGGTATTGGACAGTCCATTACTAGAACAAAAGAGGGAAACGATCAATATGGAACTTATCCTTTAGCAGTCCGCAGAGGGCGGTTTCTACGTACTGTAGGTTTGTTTGGAGGAGGGCTTCAAGATCAGGTGGCTCCAAGAGATGGGCATTCTTGAGTCGATCTTCTGCTCTTTCGATCGGCTCGGCTGATGGGCGCTGCTCGGGGCCGGCAGGTTTCTCATTCGGGTTGCACGGCTCAAAGTTTAAGCTTGCTGGGGTTGCATGTAAAGAGGGCTCCGTACGAGGACATATAGGAGGTTCCGTCGATTCCTCGACATCGGGAGTCGTCTCTATGCCCATTCAAGTATGTGGAAGGGGAAGGGAGGAGAGGAGAGGAGAGGAGAGGTAGAAGCGAATATTCAATTCCTCTAAGAACCTAGCCAGAGAGTTCCTTTTTTTTTGTTTTTCCCCTTTGACACAAAGCAGATATGTCCGGATTCAGAGTGAGTTGAAAGGTAAGAATGGAGGTAGTCACCCTGGGTTGTTTGTATTTGTATGCAAAAGAGGGGGATTCCGTCGTGAGCGCGGGGGGGGACCACGATGTCATTGGTTAACGCCGGCGCAGATGCTTGGCTGCTGTCATTCGGATGGATAGCTTGCGTCGATGCCGGTTGGCAAAGAGCTAATTGTCTTGGAACGAGGCTATTCCGGGGTTTCATTGGACGTGAGATGGTTGGATGTCCGGGGGTGACCAGCCACACCATCCGGGTGGTGCTCATCCTTGCGCTTTCGTCGATCGATCGATGATGGGTGGCCTCAAGTAGTTGGCAGGCCACATGAACTGCTGGTCGTAGATGATATCGGATAATCAATCCGCTTGTCAACAGAATAGACAAACCCCGTCGCGATATCGTGTCCACGTCTTCATGGCAACCATGGTTCCAGCGAGTCCATGACTACATCAAATGCAGAGGCCTTGCCAACCCTCTTGCGCCACCTTCCAAGATCTCGGCGCATCGGAACAGGTCTTTCATCGTGCTCCAGGCCCAGTGAGCGCAGGCGAGTTTAGGGCAAGGGCCCAGTTGGAGATGTTGAGTTTTGGTTCGTCGCCAAGATACAATCCAAGCACAGCCTAACTCGGAATATTCGTGTCCAGACTCGGAGTACATCGTAGCAGTACTAGCAGAGAATCACTAGCAGAGAAACGTTCAAGCTAGACGTTTTTGAACCGTCCTGGATCTTAGGGGTAAACAGTCTCACATCGTGGTATGTACTTTTATCCCCATCCGGTCGCGTTCTACTGTATATATTTGGCCCGCCTTAGTCGACTCTCCTCTCGTATGTAGAATTAGCCTTAGCACATCCACACCTCTTAGATCATCAAATATTCGATCTCTCGAATAGAATGCTCATTCCTCACCTCTCTCTTCATCACTATGCACTATTTTAATGCTCAATACTCTACTTTCTCCCTCCTCTTCCAACATTACATTGTTGACCAATCAGCGCGCGGCCCGCACTCTGCAAAATCCGCGCTTCAAGTCGAACTGCTTGAAGATTACCATTTCCACCAACCCTTCCATTCTCAACCCCTTCACCAATCCTTCTACGGTCCTCCAGTGACAGCATGGTTGGCCCTACAGCATCGCTCTCGACATTGAGCCGCTCCGACGGCTCAGCCTCCTACAAATGCCCTTTTACCGGCTGCGATGTGCTCGGCGCCGTGAATGCTCCCATCGAGCTCCCCGCCCGCCGCGACGCCTTGAAACCCGAAGAAGCGACAGTGGAAGTGTTCGTTAAGCCCGGAAATACAACCGCTGGTGTCGGTGAACGTTACGTGGAGGGAATCCTCCGGAGTGTCCTGGGAAAGGTGGTTCTGGGTCGTGAACGAGGATTTCCTCGCCGCGGCGTGGTGATCACCCTGGCAATCGTCGGAGGCGAGACTGTTGCCCGTGGTGATTCTGTAAGAACTCCTTCGATTCTTTCTCCCTGGGGAATCCCATTCGATTCCATTCAATCCCGTTCAAGCTAACTTTGCCCGCAGTACCTCACCCTCCTTCCGGCCCTCCTTCACACCTCGCTCCTTGCCCTGATTTCGGCCGCCGTTCCTCTGTTGATGACCATTTCAGCTACCCTGGTGGGTGTCACCAAGTCTGACGAAATCATCACCGACCTCTCGGCCGCCGATGCAAAGGCTACCAAGTCACTTCATGTGCTCGGATTTTCCTCAAAGAGTCACCTGCTCCTGAATGAAAGCGAGGGCCGATTCGATTTTGACACCTGGGAACAGGTCCGAGAGCGCGCTCTGTCCATCTGCCGGAACATGGCGGCAGCCGGATCTGACGGAGATGTCGCGATGGGTGACGGGGCAGATGGATCCCGACTGGAAGGATTTGTTCGGGAGACCGTGGAGGATCGCATCCACAAGGACTATGCGTGGAAGATCGATTCGAACTGAACGCGATAGATACGCTCTACACCGGGGACCGAGGAGGAAGATCATAGGCAAACGGGGACTCGACGCTTAATCCCGAGTAATACAAGGCTTCCCCGAGGGACTTTGTACAGCACCCGGGCATCTTATCTCCGCATGCACTGGGAAGCATTTGGAAGTAGCTGACTTGCTACTTCACGGGAACACGAGTGTGACCAACTGTGACACTCTGGTCGAGACTTGCTCTCGACTGCATGTACGAGGCTCGGTTCAACCATGCTGACCGCCGTGAAATCGACCGTGCTCGGTCACACTGGCTTGACGCCATCCCATTGTCGCACACCAGGCAAGGCACCAGGGTCGCTGAGCAGCACCGCCAATGAACAATGGACATGAGGCGCAAACCCAGGCAAACCCAGGTACACCCTCAGCCAGTCAGCAGCAATACCAACGCGTTGTATATGGATAGCAATAAGCCCTAGTTTATTCGAGGGCCCAAGAACAGAAGCCAAACAATACAACAGAAGCAAAAATAGCATAATAAACGAAGCAGGCCGAAGCAGCGTAGACCGCAAGTGGAAGACGTCAGCAAGCAGGCGCAAATAGGTGGGTTTCCCCACGCTACTTGAACATCGTATCTCCCTTGGTACTTGGTATTTATCCGGCGCTTGGACTGGCTAGGAAAGTCCCCTTCCCCAAGAGTTTCCACCGGTGAGAATCCTCTTTGTTTCCCTCGAATTGATCTTCCACCGATCGCGGTTCCGTTGTCGGCACAATTTGCAGCAGAGCCTTCTGACGCACCGTCTCGCAGCGCCTCGCAGCGCAGCGCAACTTCGTCATTTGCCCTTTTGCAACTTCTCTCTCTTTGCTCGAACCCCCCCGCGCCGATCCCCATTTATCCACATTTCACATCCACATCCCTGTCGGCAGATCAAATCCATCGTGGAAGACGGTGGAATCGTCTCACCCCGTTCCACCGAGGGGGGATTGGCCGACTCCAACGCAATCCCCGTTACATCCGAGCTCGGTCCTTGCTATCTGCAAGCCTCTTTTCCTGCCGCTGCTATTTAATCCAGCCTGCTGCTCATGGCGTCGCCCGGCAGTGGTTCGCCCCGATCCGACACCACCGCGACGCAGCCTGAGTCTGCACGCTCATCATCGCGCACTTCCCCATCCCCATCCTCATCCTCATCCTCATCCTCATCCCCGACTGCGACTGCTATTGCGATTGCTACTGCGACGGCGACGGCGACGGCGACAGCCTCTACTGCCCCACCCCCATCCACCTCAACCCTCGACGCGGCGCTACTCCGCGACTATGTCCTCCATATAGAACCCTCCCAAAGGCAGAACGAAACCCATTCTCGCAACCCACCGTCCAGAACTTTAAGCGGTACCGCGCTGCTACCACCCAATATAGATTCAACACAGGAAGACGGCGGCCGGTCGCTGCCCTCCTCGGCATTAAGCCGATTTCGCCAGAAGTCCGTGTCTTGCTATCGACCTCAGAAAGCTCTCTCGACCGACTGTATTCCGCGGCAGACCATCATGAAGGCCTTGGCGTCACGGCCAGCGATTCCGAACAACAATCAAAGCGCGGGCTTTTCAAGTCCGTTCTCGGGCCTGCTCGCTTCTAATGGCGATGCCTCGTCCCCAACCGAGGATAGAACTAAGTTCGAGAAGGAGAATGAGAGGGAGAAGGAGAAGGGACGTGAGCGCAGATGCAGCACTGCTTCGTCTCAAAAGTTATCGAATGCGCTGTCCAATCTGCAGTTGAGTGGATATCTCGAACGATCCCCCGCCACGGCGCGATTATTGCTGCAATCACCATGTTACTTCCACCAACGATTCGACGATGCGGTCAATATCAAGAAGGTCTTGGAGGAGATTGCAGACGATGAGTGGTTATCGCACTCCCGCCTGGTTCAGACTGCAACAGGAGTTCGGGAGGTGTCGAAGCAATTGCAGAGACGGCCCATCAAACGCGCCGTCCGCAATGTCATGATCGTCACCAAGGCGCGAGACAACAGCCTGGTGCATTTGACTCGCGAGTTGGCTGAGTGGTTGCTGTCAACATCTCGATATGGAAGCGATCTAGGAGTCAATGTTTACGTGGATGCGAAACTGCGGAACTCCAAACGATTCGACACCGCTGGTCTCCTTCAAAAAGAACCACGGTTCGCGCAGATGCTGCATTTCTGGACACCCGATCTTTGCTGGACGTCCCCGGATAAATTCGATCTGGTCCTCACCCTCGGCGGTGATGGAACGGTTCTCTTCACATCATGGCTCTTCCAGCGCGTCGTCCCGCCAGTATTTTGTTTCTCGCTCGGAAGCCTGGGCTTCCTCACGAATTTCGATTTTAAGCACTATAAGACGCATCTCAATGGGGTGATGGGTGACGTCGGCATGCGCGTGAATCTGCGCATGCGATTCACGTGTACCGTCTACCGGAAGGACCGGAGTAAAGGCGCAGAGGCTGGCGCGGTAGAGGAGGGTGAACAATTCGAGGTCTTGAACGAACTGGTCATTGACCGTGGGCCTTCGCCATATGTGTCCAATTTAGAGCTATATGCGGACGATGAGTTATTGACCGTTGTCCAAGCGGATGGATGCATCTTCTCCACACCCACAGGTAGGTTCATCCAGAGCCGGGTCAAACAAAAGCATTTCAGCAAGACTAACCAGAATTATGATCTTTAGGCTCGACGGCCTATTCCTTGTCCGCTGGCGGCTCTCTCATGCACCCGTCCATTCCGGGTATTCTTCTCACTCCGATCTGTCCTCACACTCTTTCATTCCGTCCCATGGTCCTATCAGACTCGCACCTCCTCCGTATCGCCGTTCCCAATGCCTCTCGCTCGACCGCGTACTGCTCTTTCGACGGTAAGGGCCGAGTTGAGCTTCGCCAAGGTGACTATGTCACCGTCGAGGCCAGCCAATATCCTTTCCCCACCGTTGTATCCGACAGCGGCGAGTGGTTCACCAGTGTCCAGCGTGCTCTTCGCTGGAACACTCGCGGGGCCGTGCAGAAAAGTTGGGCAGGCGGCGCAGAAGGCGATCAAGATCTGAACGGCGAGGCTGAGGATGAACAATGGGATATCGACACTGATGCCGGCCTCGCCGGTACGGATAGCGGCATCGGCCCTAGTGAAGATGGCGACTCCCTTTCGCCGAACCCGATGCGCCGACAAATGAGCCTGCTCAATATGTGAATTTCCTGGATCGGATCTTTTTCTTCCTTTTCTTTTCTGTTTGTTCTGACGACATATCTCTTCGGTCCATTACCTCCACTTCCGGCGTTTCACGACATACCCAATCTGACCTGCATCGGTTCCAGGTCATTTCATGCATAGATCACGACTTTGTTCTTTGCTATATGTTTTAAGACAATTTAGCGGTCACTACATCACGTTCCTGTCATTTCGGGGGGGTTTTTTTTTTTGGGCGATGTCCATGTTGCATGTTGCATGTCATTCATATGACGGTCGTTACATAAAAGCCTGCTCGAGAATTAAGGCTAGAGAGCACTGGAGTGCTAATGCAATGAAACATTCAAATCACACTTTGCTTTGACCTCGCTAGCTACTTCATGAGACTTTTTAACTACACCTCGCCTTTCAGAGACGGAAAATAATTACATTCCGACGAATATTCCCAGGGTCTTCAAATGATGTTCCACCAGGGGACCCATGTAACCTCGCGTCGAGATTGATTGAGTTTGCAGATCTCAAGCTCGTAAGTCCTGAAACGCCACGTTGTTTCGGCTTGATAGGTCCAAGCTCCACAATCTACAACTCAGAAGTATAAAAGACCTCGATTTCACAACGCAACTAAAAACAAGAAAAAGAGCAAGAATAAGAACAAGAACGATTATTCCACCCCATTAATCCCACCAAACTACCAAAATGAAGTCCTCTCTCCTCCAAACCACCCTCTTCTCAGCCCTCCTCCAAACAACCCAGGCCCTCGTCGGGATCTCCTGGTCAGTCTCAAACACCTCCAGCGACGGACTTAAGGACATATCCTTCCCAATCGCTATGCCCAACGCAGCCCATAAATCGGGTTACTACTACGCGCAACAATTCAGCTTCATCGGGCAGAAAGACGTTGGGTATACAGGATTACAGCCACGCGAAGACGACTCCAACTCCGGCTCCTCTGTCGTCCACGCCGCATTCTCCAGCTTCGTTGCGGGTACAACGAGCACAGATGAGAACTGTTCTGATGGGGCGGACGGCGGCGCAGGTGTCTCTTGCGCGGTAGACGTGAATGCTACGTATGAGCATGGATACACGCTTCGCGTTGAGAATACGCAAGGCACGACCTGGACTGGAACCCTGGTTGATACTGTTGATGGGACGGAGACGCATATTGGGTCTTGGACGCTTCCAGATGGCTCTGGTGGGATTCAAGGGAGTCAAGTTGGGTTTGTGGAGTATTATCCTTGGAATTCGGGGACTCATACTTGTGGGGAACTGCCTAAGACGGAGGTTACTTTTGGGGTGCCGAGTTCGTCCGGGGGAACGGGGTCGTTGGGTGATGCTTATGAGTATGGGGATTGTGTTGGGAAGGTGAATTATAGTACGAAGAGGGTTGATGGAGATGCGGTGGATGTTGTTGTTGGATTTTAGGAGGATGTATTTATTGTTGACTTTACAACTATATTCTGAGAACCCAAAGGAAACGATGAAATCGATGCCGAAAATAACTACCTTTGGCGCCAGAAACGGCTCCCTTGCCACTCGTAACTCTAGAGTGTACACAGCGAGCCCCCGATACTGTCCACTATTCTGCACCCACCCAGCACCGTTAGTCACTAATAGTTATCCTTCAGTCCTGATAACTATTGCCGCTTGACTTTCACCGATTGTTCCCCCAGATTCCACTCGCGACCAAAAAGACGCTGAAAATGGCTCCGCCGCAGCCAACGCTAGTCTATTCAATCAAAGTAGTGACTAATAACAGCCCTCTTATGGGACAGGATATCGTGGGCACGCACCACCGCACTACTTCTTCTTTTACCAACATCGGTTCTAGACATTACGAGACTCGTATCCCTGATCACAGTACTCACACTAATAACCACGCGAGATTTTTCCTATGTTGGCTATCAAATCCAGATACGTGACCGAGTGAAACCCACTACCCCCTGAATATATATTGAGGCAGAGATGCCGCTTCTTTCCTAAATGAAAAAATCGGTATACTTCGATGTTTAACAGTTTTATCACATATTCATACAAGAGGCAGATGATCCATCGCTCGCTCTGGTAAGCTTCAATAAGATCCCAATGGGTTCTGTTCTGGTCCTGTCACGCTCGCCGGAAAAGAGAAATGTATTCCAGGGATCGAAAGGAGCAATGCACCGGTTATCAATACGATGGATATATGATAATATGTCTGGTTTGATGTTCACTACTTTACGAGAGGGATATATGCATATCTTTTCCTCACAGAAAAGCATGTGGGAGGTTAGTTCCTTGGATATGGATGCAAATGAGGAAATGAGGGAATGAGGTATGAGTGCCCACTGGCATGCTACTTTTTACAACTTGAAATACGCTGAAGTGGGTACGTGTGGACAACCCTTGCCTGCATTAACTCTTGCAATTAAGAATAGTAGCCGCCAGGTCTGTGAGATCATCGCAAAAATGTTTTCTTCTAAGCAGAAGCGACGTTTTACCGTTTAATGCACATAAGAATAATTTTTGAAATGTACAGAGCTTCAAGCTTCTACAAGCAGTAGGATAACAACGATTGTCGTAATATGATGTTATGTAATTTATATTATATTACAATTCCCCTGATAGCCTCTGTATTCACATGAAGACCCAGGGAAAAACAGCTAGGAAGGCTGCAAAAAACCTGAGTCAAGGCCTTCAAAATTATCGACATGTCAATCCAAGAAGAGTCAAATGATGCAAATGTCCAATGATGAAGTCGATTAGACTCATTTAAAGGAATTTCTGAGGTATGTCAGTTACGGAATGTCAAGCCTCCTTTGGAGATGATGTGATAGGTTTCTTACAGGGATGAGTCCACCAAAGCCACAGGCAAAGGAAACAACGTTTCCAAGGCCAGCAAGAGCTCCGCCTCGGCTGTACTGGCCGGCAGTTTCATCGAGGCACTTGAAGACGGAGCAAGAAACCGAGCTGCCGGTGTTGCCGGAGTTGAACTGATCGAGCATGCGATCAATGCAACTGTGCCAGGCCTGAGCTTCAGCAGGTGAGTACTTGTTCTGCTGCTGGGTGTATTGCCAAGGCTGCGGCTGGAATTGCTGGGGCTGTGGCTGGAATTGCTGGGGTTGCTGCTGGTATTGCTGGCCTCCGCTGAACTGGGCAGAGGCAGCAGCGGCCAAGGTAGCAATGGTAGCGATAGAGAACTTCATTGTGATGGTTGTGGGATATTTAGAGAGACTCTGAGTTTGTAAAAGGGTTCGTTCTTTGGAATTGAGACTGGTAGGATGATCAGGATTGAAACTGTTGTGATGGATGGTTGTGGAGGGTCGTTGATGAGGTATTTATAACTTTGTGCCTGTTCGGATGCATCATCGATTGATGACCATCATTGTCCCTCCGGCGAGATTGAAATGATCTAGGTCCAAAATCCTCGTCACCATGCATGAATGAAGTCAAAGCTACACCTACACAGTTCAGCTCGCCACAAAACCGCAAGGCGCCGAAGCTATTCAAATAATTAATGTGGTGTGACTGGAGATCGTCTGCCATGTTTGGGAAGTTGAATTGCGTGAAGAACCTGAGATGGTATAGATATTGCTTCTGTAGCATAATATTGCATCGAAATGTGTGCTACGAGACAAAATGCTGCCGCCTTTATGGTTTGCCTGAAGGCAAACCATGCAGTTGTGAGGATGTCACAGAAAGCCACCGACGATCTGTTTGTCTAGTGGAATCTGCCACGTACATCCATGCACTCTGAGGGATTCGGGACTGCCTTAATGAGACGAAATAAGCAACTATTGAAACAATGCTGTCATAATCATATAGAAAAGGTCATATATAGGAAGAAACTTTGATTGAAAAGCTCCAGTGTGTACGGATTACAAGTAGGGCGGCAGTGGGAGGCTCAAGCATCCAATGGGTGATTGAATGGACATTTTGTATAATGAATTACATGGCAGGATCCCGTGACATATCGGATGAAGGGTTATAAAAGTTGGAATCCAAATCGGGAGGGCTAGTGGAGCTGTTTGTCTCGTAGGAGGTGCTTTACGAAGACGAGCACCTATGCGGATTTGCCTTGATTGCTTGAACAGAGCTCTACCTTGCATCTCAGCTTCCCTGGTCCTGGGTGATCCACTCAATTGGACACAACATGGAAAACCCTGTGACGAGCTCGTGCATCTTGTTCCTGATGCGGTGGAACATATTTGGAGGCTTCATTATGTAAAACGTCGTACTATTCTACCTAGTTGGTAGGTGCTCAGCTTTTTTCAATTATCTGTATGAAACGATGCTAATGTAAAGATAATAGAGTTTTCTTAAAAAAGAAACAAGCGTCAATCCGTGCTTGATGCCACCAAAAAAGCAAAGCCCAATTTCAACAGATCACTGCAGTGTTATACGACAGCTCTATTAGCTCCACGCCACAAAGGATCAACCAATCTCTGTCCTTTGACTCTTCCCCAGAGACCGGGCGAAGCTAAAAGCTGAGCGCTACAGAATTCTTCAAGGGGCTTTGAGTTAAGGTACGGGTATATCCGCGCAAACTATGAGCTGTTTAAAAATCTTACTTTTCGTTGGTGCATATCTTCTACATCTAGTGAAACCCAAAATTCGAACTACAGGCTTCGAAACCGGATCTACATACGAAGTGCTCCTTGCTTCAACGATCATGCTGAGTTGAAATTTGAGAAATTCAACAGGACTATTGGCATGAGGGACAAAGTCTGTCCACCTCGAGAATTGGCTGGAGACCTGCCGGTGCTTCATTTGGAATGTCAGACAGAGACTCTCCGCAGCAGGAACTTCTATAAGTAGCCACTCATCATCTAAGTATTGGATTCGAAAGCCCGTCAAACAGTGTATCCCTTTTCAGGTTCTTCGGCCATCATGGCGAGAATCACCGCGGCGCTGGCGTTCTCACTTGCAGTCTCCCTATCCGCAGCCCAGAACGCCCCTAGCCAAAGCACCTATCGAAAATACACCCTTGACGATATCATCCCTACTACCGACCCAGCCTCCGGCCACGTCAAATGTTGCCCTCAGGGAACGGAATTCGATGGGCAGGCCTGTGTCCTCGGTACCCCACTCTGTCCCGATGGCAGTACTCGTGATGGTGAGACATGTGTCTTCACGACAAAACCATCCTGTGATACTGGATACGAGTTCAAGGATGGCTTCTGTGTCACCATCAAGCCTCCTACTTGCAGTGGCGATACGGTCCTCAAGGGCAACCACTGTGTGCTTGAAGGACAGGCAGTTTGTGGCCCTGCATATATACTGCAGGGGAATGTTTGCGCGTCGTTGAAGCCACCGGTGTGTCCTGACGGCGAGCACTTCACCGGTACCAGCTGCGCCTCTCTTAAGGTCCCTAGATGTCAGGACGGAAGCAAGCTTGACGGGGGTGTGTGCATCGACATTCAGCCTCCAGTCTGCCCCAAGGCAACCTCCTTCGATGTCGCGTCCTCTCGATGCATATCCTTGTCCATGCCAGAGTGCCCAGCGAAGTCTGTCCCCCAGAATGGGCAGTGCGTTTCCATAACCAAGCCTTTCTGTGGCGATGGTGCGGTTTTCAACTCTAAGCTTCAATCCTGCACAATCATCGAGCCACCGAAGTGTCCCGATGGAACAGAATTGATGGACAAAGCCTGCGTGTATATCGGTCAGCTCACTTGCCAGCCTGGTACAGCTCCTTCCATTGACAAAGCTCGTGGTACCGCGCGATGCTGCCCAGTTGGCATGACTTGGGATGGGAACGTGTGCTCTACCAAGCCCGTTGAAGGCAAATGCCCTGACGGCAGTATCCCAATCAACGACCGCTGTGAGAAGCACTCTAATCCTCCTCCGGAGTGCCCGCAGGGATATAAGCTTGATAACTCCCGCTGTGCCTTGCAAGAGCCACCCATATGTCCCCATGGCTCCAGGTTTGATAGTGGCCACTGCATTATATCTTCGAAGCCACAGTGTCTCCAAGGCTTAGTGTTGATTGGTTCCGAATGTATCACTCAAACGCCCCCGTCTTGCCCAGATCAGACCCAACTTGAAGGCAACAAGTGCGTCAGCTTTGTCTCACCATCATGCGATCAGTCTGCCAAGTGGGATGGTAGGCGTTGTGTTGTCAATGGTCGTGCATCCTGTGAGGAAGGTGTCCATAAGGGTGACGATTGCATTACTAGCACGCCTCCCTCCTGCCCAGACGGTTCAGCCTTCGACGGCACCCGATGCGTGTCGAAAGTCAGCCCTCAGTGCCGTCAAGGTACTATTCTGAGTGATGATGGATTGTGCCTTACTACAATACCTCCTCAGTGCCCCCTCAACACGCACCTCCAAAATGGCTACTGTGTATATGGTCTTCCAACATGCTCCACAGGCCAGAAATATGCCAATGGACGCTGTGAGAGTGCTGAATCCCCGCAATGCGCGCAGAACTTTGTCTGGAAGGACGGACGCTGCAACCGCATCACTGAAGAGCACTGTGAGCCCGGATTCACCCTCAAGGATGGTCAATGTATCTCCACTGCAACTCCCGATTGTGGAGATCTTACGTTCAACGGAAAGGCCTGTGTCCATGGAAAACCGGTCTGCCCCGAAGGTACTTATCTAGATGGAGAGCGCTGCTCTTCTATCCACGAGCCACAGTGCCCTAAAGGCCTCAAGTTCGATGGGAAAAGGTGCACCGCCTACCAGACTCCCCAGTGCCCACCTGGTGCCGTTTTCGACAAGGTCAGTGGGGACTGTGTCTCGATCCAGAAGCCCGGGTGTCCTCCAAACCAGAGATTCAATGGAAAACACTGTGCCATTGTCACCGGAGAGTGCATGGAATTCGAGTACTGTCCTACCGAATCGTACGGAAACGGATGTCAACGCACTCCGCGTGGAGTTGTGTGTGATGGTCAATCTACGAAGACCAATCAGGGCCAGCCACTTCAAAACCAGAACCTGGGCAACAACCCTGGAGTTAAACAGCAACCAATTAATGGTTCCAACCAGGGTTCCCGGGAAGAGCGTCCCCAAAATGGACCCGGAAGCCAGAGCAATGAAGGCTGGATTCCGCAGCCCAACACTGGGCCAAACTACGGTGGAAGCTGGGTCGAGAGACCTGCGCATAGCAATCCAGGCTGGATTCAGCAGCCCAACACTGGGCCAAACTACGGTGGAAGCTGGGTCGAGAGACCTGGACAGAGCAATCAAGGCTGGATTCAGCAGCCCAACACTGGGCCAAATTACGGTGGAAATTGGGTCGAGAGACCTGCGCAGAGCAATCCCGGTTGGACTCAGCAGCCAAACGTCGGGCCAAACAATGGTGGAAACTGGAACGAGAGACCTGCACAGAGCAATCAAGGTTGGAATCAGCAGCCAAACGTCGGGCCAAACTTTGGCGGTAATTGGAATGAACAGCCAGCACTGCATCCTTGAGCTGGCAGCCAAGGTTGGGCCGAGAGGCCAGCTCACACGTATTGAGGCCAGTCAACCAGGACCGGGTATCCATCCTCAAGGATGGAGGGGCTAATTTTAAGCAATTTACATAGCAGTTGAAGGCACTTTGGGTCTTGTTGTTATACGTCACTCTTTTTTCCAGTTAAATTGGTCTCCCTTTTCTTGGTCTCCCTTTGTTGGTTTTAGGTTAGCTATAACTTTTGTCTGTACCTTCGGCCTTGTTGTTGTCTTTAACTTCAGGACTAGTCACTCATTCCCATTTCAGGTCCTCCTCTCCCATCCGATATTTCTGTGCTGAACAAGTAGTGCTCCAAACGGCATATGCATTGTCACCCTGTGAGGATCTTTTCTTTTAATCCCCTAATATGCGTGTTTGTAGTCCATACTCGACCTACTTAAAGTGTCCTAACGGCCGTTCCTATGGTTTCACTGGCAATCCCCAGGCGAATATAAGCGACAATTATGTGCACGGACCAATAGATATATTGCCAATGAAATCTTTTGGGGCTGGCTAGAATTGAATGGAGACGAGGCAGTAGCGATTAAGATAGGACTTGAGTAGCGTTAAATAGCAGGGCTATCCAGTCCTGAAGCAAAGTCTACGTTCTGTCCTGGAACGGATCCCGCAGCCGGAAAGACTAGACGAAAACTGGCACTTCCTATAGTGTGAAATAGGCAGCTGAATATGTTCACGGGATACTGTATGTTGGAATGAAATCTCCTGGAATAGCAAACGGCTTTATAACTTGGATCTTAGAGGATACTGTGGACATTCAGGTACCAAAGTATCTATTGGGTTACCTACTGGGGCACGATGTACCTGACCAGGAAGAAATATCCGAAGATCAATGAGCACTGTATATTTCTTCAATGTGTTTCTTGTATGATACTGGTATCATGCTGAGAGCTTTCTTCTGGCCATGGCAATTTGCACTTGTACTCTAAGCATATGTTTGCCTCATGTCTGCTGAGTTCTCACTCGTTAATTCTGGAACAGAGTAGCTATGTACTACTACTAGTAGGCTGCTACGTAGTATCAACCTACTGAGTGCGTTGGATAGATCTAACGTTCCGGGCAGCTTTAATGACGATCTCCATATATTAATATCGGCCACACCCTGGGCAGATCTCAGGTTCCATCATTCTCATGTTTCAAGACAACTCGAGATGAACCTTAACGCTTTGGCGCGAGGTCTGGTGGTTCAGGGCTAGCGCATCCCCGCAGTGCCGATCCGATGTTTCAGGAAGCGAAGCCGCGCGAGGTCGTATTCTCCTAGATTGCACATTGCATTCATATTAAGTGCCGAAGTTCATTTCTGGAACTAGCGAGGTGCCATGCGTATAACTTTTATTCCTTCCAACCGAGAAAGGGGTAACATTTACATCGAACGAAACGAAATCCTTTCCAAAAAGACTGCCACATCTAACAACGCCATCTGGGATGGTAGTAGACTGGCTTGATGTAATTAAACCCGAACTTTTGTGGAACAGGTCAACCTGTATCAGCCCAGCCTTCCTTCCCGCTATTAATCTCGATCGTGTCACGTAAGTCTCGTCTTGATACGTCATTTTATAATCCATGCTGGCCCATCCATCACCAGTCGCAACTTTCAGCCAGGATCTCGGCCAATTTCTCCAGATACTTCTGATCCACTTCGTCGAAGCCGGAGGGTTGGGTGCAATCGATATCGATAATGGCGACGGTCTATACAGAAATTATTAGTACGAGATCGGCCGATTGTGCGCAAAACCATGGATAGCACCCACCTCGCCTCGAACAAGAATAGGTACGACAATTTCACTCCGGCTCTCAGCGTCGCAGGCAATGTGTCCCGGGAACTCGAGCACGTCCGGCACGAGAACGGTCTTCTGTGTGGCGGCGGCGGTTCCGCAGACACCCTTGCCAAAGCGGATCTGCTGGCAAGCGGGTTTACCCATGAACGGGCCCAGGAGCAGGAGCTGGTCCTCAATCGAGGCATATGTAGTCGAGATTGTTACGCCGCCGATGTTGGGGCCGCCGGCGAGCGGAGGCGACGAGACGGGAGAGGCGAGGGCGGGGAACTTGTCATCGCGAATATAGAAGCCGGCCCAATTGACCGAGGAGGAGGGAGAGGGTAGAGCGGCATATGTGTGCCAGAGGAGCGAGGAGACGTTGGAAAGATTGCTGGTGGGTGTTAGTTGCGGAGTTGAGTCGGCCAAGAACACGGCGCAGGGCGCATTAAGAAGGGGCACTATGAATCGCGCATGTGTTTCCTGGATGCTTTAAGGGAATGATCGCGCTCACCTAACCTGCATTTGCGAGATTCTGTTAGCGCGCTGCTCGATTGGTGGTGATTGCGACGGGTGCTGGGCCACGGAGGGAGACACTCACCCAATTGCGCTGGTCGGACAGCAGACCCCTCGTTTGGTCGAGCAGTTGAGGGTAGATTTCTTCCTTGGTCGAGCCAAAGAAATAAGACGAGTCAGCATGAGGCTGGAGATGCGATCGGGCAGGTTAGTGGACAGTTGACAGTTGAGATCTCGGCGATCACCGCAGTTGGGCGGCAAGCCTCCGGGGAATGACAGGGACGGACCATGATGGTGTTGGCGGTGTCAATATGATCGAGAGGATTGCACAGTTAACACAATTGAACAATTGAAGAGGAAAGTTGGAGAGCGCAGAGCAGAGCAGAGCAGAGCAGAGCAGAGCAGAGCAGAGCAGAGCAGAGCAGAGCAGAGCAGAGCAGAGCAGAGCAGAGCAGAGCAAAGCAAAGCAAAGCAAACTCGGCGAGGCCCCGCCGGTGGGGACAGCAGGTGTCCGCGGGGTCTGGCCTTTCCTCCCTGCTTCCTCATCTCCCGTTCTGCCCTTCCTACGGTTCTCCCCTTCTCCTGTCTTCTCCACTTGACTCGCGTGCACCCAAACCATAACCGACGAAGGTGCCAAAGCCAAATCCAGTTCCAAATCCTCGGCTCAATCCCGAATTTCCCGACTCTTTCTCGTTCGGAAAGTCTGACGCCAACTTTGTGAACTCAGTCTCCAATCTGATGTCTCAGAACGGAATACTTGATGAACTCATCGTTTGTCTAGTCGATGCCAGTGCCTGGCCATTGGCTTTGTTGGGTTTCCAGAGCCCTGGATCAGATGGATCCTGCTGGTACTCCGAAGGCAGATGATTCCGAGGCATCTGTTTCGAGACACTGTTTCGAGACAGGCTGATGGCCATCCTCGAGATCGCTCTGGTCGGGGTCAATACGGAGCCCCGACAGCGTTGGCATCGCGAAGGGCCGAGTTCGCCAGCTAAACACTCGGTGCACTTGATGCTTCCAGATAAGACCTCGGATGATCTGATGCACCTCCACCTGGAGGATCGATCGCACCCGCGAGATCGATCGCTTCCTGATTTGGAAACTCGGGCTAGTGCGCCCCGATTGGTGTCGACCAGAGTCGAGGGCCTTGGTTCCTTTGATCCAGCCGTCGGCGTCGCTGGTATTGTAGAATTGCTCTTGCACATGCACTTCGTCGGGCGTGATGCGTACAACAGGGCCTGGGATGGTCAGTAAAACAGCAGCTGGAGCTTGGAGAGAGGGTTCTAACCGTATTTCTGGTGCATTCGGTTGATTTCATCCTCGAACGACCCGGTCCCCCAGGCCGCAAAGTAGATCTCGTATAGACCGGTCACAGCAGCCAGCCGTGGCCCGGGGAATCGGCTCAGTGGATGGATGTGCACACGGTAGATAATCGTGACCAGAAAATAGGCCATCAGGCTCCCCAGGAGAAAGCAAGCAATCATAATGGCGCTTTGCAATGAAAAAAAAAGCGGCGGGGTGAGTTGATTATTCTGGTCAACCGAAGTTGCCAATCTGGATGCCAGAATCTCCAGGTCAGTCACTGAGGCGGGATTGATATAAGTAGAGAGAGCAATACTCTTACTCCTCTGCCCTACTCCTCTGCCTTGCGATATCCTCAGATCTCACCCCGCTCTGATCTCGAGATGCACGGAGGGTGTGGAGGGTGTGGTGATACGGCATCAAATTTGGCCTGAACTCCGCACTGGCAGGAGAGAGGTCGCACAAGTTGCAAAATCGGGGATGCTGCATTTGCAAGCTCTCATACCGTCGAAATCTCTTCCATCAGAGGCACAGACCAACGGCTCCCAAATGTCCCACGGTGTGCTGCAAGACGCCGGATCGTGGGGTGATCAACAGCCAGGGCTTCCATCATTGGCCGGTCGACTATTTATACCCTCCATGCCCTCGCTGGCTGTCCCTTTCCAGCCAATGTTCATTCATTTTAGCGCTTTGTGTGGAGCGTGAAATACAGGGGAAAGGCCTTCTCCGCTAGATCGATGGAATGGGATGGCTGGGATCGTCTGCTGAGCCGAGACCGCCAGTGTAGACCGCTAGTTCAGACCGTCTGTCTTTGCCCACTCTGTGATCGATCACTTTGCCCTATGCAGTCTAGAACAGCACTAGCGGGCGTCATTCTGCATTGGGTTTGGTGCCGTGGATTTTTCTCATCTCCTCGATGGTCTCGATCTGCCCGTCCGATCGAAGTTGGTCTCAGGAAGTTGTGCGTCGATATTAGCCACCACTACAAAATACGGCATGAATAGCCCATTCCAACTGTCAAGAATGAATGAACGAGAGACTGTATAATGACGACATTTAGGGTTTGGTCGACTCGTGTTTGTCGCATGGGCCAACTGCAGAGTTAGCATACCGGGGTTACACAATCTGCTACGTGGAGCATGGGGCAGAGATTACACAACAGATTCAACGTCAGCGATCAACATTATCATCATCGTGCAGGAGTTCGTTATCTACTTAATCTTCGTGGAATCGGAGGCTTGATTTGCTTGGTACAGTTGGCCCGACCATACAACACTGCAGCGATGCAAATCTTCTCATTGGCCCCTGTGGAATCTTTCTGTGGTTAAACAACAGCGCGGAGGGGGCTTTGAGGCATTGGAACCCTCTCTGGGCATGCATTCGACTGAAAACTTCCATTATCGTATTATGCCTCAATAACATAATACAATATTATATCTTAAAATTAAAAGAATAGCTATCTGTTCAAGGCTCCAATATGCAACTCCAAACGTCCAATCAGACACCCGAGTCCTCTTGCTCGATATTAAACTCTTCATCGTATGTAATCCACGACTCACAATTATCGTTCACATATTCATAGTCAATCAAGTCTTTAGCCTCCTCGTATCGTTCAATAAACTGCAATGCGAACCCTTCAGCAACGTGCCATCCTATATGGCAATGCATTAACCACGCTCCTGGGTTGTCTGTTTCCCAAGCCAGAAGTAGATATCCACTGCTTTCGAGAAGGGCTGTATCCCGGCGTGGCGGGTTGGACAAGACGGTCATTCCATCCCAAGACCCCGATCCTTGAGCCAGAATAAAGAAGTCATGTCCATGCAAATGGATCGGATGGGCTACCGGCATGGACGTATTGATCAAGAGGTACACCCACTCATTGGCATTCGGGAGCTCAATGACACCGCTAGAGTTCGACCACTCAGTTACATCGTTATAGATTTGCATCAGCGTTGGATCTTCCCACAGAATGTCCATAGTGGTGCTGTTGAGGTACCAGCGGAAGAGATTATCGGCATTCTTATCGACCGTCACATCCGTCATCGATTCCCAACCCGCAGCGGAAACTGATTTAGAGACAACTGGGACGAGATTGCTCATGTCCTCGTCATAGCATAGATCGTCAAATTGCCAAGGGATTGTTTCGGGGGTACCTATCTTGCCATGATAGTGAAGAATACCTCTAATGTTATCGACATTGGCATTCTCCGAGCAACCTGCTTGTGGGACAGCTCGGATCCAGTGGTTTCTAGCCTTGGGTTGGTCTGCTGTAACAATCACATCGTAACGTTGTCCTAAGGTGAAGAATCAGCAGCTGTTTGCCTTTCTGTTGAAAGCAGTTGATTTCTTACCCATTCCAATGCTGATGTACTCAGTGGTATATGGCTTGATTGGGACTAAATCCATAGCAATGACGGTCAATTTATGATTGTCGATCATGAACTTCCAATGCGTATCAATAGCCGTGTTCACGATTCGAAGACGATAGGATTCTCCCTTATTCGCGCGCATAGTGAAATAGGAACCAGAGGTGTTGTACATGTTTGTACCATTAATGAGACCAGTATCAAGGGTTGGCGGGCCAATGGTCTGGGCGTGGGTGAAGAGCTCATCCGCAGTCTGGTGAGACCAATCATTCAGGAACAGCAGGCCCTTGTCAACATCATAGTTCTTGCTGGCAGGTCCGTTGATAACTATACCACCGAAAACACCCTCGTACAATTGTAAACCGATATGAGAATGGTACCAAGATGATCCATACTGGACAGCACGCCATTTGTATGTGATAGATGATCCAGGGGCCGTTGGACATTGAGTAATTGAGACAACACCATCATTCTGGTTGGTGTAGTTCTGACGAATTCCATGCCAATGGATACTAGTTCCATTCCTAGATTCATCGAGGTGGTTTGTAACATGAATGACAACTTCATCTCCCCAGTCTGCGTGAATCGTAGGCCCAGGAATGGTACCATTGACTGCCATTGCAGAGCGTGAGATGCCATCTGGGGCGACAGTAACCTCATCAATTGAGAACCAATATTCACGGGTGACACCAGTATTTGGCACCGTCGTTGTATAGTCTGTGTTGATGTCGTAATCACACCACTTGGTTCGCTTGTGGGCAGTGTTTCCAGCACATGGCTTAGGCTTCCAAGGAGACTTCGACTTGCGAGGTTCAAGCTCCAGAGTAGGAAATGCAGCTGCAGCTAGTGTATATCCAAGGAAGAGAAGTTTTTGTAGCCTCATAGTGATGCGCTATCACAGATATCAGCAGGGTATGTTGTCGAAGGCACTCTCATGTAACACGAAGAAACAATGCAATAACGAAATTAGGTCTTAGAATTTCAACGAAAGGCGGAATGCTGCATCTACGCAAAAAGCTGCATGCCATAAGCATATATATACAAAATGATTTCAGAGGCAAGACCAAGGCTGAGCTGGCTATTCTCTAAATCTCACTCGGTCCATGATGGGGCGTCCCTGGCCTCTCAGGCGATACGCGAGTTCCGGGGGCATATCACTAAATGGGATGAGATACGATCCTGTCTGGTAGAATAATCCCACCTAGCCAATAATCATCGGCCTCGTGAGGTTTCTCGGCAGTGATTCCCCCCACAGGGAAACTCCACCTGATACCCGGTCGAAATTCTTGTTTCCCCTCGTTTGTATGCATGATATACTGTACCCGATCTCCCCGATAAGGCGACCACAGCTGTATGTCTCAGAGCCACGAGGCTAAAGTATGCTTCTATCTCAATGGCCCTGGTCGTAATATTTTAACACTGGCTAAGGCTTTCCCCACGAGGTACCTCGATTCGCAGAATCTCTCGTCAGATGCCATCCGGAGGTACCATCTGCGAGGTCCTCGTGTCATCTCTAAGGAGCCGGCCGGATGACAAGAGGCTCCCACTCTAGTCGAGGCTGGGTGGCATTAGTCTCCATGTGGGAACTGCCGCTGGACCCAGTTAGCTGTGGAAAGTAGGTCAATGCATATGGCCTTTGTTGGCTCAGAGGCAGGGAAAAAGTCAGGTCTGCAGCTAGGCTGCACATGGTAGACCTAGATATGTCTCACCGGCCGGATCAGCGCTTCCAGGTTAAACTTCAGGCATCTTTATCCGAAGGCACCCAGGGGATCAGGGGGCGGCCGAGTAGGTTCTGCAAATGACAGGATTATCAAAGAAGCTGTCAAAATATAATCTAAACTGAAAAGGCCTCTCACCTACTCTTACACACTTCCCCTCTATATTGCCTTTGGTCCCTCTTTTTTTCACTTTCTCATCACCGTTGAATTCGAGTTGTAACTGCATTATTCTCGGTGCCTTGTAAATAAGTTACACTCAACAATGTTTCGTCTATTACCTATCCTTTCCGTGTTCCTCACAGCCTTTGGGTCTCTTTGTTCCGCTCAGCCGCTAGAGAAGCGTGCTACAGAGTTCAGCATATATGCCTTTGGTGAAAACATCAGTGGACTGCAGGTCTTCTATTCGGATGGTAAGTGTTCCCATACTGGCTGTGCTATTGTCGGAAATTCAGTTCCGCTATCGCGAATTTCGACCTGATAATTGATTTTCTTGTTTGTCCCTAGGTGCTGCTGTGATCGGCGATGCAAGTAAATCCAACGCAACCGACATAATGCCAGTCTACTGTATGTATTTCCCCACTGGGCCCCCTTTGTATGCATAGAACTTGTCTACTTTCATACTCACTCTTTCCTACCAAAGTCACCATCTCGGACAACACTTTTACTGTGCATTCCGATAGTAAGGCCAAGGCCGTGTCCGACAAAGTCCTTTATATGGCAAATGACGGAACAGATAAAGTCGGCTTCTCATCATCCACCGAAAGGAGCAGTGGAAGACTCACCGACATTTGGTGGTTATACGGACGCTATGTCATGACCAACGTTGATGGAGCAACCTTCTACGCCGAGCCAACTTCTAATGGATGGTATTCATTGACCTGGAGCTCGGCGGATCAATCAGGAACGAACAAGGTCTTGGTCACATTGCGAACTATTGAACCCTCGACCAATTCTGTTTTAGCCTAAGCCACGCTGGAAGGAGAATAGACGATGGATTGGCGGGATAGGGGAGAACGTGTGGGGGCTGGATGTAGCGACCGCGTGAATAGTTACGAGAAATGAGAGTGACGTGCGTTGGCTGCCAAGAGGATATGATGAGTACTGCTTTTGCGAATCAATCAATCAGAAGGATTCTACCAATCGATTGACCCCTATGCGTAAGCCACAACTGGACTCCTGGGGCCCTTCCAATATTGTGGCTTCGGCATAATCCTGTCTAGATCCTGGCCAGATCATGCATGGGGGTGGATACCGAACGATCGGTCAGATCAACCGTTCCATGCTAGCCACGTCAATCTCACGACCAGGGGGGAGTGCAGAGATCCGAAGAGGGGAGAGGTAGGGCTAGCTAGAACATTGGCTGCCGTCTTTCTCGTGTCAGCAGTCTCAGCCCATGATTATCAGCACTCGTAACTTGGGTGGGCTGCCTAACTAAGATCGCCCCTTTAACCCTAACGATTGACTTTTCGGTCGCAATTGCCGAAGAAGTCTGAGTCTAAGTTTGCTTGTACAACATGGATAGTACATAGCCCGGGGAGCAAGCCACCCCACAAACATGTGAGCGTGACCATCGAAAAATGGGGCCACGACCAGGTTGAAGCCACGCGGTCCATTTGCTCGCCTCTAATTTCGCCTCGTGATTCGCGCCATCTCGGGAAACAAAAGATATCGACGCTAGCAGGGGGTGGTCGGTATTGATCGTGCCGGGGGCTAAACCGCCGCGAGGGAGGACGATCCCACCATGCCCTAGTAACCTAGCTTGAGACATGTCGATTCAATGATCGGTAAGAAAATTTTGCCTCTGTTGAGTATTCACATACCAATTATGGCTAGGCGCCTGGGCTTAATATAAAACTCGTGTTGTAATATAGTTCTAAGCCTACTAAGGTGCCAAGGCAAATGCCGTATGTCACATATGCAATCCCGGCTGCATCTTTAGGCCGCAAATAGTACATAGTCTATGCAAAGCAAACATGGGCTAGTTTCCCGCTGTCATTTTGTACCATTTCCCGCGATTTGTAAAATTCAGCCGCTTGGAATACTTGGCTTAACTGCAGACTTCAGCGTTCGGCTCCGATCAGCGATCGGAGCCGAGGTACTCTGTACATGCGACTGATTTACCTGGTTCTGGACCTGCACAATTTTTAGAGATACCTAAAAGTAGAGCCGGTTTGTAAGCTCAAGGCATCATGGACTGGTGCGAATACCCGTTATCATTGTAACATTGGTCAATGGGTCAACATCAAATATGGAATACTAGTCTCGCTTCCCACCATATAGATTATTGCTCTTGCTTAGCAATTCAAATAATGAGTCCCTTTGTCGAAGCTGATAGTTGAAAACTTCTCGAAAGTGGGAGGCATGCTGTAAGACCATTCTTATATTCATGTTTAGACCTATCCCTCCGAGACCCAAAACTCTCGGTCAGGCCATAAATCCATAGTTTGTGTAAATATTTGCTCCGTATAGTAGTACATAATTGGTAAAAAAAAGTGCTTTTATGGCTTCTTTCCATCCTGCACTTCCGCAACTTGTGGAGCGTTCTGCCTGGACTGTTCCCCACGCAAGAAGCTGACAGCACCCGGACCAGTGAAATTCTTTCGTCCAGTCGTGAACCAAGTTATAATGCTGATGACCCCAATAATTCCAATGGCAGCACTAGTATAGTTCATGGACTCGTGATCAACCGGGGCCGTACTGGGAAAGTTAAAAGTGATAGAGGCGAATAGAAGGAAAAAGAGCCCAAAGATATTGAGTCCAATAGATACGGGCGTGGAAAATGCGTACGGGCCTTCCATCTTGGTAACATGGCCAGTGAAGTAGCCTGCCAGTCGACTAAAGAGCGCCATTGCATAAGAGAGATCTGTTGTTCATTGTCAGCGATGTTTAGATATGTTTGACCGTGAATCCTCTTACAGAAGCCTTCCGTTGCGATGGAGATTACGGTCTCAAAGCCAGTCGTCGTACCAAATTCAATGGCATCGAGAGCTAGCTGCACCACAAGAGTAAGCAGCACGGCGTTTACTGGAACCTGACTCTTGCTTTCCACTTTGCTGAAAAACTTTGAGAAGGGGAGTCCGTTGTCACGAGCAAAAGCGTAGACCGATCGGGAGCCCTCAGCCAGGATATTGTTTCCGGCCACAATAACAATGACTGCAATCAATGTCGATAGGATACAGGTGGCGGCTTTGTTACCAGTGGAGTCATAGATGATCTGGATAACAGGGACTCCGGTACTGCTGTCGGCAGTCTCTGCAATGTCTCCGATGCAGAAACATAAGGTCAGAAGAAACACGAATCCGGTGACGGCACCCAAAATAACTGCAAGAACGATAGCCTTAGGAGCCTCCTTGGATGCCGATTTCATCTCCTCGGTCATATGGGAAGGCGCGTCATAGCAGCACATGCCAAAGCAGGCTTGTAGGATGCCGATGATTGCAGCCATCCCTGTACCCCAACCAGATGTATTCTGGAACTCCTGAAAGACGAAGGCGGCTGGTTGCTTGTGGTCGTTTGTTGCGAGGAGGGTGATGGTCACGATAACGAATGAGCCGACATTCCAGATCAAAATGAACTTTGAGATACGGTGGAGGATGTGGGAGCCCCAAATGTTTACACCCGTCGAGATAATGGCCACCAGATAGGCTACCAGGACTGTCTGCCATCGCTCAATGGTATATTCAGGGAACACCAGGTTCGCCATTCCAAGCACAAAATTCGAAGCGATGTAGTTGTTCGTGGCTCCCATCGCGAGAAGACCTTAACTAGCATTAGCGTTCACTCCCATTTAGATTGTAGAGCACGGGTATAGCCATACCGATGAGCATAAACCATCCAGTCATGTAGGAAAGACCTCGTGCATATCTTGGCGGCGTCAGAGCTGCCACCCAGGAGTACTGGCCTCCTGCCACTGGGTACATGGAGCACATCTCGGCCATGGGGATCGCCACAGCCAGGGTGAGGAGAGAAACGCCAATGAAACTAAATACCATCACGGGTGGACCACCAGAGTTGACGCCGACGATAAATACGCCGCTCAGAGCCGTCCATCTAGCGGCTAGTTAGCAACCTTTTTCTGGTTTCTATTCATGCTTTCAAAGGGTTCTCACGATGTCACAACACTGAAACTGAATCCGATCATACTAAGCAAGCCAAAGGAGCGCTTGAGCTCTAGAGAGCTGTCAGTATATTGTCTGAATGCCGCGGATGGCGCTTTCTTAGGGGAAGCTCACCTTGCTCATAGCCCAGATTCTCGAGTCGTACATCCTCGGTGGTAGTGCCTTTGAAGACCTGGTCATTCTCGTCCTCGTGTGACATGGTGGCAACCGAAGCTTTTCTATTCCGATATGCAGCAAAGAATTCCAACCCGTCAATGGGTGGCAGCTCATGCTTTTAAACAACCAACGGGGCCGACACACGTCTCCTCCTTCCCCATACTCTCGCAGCCCCATGGAGGTCACATCCTATAGTCGCTTCATGTCCGATAAGATAGATGGACTCCCAGGATTTCCTGATCGAGAAGGTCTCCGCGACGGCGGTGGAGACCGATCTGCCAGTCTCGGTCGAGCAGCGAACCTTGTCGGCATTTTTGCGGGGGGTGAGACAATGCCTTCGACGTTTCCCGATAAGCCGGGGTCGGAGAGCCTGTCATTTGTCGGGGATCCGTCAGACCCAGATGTTGATATCGGCCCATGGGGGATTTATCGCGAGAATTGTGTAATGAGAAAAAGCCGAAGGAGCTCCCCATCTCCTGAGGTTACCCTTGTTGATCTAGTTTGCAATAAAAGCCAAGAACAGCCCTATTGTGACCCCCAGTCCTTCCCGATGTCAGCGATCTCTGCTACAGTTCTGCAGAGAGTCTGGAAGTATTTGTTGCTTCCCCAATCGGATGGCCGAACGGAGTTGGACCGAGGCGCCGTCGGAGCCAAGTAGATAGTGTCCCAAATAGGTGTTAGGGCTTAGGGTTCCGGAACAGACAGCTTCCGACGAGTCAAATGGCGTAATTTTAGTATTTTTGCTCATACACCACCGCGTATCTGGGTGCCTGAAGCTTGTCTTGCAGCTGCCCCCATACTTGGTGCAGATGTCCACGAATCAACCTGAATCTCGGTCTGAAGTAGATCAAAAAGAGCTGTTGGTTAGATAACTTATAGAAGAACAGTGCTGTATGATATATTTCTCCATTCTATCCCATCTATACCAGGTTTTTCCTTCTTTACACACTTCTAATGCCTTTTGTATGGACGATACGCCTCGGCCCCTGCAACATCCTTGGGTGGCCCGACGAGAATTTCCCCAGGAAATTCAACGGCCAAGATCAGCGCCTCAGAAATATGGGTAGCAAGCAACGAATTTTCAGCGGATGAGAGCACATCCGCCTTCCGTTTGAAGTTCTGAATAAATCATATTTAAGCTGTCTGCCCACTCTATTACCCTCCAGTCTTTTAACAGTAAAATCGCAGATTCCCTATAATACCTCTCCAACCAAATTCCCCCTTCCACAACAAGATCACGAAAATCGAGATGACTGAGCAGATCCTTGCCGGCAAAACCTGTCTCGTCACCGGCGGTGGTGGTGGTCTGGGAAAAGCTATCGCGACCAAATTTCTGGAAGCCGGTGCCAATGTGGTCATCTGTGACATCAACGAAGCTCGTCTACAAGAGACTTCGGCAGAACTGTCATCCAAAGGTCCCTTGAAGGCTATCAAGGCCGATATCACCAAGATGGATGAAGTGGAGGCCCTTTTCGACGAGCTGCTCAAGGCATTTGGCAAGATCGACGTTCTGGTAAATAACGCCGGCATTATGGACACTTTCAACCCTGTTGGCGACCTTGAGATCGGTCAATGGGATCGTGTCATTGCTCTCAATCTCACTGCACCTTTTGTCTTGAGTAAATTGGCCGTTCGCAATATGCTGGAGCAATCCAACCCCGACGGTCGAATTATCAACATTACATCCGTGGCTGGTCGTGCTGGCTGGGCCGGTGGTATGTACATCAATTACAGCAATGGTCCTTCCTTTGGAAACTAACAAAATCCTAGGAGCTGCGTATACTTCCAGCAAGCACGGTCTTGTCGGTCTCACGAAGAACACGGCCGCCTTTTATGGCAACAAAGGCATCAAATGCAATGCGCTTATGCTGGGAGGGATGAACACCAACATCGCCGATGTATTCAGCAATGGTATGAACATGGACGGGTATCAAAAATTCAATTCGGTTTACGAGGCCGTCAAAGCTCCCATGTGCGATGTGAATGAGGTGGCCGGGTTCTGTACTAACTTGACCTACGGAAAGGGAGCCAGCATTATCAATGGTGCATGCATTGCCGTTGACAACGGCTGGAGCTGTGTTGTTGGATAGATGAAACTCCTGCCCTGCAAGGCCTTTTTGTATAGTATCTTAGCGTGGCCGTGGCATACATGCGCATATTTTATTGCAATGGGTAATGCATAAATTTCCAAACAAAATCATTCATATCAAGACATCAAATAGTCTCAACAAAATAACATCTGACCAGTAGTCACTTTAGCGTCACTTTAGCGCTCGTAGGGATTTGGTGGCATGTCAGGCGCCTCTTCCCACTGCTCTGATCCTTCTGGGATCTCCACGATGGCATGTTTAGTCCAAATATGGATAGCCCTCCTCACCATCTCTTTATCCAAGTCTTCTAAGCAGCCTCCTTTCACGCTATATGTGGTTGTGGGACTAGGTTTCTCGCCGGGTGCGGGGAGTGTGTCAAGGAATCGATGCAGCAAGCGGGCTCCGCAGTTCTTGCAGAATAGGCATTCCATGTGTCGACCTTTTAGGGTAATGCGTGTGTAACTCCCAATGAAATCGGATGCGTAGTCTGGTAGCTCGAAGAACGGGAAAATAGCTGTAATGCCGAAAGCAGATGAGCTCTGATGCCTACACTCGGTGCAGTGACACGCGTAAATTGCTAATGGTTTATCCGTCGAGGTGGCGAACTGGACCTTGGAACATTGGCAGCGTGCTTTCATTCCCATTTTTGAAAAACCAGGTCTTAAGATGTTAGAAATGGGGTGATAGACGAGAGGAGGGGCTGATTGTGTCACTGAGGGGTAGATGGGGTGTTGAATACGAGTCTTGCGGGTGAACCATACTCTGACGGTAATTAATAAAACCGAACATTTATAAGATCTACAGCTACCCATGAATACCATGAATACCATGGCGGACGATAGCGGCCATCGAGCCACGTCAAATTTTCGATATTTTAGGATTTCGGAAAGTAAGTGCCTACGGTACGTAGATATAGGTTTGTAACCACCCTTTGGTGAGGAGTAGCTTCTCAGTACCCAAATCGGGCTTTCAACTTAGGCCCCAGAAATTATTTCAAATGATTGGATACTATAATACCTACTGGGGTGTCGAAATGAGTATCTACTAGGGTGTCTCCTGGGATACCCAACCTGGAAGAAATATCAATTCACAGAGATCCGTGGCCACATGAGCAACTAAGTAATTTTGGCATTACACTATTGTGGAAACCCTTTCAAACCCTTTTCGATCCTATCATTCAATTCATTTAAATGTTTCTTGATGGGTTAACAACCTGACCTATTTGGATAAAAGGGCGTCTACAGCCTCTCTTTTCCCACCCAACCAATCATCCCAGCAAAGCGAGAGGTATGCCGTATCTCTACCCCCGTCCTTCTGCTCTCCATAAGGCGGCTTCTCTCGCCCATTGTGTACCTTTCCCCTCGCATCAGCATCCTGGACGACTTTGTTCCACCGCAAAATACCCTCCAGCTGAAATCCCATACGCTGAGCCGCGGATAGCGATGCCTTGTTCGGCGGATCAGCGAGCCACTGCATCCGACGAAGACCTAGACCACCTTGTTCTGGGCTATCCAGAGCATAATGTAGAAGTAATCCGACTGCATGTGTTGTGACGTGAGTTCGCTGGTACGGAGGGAGGATAATGATGTACCCCACTTCCGCTGATAGATGAACTGTCGAAGCAGCCATGTACGACACCATCCCCGCGAGTTCGCCTTCGGGGTCCGCTGCTGAGGGCGGCTTCTTCTTGTCGATGATTGCGAAACACGCAACGGATGACTGCGCATTCACAAAATTATCGATGAAGAGGGACACGAACTCTTGCTCCGTGTCGAAGGGTCCAATAGACATGTACTTGAAGAGCTCGGGATGCTCCTTCGATCCATGAAAAAATGGAGCGGCATGTTTGTTGGGCTGTTCTCAGGTCAGGCACGAGGTCGCAGTTCAATAATCGATGGAACCTACGTTGAATGGCGTCAACTTCACCAAGTCGTCGGACAACTCTCGCAGCGGGAAGCAGAAGTCAATCGGGGTGGTCATTGTAACAGGTGGTACTAGCGCAGCAAGGGGGTGGCTTTTTTGAGTCTTTTTCGAGAGTTTTGGGGGCATCGAGAATGGGTGCTGAAGGGGTTGTCCCGAGTCTGACATGATCGGCAAGGCTGCAGCGGTGTTGCATTCGATTCCACCACTCAGTCGACGGAGTTATGCTACTACTTCTCCGAGAGTGAAGTCGATATATTTACTACCACTGTATCTTATTCTTAATGCCCTGGCTGCAGGACTAGGTGACGGTGTCCCAAGCATTCACTTTTGTACTTCTTAGCTGCCTATTTTGAATTTGGAATGTTTGTGGCCAATCAATGGATTAAACAATGAGTACAACATTCTCTTTTTTCGGACTTTAGGATTGAATATTCAACCTTAGTATCCTATAGAAATAAAGGTTGCCGCCATCTTCTCACCTGGAGCTAGAGCATTATTTACCATCCAATGGGATGCGCCATCCTTGAGGGGCTTGTAGGTAGCCATATCAATAACACCACGATGGAGCCATAATGGCACGCCTGTTTGATTTTCCGTCATATCTTGTCAGAGAACGGAGCTGCACGGAAACTCTAAACTCTGCCGGGCATGGCATGCAGTAGACTCTGACAGCAATCGATGAAACCGATCTCTTAGTATTTACACTAGTTTGAAATGTCATCGTACTGATTATTCAGCCGCTAAGATGGTGTAATCAACTGGGCAATGTTTGAAATTACCTTTCCTGTTTGATCATAAACGATAAAAGACATGTATTCCTGACATCTATCTGTCCAAAGCAGCGGAGTGTGTTAGGATATCTCTCAGACCCCTCTCAAAATAATCCTTCGACTATATGGGGTGCTTTTGAGACCATATATCACTCATCCACTTGAAGTGCATCTCCCGCATATAGAATGTGGCGGAGTTTACACTTTTGTCCGCCAACTTCTCATTTGCCCCTCGCCCCCCGGACTGGAATCTGTAATCTTCCCCGTCAGCGCGCTAGACGCTCCTCCCAGAAAGTTTATCGGCGTGAGTTCGTGGGAGATGAGCGTCTCACGGGATCACGGATAGGCATTTGATACGATAGGGATATTTCAGACGATAGGCTCCCCCTCCAGCCATTTCCTGATTTTGGTCCTCTGTCAATCAATCATTACTCATGGAACGACTGTCTGACATGCATTAGGCTGGGAGGTCATGCAGGGGCATCATCGGCAAGGCTACACCGATCTAACCTCGTCGAACCAACACCATTTCTACATGTATCTCTGGTGATGTTGCTCTCGTATCTCCTGGGGAATCCAGTACATGGGGCTAGACCAGATTCCTTCCCGTTGGAGAGTTACATTTAGTCTCCATCGAGCATGAGGGGAGACAGGTAGGAGGTAGTCTTCGGACAAATCAACGCCGATCGCTACTATGTGCTGCGCGTCCCCGGCTGCCGTGGCTGGGCATGAAGCCAGATCGACCCGGAGTTGCAGCTAGAGCTGGTCCTGAAGAAAACCAGCTGCAGCCTCCAGCCTACGCATGGAACATCTCCTGACTCATAGCTCTGCATTGAGGGTGGTGGGGTAGTAAACAGAGTCATTCATCACCCATCCATCACCCATCCGAGACACCCACACTCACGGGTCCTGAAGGGGAGCATATTGCGGCAAAAAGCAAAAAATAGGTGACATGCGTCATGGATCGCAGCCAGTCAGGATGCGCGGTTTCCTCCCTCCTCGCGAGGTGATAGGTGTCGGCTGATCGGGGATATTGAAGGGGAAAACGGACGGTGGTTGGCTGGATATATCATCCCCAGCGATCAACCCCCCTCCCTAGAGCACTGACCAACACTAAGCGGCCCCGAACGGTCGTTGGCGCAATCACTAGTGCCCGGGGTGTCAGCCACGAATGTCGCGGACGCGTGCGAATCACTTTGCGGGATGACCGGGGATGGTCGTCTTCACGCATGACCCCGGGCGATCAACCGCGCCTGGTGCTGAGATCGTCGCCCCCCTTTACCTCGTCGGGGGCCGCCACTGCAACTGGATCGGGACGGTGCATGATCGGAATTAGCAAAGTGATGACGGGATATCACTCGAGGTGTGTCGCAGTGCCTTGGAACTAGGCGAAGATATCTCAGGTCACCCGGCAGTGCCGCGTGGAGATGGTGTACCTGGGTGAAGGAAGTTTCACCGGTGCCTAGCAGAGTTTGTTTAAAAAGACACATCTCGCCGTGTTGCGAGAGAGAGGAAGAGAGAGAGAGAGAGAGAGAATGATTTCCGACTGGTTTCCGACTTGCCCAGTATATCAGCACGACATACATAACGGTTCTGGTCGCGCCGGCCCGTCCACTAGCCAGGTCCTCCAATTACGCCTTGGGCCCCACCGTTGAAACTTGGGTCATCGCACTGGTCTGGAACAGAATCGAAGAACCACAGAATCGGAGACTCGGAGCATCAGAGAACCACGGGCTGGATGCCGGCAACCGCGCATTGGCGGGAGGGAGGAACGAGATTGGACCCAGAGTGAGTGATTCGGTGTGGTGTGGTGATGTGTGTAAAAGAGAGACGAGAAGAAGAATGGAGCCAGCATGGAATGACGCCATGCGGGCCCAGGCACCCCCAGAGGCGGAAGCCACAAAAATACTGGGAAGACACGCACTCACACAGCAGCAGATGCGAACTTCCCGGAGAGTGAAATCCTCTTCCTCCTCCACTTCCTCCTTCGATTCTTACCCCTCCTCCCTCACTTCTCACGGCAGTAAGTTCTTCCTCTCCCCCCTTCTCCTCTCTCCTCTTTGCTCCACAAATCAACTTGAATCACTTCTTCCTCCAAATACCCCTTCTCCACTCGACACGTGTGGCATTCCCGGCGTCATTCCATATCTGATCGCCTGCATCTTAGGCCTCTCATCCGCCTCTCCTCGTTCGCTGCCATACCGTCCGCGCGATCATCTTGAGAGTCTATTCCTCAAGCACGGATACCCCACTCCTGTCTCCCTGTCCTCCTTGAGAGACCTGACGGCCACTTCGTCCGCTTATAATCCGCCTTCCCCCTCTCCCGGGCCCACCCCACGGCCTCGTCGCTACCGTTCACACCGTCCACACTACTCTCGGCGCTCAGATCCTCCAACCGACGCCTTTGAATCTCTATCACTTTCATCTTCCTCTACTCGTCCCATCCCAATCCCTCGCCGACGCGGTTCAATCTACGAGGACGATCTCCCAGTGACTCCGCTCACTGGCCGATTTGACAAGGACTCCTACTTTGAAGACTGGGAACGTGCCTCGCTATCGGCAAAGTCCAGGCACTTTTCCTCTCCTCGCCCAGGCTATCGTGCCCGGTATCCAAGAATGCGCTCCGACCATTCGCCATTTATTTCACCAGCCGGTTCTCCCGTGATGTCCCCACGACGCCCCAGTTCCCCGCAACCTTCGCGTTCCCGCACCCAAAACTCCGGCAAATCCATGCCTGGCTTCCATCTCGGCAGCCTGCCTCGCTTCCACCCGGCTGTCTACCAGTCCGGTTCATCCGGCCACAGCATTACTGGCCAGCCTCCGTCCCCGCGGCAAACGCGGCAACACACCTACCGCCCCACGTCCAGCTCCCGTGACAAGAAATGGCAGTATCGTGACTTCCTCGACGGTTCTCACCAAAGTCCCGAGGCTCCCCGTCTGGATCCTCTTCGCAGCCCCGGTGGTCCCGTTACACCCTTGGCTCTTGAAGCCGGTGACTATCTGGCAGCCGGGTCCTCCAGTGCGGCGGATCATCGTGCCCCTCGTGAAAATGCCAAACAGCAGTCCGGTCCTCCACCGGAGCTGATCGAAAAGCTGGTTGCCCGTGAGAACGAAAAGGCTCGTAAACGCAAGGCGGCCTTGGGCCGGTGAGGTCCACCCTCACAACCTAGCATTTTCTCTTATTCTTCATCTTCATTGATACGTTGCGGCTACTGCTACTGCATCAAATCCGGTTGTCTTTTGGTCATTTTCTTTGCGTCCTTGTTCCTTTTATTTTCGTGGGCTCAGGGTTTGGCAACACCATCTTCTTTCTATGCAGTCTGCGGTTGAATGGTGTTTTGGACCTTAAAACAGAGACCAAGTTCGCATTGTCTTGCACGTTTTCTTTCATTTCCTTGGCACGGTTGAACAGTACACCTCCATCTGCCCCAGACTTTATGTTTCTCCTGCATCACGAATCATGTATCTATAATACCCCGAGTTTCCACTACTGGATACCTCACCCTAAAGTTTTGACCTGTTCAATATATCTCCTCCTCTATTCCTCTATCTCTGCTTTATGTTGCCTCCCGTAGGTGGAACTAGGCCTGGTAGGCTGTCTGGTTACCGTGGTTCCGTGTCTTTAACTGTCTTTAAGTGGTCTAGTTGCAGGCCGACCAATAACCCCAAACAGGAAGGGACGACCCTATTCGTAGGGCCGCCTGCCAAACGGGAGTCCGCTCTGCTATAAAAGAGCCTTCCTTTCCCTCCTCAACCTTCTCCCTCCCACCTCTTCTTCCACCTTGCCCTCCCTGCTTCGACCGAACATCACCACAGCTAACCGTCTTTGGCTCACACAGGATTCTACAGATCGAACTCATGGCTCATTGCTTGCTCGCGCTGCTGGCTTTGCACACTTGTCCAAGGCTCATGCTAACAGCTGCGATAGTGACTTCCTTCCTACCCACCCTTTGCACATACTGCACCACCTTACCCCGACACTGCGCCGCTCCACTGACTCTCTATAGGCCGTAGGCCCGTAGCCCTTCTCAGCACTCCCTTTGCACTGACTGCCCACTTTGCACGTCCCCGGCTTCGGTGAGTCAATCCTTCTCTTATCTCCTTCTGAACCCGTCAGCAAAAATCAAGCAATGAGCCACGAGTACGACCTTCGAATTACGCAAATCCAGCCACCTTCAAGTATAGTTCTATCCCCCTCCCGCAAAAGAATGATTGACACCTGAGGCATAATGGCGGGTACCGGAGAACCACTGTCGCTCCCCGGAGGAACCAGCGGGTGCGGGTCCTCTAAGGCTTGACCTGAAGAAGTTCGGACTTCCCTCCTCACCTCCTCAATTGCTCCAGATTCCCCAGATTCCCATTTCCAAGATCTCCGTGAACCCTCTCAACTCCTCTTAACTACGCCCGACCGCGCGAAGTCAGCGCCAAACGCGGTTCCCCGCCCTCGCACCCGCTGCACGCTAATCCAGATTCAAGCGCCGCTGACACATCGCTCCGCGATCTTCACATAACGATGTCATCGGCGCAGGCGCCCGTGCAGGCTTCGCCTACACCGCAGTTGGCTGAGCAGCAGGGTCTGAGCAAGACCGCGAGTGGTGAGATGAAGGCGCCTACGCCTGCGCCCGCGCCCACTGCGGGAAGCAAGAAGGACTACAAGGGTTTTGTGGCGGGTGTTTTCTCGGGCATTACGAAGTTGAGTGGTAAGTTGACCTTCCGTAATACTCTTTCTCAATTGCTGTGGCTAACGAATGGATATTTCTAGTTGGCCATCCGTGCGTTTCTCCTACCCCGTCCCTCCTCCTACCTCTTTGCCCGAGTCGTATAAGAACTGAGTATATTGAGCAGATTCGATACCGTCAAGGTCCGCCTTCAAACTAGCAAAGATGCGCATTTCAAGGGACCTTTGGACTGCACGCTGCAGACAGTCCGGAAAGAAGGTGTGAGGGGGTTATACAAGGGTGCTACCCCACCGCTGGTCGGATGGATGGTCATGGACTCTGTGTGAGTACTTTCTGGACAGGTAACAAGTGCACACAAGCAGTTACTAATACCAGACAGCATGCTTGGGTCATTGACTCTCTACCGACGACTGCTACTTGAGAATGTCTTTTCCCAATCTCATCTCCGCCGATATATCCCATTCTGCCGCAGTCAACCTGAGCTGAACACCCTCCCATCCTTTGGTCACGGTATTGCGGGTATAATGGCCGGCACAACAGTTAGTTTTATCGCTGCGCCCGTCGAACACATCAAGGCGCGACTGCAAGTACAATATGCCGCAGACAAGACCAAGCGCATGTACAGTGGACCAGTCGACTGTCTCCGCAAGATTGTACGTTAAAACCCCAGTCCTCCCACGATAACCAACCCCACTAATAAGCAACCAGCTAAGCACACATGGCATTCGCGGCGTATACCGCGGTCTATTCGCGACTATCCTCTTCCGCTCCTTCTTCTTCTTCTGGTGGGGCTCTTACGACGTTTTGACCCGCTACATGAAACAAAACACCAGCATGTCTGCACCAGTGATCAATTTTTGGGCAGGCGGCATCTCCGCCCAGATCTTCTGGCTCACCTCGTATCCCTCGGACGTGGTGAAGCAGCGGCTCATGGTCGACCCCATGGGCGGTGGGCTCAATGACGGACAAAGACGGTTCCGAGGCTGGAAGGACGCTGCTCGAGCTGTCTGGCAAGAGCGTGGCTGGCGAGGATACTGGCGGGGCTTTGTACCGTGCTTCCTCAGGGCATTCCCGGCGAATGCAATGGCCCTGGTGGCGTTTGAGGGAGTGATGCGGATGAATTTCTGATTGTTGTATACTCCTTTGTTATATACCGTTTGACACGGTTCAACCGGTACATACGTATACTAAAAGCGAAAGCCCCCATGGCCAACTTATACTAGACTCATGACAATACAATAACTCATGCTCATGACAGGAGAGTCCTTTTCCCTGGCGATTGATGATTGGATCTCAAGAATGTGACGTGAAATGTCGATCCCCTGGCCGCATTCGGCCACCGTCGGTCTCCGCAGTTGAACTGCGTGGCTGTTTTAGGATCCTGCCAGAACAAAGGGATTGTCTCCGATTCGTGGCCACCAGATGTCAATGGGTCAGCGCGTGGTCTGAGATTTCTGTGATTCGTGATTGGAATTGGAGTTGGAGTTGAGTTGTAGTGGTAGGTGTAGTGGTAGTATGGTAGTTTCTGTCCACCATCCCCTTTCCGGCAGATGAGCCTGCAAGAGCTTGTATTTTATATTCATGAAATCTCATCTTTTTCAATCTCATCAATAGAATCCGAGAATCCAAGAGCAGGGCTCAAATTGAAGATTCAAGACCATTGACGGTCTCGACCCTGCTTGTCTGCCTCAGGCACGGATGATCTTCATGACAAGTTGACATCACATCAGGCCCTCGATTAGACCCTGACTTGTCACTTGCTCAACAATCCACGGAGGAAACGGCCATGGCCGTCGCACGCTCAATGCGACGTACGAGCCCAATCAGCCTCCTACTGGCTGCTCTGCTAGCCTTCGGCTTCATCTGTTTCATGCTCACTCCCTCGACTGCTGCTCCCTCCGCATCCACATCGGCCTCATCGCGTCAACGCCAACAAAACGCCGCCGAACACCCCCTCTCCCCACCGACCCAGCCCTTCCTCAAATCGCAATCCTACCGCAGTGATGGCTTCCAAGCTGCCCCGCCAGTCGTGCACTACAATCTCAACAACCTAACCAGCACGAGCGACTCCATCGCCAATGGCGAACGAATCCTCATCCTCACCCCACTCGCCCGCTTCTACCAACAATACTGGGACAATCTCGAAAAACTGAGCTATCCGCATGAATTGATTTCCCTCGGCTTCATCGCGCCCAAAACAAAGGACGGCAATGCAGCCGTCTCAGCCCTCCAAAAGGCCATCTCAAAAACCCAAAATGGTCCAATTGATAACCGCTTCGCAAGCATCTCCATCCTCCGTCAAGACTTCAACCCACCCCTCACTTCACAAGATGAAAAAGTCCGGCACAAACTCTCCTCCCAGAAAGAGCGGCGCGAGTCCATGTCACGCGCACGTAATAGTCTCGTCTTCACCACCCTCGGCCCCAGCACCTCATGGGTTCTCTGGCTAGACGCGGATATCGTCGAAACACCCACCTCGTTAATCCAGGATCTCACAAGCCACAATCAACCCATCATTGTACCCAATTGTTTCCAGCGGTTCTACGATACCAAGTCGCGGAAGTGGGATATCCGTCCTTACGACTTCAACTCGTGGATTGATAGCGAGCAGGCACAGAATATCGGGAAGGATATGGGCCCGGATGATATCCTTCTGGAGGGGTATCAAGAGCTCCCCACGTACCGCACGCTTATGGCTTACCTGGCTGATCTCAAGGCCCTCGATCCCCGGCGCCTCCTTTCTCTCGATGGGGTTGGTGGTACCGCGTTGATGGTTAAAGCGGATGTTCACCGTGACGGAGCCATGTTCCCTGCCTTCCCGTTCTTCCATCTCGTTGAAACGGAGGGATTTGCTAAGATGGCTCGTCGGCTGGGATATGGGGTCTTTGGACTGCCGGATTATCTCGTAAGTATTTACTTCCTGGAAGTAATGGAAGAGATCTTGTGGGTATGTTTTCATTTTCTTTTGCTAATCATTCACCAGATCTACCATTATAACGAGTAAAGGGGTCAGCTCACCACCCCATATGCATGCACGTATCACGCGCTGAGCGCGCGATCTACGTTTTATCTTTTCTTGTCCGTGGGAAATGCATTTTCACAAGCAATATGTCGGCGTTGGTTTTTGTTGTAGGCTCTTTTACATTATCCCTTGCGTGCCCTCTTGGATGGCTGTTTTCGAGAACAATTAGATTGATTTCTTTCTTGTTTGTATGCAAATATTGGTATTGGTCGAGTTGCTGTACCATCTATCTGTATTCCTTGAAACTCAATATACGAATGAGACGTTTAATCCTGATGCTTTCTGTGAAATTAGATTTTGAATAGTAGTTTCTAACTCTATGGACTGAAAAGTTAGTTCAACCGTATTGAGACCTTTTGGTCTTTTGAAGTAGCATGAAACAGAGCGCGGGATCATGCACGGTAGGCAACAGAGAGCCCTGGGCATACATCCAATGTATACCTCCACTGCAGGGGGCATTTAATCCCAAGAGATTCTAGTAAAGTTAGCAACCTCAGGAGCAAAGAAATATAAAGCAACGAAACCACTCACGCAAGCATGATTCCCGCTCCAACAGCAACAGCCAAGAACTGGATAATAGTCTTCCGCACCTCAACCCCCTTATCCTTACCCGTCTCCAACAACTCCGGGATAACCGCCACAGTACCGACATACAGGAAGGTACCCGCAGTAAAAGGCAAAAGCATATCACCCCAGGACAAACTAGTTCCCCAAAGACCGGAGACAGCGCTATCGTCAAGCACATCACCGTGTCCGCCGAACTCCTGCACTGCAATTCCAATCACAGTACCCAAGAAAGCCCCGACGGCCGTGACAAACTGTGCTCCCATAGCCTTACGCTTGGAGAATCCCGATTGGACCAGTAGAGCGAAGTCGCCGACCTCGTGCGGAATCTCGTGAAAGAAGACGGCGACGGTGGTGGTTGCCCCGATGGTGGGGGATGCGTAGAATGAGGATGAGAGAGCGAGTCCGTCGGTGATATTATGCGTGAAATCCGCAATGAGATTGAGGTACCCGCCCAGCTTCACACTGGGGTTGATTTCCTTTTCTTTTTCCTGTTCATTCTTGGCAATTTCGTCACCGGATTTGGCAGTTTTGCGCTGCTTCAGCTCACCCGACTGGCTATTTACGGAGGCACCAGTACCCGAGGCGGTGGTTGAGTCCTCATGGGCGTGGCCGTGTGAATGGTCGTGGCCTTGGCCACCGGTTGCGATGCGCAGCGCCTTGTCCATTGCCACGAAGGTGAAGAAGCCGACCATGATACCCAGTCCCAAGAGGAGGTTCTTGTTCGGCTCGACCATTACGAAGCTAACATGGTCTGGGGAGTCTTCGCCGAGGAAGATCTCCGGCAGAAGGTGGAAGAGCGTGTCACCCAGGAGACCTCCAACGGCGAACGCAACCATGACTGACAGGGAAGACGGGTCGATGTTGGGAGGGCATAGTGCCAGAAGGAAGTCTGGAGAGATGATGAGTATTTAGTTTTGCATTAGGTTCCTTTATCCGGGAAGGTTTGAAAGTAGGACATACTGGGAGGGCCAGAGATATACAAAGTCGCGAGAAGGGAGTTCACAGCGGGGGTGCTTGGGAAGAGCACCGTGAAGATTCTCGACGTGAGACTCGCGGTTTCGGGGGCGGTAGCTCGTTTATGTTCATTGAGCGATTCCACAAGAGGACAGTTCTAGCGCCGTTCACCATTAGCTATTAGCCACCTGGTTGGAAAGCAGCCTCAGACGTCTCGGCGACTTTCAGCTGGGGCCATACCTGCAATTGCTCCTCGATCTGACTGACAGACAGATCTCCAGGGCGGACGTTAGCAGCTGCCAATGCAGAGAACAAGAAGCAGCCAGCAGCGAGTGCGAGACCCGTGCGGCGCGAAGGGAAGAATCGCGAAGCCATTGAGAGGAGTGTGGAGGAAGAGTGGACAACAAGCCGTCAACATCGGAAGGGCCTCAAATGGGGCGGGCAGCTTATCGCCGACTCGGACCACTCTTTATCGGACCCTGCCAAGCTTGTCGGGGGTGACTACCTATTAGAGCACCCTATGGTTCATGAGGTAAATACACTCGGCGCTATGTTTATACATACGCATAGCCAGTAAATATAACTACCCTTTGACCAAGTGTATTAATCTACATGTTCCTCAGGATCGTCATCTTTATAATCCCGCATTTCAAGTTACACATGTGCCCTAGGCCTAGGGTAATGCTAGAAAGTTAACACCAGAGACAAGCTATACGAAACAGATGAAATGAATTTATAATGCCGACATTTGAAACTAAATTAATCCGAAGAATGCTTTCCCGTCAAAACACCCTCTGTCTGGCGTCTCCTCTTCCCAACCATCTCCACAACCCACCCAGAGATCTGGTAAAGCCAACCACCCGTCACCAAGACCCCGGAGAGGGTATTAATGACACGAATGACAAGAGCCAGGAACCCAGTGCGCTCCTCACTAACTAACAACATGATCGGCTCAATATTGTACTTGAAGAAGATACCCGGGGTCAGCACCGGGGTCTCAGGGATCGCGCCGCTCTGGCTCGTGGCCCCGTACTGGTTGGTGAAGATCGTGTTCCGGCCGTAGCGCGCGCTGTTGTCGCTGTTCTTGGTAACCAGGTCCAGAGCGTTCCGGCCCTTTGAATATAGGGTTGGTACGACGGAGAGGAAGTACTGGAATTTGTAGTAGTGGCTGTCGGTTTCGGCGATTGTCTTGTCCAACGGGTTGAGGAGGGATGGATAGTGCGGGCCGAAGGATAGTTCAGTGATCATGTGCGAGAAATTGAAGACTGCAGTCTTTTAGCTCATACTCACTCAATTCACTGAAGGGGGGAGGAGGAGGAGGAGGAGGGGAGAACTCACCAGAATGATCCAAATGCTGCCCAAATTCCCGATATCCATGTCCCCGCGCGGTGATATGGAAATCTCCTTGAACCTTATTCCCCTCTAGACTTCCATAAATCCGACAAGAGTCCTTATTATCACCCCAACGCAGCCGCGGACCCTTGGAGAACTTCCTGCGCGGATTGCGCCGCACCTCGCCAAGAACATGATGGACATGCGCGTCCTCTTCCTGCGCACTTAACCGATCTGCCGCCTCATGGCTAAGCGTCTGATACTCGTGTTCGCCGTGGGATTCGTAGTTGCGCTTCTTCATCCACAGGTCCCAGTTCGTGTCTTCGCGGGTGAGAAGGTCGCCGGCTAGGATGCGATCGCCGGAGGCATCTTGGATATTAACGCGGAGCGTGTCACAGGGCATTTTTACGACGATATCGAGGTTTAGCTGTAGTTCGTGCGAGACGCCTTTCTCGACGCTGAAGTGGTGGGCTTCTGTGCCGCGCCACCAGGTTCGGAGTTCGTGGAAGCTGAATAGCGTGCACACGGCTAGGATGAGGACTGTCCATTGTCCGCCGCGTCGGCTAGGTGTTGTATAGGAGGTTTTGGTTTTGGCTAGGGTGAGAATCATTAGTTTCTTTCATTGAGACGGTGATGCCTGTCTGGCAGTGCATGGGCGTGGGTGGACGTGGACGTAGACGTGTATGTGTATGTGTATCCAAGCTGGGACAGAAGCTCTCGAGCAGGACCCGGGGCTCAGGACTCAGGACTCACGGAAAGCATCGAAGGTCTTCAGCCCCGACACATTGGCCTTCTCCCCAAAGGCATCCTCATTGAGGCCCTTTTCACTGAAGCCATTCATTGCGGATGTGCGACATGAAAGCGCGAGGAGGAGTGGAGTAAATCAACGGGTGATAAGGCGATGAGGCCAACTAAGCCGATTGCCGCTGACCCACTTGCGACAGCAGCAGCCAAGCATACCAAAAATACAACAACACTATACAACAGCACTAAATGCTTGACGAATTCTAGATTCTCAGCTCTATTTATCTACAATTGAACAATTTATGTAGTAAATCAATCCGAAGCTCACATGAGCGCTATCGTAATGCCCTCATAGAGAGATGCAAGAATAAAAATGTACAGGACTGGTCGACCAGTCGTGGAGTCATGAGTATAGAAACGAAGAACAAACGAAAGACATGTACCCCGTCACGATTCATATCAAGGGTCCAGATGCAAGTGCTGTCCAAGAACATAACGGGTATAGGATGGATTCCGTCCTTTTCTTCTCCGCGGATTCACCGAACCACATAACACAACATGTCGACATGACACCCACCGATGCAGGAAACAAAACAAAACAATTATGATTACAGGCGACAACATAAAATCTGAAAAGGGGAATGGGGGAGTGTATGGGGGAGTTTATTTCTTCTGTCCCATGGTCAGCGCTCCGTTCTTTTGCTGTGCTCTGTGCCGTGCCTGTCTTAACTCACAAGACTGGTTGCAGCCGCCGCTGTCGCGAGGTCAGGCTTCCCACTGATACTGCGTGCCGACGCCCGAGGGAGCGCAGTGGCAGATGTCGTGGAAGTGTTGGACCCTCGCTTAGCGGGGCTGGAAGGTGGTATACCACTCACGGTGGAATGACGTTTCCCACTGCTGGTTTTCACCGGGGAGCCTTTCACGGGAGAATTGCCCGAGGGATCCCGGTTGCGAGAGAATGGTCCAGTCTTTAGGCTTGGAGGCTCCGGGAGGGGTCGCCCGCTAGAGGGGGTACTGCGCTTGGAGGGAGAGTTGGTGGCAGCATACATCCTGGGCCGGACCTGGGGCTTAACACCAGTGATGAACTCGTGCTTCAACGCATCGTGGGGACCGAGGCGGCGGCTGGGATCCCAGCGGAGACAACGCGCGATGAAATCGAGGAAAGCTTCGTCGTCACACTTCAGAGCTTGCCGCAGATCCTTGGAGCTTGGCCGGCGACGGCGGCCCTTGGACGAAACGGTAAGACGAGGCTTGCCCAAGGAATCGAAGAACAGCTTCTTTCGGGTACTCTTCTCAATCAAGTGCTTCTCGGGAGGCCCGAAGACTTCCATTATACATGCCAGCTGCTCCTGTTCATTTTCACCGGGGAAGATAGGATACCCGGTGAATAGCTCCGCCAAAATACATCCAAGACTCCACATGTCAATAGGCATGCCATAGGACATTCCAAGGATAACCTCCGGAGACCGATAGAATCGACTCTGGATATAAGTATAGACCTTCTCGTTCTCAAAGCAGCTCGAACCAAAGTCGATAACTCGGATCTCGGAATTCAAGGGGTGGACAAGAAGAATATTCTCTGGCTTCAAATCACAGTGGATGACCTTCTTGGCGTGCAGCAACACCAAACTGCTGAGCATTTGCTTAGTGAATCGTCGGATAAGCTTCAGGTTGAAGCCACGGAAGTCGTGTGCCTTGATGAATTCGTAAAGGTTCATGCCCAAAAGTTCGGTCGAGATGCAGAGATGGCCGCGGAAGTAGAAACTCTGGGTAAAGTTGACCACGCTATAACGACGGTCAGGGTCCCATTCCTTGAGCTTGGTGAGAAGGTTAACTTCAATCAAGGCTTGCTGATGGAAACGCTTCTTGTTGCGGATGATTTTGATTGCGACCAAAGCACCTGTCTTGTGGTCGACACATCGCACAACCTGTCCAAAACTTCCCTTGCCAAGGACATCCACGACCTCATAACGGTACGCCAGATGATCACCCATTACAATGTTATAATCGCCACGGTCATCATCGTATCCAAAGTTCGCGGCACCCGAGTGAAGATCTCCAATATGCTTCTTCGCATTCTGAGTACCACAGAAGAATATGTCCCGGTAATCGATGATCTCGCCCCGCTCGAATATGTTCAGATTGGCCATTTTGAGTGCCTGAGCAGGGCTAACACGATCCTTCGGTCCGGCCTTTCGACGCAGCTCATCCAATTCCTTGGCTGCTTTTTCGAAATCCCTTCTCTTTGATCCAAGTCTTCGCATTTCTTCGTCTGCGATCACGATATCGGCATCACCGCCAGGTTCGGTTGATGAAGAAGCCGCGGCACTAGACCGGGCAGTGCTGATCATCTTGCGGACAGGCGAGACAAAGCTGCCAGCAGTACGATGGGATTGGTCGCTTGCATGCGACTCATTAGACCGGCTTGGTTCCAGAGTGAGACTCCGGTCACTGCTGACGCTGGGCTTACGGTTGCCTGCCTGCTTCGTGATGCTAGTAACCGAGGATTGTCGACGAGGTTTGAGGTAAGATGTCTTCAGGCTGGGACTAGTGGATGGCACAGAGGAGAGGCTGTTCCATGTTGCAGATGCGGGAAGCTTGGGTGGCGGCATGTTGTCATATTTGGCAGGATCGGTGTCAACTTCGGACTCCTTGGCTCTGGAATTGCTGCGCACCCGAGCCACGTTCAATCGATCTCGAAGAGAAGGATTAGGAACAGCGGATGGGGCATTCTCAGGCTCCGAAGGGGTCGAAATCTGGCTCAATCGTTCGGCAGGAGGAGCGAAGATGGCGCTCTGTGTTTGAGGTCGCGGACCGGTCAATTTGTATGACTGGGATCCTTGGCCAGTATAATCGCCACTAGCCTGGTGACGGAGAGCCTTGTAATCAACACCGCTCTTCGGCAACGTGTACGATGCATAGGGTGATATATTGCGGTTGCCATTTGGCGTATCCATTGGCCCAAATGCACTTGAGCTGCTAGATGTTCGCAAGGCTGCCGAGGTAGAGCTCAGGGCAAAATGTGAAGTGCTGCTCCGTATTTGAGTGGCAGGCCCGTTGTCATCCTCGTCGCGATACCAAAAGTTCGCTTTTGAAGCCGTCATTGGGGTGCTTGGAGTTTTCGAAGTGATCTGAGCGGAAGGCGTGTGAGCCTTTCGCTCCTCAGCTTCCCTGCCTTTCAACGCCTCTATTTTCGTTGTCATGGGTGCGCTCAGAGGGAGAAGATTCAATGGCGGTAGCTTCAGCGGCTGCAAACCCTTGCGACCAAGCACAGTGGAAGTCCGTGTTCGCGCATCTGGGGTCTTCGTAGCCCGTCCCGTAGGCGGATCGGCATTTTCATCGCCAACGGCATTTTGCGTACTATGCGCCTCCGAGTCGGAGTCACGCGCAGAACTAAGAAGGCTGATATCCGATGGTAAGCTGGACTTACGGGGGGCGGGGAACGCAGGCGCATCCAGTTCACCCTTTGGCGATTCATAGGCCTTGGGAATGGCGGGGACTGGTGGGACTCCTTCTTCGCCGTTACTCGTCGTTTGCTCAGTACGAGGTTTCGGCGTCGGTAAGCGGGACGAGGAGAAGTTCTGGGAAAGCCGCGGTTGAAGCGAGCTGCTGGAGTTTCGCACTGAGTTGTAGCTGGTGCTTGATGATATTGAAAGCCCGGAGCTATATGATTTGCGATTCGGGTCAGGAGTTGTTCGGTTAGAGGAAGGGGTGACGCTTTTCCTCGGCAGAAAAGAGGGAGATTGTGTTGATGACACGGGCCGGTAAGGTAGAGGTTCAGCCTGTGTCGGAGGAGTGTGCGGCATAGGAGGCGCAGGAGGAGCAATCGACATTCGCTTCATTCGTCGAGCATCTGTGGGACTAATGGTACGAGCCCCCAACCCAGTAGCATGAGGCATCATGGAGGCGCGCTTAGAAGAAGACGAAGGAGTCGTCGCCGACGCCCCTGATGTCTCTCTTTGCGGCGTGCGAACAGCATTGGTGGAAGAGGAACGCGCGTGGTCAGGAGTCGCAGAAGCAGTCAAGTAAGTCCCCTGTGGCTCACGAGGAACAGGCTGAAAAGACTTTGCCTTGAGGTTACGGACGGATGACGGGACTTTGGACTCATTGGGAAGCGGCTCTGTTGGGGGCATTCGTGGTCGGAGAAAAGTATTCGAGTCGGTCCGTGCCGGCGTGTCGGTGCTGATTTTGCGGGCACTTAGGCTTGCACGTCGAGCAGAGGCATTAGTAGGAGCGAACGCTCCTGAGCTGATAGACTTGCGCGAGCCTCGTGTAGCCGGGCTCGGCTGAGCGAGACTTTGGCGGCGAGCCCGAGTGTTGGCAGTGGTCGCTGACAGCCCGGTAGGTGCTGCATGCTGTTGTCCATTGAATCGCGATACCTCGCTCTTTCGGCGAGCCGAGACGCCCCTTGTACGCTCAGAGACATTGCTATCATAACTCTGATTTGTCCACGAACTGTTCGTGGACAAGCCAGAATCGCGATTTTCAGACCCCGCAGCACTGGATCCGGGCATTGGGAAATGGTTCAAGCTGGGTTCCGCCATAATGCTGTTGTGGAAGTCGTCGAAGTTTATAGGTGCCAAAAATTCCATGCTTTCCGGAGGGGTCTGGTTTGCTTCCTTTGACAAATTTCCCACACTAGTGGATCTGAGGTTATAGCCTCTGGCCGTGTCATTGGTCGAGTCGATTGAGGGGTGATCAGAATGAAAGTAAGGGCCGGTCGGTTTACTATAATCCATGAGGGTTAGACCTCTGGACAAGGAGTCCCTCCCCGGCGATGGCCAGGTGAAAACGTCACGAAACAGGGGGTGGGGGAGGAGAGACTTACCTCCAACGTGAAGAATCTTGTGGTCGTGGCCCCTGAGGAGCCTGTTGGTCTCGAATGGACAATCTCCTCCTATTCATTCCCCCTGAGCGTGGTCCCGCTGGAGCCCTCGCGGACTGAGCATCAAAGTTATTCGAGGTATTCATGTTGATCGTCGAGGCTGCCTTCTGGAGGCGTCGGCGGGCCGGAGTTTCAGCTGTCATCGGGCTGTCAGTACACCGTGGTGATGCTTCCCTGCGAATCCTATTTGCTTACCTCCGGAGCCCGAGTCGTCGTTTCTTGAAGGATTGGAGCTCCGCGGTTGGGGAGCCCCGTGTTGACCCCTCCCCGGCGCCTGCGACGACTTGACCGGCATTGTTCCAAGTCCCGAATAGTAGCAGGGCGAGACCCAGGTCAGATCGACCACGGGCGTGGTTGACGAGACCGACAAATGTCAGGGTCCGTGTGGAATGGCATTCAGGAGAAAGCGGGCTGCTTGGGAGGATCAAAATAGGGAACAGCCCGAAGCACGATCGCGCGACTGGTCGAATGGCGGTTACCGGTCCATTTCGGAGGCGAAAGGAGAAATGGCAGTGGATTGTGCCAGGGCAATTGGGCGCAAGTGTTGTCGAAAGCTTTGATGTTTTTTTTTTAGGGCGTCTGCAAAATAATTGGCAGCTTTGGGGGGGGAAGAAGGTTGCTGGGGCAAGTCCACAAGGCGGTCGACAAGAAGAATATAAAAGGATCCACCAACAACAAAGCCACAAAGGAAGCAGAGAGAACGAGTCAAGGAGGAGGAGAAGAAATAAAATGAGCAAAAAGAAGTAGAAAGCGAGTCGCGAGTAACGCTTGCAAGTTTGGCTGGTTCCTCAGGGTAAACTGAGAGTTCCCCTGACTCTGGCGGTACCATGTATCGCATACCGTACCGTACCAAAATGACCTGCCCATGGAACCACCATTTGGGCCGATCTGACCATACACGGTACACCCCAGATCGGCGCATGTGCTTCTGCTGGTGCTGCTGCTTGACTTGGGCCTGCCCGAGGTTGCCCTCTCTGCTTCTTCAACTCTCTGCTGTCGCTGCTGCTGCTGCTGCTGCTGCTGCTGCTGCTGTGCTGCTTTACCGTCCTGCTGCTGGCCATGGAGGATAACGCTGAAGTCCTGGCAAATCGCGATGAGCCCGTCCCCGTGCTGAATATCTCCCAGCCGAGGCGAAAGCGTGAAGGATCCCCCGATAGCGCCCACTCGAGGTCCTCCTCACAGTCGAAGAACTCGATCCAGGATAGATTATTGACCAAGTAAGCTCAACTGGATGGTATTTGGTATTGCGCATCGAAGGGGTTGCTGATTGGTGAACAGACTGCTGCAACAAGTCATTCCCACGGATAATGACGAGGATGAATCCAACGGGGATCGGTCGTTTGTGGCATCCCCCAAGCGGCCAGGCTTCAGCCTGCCTTTAATGTCAAATAACTTCCGCCGCTTTAATGCACGGTGAGTATCGCAGCGGACCCATTCTAGGATTCAGGACTGAAGCTCACGGTGGTATAGCATTGGCGTGGTCTTTCTATTCCAGAACCGCGTGGAGCGTCTGTTGAGCTGGAAAACCCCGACTCACACCATCTCCTTCCTCTTTGTGTATTCATTTGTTTGTCTTGATCCACACCTACTGTTGATCCTGCCTCTGGTGGTTCTACTCCTGTTCATAATGGTCCCGGCTTTCATCACTCGACACCCTCCACCACCTTCAACTTCAACCTCAAGTACCACCCCTTACTATTCCTACGAAGGACCTGCACTGGCCCCAGCGAAAACTATCAAGCCTGCCCCAGAGACGTCCAGGGACTTTTTCCGCAACATGCGAGACCTGCAGAATACCATGGCCGACTTCTCTGACGTCCACGATGCAACCGTCTCTGTGCTTGCCCCAATCACCAACTTCTCTAATGAGAAGCTTTCCTCCACCGTTTTCTTAGTCGCCACGGTGGCCGCTGTGGGCCTATTCATGACTGCGCACCTGTTACCGTTGAGACTGATTATGCTAGCCGGGGGCAATGCAGCAGTTCTAGCGAATAACCCTACGGTACGACTCTTCTGCCAAGGATTGATGGAGGATGTTGGAAATGGGTTAGAAGATCTTGATCTGCCCCTTCCAGACGGCGAGAGTAACCAGGACGTTCTTGCTGCAGTCCCGCAATCCCCATCTGCCGCCATCTCGGCCGTGGAGCAGATTGTGGACATTTCTGTTGACACTGACCCGGAGGAACGAGAGGTAGAGATCTTCGAACTTCAGCATCGTGCACCGGGAACGTCACAATCTGGCTGGGAGAATTTCCTGTTCAGTCCACAGCCCTATGACCCGCTCTCTCCGTCTCGAATCGCCGGTGACCGACCTCGAGGATGTCGATTCTTCGATGATGTTCGAACGCCGAGTGGTTGGAAGTGGAAGAGCAAGAAGTGGGAGCTTGACCTAGATTGTCGCGAGTGGGTAGTAGAACGCATGATCACAGGTGTGGGATTCGAGGTCCCCGGTGTGACAGCAGAAGGAAATGCGATCATTGATGAAGTGGGCGGTTGGGTCTGGGACCTTCCCGTCGATCCCCCGGCACACGAAGAGGAAGAGGAAGAGGAAATGACCACTATGGCCTACGGTGATTTGGACACGGATCCGAAGCCAAAGCGGAAGCCTCAGGATAAAAAGCAGACCAAGTATTCACCTGGAGACTGGGAAGAGGCAGCTTCAGCTTCATACGGAGTCGGCGAATGGCGACGGAGGCGATGGGTGCGGGTTGTACAACGCGTGAACAACGTCCAACCAGGCGGAACCGTCACATACTCGACGCTCGGCCATAATTAATGAAGAGTCATGATATCAAAATCTCATTGTGTATCCTATTTTATACCCCGTTGGCAATTCAACCCATTATACACTGTTCAAGTATTTTCATAGAAACATAGGAACTTCCAGATGTATATAGATATTCCCACATTTTGTTTCCTCCAGAGAGAGATAGAAGAGAGTCAAACGCCATATCGCCCGAACCGAATGCTCAGAAACAGTCTTTTTGTTGCCGTTCCCTTTCCCCCTTAAACCTTCTTGCACTTATTAACCCGTCTCCGCAAATCACCCGCACTCTGCTGCATAGGATTCAACTTGCGGTCACGAGCCATAGCCACAAAATCATCCCCATACTTCTCAACCAAGCGCAGCACCCATTCCTCTTCCCGCTTGCTCTGATGCCTAGGCTTTTTCGCCTTAACACCCTGACCCTCGGAATCAGCCTGGCGCTCAAGTTGCCGAACAATAGCAGAGCCAGATCCAGATCCAGAACCCTGGACAAGGTCACGCAGGGACTCCTCGTTATCGGAGAGGTCATTGAGAGGATCATTAAGCGGGTTCGAACGCTTATGCTTGCGCCCTCCAACCTCCATCTCATCTTCCGGACGAACCACACGGAGAATCTTGCCCGTTTCCGGATCCCGCTCGACCTTCGTCTCGGTCACGTCGATTTGCACGGTATTCTTACCGCTGTCGGCGATATGCAGGGAATTCGGAGTCTCGTGAGGATCGATCTTGCCGGGGAGTCGTTCACGACCGCCAGTCGGCGCATTGAGCTTGTGCATCAGGCCCAGGTTCTTGTAGTTTTGCGTCAGAGTGAGGTTCTTGTCCCTGTGACGATTGTGTCAGTCCGTGCCTCATAGCCCACTGAATGTGAGACGTAATTGAGCGGAGAATCCATACCAGTTCTCGGCGATGATGGCGTTGCCGAGCATGTTGATTTTACGGTCACCGCTCTTGCGACGGTTGTTCTTGGGTCGGGCCTTAGCCAAGCCCGACCGGTTCTTCTTCTTCTGTAGAATCTTGCCCATTGTGGCGCTCGGGTGTTGGTTAGATGTGGTTTGTTGGGTTGGATTCGAGGCGATTAATTATCGGCGTTATCGAAACTTTTTTTGGCGGAGCCCGGGCCACTTGCGGACCGGTGTTTGTATGGTCTTGGCATGTTTGCGTCTGCAGACCCCTCTAATTGAAGGCAGTGGTAGAATGCCCCCTCCTCTGTTTAGGGAGACTTACCTATATTAAATATTATTTTAAGCTAGTAACACATTTCTCTAGGTATTATATATATAATAGATGTTATATAAGGATCTAGAGGCTATATAGGAGTAGTTTAATTAGTTATAGGAGGTATTACGAGAGTATAGTATAGCATAGATAATGATAATATATAGAATTTTGATAAGACTAGTTTCGCTATAGGGTTATAAGTACTTCAAGAGTTACTATAATAAAGGAGTATTATAGGAGAAAGAAGGTCCTATAGCTAGAATCCTATAGCTAGATAACCGGGAGTGGGTTATAGCGATCAAATATATTAAATTCTGTCACCCACCAAATTTCTCTGCTGGTTGTGGCGCACTACAGAGCAGACCTAGCCAGTATCGCCTGACTTGTCATCTCCAATGAGGAGTCAGCAGTGGGATAACAATGGGGGAAATGTCCAGTTCCAAGGGACCGCGACAAATCCGTAAGCCAATATTGATGATTGTATGACTTTGACAAGCAGTACTGACATAGTGCCATCTTAGCACCTTCCATATGCATGTCGAACGTAGGTCTGAGCATCAAGTTTTCCACTTGGCGGTCCTCAGTCTAATATGAAAGCTCGCAAGACCAAGACAGACAAAGCAGGGATCGCTGCCTCGACTACTTCGCAGTGACCGATCCGCGCGACGTCAAGATGACTATCCACCAGGCAAGGGGAGCCGCCCTCAAGAAGTCTTACGAATGGATCCTCCGCCATCCTCAGTCAATTTGAGGTACCTCTGAAGTCCGGTATGTCCAATCTGCTTCATTGACCCAGAGACATTTCGTTTCATTGTCATCGATATAAGGGTCCGGGATGAGTCCGTGGTGAAGCAGATCAATATGAGCGACCGTAGGAAATTGAGAACCGGGTAAAAATGAGGACGCAACGGAGTTGCCGAGACTGCTGGCTTGCTTGAACTCCCAGCCTCTGTCAACTGCAATCTGTGAGCTTCGCCATCTCGAGCCTGGAACAAAATTTGTCTCGGCGTGTGGTAGCTGTTTGTAAGTAGGATCTCAGAGACTGGATGGCTGAATATCCTGGTATATAACTAACACAATGGATAGATTTCCGGGCCACCTATTTGACGAGCATGAGCAGGCGATATTGATTTACTATTTTTCATATGGGTTTGCAGTTCCAAGAACACTATCCGTGGTCAGGTCAATGAAAATAGACCATGTGAAATATTTTCATCGCTGTGAAACATGTCCCAGTTCATTTCGGTTAGCACCTCATCAGCCCAGCCAAAAAGATGGGATCCCCCATCAATCACCGAGGGTGTGCGGATAGTACCCTCGCCTCCCTGAGACACAGCTTGGAACAGAATAGCGACAATATCGGGCGCTCGGTCAGAAGCTCGCATCCATGGCTTCATCTCTGCAAAGATCTCAAGGGCTTTGCTCAAGCTTGAGTACCAAGTTATCACTTTTTCAGATGTGACAGCAGTAGGGTCGGCGGACACGGCCATAGCAATAGATAGAAGCGGCACCATACAAGCTTGGAACAAATACCAAGCTGAGTTCCAAACTTGGGTTCGGTTGGGGACCCAGTGGAGTGCAATGGCGTCGATAGCTTCCGCTGCAATCGAGCGACTGAGGTCAGCCATTTGCTCTTCTGCCTGGTCAGGTCTATAGTTTTTAGGGTTTTCATAGGCCATGTATAGTAAGAAGCATCTCGACAATATGAGTCGAACATTGTGATACCTGTTGCGCAAGAATTCGCGAGCCACAGTAATGCGAGGGGGAGCATTGATGGTATCTTTGAGGATTGGAGGAAGCGAGCTGTGCCACTCCTGAAGTTCATAGTCAAAATTCTGCGCTTCGTGTATACTCATTCGGGTTGATTGTGCGAAACGATGCTGAAGGCGATTGCTGATGTGACAGAACTGGGTACTAGCTCGCAATGAAGTCGCAAAGTGATCATCGGGACCGAGTGCAGTAGGTAGTAATGTGTTCATTGTACTATTATCCCATCTTCCACAGGTCGGACGACCTAGCGTCATACTAGCCCAAGTGTCGAGGCAGTATAGACTCCACCAAGTACGCCGTCTACTCTCAAGCCGAATAGCGTTGCGTTGGTTGGTCTCGTAATCTTGATAGTCGTGGCGAGCTGGGGACTCCCGATGTAAGCCCAACGCTATAGCCAAGCGCTGCGCCGCACCAAGTATCGCATATGCCATGTTGGGCGAGTTTCGGTAATGGAGATAATACCCACCCAATAAACATAGAGCTTGCAGCGTCTCCATATTACCCGATCCAAGGGAATCTAGATCGAGATATAGCCGAGCCTGGTCGTAGTAGTGTATGTGTGCAGTATCACTTCCCGATGCAATGGACCCAACAGTGAGGACCATACTGCAGAGGCCCAGCCATGCAGGGGTTTGGCATTCAGCCGACGCGAATGTTGCCCTGAAAGTCTCTTCATGCAAAAACGGCGTGATGGCATGAACATGCTCAAAATAGAAACCAATGAAGCGCATCTCCCGTAATGAATCCGACGGCGGGGCTATACCAAGAGCCGGTTTCAGCACAGGCGGTCGGTTTACTTGCCTTTGAGTCTCGGGCCAAATTTTGGACTCTTCGACAATGTGCTCTTTTGCAGAGGGGCATAGCCGAAACAGAGCCCTCAACACTGCACTGACTGAGCAAATGCCTAGATACGAGCGGCGATGTCGGTCGCCTGCTAGACTAATGGCATTTATATCATCACTGGCCGCAATGGTAGCCGGGTTCTGTGCCGATTCATCCCATTGTCTCTCCTCGCCTGATTCTCCCCTGTCGGACTCCTCCTGTAACTCGTGGACATCATCGGGTTGGTCAGAAGATAAGGGTGATATAGTAATGGGAAGCGGCTCGGCGTGCTCCCCCGCGGACGTTCCTGCTGGGAAATTTTGCAATAGGAGAATGAGATCGGCTCGATCCTTGTCAACCAGGTCGTCCAAGGAAATATTCGGGAAGAGTATCTGAAGAACTCCGGCTTGTCGTCGCGAGGTTTCCGTGGCGTTCACAAGGGCACTGCGCAAATACCAAGAAACGGAATCAGACGTGTTCGTTGACGTGCCAAGGGGAAATTGAGTTTCAATTACCTTCTGCTCGTTGTCTGACGCCTTGTCCGCTGTATATAAGTACAGCTGTCAGAAACCTGGTAGTGTTGGCAGCTCGTACAGGGGCGGCCTCCGTCGCATTTCACCTTGCGGCGGGTACATTCCAAGCACGACTTGTTCACTTTGCGCGGTGGCTTGAGCCTTGCGGACGCAGGTCGTCCCGAGCTTCTGCTTTCAAACGTATGGTACATGATGGTATTTGAGGTCTCATCCTGTCAGGGTTGTCATATTCTCTTCCACAAGGGACATGCATTGGGAAGTGATGTGGAAAGAAGATGGAGAAGGTTTGCGGAGAGGGTAACTAATTGCGTGGTTTTCCTGGCGGGCGTTCCCGCCGGATTTACCGGGGCATCCCCGCAACCGAGCCTTCTGGGGACAGAGACAGACCAGTATTTTACCGTTTATATATTAAGTCATCTAGAAGACTAGCATATATTAGGATAGTGGGTTCTAATATGCTGCCAACGAATTGACATTCGATTTTCGAAATAAAAATAGGCGCTCAGGGTGCCGGATATATAAATGAGTCCATCACTATGCAGAACCCCTTCCTTCCACTATGATTCGTTTCCGAGCCTGCGCAGCTTTAACGCTGGCCTTGCGCGGGTTCTTTGCCTCAAATATCACGTCTAGTTCCTCGAGCGTAGACCCCTTGGTTTCAACAAATAGGAAGTACATAAAAGTCATTTCAAAAGTGTCCCAAAGTACAAAGAACACGTAGAACCAATAGCCAATCTTGAGAAGAGATCAGCAGATAGAAATGAAGAACGGAGGAAGACCAGATCACTCACACTTGAAAGAGCAATGGGACCAACAAATGTATTGAGGAACCCAGCGGCCCCAGCCGTTAATTTGAAGGTACCCATGGCTTTGGCTCGCATTTTGTTGCTGACCACTTCGGCAGGGTAAATCGGCTGCATTGGAGTGAAGCCACAAGCAAAGATCGCACCGAATAGGAAAATGAAGACGATGCTGACAGTCGAGGCCGTCTTGTTGCCATACTCTGTGTACCCAGCCGCACAAGCTGCGACGATAGCCAGACAAATAGCCATACCAGCGGTACTTGTAATGAGCATCTTGCGGCGACCTACAACATCATGTAAACGCGAGCCAAAGATAGAGGCAACCCAGCCGACAACCGCGTAGACTATGTTCAGGATCAACTTCATGCTTGTATCCGTGATCCCAATACCATTGAGCATTATGGGGAGGTAATAGGACACGATGCTGGGGAGATTGTGAGTGAAAAGTATTGATAGGCGTTGGAGAAGCTGCTTACTTGTTTCCACTAAATTGACCAAACCAAGAAAAAGCCACATTGAGCATCAGCCTATAGCGACTGGAACGTGACTCGACAAGCACACGAAGGTCAAGTAAGTCTTTCCAAGAAGCCTGATGCTCGCTGTCGACAGTGGCAAGCATTTCCCTCATCTGCAGGTCTACAAGTGGATGGTCCCGGTCACCGTTCGTATGGTAGGTAGCAATGATAGTCTTGGCTTCATTGTAGCGATCCTGTGAAACAAGCCTTTAAACAGCAGGGAGTTAGTGCCCACATCAAGCAATTTGCAAGAAACCAAGGTAAGAAAAATCCCAGACCCAACGTACCAACGAGGAGACTCTGGATAAAATTTGATGACAAGACACACAAGACCGGGCAAAACCATCTGAAGCCAAAGGGGAATTCGCCAATCCAGGTTTCCTTGATCAGCTAGGTATTTGTTACAAGCGTAAACTGCTGAGGTCGAGAATACAGAGCCCTGTCAGGAGTTCAGGTTAATAAACGACGTCTTCTAACAAGTCAGCGCATTCGATCGATACATACGACATTATAAAACGTGTTGTACATCCCAGCGATGGTTCCACGATACGCTGGTGGTGCAAGTTCAACCAAGTAAAGTGGGGCAGCGGTATGAGCGCATGTTGCAAAGAAAGATAATATGAACCTCCCTGCGATGAGCATTGGTAGGTTCGACGCGAGGCCTGTGATGATGGTACCAATGCATACCCCGAAACAGCCAAAGAATATGTGCCATGTTCGTCCGTACCAGTCCGTCATCCAAATGAACAGTGCACCACACATTTGACCAACCTGGGAGCAAAATCAGCGTGATATCCTACTGTTTTTGGTGCTTAATATTTACCTGGAAAATCGCAAAGACAATGCCGGTACTAGAGTTGCCATTCTCAGGCAAGCCAAAGTAGTTGGTGTAGTTCGGAAGGGCATTGATAGATCCCATTAAGGAGCTATCAAATCCTTGAATACATGTTAGAGGTTTTTCACTTGAATGTTTGAAAGTTCACAAGGACTCACCGTTCATGGTCGAGCACAAAAACACCACTGCAGACAGCACATATAACTTTATGTAGCCTGGTCCGCGCGGGTTGGGCTTGTGCCTTGCCATGATTTTGGCGTATGTTTCCATGGAGTCCTCCATGTTCTCGGACTCTTTCAAAATGTGCCCTCTCTTTTCCTTGTCCGTCGTGGACATTTTGAATCCCACACTGTAACGATTTGAAGGGTAGGGGAGCTAAAATGAAAGCATTAATCGAGAAGTAATAGGGCTTTGAAAGCGACCGCGCGATCATGTCATAAATATTCAGAGAGGGTTGGGGGCTACGTGAAGGCTTTATAACCCATCCCAGTTCGGCAGATGCATGTCTAGTAGTCTTTGATGCAAACCCCATGGGGTATCATGCGCCCCGGATTACTTTACGGACTAGGCCGAAATAGGTACACGGGATTTCATATTTTCGTTCCGCGCCGACCGGATCATCCCACGTTAGAGCGGGCAATTTAGAGCTAGCAAGCACATGAATAGGGGCAAAAAGTGCGTGGCGGATCGGTATTAAGTTCAACTCCTTCGTTCTCTTTGATTGTCTCTCAAACTCCGTTTTTAATACTTTCGGGCCTAATGTAGATAGTTGAAGATAGACCCTAACTCATAGTTCGCTTCCTGCTCAACAGCTATAGGTGAGCTAGTCCAGGAATGAGTGGAAGTGGATCTGGTCAAGATTGGAGAATAATCACAGCAAATCAAGCGGTGAGGCTGATTTCGATCCATCCTGTAGCAAATTGCTTTTCTGAACAGGTTGTTTCATCGAGCTAGGGCGGACATTGGCTGTAGGTTGAAAATGGCGAGCTGGCGGGAGATTAAGTGACAGAGGGAAGCAAGTTTATCTTATTCAACCTTGGTTGATCTACTTCTAAGCTGAATACTAGCCGATTACGACTAATGTATGAAGGCGTATGGAAAGAGATATGATTAGATCTATAGTTTGGCTCTCAAGCTGCTATTCACGGCATCTAAACACGAGGGTCCATCATAAAGCTGACTGTTCAGTGCAGCAGTATTCACCTTCAAATGAGGGAGAACAGTCAATTTCAAAATCATAGACATTTGTGCGGGAGTAGGGATTCCTTTCACTCACATGCTGTGGTCCAAGTTCATCAACGCAACTGACACCAAGCAGTCTCATCGCCGTGGAAGCTTCATCAGCGAGAACTGTAACAAGGGGTCAGTAAGTTGAAAATGAAATGCAACCAAGGAGAAGAAGTCATACTGCGTAAAGACCTGGAAACTCCCGACTCTCCACCCACTGCCAGGCCATACAGTGCGGCTCGGCCAAGCCCCACAGATTTTGCACCCAGAGCTAACGCCTTGACAATGTCGCTCCCCCTTTTGATCCCGCCGTCAATAGAAATCTCCAGTTGATTCAAAACCTGGGGGCAGAACTTTCTAATCTCCAGCAGCACTTGCATCGGTGTGTTTGTTGTGTCCAATGCTCTACCGCCATGGTTAGACAGAGTGATACCCTTGACAGCTGGGAACATCGTTGCTGCATATGCATCCTCGTGGGTTTGGATACCCTTGAGTACAATTGGGAGATTAGTTTTAGTGCAAAGCCAAGTCAAAGTCTTCTGCCATGTAAGACCGGATTCCGTGCCCCAAGCTTGCGGAGACCCTCCTCCTGCGACTTCTTTGGCCTTGTAACGCTCATCTGCCTCCCGCTTCCCTGGGAATGGAGCATCAAGAGTAAGAACAATGAACTTGATTTGCGGAATACGCCCAATTTGAGCCAAAATTCGCTCCGTCGTTTTGATATCTTTGAGGACATAAAGCTGCCACGCGAAGACTGCTTTGGGACCTGAACGAACGATGTCCGCCACAGATATGGATGCATTTTTGCTTATGATCTGAAGCGCATTGAACTTTGAGCAAGCAGCTGCGATTCCAATTTCACCAGATGGGTGCGCCAGCTTAGCCATAGCTGCCGGGGCAATGAATATTGGCAGTCCAACTTTGTTTCCCAGGATGGTAGTCGACAATGAACAGTGGGTGCAGTCAACGAAAACCCTTGGGCGAAGAAGAATCTTTTTGAAAATGCTCCCATTGGCAACTTTGGTTATCTCATCATCTGTGCCGGACGCGTAGTAGGCGATCGCCTTAGGACCTAGACGCTCTAAAGCTAATCCCTCCATCTCCGCGATGCTGAGGATCGTTTGCATAGGAGGAGCGTCACTAGCACTTGGTGTCTCTTTGGCCTTGGTATCCAGAGAAATGGGTTCTAATTCACCCAGAAGCTGACCTGAGGTCAAGTACTCATCAAGAAGTTCGGCGGGGTGAACATCCTCAAATGCACGTGTTGCGTCCGTGCCGGCATGCCGGAGAATGATGCTCTTCCCACCTGGATGACTGCTTAAGAATTCCGTGATCTAGACATATCAGTTAGTGACAGATTTCACAATACAGGGTATTCTGGACACTTCCATCGTAAACCTTGCCGTGGATCGCTATCCAACAATCAGCTTCACTCTGGTGTGCTCGAACTGACTCGGTTAGCGAATCAGCCGAGCTTCCTCAACTTCGACGCCTTACTATCAGATAATGAGAACATCTTGATTGACACCATGGCTTCCCCGGAGCCTACTTTTTTTTGGCAGACCCTTCCTCCTTTCTATGTCTTTTTCTGCCACGTTCGTGGTGTTGAAGACTCGAGGAAGGTCCGTCCGCCGTTCCCCACGTTCCGTGCCCGGATAGGTATTCCAATTCCCGTGCCATTTTGGTCAACTCCTTCATTTCCTGATCGCCCCGCAAACCTCGGCCAATTCAAAAGCCGTATCTCGAAAAAGATCCGTGAATCGAAATTGGAAATACCGCGCACAGACCTCGATCAATAGCAGAAAGGTAATAAGAAAGCTGACCATGAACATAGTCCGCCGACTTTTTGATCGAACGCTAGCCATATCTGCTCAAATTCCCTTCAATTGGCCTTGTGTTCCAGAGGTTCTCGCTTGGTACCAGTCCGGCCGTGGTAATGCAGAAGATTATACGCGACTTGAAGACTGGCTGGTCTATGAGACAGCACGGTGCCGCGTCTGAAGAATGGCTCCCCGTTAAGCAAGTTCCGAGTCAAGTGCACATTGATCTGCTTGCCAATGAAAAGTATGTATTCTAGAATTACCGTACTGGAAAAATGCAAAACTGACATAGCTAGAATCCTGGACCCATTTGTGGATACCAACGAGCTTGCGGTACAATGGATTGCAGAAAAGGATTGGGTTTACCGCACCAAGTTCAGAGTAGCATCGTGCGAAGCTCTCTCAACGGACCTGGTATTTCATGGTCTCGACACGTTCGCTACCGTTAGCCTGAATGGGACCAAAATTTTGGAATCGGAGAATATGCACATCTCTCACCGGGTGCGAATTTCCGAATTCCTTCGAGCGGGAGAAGAAAATGAGCTCCAGATTGTCTTTCAATCCGCATTGATACGCGGGCGGGAGCTGGTGGAACAGCATCCGGAACATACCTTCCATGTCCGCCAGACTGAAGCCAGCCGCATCCCCGTACGAAAAGCCCAATACAATTGGGGCTGGGATTGGGGCCCTATCTTGATGACAGCAGGCCCTTGGCGCCCGGTCATCCTGGAGCAGTACAGCGCTATCATCGATGATGTTTGGACACACTATGAAGTGTCTGCATGTCAAAAGTCTTGTTCTGGCCGCTTATATGCCCGCGTTGGGTCGGGTGTGCAGGATGGCGACATGGTTGTCATGTCGTTAAGTCACGGAGAAAGAACGGTTTTTCAGGAGACCTGTCGGATTGCATCCGATGGGTTGGTGGAGGCTACCTTTCAGCTTGATCAGCCGTCTCTTTGGTATCCCCACGGTTATGGGTCACAGGCCCGCTATCGAATGTCGGCAGATCTCGTCCGTGGAAATCACACGCTAGACACCCAGGAAAAGGTTATTGGCTTCCGCCGCTGTGAATTGATTCAAGAGAAAGACACCCATGGAAAATCATTTCACTTCCGAATCAATGGCATCGATATCTTTGCAGGCGGTTCATGCTGGATTCCGGCTGACAGCTATCTTGCCCAAATGACCAAGGACCGCTATTTTGACTGGATGAAACTTATGGTGGAATCCAATCAAATAATGATCCGTGTATGGGGAGGCGGGATATACGAAGACAATGTGTTTATGGATGCATGTGATGAATTGGGTATCTTGGTCTGGCATGACTTCGCTTTCGTGTGCGCTAGCTATCCTATTTATCCCTCATTTGTGAAGTCGATTGAGGAGGAAGCACGGCAAAACATCAGACGGCTAAGGTCGCACCCTTCATTGATCATTTGGGCCGGCAACAATGAAGACTACCAGGTTCAGGAGAGATATAAGCTGGAGTACAACCCCGATGATACTGAGCCAGAGTCCTGGAAGCGGTCAACGTTTCCAGCGAGATACATCTACGAGTATCTGCTGCCTAAATGGCTACTCGAAGAGGATCCATCTGGTATCTATCATCCTGGAAGCCCCTGGGGTGATGGCAAACACACCACGGATCAAACTGTCGGCGACATTCACCAATGGAACAGTAGGTTTGACAGTGGTAACCCACCTCGATCGATTGCTAACACAAGTAAGTCTGGCATGGGCAGATAAGTAGATACCAGGACGTGGATCAACTTGCCGGTCGCTTCGTGAGCGAGTTCGGAATGGAAGCTTACCCTCATCTCGAGACAATTAATCGGGTAATCACTAACCCACACCAGCGGCACCCTGGCTCAATGATGATGGACTTCCGCAATAAGGCCGGCGACCATGAGCGACGGCTGATGACTTACGTTGCCGAGAACTTCCTTGTCCCATCTAACCTCCCATCTTTCACCCACATCACTCAAGTCCTCCAAGCTGAGACTATGCGGTATGCATACAAGACCTGGAGGCGGATGTGGGGTCAGCCTGGTGCACGTAAGTGCGGTGGTGTCTTGGTGTGGCAGCTGAATGATTGTTGGCCAACCATGTCTTGGGCTATTGTCGATTACTATCTGGTCAAGAAACCAGCTTTTTACGCCATAGCCCGTGCTCTGAAGCCTTTGGATGTGGGTATTTCCCGAAGCTGTCCGGTTTGGACCTCGGGCCATGCGAATCCATTGTCTACCAATTCACTGAAGTTTGATGTGTGGATTGCCAGCAGCCTTCAGGAGGCAGTTGAGCTCGACGTCAACGTCAGGTTTATCTCTATCCAGTCAGGTAGACTAATCGGTGAGAGCATTCTTACCACAGCTATTGCTCGTCCCAATGGAACCACAGAGGTACTCAGCAATCAGCTCGTTCAACTTGTCAAGCCTGTGGATGAGATAAACCTGGAAGCTCGAGACCCGTTCGTGATCCATGCCGTATTAAGCGTTGGAGGGCAAGTCATGGCAAGCGACACAGCCTGGCCACAACCGCTCAAGTACATTGACTTCTCAAATCGAAATGTCAACGTGGAGATATCGCCATCAGGGGATAATATTACTGTGTGGGCAGTCCTCCCGGTGAAAGGCTTTGTGTTTGAAGAAAAAGAAGGATTGAAATTGAGTGATAACGGCTTTGATATTATGCCAGGAGAAAAGCATACAGTTACTGCAAGCGGAATGGATGTCAGAGACGGAGGCTTAGCATGGACATATGTTGGGGCCGACTCCTATGAGTTGAATGGGAGGGTTTGAGCTTTTCCATCATCACCAGAAGTATGTCGCATTAGTAGGTATAGCTCTCCATCCAGCCAAGTCTAATGCGCTCAAACAGATACAACCCAAGCCCTCGCCCGATAGAGCGCTGGTTCTCCCAGTCCAAAGTTGGGTTGGTTTGTCAATATTTATCCCTTCATAGGATAACCTTTAGTTAGCAGAAGTTAGATCTGGGAACACCCGACAGTAGCTTTGGAGATATTGCTTCAATAGGAAAGCATATGTATTTGTGCCCAGTGCTAGTCTATCAGGAAGGATATCCTGGAATTTGACAAAAATGCCTACACCGCACCATGAGCCGCCGATATCCAGGTGCCCCTGGGAATAGACGTGTAGTAAGAAGGCAGTAGCTAAAGCGAAAACAGTTCCTGGTAAAGCAAGCCTATATGATAATAAGCTGCTAAGGAAGCAGTGGTTAATAATCGGCTAGGCCGATCAGGGACACTGCGTCCACTTTCGTCCTGAGATTAGGCTCAGTGAGCGAAGTTAAACGGAAGGGGAGCGCCAAGCGTTGCCAGACATTATCTGGTATATATGCAGCAATATTGCAAAGTAGTATTGTTGACAGATCATGGTATATATAACATCGAATGCTCCCGTCCATGCCACAGCACCAGCTCCAATTCCAATTCCAGCGTACCACAAGGGCATTGAAGCACCATGTCGAACTTGAAAAACAAAAGACGAAAGACAAAAGGCCAGGCTAAACCTCAAAGATCTCACCCATACCCACGCCAGCACCCTCCGCCCCAGCACGGCTATCAACAAGATCCAATCGCCAACCATTCCAGTCCCGCAATTGTCGCTTAATCTCACGTACCCATTCCACACGCTTCCGAGCCTCCTCTTCAGCCTGGGCTCGCGCGAATTCCGCCTCATCAAATTCATCCTCCAGGTTCTCCTCCGAGAGGAGCTCGAGACTGCCCCGCGTAGCAGGCGGATGGGGATGTGGTGGATTCGACGAGCCAGCCCGGGAGCGGTTGCCATTGTTGCCGCCTGTGAAGGCGGCAAAGCCACTTGACAGGACTGTGGAGAAAGACGAGTGTTGCTGCATAGCCATACTTCGACGGCGGGCATGGTCGGGACGACCACCGACGAGATCCACGTCGTCGAAGGCATTGGCTCCGGCATCACCGGCTGACTCGGCGCCTTCCTCGGGGTAAGCTTGTCCAGCCAGTTCCTGGCGCCTCTCTTGCCAGACGCCGCGGCGCAGATCGAAGTTCTCACCTTCCAGTTCGCGGATGCGGCGCTCTAAACGCTGGCGCTCTTCGTCCTCGAGTTCGTCGAGGGCTTCGTCATCTGCGCCGCCGCCGGCTTCGCGCTTCTTTATGCGATCGCGCTCTTCTCGTAGGCGGAGATTTTCGTTCTCGATGCTGGCGAGCTTCTTGCGGAGTATCGCTGTCTCCTTCTCTGCCTTTTCAGTCTCGCGCAGGCGGGTCTGGTGTCGGGCTTCGGTTTCTTTGTGCAGATTGCCGATGGCTTGGAGTTTCTTTTCCAGGTTTTCAATCTTCTTTTCTGCGTCGGTTTTTTCCTTCTTACCCTCTTCAACTTCGCGCTGTAGGGACTTGATCAGGGTCTCAGTGGAAGTCTTATCCACGCCTTCTTTGACTGCCTTCTCTGAAGCACGCGTCAAGGCTTGCTTCGCGTCCGCGAGTTCCCGCTCAGACTTCTCCAGTGCGGCTTGGCTCTGGGACACCTTCTCTTCCAGTGCTGTCACTTGCGTCTCATTGGCACTGTTGGAAGAGGACTGAGAGTTTACTTGAGCACGTAGGTTGGAGATCTCTAATTCCATAGCCTCGATAGTCTCGGACTTGGATTCAAGCTGGCGCACCAGATCAGCAGGCGGCGACTCTGAAGGTCCAGGTACTGAAACGCTGGCATTGTTTCGGTGTGATCGCGATTGAAGCTGGGAGTTTTGTCGTTGTAGAGATGCAATTTCCTCCTTCTGTCATGTCGTCAGTGCCTAATACTCTATATTTTCGAGCTTTTAGGACATACCAATGATTCAACACTCGCCACTTTCTCTTCGGCTTGCTTCAATTTCTCCCGTAGCTCCGCGCCATCGACACTCGCCTCACGCAGATCCTCCACTTGCTCCTCAGTCTTGCGCCAGCGGGTCGTCGCGTCTGAAATCTCCTTCTCCAGTCGCTTATTTTCTTTCTCTAGGTCCTCAATCTTCGTCGATTGTTTCCGGAACACCTCATGCACCGACTCTCCGTCCCCGGTCAAGGGTGGTAGAGACTGTGGCGGGGACTTGAGTGCAGCTGGAGAGGGAGAAACGCTTCCTTGAGACACAGATGTCTTGCGGAACGAAGACGAGCGCATCTTCGATTGTATCGACAGGGACGGCTGTCGGCCATGACCCGCGCGAGGGGTATCGAGTTTGGCGGGTTGCGCCTCCACCTCTGGATCAGGGGAGGTCGGAGCCGGGGGCATTGGTTCCATAGGCGATTCGGCAGATGCATCTTGCTGTTCTTCTGATGCGGACTCTGCGGGTTTATCTGCGTCCGTGTTGGCGTCGGCGTCGGAGGGCGTGGCTGCGGCCTCCGCGGATGTGTTCTCTTCTGTCTTCTCCTCGCCGGAGGGCTCTGCTGGCGCGGGGGATTCTGTCGCAGCTGTGGCCTCTTCGGTGGATTCACCATCCTTGGGGCCATCTGTGGCGGTCGATGTCTTCTTGTTGGCCTTCTTCTTCTTCTGCAGCTGGGCCACCTGCAAAACACCGGGATTCATTAGCGAGGTCCAGCCCTGGGAGCTTTACAGTTGACATACCCTTTTCTTGGCGGCAGCCAGCTTCTCAGCTTTGACGCGCTCTTCGTCGTCAGCCATGGTGGATTGCTAGAGGGTATCAATGGGTGGGGGAAGTAGAAGGGCACGGAGAAGGGACAGCTTTCCCCATCTCGTGCACGGACCGCCTCTATCTATAGCTTGGGGTGCAGGCAATTTCCTCCGACCTTCTCTCGGGAATTATAGAAACGAGATTCTAAATGACAGACAGGAGAGTCCATATGGTCTTATATCTAAGCAATCAGCATGTTATGCACGGGTGCTACTAAATGCATCGATCAACCGAGTGGCCAACTTTTGAACCAGCCGGCGCGGCGGATATCAACTCATCGAGAGATAGGCATGTAATTAAATTGTATAAACAAAGCCGAATGGAAGTATAATCCAGGGCGCAGTCCATCACCCAACGCCGCTTGTGGCCAGATATGCAGGTTGAAGTGCGCCACAAGTCCATCGTATCAAACCAACGCCCCGAGCTCCAAACAAAAAAAGAAATAACACCGATCAACGGCAGATAGTTAAAGACAACCAAGAAATCAAGGCATGAGGCGTATCAAAAAGTCATTAAACTTCCATGGAGTCCGCAATCTCCTCGCTCATCGCGCGGACCCTCCCTCTACTACCAGAGCGAGAGCGAATCTCCTCATCACTAAGCATATAGTGATCATCATCATCAACCACAGGAATCGGGGGCTTCGATTGGCGATGCACCATTTCATCGTCACTATCGTCTTCGCTCGCCCGAAGCGAAGTTTCCGCCCTGCTTCCCAGCCAATACCGGGCTCGCTTGCTTGAGCTGAGGTCGGGCGTGAGGTATCCCTCGTTGAACGTCCGCTTGCCGGTGGGGGTCGAGGCCATATCATCCAACGGAGTGTGGCTGAGGATGGGGATTGCTCGGAGATAGATGTAACAGACACGCTTGCGGAGCGGATTGAAGAAGAAGTAGTGCAGACTCCATATGGCTCCGTCATCGGCGTCGGACGGGTCGTCCTCCGGCGAGTACGAGTACACAGAGCACTCCTTCAGGGACATGTGTTCGTCTACAATCCTCCACATCCGGGGTCCCCACGCGGGTGTGCTCGCATTGTATGATCCGGACAGGGTGGCCGGAGACGAAGGAGACATGTCGATAGAGTCGCGGGGGCGCAGGTTGAACAAGGTGGAATTGACGGTGTTCATCACCCGCTTGAGGTATCGCTCGCGGCGGAAATCGGTCGGTCGCAGGACATGCGAGAAATCGTAGTCCGGATGACTGGCGTTGAGTGTCGCGATCAAATAGGCAAACGTCCGGCGACTGGAATGTTCACTCAGGGGGCCAAATGGACTGGACCGCGAGAGATTCAGAGTCTCGGCGGCATCGTGGGCATTTGGAGGAGAGAGTGATGCCGATAAGCGAAGGATGGATTCGTATTGGGCCTCAAGCGACTGTTCGATATGATTGTACAGTTTCCGGTCGGATCGGGCGGCCTTGGTTGTGTACAGATCGCAGCCACCGGCGATGTGACAGTCGGTCGTGTCGAAGTTCATAGAACTTGTGACATCTTCAAACTCAGGAAGGGGAAGGAACTAGATGGAGCGATGGTTAGCCCAACGATCAAGCGACGTCGCGATCCGGGGAGCGATCCGGGGATTGGGCCTGGAGCGATCGCCATGACGACCAGGGGGGAAGGAGAGCCGAACACTTACCTTCATGATGATAAACAAGTCGCCAGTTCACAGCGAGCGGATTCGCTTGGGTCCTAGAGTAAGTAATTGTGCTGAACCTCAGAGGACAGATGGAGTGATGAGAGATGACGCGGAGTGTGGTCGCGCCGGAGACGGAGATGGGGGCGGCGGATCGGCGATAGCCGCAAGCAGACAGAACTTCAAGGTGCGGGGGAGGGTTCCTGGAAGATGAAATTGAAGGGTAAATCTGAAGCCACGACAAGAAAAAGGGAGAAACAGATGAAGCCGAAAAGAAAGAAGCTCCTCTCATGCGACGATTCCAGCGGCAACTGCGACCGGAGAGGGGAGGGGGAGTCACGTGTTGGGCTGGCCAGTGAGCGGGCGCGGTGACCTCACGGGCGATCCATGGAACAGCCAGTGAGAGGAGATGAACAGGTGTGTGGGAGAGGAGATACCTAGCAGAGGACAGAACAAAGGATAGGGGAAAGAGTTATAGGCCCACCCGTTCCAGGTTGCGCGACACTTCTTCTGTATCCTGAGAGAACAACGTGGTATTGATTAGTATAGACGCTACAAAGAACAAAGATTCCCGCTACATGATCTTGGTGACCACATCTTCCTCGACCTGCGGAGTATTAGCCCATTGCGGACCGCAGGGAGAGGAGTGGGACAGAGTTAAGGGATGGGATGGAAAGAGTAGGCTGGGGCGTAGGCTGGATAGAATAGACTCACCTCCATATCCTCCAGGCTGTCCTGCTGGCTGATACATCGCAGCACATTCTTCTTACTGCTCTCCTGCAGTTCCCCCGCCAGTAATAGCTCGTCCAGGATAAAATATGCCTTCTGGAAATTGAAGATGATGTCCAGCTCACACACATTCCCATAGTATTTGTCCATCTGTTCCACGTAGCGGTGCACCACCTCCAGGGTGATCAATTCGTTGTCGGTCGACGCGCATCCCGCGATGAAGAAGAGTGAGGCGTAGCGACGATAGACTACTTTCGAGTCTGAGGCAGATGAATGATTTCCGGGTTAGCCGGCTCTTTCAGACCTTCGGGGGAGGAACGAAGCCACCTTTGTATTCTAGGAAATTGCACATCCGCGTCCGGCGGGACAGCACTAGCTGGGTCACATCCTTGATGATCTTGGCCTTCTCCTTGGGCGAGAGAGTGGTGAACCACTTGGCGAGGCGCTGTGAGGGAGAGAAAAAAGCCACGGTCAGTTTGAGGGGGCGGGCTTCAAGACGGGAACTGGGGTGGGTGACGAGAGCAACGCACCACTTTTCCCTGCCGGGAGAGCAGAATTAAATAGCTGGTGACCGTCAGTTCTTCGTTCTCCGTCGAATCAGACCGTCTCTCTCACCTGATGGGCATCTTGGTTGTGTGGAGGAAAAGGGATGGAGAACGGGCGGCGTGTCAACGGGACCCGAGCTCTGGAGAAATTCTGCTTGGGTGGAGCGGAGGGGTGCCCCGCTAGCCCTAGCTTGAAGATGTGAAGTATGTAGTTTAATCAGTGGCAGCAGTGAGAGAAGTCAGGAGTGTCAGAGTGTTGGTGTCGGTGTCAGTGTCTCCTGTCGATTCGTCTTTTGATGTTCGCGCTCGGTGCGATGAGTCAAGTCGGGGCATTGTCAGCCACTCGACTTAACCGTGGTAACTATTCACTCCGCATCTACGCAACTCTCGATAATCATCTCCTCTACTGATTACTATTCGCTCTACTCGTTCTACTCGTTCAAGCAGCTCCAATTAGTGTAAATAAATTAAAGGCTCATACAGGTATAAGCGAAATAATTAACCAATAATTATTAATGACATCATAATAACACCGTATTCAAGGTGACGCCCGCCACGCATTATAAAAGAATCAACCAAAGAATCGACCGTGTTTCAATTTTCCCCCCAGTAAGGGCATGAATCGAGCGTATCATGTCGTACAATCATTCACCCAACCCCTCTGACAGTGTCGGTGAATGCCAATCCCAATCAAGAATGTTTTTCACGTCGGGCTCAAAGCCGATGCGAGGTGACACAGAGACGCCCCGGGTCTATTTCTCAACAACAGTTGAATCGGTTGGCTTGGATTTCATTCCAAACTCCCCCAAATCCAATCGTTGCCGAGAGTCCAATCCCAGTGCATCTTCCTTGTCTCGCTTAGACTTGGGCCATGTTAGGCCGGCGACGGCTAGCGCTGCGGCCACGGAGGTTCGCGGTGGCAGTGCGAGCCATGAAGATCGAGATGAGGACGGAGGCCATGTAGCCAGCCCAGCCAAACCAAAGGAAGGCAACAGAGGCCTGGGCCTCGCGACAGCGCTTCTCGGGGTTGTGGGAGCCGTTGGTGATCTCGTTGTTGGAGGTGTATTCCTAGGACAGCGCATGAGCTCTACTTTATAAACCACATATATGGACCAGCTGTGACTTACCGTGTTGTTGCACGAGTGGCACTCCAGCTTAGCGGCCAGCGCGATGGCGGCGCAGAAGAAGAAGATGCAGTTAAGCGCATCCACCACGATCATGATAATGGGATGCAGCGCCCAGTCGGTATTGAACGAGGCCGGAACCAGGTAGAAGAGCGACAGCATTGAAAATGCCGAAAGGAACATGGTATAGTTGACAGTACTGGGGTTGCCGGCCATCGCCTCAGCGATCATGTTACCGATGAGGGACATGATGAGCAGAGTCCAGAGGAACTTGCGGGGTTTAGCTTAGGATCTCGCGCAGAAGCAGATGCGAATGTGACGGTGCTTCACATACCTCCCAGGCTCTGAGGCCCAACTGAACACCCCGCAGGCCCATGGTAAATGATATGCGGTGGAGAGCTTAGATCGCGGGTAGATTGCGGGTCTAGAGAGAAGATCGCGTCTGCAGATGTCGGGGGTGTCGAGGTCAGGGTCGAGGCCAAGGTCAATGGGACAAGGATCATAGGACCTCGCAGGTGTGTCCGGGGCCAGGGTGGTTATAAATGGCGGATGGGCCGGAGGGACCCCTGGTGGTGACGATATAGAAACCCGAAGGGGATCCTTCCCTACGTCATACATCGACGTGCCCGGGAGCTGGCGGCTCCCAAGTCGTTTCAGAAACTGCGACTAGACTGTAGGCTACGACTACAACTCTAAAGAACTGGATGAACCTGTCAATGATTGAATGAGTTGGTTGGGTCTTTCGGAGAACTTGAACCTGAACCTGAGGTCTTCACGGACACTGCTGAGTTTTCCGCCACGGGGAGGGGGATCGTCTACTAGTATGCATGCGAATCATTTCCATTTTCTAGAGGGAACTTCTTGAAACGGAAAATGGGCGATCATCAGCATGCGCACGCACATTCTAAATGTTCGGCTATTAAAGTATGGACATACATTCTTTGTACGGCCTTGCATGTATTGTATGTATCCACCACTGCGGCCGATTCTGGGCATGGAATATTGAAATTTGGAAATTGGAAAAAAATAAAAATACAAAAAGCGAATAAATATTATGAGAAAAGGACAAAGGAGATGATTGAAAATTCAAGAAATAAAAAGAGTCCCTTGGAAGGACGCTTGCAAAAAAGCAAAAAGAAGTGGTTCCAGAGGGGACTTAACTTGGTCCTACATGGGTTGGCGGAAGGGCACATGACCTTCCTTCTGCCTTTGCGTATAGTTAACTAAGACTAACGTTCTACGTGGTTAAATAAAATACCTTTTCACACTCTCAGAATCTTATATAGTAATATAACCCTCGACTTTGGCGTTATTAGAACCACACTCCAACCAACTGAGTTATGAAACCAGCTGCTATGGTTCGGCTCACATTGTTTACCCATGTTTACCATATGAGGGTGAATAGATTGGCAGGAAATATCAGCTGCATCTATGAATGCATGACGACAACCAATCACATGGTTACTGCCATACAATCAAGCCTCAACTCACAGTCATAGCAAATATCGTATTGAGCTCTCTACCCCGGTCAAAACATTAGTGGTCTTATTTCTGATCGATGGCAAGGGATCCATAGCTCGAACTTCGAAGAAAGATATATACAGTATGCCCCTCCGAGTCCGCCGGCGAGTCCAACTTGAACATCAGCTTGAAGCGGCATTGGCCAGTTTTAAATCTCTGCCACCTGCCAGTGCCCACTGGCAGTGGAGTTGGCAGCCATTTTACTGAAAAGACAATGAAACTCAAATATTACCTGGCTAGATCCATGGATTTCACCTAGAGCCTCTAGAATGACCAGAACTCGAATGCGATTTTAATAGCTGGTATCTTAATGGTGAGAACAATGACCATAACCGCTCCACTGACAATATTGACCCCTAAAATATTAATCCATCTCGCGTCCATTTTTAAAAATACAAACCCAGTACCCAGAAAGACGTCGAATATCTAATAACTGTTTAGAACGAAAACTAAAACGCTAATTCATCATCATTCCGCGGTGAAAGGACTCTGCACAGAGCCATAGCTACAACTACACCTTAGTAGTTTTCTCTGACTAGAAGATCGGAAGACTTACCCCTGCGTGCATTGGTATCCCATTGCAGTACTGCCGCTCCGCATATAGCATATCTTGGCCCTTTGACAAGCCTCCGTCGTGCAATTGGGACTCAACTCACTCATCTTACCCTGTAGAGTGTTGTGCCAGCTAACCAAGCTTAGGTCCTTCTCCATTCCCTCAGTTACACGGTGCCAGAAAGTTGCATTGAGGGGTGCATCTTCTGGCCATTCAGCGGCGGGACCATAGGTGTCTCGGGTGGAGTATTCGAATTTGAACGTTGGACCCCTATCCTGAAGACTGGGGTACTCGGAGACATTGCTGTAGAACGTGTACGCTTCGTAGACATTGAAGTCGCCTGTATCGATTTCGTACATTCTGAACCCGCTGTTCACGTTTGTCATTGGCGTTACGCTCGGTGCTATCCACGCAATGTTGAGAGCAGTTTCTGCATTTTGAACAGTTCCGTTATTCGCGTAGTATATGTTAAATTGATCCTCATGAGTATGACCAAAGAAAATGCCCGCAATAACATGGGGGGAGTACCGCTCAACAATCTGGTAAAAGAGGTTCGTCGGATTGGGCATCGGATTGTAGCCATCCCAGCCACTGAGAATGTGTCCCATGATCCAGACGCGCTCATTCTTGTCCTCGGCCCTTTGCAGTTCCTCGATGAGCCAGGAAAGCATCTTAGAAACATCGGGATCCACAGTGTCGATGAAGTTGAGAGGGTTACGCTTGTACCAGAGATCTATATATATTCTGATTAGCCTCATTCCCACATTCAGTAACAGATATTAAAACACATACTAGTATTGAGCGAAATAATCCGCAATCCGTAATGCGTCATGACGGAAAAACCGCCGTAATGTGTTTGTGCCTCTTCCGCAGCCTCATGGCTGATCCAGCCCTCATTCTCCCATAGACTTGACACATGTCTATAGTTCCAGCTCATCTGCTTTCCTAGACGTCCCGGTAAACTATGCGCTGCATCGACACCAACGGGTGCAGTGTCATGATTTCCTAAAGCGACAAAGATAGGCCCCGTGAGAAAGCGCTTGAACATGTCAAATATGGAATTTTCAATGTATTCCAGGTAATCCCGCGAATTCTGCGGGGCCGGATCATGCGCCTCAAGGTCACCCGTGTACAGAGTGAAGGCAAGAGACTCCTTGCCTCCACATATACCTTTGCCTGTGCCAGTCAAAGGGCCCACAGCCTCCAACGCGGCAAGGGCCAGATCGTATGGGGCATCGCAGCGGAAAGATCCGTAGGGAGAGGCGGGCAACAGAATCTTGTTCATGGAATTCTGGTTGTGATTGTCGGTACGACAGCACATGCCAGATGTACAATTGGCCTCCGAATTAACGCCGAAACGAGGATCCAGATGAAAATCAGACATATGAAGTACCTTTACTCGCTTCCCACTTGCCTTTGGAATGCTGGGATTCGTCGGCTTGGGCTTGGAGAACAAGTCCCGAGTATTCAATGGCTGAGCACCAGGTGTAGGACAGAAGCTGGCATCAAGGTAGTTGCAGATGTACTCCCCGTCGAGGCCCTCCAGGTCGGCATAGGCCAGTACCTGAGTCCAGGTAGGGCCGACGGTGTTCCATGCGTATTTCGCTTCACACGTTTCATTGGTTGCAAAGGCAAAGCTCTTGCACAGGTTGACCATGGACTCGGGGACTTTATGTGGAGCAAACAAGGCAGCTGGTTTGGCAGCAGCCAGCACTCGCTTGCATTTGTCGCATTTGCTCTCATTGCTTCCGATGTTCGAACTGACGATTGCAGAGACATTGGCCACCACATCCTCGATGAGCGCATGCTTTTCATGAGCCAGCAAATGGACCATTGGAATGGGAAAGAAGACCTCGTCCGAATTTTCGGGGATTATGTCCGGATTGGTTAACTCATAGGGGAAAACGACGTCCCGCACTGGGTCGTAAATGATCGGCTGGGGCTCTCTGGTAGGCAGAGCCGGGGATTCGTAGTAGGAACTGTGTATGCACCGGGTTAGCAAGAGCCACAGAATCAAGGGAATGCAATTGGAATTGGATTCTACTTACGAAAATGCCGACGTTGGGAATCCAGCTGCAGCGACGTACGACGCGGCCCCCGGGAACGAGAGCGTTGTGTCGTTCACGGGCGATCTGAATCCCAGGACAGTTTGCATCATGATGAACAAGGACCACCCCAGAACCCGAGGTCGAGAGAAGAGAAGAGAGAAAAAGGCCATGGCGGCGGCGATTGTCATAAAAATGGACAGTGCAAGCTGACTACACGCGTGAGTCGATAGTTTGTGATGATCCTTCCCGTTTAGGCAGCGGTGGTTGCACATTCGCTGGGGATGTGTACTATGCACTTCTAGTACATTTTGTATGATATTATATTGAATTTCTATATATTCATACATTGTTTAATACATCACATTGTGGAATATCGTGTGGCTTTATGCTATACTCATATACAACACAATCCCCCCGCGCCACTAGTAGGGATCTCCACGGCGCTAAGTCCATGGCTGTTTTAGCCTCAACACCAAGGTCACGTTCCCCTCTAGAAAACCACGCTATATCAACCTCGATTACAGCCCGCAAGTGCCTGCTGGATATATCGAGGTGGCAGCGGGATCGGCTTCCACCTATATCTCCAGGTTATGAATCGAGTAAGGATGAGCACGCTCCACCGCGGCAGAGCCACCGGAGATCGCCATTTAACGTTGTGATCTACACTCCAGGTCTCACCTCAATCGGCACTTCATGGTTGACCATCGCTGAGTGCCGAAAACGCTTCTGTTCCTGGATTCCAAATATATTTATAAGTCGTGATGTCATATAAGTACTGCTAACCGCCGAGCCGAGGGTATGAGCAGGGAGGGACTGATGACTCGGAACCGGGGAACGATCTACTCGAGACATCAATGATGTGTGGAAGTTGAAATCCGAATTAAGATTAGTGGGGCCCGACTGCACGGATTCTTCGGAAGATAAAAAGATGCCTCAACTCCGGGTGCTGAATGCTTGATTGTTGTGAACTTAAAAAATAAAATCCCGAGAACCCCCTAGACGTTGGGAGTCCCGTTAAGTATCTATATACATTGGAAGACTCTTTTGAGACGGAAATATTTTCGGATCCAAGTTCCTTCGTGAAGCCAGATAGCCACAGCCGAAGCCACAACCGCAGCTACGACCATGCCTGTCCGCCCCTCTCTCGAAGGGTCAACCTTCGATGCTGACCTGCGTGACCGACATCTCATTTACGACTATGCGGCCAAAGACGAGCAAGGAAACCCAAAGAAGTGGCGGTATGAGATGTGGTTCCAAAATGAGGATCGCATCAATTATGCCATCCACGGCGGGCCGATGGCAGGCCGCATCAACTTCCAGGCTGCAGAGTATCAGTGTATCCGCGCTGGCGAGCTGTGGCAATGCAATTGGCTGGAGGAGACGGGAACGATGTGCTCTCTGGTGTATGACATCCCAAACAAACGGATTACCACCATGCTTGGCTTCTCTAAGGGGCATTGGGAGAAGGCGGAGGAGGCACACGGCGACAAGCGGAACCCGGAGGACTTTGATAGGTGGCGCGGATTAGCGCGGATAGGTATCCAGACTGATCGTGTGTTGTTGAGCGAACAGGCGGATATTCTGGAGGATTTCCGGGGACCGGGAAATCTCAAGCCTGCCGATAACAGTTGGCCCACCCTGTGAGTGGAGTGGACGGGAACAGCGTCGGCATTAGGCAAGGGGTGAAGATGTATTATATCATCTCCGTGGGCCGAACGGATTGATAGCGAAGTGGCAGTCGAGGACCAATGTTGTGCCCTATATGTAACACCAATAGCGCTTTTCGAGTTCATGATGCAGTCATTTAATAAGGCTGCCGCATTTCTCGTAAGCCAATTTCGGTGCTGATGTTGCTGACTCGAAAGCTGCCGGATCGATGGACGGCATAGACGGCATATTGGAAAGAGCGGAACGGCGTCGAGGGCCAGGTAGTGTCCAATCGAAGGACTTCATCAGCAATTAGATCGGGAACGTCCATAGAAGCACAAAATATATGAGATGAACTAGATGACTCTGCAGCCATCCCTTCTGACGTTCCCTAACCGTCTTGCGATGAACCTGTCGGTGGAGCTCGCGGCGCCTGGGCACAGACAAGCTCGACTTGGATATCATCAGGACTGTGAGGCGGTTCGCTGTCATATGTCGGAGAGCGACTGATGATCCCGATTGCGATTTGTGAAGCTTGCTGGCGTGATGTCATATCGTCAATGTACCACACTTGCCAAGGATTGTATCCTGATCCAGGAGTCAAGACTGTGGCATTTTGCTCAGGGAGACTCTCTCGGATGAAATCTAGGTGAAGTCAGTATGAAACGAATCATGAAAGAGAGGGTGTTTCACTGGTGAGGTGTGGCCTACCCTGTACCGGAATCGAGGCAACATCAAACAGTTGCGGGGGGCATGACTGCAGTGAGGGAGGATCAAACATCATATGATCCAACGCTCGCTCAAGAGGTCGATGATTATGTGTCGTCTCTGCAAGACGGAAAATGTTATGCTGGACGGCATTCTTGATATCTCGTGAACAGTTGGGGCCCCAAATTCCATCACACCCATTGTTGGTCCCAGACGGCGAGCCTGTGATATTCCCGACACGAAGGGCGATCTCGGTGGTTCGATTTGTATCGATGGCGTATTTGTTGATATTCCGATCTTGATATCCCAGCCAGAACGCGGTCTTTGTCATCGGTCCTTGCCCTTTCCCCGAAGAGAGCGCATCGAAAGCGTAATACAAGGTTATGGGGTCGGGGAATAAAGGTTGAAAGTCGAAAGGCACGGCGGTTTGGGCAAGGGGCTCGATACAATCCTTGTTCCAGAAGGAGCAGAACTGGGCTGAGACGCACTGCAGCATAGTCAGGACTGCGAACAGCCATGACCGGGCCAGGAGTCCACGTCCCATGTTGGAAGCTATCGATCGCGAGTGACGGTTCGGTTAAGGCGAGGTGTACCGAGGACAGTACTAAAGCTTACATCCACAAGAGCGACCGCGACGGGCCCTCAAAGGTGCGATAATGATGGTTAATGAGCCGGAGCAACACCACGCATTATCCCTCGATAATCGGATTCGGAAGGCAGGGGAGGTGAGTCAAAATTGGTGGAGGGCCGTCGGCGGGAACAGTAATAATATGTATCCAACAAACAACGGCAAACCTGATCTCAAGGGCCTAACGAGCCATCCACTTTCGCGAGGATCCAAGGGTTACGGTCCCCGCAGCACTAGGGACTTGGTGTTCTTTTTAGCCTGTGGCTATCGGCGACCAGCTCCTCCTTGAGTTTAGACCAATGGAAACCGGGGGCCAGCGGGACTCAGGCTAGGAAAGGAAAGCAGATAAAAAAATAAAATAAAAAAAGGGTCTTGGAAGTGGATGTAGGAAGGAAAAAAAAGAAAAGAAAAAAAGGACAATAATGGAACCAGTCCGGACAACGTCAAAAATGGAGCTGCCGAGGAAAACCAAGGGTTTAGCGCGCCAAAGGGAGAAAGAGGAAGAGGGGACCACGGTGAGAGGGCCGGTATCAAATGCTCGGATTAAATTGACAGAAGCCAAGGCGTTTTCTCCGAGCATTCCCATGCGTGATTCCATCAATTGACCGTGAGATGCCGGTGAAACCAGAAACAGAACCGAAACGGAAACAGGGGAGGCGGCCAGCGACAGGAATACCTCGGGGGTACCTGCGGTTCTGCGTCGGACTCCCCCGGCGGGCAGGTCACTTGCAGGTCGTCCTGCATTGTTCTCGCGCAGGAATCCTGCTCCTCTTTTTCATTTGCATTTTCGTTTTTCTTGGCTACGAACGCACTAACGACCGAAGTCCCCGCATTGCCGAGCCCATTTCGGGCAAAACGAGGCGGCGATCGCAGTCAGGGTTGCAAAGCTGTGCAGGGTCCAGCCACTCAGATCTCAAGTATCTTCGTGGAGCGCCCAGGAGAGTCTCGGGTTGGCTGGCGTGGGGCTGGCGAGGGCGCCCATTCTCTGTCGGGACCCTTGTTCTCCCCTGCCAGTGGCGTTTGACCCTGTGCGGGCTGGTCTCGCATATCATCATATCAGCAATCACCGATGTATCCGTATCTGCTCGACATGACGGAGAGCTGATCCATTGCGATCGTACATCTGTCGGGTATCTCGCATGACTTCCGTCTGTGTTGCCTCCAGGAAACCTTTTGCGCCCGCTATGGCCACCGCAATTCCCAGCCTTCCCCAATCATGTAAACCCTAAACGTGGCCGACCTGGCTCAATCAGTTACTAGCGCTACGCTGGTCCCTCCAACCGCTGCGAATTTATCGGAAAAATCCCATTTTTTGTTTTTGTTGGTTTGGTTTCTCCAAAATGTTGCCAGTCCGGTTACACCGGTACTGTACAAAGTTCCATGGCTTTTGCATGGCTGCATCTTGGCCATACGAGACTGGGACTGCGACTGCCTGCGAGAGTCCGCCTGGCTCGTCTTTCTCCTGGGCGTTGCCTGTCATGTAGAGCAGAACAGAGCGGATTCCACAACGGTATCAGATCTGAGACGATGATCAGTCCTTTAGATTGCTGTCAGTCATCCAGTTCCCGCCCCTTGATTCGCAACTCTTCTGACGTAAGACTTGCCTGAATTGATTCGGAGCATTCCGACAGGAGCCTCTCGCACATCCTTGGTGCGTCATAGGTCTGGTCTGGGGAGTAAGACACCTCGCCTCATTGGTGCATGACTCAATGGATTCCTCGGCTCTGCACCCAGTGGAGACGACTAAAATAATGAATCCCTCCCGCGCATCGCCCGAGATTCATCGGTTGGATACGGTCGGCAGCCTGGAATTCGCTTGGCGTGTCGGTTTTTGGGGTGTTGAGACCTCACATGTACTAGTCCGTGGTGTTGTTCTTGTTGTGCAAGCGACTGATTAGTGGAGCTTAAGAATATATCGAAAATGAGACAAAAGCAGAAATGGAAAGCAACGCGCCAAGACTACGGGAACCAGACCATCTGGAGCCTGGCCCTACCTTCGCTGACTATGTAGTGTACAAAAGGAAGTTGTGATCTCGTATCCATCAATTCTAGAAAGAAAAAGCAAAACAAGGAAAACCATTGGTTCATTCACTTGCCAAGGTATTTCAGCCGTTCCTTCAGTGTCATCTGTGACTGGTTGATGGAGTCAAACAGCCGGTGCAGACGTTCCTTCTCTCGTGCCACGTTCGCATCGACGGTTGTCGAGATGAGTTGCAAGGTCTGAATTTCGGCAACTTCGGCATCGCTACATTTAGCAAGCGGGTCGAACTTTTGCAGATGTGCCCGAGCACTTTGGAGCTTGTTGATGGCCTTGACCAGCGGCAGCATAGCTGGCAGGTTGTTGGTGAGCCAGACCGCATTTTCCGGCGTGGCGTCTCCGCATTTCCAAATGATGTTCATGGCGGCAGCGCGTTGGGAAAAGGTTTTCTCGCTATTGGGTGGGAGTGGACTTGTATTGAAGTTCCAGTTGAAAGTAGGGAGAGGAAATGTGCCCTCCTTCCACATCTCGTAGTGCTCCCTCTCCTCGCGAAGCATACGTTCCTTGGCGAAGCCCTCTGCAGTCTGCCTGGTAGGAAGCAAAGATTGATCGGCCGAAAGGGTCAGATTGCGGCCATTCGCAACCGCATCGGCCAAGCTGTAGAGTTTCCTCGCTGTGTCGTCAAGGTTGTCGTCTGCCGTGGGGATCGCCATGAAGATGGGGAGCTCGTTCCAGCTAAGCCGAGCGAGGCGGTCTGATGGATGCCCAGACCTCTCACCATTTGCATTCAATTGGTCTGTGCTAGGCGTAGTTTCCATTGGGTTGTGAATGTGCTGAGGCGATAGGCCGGGGGTGTGGTCTAGATCTGCTGGATTTAGTTAATGAGGCCGTCTCCGTATCCGCAAATCTTACGTCACATACAGCTAGGTACCTGCCACATGAGTCGGTTGGTAGATGCGAGGATGGCAAAGTCGGATGTGAGCGAAATAGATACAACTGCTATTCAGGTGAGAAGCGCGGAAGGAAGCTGATGTTGATGCTGCCCTGGCATGGCACGTCCAAATCAGACATACCCGATTCCCAAGGCTACCATGATCAGGTGACGAGAACTATAACTTAAAAGAACTCAAACTGAGCGGTGCAAAGTAGATGTCAAGACGCTTGGTTTGATTGAATATTGTACAGATACATCTTGGGGAGCTCCATCACTCCAAATTTCAGTATGATACACACGCTTGCGAAGCAAATTGCCTCGATGCAGACCAGATTGGCCATGTACAGTGATTTCGACATATGACGCAGAAGAAATGCGACGTTTGAAAAAAAAGAAAAGAAAAAAAAAAAGTCATGGGAGAGTGTCCGTTAGCTTGTAAAACCCCAGAAACTCCACGCTGAAAACCAAATGCAAAATATAGGCTATTGCCTGAACGTGCGGCATCGAAGTGAGGAAATAGTCACAAAGACGTGGCACGGTCGCAGCGAATGGCCTATTTGTCGTCGTCTTCGATATGGGCATTGCCCTGTAACCAGACACGCTTCCAGGGACCCTCGGTTCCGAATGCAGCTTCACGATCCTGTCGCATTCCCTCTAGAACGCCCACTATCCCGCCGCTGCGCAGACGTTCCAAAACGACGTTCATGCCCTGCTTGCTCTTCAAGACAGCATCCCGGGTCCGCTTGACACCGATCAATTCAATGGTCCGCTGTATACCGGCCGTGGATAAGGAGGAGAAAAAGCCTTTCTTGGGCTCCTCTTCTTCCGCATCGGTATTCTCAAAGCCGGCCTTTTTTCGGCTAAGGAATTTGCCCTGTCCAAGTTTCGAGCGGAAGGTCACGGTGGTCCGCACGGTTGTCTGCTCGCTCTTCTGATCGATTGAGAGTCCATCTAGAGCGTGAGTGTCGTCACTTGCGAGGAGGCGCTGATAGTGCTGTTTCTCCACGACGCTGAGGATGCCAGTCCACTCCATATTGCGGGACTCGGTCTCCATCCAGCCCTCCGTCGGGTCGACGGTGGTGGTTTCGAGTATATAACTCTGACCGGAGTTATCGGAGCCACCCATTCCCTTGGGCAATAATTTGAGAATGCCCGAGGGGATCTTGGATTTCTTCAAGTGCAGTCGGGTCGTGTGGAGGCGGTGGGTGTTCGGGTCGACATATCGGTCGATCACGTCGGTGGTGAGGACATGGCGGGAGTAGGGGTTCGGATAGCGAAGGAAATAGGCGAGGGAGACGGCAGGGAAGGAGTAATCATAGGTGAATTTATTCTCGAAGAACTTCATGGTGTCGATTGATGATACATCAGGGGGGGGGGGAGGGAAAGTGAGTTGTCATCTGATTCTGGGGGGACTTTGGCTTTTCGCGGAAGCTGCCCGCGGAGAACGGATCAATGGATGATCCGGACCTATCAACGGGGCGGGATGTCTAATGGTGATGTGATCATGCGATCATCTTGCGGGGTTGTTTTCACATGTATATAGATGTTTAAACAGGTGTAAGTGGTAGTTGGTAGAGGGTTATATGTGTTAAAATTTATGGGAGTTTTACCTGTTCCCTGCGGACAAGTTGACAAGGGTGATTCACTTGTAGACTATAGTTATAGGAATGAGTGATCTATAGTAATCATTAGTAGTAGGTATTAAGTTCGATTTTCAGGGGAAGGTACCAGCTTTAATCCCAGGGTAGTCTATACATATATATATACTCATCCGTGTATCTATCCATTCGATATTGCCCTCTGCCCCCATGATGTGATTCGCCGGCGGATGGCATCAGCCGCGACCCCGCAAAAGCGGATTGCCGCAGTTTTGCCGGAGTATGCCTCAGGTGAGCCCCTGAACTTGGAACTTCGTGATCACCACTCTTCCTCCCAGTTCGACATGATCTCATAGTCTTACGAGAGTAGAAATTTTCTACTCGTGAAAGCTGCCTACATGGGGCGTTCCCAACGCCCTTCATGTTTCCAGTGCCGATGTCGCAAGGTAGAGCAGAACGTTCATGGAAAAGATAACCAGCCGAGGTGCTAACCCATAAATCAGGTCCGCTGCGATCGCCGACCAGGCACATGTGAGAATTGTGAGCGTCTGGACTTTACCTGCTCGTTTGAAACGAACGCGTCTAGTCTCGCGACCCGTCGGGCTGGCCGGAGACAGACGGTCGAAGGTCGCCCCGAACGGCGCCGAGGAACTCAGGCATGTATGGAATGCCGTCGCCAAAAGGCACGCTGCTCGGGTGAACTCCCAGAATGTGCAAACTGCCATCGACGCCATCGCTCGTGTCAATATCCACAAGTCATCCAGTCAAAGTATCCTACCGGTGCTGTGGAAGTCCGGCAGCTAGACGAAGTTGCGAGCTATACTTCAACCATACCCAGAGATGAGCTTTCACAAAGCATAAATGCTTTTTTCCAGCATCTCTACCCGATACCATCCTTCGCTTTTCTCCATGAGCCTACAGTTCGCCATCAGTGCGAGAACGACACGCTTGACGACAGTATTGCCATGTCCATTGCTGCGACAGTGAGCTTGTGGCTCTCACTTGACCACAATTCTTCGGAAGAAATCAGTCTCTCCATGAACTGCGTAGAGGCAAGTATCTGGAACCAACTTGAAAAGCCCTGTATTCGCCAGCTACAGTGCCTGCTGCTTATAGTTCACTGTCACATCCGCCTCGGCCGCTTCTCTCGGGCCTACATGCTTGCAGGACTCGCTGCTCGAGTGGCTACTGCATTGAGACTGAACTATGAGCGACCGGAACTCGGTTTCATTGCCCAGGAAACACGCCGGCGAGTATTATGGGCATTGAGTTCAATTGACGGCTTCTTCTCTGTCGGACTTCCAGAGTATGAAACTATTCCACACACGATAATTTATCAGCGACTTCCGAGCTCTGAAGAGGCTTTCACGGAGGGAAACCTCGAAAATCAAAGGGCAGATCATCGGCTACTTTTGGAGGCTGTTCCACCTGAAGGTAGGAGTCTGCTAGCGGCTTGTATTCGGCTTTCCAAAGTCTCCAAAGACATCATACGGCTTAGTCGGCAACTAGCCCTATCAGAGCAGCCTTTGGTTCAACTAGGAGGGCTCGTTCAAGAGATCCAAAATGATTTATTGCGACTTCAAGCAGATGTGGAAGTTGCATTTGACTACCAAGTTGCGACACCCGCCCATGTAGCGAAAATGGTAAGCTCTAGGTGGTTCGCCCGATACCTTCAAGTGACGACTACCTGGCACCAAGCGCATTGCGACCTATACCGGCTTTTTCTTCCTAAGTATCAAGAGGCAGTTCCGAAAATTATCATGGATGCCATTACGCCTAGCCTGAGAGACCACGCCATTACAAAATGCGAGGAACATGTCCACCACATCAGCCATATTATGCAGGATTTATTAAGCATTCCCAATGCTCTGGTCTTACCACCATACATCGCTGTCTGCGCTTATCATTCAACGCGATTGAGTCTCTTTCTTGCAGCCTCTCCCGATTGGAAAGTAACATTGGACATGACAACGGCCATCGAAAATGCCACCATCTCATTGGGCGTCTTGGAGAAGTTCTTTTACAATTCGCCATCCGTAGAGAAGATTATCATTGATATTCAACGCTTGGTGCAATTGTCTCACACTCGACCAGGGGCAATATATAGAGAATTATGTTGTCGGTCTCCGCCATTTGACCAGGGCCGTCATCGGCACAGCCATTTGGCTGTTCATAGTTTAGTACGGCAAGCCAACTTTGTTGATGATGGCTATGAGGATTATGATGAGCAGATTTAATGTACATATAAGAGAAATACCTATAACTCATTCATGATGCGTGTGTGTATATGGAATCTATATAAGATTTTAGCCTTATAAACGTCATGAAAATTAAGATTATTTGAAGAGCCACGGAAGTCAGAGTTTTCTACCAAAGACCAAAAGCTAGTCCACTACTCTGAGACGTGTTGATAATAACCGTTAGGGACCTCGACGAGCTAATGTATTACCCAGCGTCCCTTTTGTTCAATGCTCTGCAAAACTATGAACGATGCTCAGGTCAGCCCTACGCATCCACTTTCGGAAAATGGTGTCACCCATTCAGGAATCGGGAATCAGCCCAACAGATGATGGGCCTGAGGGGTTTAGCCTTGGGGGCGGTGCAACCTAAGGGCTTGGCGGTTGGATATGATCTGATCTGGTAGTATAACAAGATTTCCCTCCTCTTTCTACTTTGCTAACCGCAGAATATTCGAGATGCCGATGCACCATTCGTCTGGGAGCGATGCATTTAAGTTTGATATCGCATCGCCATCATCATGGCCGTATGCACCGGGTGACACCATCATCGGCCATCTGGTGCGCAAGACACCCTTCGTCACGCCCGAGGCCACTATCACTCTCTCACTGATAGGTCGCGCGAAAGTCAAGCTCGTCTACACCAGCCAGAATTCAAAGACGGTTTATCGCGATGAAGTGCAGCTTGTGAGATCTCGGTATACTGTTTTCAAGGGACCTCTGCATCTGGCCGAGGGAGGTGATGACCCGCTCACCTGGCCTATCTCGGTGGATATTCCACCGGAGCTCCAGGAATTTAGCAGACGAGGCAGAGGCCCAGATTGCAGTCTCATTCCTCTCAACAAAGACCATCCTAGTCACCACATTTTGCCCGGGTCTTTTTATTCCCGGGACGATAGTTTTGGGAACCCCGATTCAACTTGCTTTGTGGAGTACTATCTCATAGCAAATATGCGATATCAATATGGTGGGAGTTTCAAGTCCCATGAAGCCATTTATCCTATCTCTCTCCGACACCCAATATCGGATAGCAGGAAGCTCAATGTCTCGACAGTGCTCAGGGATTTCAGGTCCGTCAGCAGTCAGCGATTGCTCCCGGGGATGGAGAATGCAGATTTGTCATTCAAAGAGCATATGCAAAAATTCTTTTCTTCCTCCAAAGTGCCGAGCTTCAAATATTCTCTGCGCCTCACGGTGCCTACAGCTGTTCAACTGAAAAATGCCTTCCCGATCCCGCTTGATTTGGAAATTGTCCCCATCAGTGAAGGAACCAGCGACAATCTGAAAGAGATCCCGCAGAATATCCATATCATGAGTATGCAAATGATTCTTCGAAGCTATACACACTGTATTGCACCAGGGAACTATGTCACTAAAAGACACTCAAACGTCTATGACGAAAAGTCCGACCTCAATCTCCAGTCTGCCTTTGCGGAACTCAAATCCCCGATAATAATCACGACTGGGAAGGGGAATGAACCCGTCCGTATTGGCGAATTGTTCCAACTAACCCTTGAACCACCGGGTCTTCGATCCGGAAATCGGCGGCTCAAGTACTCAGGACCCATTCACCCGGATTTCAGGACGTACAATATCGAACATCACCACCGCATGGAGTATCGAGTTGTATTGTTGGTCGGGGGAGAGAAAGAGGAACATCGATTTTTTGGCACTCCGACAGAAATCATCTCTCCAGCTTGAGGTGGAGCTTGGAATTTACATTGCTCTGGTTTGCTTCGCAGTCTCATGTCGATTATACAACACTCCTAACTTAGATACCCGAATCGTAGGATGATTCTAATGCTTACAATCACTATCAAAAATGAAAAACATCTGAGCCTCGTAATTATTTCCAATTTAATAAATTAATCAAGAGGCGTGACCAAGTCGCATCACCCAGGGTATGTTTTTATACAAAAATCATCAATATTACAACAACAAAGTCTTTCCAAAAGAATGTTAAAGTCTATACCAGCACCATCAAAGTTCCTCTCTACTCATGAGACATGGGCTCTTGCTTCTCGCTGGCGGCAGCAGGCAGAGTCAATGGGTCGGTAACCTCCTTCTTCATACCCCGGATCTCAGGGCTGGTCCGCTCAAAGTAAGTGTGCATTGAGCCTTGGAGAAGGCTGTCATCGATATCATCGACTCCAAACGCAGTATCGGACTCGTCGGAGCGGAGGGCCATGGCGGCCTCCCACTCAGCACGGAACTCCTGAACTTTCATCTTATAGTCCAGTTCCGCGTCGTAGAGCTTGCCCTTGCCGGTGAAACGCTCATACACAGAAAGATGCTTGCTGTGAATGGCAGGGCCATGGTACTCGTGCTCACGGCCCTCGCGGATGAACTGCCAGCGGCGCTCCTGTTCACGGAGATCAAGGCCAGTGGTATCGGGAAGGAAAAGCCAGGTGATAATGGCACCGGCAAGACCGAACCAGGGAACGATGAGGAATTGCTGCTGGGCCGAGGTGTAGGAACCGACAATAGCGATGATCAAAGCTCCGAGCTTTCCTGCGGCGGCAGAAATACCGTGGGCTGTTCCACGGATGGGAGTGGGGAAAACCTCAGCGGCGACAAGGAAGGTAACACAGTTGGGGCCGAATTGGTTGAAGAAGGAAGAAAGGAAATACATGGCCTGGAAAGAGTGGATGTTTTCGGGCTGGGTGTAGTAATCGTACTTGAAAGCCGGGATGACGAAAAGGATGAAGCAGAGCATGAAACCGACAATCTGCATCCACTTACGACCATAGAGCTTGGTGTCAACAAACCAGGCAGCGCAGTAGTATCCGGCAATTTCAACGGTGATGTTGACCAAGTTCCAGGTCCAGTTAGTGGTGACATCGCTATTAGGCTGGATAACACCGATAAACTTCTTCTGGAAAAGCTTGTTACCGTAGAAGAAAACGTCGTTCGCGAACCACCCCATAGCAGTAGCGAAGACGCGGGGACCGAAGTGCTTGAAAGTCAGGCGCAGTGACTCCTTATCATAGCCAGTGACAGCGGACTTCTTCTTCTGGGCTTCCAGCTGTTTGCTAGCGGCCTTCATATGGTAGGCACGGTAGTAAACGAGCCAAGCAGTACCAACAGCAGGGACAGCGAAAGAGACACGGTATGTCCACTGAGTAGCGACAGTAGAGTAAGGAGGGCTGCCGCTGCCATGGTGGAAGATCAAGAGCAGCAGAATCAGGAGAACCTGGTTGGCGAACTGACCCCATCCCTGCATCAGGAATGCTCCAACAACGGAGCGACCACGGTGCAAACGATCCTGGGAGGTGGTCACCTTGCCGGAGCCGTAGCCATTCTCCATACCAATGGTGGCAGTCATGGGATATTCACCACCGACACCGATGGAGTAGAAGAAGAGAGACCAAGCGTAGCAGATGACCCAACCGTTCTGGGTGAGACCCCAGGCGGCAGTAAGCATGAGAAGACCGATAAACATGATAGTGGCATCCTGAATGAGTCCCCAGCGACGACCAATCCTATTTAATAAAATGGTAAGTATTTCCCAGGTAAAACAGAGATGGAGTGTGTAGACGAACCAGTCACCCAAGAAACCGACCAGGATCTGGCCGACAATGATACCCGCGACCTCGAGATAGTTGACGGCGGCAATCCAGTTCTTGTCACAGACCTCGTAGTCCTTCCAGCAGGAGGCGAAGGACTCCTCTAACAGAGAGCTGACATTGCTGATAGAGAACAACACGTAACTAGAAGGATAAACAGTCAGAATATAGGGTCCGATATCAGAGGCCCATAGTGTGGGGATCGATGACATACCCCTCAAGTCCCAGTCCAGCACCGGGGAGAACAGCGTTCTTGAAGTAGTAGCTGATCGGGGACAGGGGATCGGTCTTGAACATATCCCACAACCAAGCAAACTCCTTCTTCGCCTCAGTACCATCCTGGGAGATACAGAAGTTGACGCGCTGGCCAACGGGCAGATCAGCCCAGTAGGTGCCATCAGGGGTGTAGGAGTCGGCCGGACGAATGATCTCGTCAAAGGCGGCCTTTTCGTGGACCTCCATCTCCTCGAAGTGAGTGAGGGCCTCCTTGGGAGTCTCCATGTGAACCATGGCGGGCAATCAATGTCCGGGCAATGGATGAGAGAAACCTAGTTAGGGTAGCCCAGGGCTAGGGTCTGGAGGAAAGAGAGACTTGCGACGATTCAGAAAAGATTGGCAGTCGGGAGGGATGCGAGGCATATTTATCCCATTACGCTGGGCGTTGGAATCGGCAGGACCGCCCATATGTCACGAGCCCACGAACCACCGTATCTGCCGCCCATCAGTCCACAGGACGAATAAGGAGATGGTAATGGGACGCGTGGGAAGTTGGTCAAGGAGGGTGGAGTCGAGTAATCTCTGTCACCAACGCTAGCCCGGGGGCCACCTCTCGGACGCAGGTGCCCTGTCTGGCATTCGGAAGGAAGAGGCCCAGTTAGAGTGGACAATGGCCAATGCGAGACACCGCGAGACACCGCGAGGCAACGCCCGGCTTTGGCCCGCACGAAGGTCAGAATTCTGGACAATGTCATTCGACGGGGGCGAGCTTCTGGAAGAGGGTCAAAGCAGAGTTCCTGGTTCCAGTGTTAGCGTTTCTCCACCAGGAAGTATCAGATGTTTCGAGGTATCTCTGCGACAGGAGGGTGCTGCCAATGGACAAGTCAATTGACATGATTGACATGATTGACATGGATGAGACGGTTGATATAGAAGAGATGAAGACCAAGAATGCCCAGCATCTTGGCGATGCTTGACTGAACATTGGCGATGCTTGTTCCTGCCTCGCGCCCCCCAAACTCTGCCAAACCCTCCATCGCTCCTGCCCTTCTCGGGGCTTGTCGTTGTAGATGGCCACCCACCAATCAGAATGCACCACCCGCCCCCGTGCTCTCCAAGGCTCCCCACTCCGGAGCCGCTGCTTATCCACGCCCCCGCCAATCAGCGCCCGCCGTTGTCCCACGCGGCCAGCTTGTGGTCAACCACGCCTTTTGTCGCGTGTCTACCTCTGTACGAAAAGCCACCACCCAAAGCCACGCGACAAACTCTGTTCTGGCCAGAAGCCCTGCCTCGTCAAGTTGAGACTCGGTGGGTTCTACGCAACTCCAGTAGACCTAGTACTATGCCCAGGTGTAGTAGGCCAATGGCACTGTAGTCTGTACCATTCTGTTAGGCTATTGATTGGTCCAGATACATTAGGAATAATAGAATTTCGCTTAGATAGATGATGCCTGAGTCATGACACATAGACTATTTCACTACTAGTAGTACATCATAATGGACATCCTGTTGCCTAATATAGTATAGCGTTGTATATATGGATATTCCAAGAGATTCAGTACCGAGTTTCCATCTACATGGATACTACTCAGGTCGTGTACAAGCTCGAACCTTGAAAACCTTGGGAGCACCAGCTGGGTACCCCAGTAACTATTCCAATATATACTTGAGTACCTGAATATTCTAAATATTATCGAAGATTGATGTTGTAAAGCTATTTGAATACTGATGAAAATTTAAAAGGGTAGAATTGTCATACTGACTAAGTTAAAATGACGGGTCGTTGCTGTGTAGAGAATAAGGGTGTCCACGTAGCGACAATAGGGTGCCCATTTATAAGTACTCGATACATGCATATGCCGATCTTGATGCAGACCATGGGATAGGTGGATGGGTGGGGAGCATGACCGGCATTAGCCTGACACTTGGGCGAGCTTTTTCACCACCGGCAATGAGCTCGGGCATCCTAAACGTACTAGTAGTTATTTGGGACGATCTACTCACTAACAATTATGCAATTGGCTCATAAGCATATTAGAGCAGAAGCACTATTCTCATTCAAGTTCAGTGGTGTTCTAAAATCTACTATGGCTATGCTTCGAATAGTTGAACAACCTGCCGGCAGGTACTATTTATTACCTAGGCGTGGGAACAGATTGCCCCTTCTGATACATAGTAGGAGCAATTCACGCCCGTTTCCCTTTCACTCCATTTCCATCGCCAACTTGTTCAATTTCAAAATGAAGACGTCATCGAGAGAAGTCAGAACTACGAATCAGTACCACACAAATACATTAAATATATATTAGCAACCAAGTTTTTGAATGTTCAATTATATTAATTGGAACATCTTGTTGAATAATGAACATTTTCTGACCCACCAGGAGCGAGATTTATGCCTAGCACTTTCTCATCCAATCTGTGATGCTCAAGACCGACAGCCGCCGACAGCCGCAACATGGTGGATCTGCGGGGCAGCACTCGTCCCAGCTCACGCGACTCGCCTTTTTATTGTACTTTTATTCGCACAAAATGGGCATGAACCGAGGCAGTAGTTGAAAGATTGTCCTGGAAAAGGAAAATGATTGTTATTACAGTTAGAAGTTTTCAATTAGCACATCCGGAGCCACGCGGTGCCGCGATCATCTAAAAGCCGACTTCTACCCCGGTTTAAACCCCCCCCTTTTCTGAACTTCACCCGGAATATATAGGTATACAAAGCTGTATCACAGCTAAATCTTCTTCAAGATGACCGAGTCGCGCCCCAACATCATCTTCATCATGGCCGACGACCATGCATCCAAATCAATTTCCTGCTACGGCGCAGGGATCAACCACACTCCCAATTTGGATCGTCTGGCCACCGAAGGCATGAAGTTCAATCACTGCTACGTGACCAATAGCATTTGCACTCCATCACGCGCTGCAATCCTCACCGGAACCCACAACCACGTCAATGGCGTCATGACCCTCGACTCCAAGATCAACAAACATATCCCGAACGTCGCGAAGCACCTCCGAGTAGGCGGATACCAAACAGCAATGGTTGGCAAATGGCATCTCGGCGAAGGAAAAGACCACGAGCCTACAGGCTTTGACTACTGGGAAGTTGTCCCCGGACAAGGCGAATACTTCGATCCCCAATTCATCAGCCCGAACGGCACCCATCGAGAACACGGGTATGCCACCGATATCATCACTGACAAGAGTCTAAACTGGATCAAATCCAGAGATCAGAAGAAACCCTTCTTCCTCATGTGCCATCACAAAGCACCGCACCGCAGCTGGGAATGCGACCCAAAACACAAATCTCTATACAAGGACCCTATCCGCCTCCCAGATACATTCACAGACGACTACAAAAACCGTGCGAAAGCCGCCTCTGTCGCGAAAATGCGTGTCGCAGAAGATCTCACCTACATGGACCTTGGACTAGCACAACCAGATGGCGGCGCTACCTCCGTCGGAACAAAGATGATGGATACATGGTGGTGGCATGATCGCAAAATCCCAGACCCTGAAGACGTAACCACGCTGAAATTAATCGACAAAGATGACGGCACGGTCTTCACATTCTCCTCGCGCACCGAACTAGCCGAGTTCAAGTTCCAACGCTACATGCAGCGCTACCTGCGCACCATCCAATCCATCGATGACAACGTCGGCCGCATGCTGGATTTCCTCGAGGAGGAGGGTCTAGCCGAGAACACGATGGTGATCTATACCTCAGACCAGGGATTCTTCCTAGGTGAACACGGCTGGTTCGATAAACGACTCGTCTACGAAGAAAGTTTCAACATGCCCTTTCTCATCCGGTACCCGCGGGAAATCGGCGCGGGCACAGTCTGCAACGATATCATTAGTAACGTGGACTTCGCTCCGACTTGGTTGGATTTCGCGGCCTGTCGGAAACCCTCGTATATGCAGGGTGTGAGTTTTCGTCAACTTCTGAGTCAGAATACCCCCGCCGATTGGCAGCAGGTTGCGTATCATCGGTACTGGATGCATCGGGATGTGATCCACGAGGCGTACGCGCATTATGCGGTGCGTGATCAGCGGTATAAGTTGATTTATTGGTATAATGAGGATTTTGGAATTGAGGGGACGAGGCCTGGTGGGGAGGAGAAGGAATGGGAGCTTTTTGATCTGGATGAGGATCCGTTGGAGCTGTTTAATTGTTATCATGAAGGGAAATATGTAGATGTTGTTAAGCATATGACTAAGTTGTTGGAGGAGAAGATGGAGGAGATTGGTGATGAGCCTGTTCATCCACGCTGAGTGGATACAAGCCTGCTGTATTGATCATATTCAGGTCTATGGTGCTCTCTATTTTCAATAGTGTACAGAATTATATACAATAGGATGACATGAAACAAACAGGATAAATACAGGGTTAGGGGCGCTCGAGGGAGTTTCAAATGCATCACGCTAAGAGTATACATAGAGACGTGGATTTCGAAATGAGGAGAGAGGTTTTTGATCAGGGTTTGGATCGTTGGCTGCCCGGCAGACGCCTGAGCGGCACCTGGATGGCGTTCTGCAGCGTCCACGACAAGGGCATCGGCTTGCGATGCCATTCGCGGTCGAGGATAGCAGCTGATTCCAGCATGACGGACAGGGGGAATTCGGGAGAGTAGCGGAATGAGCCAGATTTGATGTCACGTTTCATGACCATATATGCCACGCGGAGCTGGAGGTCGCGTTCTTCACCCTGGGGCTTGAACCCAGATGTTAAGTAACTGAAGGGATTGTCGCGGAACTCCGAGGGGAGGAGATTCGTGATCTGATCTGGATAAAGGGGTTTGTCGCCTGGTCTGCGGGGCAAATGCATTTCGAGCCCAACAATGACCTTGCCTGAGTTCACCTGCCAAAGTTTGCTAGCGTCATTGGTGTATTTTTTCAACGACTCGTTGCGGCGGAGCGAACTGAACACAGTTTCCTTCATCTTGGTTGTCACGAATCCATAGAGGCAAGCGTACCGCCATAGGACTCGGCAAATGTTGTACTTTTGGCCCTTAAAGGCCGATCGGAACAAGTATTCCAAATTGAGGCGCGAGATCTGGAAATTGGGCTGTCGGAGGAATAGCAGTGTGTAATCAATGGCGGAGAAGACATTCCTGTAACACATGGCTATGATCGAGTTGAGGATGTGATTGTTGAGTTGGAGCTGATTGTCGAAACAGAATTTGAGCAGTTCATTCGCAGCAGTAAAGTCATCCCGGCGAGAGATGACACTAAACATTTGAGAGAGAAGCGACGCGCTGAACCAATTGGCGCCGTAGGTTTTGACCATCAGGCCAATAAAAGACTCCACATTCTGGCCATTTTGCAGGTGCACCTGTAACGAATCTTGGATCGTCAGCTGGAGCGCGGTCCGAATTGCGCCAGTCTCAGCCATGTGGCCCTTTTGCACCATATGTGTTACGAGAGCCGCCTTGGCGCTGGGTGTGACCATCGCCTCGAGCAATACAAGCCAGGTCTCTGGGTTCGGGCGAATATGCACTCGATTCATATAGACCAAAAATCGTCGAAACGTCTTGAGATCCTGACGCCGAGCAGCGGCTCGAAGAAGGATATTATACGTGTCCGCAGTTGCGACATGCTCTGCTCGAGTGACGATTGCCCGCGCAGTGCTGAGCAATTCTTGATCGCATAGATAGACCAATGCCTGGTTTAAAGCTGCGGAAGAAAAGACCTGCTGGTTTGAATCTTGTCGGAAGAGTTGCAAAATGCGTGTTGCAATCAGGTCCCGGCGGGTGGTCTGAGTCCCGCTTCGCACCTTCTCGCGTGCATTTGGTTCCGCGGCACGAGTGAGATCCTCGATGTACTCTGCAAATTCTTTGACAGTAGTGGGGGATGGACGATGATCGATGAGCTCCTGCACACCCATTTGGTTCTCTTCAGGATCGGTCCATACTCCGCGAACCATAGGTACCGGAAGTTTCTTGCGTCGCATGGTGTCTATCGAGGTGAAGATAGGGAAAGGCGGCTTCGCGATTTCAACAAGAGGATCCCCGCTGTTCTGCATAGTCTGGCCACGCATGATCCTGTCTTCAACAAGCTCTATCGCGCGCTCCGAGCCTGACAGTATGACCTTGCGGTGGATACCATTGCCTTCCCTTGGGTGTAGGATATGCACACGGCATCCGTTGCGAACCGCGACATAATAGATGTTCTCTGCCATACCGGCCTCAGTCGTGCCGGCCATCAACGCAACAGTCTCCTCGGGGATATGTAGCTCCTTCTGTTTATGACTCCTCCTGGACCCTGCCCGGGGATTTTCTTCTCCTCGCTCCAATAAATCCTTCATCGAATCCCAACCTCCGATGAATTGATGTGGAAGTTGCTCGCCGTCTCCCCTCTTTGCTTTGATGAATGTTCCATACCGCAGCTTCCTCCGATCCCGGACGGACATCTTCCACGGTGAATCAGCCTTCTGAACCAACCCATGCGTGGACGGAGTCAGGGGTCGTGAATGTGAGTTGTTCGCATTTCGTTTCCTGCTTTTCCACGTAATAGGGCCGCGCGCTGGGGTGGTCAATTCGATATCGGCGAAGAGATTGAGAGGACGTTTCGGCTCTTTGGTAGAAGTCGTGTCGACACCCCTTGATCTGGCTCCCTCGTCGAGAAGATCATTCCCCTCTAATGTCATCGTACCACTTCTAGGAAGCGGCACCTTCGAGCGGTCTCCATCACGAGGTTGAGCAGCAGCCTTCGAGGAGAACCATCGGCCCGATTGTCGGCGGAACGAGGATGGAGACACGTTGGGCGAAATTTCTGGTGAGAAGGAGCGACCGGAGGTCCATGTTCTATTCGCTGAAGCTGCAGTGGGTGTCAAGGACGCGATCTGGGGACGTTGCAGAGCCGATGCGGCCCATCGGGGGTAGAGGAACAGGAGAGGTTCATCGGGGCCAGCCGCGGTGGTGTCAAAGACGACGGACAGGCGCCTTTTTAGACACGGGCGGCCACTCGATAACATAGGGAACAATGATCTCGTAGCGTGCACGGCATAGAGGAGAATGCGGTAAATATAAATGGTTGAAGGTGATAGCTTGGCTCCGAAAATTGTTTGCGCGGGAAGGGCAGGCGGTGACGAACTCCGAACTTCCTCCGATCTATGCACGACATGCACAGAATACTTAGGACGAATTGGTATGTCGAAATATTAAGGTCTAATCACATTGTATGGTTCCCCGAAACAAGCCGATATTACGTTTATCTCTCGGCTATATAATATGTACAAAGTGGCAACAATCAATAGATGTGTACCTCGCGACCAACCTGCGCGGCCTCGGGGATTCCCTTGATCTCCTTTCCTTTAGTGACCCTCAAGGGTTCATCGGTAACATTTGCTCGTTTTGATAGCAGGATATCGTGTCGCGATCTCGGTGTCAAGTCAAGAAGTAGCCCTCCTGATTCCCCATGGGTATCAGCAAAGAAATCAGGTCCTGTAACATGCTGTTTGGCAGATTCTACTGCCCGAATCAGGTTATCCTTCTTCCGCTGCGTTCTCTCACCGTCCTTGCCATCCAAGTATGTGATTGATTGAGATAGTTGGTGGATTACGCTGACCAGATAGGTGATCAATTGCCAGCGAGAGGCTTGAAATACGAACATAGACATGATCTCCGGCATCTACCAAGAAATTAGTATCTAGTAACGTGGAGCGCTCCGTACTTGATATCTTGACTCACCTTGTCATTCAAGTAATAGATTTCCTCGCCGCCCTCTTCAACAAACTTCCGAAGCACATCAATCTTCTCTCGATCAATCGAGGTGAGTTTCAGAGCATGCAGCAGGGTCGGAATATCTCCAATCTCTTCGAGAGGCACCTCCTTATCGACCTTCGTGTCGACACGGCTCAAAAACCCAGACTCCACCCTCGAAAGGCCAGTCGTACTCTGATCACGAGGGCGAATCTTGGAAGAATGGATGGTGAAATAGTCCTCGGTCAACATATGCGCTTGTTCAAATCCCGACCGGCCTCGAATACGCTTCTCTGGAGATTTATGGCGTAATCTAACCCATCGTCGCCGCCGGACAAATGAGTGAAACCACGGATGTGTTCCATGCCATTGAGATGAGCTGAAGGAGAAGGAATATTGCCACCCCTGCTCATCCACGTCACCAGACATGTCGACATACCACGTGCGCCAGGACCACTCCCAGCTCGGGTCTGGAAGTTGGGCATTCGTTATATTAACGGGGCTTTCGCGTCGGTCTTGGGTCATCCAGGGGCTGGGATCAAAGTTGAGAAGCGAGCTGTGGGAATAAAGAGGGATCCCGAAGATGAATGAGCCGCGCTGGTTCTCGTAAAGAATGTCCAGCTCCGACACCGGCTTTTTAACATCGGAAACAGGAGTTGTCCCGTTTGCTCCGGTCGAGTGTGTCGTGCCATTTGTGTGGCTCTGGGTGCGCGTTGGCGCAAAGTCCAGGGTATCGCTCTCTCTCAATCCCAACCCACTATCGTGCTGTGAAGGCTGTCCGGTGGTAGGACCACCGGAGCTCCCTGCTGAGATCGACCCTCGTGCTTGCGACGATTCTCTGCTTGGGAAGGTATCGGGTTCGGCTGTCACCCCAAGTCGATCCGGTTGCCATTTGGCATATTTCCTCTTTGCAAGTTGTCCGGATACTGATGCGCGGCTCAGGCGTGTGGATAGGCTGTTCTGGCGAGCGATAGTGGAAGATCGTCGTAGAGAGTCCCCGCTGCTAGCTTGCTGCGATGGGGAGGTATTATCCACCAGAGAAATGCTGACGGTGTCTTCCATGGCGGTTCTGAGTTGCTCGGGAATTAGATTAGTTATGACTTGCTCCAATAGCGCTGAGAAGCCTCCGTTTCAATAGTAAGGCAGCGCAAATGTCACATGCATTATCTTCACGGTGATCGCATCACTCCACTACTGACCCACAGTAAGGAGGAATGTGTATGAAGAATAGGTAGGCCGCTGTAGAAATGCCACGAGGCAAAAAAGGAAACTAATTGTGCTTGCTGAGCTTCAAAAAGAACGAAAAATTCGGAAGAAAAGAGGAGTCGGAGGTGGAAAAGATTCAAGGTTCAACCTTGAGCGATGACATCGTTTGCGGGGGCCGCGCCAAGCCTCTCCTCCCTCAACGCGTGCAAATCCAACTTGAACCCGCCGAAAGAAGACCACCGACAACAACCATCAAGATGGCCGCGCCACAACACCGCAAGGTCGAATTACAGTCTCCAGCAGACTTCACCTACCTCTACACAAACGCAGTAGCTCTATCGCGACAAAAACTCGACCTCAATTTTCCCCCTTTGGCAACAGACGATGACACTCCGGATCCGATGCGCGAACGCGTCCAAGAATTGGTGGACGAGGTGAGCCAACCTTAGGAACCCTCTCGGCAGACCAGCTGAGGCTGGAGAAAATAGACCAGTTGAATGGAATGGCGCACTAACGCACCACAGTACATAAACCAAATCTTCACAACAGCCTCCTCTTCAATCAGCATCAACGGACTCGATTCATCCTCTCCACAATTCCCCTTCCCGGCTGCATTCTCCGCACCAACAGAGACAGTCGAGTACGAGCCTTATGACTCAGAACTAGCCTCGCGCGTAACAGCCCTCTACGCACAATTGGAATCCCTCACCACAAGCGTGGCCCAACTACGACGGGACGCGCCTCGGAAGGCGGCAGAAGGGTATGCGGCCCAATTGGCGCAAGTCATGAAGGCGGAAGAGGAGGAGGATGAGGAGGATGAGGAAATTGATGAAGCCGAGGACACGGCAGAGACGGGGCAAGCGAATGGGGATCAGACTTCTGATAAGAACGAGGCGATGGATGTTGATGCGGAGGGAACCTCTGCAAAAACACAGAGTCAGACGCGGACGCGCTCTCGCCGTCGTCCAAACCCGAAATGGAACTTACAGGTGCCTTTGGGCACGGTTGAAGAGACGGAGCGGTGGACAAGTGGGGATATGGCGGATGTCTATGAGAACGCATTGCGGACGCTGCAGCGGTTGCAGGGCGAGGCAGACGACGGTGAAGCTGGTATAGAAGGCAATGCGCTGGCTAGCACAGTGGGTAAAGTCGAGAGGGCTGGGCGTGCGGCCGAGGTGGTTGAGAGTATGTGAAAGGGCGATGTGACTATGTGCGAGCGTTCTCGAGGACCTTTTACGGGTCGACTTGTTTTCACTTTTTCTTCTTCTTCTTCTTCTTCTTCTTCTTCTTCTTCTTCTTCTTCTTCTAATGTGGGAGGCGTTTGGGGCTGAAGGCTTCACGGGATCATGATACCATTGCTTTTCATTCAACCTCTAGACAACCAATGAGCCAGGTCTATTTCTTTCGTTGTCAATGACAGCATATTCTACTACACTACTAAACCGTTCGGTAAAAAGCAAGAATGATCTCTCGGGCTAAAAGCCATGTTTTGCTATGTGCTATCCTGTGTATACACTCCAAATCGAGAATCGAATAGAAAAAAGCCAAGTCTTCACCTCCACTCCTAACTCGCTTTTGAAAACCCCCACCTCGCCCTTTCCCCCTTCTATATTGAGAGAGCGGGTGAGAAACCGCATGTTGTAAACACGTAAAATAATATGGGGAAAAGAGCTCTCCGTGATATCTAGATCAGAAGCAAGTAACAAAAACCCAAAGGGCAAAGAATCCACAGGTTGTGGCTGGGTCGTCGGCGATGATGTGTTGAAATAAACTCCCAGGAGGCATGGGTTGCCAGGTGAAAATTTGAGGTGTCAAGGTGGAAGATGGTACTCCACGATTGACCGTTGGATTCGAGGGGAAATAAGACAGGTGGATCTCGCCCCGGCGAGAAACGCCGCTGCAAGCACAGGTCCCATTTCCCTCTTTTCTTGGTTTAGTACGATGGCGATTGGCAAAGGAGCGACGCAGGCGCCCCGCAGATGCGAATGTTGAACGAATGAAAAAAAAAGTCTATACCGAGAATTTATGCGCTGGTCTGAATACCCTCCTCGCTGGCATCCTTCTTCTCGGGACCAGAGTCCTCATTCTCGACGGTGGCATCGGCGGCCGCCTTCTTGGTGGCCCACGCGGGTTCGCGAGTCCACTCTGCCTCCTGCCAGGGACCCATGTCAGACAGTTCGCAGCCACCCTCACATTCACAGGAACCACCGAACTCGACGGGAAGGTTCTCAGGGGCAACCTGAGCCAGCAACTCCTTCTGGTATCCACTGCCAAGGATGTGGATCTTGTTGACAGTGACTGGGTCAAGGTAGCCCTTGACGACGCTGAAGACGGAGCTGAAACCCCAGGGGGCGTTGATGAGGTAGAACTTGCCCAGACGCTCGGGGTAGTAGTTTTGGGAGATCGCGGAGGCCTGCTTCACGTAGCCGTAGACGGAGGGGATGCTGGTGACACCAACACCCTTCAGGTCCATGATGGTGCAGCAGGTCTCGAGGAGCTTACCGGCCTTGCGAGAGCAGGCGGGCAGGCGGGGGTCGGACAGCTTCTCATACTCGGTGACGAGGTTCTGCAGCATGCGCTTGTCGGTGGTAATCTTGTACATGGCGTTCAGGTCGATCTTGCCCAGCTTCTCAATGTACACAGGACGGCCATCCTATTTCATGGAATTGCAATTAGTCTCCCATTCTCTAGCCTCGCATGTAGATCGAAATACGACCAAAGGTACCAGACACTCACCTTGTCAGTCTTGTGGTAGTATTGGGGGTAGAACTTGAACACCTCGGGCTTCTCCGGGTATTCGAAAGTGGCGGGCAAGTCATCGGTGCCAAATTCCTTGCGCCACTTCTCAGCGTTGACGAACCTAGAAGCGAACCAAAAAGTTAGACTAGTCTGTGATGGCTTGCGTCTGTTGCGGGCGATCCTGCTCCGTTCGGAGAACCGTCGGCGATGGCACGAATTGGTGGTCACATACATATCTTTGGCCAGGCCAACATCAAACTTGCGGGCGCGCAGGAAACGGAGCAGAGTCAGGGTGTCTAGGCGCAGGGTGTAGCCCTCCTGCTCGAGGATTGTCCGCAGCTGGTGCACCTTGGCGTCATGTTCCGGCGTGGTGTGGCCGGGGTGGCCAGGTTGGGCTTCCGGCGCGGTGGTGGGGAAGTCGTACTGGTCGTACTTGGGGTCTGTAGGCAACTGTTTCTCGGACATGATGGAGGTGGGAGTGTGAAAGGAGGAGGAAAGGAGAGGAGGAGAGAAAAGGAAGAGGGGATGTCAAAAAGTGGAGGGGAAGATGCAGGAGGAAGGCGGACGGCAATTTGGCGTTGGCGTTAAGTGGCCACTTAAGATGGCCGATCGCCCGTTGGGTAAACAACAGCACGCAGATGGGTCTGCAAGTCGCCTGGAACAGGGCGCCTAGGACGGGTTTAATCTATTTGAAGACAATGGAGAATTAAATGACAGGCGGATTGGGTCGAAACGAGGAGTCCTACGAGTGGCCAAGTCAAGAGGAAGATGAAGCAGATGATTCAGAGAAGAGAAAAATAATGTAAAAAAAATGAAAAATCCTAGGTATCCCGCAGCTATTTTTTTTAAAAACTCTCTTATCCCTCTAATCAAAAATATTACTAGCCTTGCTTGATTCTAGTGATGTTTTCTCCCCGTTTTCGATAGCTGCTTGCGGCCAACCCCCTTCAAGCGGCCTAGTTGCCGGGTTACACCTCCCACTGAATTCTAAGTTCTGCATGGGTCGATCATCATAGGCAACCAAAAGCTCGAAGGGCGAGGGGCGAGGGGCATGAGGCGGTGTCGAACGATCATCCAGCGTGCATGACAAGTCGCCCTAGTGAGGAGCTAAGGGGAAAATTTGGCCGGCACTTAATGGGGATCGGCGGAGAAATCAAATGTCCTGGCATCCCAAATAAAATTGAAGGAATCTGTGTCTAGATTGCAGCTTCTGTACAAGACTCGATCCATCCCAAACGGGGATTGTATCCAAAATACCGCGCATCGCAGGAAACAAGAAGAGAAAGAGATATTATACACTGCGCATGGGAGGTCCCGAGCGGTGATGGGTAAAATAAACATCAAAAATGATCAGATAGGATTATTGGACAGAAAGGCCGAACAAGACACGTGAGAGACAACTATGCGCTGGGTATAAAGTGCAACAATCCACCACGAATGACAACGAAAAAGGAAAAGGGAGAACAGAAAAGAAAAAGAAAAAAGATCCTGAGAAATTCAAGACCGATGGCATGCCCGAGCCAGCGGGTGCTTATGTTCGTGTATCGATGGCATTCACACTAGTAGACACATCTCTCTCCTAGTATTCGTGGGGAGAATGGTCGGGGTCGTCGCTGATCATTCATTCAGTCCATGGACTCAAGATGGACGAAGATGGAGTACAGGTTTCCGCGTCCATCAGATCATCAAAATATTAAACTGCGGGCATTCGCAGCAAGCCGAGACGCTTGGGTAGAGAGATCATAGGCTGCTACCGTTTGCTCGGTCTCATAGTCTTCATAAGAGAGGCATAAGCCAGCGAGGTGCGGGCGTTTGGGCGTTTACCATCCCTTCTTGCGTGCAAATCGTTTGTTCAGAAGAGCCAACACCTTGGTGACATTGAACTGGACATATTCTAGGTCGAGATCCTCAAGACTGTCCTTCTGCATCTCCAGGAGATCGTCCAGCTTGAGGTCAAGTTCCAGCAGACCGCGGGCCCGACCCTTGTAGTGCAGGCTGATCACAAAGGTTCCCGGCAGTGGACTTTTGAACATGAAGTAAATGTTTGCGCGACGATTTTCGGGAACGTTGCTGCGGCGGATGACGCCCTCCTTTTCCAACTGCTGATGGGTGAACTTGTACGGGCCAAGTTCCTGATGCTTCTGCGTCTTCCGCTGTTTGCCCTCGGATTGGCTGCGTACGTTGTGGAGATAGGACTTGTAGGTTTCGAGTTGGCCCACCAGATAAGCATTGTGGTCACGGATGGTGGAGAAAACTTCCTCCAATTTCCGTGTCTCATCCAGTACCTTCTCCTTCAGTGAGCCGAGGTGCACCAATTCCTGCTCCACCTCATCTCGCAGTAGACTGAACTCATCGGAGCGGTCAATTACGCCCATGTCTTGCAACTGACTCAACAGTTCCATCGTGCGAATACCTTTTCGCACCATCACTGCATCGTTTTTGAGGGTGGCGGCTGCTTCAGCGATGCGGTCCAGTCGAAGAGGTCGCCGAGCGACCGAGGAATTTGGTGGAAGAGATCGAAGGATCTGGACGAATGTCGACTTGGCCTCCATAAAGAACACCTCTTCTTGCGTTATATCCAGGGCAGCCGTCAGATCATCCAAAGCTGTCTCCCATCGGCTGAACAGTGGCACGGTAATAGTTCTGTTCTCTTTCCGAGGCACCTGCGGGGGTGCAGTTCCAAGCTCTTGCAGTAGAAGAGAAAGGTGCGAATTGTGGTCCTGGGAGAGAGCATCCCTGTGCTTATCCAGAAGAGCGTGAGTGGCGTACATCTCATTAAGGGTGATTTGCAGCTCCAGGTCACGCTTGGACAAAGCCACATAGTTATCCATCTCCAGGCTCTCGTAGAAGTCCTGAACTTCACACAGATCAAGCAGGAACTTGTTCACCCGTTCCTTGTTCGATTCGATGAAAGGCTGCAGGCTGGACATATAGGGCTCCTTGGCGTAAGATGGCTTATTCGCCAAGTTCTGAATCATCTTGGCGATAAGTGTCAAGGTACGGCGGGGTTTGTCGGTTGGCGTCGCATCAATAAGCATGTAGGAGCGCGGTGTAACGATGGCGGGGTTGATGAAGCGCAAGAAGAAGAAACCGCCGATAAGCGTACAGATGGTCTGGTCCTGGGCATCCGGGTACTTGCGACGGGACAAACTGCGGATCTGTTTGCAGATCCATCGGATACCGTAAGGGGTCTCGTCCACCGAGTCGATGATGGTGGTGATGAATCCGTTGGCGATATCTGTCAGCATCTTGAGGCGTGGTGCGATGATGGCCTGCACCTGCTTGTTGTCGGCAGCATCTTCGGCGGTAACAGAGCGAGCGAGATAGTCGGGCAGAGTGCCGGTTTCCTCTTCGATCTGCTTCACCATGCACTCGTAGACCTTCAAGGGGTTGATTTCCAGATCCACATCACGCAATTCAATCAGTGAGTTAATTCGGTCCGCCAAAACCTGCTTCAAGTAGCTCTGGCCGGGGCCACGGCGTGTGTAGGTGGTCATCATACGGGACACAGGGGTGTTCTGGCGCAGAAGGGAGGAGTACTCTGGGGTGTTGTCGAATTGGTAGGTGAGAACGGACTGGAACATGGTGAGGAGAAGGTGCTCTTCGCGACTCTCATACTGGTTTCCGTAGATGGTGAACATGACGGTCTGCAGCAGAGAATCGATTTCGGCCATGGAGACTAGTCGGCACAGGTGGGCAATGTGGCGGGGCTCGGACTGCAGCAGGAATAACAGATTACCATACTTCTGGGTGCGCTCGTCGTTGGGGAAGAAACCCTCCTGCGGGTCGGCAGTATCGTCGAGGTGGCTGGCGACCTCATTTTGCTGGAAGAATACATGAGCAACTGGTCCTCTCAAATTCTTTTTCTTCCCCTCTGCACGGGGGGAACACAATCAACAATCTTACCTCCTCTAGGGCCATTCGGTTTTGAATCAACAGTGCAATCCGCGAGTCCAGGTATCGTACATCCTTTTCCAACACGAAATTCTTTTTAGACTGCGAGGAGATCTTCGACTTCAATTCTCTCAGGTGTTTCTGTGCTGTGCGGGGGTCAGTACCGGGGGCAAAGGCCAGGGGGGAAACCAAACGTACCTCGTGCCAGATCATCCGAAATTTCCAAGTCTCTATCCTTGGCGGACATGGACAGGTACAGAGCCGTGACCGACATCCGCTTGGATTGGCGGAGCGACCGAGTATCGTGCGACGACATGGTGTTCTGTCGTGCGACGGGTTGAAACGAGGAGGACGACGAAGAGGAGGCTCGGGAGACTCTCGATGCGGGTTGAAGCATTGTCGCAACGGACATTATGTGATTGAGGATGGACCGTCCCGGGGCGAGGGCGGCTTGGTCGACTGCGCGGCAGACGACGGCGCAAGTGATGTGGAAGGGATGGAGAGTGTGCTGTGAAGATATTTAGAGAGGAACGGATGGGAACGGATGATTCGTCGAACGAATGCGTGATCTTTTTACCTCTCAATCCGCGGTGGACAGCGAGTTCTGGCTCTTTCAGCCGACAGGGGGTTCGGGCGAAAGAGGGATTCTGGATCTGGTCGAGGGGGTTGGGCGTAAATAGAGTCAATCGGCAGAGACGAGGATTGGAAAGAGAGACGCCCAAGGAGTGAAGGAACGAGAAGTGAGAAGCAAAGAGCGAAAAGGGAAGAGGGAGGGGGTGGAAGAGGGGAGGAGGAGAGGAGGAGAGAGAAGAGGGAGATTATTATTTCGTTAGTTGCTGTTAGGGCGGGTTCTGGGGAAAAAAGGGCAGTCGGTGGAGCGGAAAGGGAAACTGTACATTATGTACTGTACATTCGGATTATTTACTACTGTACTCTGTACTGATATTAACACGAATCTGATTACTCTTTTACTATTTACTGGTTATGAATTCTATTTTTGTTTCTGCAAGGGACTCAGCGTACCTGTCTAGTCCTCCACGATGAATGTACACTATGTCCACCCCTAGCCAATGCACCTCGCCACCGCGAACCTCCCCTTTTCGCTGTTCCATAGGTTCTCCCACCAACACCGAACACATTGGTACTTTGTCTGTATCCACTTTTATACAGTTCACTTCACTTTAGTTCATGGTTCTCGGGCTTTTCACTTGCGCAACTTGCCGAGCTACGTCAGGGCCAACGGTGCCACGCCAGTTACACGGACTCGTTGGCAACCCACCATCTTAGCGGTACCTGCATCCGAGCCAAAAAGAAAAAGAAAAAGAACAAAAAGATAAACCGGGGCCGCACTGACTCCCACAGTGGGGATGTGCGCTTTGGGTTGGGGGGGCCAAGGGTGCATTGCTGGTCCACGAGACCTCCATGTGGACGACATTCTCGAGGTTGGAGCTGAACGAGGTTTCAGATTGATTCGACCCCGAAAAATGCATACCCAGAGGACTCTCAAAGAGATGGATATAGGAAAGTCCATGCAGAATACCTTGGGTAGGGAGTTGCTTATCTGTTCCCAGTTGTCTGCAATCCACCATCCACCAAAGTCCAAAAAAAAGAGATGAACAACTCCACTCACCCTCTGCACCAAAGGCAGGACTTAGCTGCCGCAGGTGCAGCGGTCGTTCGACACTATCAACAAATGTCTCAGACGCAAGGCTCCTAGCGGATCTCAGCCGGATTGGCAGCCCCGGCTCTATCATCCGACATCGTGCGGTCCGCGTGGATGACGAGACCACTTTTATGGCTCATTTCCTTCATTCCAGTGGCCGGTTGCCCGAAAGATCACTGCCCCTAAATATTTTTCTTTGACGTGCTACGTGCTACATCACTACATCATGTCTCGTATAGAGTCCCTACGAAGATCCTGGGTAGCGTGACTCCCACTTGCCACTGCCCCCCAACGATGCACTTCGTTCCTGCGCGCTCATCGGGGCCTCCCGCTGTCCCGAGCTCGACACTACGCCTTAAGGATTCGGTGCTTTGGGATTAGTATGCGGGGGTGCTCTGCGCTTTGTCTTTTCTTTGCCTTTTTTTTCTTTGCTTTTTCATGGTCTTGCCTCTGCCAACCCCCCCCCTCCCCGGCCACACTTGTGCTTGCATTCTTGGTCAGTGCTTTGCTGCTCAGGGGTAAAGGCGCGCCAGAGTGGATCCGTAGGTGGGACCCGCGGGACACTCGAGAGTTCCCTCTCCGCAGCCTTGAACGCTAGCAAGACGCATGGAGACTGCATGTCCTACCCCTGATCGCAAGGCCGTTCTGCTGTACGCCATGCCTGAGACATACATACTCCGGGGTGGCGGGAGGAAATACTACCGTGTGCCGCGATGGCACTAGCACACTAGCTATCGCGAATCTGACTTGATACACCGACATCATCCAACTTGAACCGTCACAGATCAAGAAAACCCATCCTTCCCGTGCAAATTAGCCACGCCCGGGCGATCAACCACACGGGCCACCTGCATCCCATCCGCCCGTCGTGAAACGTCAAGCTCCGTCGCAGATCCGTCGCAGCTCAGCTGTGACCGGCCCCCTATTTTGCTTCTTAAGAGGCTCCCGTGCACTAGCCATCCTCAGGCATAGTAAGGAGGTGTCGCCGCTACTTCGTGGATGTCAACGGGATCGGCAATGCATGTACATCTTACAAAGCGTTTCTACTTGTGTATGCGGCACATACCGGTACTGTTCGGAAGACCAGGATCCCCCCCCCAAATTGGCCATCAAGTGGAGATCATCTAGTTACTCTGCCTTTCAGGACTTGCGAGTAGATTATGAAGATCCCATAGAAGTGCAAATTACCACCGTCGATCCTTGCATTCTTTTTTGGCGGGGAATGGCCCATGCGGCATGATGTCGACTGTCGGCTGACCTGGTTGTATCCGGCCTGTGCAGCTGTGCAGCCATGACTTTGGCACCTGCCATCAAACTTGAATGCTGACAAGCATGAAGTGCATTTTAATTGCCATGTGACGTTAGTCGCGATTAATATTTGAGTTCTGTGGAGGCGTTACAGTAGTGCATTTCTAACCCATGGCTCTGGAACTACAGGCGACCAAGTATCAAGAAATCCAGATTTGATCCTGGTCTGAGTATCTGAGTATATAGGATTTTCGAATATCTGGCAGCTGATAGTGTAAGTCTTAGCTAGATGCAGCAAGGTTATGCCCAGGATGTACCCTGTAGGACCTAGGTAGATATGCAACGGTGAAAGATAAGCTTGGCTGCCTCGGGTGGTTTGCTTTGCACCTTTTCGGATATTCATTTCAATCCGAACCCTTGAAAGTCTTATCTCCTGAAACCAATATGCTAGTACGGAAGTCTATCAAGGTGTAATTTTGCATAGCTGGTATCCAATGGGATGCTACATGCTTAGGGTCATCCAAGATTGCCGGGGTGCAGGGTTGCGCTATCTTTGCGGCTGACGGGAATCACGGTATCGCATACCCACCTCTGCTGGTAGATGAAAGATTGTTTAATTTGGAATTATAGAGAGTGGGTCTTGAGCTTAGGGTTCAACGCATCAAAAGAGACCCGACTACATGCATAGCAAGAAGTACATGAGAATGGCATTTGTGCTACCGCACCTGATTGGCCTTACTCCATTGTAGCCCTAGAATAATTCAGTCCCTGCTACTGCCACCACATCTACTCATATGTAGACAAAAATTGTGGGTTTCATGTATCTCCTTAGTGGCCGGAAACGCTAGACGATAGTGGTACGAATACAGGGCACAGTCAACCCCTGGGATACCATTTGTTGAATTTTGATAGATAACCTGACCAGGCAATCACAGCGTTTTCCCTTTGCTAGATATACTCCAATGATACGGCTACGTATGGTGATATGACCCAATTGAACTTTCAAGTTTTCGCACACTATGAAATACATAATAACATGACACCTCTACAACTTGAAATGGATATGTATCTTTGTAACCTTCTTTCCATCCCGAAAAGCATCCAGCACCTTATTGAAACTTACCGCAGAGAGGCCATTTTTCACCATGTAAGGCAACGGTTTGGTGGTTCCCGCTACAAGGTACTCGGAAAGGTGTGCCCAAAATCATTTGCTTACCTCGTCCTCTCCAATTGCGCTGTAGACATTGCGCCCCTCGAAACCGGCCAGAGATGTGTAAATTACCAGATAGCTTACGGGCCTTGTCTTGGATGCCACTATGGTGCTATGTACACTGTGAGTCGCGTGCCAAGTGCTACTGTAATATGAGGCTGAAGGTAGCGTATTTTGAGTATACTATGACTGAGTGTTATTATGTATCTATCTGCGAGTATTTGGTTATCCCAACTCTATCATTTCAGTTTGATTTAGGTGTTGATCCGGAGAATTTCTCTGAAGGCTGCCAGATCAGCTTGCTTTTGGCTATCTGGTAACCTGGCTATGGTAGGTAATAGTCATAAAGTCCTCATCTGACCCTAATCAGTCCAGAATATTCTACTTTTCCGAGCGGAGTAGGTCGATCTTTTAAACATTGGGAACACACTAATCAATCTTCCTCATCTAATAGAGTGCTTGCGATAAATGTCACATGTTGTTCCAGGAACTACTGCCCTAAGGTCTCCGAGGTACATACTCTAACAAATTCAAATTCAAATATAAATTCAAATACTTATTAGTCGAAATGAACATTGGTGCTGCAAAATTATGGAGACGTTCACAAGTATACTAGATGATCCTGACCACCTCAGCTATCCTTTTTCTCCTCCTCCTCGACACCTTCGGCTGAATCCCTGTCATTCTCCTCTTCCTCCTGGCCTTGAGTCCGTGGAAGCCAAAAGCGAGTAATCATTCCACCCAAAAACTGCTGATCAACCCATTTCACCAAACCATATAGGATCCACCCCCAGCCCCACAGCGAAATGCCCATCATGCTCGCAACCAGTAATACCGGGCCCAGGATCAGCAATGACAAGACCGCCCAGAGCAGCAAAGAGACAGCAGCGAAAATGAAGACTCCCGCTAGGAATACAAGCAATGGGACTCCACAGCAGATCGCCTGACACACAAGAAATGTAGAGGCGATTGGCCGGTTCAACGCAGCCTCATACATCTGCGCCTGCTTGGGCGGCGGGAAGTATCGTTCGACGAGCCATTTCACAATCCATTCAAAGGTATCAACACTTTGCGGGAAAAGACCATAGACCCACTGGCTAAACGCGGCCCAGATGGCTTGGAAGGAGATTTCGGGCTGTGGCTTATCGTCGTGGTGGGGCCCATCATCAGATGGGAATTGACCGGGAAGGACAGGCTCTTGCAAGGTCTTTGTGGTTTTATCGACTTGCTTCACTGGCTCCTTCGCGACTGATTGGACATTGTCGGTCGCCGTCGACTGGACTTTTTTTACCGGCAAGCCCTTGCCGACGCCACGAGTGACGGGATCAAGAGACATCGAGGATTGGTTGGGGGCAGCAGTAGAGAAAAAGGACCTCAAGGTATTATAAAAGATAGACTCAAGATAATTCCAAAAAAAAAAAAAAAAAAAAAAGGGATGTTCTTCAACAAAAAGCTGTCAAGGACATGGATCTATATCAATCTGACCACGATGGGACTATGACGTAGGGGGCGCCGCCTAAACTTGATAAAATAGATTAATTCTGCGATCGAGTCGCCTTGATGGCACAAACCAGCAATCACCAGGTGAAAGGAAAACTCCGGAGCGAAATGATGACTTCAGTGTTTGTGGTGGTACAAGTCAAGTCACTCTGCCAAAGTTTATCTCCCAGCCATTACGCTACATTCGATTGGCTACGATATAAATTGTTCCGAGTGCTTTGAAGTATATAAATAGAATCGATTCGATCGCTCAATGTAGCTCACCATCCCTATGGTAAAATGAGAATCGCCTGCAATCCGTCGAGAGGCCATACACAGCACATCGTGTCCGTCCACGACGCTTCCGCTCCGAGTAAACCATTGCTATAAAGAGTCAGCGAATTTTCAACCCCCTTCCATCCAACGCTCACCCATAGTAGCCATAACCTGTGCTTCGCAACTTGGACACACCTTCACCCTCACACCACATCCAAGGGCGTTCGTTCTAGTTTCAGAGACAACCAGTTGAACACCATCATGTTCCTCGCTGCCGTACCAGAAACTATAATATGGAACACTGCCAAGAGAGGTCTGGTTGCCTTGAAACTCGACAGTTTTATATGAGAACGGAATCCGAGACTTAATTTCAATACTGTGAGGACGTCCATCGACCCGGTTAAAATAGTCTAGCCTAACCATAACGACATGAAGTAGCTCTTCCAAGCGAGTTGCTTCTTCACTGTTACCAAGAAGACGGGTACAATCCTCTATATGACACGTTAGCTGGATTCGAGTATCTGCCAGGGTGACACCACAGTAGATCTTACTAAATCAGGGAGCTATAGGCAAACTGGTGCGCGCCGTCCGCCACGACTTTGTAAAAGGTTTGAACCAGAATCTGTCCCCACACGGCTGCAAGGAAGATACGCTCAAGTTGGCGTGCAACAAAATTATCAGAACTTGTATGTTTTCCACTTTGTGCTGGGCTGATTTTATCGTGTATAGTGATTGGTTTGAAGAATAAGAAGAGGATTGAGGCGTTAGAACAACTTGAAGAGGTTCCCCGCCATCCAATAATCTCTTCCCGAAATGACATATCAGTAGTCGATGAGCCCGCATGTCGTCACGGACTCAATCGAGCCCCGAGGTTTACATGTATACAGATTGTGTGACAATACGGAATACCAGCAAACTTAATATTACGCTGTCCTCGACTGGCCCCGTCTGGATTGAATGATTCATGCGGTTGCCATTATCAAAACGCCAATCAAAGTGCAAGTCTATCTATCAAGTCATTTCCCATTAAAAAAACATGTCATGTCACATAATGCCGGTACTTTTCCACACGCATGCAAGAGAGTATTCTAGTTATTTAAACCTCATCTCAAATGATTCCATTCCCTGGGGTAGCACCGATGGGTACCGTGGGCGCCTCCATGTGTGCTGGGTGAGGCGGTGCGAAAGGATCAAAGGCAGTTCGAACCGCTCCCACTCCTTCTTTGAGGTAAAGCACGAGACGATAGGCCGAATTGCCGTTCAAGTAGTACCGGTGGAGTCGCTTGCTGCGCAAGAAGCCCAATCGCTCGTACAGTTTCATCGCGCCGGTATTTGTGATTTCGGTCTCGAGAACAATCTGAATTCAATGAGACATTGAATATTAGCCGGGGAAACAGACGGGGTCTCATTCAATAAACACAAGGATACACACCTCATCCGCGTCCCGCTCCGTCATCGCATCAATCGCCATGCGGACCAGCTTCGTCGCGATGCCCTGGCCCCGAAACTCCTCGCGCACGGCCAGCATGGCGATATACCCTCTCAGAGGACCGCCACGGTGCGGCTCCAGCTTCGAGACTACGACTCCGACCATCTCGTCCTTATCGTCCATGGCGAGAAAGCAGAGATCGCCCCACTGGTATAGGAAATAGCGGTAGACGTAGATGCTGTATGGCTCGGACAGATCCTTGGAGATCAACTGACGCATCGCGGCGACATATTCGTTCTCGCGCGCACTGTTGTAGCGCATATAGCGGAGCGCAGGGGCTTGGCTCATGACGGCGTGGGTGTCGAGTGGCAGTGGGGAAAGTGCAAGTTCAAGCGGAAGTGGAAGCTTTGGGAAGGGCGGAGCACAACAAGCGCCCGATTGCCATGTGATCGCCGGCCCGCCAACAACTGGTTGCTTGTGACTTGTGGCTTGTCTGCCCTTTCCTAACTCTTCCCACCTCCCTTCCGCCCTGCCATTGGTTTTGGCTTCTCTTCTCCTTGGATCGCTATGTTGCGCCGCCGCACCGGCAAGGACGACGCCCCCTCGCCCCGCGACGATGTCAACCAGTTCATCCGAGACAAGAAGGAGGAGGAAAGGCTTCGAGCCGAGTTCGATGGCGCCAAGGTTAAGCAGCTGGTGATTAAGCCGCGTAGCAAGCGTCGCAATGGCTTCATCTTCGTCCTGGGTGGTCTCTTTGGTGTGTTCATCGCGCTGTTCTTCGCGAACCAGCAGGAGGTGATTAACCTGGATGGGTTGATGGATCTGAACATCGATTCCTTGATCGATGTGATTCCACAGGGAATTATGCGAGATGCGAGAGAGTTTTCGGTATGTTCAAGTTCCTTATTTTGGTCCAGCATCGACCACTACCGTCTCAGCCAGCTAACTACGAGGCGAGATGCGACAGCAACACGAACGCGATGCGGTCAATTACGATTCCTTTGCCGTTGGACTACACCTACAATCGCAAGGCGTTGTAGCCAAGCACCCTGTGGTTATGATACCTGGCGTCATCTCTACCGGCCTCGAGAGCTGGGGAACTGGAGACACCTCCCGGCAGTACTTCCGGCGACGACTATGGGGCAGTTGGACCATGATGCGGGCGCTGGTGATGGACAAGGCAGAGTGGAAGAACCACATCATGCTTGATCAGAAGACAGGTCTCGATCCGCCGGGTGTCAAGCTACGTGCGGCGCAAGGGTTCGACGCTACGGACTTCTTCATCACGGGCTACTGGATCTGGAATAAGATCTTGGAGAACCTGGCGACGATTGGATATGACCCGACCAATGCTTTTACCGCTGCCTATGACTGGCGCCTCTCATACCTCAATCTCGAAATCCGCGATTCCTACTTCAGCCGTCTCAAGTCCTATATCGAGACGGCGGTGGAGGTTCAGGGCCAAAAGATCACCTTGGCGTCTCACAGTATGGGCTCACAGGTGGTGCTCTACTTCTTCAAGTGGGTTGAGAGCGAAGATCATGGAAACGGTGGGAAGGACTGGGTGAACAAGCACATCGACTCGTGGGTCAACATCAGCGGTTGCATGCTCGGCGCCGTTAAGGGACTGACAGCCGTGCTGTCCGGTGAGATGCGCGATACAGCGCAGCTCAACGCCTTTGCCGTGTACGGATTGGAGAAATTCCTCTCGAAAGAGGAGCGAGCAGAGATCTTCCGCGCGATGCCAGGAATCTCCAGCATGCTCCCCAAGGGCGGCGAAGCCGTCTGGGGTAATTCCACCTGGGCACCGGACGACCAGCCGGGACAATCCATGAGCTTCGGAAACTTGCTGAATTTTCGGGAGACCAACTCGTCCTTGACGAGGCGCAACCTAACTACATCGGAGAGCCTGCAGTACCTCTTCGATCAGAGCGAGGATTGGTACAAGGATCAAGTCTTGAGCAGCTACTCGCACGGAGTGGCTCACACAACCCGTGAAGTCGAGGCCAATGAGAAGGATCCGCGTACATGGCTGAACCCACTCGAGGCACGACTCCCGCACGCGCCGGATATGAAGATCTACTGCTTCTACGGCGTTGGTAAACCCACCGAACGTAGCTACTTTTACCAGGAGGAGTCCGATCCACAGGTGAAGCTGAACGTCAGTATCGACACGACTGTCACCCTCAATGATGATATCGATCGCGGCGTCGTTATGGGCGAGGGCGATGGTACTGTTAACCTCCTCAGTACGGGATACATGTGCGCCAAGGGCTGGCGCATCAAACGATATAACCCTGCCGGATCCAAGATTAAGGTCTTCGAGATGCCGCACGAGCCAGATCGCTTCTCCCCACGCGGCGGACCCAACACTGGTATGTCTATAGTACAGCACAGTACTTCTTCTATATCTTGTTTATCATGCATCTAACCGAAAATGAAATAGGCGATCACGTTGACATCCTCGGCCGGGCCTCCCTAAACGACCTCATCCTTCGCGTCGCCGGCGGCAAAGGCGACCAGATCGAGGAAACCTTTGTCTCGAATATTCGCGAGTATGCGGAGCGTGTACAGATCTTTGACGAAGAATAGATAGACCATGACACGAATTCAAGCGGCGCCCGGTTTTGTTTTGTTCTATTTTGTTTTATTTTATTTCAGTTCCTCATTCGATATATACATGTCTCCGTGAGAGGACATATTCTGATTCCCTTAGAAGTTGGCAAGGTGGTTTATCTCTGCGCAGGGTTTATTCTTGTATCTCTTGTCTGGCGATGTATCAATATTTGATTCGTGTTGCGAATATGAATACAAACGGTTTCCAGCTGCCTTGGAAACGAGACATGCTGGGTCACTCGATAGTTGTACATACTACACCGACTCCGGACACTTGTATACCCACTGGTAGGAATAGCTTCCCAGGATGTAGAATACGTCTACCTACTGACATCTAATTATGTATACGGTGACCACATTTAAATCCCCCATACGCAATACGAATACGTAAATACTACAACCACTCACCTTCAGCTATCACGATCCAGCCTTGAACGGGTTATGCAGCATGAGCACAGCACCCAGCCTCGGGCTAGCACATGCGCCGGGGCCCGTGGGATCAACGCATGATTTCCTATACCAGCCACTAGCAGACAGGACCGGCGGATCTGCGCAGGAGCGGGGGTAATGCATATCTGCCAGGATCAAATGGATCTGCGGAGTCAATTCTTGCTGGGGGAAGTTTGTCGAGATCTTCATGCATATATTACATTACAAGACTACATGAAGTACGTGGGGTAATGGGCAGTGGTGGTGGTAGTGAGATAATGTACAATTCCTCATAACTTCATCTAGGGATGTAAGAATAATGCTAACGATGACCAACGCGGTCGCCCGCAACCCCCTCTCCTTCTAGGGTAAAGACATTAGGTGCCACACATTAGGTCGGGCGGGCGGTGCATGCCACAGTTGGAATCGCGCTTCATTCCAGCCAGAAGAGAAGCGAAGCGACCGGCGGGATGCGAGGATGAGGGCTCCGTCGAATTCCCTCTCCATGCTATCCACCGCCATCATCCAGGAGCCGGTCATCCCAAACCAGCTTCCTTTCTCCAATCCAATCCAATTCAATCGAGCGATCACCACACTGCCAACGCTGGGTTCACCTGCCAACCAGCGGAGGCGCTTCTATGTGCCGATGCAAATGTTCCTCAAAAGCCAAATATCCATAAAAACAGTTCTAATGCACAGCGAGTGTAGTGCAAGCAATGGCGCCGAAACCTTTTTGAGTTCCCCATGAGAGTAAAAAACCGTATGCAAAGTTCCCAGTCGCCAGGTCATAAACGATCGACACGAATGATAAAAGTAGGTTTGTTCATCTGGATGAGCACGAAGCGAAAGAAAAGTGGCTCGTCCAGTTTAAAAAAGTCATAGCGAAAGACATGGGTGAGAATCGAAGTGAAAAATAATAATCGGCTCGTCCCTGTGAGGGGAGCGACCGAGTCTGTACAAGCGAAGGTTTCCAACGGTGGCGATGCGAGGGAAGTCGCGAACCCCAAAGCAGGTGAAAATAGGGCCGGCCACCGGAATTAATATTATAGACGGAAGAGTCACTCCACCGCTGGAGTGACAAGGCATGTACAGCCAGAAGGCGAAAAGAAGCCTTCGGCTCAAGGCGGATAGAGAACCGCAGGAACCGAAGGCTTTCAAAAGGTGATTAAAAACCTTAGGTGTCGAAAATGGCTCGATGCAGATAGTAAGTTCAAAATTGTCGTCAAGTAGAACGCCGTGCGGGAAAAAATGGTAAATGCAAGCAGTGAACAGAGTTGAAAAACGATATATGCATGTCGGAAAGGTGCTTTAGCGACCGGCTTCGAGGTCGTGGTTCGAAGTCAGGGTCTCACTCTCCCAAGTGTAGTGGTCGTCCACAGGGCTGAGGGAGCCAGATGAGACTGAAGATGAGGAACCAACGGTCCACTCGTCGCTGTCCAGGTTGAAGTCACCGTCCAAGCTAGCAAGATCGTAGCCGAACTCGCGGGAGTAGTCGCCGACCTCGACGTAGTCGTAGTCCCACCGGAACATCTTGTCGGATTGAACACGGGGCAGAAACCGGGTCTTGGCAAAGTAGAAAGCAACAGTGGCGAGTAGACCACCGCAGACCAGGTCCACAGCGTAGTGGTGAGAGAGGTACATGGTAGCCCACCACATCCACAGGGTGTAGGTAACCCAAAGGAACTTCATGCGGGGGAAGACATGGCTCATACAGAGGGCAGCCAGGGTGGAATCCGCCGCATGGAGAGAGGGGAAGGCACCAAAGACCACGGGAGACTGCTTGAAGCCCGAAGTATACAAGTCAATACCCAGCAACTTGTCAATGCGAGCAAGACCGGCCGGGTTACCCTGCATAGAGTAATCTGCGGGGGCAAGGCCGTACAGATTCTCGTACCACGGTGGCGAGCAGGGGAACGCCAGCTGAATGGTCACAGCCGTCATGCTGATATATCCGAGAGTCCGGGCAAAGAGGGGTGTGGTGCCCGGGGGACCAAAGATGAAAAGGATTAGGGAGACGACAAAGGGTGCACCGTAGTGGCATAGGCCGTAGGGAATCCACGCCAAAACATCCAGCACGACGTTCTGATGGGCGGACAGGATGTTACTGATGTTGGCACCGTAGAGGATGTTTTCCATGGCGGGTAACACGCGGACCCAAATGGCAGGCCGCCAGTCGCTCGGAACGAACCTATCGGAGAGAGAAGAGTCAGTCATGCGTTATTCCCCCCAGTTATGCGGCAAATTCATCCATTGCGGCGTTTCCCGCTCGGGGGATCATTCCGGGCGCGTGTGTAGAGAATAGGGGAGGCTAAATTCAAGGAGGGGTGGAACTCACTGGCACGCATAGAAGAAGATGAGCCATCCGGCGATGGGCAGGAAAGGGAGGAAGAACTGCCTTGTGATGGGCAGCAGGAGCGAGAATAGGATTAGGGTGGAGATGGCTGTCTTTGCAAGCGGGCCAGGGGATTGCATGACGCTCAAGGAGAAGATGCCGATGATCAGGAGTAGCAAGTACTGGAAGTCATATATCGTCCATCGATGCGCCTGAAGGGATCGGAGGGTGTCAACGGGCGAGAAGGAAGTCTGTAGGGTCGAGATGGATGAGGTTGGCGATAAACGACTCCGAAGCTTTGAGCGGATCTTGCGGCGCATGCGATGCGGCACGAGCAGTTGAAAGGAGCGCCATGGCATCTGAATCTGAAGCTTGCCGAACTGATTCTGCGTGCGATCCTTCCATGACGGGAACGTAGTCATCTTCGCGGCGCGAGCCTCCAGGGGACTCTCTCCTATGATCGATATGGAGAAGGGGGGCCGGGAAGGGTCGAGGGATGGCCGCGGGATGAGATGGAAGGAATTCGCGGGCTAGTAATCACTGGCAGACCGGCATGGATGGAGTAAGGGGAGAGAGACCGGTCTGAGAAGCAAGGTGCCTTGCCCAAAAGTGAAGTGAGAGGATGAGGAGGGGGGAGGGGAGCAAGGAATTAAGAAGGGGACGAGAGCAGAGCGAGGGAGAGAAGGATTTACGATGTACGCGGTATTGTCACGTAATTTTACGTACGTGCCAGGGTTGGCGCCGAAGTCCATGGCGTCACTAGTCCGTTTGGGGCCGTTGGCGGTGCACTTGGCGATGGATGGGTGGTATTATTGATAGACTGCTTTCTGCAGTATGCATAGTAGTGTAAGTATTTGCATAGTCTCTTTATATTGATCTCTTTAGAAATGTCTATAGTATACTGTGAGGTTCTGCTGTACCTGGATTACGGCGGGCCTGTGCCGGACGGAAGCTGCGGAACGAGTACGGCCGATCGGGCAGATGCAGAGGATCACGGAGATTGCGGCCTATCCGACCCCGAGCATAATTCTATGTACATATTCTATGCTCGAGTATCGTGTCTTGTGCCTTGAGTGTGCCTTGAGGAGTGGCTTGATACTCACTTTGCATAGCATGCAATTTCTTAGAAAAATAGATTGGTAACTACGACTTATATACTTCAGTCTTGTCCATCCTAATTAACTTGAACTTCGAACTACTCAAAATGGACTGTGCTTGTACAATACATGTGACTGTTACATTACCATTACTGTCCGTTGGGACGCAAATTTTCAATATTAAAAATATCGCCCCATTTACCTCGGCCTATTGGTCCACTGGCCCCATCGTTCAGCGCGGCAGCCAACGGGAATCCTCCATCGGCCGTCCCAATTTCGCTTAGCCACCAACAGTTGTACAGCTTCGTATCCGGTTGGCTTCCTGCAGAGTTTCCATGGGGATCATTCAGGTCGCTCAGGTCAGGTACAAAATATACTCCACCCTACATCTATATCTATATCCTACTTAGGTAGCCTAGCTACCGTAAGATATCAAACTGGATACATATAGTAAAAGCTCAGTCGCGTGCCCTGCGTAGCTAAATATGTACGCGACTCACTATCGATACCCAAAGTGACAGCTCTACCGAGGCTAAGCCGGTGGAGTCTAGCTCTCCCGCAGAAGAACATAAAGTCAAAAACATTCAACTAAAAATTCAGTCAAACTCTGCCTGATTCGCCCAGACTCCAGCGCTTCAATGAGGATGTGCAGGCCTGTCTCAGTCCCAGTCCCAGTTGCAGTCCCAGCCACCGACTTTCGAGTATTGCGATGGTCAAATCCCATTCCAAATCTCCTCTGTGTCCATTTATTTTGATAATTGGGGCCAGGACCAAATCTCAAATCCCCTGAGTGACAGCCTCCCTCCAGGATCACGACGGGCTAGCTTGCCGCCCCTCCCCAAGTTTCAGGTTATTGGGCCCGCGCGACCGGGGCCAATCACTCGCGGCCAAAGCTCCTGGGTACCTGACAAGGCGAGGTGAGATTGGTTTGGCTGTCTCTGCGAAATTTAGATTCGAAATGCCGTTCATCGTTTTGTGTCCGCACGGTGCCTTATGCGACGCATGTAACACGCGACGATGATGGTCTCGCCAGACTCACACTTGCTGGTGAGCAGGTAGTGACACGGCTCGTCTGGGCCGTCCAGGGGAGGATTGCGATGGACGGAAGCTTCGATACTTCTTCGCGTCGATCGTTGCTGCTGCCGTTGCCGTTGCCGCCTCCTGTTCGGCTTGGAGTCAGCTCAGACCACATCCAAAGCGGTTCGTGCCTGGGACCCACGCGAGATTTTGCTTGCCAGGATCCAATAAATCACCGTGTAGAGCAGAGAGAAGTAGGTGAATACGATCAGGAATATGGCTTTCTCGGTGGAGGTGGCATCCGGGACGAACTGGCGTTGCAGGAGAGGTGAGTAGATTGTTTCGGGGACTGATACCATGGAGTACCTGGTCAGTGAGAGGCGCGGGAGTTGAAGAGATGAATGGGATGATCATGTCCATCGCAGCTGAGCTGAGCTGAGCTGAGTTTGGTTGACGTTGACGTTGACAATGACATTGACATTGACATTGACGTTGAACTAAACGTGAAGTCCCTTTCAGTCGTTCTTGCCTGTTTGCTCAAAGCTCTTGCGGCAGGTACGAAATGCCACATATTTGCTACTTCCTAAGGTGCTACTCCTACTCGCTCTTGAATAGAACTAGGAATTAGTGAGTACCTGATAAAATAGCATGTATGTAGAGTGCCAATCTCAAATAATGAGTAAGTGATTAGTTATACAGTCGTAGCAGAATGAATGACATTCATCAAATCTCATACTTCTATACTTCAACCATCAACCCCTTAAAATGACATCATATAATAACTACCAAATGAAATCCTACGAAGTCAACAAAGAACGGCACGTTCCAACGTCCCGTTTCAGATACATTAATCGCGCGCGACAAGCACCCAATCACTACCTCAATCCGTTCTTGGGCGCTTACATCCTGCGCAGCCAAAAATCAGAAATCAGAAATCAGAAATTGCAAAACGCAGCAAGTGTCAGCGTAATACTCGAGTATTGCATACGGCTCTGACCGGATACTTCGTATTCGCATTGCCAATGCGATGGCTGCCTGGTGAGAAGTGGGGGCTGGAATGGACGCAAGGCTTAGACGGTTTAATTACGACAGGTGGGTTGGCTGTTGCTGGTGCTAATGAGTTGAGTCGTCAACGTGTCCGCCCACTGCGTTGTGCTGCGCCACATGCCACGGGGGAAGTCCGTGTACGCTGACCTCATAGTCATCAGCAATGCTAGCGTTAACCTTGAGGTGCGATACGATACGATGTGCGATTTGCGATGCGATGCGATGCGATACAATGCAGCTTATAACCCTGGATAGGTAAGGTGTGCGAGAGGACCGTTGATTATACCTATTTTTAGGGGGTGCGCTGCGCTGGGTAGCTCCGTATCTGGAGATTCGTGGGGGCTGGTTTCATTGGGGATTCAAGGCTGAGGTGCGAGGAACTCTAAATTTGATTATACAGTTCAGCTGGGCCGGATGATCTCAGATGAATTCTCCGAGGGCTGATGTCTGACAGTGAGGCGGAAGAGCTCTATCGCTCAAAGGGGCAAGTGTATACTTACACCCTCGACAAAAGAATAGAGGGGCATGATCAAGTCTAGCCAGCCGGCCCGCGAGAAACCCCAAATGAACGAATGAGTGAAAGCACTTTCCCCATGCCAGCGTTGATGTCATCGCTTACACTCGGCCATGCACAGCCAGGTTTGGGGCTGTTGACTACACCGCCGTATTGCAGGTTACTAAACTACTATGCCCAAACTTGTTCTGCCTGCATAAGGTAATTTGCAATTTAGACACGCTGTATGATCGGTACAAGCATCGTGCGCATTGTAGATCCGGTTACGGGATGTATTGGTGATCAGGCCACGCCTGGACAACTCACCTCGTGTCTGAGTGGCTGGCTGTAGATTAGATGATAGGTCTCACGACCATGGGGTTTGCTAATATCGGTTATATTTTCTAGGCACTTGGACGATTTGCTACAAATTCCGATCGTGAGTCTGGCATCGATATCACCAAAATCGTCTGAAAGAGTTCGAGTTAATAGGTGGTTGGCAACCTACTTTATCTAGCTTGCGAGGAAAACTTGTCTCAGCCTTGTAGAGCGTTATGACGACATAGTATTCATCCCTTTTTTCTCATCTATCTTCGTGTTTGATTATCCCTAACTAATCAAGGAAGAAAAATGGAGGTTCCCCAGTGATAAACCTCAAAAGAGGAATTTATCGATCAAGTTACCTTTGGCCTCGCTTGACTAGTTATGCCCCTGCATCATGATTTCTCGGATTACGGTGTTTCCACAGTGCACCCTTTCTACTTGAATTTGATCATGAATTTATCTTTATTCTTTATTTCCACCAAAGTAATCTTCTTTCCTCAGATGCAAATTTGGTTCGCTCTCGATCACAGGAGTTTCCCCTACACAACCCAACACTCACTCTTTACTGCAGGTCTGAAGAATCGATGCGGCTCTTACTATTCAGTCGCTGCTGCAGACGAGGCACTCGTGCAGTGCGTAAGCATGATATATCACTTTCAAATCGACTGAAATGCAGCTATTCATCTTTACCATCAAGCATCCTTTTTCAGAGAAGATTTACCACTTCCCCACACAGGTCCGCTTCGAATCCACTTCATGCCCGCGCCTTGGCCCCAGGTCTTTTTATAGAAATAGTATTCAAATGGGTTCTTTAATTTTTGTTGGAGAAGCACTGGAACCCAAATCACCGAAAAGAAGGTATGCCTGTCGCCACCGTGACCCCGAGAAAACATAGAAATGAAACACCAGTACGCCAGCCCATGTGCTTGCATGCCATGCAGTGAACGCCAGAATCAAGAAAAATAGAATATCGAGTGACACACCCGAGTCCCCCCATTTTTAGTCGTGTTTTTGATGTTCTGGTCCATCAGCAAGCATCTGGAATGCCTTCACCAGTCCCATTGCGGACCCAGCTGCAATACCACCCACCAGCACCATCTGAACACCACCGACAAGGCCCTTACGGATATTCCGACGACCGCTCCAGCCGCTCACGAAGCAGGTCTTGCCGTAGCCAAAGAGGAAGAGTGCAACAACCATGGTTGCAATGGACCAGCGTAAAGCAACAAATGCGTCGTGCGGACCAACGAAGAAGTAAGGGACCAGAGGGACGAATCCACCGATAAAGTAGCCCAGGGCAATGGTAATGGCACAGATGACGGCGCGAGAGCTTGAGGGCTCAGGGATCGTGTGGTGGAAATTCATGAGGAAGGAAGGGAGCATGGGCGAGTTGGAGAGGTGGGTGGTGAGTTGGGAGACGAGCTCGGATGGCAGTTCATACGGCTCGAAGATGTCTTCGATGGTTCCTGCGACCGAGGCAGGGTCTGAAACGGTCTGTGTTTCTGTCTCCTTCAAGGTTGCTTTGTATGATTCCCTAGAGGGAACGGGGTTAGCTACACTATTCGTAATTGAGGAAGTTAGATGCGTATGTATGCACATACTCTTCGCTCTTGGCACCTAGATATCCACCCAAACCCATGGAAATAGCGCCCGCGATCAGCTCGGCCAAGCCGCCAAAGACAACCACCTTGGTGTCTCCCAGGGCTGACAGACCCGCTGTTAGGGCAAAGGGTACGGTCATGCCATCGGACAGGCCGATGATGGCGTCTGAGACGGTACGGCCGTCAATGAATCGAGAGGATTTCTTATCCGCATCTTGTCGCGGTTGATTATCGCCAGCTTCGATGTCAGATCGTAGACGCTGGTGCATATCCTTTTCATCCTCGCCGGAGCTCCGATCGGAGAGAATGGAGTAGTTAGACATGAAGCCGGTCAGAGAAGTGATGGACATGCTCGAAAGGAAGGAAGGAATGAAAGAAGGGAATTAGTTCCAACCACCGATGGATGATCGGAATGAAGGCGAATCGATTAGGTGGGAGAAAGGAGAAGCTCGCGTGGTGAGGGCAAGATTTAAGAGCAAGGCACGCTGCCCTCGCTTGGGGGCTGCAGTGCGGAGAAAGCGCCTTGTGCATGGCCCATCACAACCTCTTGAGGTAGAACGTGCTTGGCAGGTCAATTTGCACCGAATGCAACGCCAGGCACGTGTATTGCTGATTCGAGCAGGATCGACTCGATAGTGGAGCTTGGTGTGCTTAAATCTGGGATAGTCACCAATAAGAGCCTGGTCATTGTCATCGAGGGAGGGGCTTGTATTCAAAGCTGCTGTTATTGGTTCACGGTTCTCCATCCACTCGCCCGATGTGGCCGGGAGGTGGAGGCGGTGGAAACGGCAGGCGTAGGCTCGAAAGGGCGGCCCCAAGCAGGTACACGCGTGGTCACCTTCAGATCATCTCCAGTGATCATCGATCATCTTCACTAATAAACCCCAGCCCTCTGACTGCCTCAGCCGAGTTCTGCACGCGATCGAGATCACCCGCTGCGGACTGCCTGCCACAGGAGTCTGGAGTCTCGGGAACTGCGTTGCAGTTGCAGATGGTATGGTCTCCTCCTCTCCTCCCCTTATCACCAACCCCACTTCCATTCTCCTCCTTGCAGGGATGTAAATACCTCCCGAAGGTCGAGAGCACTGGCATGGTGGATCGCACAGGTCCTTCCATCAATAACAGTGCGCGGACGTATTGCAGTGCCGGCGCCGTCGTGATAGCGCTGGCCTTCTCCCTCGTGTGTATCTAGCTTCGCTCTAAGACCCGTAGATGGAGATTAGGGTGCGGATGAGTGGTTATCGCTCGGGGATGGCCGATGACCACTGCGTGGAGAATTCATTTTTGTTGAGGTAGGCGCGCTTGAGAATGCCATTTAGGTGGATTTCAAATTCATTCGTTCGGCCGCAATTTCCACTTTATAAATGCTGTATCCTGCTCTAGTTTCAGCCCATTTTAGGTCAATTGCAATTCATCTTGTAAGGAATAATAATCATGGTGAAGCGATTCTCGACATATACCTTTCTGGCAGGTCTGATCGTTGCCGCATCGGCTCATCCGACTGCCCGAAGCACGCAGACCTGGGGTCAATTGCGTGAGAACGTGAGTGACATCTCCGGTGCCTGTTCCCGTAGTGGGCTAACTATATATTACCATAGATCAAGCATGTCATCTATCTCACTCTGGAGAATCACTCGTTCGACAACATCGCCGGATACTGGGACTTCAACCCGAACATCGACAATCTGCGCGGCGTCACATATTGCAACGAGTACACCAATGCCAATTGGACGGTGTGGGGGGAGCCGCTGAAGATATGCGCCGCGCCCTACGAGACCGAGGTTCCGCTGAAGGATCCGGATCACGACTTCGCTGGCGTCACATATGAGATATTCCGCAAGTGGAATGTCACCAAAGATGATGTCCCCAACATGGCCGGCTTCGTGGAGCGACAGTCGGAGAAGTATTCGTCGACTCCTGGAGATACCTCCTTTGTCATTCAGGCTTATGACCAGAAGAAGACGGCCTTGTTGGCGGAGATTGGCCAGAACTTTGCGTTCTTCGACTCTTATGTTAGTAGAACTTGAAGGGCGCGGCTGCTACCCTACACACGCTGATGATTTATAGTTCGCTGAACACCCCGGCCCGACCAACGTCAATCGGCAATTCGCAACATCCGGCTCGTCCTGCGGCTTTGTTGACAATACGGACCAGTCTGCTGGCTTCTGGAACAATGTCACTGGAACCACCTGCGCGACGTCGATCTTTGAATCACTGAGCAAGAAGGGCATCAGCTGGAAGAATGTAGGATATTATCAACAATTAATGAACACGATCTGACAGCCCTGACAGTATTACGAAACGGACATTGTGGATTCCTTTATGTACAAGGTGAGGACTTCATTTCATCTCTATTTCCAAACACTAGCTCTAACGATACCAGTGGACTCAAGACAACGCCATGGACCGGCTGGTACACGCCACTGAGTTCTACCGTGACCTCGAGGAGGGAACTCTGCCTACTTTCTCCTATCTCAATCCGGAGTGCTGCTCCATAGACTCGATGCACCCGACTAGCCCCATGGCATCTGGGGAGCAAATGGTCAAGCACTTGTACGACGCACTCCGTCGGTCCAAGTACTGGGATAACGCGTCAGTCTACCACTATGGAAAGTCGAGACAACGAAGCTGATAAATCTCAGGCTGCTAATCATCAACTTTGACGAGCACGGCGGCTTCGCAGACCACGTTCCTCCACCCTTGAACATCCCCCAGCCTGAAGATGGCATCACCTTCAGCGGCATGTCAGACGACCACTATGTCACCTACGACTTCACCCGTCTAGGCGTTCGGTACGTAGTAGTATTCACTTTAACCCCAGCGGGATTAACATACCCTCTAGAGTCCCTGCTTTCCTCATCTCCCCCTGGGTCCCAGCCAACCATCTCATCCACGACGAAGGCACCATGTACGCCAAAAACTCAGCCTATACGCACAGCTCAATCCTACACTTCCTGCAGGAGCTTTGGGAGTTGGAGGGTCTGAACAACCGTGTGCAGTGGGCCAAGACGTTCGAATCGGTCTTCACGGCTACAGGACGTGATAACACGCCGAAGACTCTGAGCACACCTACCTGGTATGGTGGCAGTGGTCAGCCGGAACCGGAGCCCTTTGGTCTTCTAAATCAAGATGAGAGTTACTATGCTTCGCAGTAGCGGTCTAGGGGAGGGGACAATTTATTCAATTCTTTGACACATATTATTTAGACCAAGGGTTCTATAGCTCCAATACATACACCCATTATTTTTCGATGCTGAGCAAGCCCCGACCAAAAGAATCAAGCTCTAGCCCGATTGCTCGGGCTAGGTTTACACCTCTATCGAACTACTGTCCCATCCTTGGAAGCCAAGGCATACTAGTAGAATGCTCAACTTGAATGGAATAGATATACGCACACAATTACTACAATTATATGTGAGCGTCCTGGCCACTACCATGGAAATCCATGGATGAGACTAAATTGAGAAGCGGTAAAGCCTAATCCATTGCAGGAAAGTATATATCCAAAGCAACCAAGAACAGAATGAAATGTCACAAGCGCCATCGAGACCGGATCAGCTTTCAGTGCACAGCACAAAAGCAGACCCGGATCCCGGGTATAAGACATTATCGTACATCATGACGCGTGTCCAGAGCAGATCATGGGATGGATTGAGAGAAATGAAAATGAGGCGGTAAAGAAGACCAAAAAGTGGACATGCAAATGTATGTTAAACAAAACAAAATGGAATGGAATGGGAGTAAAGTTCGCCTGGACGGATGCGATGAATCAAGCATCCCGATGCGAATTGGAAGCGTCCGGGATTCGTGGTCAGGGCGAGAAGAGAATGGCAATCTTATAAAGTGGTGGATGACTTATTTCGAGTACCTGTCGCAGGTCAGCAATAATGAATTTAATTTCATCTCAAGAGAAAAAACCCACGGCTTGCGCTTCTCAGCCCCACTACCCTCCGCACTTTCACCCTGCATATCCCAAAGTCGACTCTTGTACGCGGGGAAGGAAGTGTGGTTCCACATATTGACGAGGACACTGAACCCGAAAGATTAGACCGAGTAAACAAAGAGGGTCCGGGGTCGGGGGGAAACAAACCTCTGCGTACGGTCCTTATATGCCTCATCCTTGATCTCCTTCACATTCACCTTCATACCATCCTTGGTGAAAACAACATGCTTCTTTTCCATCTTCTCGCGCGTGTTCTTACTCACGTCCTGGACGATGCTGTAGACGACGTATCCGACGCCCGCAAGGACAGCGACGAAGAGAAGGAGGAGGATGAGGGGGACAACATTGGATTTGGCCATTGTGTGCTGCGGTGCGATGCGCGGTTCGTTCTCCTTCGCGGAATAGGTTGAAGGTGGCTCAGGCGAGGGGTTGCTGTGGCTTAAAGAGATTTGAAGGTGTGGAGTGGATTCGAGGAAACGGTGTTGTTGTGGGTGCCAAGGTGGTCTGTGTGATAAGGAGTGGCTTGGTATTCTGGGCAAAAGTTGCTGCCTGGTAGGGCGTTGCTAGGAGAGAAGAGACAACGATGCAAAGGAGCGGAGAAATTGTCGTCAGGGGCTCCTCTCTCTCTAACGGCCTTTGGTCCAGAATGAGGGCCGTGATTGGCGGGGCCTGTGGCTGACCGTGGCTGGGCTGGTCTTAGTTGGTGGATCGTCTATTTCGGGATATACATAGGTGATAGATGTATTGCCAGCTAGTTCGTAGTCTGGCCGAGGATGTGTATATCACAGCTTCCATTTATTGCAGTTGTACTGATATTGCTAGATCTTCGGTTTACCCCAGTGTCCACTACATACTACGGTATACCTATTGTATACATACTACTACTGCTACTACTACCAGCCCCGCAGCGATCGGTGGATCACCATCTCACCTGCGTCATCATGATTGAATCACAACCGGTTCAAGCTGCCCTCGATCTGGGGAAGATAACCTCTCCATTTCAATGAACTCCCAATTCCCTATCCTTACAACCATCTACGAGGCTAGGGCTGAACATGTGCGACATTCCATTCTTCCCCATCTTCCCAATCTGCTTCCAATGCGGCACAGACCAGAATCCCTGCCACTGTAAAGTGGTCGGGCCAACGCTGGGTACGTCCAGCGACCAGCTCGGAAAGGCCACTGCTGATATTTTTTTGGTCTAGGATTCTGCGCGACGATCGTCGCTGCGGTGCGTAGCCTTTCTCTATACCCGGCCTATCCGGATAACGCTAGGCGCAGGGCTGGATGATCCACATGGCTGGTTAGATGCGGTGGCTGACTCTTACAGGTGGTCTGCTGGCCTGCCTCGATCTTTTGTGGCTGTGGCTGTACGCAGACAGGTCGAGAGTACGTTTTCTTTCTTTTGCTGCCTGGAGTACCCGCTAATGCATCTAGTGTGCTGGGATACCCGGTCAAATTGAATGGTCAAGTCAGTAATGCGATCCCATTCTAACGCGACGCAGCCTGGATATGTGAATGGGAGATGACCAGGTACAACTTAAAGGTTTTATGTCTCGATACGGTCTACAGATTACAAGTAATGATAAATAATCAATACCCTACCGATTTCCGAATGCTTAGCATAAGTCAGGTTAAAGTATATTCCTAAATCAAGTCCATCGCGAAAGGTATTAGAGGACAGCAGAAATAAGGGTTGCTGGAATACAATGCGGTGCGGGCAAATGAGGTATCCAGATCAAAACACAATTGAAACCAAACCAGAAAAATAGTGCAGTGCGTTCAGTACGTGCAGTCAATGAAAGCGGCCTTTTCAGCTCTTAATGCCACCGTCTAGTTTGAGGCAATCCACCACAAGAACGGAAAGTAAGGCAACTACTTGAGCTTTTCCTTGAGCTTGCTGAAGAATCCGCTCAGCCGCTTCTTCTTCTTCTCGTCCTTGGAGCCACCCTCGGTACTGCTCTTAGCCGCATCGGACTCGGCGGGTTTCGCGGGTGTAACTTTATCGGTTGGGGTGGTCTCCACACCAGTCGTCACCGCCGGTGTGGTTTGATGCTCCGTGGCCGGGGCGGAAGTAGGAGCGGGGTCTGCTGCTACACGTCCAGGGGGAGGGGTCGTGTTTGGGGACACATCGGCCGAGTCCATCATCGGGGGAACAACAAGGCCTTGGCCAGGTGCAGTGGATGTTGTCGCCGCGGTGTCAGTGGGTCCAGGGTTTCCTGAAGACTCCTCTACGGGCACCTTCTTCTGAAGCTCGTTCTCCACATCCTTCTTCTTATCGACGGCTTCCGTATTGGCCGTACCCTCGGGGTCTTCGTGAGCATCGGCAATCGATTCCTTCACGACCTCTGGCACACCCTTCACGGGCTCAGTACCATTGGTCTGCTTGTTCTTCTCAAGGGGGACATCGGCGGCAAGAGCGGCAGTGGTTGAAGTGGGAGCCGCCGACTGGATGGTATAACCCGGGTCGGCCATAGCAGCTTGTTGAGCAGGGCCGCCGGCGTGGTGCGGCTCCTGGTCGGCGGAGGCGGCTCGCTGCGCAGGCCCGCCGATGGGCAGACTGGACTCGGGAATGAGGTTCTTTGACACTGGAGGCACGACAAAGGCGCTGGATCCAGCAGTCTCATTTTGGGTGCCGGCGCTGCCCAGGGGCACGCTGTCACCTTTATCATAGGCTCCCTTGTCTAGTCTCACAGTAGACTCCACGGTGTTGCCATGGATCGTACTAGGGTCGGGAACCTTCTCGCCAGGGTTCAGCTTGATCGGGTTCCCGTAGCCACCGGATGCTGGGATTGGGTTTACGGAAAGTGTTTGCTCGGACTCTTGTCCCGGCGTGTCGGGGAATGTACCGGGCAAGTTTCCATTAGGCTCCTTGGGGATGCCCGCCGCCAGGGCGGCGGTGGTAGAATCAGGGGTCACACCAGACATGGTTGCGTCGGCAGCGGCTTGGGTTTGGGATGGGGCGCTGTCGCTGTCGCTGCCCTTGATGTCTTCAGGTAGGAGGACGTTGTTGATATTATCGTTTCCGTCGTTCTCCTCTCGTACGCGGCTATCAGTAGTCCAGGTGCCGTCAACAACAAACTTTGAGAGTGGTATGTCAGCCTAGAAACCGCCTCATAGCGTGGCACAGCGTGGTTTTATAGTTTTGGGAAAGCGGGACAGGCCAAGTGACGTCAGCGCGAGGGTGAAGCGTCATACAAAGCTGGGGTTGCCTAGGCCTCAGGCAGCCGCGCTCACCGCAACGTCTTTTTTTTTCGGCGCCACTAGCCCCAGGGGGAAACAGGGCAAAAAAAGAAGGGAGAAAGAGATTGACAAGGCCGAGAAAAAAACGAAGGCGCAGGCATACCTTGTACTGAACCTTCTGATCCGCTGGCAGCGACACCTCCTTGACAAAGACGCCGTCCACCTGGTCCAGTTTCACCGTCTTACCCCAATCATCGAAAGTGCCCGTGACGAACACCTCGTTCGCGTCGTAAGGCCTACACGCCAATGCGAGGAACCGTCCAGTCAGCGAACCAATCCAATTTGTCTGTGCCACGGGGCGAGTCGGGCTCTTCCCGTGTGTCAGATTATGGCTTCAGCTGTGTGGGCGCGCGCGCAGAGGAGCGCAGAACGCAGAGCCCGGCCGGATGCCGCGGGGGTGTGAACTCACCATTGGAAATTGAATGTCCCCATTGTTGCTAGTATGCACAGCCCCGAAACGGAGGAGATGAAGAGAGAAGGATAGATGGGGGAGGGAGGGAGGAGTTGGGAGAAGCTTGCAAGCTCCTTGAGACGAAATCGGGTGGGGTGTGACACAGACCTGTTCTGCCCTGACTGAACAGCACTAAGCCTGGACAGTTCCAACTGAACCTTAAGAAGCCCTATCTCCGCTATCTACTCTAGGGTAGCCCTGCCCCAGGTGGGAGGGTACCTAGGGTAGATATATATAGGAGCTACTCAGTACTACAATCTAGTATAACTAGTAACTATAGTTAGTTCCGTCTACACCGCCGACTCGAGCTCCCGTGGGGCGGCATGGAGAGGTTGGTACAGACCAGCTTGTACCTAATAGGTACGAGAAATGGAGAATGGTGTTATGGTAAAACACTATCGTAAAACACTCTTTGATCGACAATGCGACCGTGAGGCTGTCTTGAACTTATAGTCTGAGTCTTCCTTAGCGAGAGTCGATCGACACTACCCGCTCTTTCCGGACGCCCAAAGGCCCAATGCAGACTGGCCCGAAAGAGGAAGCCAGTCGAAGACAAGAAGACAAGAAGAGGAGAACAATCCAGCCAATGGGGGTTGCCATTCTCTTTGACTCAATCCGACCGGATAACCGGTGGTGACTAGGTCTGGTAGAGGGTGTAGTAGGGCCGGCCTCTAGGCCACCGCCGAGGAGCACCCTGTCTCACTACTAGTAGGAAGGATGCTGAAAACGGATGGATGACTTCAGTACTTGAACATTCGCCACTGGGCTTGACGGTGGCGAGGTGTCAGAAGGATGTTCTAGAAGACGCCTAGAAGACGCTTCTTTGGTCGTGTGGGCGTGCCCAGCACAGAGCGCAGCACGCAGCACTGCCAGTTGTAGACAGGAGACTGGGCACTGGGCACTGGACACACTGGAACTCGTCGAACTGCAGATGTAAACGGAGTGTAACTGAACTACAACTAGTACTAGTAGTAGTAACTACTCACTCCACCCAAACTCAAGGAGGAACAAGTGACGTCGATCACCATGATCGACGGAAGAAGCTCAGACCAGGCCCCGACTTTACTAAGGTTACTCCTCTTCTTTACCCCTCCTCGCCTTTTTTCCCTGGAGACCGACCCTCTGCTGCTCCCCCAGAGGTCCCGTTCGTGAGGCCAATTACCCTTGTCCTCCTTGTCTTTCCTGTCTTTCACTATCCGAGTGAGTCCTTTGCCCTTTGCTTTCCCTTTTGCGTTCCACCTCAAAAGACTTCCTTTTCCTGTCCTTTTCGTCTCCACTCCCGAGCCCCTCCGCTCCTCCGTCAATGCTACTCACTCACCTGTTTGTCTTCCCGTCCTAACCATCTCTCCTAGATCACCCCTCCCTCCCCTTCTCTTTATCTTCTCCTCTCCCTCTCTATATCTCTCTCTAACACACACTCTCTCCCCCTCCTTCTCTATCACCCGCTCAGTTCGGCCGGAGTGGCGGCCTCTCCGGCCCCTAGAATCGACACAGTCATGGCGCAAAGCTCAAACTCCTTCCCGGGCTCCAGCCCTTTTCTCAATACCTCCTCCAAATCCGACAAGCCCCACGGCATTCAGAAGATCTCCGAGGACGAGGAATTCGAGGTGACGTCACCCACCGACGTGACTTTCAAGCAGGCCAACGTCGGCGGTACCTCGAGGAACGCGCCATTCGGAGGAAGTGCATTTGGCGAGGCGGGTTCACAAGGCGAAGGCACCGCCGCCGCATCGGGGTCGTTGTTCTCACGGAGTCCCTTTGACGATTCTGGACTCGGTTCGGGCTTGGGAGGAGACGAGCCGGGAGCTCTGCCGACTGGATCCGCCCAAGGATTCCCGAACAATTATGCGCTCGGTCGTCGAACCTCTGTCTCAGCAGAATCCTTAAACCCCACGTCGGCCGGTTCGGACAGCTGGACGCCCCCACACCACCCCAAGACTGAAGACCAGCTGGCCCGCTTGAAGACGGCTGTGAGCAGCAACTTCCTCTTCTCCCATCTTGACGACGACCAATTCAAGACCGTCCTTGATGCACTGGTCGAGAAACCCATCCCCGCCAAGGATATCAAGGTAATCTCGCAGGGCGACGCGGGAGATTACTTCTATATTGTGGAGAATGGCCACTTCGACATCTATATCCACACCTCTGGCTCGGTGCAGCCCGGTCCTGATGGCCTGGGTAACAAGGTGGCCACCACCGGGCCTGGCGGTTCTTTTGGTGAACTGGCGCTGATGTACAATGCTCCGCGTGCCGCGACCGTCATATCCACCGATGCTAAGAGCACTCTGTGGGCTTTGGATCGAATCACCTTCCGCCGCATCCTGATGGACTCGGCATTCCAACGCCGCCGCATGTACGAGGCCTTCTTGGAGGAGGTCCCTCTTCTCTCTTCGCTCAAACCTTACGAGCGGTCCAAGATTGCCGATGCCCTGGATACAATCAAGTACCCGGCCGGGTCGACGATCATCGCCGAAGGCGACCCCGGCGATGCGTTTTACCTCCTGGAGTCTGGCGAGGCGGAGGCATTGAAGAATGGGACGTCGGTAAAGAACTACAGCCGAGGGGATTACTTTGGCGAGTTGGCATTGTTGGAGGACAAGCCGCGTGCGGCTAGCATTGTCACCAAGACTGAAGTGAAGGTGGCACGTCTGGGCCGAGATGGATTTAAGAGGCTGCTCGGCCCCGTGGAGGAGATTATGAGACGTACTGATTACAAGGTGGATTCAAACAAGTCACCTGTTTCCGCATGAAATGTGATATGATACGATGAAAAATCGATGATGGGGTCTGCGCAAAAGACAAGAAGCTAGGATGGCCGGCTTGGCCCGGCGTGGTGTGGTATCCATCCGTTCACGACATCTCCCGTGAGCTGTTGTGGAATGGGGCCAGCTATTCATATTCTTGTTCTTCTTCTCTTCTGCTAGTTTACTTTGTTTTTGTCTCCACTTTGTCGCCATCCCTATTCCCAACCCATTCGCCACTCTTTACGACTTCCTGTATCTACAATCCTGTCTCTTTTACGCGATGCGGTCCCATGACCAGGACCTACTATCGTCCTTGTCATACTATCTTGCTGGTTGCTTATGAGTATCCTCATGCCCTCTGGGCCGAGCAAATTGACTAGAATTATGTTTCAAGATGCTACCGAGTATGTTCGTATTAAGATATCCACCCAACCGACATGGCAGCCTGTCTGCCCTGTTCTCTATTATGTACGTGAATACAATGGTGCAGTGTATATCGGTTATACGATGGTCACCTCGCAACAACCAGGTCACTTCTCAACACCCACTTCTCCCCACCGGTGACCTCCATTCCTTCATGCAGCATACAATGATCTCCATGACGATGCAAAAGCGCCAGCCCCGTCTCAGGGGCCACGGATATCGGCTCCGGATTGGGATCTTCTCGTGTAGGCTCGGGGTAGAAGACGGTCTCGCCACCTGAACAGGAGGTTAAGTAGATGAGGAGGGTCCATGTTGTCCGCGCCGGGACGGACTTGGTAGACGAAGGCGGGAGGAAGGTTAGGGAATTCGACTCGTCATCTGAAAACAATTAGCCTAGCTCTATCAGAGGCGATAACTTAAGATGCATACAGTGTTGAGCAAAGAATTGGCCCGCGGAGTATCGATAGATGCGAATATTCGAGTTCAAGCCCAACGGTTCCCCACCCCAGACCTGCTTACATTTCTCCGCCAGGTCCTGCTCCTCTGTCCCCGACGAGGGTATTTCACTTTCCCCATTATAGTCATTATCGTAATCATTATACCCATCCGAGTCCTCGTCAAAGCGGGTGGTGACCAGCTCCTTCAGCGCCGTCCCACTCCACACCATCTCCGCAAACCGCGCATCCTCCACCTGGAATCGATCATTCACGCGCACCGCCTCGTCCTTCTTCGGTTTACCAGGTGTGGTTGTTAGAGGCAGGGAAGCCAGGAATGAAGCGTAGGACTTGCACAGGGAGCCTGGGAAAAAGTTGCGGATCAGGTAGATCTGGTCGGTGAGGAGAGGGGTGAGGCTCAGGTCGGCGGCGGGGAGGAGCGGACGGAGCGGTGGCCAGTTTGGCCCTGTGACGGCCTTGCGTGGTTGTAGTACTGGTGCTTTGGAGTCGGGCTTTTTGGCTTTGGGCATGGTGTTTGGTCTGGTCTGAGTCGTGGTCGACTCGAATCTGGAAAATCTGGCGGTGGAGTGTGAAGGGGTTGTGCGCTGATAAGATGCTGGTCCAATCCCTCGGTTCTGCACTCCGCTTCCCCCACAATATGACCTGCATGTGAGGTGTGGTGGGTTGTCAGGGAATGGGGAAGTGGGATTATATGTGCAATGAATTTGTAGCTGGAGGAGGATTAATTGTGTTTTCTAAGTCGAGGTTGATAATATCTTCATCCGGGTGTGCGTGTGTACAATATATATCAGAGTTACTACTATGTATGTTCCGAGCGGAGTCAAGCCCGGCTCCACTACTTTAAACTTGAACTAGATTACTAGCTATATAAAGCCAGCCATGGATATCCAGACCAAGTTTATACCCCATCAAGGGTAATCGAAATGGATGGACAGGAAGTTGAGTACCTAAGGTATATCATCAATCGGTGAACAGTGAACAGGCACCAAGTGGATCCTCCAGGTTCGAGCGGGGCGAAAGAAAATTTGTCCCGGAGAGGATCGACTCCAAGGGGTCGGTCCAGTTCGATTCTGCAGGCTGGATCTTCGATCGGTCATTCACTTCAAGTTTCAAGTTCAAGTCCTTTTTTTGCATTTCCCTCAAGTTTCGCCTTCGCCTCCTCCTCGGATCACCTCTTCAGTCTCTCTTCAGGCTACGCCATGCAGTGATCCTACGGGCGCCCGCAGCCACCAACCCGGCAATCTCACCGCCCTCAGCAGAATCTCCCAGCAAAAGCTGCCTTCTTCCCTCCTCCTCCCAGAGCCATGTCGTCGCAGACCATGACGGCGCCAGCAGTGGGCCATCGACCGCCTGATTCCGGTCCCGATACGCCCATGCACGACTATGGCTACTCACAGAACGATCCTACATCTCCTACCGCCTCAAGGAGCGCCTCCGCAAACCGCGATATGCATAATTCTGCCCCAACCTCCAAGGGTTTGCCCGCCACCTCCATCGGGATCAAGACGGAGCCCTCCGACTCCCAGGACTCCAACGTCAATGTTACCGACCACCAAAAGGACCTCAACACCCAGTCCGCCGCCGGTGCCCTCCTCGCCCAATTACTCGGGAACCCTTCCGCGCCGAACCCGGCAGATGCGACTGGAATCCACCCCGGACAACAATTAGAGCACCAGGATGTGAAGATGGATGACTCAAATGGTTTCCCGGCTGTCGATAAATTGCCCCAGAACGGCACTGCGCTGGATACGCAGCCATTCCAAGATCCAATCTCGACATCAAGGGGCATCCAAGATACCTCTGATGGTGGAATGGGAAAACCTGCCACCGACATTCTGGCGGAGATTGATGCGACTCAGCTGGAAGGAGGTAATGACGCGCATCGGCTGTCAAATGCGAGTGCCATGGACAGCATCTCCGATCCTTTGAATCCCAAGTCGTCCCTGGAGCCATCCCTTCTCCCTCCTTTCGATTTCGCCGCAGCCCCTAAGAATGCCTTCGAGGCCCTCCAACAAAACGAGCTGCTTACGGCCGCCTACCTTTCACAAGGTGCGGACCTCTCAGCCTTGGGATATCAAGATGCATCAGCCTCGGTGGCTGGGTCAGAACCGAAGATCCAGGCGTTTGCCAAGTTAGAGTTTGATGATGGCCATTTTTATGTCAATACCTACTCGTTCATCCTGGGGCGAGATGTCCGGGCTGCGCGCGCCGCCCACCGGCGAGAGAATCAGTTCCGGCATGCCGTGCGGAGCTCTCGAGCGAAGAGTTCGAGCGGCGGAAACAACTCTCACACACCCAACCGCATGAAGCGGGAGGAAAGCGCTGCCATGCTGGGTAGTGTGGTCAGCGACCGCGGTGGTATCATGGGATTTGATCCGGATGTGCCCCCACATCTTCCAGCCAACTTGAATATCAGCAGACGTTCGTCGAAATCTTCATTCGATGACTCTGCGATGCCCTTGAGCGCCAACCCGGCGCAATTACAAACAACCAATGTGACGGATTACAATGCGCTCGCCATGCAGTCTTTGCAACCGGAAAACAACGGTGATGCGAAGCCCGTTGATGCATTGGCTCTCCTCCCATCTCCCGACTCCTGCCCTACGATCCCCATCCACCCCCCGTCAACGATTGATGGCACTGCCGCTGGACACCGGGGCATCTCCCGCCGACACGTTCTAATTTCTTACAACTTTGATCGCAATCTCTTCGAGATGGAAGTTATGGGCCGTAATGGTGCATTTATCGGAGCCGACTGGCTCTCTCCCGGACAGCTTCGCCCGTTACACAGCGGTGACTACATCCAGATTGGTGGTGTACGTATCCGTTTCCTGTTACCCGATGTCCCCATCGGCGAGACTGGAGCGGATCGGATGGAGGAGCCGCAACACCCCCCAGAAGACGAGAATTTAGACCTGGACTTGGACGCGGACGCGGATGCAGATGCAGACGCAGACGCAGATCTTGACGCAGCTCACGATATCGACGCTGAACACGAGATCGACGATATGGACAAAACTTTCAGCGATAGTCCCGACAGCAAGGAGCCTTCCAAGGCCAGCAAGCATGCCAGGTCCAAGGATGACGATCCCACGAGGCCTATGCCTTCTATCGAATCGGGTGGTGACAAAGGTGAACAACCGGCCCGCCGTCGTGGACCCGGCCGGCCTCCAAAGGATGGTATCATGTCCAAACGCGAAAGGGCCGAACTGGCTCGGGAGCAGAAGATTGCTGCGAAACGCGAAGCTAATGGTGGTGTCACTCCGCCGGCGCCGATTAACCGACCTCCACCCCCCAAGGCAGGCAAGACGATAACGACGAAGGAATCGGTTGGAGCCGAATCGCCAACCTCCTCCAAACCTGCCGAGAAGCGCAAGTACACCAAGAGAAAGAAGGGCGATGGCACCCCCATGGATTTCCCTCTGCCATCCACGGAAGGCGGCCAGTTCTCGACAGAGCAGCGACCCGAGGAATATGTCAAGCCTCCACCTGTCAAGAAGCGCAAGCCATCACGATCACCGTCTCCCAACTACCCTCCTGAGTCTGCTTACTCACCGGAGGACTTGGCCAAGCCGCCTTACAACTACGCTGTTCTTATCTTCGACGCTCTGACAGATGCTGGCACTCCAATGACGCTGAAGCAAATCTACCGTGCGTTGAAGCTCAAATACCCCTACTTCCGCTTCAAGTGCGAGACCGAAGGTTGGACATCCAGTGTGCGGCACAACCTCAATGGCAACGGACATCTGTTCATGCATGCGGAACGAGATGGCAAAGGATGGTCATGGCAACTTCGACCTGGTGCGTCTGTTGAGAAGGAGAAGAAGAGACGTCCTTCGCCTCCACCACCACAGGCTCCTCCAACGGCACCACCACAGCAGTATATGCCCCCTATGCCGCACTCCTACGCACCACCTCCGGGTCCTCCTGCGCCAATGCCAAACCAGCGGCAGTATTCGCACCAGCAGCAGAACTTCCAGTTCCCAACGATGCAGTCCAACTTCTCCGCGCCAGCAGCAACCCCTCAACATTCAAGTCCTTACCCCCCGCCTTCGACAGCAGCTCCTCCTGCCTCAACTACTGCACCTCTTCCAGCAGCTTCGGCACCTGCACCAGTCCCGGCTCCAACACCGGCTCCAGCTCCGACGCCAGCTGCTGCTGCTGCTGCTCCTCCTCCTGCTGCTCCTCCTCCTGCTGCTCCAGCTACTCCAGCTGCTCCAGCTCCCGTCCCTACATCTAAACCTGCTCCTGCTCCTACTCCTGCTCCTGCTGCCACCCCTGCGCCTGCATCTTTCCCGATACCGACCTCCATTCGAAGCAGTCTTCCGGCCGCCTTCGCGAAGACGGTTCCCTCGACGTATACCTCGCCTTATGCCGCCAAACCTCCACAGGCAGCACCGAACCGGCCATCACAGACGCCACAACCCGGCCAAGGACCGCCGCCGCAACAGCAGCAGCAGCAACAGCAGCAACAGCAGTCGGCGCCCCAACCACAGCATCATCAATCTCCCTATTCAACCCCTAATCCCCCCCCCTCTCAACCACCGCCCATCAATATTCAACAACAATCGTTCCCTCCTGCTGGGCCATCTTATCAACCCCAGCATCGGCAACCTGTCCAGTCGCAGCCACATCCGCAGCAGCCTCATCATGTGCCACCTCCGCATCACCAGGGGCAGCAGCCGCACCCACCGCCGCCCGGTCCTCAGGGCCACCAGCAGCAGCCGCGTCCGGCACAGCCCAACCCGGGGGCAACCGGACCACCGGAGTCGTCATCGTTCAATGAGCGCGCCAACAAAGCCATTGATGACTTCGAGGCGGTGCTCATGGAGGACTACGAAGACAAGAACTACATCCGGGAAGTCCTCCGCAGCGCCCGCGCTCGGGTCCTCGGCAATGCCACGGAGAGTTCGTTCCCTGGCGGCGAACCCAAGGACGAAGCGGTCATTATGGACGTCTTGCGTAACCTGGTCGGAAGCCTAAACGAGGAGTAACAAAAAAAAAAGAAGAAAGAAAGGAGAGGAGAGGAGAGGAAACGGGCTTGAGCCGGTTGATTTGCCTTCTTTCGTTTCGTCACGAACTCACGACTTATTTTCTTTTGACTATCTACCACCTTGGGACATTGGGTCCGGAGTTTTATTTTCGTTGCACCTGCATTTGCACTTGCACCTGCACTCGTCCACACCCACGCCCAGACCTTTTTTGCTGTCTGCTCGTTGCTGACGATGCGTTCGGCTGGCAGGGGGAAAACGGGGAAACGCTTCTCTCTTTCCCTCCCCCCCTCTCTCTCTCCTGACGACTTAATCGAGTATACGAGTCTATGTCATTTGTTTGCGCGTCTGGGTTCTTCTTGAATCTTAGTGATATCCCTCTGTTCTGTTCTGGCAGGCGAGCGCCGGACTGTTTTTACTTTTTCATTTTTGGAATCCCTTTCCTCCCTGCATCTCGTGATTCGCACGGTTGCATCAAAATCAAAAAGCTAGCATATAGAAACAAACACCAAATCACAAATCACTTTTACAATATCCAGTGTTCTTCGTTTGGGGCAGCATGTGCTGGGCTGTTTCGTCTTAAAACATTCGCTCAGACTAGTGGAATAGTAATCTAGTAATCTCGTAAGGGCTAGTATGATCCCGCATGATGTCTACGTCCGTCGATGTACTTAGTCGAGTCATCGGTCATCGCAGGTACTAGTACTGTACCTCCGCCCATCCCAGGTCAAGTGGAATACACCCGTAGGACTGGCACATTTCTAATCCATTGTAGACCCGCTCCGGGCCCACGGCAAGTTTCTTTACCTTCCCCCGGCCAAAAGAAGAGGGGTGCGCCCGGAAATTCCCTACGGCGGGGTTCAGGAGGTGAGAGAAAAGGCTCTAGTGCCCAACAGCGTTGGCGTTGGGCCGAGCGTAGCCGTAGCCAGTGAGAACGGTCCACCGAGGCTAGTCACAAGTTACTAGTTAGGTGTTAGGTTAGTCTGTGAGTTTATTGTGTTGCCCTGGGCGTAACCATGGATACCTCGGGGCGGTTTACTTAGATAGTGTGGTGAGAAGTACGGAGGTATAATATGTATATAGTTCTATGTTCTATAGTATATGGGAGTGAGGAGGGGAGCTTGTTAGTAGGGTGAGATGCAGGGTCAGAGGATATTGCAGTGTCGCTAGCGGGGTCTCGAAGGGCTACGTAGAGGATAGAAATGGGCGTATGTACGGTAATGTACATGACATACTCTGTACATCAGTTCGCCCCTCAGAAATGATCCAGGGTGGGCCCCAATGAGCATCGTGAGCACCGTTGACACGGTGTTGCCTCTCCCTCTCCCTCCTCTGCCACCCATGTGGATGACGCTATGCACACCGCAGGGATCACTGGTTTGACCTCCGGTGACTCAGAAGGCAAAAAGTCATTGCCCTTGCTTGGTTGTACGGGGTGATGGAGGGGTGTTGTCGGATAGGGGTGGCGGATGGCGGATGGCGGATGACGGAGCGTGTGATTGCATTTGCATTTGCACTTGCATTTGCCTCGGGGCGTTGGCATTGCTGTTCAGTTCCGTTCCTCGACGAGTTAGGGGCATTCCAGGGCCATTTTAGGCCCATCTTAGGGGAATTTTAGGGGCTTCGGGGCTGAGGAGGGAGTCACTGGCCACTGCAGAACGCTCAGGCCGGCTTACTAACGAGTCCGTGGGCCTTTTTTTAGATTTTTCTTTCTTTGCCAATGCCTTGACTTGAGTAGTGAATGTAGCATCGTTCTACATAACTAGTAACTAGTTGATTACTGTACGTAGGCTCAATAGGCCTAGGTGCTTTCTAAGTGAATATTCCATTCACTGGTGTCTGCTGTATGCTGTATGCTGTATGCTTCCTGCTGCTGCCTCTGCCTGTCTCGTATTGTCACGCTGTCTGTTTCGGGTTGAGTATTGCAGTGACGCACCCGTACAGTACAGCCTGCCCGAACGGGCCACCAGCAGTGGCCATGGTGGAGGAGCCAGGGCCTCGACCGGTCACGCTGATACACGACGATACACAATACAGCGTTACCGGCCCTCTCACACACAACCAAACCAGAACTACCCCCTAAGGGATTTCCTGCACTTCCCTCTCTCACCTCCTCTTATTCTCTCCAACCCTCTCCCCTTTCCAACGAGCTTTTCACTAAGTGTCGTTGCTGACCTCTTTCCTGAGGTTTGCCTCTACGCGAGGGAATCATTCTTGTGTCTTTTTTTTCGTCTTGGGTTTGCCCAAAACGCGTGTGTCCTGGAATTAAAAATATCTTCGGTGCAGGGATACGCCCACAATCAACCACCCACCCCGACTGTTTCTGTGATTCGATCTTCTTGCTCGACTGGTTGCGAAACCGCCTCCTCAGATTCATTCCCCCGCCGGTGTCTGGTTAGATCGTCAAGGCCCCTTTCGCTATCCACCAACGCTCCTTCACTCTCGTTTGTCTTCGGTCTATTCGGTTGAAGCTTCTCTCAATGTCATTCAACTAGAGACGTTCCCTACGACCACATCGGAGCGACGCGTTCCCTCAGCAGCGCCTCTCTCTCCATCTTCCCGGGCTCAGGACGTCGTGGAGTTGTAGACGGTTTGTCTCTCCCCCCTTCTGCGTTGCACCTATCCCGGCCGCGGCGTGCGCTGACCAAGGAGATCTGAACAGCAGTCAAACTCGTCTACATCACCCCGTCTTGACCTGGTTCCTCTCCCCTAACCTCCTCAATCATGCCGTCTTTCTACTCCGCAGGCCACGGCCTGCCTACTCCTCCTCACGTCAACAGCAGTGGCCGCCTGGATGAGACCCAGTTCTTCCCACTCGGCTACGCTGCGTTCCCTCCTCGCTACCACCAGAGCGGCTGCGAATTCATTGAACAGTACTCGCAGTCCCTGTGCTACGCCAAGCCGAACGCGATGAACCTGCATCCCTCGTCGGCGCATACGATGCACCCTCGGGACATGCACGCTATGGGTCAGCAGCCAATGTACGGTCCGATGGCAACCGCTTTGCCTCCGATTCGGTCCAACGTTCAGCTTCCCTCCATGGACAGTGCAATTCCGCCGCAGTACCGTCGCCAAGATATCGCTCCGATGAAACAGCAACAGCAGGAACAGCCCCGAAAGGAGGAGAAAGCCACCGGCGGCGTCGCCGCTCATCTAGATTACGAGATGGATCGCATGTCCGACTTCGTGGCGGAAATGACCCAGGGAATGTATGATTTGTACAACACCAGAATCACCCTTTCAGATATTGACTTCGCGCGAAGCATCTCCCCAGGATCCTCAGTTCCCCCTCAGTTCCGGAAATACGTCTATCAAATCTTGTCTTCGACTCGCCTGCCCAGCTCCACCATCTTGCTGGGCCTATTCTACCTGTCCAGCCGCATGCGCATGCTCTCTGCGCAGCGCGTCTTCCAGTCGAGCAGTGGCCAGATCTACCGCATGCTGACCGTGGCTCTGCTCCTTGGAAGCAAGTTCCTTGACGATAACACCTTCCAGAACAAGTCGTGGGCTGAAGTTAGCAACATTCCTGTCGCCGAACTGAACAAGTTGGAACTCGAGTGGCTCTTCGCCTTTGACTGGAAGATCCACGATCGCATTTACGACCAGCAGGATGGTTTCGCCTCATGGCGTCGTCACTGGGACAACTGGTCCGCCAAGGCCAACGTTCGCGCCCAGGAGTCTCGCCAGACTTTGGCACCTCTCGAGACCAACGTCGTCCGCCAGCAAGCCGCCTCGAAGCCCCTGATGTCGCCCGAAGGCCCCATCCCGCCTCAGTACCAGCGCTCTTCCCACGTCGAAAGTTCCTGGCTGAACCCCGCGGCCTCCGAGTACTCGCCGCCGTCGGCTCCGCACAGCGGACCGAATACGCCTGACTACTACTCGGTTGGTCCCTGGGCCTACTCGAATCCGCCTCCGCCCTACTCACGGGCCTGGATTGCGCCTCCGCCGCAGTACATCCCCCAATCCGCACCAAGGTCGCAACCTCCGTCCTACCACCACACTCCCGCGTACGGTCTGCCCTTCGCTCAGAGTGTCTGGACTGGCCATGGATCGTCGTGTGGCTGTATGTACTGTGCCAAGCATCTTGAGCATTACATGTGCAACAGCGCCTTCCCCGCGCTACAGCCTATTGCTGCCGTCTAGATTGCATTTTTTTCTCTTTGATGCTAACCTTATGATCACGATCGAAACCCACGACAGCCACGGCGTCTCTGGTTTCATCGTTTTGAATTTTCTTTTTTCTACTTTTTTCTACTTCTCACTTTCTTCCGCGGCTTTAGAATTTTCTTCTCGACGTTTGGGTGATATTGCATGGGTTCCTTTTTCGATGATACCGTTGTCCTTTCCCTTTTTTTGTCCCTGATTACCTTCGACGTTTCACGCCCTCTTCATTTTCCTGATTCGCTGGCCCAAATTTCACTCACAACTTGAGCGATCGGCACTCCGCGTCAACCCCCGAAAAGTACTTTTTTTGTTCTGCGATCTGCTGGTTCGTGTCGGCTAAAGCGAAAAACTCCAAAAAATGCAAAAAAAAAGAGGAAAAAACGCTCCCGCGGCGACTTTGGCACGCCTCGGCCAATCCACGAGCTCTACCTCTCGTCCAATGTGCTGTCTATATCATACTTCGGTATGTCGGACGTTCGTGTCACCACTTGAGCTTTGTCGGATCATTCTTGTTCTGCCGACCTCGTGAGGTTGGTGGCCGGGGCCGCAGTCACGACGATCACGAATACCTTTTAAAATCTGACCTTGTTTATTACCCATGACCTTCTTCGGTTCATATCTTCGGTTCATTTCTCTATTCCTTTCCCCTAACTTCCTGGCATTTCGTCTGGCGGTGATTACCCATAGAATGCTTCCTTTTTATTTCTCTTTTTGCCCAGTCCTCGTCTCTTCCTGTCGGTACATTATTTCTTCAATTTCCAATTCCCCCACGCTACAGTCTACCCGGCGTTAATACTTCTCTTCACTCATATTTTGATTTTGCAATCGCCTTTTTTTTTTTTTCCCCGTCCGACACGTGACCCGCGCTTCCATTTGATTTGATTCGATTCGCCCAACCAAACTGTGGCTTCGTTTCTTTTTGATATTTCTTGATTTATGACCCGGTCGACGAATCCTCCACTCTTCGAGCTGGAGCCTATTCCGACCCGCCCCTTCCCTTCTGATCTCCTGTCTGGCGGTGAATGCTTGGATGCATATGAATGAGCTTGGTGGCTCCTGATTCTCGGTGTCTTGTGTCCGTCCATTCTTAATGCTTCCCTGCACAATTACCCCATTCCGGGATCGAGCCAGTTTCCTGCGAACCAATCTCTGGTTGAATTCCTGACCCCACATCCGAGATCCTGGTTTGTATGTAGTCTATTGATGCGTCGTCTTTGTTCTTTCTTTCAATTCTCTCTGCCCCGGCTCTTTGCCAACTTGCCTTTGTTCTCGCTCTCCTGGTTTGATTTCCGTGCCGGAAGCGTTGACGGTGATCGGGTCTTTCTGTTTTGAAGTTGAAGATGATTCATACTAAGATGAAAACAAGACAAACTATTATCTTTGTCCTAACCGCCTGTGTAGTTTGTAGGTTTCGATCGTAGAAGAGCAGACTACCCTCGTGGTACCATTTCGCTCTGGGCTCTACAGCAAAACAATGGGTCCCCACTGATGTAAGTCTCTTACAATGAATGCTACTGAAAAGATCTGGTGGTAGCCTCCATAAAAAATCTAAATAATAATTTTGGATCTCAATATAAATCACTCATTGTAATCATAGCGTCATAATTCTAACCCGTATGCTTAGTTCATATCCATACCATGCATCCATAACATCAAATCCGAAGCCTTCAACCAATTTAACTCACCTGGCCCCGTTATATTGATGTAGCAGAAAGAAAGAAGTGCCTAGTATACGCTCCCACGTAAGCTCTGATCCTCTATCTGCTGCGCCTCTAGCGAGAGCTTTCCATCCCCGTGCTGTCCACACTCTTCATGCCTTTCATTCCCACTCTGCTGGGAGTCGTGATTAGGCGAGGGTTCCGATTGCGAATGAGTAGACATATCATCACCATCTCCGAGAATATTCGCCATGCGGTGATGTGGTTGTGAAGTTGTAGATGAGGAATGTCGATGGTGAGTGTGAGGGTGAGGGTGAAGATGAAGATGGTGATGATGTCCATGATGCGGGCGAGACTTGCGCGAATCCTCGGTGGGATTAGCGCTGAGTTCGTCGTCTCCATCGTCTGAGAGGTCTTGAGATATATTAGTCGCTGACTGCGGGTGTAAATGCGAATGTGGATGTGCTGGTCTGTGAATTGCGCCTCGTGGACCGTGGTGTTCCGTGTCGGAGCCTTCGTCGTCTGATGGCGCTAGGCTGTTGGCGCCGCTCATGGAGCCGCCTCCGTCTCGGCCGCCGAGATGGAGGAGGGCGAGTTTTAGACAGGCTGTTGATGAGGACGTGGCGGGTGGATGGAGAAGGTGGTCTTCGCTGTCGCGTTGGAGACTGTGGAGGTTTGGCCTGGTAGGGCGAGAGCCATTGACCTTCGTTTTAGAGTTGGTGTCATGTGGGTTGCTAGCCATCTCGGTGATCTCTCCTTCTGCAGCTGATTGTTGGTTGTCTTCAGCCGGCTGACGAGAATTGTCATTATGCTGATGAGTTCCATTGTTCTTTGGGAAGCTGAAGGTGTTATCAAAACTTTTGTTGTGCTTCGCGGGGGATTTCAGAGACCCTGATGACGGTTGATCGGTCTTGTTGGTGTTACGACCATTGTCCTCTGCCTGGCTGTGGTTGTTGTCGCGCTTGACGGACTCTATCAACTGTGCCCGTAAGGATTGCTTCGCCCCAGAGGACATGCCATGAGTACATCCATCCGGACAACCACCCCATTTTCTTCGAATGGGGACATTGGTCATGGGTGAGATAGTGGTGGAGTCAGGACCTTTGGCTTTGTGCTCGCGATCTTTCTCTTGGTCTCTCTCTTTTCTCAAATCTGACCATGTACGCAACTTGTTCTGCAAAGCGTATTTACCATTGTCGGGGTTGTGGGTCATGGTCACGAACTCGCAGTGGTCGATATTGCGGAGGTCTTCAAAATACTCTACACTCCAGTGATACCATTTCATCAAGAAGACCCGCGTCATGAGACCATGGGTGACCAACACACAAACACTGGCGGTGTCCTCGTCGCCAAATAGTCGCCACAGGGACTCGTTGAACCCACTCACTCGGTCATACGCATCTGCCGCGGACTCGCCGTTCGGAATACGATAGAAGAAGTGACCATAGTCGGCACGCTCCATCCACATGCGTTCCATCTCCGTAGAACATGGCTGGAAGTTCCCGAAGTCCTGTTCTCGTAGTCGGGGCTCTTCATAGACCTTGATGGTGTGTCGAGGGAACGGAGACGGGGAGGGCGAGTCCGAGGTCAAGGATTCGAGCATACCCTCCGTGGTCTCTCTCGTCCGGCGGTAGGGAGACGTAAAGAAATGAAGGGTGTCATCGGGACGTAGGATATCACGGAGGCGGCGGCCGGCTTCCTGTGCCTGACGATGTCCCTCGGGGGTGAGTTTGACCCGGTGGTCAGGAGTCGTCTGGTGAATATCACGGTTTTTATTTCCTTCGGACTGCGCATGGCGAACAAGGATGATCATCTAGGTCAAACAACGTATCAGTCTATTGTCCAGTCAAACTCCCCAGAAACAAAAAAAGACACTTACTCGAGGTTTCCCCATGGCTGCGGGTTCATGTGGAACAACACGATGCGGGGGAGGGGCAGGAAAACAGCGAAGAAGTCGAGCGAGTGCAATGCACACAAGGAGCAAAACAAAACGAGATAAAAAAGCGAAACAGCCGTCCCCTGCTCGAACAATCCAGCAACTTTGGCAAGCCAACAGGGGAGAAGTTTGCGACAAACCGAGAAAGTCGACGCCGCGGCCGCACGGGCCACCGCCGGCCACAGCGCTCGGCCTTCCCGCAACGTCACTCTGCTTGGGCTTCAACTTCGACTTCGACTTCGATCTTGACCTTGACATGGCCGACTCGCTACTTGAGCTGTTGGCTCCGCACCTGGAGACTCCCACTCCGACTCACGATGTCACCACCGAGCAGTATCTGACCCGCCTGTCCACCTTGTCCCTCGATTCTCTCCAATCCACCGAACCGCAGTCTCTCGCACAATCCTCCCACTCGACTCTCCTCTCCCTCCAGGCGCTCTCCAACCGCTCGCACCGGGCATTCATCACATCGGCCGATAACCTATCTACGCTTCGAACAAATATCCCCCGATTGACGAACGAGGCGCAACAGCTACGCGATGCTCTGCCGAAACTGGACGAGGCGGCCGTGGGCTTCTCCACCAAATACAGCAAGATTACAGACAACGCCGCTCTAGAACGACGAAAGAAGGCCATGCAGCTGGCACGCAATGTTGATAGACTATCCGATATCCTCGAATTACCAACCCTCCTCTCCACCGCCGTGTCTGCTGCCTCTGCCAATTCAGGTGCTGGTGCGGCATCCACTACCTATTCATCCGCCCTCGATTTGCATGCACATATCAAGCGACTTCAAACGTTATACCCCGACTCGCCGCTGATTCAAGATGTTGTATCCCAAGCGGAGGATGCCATGAAGGAGATGACGACCAATCTCATTGCAGGGCTCCGAAGTCAAAACCTACGGCTGGCAGCTGGTATGCGAACCGTAGGCTGGCTGCGGCGAGTCGCACCTGATCTGGAAGTACTGCGGAATGATACAGCATCGGGAGCTGGAGAAGGGGCGCTGGGCGCTGTCTTTTTAATCTGTCGGCTGGCCCACTTGGTGTCGACCTTGGAAGCGTTAGAACCGCTTCGGGAACTTGCCGACCAGGAGACGCAACGGAGGATGCGTATAGAGGAAAAGGCCGAGCCCGGGTCAAATGGCCAGCAGACAGACCGCTACTTGAAACGATACATTGAGATCTTCCGGGAGCAAAGCTTCGCTATCGTCTCGCTATACAAGAACATCTTCGACTCGGAACAATCCGAGTCTGAAATGGGCGTGTCCGGGCTAGGGGGTGTCAACAAGGCCAACAAATTGGCATCCCAACCAGCGCGAACCAGCGATCCCTTGCAAAACCCCCCGTCCGCCCTCGCCACATTCCCGATGCATCTTGTGCAATTACTCACCGACACGATGCGAACATATCTACCGAATGTGCGGGATCGAAGCTCGCGAGAGAGTCTTTTGACACAGCTCTTATATTGTGCGGCTAGCTTGGGTCGCCTTGGGGGCGACTTTGGGATGATCTTAACGGAGCTGAGCGGAGAGGAGGAGATCAGCTACGAATGGGAAGATGTAATGCGCAAGCACCGGGCGCTGGCCGGACGACTGGAACAATTAACCAGTCGAGTCGCAGCGCACTGATGCAAGCACTTTGCATTGTACTATGTGCAATTAATCCATGATACCATCTGTAGAGCAACAATGAAGACTACAACTATGTATAGAACATCCGTGCCCAGCCCGGAACAACAAAGGCTAAACTCGAGCGGGTCTCCGCCTTTCCCCGTGCTTCTGCTTCGGGTTCCGCTGGTGTCACGCTTCCTTTCTTCTCCTCTCCTCTCCTCCTCCTCATCTTTACTCCTCCTTATACTTCAACCTCAACCTCTTCCTCCTCCTTATGCTAGATGTCGCCCAGCTACTTCTCCCCTTGACTGCATCTAGAAGCGCGGAGTCATGGCCGCCCCCACGATTTCTACCATGATTGACCCGTCCAAGCAGGCCGAGTACCCCATTGTCCTGGGAGAAAGACTGACAAACGGCTCCGCAAATCGATACATCAATGTCAACTATAACTACAAGACCAAGTCATCCACACCAGCCCAACGATCAACGATCACCCGCTCCTCCCTGTCGCACGACCTCTACGACCTTTCCGTCACCGATAAGGCCCCGGGCGCCGATCACAACTTGACGTATGCCTACCAAGGGAGCGAGGACCCGGCCGACGAGCGCAACCTGGTGTTGGTGTTCGACCCCGACCGCAAAGTCTTTGTCCTCGAGGCAGTCTCGAATAAACTCAACTTCAACCTTCGATCACGCCCCGGCAAGACGGAGAAGGAGGTTCGCCACGAGAACCTAGAGCTTCTCCCAGTCTACCACAATGACGATCACACCTCGTCAGACGATCGCAACGCTGCGAATACTAGTGAAGATGAAGGCCCGGCCGACGATAGTAACCCCTATGACTTCCGCCATTTCCTCCGGAAGGGTGGTGCGGAGAATCAGCCGGCCTCGGTCTCTGGCGCCACCACGCCGGAGCCCGTCAGCACCAGTAAGGCGACCACGCCGGTGGTTCAAGCCTCCAAGCCTGCGCCTGCGCCCGCGCCCGCCCCGAAGCCGATGCCCCGTCCGAAAAAGCAAGCAAATCCCCTTCGAGCACCTAAGCGACCTGCGAAACCGGCCGCTCCAACCGCCCCAACCACTTCGAAACCGCCCCAGTCAACGCCAGAGCCGGCCGCCTCACCGACTCCCCGCGTCGACCCACCCGACAACGAAGACTTCCGGTCTTCTCTTTCCGATGCTGGCACCGGTTCCGCTTCACAGCAGACGGTTCAATCTCCAAACTCCAACATAATCGTCGATGGGGATCTCATCATCGACATGGGATCGCCACCTCCATCCCGAGCCTTCAAAGTGAACCCGGCCTTTTTCTCATCTAACAACACCCCGACCGATGATCGAGATCATGATGAAGAGGAAGAGGAAATGGATGGTTTCCGTCTTCCTTCCCCTGCCAGAGATACTAAGCCCCCACCCACCGAGACTACTCCGGGGGATGCTGGTGATAGTAATGACATGGATGACGATGACTTCGATCCCTTGGCGGCAGAGATGGAAGCCGCCTTTGAAGAAAGTGCCCGCGAAGAACAAGCCGCACCTCGACAGTATACGCAGACTTCAACATCAGCGCGGTATAATTTACCAAGTGATGATGAGAGTGAGGTCAGCGAGGAAGAGTAAAGTGTTATTTTTTGCGATGGGTTTATATTTATTTGCATGGCATCAGCATGGCGTTTTGGGTTATAGGTCTAGAGATACCAATTTAGCAATGGAATGCAGTTCCCTTATATCGAGAAGAAACACAGTATTTGTCTGATAGCTTCGGGGAAAAATAGGCCTTCGGTGCCACCTAGGCTCGAGAAACAGGGAGATAGATATACACACTCCCATAACCCCAAGGTCAACAGGACCAGCATCTGTTACATCAATGCACGACTAGTACTTAAGTCTGAGGAGATTCGTACTAGGCAGCGAGTGGACCTCGAATGATTTGCAGAAATTCACTATTTATTCTCTAGCCTTTTCACTAATATATCATGACTGAGAAATATGCAGGCAAATATGTAAGTCAGAAAAGTAGACACCAAGCAGACACCCCCATTATGGGCACGAAATCCCTGATAATAGTAGGCACAAAGCGGGTTAAAAAAAAGCACTGGCTATTTAAGTGACTACCCAGGGCGCGCCCATACCACTTGTAAAGCATGCACCTTCTAGAGGAATATCGCCGTCCCCACTGCAAACATCAAATGCGTAGGTCAGACACCCGACTTGGATGAAACCTCCACGGCCACCATTATTGCCTAGATGTGGAAGCATTAGTACGAAATTCTCCATCTGCAGCTAACTGACTGATGAAGCAACTCACAAGCATAGAATATATCATTCTTGAATATAGTGCTGCATTTGTGCGAGCCATCACCAATCGGATCGTCCAGGTTCTGGTTCTCACACGTTAGGCTTCCCCCACTGCTGACACCAACATTGAACCAATATGGCACAGACCCGTCCTTCGTTTTGTACAGATAAGAGCCCCTGCCCTCGTTGGCCTCAAGTTTACCTTTATTGGCGAAAGCTGCACATGCCTTGTCCACGGCGTCTTCGTACTGATCCGGGCGAACGGCCCCATATTTATCGCCTGGCCTTCGGCTTTCTGGGAAGCAGGTCTTTTCGCTCATTGATGGGGCTGTTGAAGTTGCTACCCAACTTTCACATGACAACTGTGTCATCACGAGTCAGACCGTTCCAAATAAAAACACAATAGGTAAGTTCCAAAAACTTACAGAGGTGGCGCAGGGCTCCCGCGGAATCGTACAGAGCTCACTCGTTGCGGTCTTCGCGCAGGAGCTACCAGCAGGAGTCGATATGCTTATAGTGCCAGGAGTTGTTGATGTGGTTTTTGTCAGGGTCGGCATATCCTGGGGCTCCGTCTGCGTTGGAAAGAAGGACAGCAAGAATGTTTGCATAAATGAATCCAGGGCGTAGGCCTCGTCCGAATCAAAGGTTTCGGTGGGCACTACTTCTGGGTAATTAGTTGTCACATAGGGGGCGAGGTCACCGTCTTCGGTTGTTGATGTCGCCTCTGTTTTGGTTGTCTTGACCGTGTCTGTCGCCGGAATTTTTACAGCATCAGGCACTTTGCCGTTTCCAACCACATAGGCAATGAAAGCCACTGCTACAGCTGCTGGTACACTCTGTAATGCGACAGCAACGTCTCCCGCAGTGAACATAGGAATATTAATCCCAAAGTCAATATCAAACTCCAGGACACCGCCTCCAGCCCCAGGACGCGATAATTGCGATAACTCGCAATTACCGGATCGCTTGACACGCGTGTTAGCACACGCGGCGGCCACTTCTTCGAAGAGAGCGTTGAGCTTGTCCTTGCCCTCTGGAGTTAAGATGAAACTGACATCACCGGGATTGGTACTTCCCGATGTTTCTGTGGCTGTGACGATAGCAAAGGGTGCAGATACTGTTGTCGTCGTACCGAGAGTAGTCACAATTTCGACACTGACCGGGTCGACTCCAATCCATTTTGCTGTGTCGGTACTGGCATCATATGAGTCCCTATTGGTATTCAAGACCGGAGCGTAACTTACTATTGGCTAACTGGATTGATACCTGTTAAGTTTTAGAGTCAGTGTCTAAACAAACATCATCTTAGTGTGGAGGGGGCCAAATACCAATTTGTCCTGAAGCGGTAGGAATTATAGCTCTTGCCACTGGGATATTCGTAGGCTTCGGCTGCTGTGATAATGCAGTTAAGGCCGTTGATAATATAACAACAAGAGAAGATTTCCAGTACATAGTGGGGAACATAAGATCCAGGCCTATTTTATAGGCTTGGCAACCAAACAAACAGAAAATAGTAAACTCGGTAAACTCGGGAAAGAGAAGGCAATGCAGAAAACGAGTCGTCAAATTCACTTCTCAGTGGGAATCCGTTACATATATTTGCAAATGTAGGATAGCATCTACTTCTCTCGAAAGATGGGAGATGCGCTGGGACCTCGTCAGACTACACCTTGCCAAGACAAAAGCTAAAAAGTAAGACGGAGAGATGTTTGTAGCTTGCAGCATGCATGACACTAAGCCAGTCGGCTTTTTTGGTGCCGGAATTAGGCGTCCCATGTTCCTATGTTGAATTGACGGAGCCGCTGGCCCCCATAACGCCAAAGCTTGGCTATAATTCAGCCATGCCAAATACAGTCATACCAAATATAGCCATAAGCACATATAGCCATGCCCCTGTTTCTTGAACTTCGTTCTTCTATTTACGCCACTAAGGCTAGGACGAGGGAATGGGGAAATGATGAACCAAGTCAAAATAAGGAATCGATCTCGACCATAATATATGAACTACAGAGTAATCTCATTGACACATTTTGTCTTATTCTAAAACGCTGGATACTTACACTAAATAGGTAGTTTATTCTGCATGTCTCATACACTCCACTGAAGAAATGAGCCACATTCTGACCTGCGTCTTTAGCCTGATGTGGGGTCTATGCAGGTCCCCGTGTAGAATGCCGTCTCACTCACCTCAGCCCCATCTTATTTAGAGCTGACAGCTGACACTGCCTCGATATTACTGTAGATTTAACTTTTGGCGCCAAAATTAGCCCCCAGGTAGTATTGTTTGAGTCACATTGAAAGTTTTCTCGGCATCATTTCTTCTACCGCTCACCCTACCAAATAGGTCAATTGTGCCTACGGGGCCCTTGGCTTTTGTAAGCGTACGCTCCAGGCCCCTCCAAGAAGGATTGCCATATCAGCCTCGTGTACAATTTGTCTTTTCATCTCTCGGGAGATATATAGAACATCTCGCTCGTGATCCACTTCTCACCTGCGTTGAATTTGTCTTCCTTTTGCTCATCCATATCATCATTCTACTGCTTTTTTCTCACAGCTTCAGAGGGTTGGTAATCTATCATGCGATTTACTTTCAATCCATGGTTAGGCCTCCTCGGTCTATCCAGCCTGGTGGTTGGCAAAGCTCTTGATGATGTATTTGACGTCAAGAGCGGGGCCACCAAAGGATCATGCGATAGCTATAGGACAGGTCAAGTTAATGCGAACTTGGACGGCTATTTTGAAGAGGCACAGAAAGTTATTAAAACAGCATCCGACGCCTTTGGGAAATACAACACGGACGTACAGGTTCAGAAACTTGCCAAAACCTTCTTCGGAATCACCCCAAATGATAAACAAGATGGAACTGCTACTAACGCCGATGCGGATTTACTCAAACATGTCCAAGGTGAGTGAATAAAGCATATAATGTCACTAAATGGCCTTTTTTTAAGCCTTGTTAATAATGGCTTTTTTACAGAATGGTTTCAAGGCTTGGATGCTTATGCCCAAGGCAAAAGTGGGCAGAAAATCCCCCTCTTTTGTAACAGCGATTGGCTTGAGCAGACGACAACAGGTATGCAGGCCAACAGAGCATACGCGACTACTTTATCGACTAACACTCTGAAATAGTGTACGATTCCAGTGGAAATGCCAAGAAAAACCTGGTAGTCTCGGATGACAAGGCCTACGGCAAGACGGTGCCACAGCTCAAAAGTATGTTATGTGTTCTCAGATAGAGCCTGTGAGCTCCATGAATGTTACCAAACTAACCGGCCGCTTTTCTAAATACAGAACAGGTATGACTTACTTGGTGTTGCTACTGCCGTTCCGATGCTATTGCTGCAGAAGCTGTCTTCTAACCATCGTCTACTTCGAAGTGGGTCGCATTCTGGTCTGGGGATCTGAAGGAATACTACTTCGGTCCCCCATATAACACCAATCCCCCAACATACTGTGCAGACTCGGGAAACATCGCAGTGGTGACGCCCATGTCGACTGGAAAGGAATCACTTTCCCTCACCCTTTGCCCCGATGGATTTTTCAAAAAGGCAGATGCCCTGGAAGCAATCGATGACACGAGCAGTGATATTGGGCATGCCCTTCAGAAACTCGAATCTAGAAGCTTAAGCATTGTGCATGAACTGGTTCACGCCAGTCAAGGTCCAGAGAGTATGAAAATAGCTTCTATTGGAAATTTTTTTGAGCTGACCGGTGCATAGATACGCCTGATATTAATGCATGGGGCCCTTTGGCTTCAATCAAGCCCAAGATCAAAGGTCAGCCGAATCCGAACTGGCCAGGGGATACAGACAAGTTTGTCAACAAGAGAAGAGAAGCATGTAAGCAGACAGTGTCATATATCTTCAAGGCCCCGGGCCTTCAAAATTAATTGCTGACCATCTCTAACCTAGATACCGCAATGGATGCTATTCTCACAGCCCAAAAGAGTAGGTCACCTTGGCCTATGCCAGAGTTAAAGGCTATCCTCGCTTACCCATTTTGTTACCTGGCCATGGGGTGTACTCTGAGAATTTACTGATGTGTCATTTACAGCAAATCCTCGACAGCCGACTGAGAATACCCCAGAGAGCTACGCTTGGGCTGCATTAGCCGTATACCTTGCTGAGAACGGTGCAAAGATGGATTATTCAACTGGTCTTGCGAGGCCTATGGGTGAACCACTGTCTGCACCAGCCCCGGGGAGGAAGAGGTCCAGGAGGGATGGGGTGGTGGTAGCGAAAGATTTTACAGCTTAATGGTAACACTCTCTGTCCATCGCTGACTATTGAGAGAGGAGTCAACCATGTTGTCTAGGGGAAGCTACTGTGTATCTAAGGTGGCTGTAAGAAATTATATAACTTGAAGTGGTGAGAAACAAGAAACTCGCTTGTCTAGAATCTGACTTATTCTATTGCTCGTATCACAGTGGCATAAATATAATTTACTAGTACCGGCCGCGTCAAGCCCTCTGGCAGCATAAATGCTACCTCTAATTTATGTAATTTGTTCCCATGAAAGAGCTAACATGAGGATTTCTTTTCATTATATTTGTACGCTAGCTTCAATACCGCAAAAGTGAGGGGTAAAATGAAGGTCGAAGATAAAGATCGATCTCAATATCTGCCGCATGGAATGCCTCCTTGACTCGAAGCGGAGCGTCATGAAGGCTAGCTGTTCTATGCACTCTCATGGACGGTGACCGCCCGGCTTCTTCTTCAATCCGCACATATGATAAAGTTTGCCTGTATTGAGCCAGCTCAGCGAGCCAGATGACGTTATCAACTTTTATTTCGGTGCTAATAGCCTCATTATCATCGGCTTCTTCGTCGAGACACTCATCATCCAGTGCTTTGAAAGCATATGTGTCGGACGCGAACAAGATCTTCAATATGTTAGAATATGATATATAAGTCGTGAATTATGTTCTCCGTATCCAGGAATATATACCTCTAGAATTTCCAATGAGGATGGTAGACGAGCATAGAGACCATTTCGAAGGGCTGGGTCGTCTCTCTCGTCCTCTCCAAACAGTAACAAACTGTTGGCCTTCAGAGATTTCACGTTTCTGAACTGACTCAGTTCAAGTGACGAATCGTCAATATGGCCTAACTTATTGCTGTTAAATTCCATCATCACAAGTGTTTCTTGACAGAACATCAAAGCTCGGGATAACTCGGTAGGCGATACTGGGTCGTCGTTTATATTGTGCATGGAAGAGATATTGCAGGTGAAACTTTCTAGGCCCGAACAAACTGGTAAGACTTGTTGCAATCCATGATAGTAGTCCGCAGATATTGTCAAAGTAAGCTTTTTGAGAGAGGAGCGGTGCCTTGCTGTGGGTAACACGGCTACTTCACTAGTCTCTTGTCTTCGATGACATTTCACGGCTAATCGCCCTATCGCCGGAAGATATATGAGCTTTAATATTTCGCCGAATGTTAGTTCTGGGTCGATTATTTCTATTTCTTGGAGTTTAGTGAGCGTAATAGCACCTGTGTCGAGTTCTGTCGGCATAATATTTTGGACGAAGCTTGCGTCGAAATATCCCTTCCCATGGAAAGCCAATGACAGGGTCTGAAGAGCATTAAGTTTGCCCAGAATTGATTTGGAGCGAAGAATTTTATCGTCATCGGGAAGAAAGGCGCTGATAGCCAAGGACTGGGTGGCCGCTGCTAGTCGCGGGGATGCAATAAGAGCTCGGTCGAACAAGTCGAGGATCTCTTGATCTTGACGCTGTCCAGAACCATGAAGCCTAACATCTCTGTAGAGCCTAGATAGCATGAGCGAATAGAAACTTCTATTTACTCGTGCAAGGTTGGCAAGGTCATGCTTTCGAAGGTCATTATCGGAAAGCACCTTGTCAATAAGCTCGGGAGGGAGACTAGTCAAGGACATATTTGGTCCTGGGCACTTATGTTTCAAAACAGGAGTCAAGGCTGTTAGCGACATATTTTCAGCGTACTTCCAAGGGCAAGAGTGTCTTTTGGCGTGATTTGCGTCGGGAATGCTTACATGGCAACCGACGAGGCCACGTACACGCGTAGGGAGCGAATTCCCAAGGAAGTCCGGCAGCTAACCGCAGTTCCTCAGTCGAGCAATAGATGGATAGCCAGCTGAAATTCACGTCTTATTCAACGAAGAGAATAATCACCATACAATGGTAGATTCCATGTATACTTTCGTTGTTGACAGTGGAGGCGGGGTCATAATCCGCCGCCGCCCATGCCCATTTGGCCCCCAAAGAACTACTAACCACTTCCCGAGGCGGCAGTGTTACCGCCACCTTTTTGTCTACATATAGCAAAACCTCTATCACTTACCACTTTATTCTAATACAGACACGCGGAGAGCACAAGGCAACGTCCTGTGACCACGAATTGGGAATGGATACACCAAGGCGTTATATGGAAAACATGGGGCTTGGAAAAAGAAGACTCCAGAAATCAAAGCGGCAGCACATCTCTCGTCTTTGGGCACAACCTTTCGAAGTTTGTATGATGTTTTTAGAGAGTTTAACAAACGAAAACTTTAGTGAGATCGAAGAAAAATATATATGACGAGAAAATAGTGTTACAGTAGCTTGCAAAATTGCCTTGCGCTTTGCTTTCAATCTTTCTTTGTCAACCTCTAATGTCAAGATATTACTAACCGTATACCGCTAATCTATTATCTATTTCTGGATTGGTATATTACACGGTATTGAAACAGACCGTCAAATTGTTCTTTTCAGGCTTACTCAACTGACTACCGCTGTATTATTTCATGTGGGTGCTACCACAAGGCATATATATTGTAACCAGCGGTCTGTAAGGATATCATGAAAAATTGCTGGTGAACCCATAGCGGCGGATGGCTTGAAGTAAGCAATGAGTTGGAAGAAAGACTAGGTTCACTAAACCCGCAACCAAGCTGTTCGTCGGCATCGGAAATATAGATATTCCGGCTCACATAGCTTCCATTGGCTGGACAGCAAATGCACTTGTCATGGGTCAATATGTCGCAATTCAGTCTAGACTTTCACTTGCTGCCTTTTGGGCAGCTATATTATAGTCTTCACCATGTTTGAATAGACGGTTGTATGGGTTAGATGTCATTTGACGATCCGTTTGCGGGACATAAGCATGTATTTGTAGGAAATACTAGTGACTGTCGACATCATGATCCATGTAAGCTTTCGTCAATTTATTCAGTTTCCCTTTCTAAAAATTAACTTGACCGGTCGCTCTTTAGACTGAAAGATGAATGCGGATATGTTATATGACTAGATCGGTCGAAAGCTCTGTTGGATCAGCTAGTTACCACATATATTATATTAATAACTACTTAACTAGGCCACGTCTAGATGCTCTAAAAATGCTTTGATTACGTCCAAATGATAAGTACAATTAGAAGACTGTTACAAAGATTTCCTTTCTTAGGCTCTGTGACGTCGATGTGATAGGCACGACTAGGACATTACTGCATAGCGTTCCATATTCGGTCGATATCTATGTAGTCGTAGGAGTATGAAACCAGCAAATATACCGGGGACGTAGGGGGGTCTTTTGAGGCATGAAATATGAAAGATAAATTATTTAACTCTTCCAGGTTATATAAATGGTGGACGAGAACCATCAGACTCACAAACAATTTTGTGTCTTCAAAAACCTATAATTCTCTCCAAAAAAACACTCCTACTTATATCGACTAATTCTATCCCCAGTCTGGACCATGTCTTCTTTGCTTAAAGACAGAAGTTGGTACTACATAAACACTGACGTGCAAGGTGGAAAAGTTATGGATACAGAGGATGGTACTAATGTAGTGATATGGTAATATTGCCATTGTTTAATAGCCCCTGAAGTATTAAATACGCTAACGTAGTAAAAGGGACCTCAATTGGGGTCCACAACAGCAGTGGCAAGCTCAAAAAATGCCAGAAACCGGCGAATGGGCCTTTCAGTCAGCAGAGTATGCCAATTATATTATGGCTACAGGTATCGTTATTTCCTGTATCCAAACCAATAGCTTCCCCTGCTAACCTATATCATAGGCAATGATCAGGAACTGCAGCTGTCGATGCTTGATCCAACACAGAACCAAGAATTGAGGTGGAAAGTGTCGGGGCCCCAGGACGCTCAGACGTATGTTAATCCATGATCCATACTATTCTATTACTAAGCTAAAATAAGCACAGAATCAAGAGCGTGGCGTATCCTGGACCTCCTCTGGAGGTTGTGGATCTTCAGGGAAGAAATACAGGCAATGGAACGCCAATAATTCTCTACGACAGTAATGAGCAAAACAACCAGATGTGGGGATTTGCGCCTGTCTAAGGACTATAGTAGGGCGTTTGCACATTCACCGCTGTCAAATACGCCTTGATATGGGTTTTTCCCCTAATCAGATTTAGGTTTTCCCCATATTATTATGCGAATGCAAAGGCTCGTCATTTATTTTTATGGAATATTGATAAGGCTGCGTGCGGCTCACAGGCCAACTCTAGAAATCCTTCCAGTCAGGTCTCCACTGTAGATGTATGGAGGACCTATTATGGCCTACGAACCAGCTGAACAAGTGACTGGGTTTCACAGCATATCTGAGCCACTAAATTGGATGCGTAGTATTACAAATTGAAATCTGTAGCAGATTCACAGCCGCGGCATTTACAGAATGGCCGCTGTGGAAAGGATGATTGCTCTTGTTCTGTGATAGTGTCAAGACAGAGCATTTAAGGTACATATATTATAAATTCCTGTATGACTTAACATATCTTATGATCGCATTTTCCGTAAAGGCCTCGGGCCAAATGTAGGAGATATAGCGGTGGTACTAGTGACAGGCAGTGTTATACAGTGGCCTCTAACTTTTTCTCTGCTCTATATAAATAGTGTTTTGTTAGTTTAAATAATATGCAGATAGCATGTATATAAATGCGCTGGACAGTTTTAGCCAGGATTGTTTCTGAAATAAGAGATTGGCCCATTACTAAGAATATTAGGGGATCAAAGCCAGAGTGGATCCACACAGATCAAGGCATAAGTGCGAATATTTTGGGGGCCACGATAAGCCTTGGCCTCTTTTAACGCGTAATTGATGGTAGAAAGACACATTGGGTAGCTCGGCACCCGAATCTTACTCTTTCTCACTTCTCAACCTGTGACTCCGCCACTCCGTACATGTATGGAATCTACCCCGCTCCTCCCGATCCTCACTCTCATTATACTAGTCATTAGGTCCAGATTTCCGAACACTCCCAGAATCGATTGAGCGCCCAGTCATGGCTGAAACATCCAGTACTTCATCCTACGATTACATCATCGTGGGAGGTGGCATTGGCGGATGTGTTGTTGCATCCCGTTTGCATGAGAAGCTTCCAGATGCTTCAATCCTACTACTAGAAGCGGGAAAAGACCCAGTTGGACATCCTCTGACCAGTGCACCACTTGCATGCTTCGGTATTCACCACTCCGATCTTGACTGGGACTTGCTATCAGTGCCTCAGCCCCATCTTGACAACAGAGCCTGCTACCAGGCCGCTGCCAAAGCTCTCGGAGGCGGGTCATCCATCAACTACGCCACCTGGCTCCGAGGCCCTAAAGTCGATTATGACCGATGGGCGAAGCTAGTGAGAGATGATCGATGGAGCTATGACAAACTTTTGCCATATTTTGAGCGCCATGGCGGATCGGACGGCACGATCAAGACGAGCTCAATCTCACAGAGTCACCGGGATCGCAAATACCCACTTCGCGATCTTGTGCGAAGTGGATGGGAGGGTGAGGGTGTTAGCCACAACCCAAGTCCCCAGAATGGGGACCCCCTTGGGATTGCAGAGCTGGTCGAGAATTGGAACGAAGGGAAACGACAGTTCGCGCACGAAACCTTCAACCTTGATGGAGTTGATATTTTGACCGAGGCTCCGACCGCTCGTATCCTTTTATCGGAAAGTAATTCTGGTACGGGAAATCAGCGTGCAAAGGGTGTTCAACTCCTTGATGGCCGGACTTTCGATGCTCGCAAAGAGGTGATCGCTTCTTGCGGAGCTTATAACACACCGAAACTTCTTCTGCTATCTGGCATTGGGCCTAAAGAGCAGCTAGAGCAGCACGGTATTCACCAGGTTGTCGATGCGCCTGAGATAGGTCGCAATTTCCACGATCATCCGGCTGTTGCGCTGATCTGGAAGCTGAAACAAGAGAAACTAGGTCTCCCAATGAGTGCTATCGGGAGCAATCCTGCCTTTGGACTTGGATTGCCTGCCGATTGGATTGTCTTTGCGGGCTTGGACAAGAAGTTGGTATCCGATGCTTTGATCAGAGATGGCATAGAGATATCTAGCCCGGAGGGACAGTATCTAGTCGATGAGAAGAACTGCTTCACTGAGACATTGAACGTATATGCGCCTGCTGGTGCCGTGCACGCCGGGATGGACATTCCATTCGATGGCCTTCACATCTCAACACCTGTATTGGGAATGCTTCCAACTTCCCGAGGCAGTATTACTCTTTCTTCGAAGGATCCAACCGCTCCCCCGCTGATTGATCCAAACTATTATGCCACTCAGGTTGATAGAACTATGATGCGCGCTGGTATTCGACGGGCTTTGCAAGTCTTCCAAGAATCCACCGCGTTGAAAGACGTGATCGAGACTGAGGTCGCACCAGAGGGGTATCCTGTGCTAAACACAAAATCTTCGGATGACGAAATAGATGCTCGTGTGCGGCGGGTAGCAAACACTTTCTTCCATCCTGCCGGAAGTTGTGCAATGGGCAAAGCCGTGGATACCGAATTGCGTGTTTATGGCGTGGATGGGCTACGAGTTGTCGACGCCAGTGTATTGCCAACCCCGGTTGCTGCCCATTACCAGTACTGCATCTACACTGTCGCAGACCGAGCCGCAGACTTTATTGCCGATAGTGGAAACTGAAAGTTCACATTTTGTCGAGTTTGCGATTCAAGTGTGCATGCGAAGCTATGAAATGTCATCAGGTATTATAGCAATGGAATTTAATCAACAACTGGTCAAAAGAAACACCGATTTCAATGGTATTTAACAGGTCCAAGTCACTCGTATCAATCATTGATCACAATCAAGCAAACCCAAATCGCCCAGCTCATTGTGAGGTAATGAAGCCTGTGGTTCGAGGATTTCGTCGATAATTTTTCGTAACTACCTGACTTGCCGGTTGAAATAATGAATTAATAGCATTTTCAGGCTGTGCAACTGCATCCAAATGAAAGACGAAGACACACAAACTTCGAACCAGAGCAGGCCTCGAGCCATCATATAATAATAGTTGCCCAGTCCGCGTTTGGTTCTGAAGGGCTTTGACAAGAATGCTAGCACTAGTAATGCCATAAAGAAGAATATAGAGGAACGTTTAGCTTGTTGGTTATAGATTTTTGGAAGTAAATTCTAATGCATACCTGGAGATCCAAAGGACCATCACATAAACATATACCCTGAAACACCTTTAGATGAACCATTCGAGATATTTAGGAACGACGCGCTGCGCGCGTGAGTGCACCACGCCGCCTCACCTCACCCGCGGCATACGTTCGGTGAATCATCTCAGTGCGGTATACACATGATTCCAACCCCCGTGATCATCTCAGTGAGTGAGATATTCAACACGCCCACAGGTTTTCTGGCTAAAACCTAACCCAACCCGTGGGTTAGATTTTCTTGTGCATGTTTTGGCGAGGCCTCATGCCCTTACTACGGCGTACTGCGAGACTGCATGGATCGGAGGGGCGCTAAGCCTTCTGCGGAGAAGAGTGCGAAGCTTCTGGGATTTGCTAGAGATGACCCACTCTAAAGCCTGCGCTAGCTGAATCAGGTAATAAGAGGATTTGGCGATGAGACGGAAGTTCCAATTTGGCATCTTATGTGAAATGGGGCCAATCAAGTGGTGATCAGAGACGCACTTCTGCAAAGTATGACGATAAATTACAGGGCCACCACGTACTTTATGTTAAAAAGCTTTTATTTCCCCCCTTTCGCTCCTTCCGCTCTCTTCTAACGTCCTTCCACCCTACCAACTCCTTCTTAATAGCCAAGTATAATTGGCAATGTCTGACGGCGAAGAAAATAAATTCCTCGGAGCTGGCATCGGAAAATGGGGTTATGACTCCTGGAACACCAGAATACCTGTTGGAGAATTAGGCAGCGAAGAGAGAGTGCTTACCTCTGTTGAGGCAGCCTTTCCATTTCTTCAGCTTGCGGGAATTCTCATTCTTTCGATCTTCATTCTTCTTTTAAGAAGATCAAGAAAGAAAATGCTTGCGCCCATGCCATTGATTGCGACTTTAGCAGCTATGTTTTCGGTGGTGGTGTAAGTCCATAGCTCTGATAACCTACTAATTATGTCGTATATTGACAAAATAATTAGGGCTATGGCATTTGCTTTTGCGCATAGCATAATTTTGCTTCACGTTTATAACCCAAAGAATTGGTTTTGGCTCTGTTCGATTCTGAGTCAACTGTTTGAGCCCGTCTCAAATGTCATAATGTTCTATGTCTTCTATGCCATTATCCATTTTTTCCGAGAGCAAATATCCGGAGAGCAAATGACAAAAATGAAGACGAAGGTATTCACGGTCACGAAGTATATGCATTGGGGAATTGTCGGGCTGTTCGCAGCATTAGTCATCGTTGACTGGGGCTGGTTGATTTCGTGGAGGAACTTGTTGGTTCATGATGAGATTGTCTTCTTGAATCAAAACATCATATGGGATAAGATCGACTCCACGAGATGCATTTTGTTCTGGTTGGGCGCCTGGGAGATCCTGGGCTGGGCCTTTTATTTGGGAATAATGTTATCTCGGGATCCGTCAAAGGTGAAAATCAAGGTAAGCAATTCTTGATATATGAGAACAGGTACTCTTCAAACACCAGTGCTTACTCTGACACGATCACCCTAGATGTCGGTTTACTTTTTTATTGCAGCAAGCGGCTTTTTTCTTGCTATAAACTTCCTATTCTTTGTTTGGGCTGTGTTGGAGTATCTCAAGAACGGCAACATGCCTTCAGATATAAGTGCAGGCACACAGGTCATCCAGGTAGTTCTACGTTTTGTTTTTGTTATGGGATGCTTCTTTGCCCTCACTCTATGCTACTGGCGATATCCAGAGCCGGATATTAATATTCAAGAGTGTGAAGATACAGAAGCTCAAATTGATCATGGTATTATCGACCGCACCGGCATGAAACCACGGGAGATGCAAGGAAGCGAACCAATAACCGGGGCTGCTAGGTATAAAAAGGTGATTCACGAGGCAAGTGATTCAAGCGGGGTATTGGAGCTAGATGGGTCCAATGCCATCCTAAATGAGAACGACTTGCTTGAGGCAGATCCTACAAACAGTATATTGGAGGCAGACTCAAAGCTTATTTATGAAAAAACCTAGTATAGCTCCATTTGTTGCCTGATTCTACTCAATGATACCCTTACTTATGTATATCCGGTAAAAAAAGCGATGACGGGGCATATAGTAAATATTAGAATATGACAATATATCAAACAATGAGAGTTCAGCCCCCTTTCTATATTATACCAATCCTGGTGGTGCGGCTCAGATTGTACCGCCGGCGCCAGGCCGAATTGGAATGCTTTCATTGCCCCTACCTGCCGCAGGAGGACCTGGTATTCCAGTTGTGCCCCCATTCATTCTCGATGGAGGGGAGATGGAGCATAACATAGGGTGACATAGGATACTGAGCATTTATAAGTGTGAGACTGGATTTCATTTGTTCCAATTCCCAAGTTAAATTATGTTACGTTTATGCTGTTTCGAAATACTTGTGTGTTTTCAAATTCAAAAGAGCGATAATTGTTGTAGGCAAACAGAATTGAAACCCCCACACGACAAAGAGCTCCAAAATAGAGAATTGACCTCAGATTGTCCCCAGCAGAACTCTTCCAATGCCTTGGTAAGCTACTAGTATAATTGAATGCCCGTTGCCCGTATACTTCATGCTCTCGGCCCGAGTTTATTCCGTCCCGGGCAGCATTCACCGAAGCGGCGCCACCCTCACAGTTACTTCTCTCTGTCCCTGGGAGAAGCCTCCTCCACCTATTCACTGCTAATCTCCTTGCGGGATTGCGACTTTGTCCGGATATTCACACGGTCATGCGGTGAAAGAACTAGTTATGCGCGATTGGACGAACCCACTTTCCAGCCTGGGATAGGAATCACGAAAGCAAACGCCCACGGCGCGCGGGCGCGCTTCGCCGGACAAACACCTCGCTGTCTCTCACACCATCCTGCAATTGCTTCCGGCTGACCACCACCACCTCACACTGTCCCCCGAAATGGACCCGTCTTCGGCGCAATGCATCCCCGGCCTACCCAACCCCGTGGTTGCGGCTGCGCAAGAGAAATGGATGTTCACTGACGAGGAGCTCGAACGCACCCCGACACGTTTGGACAAGATTGAACGGGAAAAGGAGGATTATATTCGGCACCGTGCAGTGGAGTTTATCTGGCAGGTTAGCATGATGCTTCGGATGCCTCCGCAAACCTCAATGACGGCCACGGTGCTCCTGCATCGGTTCCTGATGCGATATTCCCTCCGTGGCCAGTATCCGGATCAGGCCGGGGATCTCATGCACCCGAAAGTCATTGCAGCGGTGTCGCTCTTCGTTGCTTTCAAGGTGGACGAGACGATGCGGCGAATGAAGGACTTTGTGGTTGCATGCTGTCGTGTTGCTATGAAGAAACCTGATATGGTGGTCGACGAACAGTCTAAGGACTACTGGAAATGGCGGGACCTCATTCTACAAAACGAGAGCGTCATGCTCGAGTTCCTTTGCTTCGACCTGCAACTCGAATCTCCCTACCGGGTGCTTTGGGAGTACTCCCTCTTCCTTGGGGTCCAAGACAACCGACCCCTCCGACATGCGGCCTATGCCTTCCTCAATGACTCCACTTACACAGTCCTCTGCCTCCAGTTCCCACCGCGTGTCATCGCCGCTGCAGCCCTCTACGCCGCAGCCCGGCACTCCCAAGTGGCCTTTCCAGACGACCCCCAAGGCCGACCATGGTGGGAGCAAATCGACGTGCGCATTGAAGACCTGATCAAAGCCTGCAAATTCATCGTGAAGATCTACGAGCGTGTCCAACAAACTCTTAGCAAGGGCTACCCAGACTTCGCCTTCTCCGACACAGATCCCACAGACCCAACACGCCTTTTCAACAGCAATCCCACCTCCTCGTTCGAACTCACCCCAAACCATTCTCTCGCCACCCCGGCCGGTGAATCCAGCACACCAAATGGCCGCAAACGCTCCCGCGAACCCGAGTCTCAACTCCCAGACCAGAAACAACCAACCCCAGTCCCACCATCTTTGAATGGAGGACGCTCCCCAAAACGCCAGCGGACTGTATCTCCCATGTCTGGAACGGTCTCTTCCGACCAACCACAGGCACGGCCCTCTCGCCCGCGTATCCCAATGAGGGCAATGGAGACACCCTCAACGCGCCAACCCGAATTCGCGAGCCCAAACCCAGCCGCTGAAATGGAGGCCTCTGCACAATCTGCACCGAATCCCAAAAGGGATACTAGCGCCGAAGAAGGCGAGATAAAAGATCAGAGTGCGGTGCCCGAACGCAGTGATTCAGGAGCACCTCCGCCAGTTCAGGAGGAAGGGGGAGGTAGTGAAGAGGGCGAAGTTTAGATTCCTTGTTTTATTCCCCGTCTCGTTTATTTGGCATGGATGGAGTCTGTTTCAGGTTTGGGGGTTTGCCGGGTGGAATCATTGTACATCAATCACTTCTATTAGCTTTTTACGAGATCTCAATGATACATTAAAATACGCAACTACGCTACCATGGCATGGATGAATACTTGTTTATGAACTGATATGGTAGAAAATTGTGAATATACTTAAGATATGCAATTTTAAGAACCGAAATGCGTTTACTAGAGCTAATGATGCTGCAAAGAGCAGGAATCGCTATTTTGGCAAAACATAGCTGGGATAACCGAGATAATCCGTTCGCAATGCAAAAGTGTCCCAAACGCCAAGCCAATGGAATGAAAACTAAGTGGCATAGCACTTGTTCCGTCTAAACGCCCGCTGTTGTCACGCCCAAGCCATGATCTAGCATCGAGCTCGGCGCGACGAAGCTAAATCCACCGAAGGGATTGCTCTCGCTAGGAGTCTGTCCCGCAACTCCAGACACATGAGAGGCCTTCCTGCCGGGTTGGTCATAGAGATCATCGAAGCCACCGGTGAAGGTGGGACTGAGAGGGATCTGAGTGAAGTCCGCAGAGAAGTTCTCCGCCAGCGCCGGGTCCGTAACGATGGGTTGAATGGGAGGATTCAGCTCGCGGCGTTCGAGGGCAGCCCAGTCAATCTTGCGGAAGAAACGGTGTTTCTTGATGATCTGCAGATCCTTGTGCATGTGGTATCCCAGTCGCTTAGTGGGGTCCTTGCGCAGGAGACGGATGAGCAGGTCTTTAGCGTCCGGCCCGATGAAGTATGGGAGGACGAGTTTCTGCTTGATGATCTTCTCTTGAAGCTTGGCGTGGTTCCCCGCGCGGAAGGGTGGGGAGCCGGTGAGGAGGTCGAAGCCGAGGGCCCCGAGGGACCACCAGTCGCAGGCTTTGCCGTAGGGCTTACCCTGGACGACCTCTGGTGCCATGTATTCAATTGTGCCGAGCGAAGAGTTGCAGCGGTCATCATCGCTGATGGCAATCTTGCTGAGGCCAAAGTCCGTGAGCAGCAAGTGGCCCTCTCGGTCGAGGAGACAGTTCTCCGGCTTTAGATCACGATAGAGAACCCCGACGTTCTGGTGCAAGTGTTCGAGAGCGAGAACCATCTCCGCCATGTAAAAGGCTGCCGCATCCTCCTGGAACATGCGCTCCATGGCAAGGTGGGTGAATAGCTCGCCGCCTTGGGCGTATTCCAAGATGAGGTACAGCTTCTCGTGATCCTGGAAAGCATAGAAGAGCTTCACCACGAACGGGTGTCGATTGACACTCTCCAGTATCGTACGTTCAGTCTTAGTCTGCTCCACCAGTTTCTTGTGGACGGTGATTGACGCCTTGCGGAATTGCTTCTGCGCGTACAGCTTGCCCGTGACGACATGGCGAACCAGTAGCACGGTTCCGAAAGAGCCCTTGCCGAGGCAGAGCAGGGGCTCAAAGTCCTCTGCAGTCATCTTCCGGCAGAGCTGGCTCCGCAGATCGTTGCCATTGCCAGCAACTGCGCAGGGGCTCGAGGCCGTGGTCACCTCTTCATTATCGGCCTCCGCACTCACGAAATCATGATCTAGAGGTACCTCATAGCTGGTCAACACCTCGGTCTCGTCACTATCAGAGTAAACACTCGCGTTGCTGGGAGTCGCGGAGCAGAGACCACTAGCACCAGCCGTCGGCTTTCCGGGGAGGCTCAGCGAATCCAACTGGAGCTTCAATGCGCTCACCCCGTGGCCTGCAATAGGTTGGACATGTGGACTCGCTCCACCGACCGAGGTAGCTGGTCGCGAGTCGGCGGCGCGGGAGCTAGTGGAAAAGTCCGAATCCTCGTCGGCGGAAGCAAGCGGCGTGAAGCCATGGACAGTCGACAGGGCCGGGTCGGCGGAACCGATCTGCTTCTTCTTTTTCTTCCTGCGCTGTCTGCCCGTCAAGAGGGTTGGGAAGGCAGGTGGCTGCATTCCATTCTCTTCGTAAGCCGCCGGCTGTTTGCGCGGTGACAGCCGATCGCCCATGTGGACTTCCGCGCCATGGTGATTGGCCAGATTTTCGCGAAGCTGCGCGCTGTCGGCTTGTGGCGTGAAGACATCACCGACGGAAAGGTCGTCTTGGGCCTCCGGAGGGGACATGATGTTCGATTCGCCGGGAGAAACAGGGTCGAATAGGCCTCGCGGTTGTTTTATAGGAGAATCGCCGAGAGTCGACGAGCCGGTAGGTAACTAGTAGCACACAGCAGTGCTAGAGGGCAAGTAAGTATTCAAAGTGTCGAGAAGGCTGCCACTATTCACTCAATCCAGGTCAGCTTCATTCACTTCCAGGTTGTCCAAATCTGTATGGAGGGGTAACAATTGGGGAGCTTTTGCTGAGCGACTTTGCCCCACCAATAACAGATAGGGTAAAATCAAGAAATATTCGCAAATGATTTTGGAAAAACTCGGCGCAACGTACTTCACCTGGGGTATAGTGAATAATCAACTCCTCCCTCTCTTTGTCTGGTCGGGTCGACACCAGCTCCAAATCCCTCAAGTAGTTTTACCGTCCGCCCTTCTTCAGGACGGACCTGGGACCCCTAGCCAAACCACCTCGCCAACGGCGGGGTCAAAATCCAAGGCGGAGTGGGAGAGGTGAGGATATGCGGACACGTCGAGCACTTTGGGAGGTGCGCGAGGGATATTGAAGTCAGGCGCGAAAGGGTTCAGGTTGACCAGCAAATTGGTCAAGGAGGTCGAGGCGAGCGAGGATGACGCAGATAGGCACATAGAGAAGTGGACAATAGGCTGGTTTCAGAAAATCGAGCGAAACACAAGAAGTTCCCACGGAGATGTGGACAAGACTAAGCACAAAGCGTGGCCGAGCTGAGAAGAAAATCATCCTTGCGGTTGGAGGCGGAAATCCGGGGCGCCCTAATCCCGATACGGTGCTCACGTGAGAGTAGATTACTTGCGCTCTCATAGGTGGAGGCCCGGTATAGGGCAGTGTAAACCCTACGGTGGTGTATAGAGTAGTCGGATTAGAGTAATAGGTAATATTCAAAGACTCATAGACATCAAAATTAGCGAGGAAATTCATTGCCTGCATCTGGCCACATTCGGTCCCTTTTCCAACATTCCATGCGGGCGATCCGTTCCTGCAGGCGATCTCGATCTCCATGCACGGTATCACCGGCGTGTCACCGCGTGGCTCTCAAAGAATGTTTGGGACCGCGTGATCTCGATTCCAGATCTCTCCACATACGCCAATGCGCTAGGCTTTTCAACTCGCACGGTAACTCTCTCATTTCCAAAGTCCACCGTCACAATGCGTGCAATGAAGGTTGCCAAGGCCTCTACGGTCTGGAACGATGTCTCTTCCACTTTCTATAGAATTGTTAGCGCATCTTTGCATAGACATTGTTATACATTGTCGCTGATACATACCTCGGCAATGGCCCTCGTCATGGCTTGGTAGGTATCAACAACCGTCGACCCCCAGGCCAACTGTCCAGGGCCCTTGAACTCCAACGAAATGATAATGGCCTGCTTCTCAACGCGCTCATGGGAATTGACACCTAGAACAGCGTAGCATCGGATCCCATCAATGGAGAACTCCTCCTCTAGCACAACAGCATACCGCCCTGTTGACTGTCCGGCCTGCGACGCATCAGGAAGCCGCCTGTATCCCCAAACTGTCACGCTGCGGTACTTCAACCCTTCCTCAGCACGCAGCAGGGCCTTGGGTAGATGCAGCGACACCTCACACTTCCCATAGGTATCATCAATAGGCCAAGAAGCCGGCGCCGGGGTCCGTGGTATTCCCGAGAAACTATTTCGCGGGCTCTGGTGCACATGGCTCATTCTCCGCACGCCCGCGGCGGTCTCGTCCAGCAGATCCATGCCACAGTGTGCGACGATCCCGGCCGTCACGCGGGGATCTTGGCCTACGGCGCTTGCTTTCATCTCTTCGCGCTGCGTTCCCTCCAGGCTGATCATGCGGTTGTACGGGTGTTCGGCCGATGAGCTGTGATGCGCCATGTCGCGGATATCTGTCTCCAAGCGACGGAAGAGCTTGCCGTAGTCGAGGGAGAGGGAGACATCATCGGCGGCAGCGGCGGCAATGGCGGAGGAGTAGGAGAGCTTCAATGTTGCGGTGCAAGGTTGAGCTTTGCCGGGGCGATGCCATGCTTCTGGAGCTGCGGGAAGGGGGAGCTCAATGTTGCGGAGGCGGACGCTGTCCAAGACCGGCGGGACCGGCGGAATGTGAACGGCAGAGATTTGTTCGGCCATTGTGGATGGAAAAGAATTGGGCGTAATTGGGAGTGTCAGAGTGGAAGCTATGGCGAGGCGGGCATTCTGAAGTTTCCCAAGGTTGGCGGGGGAGCGGGAAGTTTTTTGGGCGGGGCTGCAGATCATGACGGCGGGACATCGGGAGCTGTCGGCTCAAGCGGTGCTAGAGTGATCTAGGGGCAACCTTGGGTAGGAGTCTATTTTGACATTCCATCGATAAGACGCTCTTTTATCTTTGTCAAGCCTCACGATTGTAGGGAAAGAAAAACGGTGACGCTCTGGAACTTTGTCTGTCGATTGCGGGCTAAGCCCATATAGCTCTCTGAACGGACGTGATTAACACGACCGTGGCCTCCATCCATCACTCTCAATGGTATCCTCAAGTCAGTCATCGCAGTCAATCCCAGACCAGTAGGAAAGGAATCGGCTGCTTCCTACTTGTCCTCGGAACCTTCGATATTTGTACAAGTGCACCTAACTACCCGCTGCAAAGAGAAAAGACGAAAAGACGAAGGCGAAGAGACAATCAAAGCATAAATCATCGGAGGAAAAAAGAATCCAGTACAATTGACGGACGGCATTGATGGCAGTCAACAAAGCTCCATGGAAGGAAACTCCGAGAAAGTTGACTTACGAGGCCCGATACCAGGAAAAAACCATTGAACCATTGGAAAAGAAGCTCGCTGAAACCTCGGCAGATGGATGGAAAAGAATCGATTCATTGGCACCATGAAAAAGAAAAGTCAATACGATACGTGACGGGTATTGGAGGGGAGAGAAATAATCTGCAGGAAAAGCATCCACGGGAAATGTAGAACCGGCGGATTACCAGTAGCGAGGACGGTCATACGCAACATACTCGGCTCTGGGCGGCGAGCGAGGACGGCCATAGGGGGCCCGGGCTGCTAGATATGGATCATCATAGTGGCGGGGAGGGGGTGGAGGCCGGGCATCATAGGGGTCCTCGTACGGACGACGCGCCGGTGGGTAGTCCTCCATCCGAGGACGCGGGGGAGTACGACGTCCATATCCATCGCGGTCGTAGTACTCGCGGCGAAGGGGGATGGGCGACCGTTCACGATAGTGGTCCCGAGGGCTGTATCCACGGGGAGCTGGGAACCTTCGGTCGTATTCATCCATGGGAGGGTATGGGCGACGTGGGGAACGAGACCGATAGGGGTCCCGGATGGGACGGTCTTCATGGCTTTGGATCTGGAAAGAGATGAGACGGGGTCCTCGTAAATCCTTCGATCCAGGTACGGGATTTGGGCTCCTTACATCCGCGACACAAGTCACGCGCGAACCTTTGAACTCTCGCTGGTCCAGCTTCTCCACGGCTGTCTTGAGGTCGTTGCCGGTTTCGAATTCAACAAACCTTTTGTCCTTGTCAATTGGGGGTTCTTGGGCAAGGGAGAGCCAGGCCTGGCTCGGGAATGCGAATAGTAAACCCACCCTCTTCCTTGTTCACGGCCGGTTTCGGAGTAGACGACATCCAGTCCAGACTGTCGAGCAAAGTCTTTCAGGTCCTATCGAATGGTGAGTCCAGGTCCAGGAAGAAATACGTCCGGGAAAGTCCAGGTGGTGGTGGATAATTGGGGAGATGTCTACGTCCAGGCATTGTGGTATCCAGGGATGGTCTTAGGCGCACGAGATCGACTCGCAGTCCTCAATAACGCTCATGCTATTCTGCCTCGGGTCCTTGGTCAAACGCAAGAGGTCCCAGTGCAGATCTCAAGTGCGAGAGAGAATTGCCGTGATTCCAAGAGTCCGAGTCCAGGGCCAATGACTCGACAGAAGACCGTAGGCTTCATAGCATGTAGGTTTCAAGTAGGGGGAGGTGGCCGGGGGGGGTGAGGTCCAGTGAATGTATCCAGGGAGGAATGGGTATGGGCTGCTAACCTGCCAACTTGTTTCTGGAAGACCGGAGATTTGCATCCGGAACATGGTGCGGCGTGGGCGTGGAGCTGCGGGACGGTCCGGGGGACCAGGGAATGCCTCCTTGCGCCGAGGGCCACGAGCAAACTGCACAGTTAGTCGCTCGCCTTTAAAGTCGCTGCCATCTGTCATGGTTGTTGGTAAGTGGTCACGTGTCATCCAGTCGGAAAACGACACATACGAAAGGCTAGATAGAATGTTAGTCAAGGAAAATGAATGATAGTATGTGGATTGAGTATTGAAGGAGACCTACCGGGCACGACGTCGCGAGCGTCCATGGCATCCTCATACTCGATGAAGCCGAAGCCATTCATCAATTTGATCTCGGTAATCTTACCGGATCCATGGGTGCTAAAGTGCTCCTCGATATCTTGTTTAGTCACTGTAGGTCATGTCAGCTGCACATCGCATGGCATAAAATCCAGATAAAATGGTCAACAAATAAAAAAAGCCAACTATACCCAGGTGGGCACATCCATGAGATCAAAAATGGATCCTCCAAGGAAAGTGGGCCACGGGCAGCTTTCGGCGGGGGCCGCAGGGAATCCATAGGCGCAGGCTCGAATGCGCCAGGTCGGCATGCATGGGAAAAGGAGGGTTGCCAGCATACCGTTGCGGGGAAGGTTCCCAAGATAGAGTCTGGTGGATGACACCTCCGTCATGACTTCGAGGTCAGAGCACTCCAGATAGATCCTGGGAAAGACGGGAAAAGACGGTGGTCAAAGAAAGTCACCAGGCGACCAGTCGAAGAGCGTGGGCAAATCAAAGACGGGGGAGGGGAGATGGGTGTCGTGCTCCCCAACAGGAAGAGATGTTGGGTTGGGAGTTGGGTATCCACGCTGCGCTGCGCTGCGAGAGAAACTGGATGAAAGAGAGGAAGAATGCAGGGCAGAAAAGGGAAGGAGGAGGAGGGGAGGGAGGAAAGAAAGTCGATCTGGCGGTGGGCGCTTGAGCGAATTCTGGCCGTGGCCGCCTCACTATTTTTTTCCCTTTTCGTTTTTGCTGTTGCCGCTGCGATCCACGTGTCCCCCACTCTCCAAAGTACATGTGTACACCCTGGGGAGGTCAGGGTTGCTTTCTTTTGATCTCAGCAATCAGAGGAATGAATCAACTAGCAACCAGAGGCTGACAGGATCAGGGTTCACGGTAGATCCCGCCTCGTGGACCTCCACCCTCATTCCACGGTTCTGCCCGACCCCCCCGTAATGGGGGTGTACAAACATGCCCAACAACAAAAGTACAAAAGTACACAAACACTCCCGCAGTGGCTGTGCCGAAAAGTAACCGCTTTTCTTGGTATTCAAATTATGTATATACAATACAGCAGGCTCGTGCCCGGGGCTATCTTCGAAAAACAAAACCAAACCAATACGCACTCAACAGTGCTCATGTCATCATATACTTGGGTCCCTCTCCACCTTGAGGCGTCTGCCAGTTGATATCCTGAGTGGGCACCTTGATATCGCAGGTCTTGCAGTGAATACAGCTAGGCAACTGTCAGCGTGTGGTCTTGAGGAGGTAGAAGGGAGGGGACAGTAGTGCGGTACTTACTTTTGCGAGTTGATCTGGAATCGGACCCCGTGCTCCTTGCTGGGATCTTCAACGTACTCATACACACCGGCAGGGCAGAACCGGTTCTCTATGCCTTTGTACGCAGGCCAAGCCAGATCCTTGTGCTTGTCCCAGTCCTCCACCTGCAAGTGGACCGGCTGGTCCTCCTCGTGGTTGGTACCGGTGCGGCTCACGCTGGTTAGAATATCGAAGGTGATTTCGCCGTCCGGCTTAGGGTAATCGATCTTGTTGTATTGAGAGGCGGGCTTGGTCGCGGCAGCATCTGTACCGTGATGGTTGAGAGTCCACGGCACGCGGCCCTTGAACACGTAGGCTTCCAATCCCGAGTAGAGCAGGCCACCGAAGAAGCCCAGGGGTGTATTGAATGACGGACGAATGTTGCGCACTTCCTTCAGTTCCTTCCAAATAGACGAATCGCGGAGAGCCTTCTCGTAGTCAAACAGGAATACGGTGCCGGTGTCCTCCTCGCCTTGCAGAGCCGCAAACGCGGACTCAGCAGCCAACATACCCGACTTCATCGCGGTGTGGGTACCCTTGATCTTGGGAACATTCAGGAATCCCGCAGTGTCGCCAATCAAAGCACCACCCGGGAAAGCACACTTGGGAATGGACTGGAAACCACCCTCGTTGAGCGCGCGAGCAGCGTAAGAAATACACTTGCCTCCTTCAAGCACCTCCTTGATCATAGGATGTTGCTTGTACTTTTGGAACTCTCCGTATGGTGAAAGCCACGGGTTGGGGTAGTCCAATCCTACTACCAGACCGATACTCACCATATTGTCGCCAAAGTGGTACATCCAGCCTCCACCGTAGGTATCCTTGGGCAGAGGGTAACCCATCGAGTGCGTGATCGCACCGGAGTTGAATTTCTCGGGCTGTATCTCCCAGATTTCCTTGATTCCAAGACCATAGGTCTGCGCTTGGCTATCCCGACGCAAGTCGAATTTCTTGCTAACTTGCTTGGTCAAGCTACCGTGGCAGCCCTCGGCGAGAAGAGTGACACGGGCATGGAACTCCATTCCACGTTCAAATGTATCCTTGGGCTTTCCATCCCGTCCCAGGCCGAGATCGTTGGTCGCAACACCCTTCACTGATCCATCTGGCTTGTAGACGACCTCACTGGCAGCGAATCCGGGGTAAACCTCAACACCCAGCTCCTCGGCGCGCTCGCCCAGCCACCTGGTCAACTCGCTCAAACTGATGATATAATTTCCTTCATTATGCATTTGTGGGGGCGTGGGCAAAGGATAGGAAGATTTTTCGGTCAAAAAGCGCATCTTGTCGCCCTTAGCGGGGGTTGCCCCCTCGAAACGCGAAGGGTTGTCCTCGGATAGCCAGTCGGGTAAAAGCTCGTTCAGCGCAGTCGGTTGGAGGACGTTGCCGGAAACGATATGAGCACCTAATTCACCGGCCTTCTCCAGCAAGATCACCCTGAATTCCTCATTGCCGGCATCGTTGGCTAGTTGTTTCAAGCGAATGGCGGCAGCAAGACCGGCGGGACCTGGAATGTTCGAAGCTCAGTTAGACGGGTTCTCGAACGTAATCCACCTTCGATTCGCGGGGTTGGTTAGCTACATACCACCACCCACAATACACACATCCACCTCGTCGAACTCACGATCCAGTGATCGCGGATCAAAATTGCCATTCTCGTCGGTGAATCGCCGTAATACCGATTGCGAAAAGGCTCTGGTCTGGCGGAGCGGGATAAAGGAAGCGGTTCGGCGGGTGATGCTCCGGCCGGAGGTCGAGAAGAGGGTAGCGGGGGAGCGGCCTGCAGAAGCCACAGCGATGGAGGGGGAGGCTCGAGAGAGGCGGACCGAAGCTGTTCGCATTTCGCGCCTCAATAGAGGCAGGACAGTACTGTTGGACGCCATGATGTGGGAGGGCAGGTATCAAGGGAAAGAAGGGAATTGAACTTTGAATTTACCGGGCCACTGGCATGACGGGTTGAAGGAGCAATGTAGAGTTTAAACCTAGGGTATCGCGAAGTCAAGCAGCCTTGAATAACCGAATGTCAATGTTCAGTCGGGGGCCGCAGCCGAACATTTTGCTGTCAAACGCCGAAAACCGCCTACCCGAGGCATCTCCCAGCCAATCAGCGCTCGGCTGATGCGAATCATGGCATTTGTGTTGGGCCCATTCCGGTCACCGGCCAGAGGGCAGCTTATAAAGAATCGCCGAGTTGAGTAGCGGTCGATCATGGGAGCCATAGCTTGGGTAGCTTAGTTCTAGTTTAATCGGCGGATTTACCATAAACCCTATACTAGTAGATATTTCTCTCATCTTTCGTGTGTGACTTTATTACCCTGAATTCTCAGGCACTAATATGGTATCACGTGCATCACATGCTGCCGGGAGCGGATGTTTGGTTGACATCATCGATGATCATCACTGATCATCTCTCAAGACTACTGCGACTCGGGAAATGCATGTTCTCCCCGGCGGGCTGGACGAGCTTAAAGGAAAAAGTACCAGTCACACCGCCAGGAATAATCTGACGGACACAGGTCTGATCCTATCGACGTGATCCAGCGTGATTCGGTGTGATTACGGTGCGATTTTGCAGGAATGTGACGGTGGGAGGGTTAGACCTGGGCGGTATGGTATTCAGCATACCGCACTCCCACAGAAAATGAGTCGATGGACGGTAATGATACTGATATCAAACATGATACAAGCAGGCAAACAGGCAAAAGTGACAGCCTGGAGAGATCGGCATGTTATGAGATTCGTCCAAAGGCTTGGCGAGCGGTGGAGTCCAGATCCGGGCGCCACCGCTCGCCCAAATCAACCAGGTCAAATGTCAAACGGCCACCTGTCCTCTTGGTGCGGAATTCCAACTCGACCGAGTCAAAACAGTCTGATCGGGGGAAGATAAAATTGTGTTAGTTGGTATTAATGTTAGTGTTGGTGTTGGTTTTGGTTTTGAGCGTTTGTGAGATGGTGAGTCACAGTCAACTGTTGGTGGCGACAAACGAGGTGACTTAAATGGTTCTGATCCTTGGTCAGTCCCCAGCTGAGCGCTTGGAAGAGGGAAGAGAGGGTGGATGCAACGAATTTTTGTTCAGTTGCCCCCGGTTTAAAGCGGCGAGAGGATAGCGCGTCGTACAGGGAGTGGCAGAGAACAGCCACGCGTGGTGATTGGCCAGCGGCAGCAAGGATGCGATGGTCCCGACTATCAGCTGCAGGAGCGCTGCGGACTGGACGCCTACTGGCTGCAACCGTGGCGCCCCGGAGGATAAAGCAAGGGCGCCCGGACCAGTCACAAACAGCGACTGCGTCAAGTGGGGTCAGCGACACACCAATAAATGAGAAGTCTCGCCTGGCGGGCCTTTCATTGGCTGGAGCACCCACTTCGAGCCGCTAGAAGGGTGAAGCGAGAAGGGAGAGTTGTCGCTGCTTTTACCGCCACCAGCGGGCCCAGCCTCCCCTGACGCGGGCTGTGACTCAGCACTATATAAAGGGCCAACCTCCCACTCCCCCGTCGCCTCTGGGATTCCCGTCTCGGTCTTGGCACTCCCTATCTTCTTCCCGCCCTCCTTCCCTCCCCCCGCAGATCTACTTTCTGCCCCTCTACTAATATCTTGATCTTCTTTTTGAAGATCTATCGGGAAAAGAGCCTCTCTTTAATTTGTACGCAAATTAAAAGAGGAAAAAAGAAAGAAGAGCATTCCTAGGTACTTCACAGTATCCAGGTTTTTGGGCTTACCTGAAACGGAAGCTTGTCCTGCCTCAAGGTCTCGCTTCATCACTCTCATTCAGATCGCTTCGCAGATAGAACCCAAATCCCAATCCAAAAAAAAAAAAAACCAGCGAGGGAAAAAGAAAAAAGAGAGCAAAATACTCCCACCGCGAAACAAAAAGAAAAAAGAAAAAGGAAAAAGTTTTTTGAAGTTGCCTCTGCATCTGCTATAATCCTCTCTCGAACTTCCGTTGAAAACACTTCAGTGTGCTTTTCTCCCTCTTGAACACGATCTGGGATTCTATCTGCGATCTAGAGATCCCTGTCACCATCACCTCGCGATCCAACCGTCTGTGTTAGGGGGATACATTGAGTTGTCCATCTCCCACGCGCGAAGTTGGTAAGAGCTTCCCTGCCGCACCATGTGATTCTGCCCCCTTCCACCGCTCTCACCGACACCTGACCTCGCTGCCTTACCTCACTTCACCTCAACGACTTGATCGCATCGCTGACCCTTCCCGTCTCTCTCAGTTTCTTCCCACCGCATCCACTTGGTCCAAACACCTCTCTCATTTGATTTCATTCGAGAACTGGTTCTGAAGATGGATTCTCTCACCACTCACCCGTCCAACGCCACCCAGGCGCGGGCCTTCACCTCTGCCTCGTCGCTTTCCTTCCCCGGAGGCGCAGGCGATCTGACCCCTCCCTCCTCTGTGAAAGAGGTTCCGGGCCAGCCCGGCGCTCACCCTGCGCATCCCGCGCATGAACAGCATCAGGTTGGAGGAAATGCCACCAACGGCAACGGGGTGACTCCCGCTACTCCGGCCGCGACCCCTGGCGCAACGACCGGCGGCTCTGGCATCGTGCCGACCTTGCAGTGAGTATACTCTCTCTCGGTGTTTCGTTCTTGGAGCGAGACATGGGCTGAACAAAATTGTCAAAAAGAAACATCGTGGCTACCGTCAACCTTGACTGCCGCCTGGATCTGAAGACCATCGCGCTGCACGCTCGCAACGCCGAGTACAATCCAAAGGTATATTCCACACCTCCCTGAGATTGTCTCCATCAGGGAACAGTGTGGCTGAACAGGTCTTATTTTTTCTTGCTTAGCGTTTCGCCGCCGTGATCATGCGTATCCGTGAGCCCAAGACCACAGCGCTGATCTTCGCCTCGGGCAAGATGGTCGTCACCGGTGCCAAGTCGGAAGACGACTCTAAACTGGCCTCTCGAAAGTACGCGCGTATCATCCAGAAGCTTGGCTTCAATGCCAAGTTCACGGACTTCAAAATTCAGAACATCGTCGGCTCCTGCGATATCAAGTTCCCCATCCGTCTCGAGGGTCTGGCATCTCGCCATCACAATTTCAGTTCTTACGAACCTGAACTGTTCCCCGGTCTGATCTATCGCATGATGAAGCCCAAGATCGTGCTCCTGATCTTCGTTAGCGGCAAGATTGTCCTCACTGGTGCCAAAGTGCGTGAGGAGATCTACCAGGCTTTCGAGCTGATCTATCCTGTGCTCTCTGGTATGTATCGCTGTGTCTTGTCACATTGTCGAGGTCCCGTCATGGCTAACAATCTTCCAGACTTCCGCAAGGTCTAAAGAGATGTTTGACGGAAGATCAACATTGCGTTTTCGCATTCCAACCCCATGTATTAACATCCTACTTTTTACTTTCTCACCTCTTGCGATCAGCTCTGGTCGTCAGTCGCTTGCCTTCGTCTCGTTATTTCGGACTGTGCTTGCTCCCTTGACCTCTCGCTTTTCGCCTCTGGCTTTTTTGTTACCTTTCCTCGTTTACTCACGATTTTTCATGCAAGCATAGTTGGGCGTTCTAGCGATTTGGATGATCCCCGGTTTGTCTCATTCGACTTTACACTTAGATTGCTGCACGCCGCAGTGAGGCGGTTTGTGCGCTGGTCGATGGCTGCCTCCTTTAATGCTCTTTCTTGTTCTTGAGCCATGCTCGTGGATGGGGCAACTCGTCACGAGCCCAAAAAAATTATGATGCGTCCTAGATTCCGTCGATGTTCTGCCGGTGGACTGGGAGATTGTGGCGGCTTTTGCCGTCTGGCTTCGTTATCTCAATGAAGATCTATGAAAAAATCACTTTCCATGTAGTCGTCGTAGTCGAGGGCTTGTCGAGGCACTCTTGTAGATTCTTCTAAGTACCCAAAGTAGTACCTATGGTTCTCCCATGTAGTCTATTCCCCAGTCTTCGGACCTTCGTTGCGTCTTGTCAATCTCGAGTTGTCAAATATATTCAAGATTAACAACAATCTATACAAATATATTTATATGCTAGGATGCATCTCCATGGCTTACAGCGCACTCCCCCGCGCAGCCTTCCTCGTCTTCGCCAACTCCTCTTGCAAGTTTGAATTCCTCGCTCCAGATCGGCTTCCATCTCCGTCAAAGAGGTCGTCCGTCTCGGCTCCTGGCGCGGGTGTGTTGGCCTCAGTCCACTCCCACAGCTTCTGCAACTCGGGATCCAAAGAACCCTCCATTGCATCGACGACCTTGTCTCCAAGCACAGGGAAGAACTTGTAAGCGTGTCCGCTGCCACCAGTGGCAAGGAAGAGTCCCTCGTACGCGGGGTGGTACGAAACAATAAAATCTCCATTAGGGCTGCACAAAGTAGATTAGCATCATACGATTGCCTTCCAGCAGGGGCTACCACAAGTGGGGCTGGGGCTGGCACTCACGTATCAGTATACCAGCAAATCCTGGTATCAGCAAACGGTCTCTCCACAAAACGAGGAAGCAACTGCTTCAACGCATCCCGGAAGGCCTCCTGTCCTTCCAGCGGAACAGGTCCGCCAGTCTCAGGCATACTAACCTGCATCGTCTCCTTAGACGCAACAGCCCCGGGGACAGGAACAGGCACCGTGACCGGATTTCGGTAGCCATAAGCATGGCGCGCGATCTTCAGCAGATTATCACGGGGCGGGATGATGAACATGCCCGTGGCAAAGTTCAAGATGGTAGGTAGATTCTCCAGCTCGCGCTGCTCATCATCACTGATCTTGATATATGCAATAGCCTGACCCGTCGCCACGGCCTTACCACGTAAATCAACCAATTTGGGCGTCCACGCCCCAGTCGCCAAAACGACCAGGTCAGCCATCACCTCTGTCCCATCCCCCAACACAACCCCCTTCGCACGCGGCTTTCCATGCACACCATCGACGAAAAGAACCCTCCTCACATCCCCATGTCTAAACTCCACTTTCCCATCCGCATCAAGCAACTTCTTCGCAAACGCCACGCTTGCCCCGGCATCAGACCACCCAGACCCCCAATTCACGTACCCACCCGCAACATCCAAATCCTCCCCGTACGGCGGAACAACAGAGAGCACATCCTTCTTCGTCGGCAAGAAGATAACATTATCGCCCTCGATCTGGCGCACGTTGTGGTAGCTCTTCCGCGCATACTCTTTCGCGCTGGCGCTGTCACCAGGGTACACCAGCAACAGGCCATTCTGCGTGTACCTTCCCTCCTGACCCCAGGCTGTACTGCGCCATCGCTGGATAGCAGCCGCTGCGAGCTTGGAGTATGCGGCGTTGGCATAGTCTGCACGCACAATCCGCGATGTGTCGACAGATGAGCCGTGCGGGTTTGGAATTGTCGGTGACGATTCCACCAGTGTTATCTGAGACTCTGGGTGTCGCTGTCTCAATGAGAGAGCGGTTGACACTGTTCTCCGTTAGTAGGTGTAATCATTTAAAGTCAATGTGGTGAATTGAGTCAGGGTCAATGGAAATTTCTTGCAAGTTGGGGTCTCCCATCATGTTGGGGTATGGGGTTTTTCATAGGTTTAACCGCATGGTTATGTGTGTGTGTGTGGTGAGCTCGCATGCGCGAAGACTTACGCCCGAAGACTCCTCCTCCCACAATGAGGATCTTAGGAGGGAGCGCCATTTCAATTGGATATTTGAGAGGGTTCCGTTCCGACCTGGGGGTTTTGCGGAGAATCGGGGTCGACGTCCTGGTGGTCCACGGCCCATTCTCTGTTCCCCGAGGTCGACCCGGCGGGTCTGGATTGATAGCCCGATAACGGACTCGTTTTTCGGCCTCCGCCCCGAGAATGGATCTCCAATGACTTGAGCCCCGGCATCGAGCGACATCCGATTGTATAGATTGTTGGAATACGTTGCGTCTAGTGAGAGACGTGTCTTTGAGGATTTGCTTTTTGACACGCTTGTCCCCATCGCCTGCTTGTCTCGACGCGCCCGCAAATTTCCTTCGCCGGGCCTCGCGCCCTATTGCTTCGACACCTCTACGAGAGACCAGTCCGTTGATTAGTGAGGTGGATAGGAGTTCTTCGCCTCATTCTCCTCAGGTCTGAGAACATGGTGGCTCCCATGCCCTGCACAGTCACCATGCACGCGTCCCGGTTAGCCAGGGTCTCCCTGCGAGCCTCCGGGCCCATGATCCCCAGCCGAGGAGTCCAGAGCAAAGCTCCACGTCAAAAACGAACAGGGTAGGCTTAAGCATATCAACTCGTTATGCTTCTGAGTATACTGACGGTCCGTTAGTAACCCGCCGCCCCTGCGGAAACAATTCAATCGGGATATACAGCGCTTCCAAGAACGCTACGAGAAGAAGGAATCCACAGCCACGCCCCATGGAATTCCTATTCGGGTCTTAACCTTCATGGGCATTACTGTACTCGCAATCAGTACATACACAGGCTACCTCTACACATCCTACCAACAGGAAGTCCGCAAAGCACGGGCGCTCGATGTCCCACGCGACGTCTCAGATCGGTATAATAGTACCGCGCCCACTTTCGACGCCGAGGTAGATCTCTCTGAAAAGGCCATGCGCCTTGGGAAGAAACGCAGCGATCTCCTCCGTCTTGCACGCGGGGATGTGCTAGAAGTCAGTTGCGGCACGGGCCGAAACGTGGAGTACTACGACCTAAAGCAGCAGCGCGGGATGGATGAGCAAGGACATGCGGCTGTTCTTGGCTGTCGGTCTGTGACATTTGTGGATCTCAGTCCGCAGATGGTGGGCATTACGAAAGAGAAGTTTGAAGCGGCGAACCCTGGGTTCACGCGTGTTGCGTTTCGGGCTCAAGATGCCGCGGCCGTGACGGTGGAATTCCCGGTGAGGGTGCAGAACTCAGGGAATGGGAACGGGAAGGCGAAGAGCTACTATGATACAGTCGTGCAGACGATGGGTCTCTGCTCGATGCCGGATCCCGTGGGGACGTTGCGGCATTTGGGGGAGATTACGGAGCCAGAACGTGGGCGTATTTTGCTGCTGGAGCATGGGCGCTCGCATTACGATTGGCTGAATCGGATCTTGGATAATCTTGCACCTCTGCATGCGGATAAGCATGGGTGTTGGTGGAATCGAGATATTGGGGCTATTGTGGAGGAGAGTGGGTTGGAGATTGTTGAGGAGAAGAGGTGGCATTTTGGGACGACCTGGAGATATGTTCTTCGTCCGAAGCAGGGCGAGAATAAATCTTAGTTGAATAACTTCTGTATAATATGTATTATTTACCATGTGGAAAATATGAGACCCCGTATGCATCTATTTGATTATTGTAAACAAGCTACCTGAATTCAATATAAAATCCGAACCAGCTCGCATCTAGTCTCGATAGCCAGGACTGAACAGCACTGACCGCAGGAGGAGCGAAGAGCAGCTGGCCAATGACATTGCATGCCATGGGTCAAATGATGGAACTTCTCACGTACCTCCCAACCTAACATGAGTAGCCCTTTTCTTAACTCCACATGTCCACGATATGAAAAGAATAGAATAGGTAAGATGTCGCCCAGGTAGCCTGCCAGCCACAGCAATCTGACTTACGATCCCTGAGCTGGAATTCGAAGAGTACTGTGAAGACGAAGACTTTTGGTCGAAGGGAAGCCTGAGCGTTACAGTTGCTCCCAGACCGTGATCTGCCACCTACACGAAAAGAAATGGTGGATCAAAATCAATTTAAAGAGCGCAACCAGTGCCGAACAAGAGCAAAGAAACCCCATATGGACTTGAAGCTATCAAATATTGTTTTGGACAAAGATGGCATTGCGGTTCTCAATGATATTAGCGGGGTTGGCGGAATCACGCATGGATGGCTGGCTCCAGAGATACGGGATGAAATATCACCCTTTGATCTTCCATTTCAAACACGACGACCGAATGATATCTGGGCCTATGGAAAGGTTCTGAAAGAGATCGCGTCACGAAGACGACTCCTTTGCGAGGAGACTAAAAATGGTTGCGGATCATTTAACTCAAGATGTTCATACCCCAGTGGACTTTATCCGAGGCAATTTCTCGGTTGAAGATGGATTGTTATCACATTGATTAATTCCAAGTCATCAAGTCCTATTTGAAATAATTGGATTGATTTATGATCAGAAATGGCTGGAAATACAAAACCCGACCGTTTTGGATATCAAATGCGATCATTTTCGTATTGATTTTGCAACCCCTCAGATTCTGGTCGAAAATATATATCGGTAGATCGCAGCTACCCAACAGCATACTATGAGTAGTAGTTCACACAACCTATTACGACTGCTCATCTAGTAGTACACACTATCATATTCACCATACTAATTACACAGCTAAAATCTACCTATGGTATCTACTTAGTAGATCTAGGCGATCATTGGATGGATGTTACGGTGGTGGTCTACTTGCGTGTACATAATGCGTACATGCATCAGGTGATCAGGTTCTAGAATGCAGTCGTACAGCCACCATAAACAAAGTCTAGGCTAACCTAAACAGTAAACAAAACTTCAAGTGAATCCCTGAACCCTCGACTGACCGTAGCCCGGCCTATCCGTTACTCTCACGTCCGCCCAAGCCGTCGCAGAATGATTAGGGGCCAATGTGAAACCCGCCCGTAGCATGCACTAGCAACGAACCGTTTCAAATTGTACTCCCTAGCGCATGTGATATCGACATTCTCCCAGAATTCTCGGGCTATGCCAGATGCCTCACGAAATTAGTGCGATGCGACAAGGTCGGGTGTCTCCCAGATGATCGTTGGCTGCCATACGCTTTCTGAGCGAAGCACCGGCAAAAACATAGGATTGATATGTACGACCCCGCTCGAGGTCGACGTATCTCGGCTACAGACAAAGAAATCCTGGTAGCCTAGCCTTGCTTGCAAGGCTAGTGTAAGTTTCTCGTTTTGAGACATTTGGGAGGGAGGGAGTGGACGGGACGGGCGGCGTTGGTGTTCATATTCTGCCGGACCGTCGTATCCGATGGACGTGTCGGGCGGCGGATGTAGAAACCTTCCAATCTGCTTCCAATGTGATATGCACGACGCAGATCACCTGCAGGGGTGTCCTATATGTCTTGAATCGTGGTTCGCTGGCCTGGCAATTTCGTTTTCTTTGAGATTGCTGTGCAGCGGGCTTTTGCCGATGCAAGGACACTGTTTGCTATACATATATGCGCAGTTGTTGATAAATATACATCGTACATCATGGTTTGCCTGGTTCGAGACACGACTCAGATAGCCGGTAGGGTCTGATGAACATATAGAGATAGATCTAACTAATTTCATAATATGTAAACACCCTTACGAGCGGGGATATACTGGCGACGCTACAGATCTTAATTGATCCAACCTAGATCGGACTCATTTCCTAGAGAAGTAGGCGTTGAACCTGGCAGGGGCAGAGTTCGCCCCAACATCTAGACCATGCAATGCAGCCTGGTCGTCCGATCACACAATATAGATGTGGAGATGCGGAGAATTCGCACCTGCCGCTGCCCTACATGTACATAATACATAACATCTCTAACTCAGTGGATCTGGGGTCTACCGTCTACGCAATCAAGCAAGTTCATGGCTAACGGGGGGTCAGTGCCAGACATTCGGTTCATCCATTGATAAGATAAGTCGCCTCCCTTCGGCCGACCGTCGGACGCTTTCGAACAATGGACAGATGGGAGAAAGCATTTCCATGGTTAGGACCGGCACCTCCGACATATCGGGGAATCTCCCCTCCCTCATCGAGATGGTCGATGTCATGCAAACGGAGGAAGAGGGGGGCAAAATTACAGTTCCCATGAGGGGAAAGGATAGACTTTATGGAATGATCTCCCCCCATCCCGCGAGAGACCTGCATCAGCTGCAATGCTCGCAGCCGCGCCCTTGCTGGTGCCAAGCAAAGCAGGGGCATACATACGCAGTACATAGGGGGATTAAGACATGATTAGATGAATACGTATGTAGTAAGAAGGATCGAAATGATCTGGGGCATCATGTCATCGCAAGAAATATACTTTAGAAATGATTATATAGTTTCAGTGGGCTTGACGGCTGGCGCTGAGGCCGCCAGTGGAGAGCCGCTAGCAGAGCCATCGTCGTGATTGTCATCATATCGACGTCGGGGAGGAAGATCGGCTCTTTCATGGCATCATCACTTTTTCCTAACACAGACGCGACATGCAACCCCTCTCGAGTCTGCGTTGGAGAGGGTAGAGAGAGTCGAGATGGAGTGCCGGAATTGGCCGAGGCTAGTTGGAGTACCATGTCCTAGTTAGTAGTAACAGTCAGGAAAATAGGGGGGCAACATATAGCTTAGCTGGGTGATGCATCATCGGGTGGCGAGAGGCTCCTCCGAGAGGCTACTGCGAGCATCCTAGACTCCATGGGACTAGCGGTATTGCGTATTGAGTATTACCGATTACCATACACGCGCGGATGGGCTGCTGAAGGGCTCCACCAGCCCACTGGAGGCCACCAATGGGAACTTACTTTGGATCAAACGGCGCCGCTAGGGATCGTTTTTGAGACCCAGTGTTTTCGTCGGGATCCTCGGAGAGGAACAGGGAGTGATATTGGTCTCGATATTTGGATGTGAGTACATCTGTGTGAACTAGATATATATGCGTATATGTATGTACTCTGTACATACTGTCTGTATGTATGCATGTATGTACACAGCAGTATATCTGCGATGTGCCGTGTCCAGCGGTGACCAGTCAGCAGTTGACTGGTCACCTATAGCAACAGATCGAATGCATAACCCGCGAACAGTGTGCCGACGTTTGCTAGCACCAATGAGGGGGGCGCAAGTTGATATTATTATTCAGGGCAAACGGCCGTGATTAGTGGAAGCTCGAAGGAGCTGATGGAGATACTGGGCCATGTAGGCCACTTAGGCCATTTTAGGTGATGGGACACATGGTGCCTCTCCACTATCGACTATTTTTTCGTTGCCTCCCTCTCCACTCGCCCTCCACCCTCCTCCACCATCCTCCACCGGTATGCCACTACGGCCGAAGATGGAATGGACGGGCTGAGAATGGTATGGTATGGATGCTGCTCCACTGACCGCCTGGAATCTGGAAAATCGACCTACATGTCGCATGTCGCATGCCTGCAGGATTGACTTTGGATCTGGCGGTGAAGATCGAGTATATCGTGCGGTATAGTATAGTACTGTAGTGGTATATCAGAGTGGCATAGTAGATGTGAAGAATAGGATAGCTTAAGTGAAACCAGAAGTTCACGAGCCATGGGCGAAAGCATTCCAGGCAGAACAGGACAGAACAAGTCAAGACACATCGAAATCGGGTAGCCGGCTCCGGCCAATCATCTGTCCGGCGATTCCGATGCCTGTACCTTTATGTATCGTAATTACCGAAATCGTGAAAAAAAAAGAGGAAAAATCGGGGGGAAAAAGGGCGAAAAAATCGAGGGAATCCACTCTTCTTTCTCTCTGCGAGATTCCTCAGGCGTGCAAAGAGAAAGTGAAAGGCCGAGCTTGTCGCATCTCGATGACCCCTTCTCCCTTCCCCCCCTCCCCCCTTTCATCCTAATAACCCTCCTGTTTTATTATACTTTATTATTATTATTATTATTTTTTGGTTATTTTTGATTCTTGTTTCGTTGAACCCTTGGTCCTTCCTTTATTCCTTGATTCATTCTCCTCCCCTCTCTCTCTTTGTTCCTCCTCCCCTCGACATCATCATGCCGTACAATACTCGGCGCAAGTCACTCTCCCTCCCCTCGCTAGGCATCCACCTCCCCAACTCGTCGCGCCGGTCTCCTTCAATCTCAAAAGGTGCTCATGCTGAGGACCTGCCTCCTGCGAAGAAAGTGAAGCGCTCGCATACCTCATTATCCCCCGAGCCCTACGCCGAAAGGGAATCCGTCTTGCGCGCCAGTCGGAATGGACCGTTCGAGCACACGCCGCCTCCCTCACCCTTAGATGGTAGGGTTGCGCCTAAAATCGATACCGAAGGTATCAATGATGATATTGTCGTCGCCGCGATTGATCAACTAGAGAAGACTGGAAATCGCCCTCATCTTGTTAAAGAACTGGCTGCTGTTTTGATTGCGCTGAATGCGACAGTCGCGAAGTACGTTTACATCCCCCACCCCAGAAATACAACCAAAGAAAGAAAAAAAAAAGGGCCAATATACTAATCAATTTTTCTAGTTCCGCCAATCCCGCTGCCCTCCTCTCCTCGCGCCTGGCGGCTTATATGAAGCGTCCCTGGACGGCTCTTGCGCCGTGCCCAATGGCCAAGGAACTCATTAATATTCACCCACGCAAAGTGTACTATTACCTGACGACCTTCCCTCGGCAACCTATCCCGGAACCCTCTGACGAGCTGGTCTCGACCGTCGACGGCAAGCACATCACGCCCAGTGTCTCGAGTTTGGATCAGGACGAAGAAGACGTGATCGCGCGGCAACGGAGCATCAGCCCGGAAGTTGACCTGTCTTCGCCCGATTTTGAAGAAGAGGAGGTTGTCGACTTCGATAGTGCCGACTGCCGGGGAACCCCATCCGATCACTTCCCAGACCCATCCAGCCATACCCGCCTGATGCACTCGCACCGCGCGGCCTCCCCGCCCCTGGAGGGCGACGAAAAGGAATTTACTCAGACTGCTAGCGCTGTGCGGGAACGTGCCTCGGAGGAGAAAGCTAGTCGCCAGGGCTCTTCGGAACGGGGTCTCTCCGTTCTGTCTGAGGGCCTCAGCAACATGGACGAGGAGATGAGCATTTCGGAATCCCCCGTAAATGATGGATCTGTGTCGCCTCCTCTCCAGGACCGTATGTCTGAGGAAGAGTACAGTGATTACTTTTCCCACATGACCGCTGCGGACCAAGACTCTCAGGACGCCGACGAGGCCGCTGCTGTGGCACTGTTTGGTACCTCTCCGTCTCCCTCTCTCACCTCCGTTGCGTCGTCGGTCTCGTCTGGCACGAGCGCTCTCGACGCTGGAGAAGAGCGGACCAAGTCCCTCCCGGCTGTTCCGCAGATCAGTCTTCCGACCGACCCGGATGCGGCCCCCGTCTCAACTCTCAAGCGATCCCTTGATATGTTGAACAGCGGTCTTCCGGATGTCGATCTGAAGATGTCTGATCTGACCGAGTCGCATGAGAAGCTCACCCTGGGTCCTCGGGCCATGGCCACCATGATCTCCGAGCCTATTATGGATTCGTGGAGAGAGCTGCAGAACCCGGAGACCGTAGAGGTTGATGAGCTCGATGAGATGTTTGGCGAAATCTAAGCTTTCGTGCCATGCTCACGGTCTCCGATCTGCCTCTCTTCCTCTATCTCCATGCTCTCCATGTCTCCAACTTCTGTCACTCACTCACTCTCACTCTCTCTCTCTCCACTCTTTCGGTCGGCCTCAGAGCCTATCGATGTCGTTTATACCCTTTGATCTTACCCTCTCCCACCACCCTTGACCGTGTACATGCCGGCTTTAACCCCTTCCGCCGTGTCTTATTCATTTCCCGCTAATTCATCTTCCTGTACATATACATCTGTTGATCTTTTTTTTTCCTATTTTTATTTTTATTTTCATTTTTGGTATCGCCCTGGATGGGTAGAAGAGGGAGGATTTGGGATTGGGAACAGAAATTTGTGTTTTTTTTTTTTCCTTGTCCTGCGCTGTGCTTTGTTTACCATCAAAAGAAGGGCAAAAAGCGATTGTCGGGCAAAAAGCGATTGTCTGTGTATTAGGCGTCATGCAAACCCATGGAAACAGTTCCAACAGTTCCAAACCGAAATTTTGTCTCGTCCCGAAGAATCTATAATCCGTAACGGCTCGGCATGACTAAGCTTCTCCGCGGGCCGTTGGTATTCTCTACCCCCGCCACCTATGGACAACCTCAATCCCATCGCCTCCGTCGCCTCCTGCGAGAACTCGGTACAACTTATTGACAATTTCAGCCTCCAGATGGCTCCCATGTCCCCCTAGAACGCCAACCCGGTCGCGATCGACTCCCGGCTGTTTGAGCAAAATCGCAGATCGGTCGCATTGGGATACTCCCCCTCCACCGAGCATCGACTCTGAATATCCCTACAATACGCTATAAGTATACCGCAGAGATGACGATGGACGACCAGCCTCCGAATGAGCCTATCGAAGGCCTTGCAACCCAGAAAAACCTTCCGACGCGACCGCTAGAGCCTGTAGATACACCTATCGCAGTCCCGAAGCCGGCTTCCGTCGCAGACTCGGCTTCGACCTTGAAAACCTCGAAAATCGGTTCGACCACCCGGCCCGACTCTACTACCCCTGCAAAAGTCGCTATCCCTCGTTCGCGATCTGGTATTGCCCCTCGCTATGGCCGTCGAGTCCCTCGCGCTTGTGAATCATGCAGATCCCGCAAAACAAAGTGTAGCGGGGATACCCCCGTTTGTCGACAATGTCGTGAACTGCGCATCTCGTGCCAGTATCCTGTCGGATGGAAGGAAAAGACGAAGAGGTGAGCTGCTCTTCTTGCCTTTCCCCTATGCGCATACGTATGATGGATCTGGATGTCCCGATGCTGGCTTGAACTTGGTTACTGATGCAATCGTGAATGTTAGACAAGTCGAATGGCTGTCTGAGAAAGCGGTGGACTATGAAAATTTGTTAAAGGATTTGGGAAATCACGTCGAGCATCGAGCTGCGGATCGTATCAAAACTTTGCTAGACAAGGTGCGTTAATTGATGTTGGGAGGGCGTGGATCTTTCGTGATATGATGTCTGACATGTCTGCAGTATGGTAACGGGACCGGGACCGAGTCCTCACCCAGCGCTAGCGCACAGTCCTATTCAGTTACACCCCAGGATGATATTGGAGATGCTGATGAGCCGAGCTCGCCCTCTTCCATCGGCTCACTTGAGGCCATCGATCGTGTGGAGGAGGATTTGAACCGAACCGAAGACTCACGAGCTACTGGTTTCATGGGCAAAAATTCAGAGGTCACCTGGATGCAACGGCTTCAGCGAGAGGCGGAACATCGCGCCCAAGGACTGGCGGGCTCACTAGAGCCTGGACAAAGCAAGCGGCAAGACGATGATCTCGCCCTCCATGCTGTGAATTATCACTTGGACGACATGGATATTTCTGTCCCCGGGCCGGTGGAGCTCTACGCCATGCCGTCCCGCGAGCTGGCTGATAAACTCTTCGACGACTACCTACGAACTGTGCATCCTTTCTTCCCCATTATTAATCGTCCTCTCTTTACTTCTCAATACCGAACTTTCTTCGACAGTGCCGCTCGACCTGGCGATAAATGGCTCGCTATTTTGAACATGGTGTTTGCCATCGGAGCTCAGCATGCCCATCTCATCGAAGCGCCTTGGAAGGGCGATGAAAAGGATCATTTGACGTATCTGACCCGGGCCAGGATACTCAGTATGAACGGGGATATCCTGTTTAGCCACCCGGATCTCCAGCAGGTTCAAGTTGAGGGTCTTATTGCTTTCTATCTACTTGCGTCGGATCAGATCAATCGGTATGTTTCACTGTGCGACCAGGCGTGTTGTTTTAATACTAACATTAGCTCAGGGCATGGAGAATCTCCGCGTTGGCTGTACGATCTGCCATCACGCTCGGTATCAACATGAAGAGCAGTAGCCCGACAACCCCAAATATCTCCAAAGAGGCTCGCTACCGAGTTTGGTGGTGTCTGTATACCTTCGAGCACATGCTAGGAATAATGACAGGCCGAGCTACCTGTATTTTGGATGGAATTTGCACCACACCTCTGCCCATCCCCTTCGAAGAAGATCAATTGCAAGAGCCTGAAGTCGCCGAAATACTCAACAATTCTCACCTCCGTGATGACCGAATCAACAAGGTCATGGCCAGCGCATGGGTTCGGCATATGCCGCTCAACCCAACCGGTGGCAAAGAAGCCACTTACAAGTCTCGCGAGCGCGACAACTCGTGGGTGAAGAGCCTCCCTCCTAATTTTGGTCTTTGCCATCTCTATTACTGTGACCTGGCAGTCATAACCCAGGAGATTGTGAACAAAGTTTATTCAACGGACTGTGTGATGGTACCGTGGGCGCATATCGAAAACCGCATTGGCGAGCTCCGCTCTCGAATTGACTTATGGCTGGCAAGTCTTCCATCTACGCTCGATTTCCAGCAAAAGATCGATGATGGCTCTGATATGCTTCGTTGCAAGTTCGCCCTGGCTTTCCACTTCTACAGTGCTCGAATCACGCTTGGCCGCCCCTGCCTCTGCCGCCGCGATGCACGAGAGAAGAGCCCGGCAGAAAGATCCTCCTTCAGCCACGACATGGCCGTGCTGACCTTGGAATCCGCAATTAAAATGCTGGACCTCATACCGGATGAGCCGAACGCCACCCAGCTTTATGATATTACTCCCTGGTGGTGCGTCCTGCATTATCTCATGCAAGCCGCGACAGTCCTCCTGCTGGAGCTTTCATTCGGTAACGTCCATATGCCAGAGGGCGAACAAAGTTTCATAGCGCTAGCCAAGAAATCGGTCCGATGGCTCTACGCCATGTCCGAATACAGCGTCGCCTCCCGGCGCGCCTGGCAACTATGCGATATCTGTCTGCGCCGTCTCGCCTCCGGCATGGGTTTCGATGTATCCGATATCCCTTCAAACACCTACCACCCCGCCCCTACATCCACCCTTGACTCGGAGGAAGTGTTCCTGCCCAAGCATCCCGTGGACTCAACTTCGAATAATATGTGGGGTCCTCAGTTGGGAGACCTCTCCCTGACTAACCAGTTCAATCAACCTTTCCAGCTAGGTGATAATTACAATTACCCGGCTTTCTCGGATGTTCCTGATACAGATCCCATGAACTCTGTTTCTGCTGATGGCCAGATCGTGGATGATCTGTACTTCCCTTATGATCCCATCAGCAGCGAGTTCATCCGGTCGTTCTTCCCTCAAAATAATGAGGATGATCACTGGGAGCAAAACTGAGGGAATGTGTCAACGTTACGATCTGTTAAAGAGCACCTCATGAGTCAAGATGCACGAAATCTTTTCATTCACTTACCATCTTGGGGATTCCAAGGTTTTACTTCTCTAATCTTATCTACCTTCACCCATCCCAGGGGTGTACGTCTCTTTTTTCGGTCCTCGAACCCGATCTCTTCTTCTTCCATTTCTTCCATTTGTTCCATTTTCTTTTCTTTCTTTTCGTTTCTTTCCACCTATGGTACTTACTCGGCAAGTACTCCCTGTATCTTGAAAATCTTTGTTGATATATTTCCTCTTGTTACTTTTTCTTGTTTAAGTTACTTGATTGTCCTACGCTCTATACCAATGTGTTGTCATCGAACGGATGGAGCATTGAACAGGCGGTGCACTTGCAATAAATTGGGGGGCTAGGTATATGTTGGGAAACTCAGATTCAAGGGGAGGAATCTGGAAGGCGTTGGGAGAATATGTCATTTTTGACTTTGAATTTTTGTTTTGTTTTGGGGATGATTCTCTGGATCTGGGATTCGGGGGAGGTATTCTCATTGCTACATTGCAATTCTTCTTTATTCAGTGCTATACTTCAGTTTGAATGTCAAGACTGGTCTCACATTCACTGATCTTCCTTTATATATAAATCTGATCTGTATATCCAGCATACATTTCGCTTGGTCTATTTCTATGCAAATATATTAAAACATTCGAAGTGGTGGTACATGGTAATCATGTGTAGAGGGGTATCAACACGTTCCTGGGAAGGTGAAACAAAGATAATGTACAGAGGACTTGTCCTAGAATTTTGGCTCTCATCCCGAGGGGTTGGGCTGAGCATGCTTGACATCGGGAGGACTGGCTTCGGCGGATTTCTCCTTCGCAGCCATCGAGCGCTTCCGGGTCCTTTTAGGTATCGCAGGCTCCGCCTTTGCGGGCTTGGATTGAGCAGCAGGCCTGGCTTCAGCAGATTCCGGCTGTGAAGGCTTCTTTGTTTTTATAGAGTTCGCTTGGCTCGCCTGGTTGGCTTCAGCGGGCTTCGCCTCAGTAGCGGTTGTAGATTTCGCTTTAGCGGGATCAGCCTGCTTAGTCTTGGCCTTGGTAGATTCGGCCTGAGCAGGTTGCTTCTGAGCAGGTTGCTTCTGAGCAGGTTGATTCTGACTGGGATTGGGCTGAGTAGACTTGGTCTCGGTAGGCTTAGGCATCGCAAGCTCTTCCTTGGTAGGGTTTGCAGGCTTGGGCTTAGCAGGCTCTGCCTCAGCAAGACTTGCAGGGCTCGCAGGTTTCGCCTTATCGGAATTGGGCTGAGCGGGCTTGGTCTCAGTCGAATCCGCCTTAGCAGGGTGCGCAGGCTTCTTTTTTGCCCCAGGTTCCACCCTCGCAGATTTCGTCTCCGTAGACTCGTTTTGCGAGTCTTTTGTGTCCGCGGATTCGTCTTCTTGCGTTTTAGACTTAGGACTTGCCTTAGGACTCGTGGGCGGCGCCTCGCGTCTGCTTATTTGCTGGTCCCCACTCAATGGTGACTTTGTTGACTTGGCTTTACGGGCCAAGAAAGAATCCATCCATGAGTCATCTTGAACCTGCTTAACACGATCATGAGTATGCCCGTGCTTATTCTGACTAAATCCCCGTAGCCGCATCCGTGCCAGGTGGCCTGGAATTTCGAGATCAATTGAGCTGTCACTCATCTTCGCCCGACGGAACCTGGAGACACAGAAGTCCAGGACAGCCTCCGACTCTGTAGCGGGCGGTATGACAGTTGAATCGGCTTCATGTTCAAGTGTTGGCTCTTGGGGAGACGAGGTTGGAGGGAAAGAGGTCGTTTCTTTAGGACTGTGATATGCGCGGGCATGCGCTTCGTCCACTTCATACTCCCTATAAGCAGCCTGTGCAAGGATGCGGATGGTGTTCAAGTCAGGGGAGACAACCTTGCTCTGAGTATAGCCATGCCACTTGGCGTTGAAACTGCTGTCCCCAGAATGGCTGCGGTGTCTTCGCTCGGGGCCCATTTGCAATCGCATAACACCATCCTGTGTACGCATCTGCTCTGGGGTCGGGATATCGAGACACCATTCATCAAACAGTTGCTTGCCTGCCTGACTGCCATAGACATCCACCACGGCAGAGAGGAGATCGTGAAAAACGTGAGTGGGAAGCTTGATAATTTTGTCCCGGGGCAAGACGGGGTCTATGTTGGCTCCTCTGAGAATGGTCGACAGGGGACCAGGAAGGGCCTCGAAATAAGACGACAGGCGCCTAACAACCAATCGTTGCCAATCATTCGTTCGCTCGCTCTTGCTGGATGATGTAGAGAACTCCCCCTGGAAGAGACGAATGAATATGTCACTTGCTCTAGCAAGGCTTTCTTGTTCCTTTGACGTCGATTGATGCCCGCTTTTCAATTTGCGCTGGATAGACGCATCAAGCCTGATGATTTTGGCTGCTAACATGGTGATGTTGCTGAAACCCCAAGACCTTGCCCTGTAGTCACGCATATACTCCAGTGTAAAAAGTGCCCGATCCCAAGACTCCATCGAGATGTGTAAATTGACCACAGCTTTAAGCGTATTAGCAGAAAGTGGGGGAGCAAGCGATGAGATAACATTGTCAGAGAGCTCTTTGTTCCCCGTGGCAGCTGCGAAGCGAAGAATTGATGGTGCCATGGCTTGATCGCCATAGGAAGCCGGGGCAATCAAGGGCCCATCAATATCATCGTTGAAAAGCAACCAGTTTCCAAAATCGAACGCACGACAGGCGGTGATCAAATCGAGCAAGCCGGCCACAACCACACTTTGAAGTTGTGGAAGGGATGACTGGTCCAAATTCGAACCAAGTTGCTGAGAATCAAAAAACGAGGCATTTGTGGTATTGGATTGACTGAGATTTTCGAAGAATGCCTTAATGTGATATGACTTGCTGGCATCAATGATGCTTTGAAGCCATGCATATTCATTAAATGCAATTGCAGCTTCCTTTTGATGAGCAGAGATCCTGATGTTTTCTTGGATGAGCCCGGACATGGCGGCTGTTTCGTCGTATAATTGTGCTTTCGTAAGGTCATTCAGCTGTTTGTCCGTAGGAATTGGTTCCCCTGACCAGGGTGGAACGACATTTTGAGTGGATCGTAGAACTTTGTCAAACGCAACGGGGTCGTTTTCAGGATTGTTTCCGCCAGATTCGATCATTCGATTGAAGTTCCAGTTAGTTGACCTGTTAGTTAACCGGGGTTCGTCCGTTGACCCAGCAGGCTCAAGTAACTGGGTGAGAGGGGCGACGAGGTCAATCATTCTGCTGGAAGATAGCCCATCGGACCCAACAGAAACAAAACTCTTATTGTGCATCATGTCCCGTATGGAATAAACGACTTCCGTGCTGATGGTCCGCCGTCCTAGACCGTTGAAGGGGGCCCGTTTGCGACTGTTGAACTGCCGAGGCGGGCTGTCGTTATCAGGGTGACGCCATGAATCTTCCGTGCTGATATCGGTTTGACGAACTATATCGAGAGAGCGGACCAAAGGTGCCCAGCTTGCAACTTTCCATGCTTGATCGTCGGTTCGTGTGCACATGTCTCCCAGCAAGAAAGCTCCATGCTTGGGGAGACCATGCTCAACACAACACCATAGAATTAATTCCAGCCAGATCTCTGGACCAAGTTCTCGAAATCCCACATTGAAGGGAAGAAATGGTGGGTCTTCTCCGGCTTCGGTGGCGGTGTTCGCGAGAGTAGTTTCGTGTTCTAGCCATGCCGCATCTGAAAGAACAGTCATAATATGGGTAGACAAAATATTCAGCCCAGGAGGTCGAAAGGAGGCTTGACTGGGGTCCGCAGGCGTATATTGGTAAGCCTTGTCGGAAATCAGACCCAAATGATGCAAACGAGCAAGAACGCGGAACACGCATGACATTGCGAGTTGAGACTCTTTGGGTGAGCAATCTGCGGCTGAGAGTACCAATGATCCCAGATTCAGTAACACAGATCCCACTAGTCTCTCGCCAAAGTTTTCCGGTGCAGGTAGCCTTGTGGTGAGGTTAAGGTCCCGTTGGGGGGTAGGCAATTGTATTTTGTCAAGTTGAGATTTGTCCAGATAGTTACCGAATATATCATCCAAAGTCGTCTTTGGATCCGTGATGGACCACTCCAGATCCACGGCAGGGTTCTTGGGCCCTATGAAGGGGGCAAGTATTTCATGCGTGTCGATCAATTTGTTCAGCAGCGCGTGGACAGTAGACCATTGCCCCATCTCGAAACCCAGATGCACCAGGAGATCGAGATCGCACCTTTGTTTTGCGTGCCATAAATAGCCCATCAGAGCATGACCCCGGTCGAGATCATCGGTGTGCTGGATCAGCGTCCCCATTGGTCCGCGCGGAGACGCAGATTGCGCTGTCTTCTCCGTCGATTTCAAGCATGATAGCAGAAACGGTATCCAAGCACCCGGGTTTCGGTTTGTAAAGCTGAAAGGAGAACTCGGCAGATCGGCGTAGCTGCAGATGAATTTGTACTCATCAAGCGTCAATTTGCGTCGATTTTTAGATGTAGTCCGAGAGTGAGCGCGAGAAAGAGAGGGATGCGAAAGCGCGAGCGGGCGAGGAGTATAAAGACCATGGCCAAGTCGAAGAAGACGGCCAGGGTGCAAGGACCTTATCATGACACGGCGGCGGGCCAGGTTGGCGTGAGCGGATGGACGGTGTTGGTGAGCGCAAGTGCGGTATGGCGCATTTCGATTCGATCAGGAGTTTTGCATATTGTGAGGGGTTCGATTCACTCCCTCCCTTTAGTCCGAGTACGAAATCGGCCAAATCCACCACCAAAGTCGACAGGAAAGTAAAGTTGGATGAGCACGGAAGAGATCGAGTTCGCGGAAATTTGGTGCTCGGTGGATGAGTCAGCGGATGCAGTGGGGTGGCCAATCAGGACGCGTCCATTTACTTCGACCTTCCATCGTGGTGTTTGGAAGGAGAAATTGCAAAGTTCTCTCAGTAAAGGTGTCATTATCCGATAAACAAGTAGTCCATCCAGAGAAAAGTTCAAAATTCTCAGTAATAAAACTGCATATAACATGAGAACTTGGAAGTCTTGAGATATTTCTTCCGGTGGGTACTATAGGGTACCCTCCCGGTAGATACTTTGGTACCTGAGTCTCCGGAGTATCTTCTAGGATTCAATTTATAAGCTCGTTGGGATGCCAAGAAGCTTAATATCTAAGCAAATTGTGGAGACAAGTTTGTTTCTACCCAGTCTACTCACTGCAAAGGAATAATATTATGTAAAAAAAAGAAAAGCACTCATTGCTTGCTTTGCAAATTTGGTTATTTGAAGTGTCTAACTGAGCCAGCAGTCACAGAAGCACAACCATGGTCTATGTTACAAGGGGCAACGAGAATGCCGCAAACGAGTGCAAATATTTCATAAAGACTTTAGACCCGGACGGGGCGGATCTGACGAGCGTGGAAGCGCTTGAAGCCCTGGCCTTGGCCCTCACCCTCGCCCTGGCTCTCACCCTGAGCTTCACCCTGACCCTCAACGCTTGGGACAGCGGATCCAGTAGGAGCGGGGATGGGGGCACTACCGAAGCCGGACTGGCCGCCAAAGCCGCCGAATCCACCACTGGGGGCGGCGGAGGGAACCCCAGAGGGCGCACCAGTAGGAGCAGGGGCATCTTCGCCCTGGCTCTCACCTTCCCAGTTACCGCCAAAGCGGCTGACACCACCCGCAGAGCTGTCGAATCCACCGCTAGGCTGAGCACCGCCGGAGGGGAAGCCAGATGGGATGGTGCCCGAAGGACGCTGGCCACCCTGGACACCACCAGAGGGCTGAGCACCAAAAGGTCGGCCACCGGAAGTGCCAGTAGGAGCAACACCACCACCAAAGCCACCGCTGGGGGCAGCACCACCGCCGAAGCCACCGCTGGGGGCAGCATCACCACCAAAGCCACCGCCAGGAGAAGCACCACCGCCGAAGCCACCGCTAGGGGCAGGACCGCTGGGGAAAGTGCCGGTGGGCTGAACACCACCAGAGGGCTGGGCGGTAGGAGTAGCCTCCAGCTGGTTGTCGCCAGCGAACTAGAGGGAAGGTCAGAAATCAAGTTCGGAAGAAGACATAGCAGTGGATACATACCACGCGGGGCAGGTTCCAGGCCACGGCATTGGGAGCCAGGCAGAGGGCAGTGGTGATACCAAGCACAAGGTTGAACTTCATATTGAAAACAGGATGATAGATTTTTATTGGAAATGAAAGTCGATATGAAAAAAATTGGTGAAAAGAATGGATGACTGGAGTCACTCAGTGACGGAGTATCTCAAGTTGGTAGAAAAGAAGGTAAGCGCACAGCACTGCGATCAAAAGAATTGTCGAGGGAGGTCTCGAAGGTCTTTATATACCGATTCCCATGAATATCTGAAACTTGACAGGCCTGACATGGCATCTGAGACGGCCGGGAAGTGACGTGACGTCTGTCTCGCGGAATTACCGAGCACATTGACACATTGACACAACTAGGGATAGCCGAGACATCTAGACCGGATGCCCAGCATCGAGAACTATGGAAATCGGTACTGAGGGTCTGCAGCCGGAGGAGTCCCATCCGTAGCCTATCTGTCAAATCCAGGATGATCGTCGGCGAGAAGACGGCCCAGCCCTACCAGGCCGCGCCAGCGCATTGGTGCAACGAGCAGGATCCGACGCAGGAGTCAATCGGAGAGTAAAAGGGCGGCCCACCAGGGATTCTGAAGCAGATGGCGCCACGGGCGATATTGCCGGGAGGCTCTCTACGGTGCCAGGGTGTTCGATCGAGGGGGAGACAAAGGTGAAACAAGGTGTGTTAGTGTTTCTCCACACGAGCTTACACGTCCTCTTGTCGATCGACCCGCCACTTGCTTCAGGTTGAAAATGGCGTTGAATGCCGGGTTAACGTGGACTCATGATTGGATGGCATGGGGAAAAGAAGTGTGGCGAGCACACTAAATGCCGGTGACAAGCTTGACGTTTTTGGGCCTGCCCTAGCGCAAGCCCTAGTGCGATGTTGTCTAGGGCATTCGAGCTGCAGGTATAGACCAGCAGGAGTTCAGCAAAACGCCACAGGTGTCAGGCTAATGATCTGCTACAGTTTAGCCCGCTACGCATTGCGCGTCCTTTTTAGCTGGAAAGAGTATCGTCCTCATTGCTCGGGGGTATTGTACATGAAATGAACAAGAAAAATGTAGGAAGAACAAGAAAAGCAACACAGGGCTCAATTAACATGATACCAAACAGCAACCAACCCGGCCAAATTCATCACTCGTGGATATTCATAGCTCCTCCTCAGCGGCTGGGAGGTCGCCTCCAAGCTCCTGCTCTACCTCATCAACCACAAAGCTCTCGTAGTCTTCCAGTCCCTTCTGAACATGTACCTTGAACCGAATGACATCGTTGAGCATCGTCTCCACATTGGTGTGCAATTCCTCCCGGAGCGAATTGGCTCGGAGCGTCAGTTGCTCATACTCAATGTTTGTATTCATCTCGCGCTGCTCCATCAGCTGCACACTGTCGCTGAGGGTTGCCCGCATCTTGGCCAGCTCTTTCTCCATCTTCTCGATCTGGGCATCTGATGCCAGCTTCTGAGTGGTAGTCACTTCCTTGGTGCGTTCGAACTCCTCCTCCGCCGCCCGCCGCCGATGTTCTAGGGCCTCGACTTCGCTGCGCTTTTCATCCATCGCCTCCTTAATATTGTCGAGTAGATTGCGGCGCTCCAGGTCTTCGTCAACACCACGCTTTCGGCGTTCGTTGATTTCCTTCCGGAGAGACTGAAGGCTGTTCCGAATCGCACCACGAAGGTCTAGATTGAGTAGATGCGCGGGATGGTAGCCGATAGATGGCTCAGCCAACAAACGGTCACCCTCCGAAGAGATTCGGTTAGATATACCGCCAATCTGGCTTGCGGAGAAATTGTTCTCATTTACATTGAGACTTAGCTCATAGTCTTGGCCCTTGGCGTTCTCGGCAGACTCGGGGATCAGGCTGTTTTGGTAACCCAAGGTGTTGTATGTCTTAACAATCTCTTCCAGATCCTCGAGTTTCTGACTAGCCTCTGCTTCTTTCGCCTTCACACGAGCGTGTGTCTCCTCCAGACGAGCCATAGTGTCCTCGAGACTCTTCTGAAGCCGTTCTCGTTCCGTATTCATACGGTCGATGTCCTGGATGGTAATACCCTGGCGATCAACACTGGCTTGGAGTTCGGCACGTTCCACTTCCGCTGCCTGAAGCTCGGCATCAGTTCTTTGAATTTCGGTGTCGAGAAAGTTGTTCCGCGTCTCGTACTTGTCGATCTTTCCCTGCACGTTCTGGTTGTAGTCCTCGAATTTGCGTTTGTCGTCCTCCAAGATTCGGAAGTGCTTGTCCAGCTTAGCTAGATCCGGTGCATTCTTCTCCAGCTCATCGATTTGCTCACGAAGAGTCTGGTTCTCCGCCTCCAAAGCCTCCATCTCCTGCACGTATCGATCATTGCCGCGAGCAAACTCCTGTGACATGTTCTCGATATGCGGCACCAATCGCTGTTCTGCGGTCTCGTCATCTTCATCTTCACCTCCTTGCAGCCAGTCATGATAGGCTCCCGTGAGAAAGCGGAAGATGATGCGATCACCAATAATATCAACGCCTGCCTCGGCACATGCCTCGTCGTATTCTCCCTCATGGTAGCGGTCCATCATTTGGGCCAACTGCATTAGCCAGTGTAGCATACCAAGGAAGGTAGACCAGTTTTGGCCGCCAACTGCCGCAATTTGGGATTTCGTGATACCCTTTTCGAATGGATAGCGCAACTGCTTGAGGATTGGGGGGACCTCTGCATCCATGGCCTTCTGGAACTTGTAGCCAGGATCAATACGATGATAGAGCCACTGGAAGATGTAGTTGAAGTCTTTTTGGGTGGGCGAGCGCAGAGTGTTCTGACCCAGGGAATGTTTCATTTCCAACTCAAACTTGTTGGTTGTCAAATACTCCAAGAGTTCCTGACTGATGCGAGCTTGGAAGGATCGGTCCCGAAGAGGTCGCGGGTCTCTGGGAACCCCGGCCGCTGAGGGCACTTGGGTAAAAAAGGACTGGTGTGACATAGGTCCAGCCATCGAGGGCCGGGAAAATACACTGCTCCTGCGCTGCATGTTTTGTGACGCGGAGGTGGCCGGTAGAGACCCAGGCGCATAACTCTGCCGACCAGTACTAGCACCGTGGAACATATTACTCGAGACAGACCGGCGAACAGACGAAAGACCGGCGTCGGCACCATATGGGCCACCGGACGATGCGCGCATGAAGTTTGGTTGTTGCGGTCGGCTTGCCGAGTTTAACAAGGAATTCGAACGGTTGTGCCCAGACGTGAATGGGGGGTTGTTGAAACCAATAGAGCTTGTACGTTTCATGGCCGATGCCGGCTGGGGGATCGACGAGTAGTTCTGAACGCTTCCAAGCGTCTTTAAAAATGATTGTCAGCGATCAAACCACATTGCGACGTTCATGAAGAAGGACATACCTCGCGGGGGCGCTTGATACTAAACAATCCAGTATCTTGAGACATGATGAAAAGAAAGCCGCAATAGCGGCGGTGATAGACGAATGGTCAAGAAAAAGCGATATGAATATGTCGATCCAAGTTTCTAGGTGCCAACTCAGACGCGCGCAAATTCCTCGAGGACCTCAGGGAGAGGGGAAGACTTGTTATGCGCAGCAGAGTTGATCGAATGTAAACAAGAGCGGGCGGTCTCTGTATCCGGCAGGCGGTGGCGGCACACGGAAAAACTGGGCAGCCGACTGTCACGAGACTCCGGTCTGGGGAAGCTCTTGGCGGGTGTGACTTCCGAGGTCCACGGCGATTGCCGATGACGGTCGTTCCCCTGCTCGGCCTTCCCTCCTGCATCCTCCCACTGCGGTCGACACTCCCTCATCATGGCTCCCCGCGAGGAGCTGATTGCGTCAGCTGTAAGTATACCTCTGTCCTATCTCTAGGTGCCTTTCGACCGCTAACCGAAATCCTCTAGGTGACTTGTACGTTGGACTACCCCGGTAGACGGATATGGCGACTTATGCGCTAACCCGTGAAAACAGTTCTCCAGGATCCCTCCGTGGCATCATCGCCCATTGAGAAGAGAGTCTCATTCCTCCAATCCAAGAACTTAACACAAGAAGAAATCGACCTTGCATTATCGCGGGTCGGCGAAGATCCGTCTGCTGCGGCTGCGGCTACCGGTGCGGCATCGTCGTCGCAAGGTTACCCTTCACAACAGGTCGCTTATCGACCCCCGCCACAATCGCCTCAGGGATATGGCTATCCTCCATATGGTCAATGGCAGCCTCCCCCAGAGTATGTCCAACCCCGCTACCGCTCGGCTCGTCCCCGAAACCCGCATACTAATAGCGTACCAGGCCGCCTAAGCGAGACTGGAGAGACTGGTTTATCATGGCAACGGTGATGGGTGGAGTTGGTTATGGATTGTATTTTGTGGGCAAGGTATGCCGTTGCGCGTCTCTTGGGCTATGGTTGTTAAATGCTAATACCTCTTCACCAGCGATACATTGCTCCGCTAATTGCTCCTCCCACCCCTCCTCAATTGGAGCAAGATAAAGAGAACATTGACGAGCAATTTTCACGCGCATTTGGTCTGATCGACCAGCTTTCAACCGATACCGCAGCCTTAAAGGCTGCCGAAGACGCCCGCACCGAGCGTCTGGATGCAGCTCTTAAGGATGTGGAGAACCTCGTTTCAGACTTGAAGACATCTTCGCGTCGGAGAGATGATGAGACTCGTCGGATTAATGATGAAGTGAAATCACTGAAGGATGCCATTCCCAAGGCCCTTGAAGGCGCCCGGGAAGGAAATGAGAACCGGTTGAAGGAGCTTGGAACCGAGCTGAAGAGCTTGAAGGTGCTGCTGGGTAACCGATTGGGTGGTGGCGGTGCTGCTCCTGCTGCTGGCCGGACTGTTGGCAGCTCGACCCCAACCCCGACTCCTACCCCGGCCCCGGCCACCGCACCTCGAGTGGCTGCTGAGGAGACCTCCTCTACTAGCACTCCCTCGCTGAATGCCCTGCAGCCCACCGTGACCCCGGCCGAACAAGAATCTACTCCCGCCCCCGCCGCGCCGGCTGCTGCTGCTCCGGCCCCTCAGAACTCGGACAGCCCCCTGGCGAAGCTGGGTCGATCTGCCTCCATTCCGGCCTGGCAGATGGCGGCCTCCAACCGCTCTAAGAGCTCTTCTCAGTCTAGCCCAGCACCTGCTAGCGATGCGCCAGCCGATTCGAGCAATGAGCAGAGTGCTCCCCCTAGCTAAGGGAGGAAGTCAATAAATTGAACGGAACTTTGTATATCTCTTCACCTAGATGTATTTATCACAACTAGCTTTTTATCACAACCAGCTTTTATTTTGCATCGCGCTCGTAAATCAGAACGAATTCTACAATAGAACTTGAGTATATGGTGGCAGAAATCCTACCTGATAAGCGATAAGCGCAAGAGGCCATCCTGGGTAATTCGAACTTCGATCCTCCTAAACGAAGCTGTCTGAATAACCGCAAACCGTTTCGAGGAACACAGCAACAATGCCCTCCCCTGAACCCTCATCGCGCCGCTCTCATCCCGCCGGCGCGCGCAGCCCCGAACATCGCCATCGCAGTCGACACGAACATTCGCATTCCCACCGTCCCCGACACCGCGACCACGCACGCTCTCGCTCTCCCCATCGATCCGACAGACACAAATCAGAACGCCACCGTCGGCATGAGAAGGACCGGGGGCGCGATCGCGAGCGCGATCGCCATGAGAAACGAGAGAAGCAGCCCCCGGCGCCCGTGATACTCCCATACCAGGCCCGGGAGCTTAGCAGGCGGGACCTAGAAGCTTACGAGCCGATGTTCGCCATGTACCTGGACATCCAAAAAGGCCTACTCATTGAGGATCTTAAGGAGGATGAAGTCAAGGGGCGGTGGAAGAGTTTTACTGGGAAATGGTTTGTCGCAATCGACTCCGCTGGGGTTCTCTTTGCTAACCGCGCAGGAACCGTGGTGAACTCGCTGAAGGATGGTATGATCCCGCAACGCTGAAACGAGCGCGGGAAAATGCAGATCAAGCGCAGCCATATTCGGGTGGAGGCCGAGCATCGCCGGAATATAATCGTGGTCGACCGACGGATAATGAGGCGTCCGGGGAACTGCCGACAGCAGAAGACGACGACGAGGAGGAGGATGATGATGAATATGGGCCGACTCTTCCGGGTCCAGGCTCGATGAGAGGGACTGCACATTCTGGACCAACGATACCAAATATGCAGGATCTCGATCTCAAAAGAGGTGAGTGTCCATCGGCCCAGTAAATTTATGCCTTCTGCTAACATCTCCAGAATCTGCAATTGAAGATGCGATAGCTGCCCGCGAAGAGTCGCGTGACCAACGTCGTTCTGAGATCCGTGCCCACAAGGCAGAGTTGCGACATTTGGAAGATGAAGTTGCACCTCGTGCTGAGGCTGGCACCCGGGAGAGACAGCTTGAGAAGCGCCGTGAAGCTGCGGCGGCAAATCGATCGTTCGCGGAGGCTCGGGGAGCGTCTCCTGAGGCAGCACCGGAGGAAGAGCTCATGGGTGCTGGAGAGAGCGAGTGGGCTAGTCTCAAGAAAGAGAAAGAACGCGACCAGAGGAAGAAGAACGAGCGGGAGCTCCGTCGAGAGGAAATCCTCCGGGCGCGTGCTGCGGAGCGAGAAGAGCGGATTCAGAAATATCGCGAGAAGGAAGAAGAGACTATCGGCTGGTTGCAAACTTTGGCGAAGCAACGATTTGGCTAAATAGTGAATATAGTCGGTATTATCCTCAAACAGGACATCTCGACTTGAAAAGCATCTAATTCACATTTAACAAATTCCTAGGCAATTTGATCATTCAACTAGATGAACCAAGTCTCATATTTTCGGAATGCATTCTGCATTCCCATCTCTAGCAAAAAGTAATAGTAAAAGAAGAGACGCCGCGACGCTGGAGACCCAGACAAGAAATCACCAGATAAGACCTGAGTTGTCAGATTTCGAGAGGAAATATCACCGGAAAAAGACAGTGCAAACGAAGCGAAATCGCAACCCCCCAATTCAACATCATGCGAAGCTCAATGAGAGGGTCAGCGGCTCCCTCAACTGCCCAGATTGCACAATCATGTGGAACCATGTAAGCCGCTGGATCTGCATGCCATGCTCATCGAAATTCGACAGTTTGAGCCAGAATTGATGACCCTGGCGGATAAGATCCCACTCATGATCAAGCATGCGGAAGGATGCCGTATCGCGGTTACGACCTTTCACAATCATGTGCTGGTAGAGTGTACCCTCAAACTTGAATCCGAGGTGCTGGGCGGCGATTCCTGCAGAATCGTTTCATGATATCGCATTTCCATTCCAAGCGGCGGATGTGAAGCGACTCGAAGACGATACGACTGATTATCCAGAACGCCTCAGTTACGAGGGTACTTCGTTGGTGTGACTGAAGGCGAAAGAATGATGTTTCCGATCTCAACGGTGTGAATCTTGCAATCCATATTCATCAGGTAAAGCATGCCTATTGCTTTCTTTGTGGACTGCTCCACGTAGACGTAGATGTACTGATCCTTGTCTTCGGCCAGGGTCGAAAGGAACTGATCGAAATTCTTTTGGTTTGCGTAAGGTCCCATTGGGAGGTATGTCCATAAATCATCATTCTCTGGGCCTCCCATACTTTCCCAGAGATCATCGTAGTGCTGTGGACCTAGGGATTCGAGTAGGACCCATGTGCCGGGATATGGGTAGATGCGATTGATGGCATGGCATTTCACTTTAGGGCCAACGGTAGACGTGACTGGTGAAGACAGGGCCTTGATGGGGTTGGATGAAGACTTGAATCAGACAATGTCAAGTGAAGCTTGATAAAAGATATGCCAAGTAGAAGAAGAAGCAAAAGAAGAAGTAGAAGAAAGAGTAGAAAGTGAAGAAGATATTATTGGGTAGTCACTATGCCCATTTGCAAGCAAGGCGAAGTTGAAATGAGGTTTGTATTGAGCACAAGGCTGCAGGTAGCGGCTGACCTGGGGTTGTTCTTCGCACCTCCGAGTTCATCTTGCCTGCGAGGTGGCCTGGAATTTCCCATTCACGCCAACCTTGAGGAAGTTGGCAGCAGCAAAAGATGCGATCGGCTCCGGCGGGGACGATCCGTCGACAACGCGACCTCGATGTTCTCCAGTTCTCCACCTCACCTTCATCCTTCATCATCAGCTCATCCTCTTCGCCTCTCAAATTGCCGCGTCCAAAAAATGAGTAAGATTTCACAGGCCTTGCAGGGCCTTAAGCGATTTACCACGTGCGATGTAAGTTGGGTTCCGATAGATTTCCATAGGAATGACTCCCCTGCTGAAAACCTCCTAGATTGGCGACGCGCTTGTGAAGCTGAAGTACCCCTATGGTGGATTCCTAGATGGTCTTAAAATGCACTCGCCAGGTGGTGGGACTAGCATCTATGGGCCTGCCATTACAGTGAAGATGGTTGAAACAAATAGCCCTGGCCCAACGCCGCCCATTCATTTCGCCGACGCGAACAAAGAGGGCCACATCATGTACATTCAGCAACCCAAGGGGCTTTATTCGGCCTGCTGGGGTGGTCTGATGTCAACTCGGGCGCAAAAATTGGGTGCGCTGGGTGTCATGGTTGATGGTCGCATGCGCGACACGCAAGAGCACATCGACATGAAGTTCCCGGTAAGTCAGCGCCCTATCTTCCGAGGCGATTCTCCATTGGATCTGGTTTTTAGGGTGAATGCCTTTATTGACCTCTATGGAGAGCCATAAGTTATCAAGATGACAAGTTCTAATGACGAAATAGGTATTTGCGAAGGGAACGTCCGTTCTCGGCTCGAACACGTTCACACGTGCGTCAGAAATCAACGTTCCCCTTCAGTTCCAGGGCGATCTTTGGATCCACCCCGAGGATATCCTCATAGGCGATGAGAACGGAGTGGTGGTTGTTCCCCCTTCTCTGACCGAGCAGGTTGTCGAGCTTTGCCAGGAACGATTTGAGATCGACGAGAAGACCATGGAGGCACTGCAGGCCGGTGAACCCATGGGTCCGACCATTAAACGACTGCGGAAGTAGCCTGTATATACTGGGGATCCTGGTGTTCAGCTTTAAATACTGGTTTGTAAGATTGATTTGGAAAGATTGTGTGAGGAGTGATTTCAGTGCTGAATGATATGCGCTGTATGCAGCTTGCATATCCGGGGCTCTATGGGCTAAATATTGTGGTTTTATCCAAGCACAGCTGAAGGGGCGCCCAATAGTGCCCTCATGATACTGATCTCTCTGTAATACCAATCTGTTAGCTGGGCTTTATAATAACCGGGTACATCTCCTTTGGAATCAACTCACAATATCCTCGATACTGGAATATAGACTGCAGACCAAAATAGCCAGACCGAAAATGAACATAAACCCGTTTCACGATTGCCAGTGGGAGATTCTCTTTGGAGTACGAATTGCCCTTTTGATGAGCATAAGCCACATAACTGGGGGAATATAGAATGAGAATCCAGGACCACTATTCACTTCAAATCGATATTAAGCATCCTATCGTCTATTTTATTGGGTGCGAATCATCGGTTGTGGCTGATATATTTAGATATTTAGACGGGATAGACTTGGCTAACCGGTATTACGGTCGGATAAAACCTCGAGATGGGAAAATTAAGGAACTTCAAAGTTAATAGGGAAATTGTTAAAAACGCGGGAACGGTCTTGACAAGAAAAAAAAAAAGAAATTCCAAAAAAGAAATTCCAAAAAAGAAATTCCAAAAAAGAAATGCATCATCCGTGAATCGAACACGGGCCTCGTCGATGGCAACGACGAATTCTACCACTAGACCAATGATGCTGTTCTGAAAGTATGACCTTTTCTTGATCTATGAGAGTTAAAAGTTAAGTGGTCCACTAGTCTGTGATGTGGTGTCAATACTGAATACTGAGAGGCGCAACTGCACGAATGGGCTTGGATGGCAGGCTTAGCTTTTTTGGGCGCGTTAGATCAAGCTTTCCTGATTTCTCTCCGGGCATACAACTAAACAATGTTTTCAGATTCCTCAAATGAGGGACAGCCTAGCTATCCGCTATTTATTTGATTTCAGTGAGGCTGGACTTCCTAAAGATGTTCTTCAAGTCATTCACTCAGGCAAACTTCGATGCATTTTTGAAGTTGAAGAGTTACCACATTTAGGAAAACCAAAAATAAGTGCACTGTTGATGAGATACTGAAAACATATCGGATCTCTTGAGTAATTATCAAATCTGTTGAAGTCGGCTAGGAGCTAACAGCATCCTTTAAAATAGACATTTTTGACCATTTATCCTTCAGGAGTTGTTTCACTTGTCAGGATTTGACAATGTCTATATTTGAATTCAAGACGAGGCGATCTTCTCAACACAGATAAAATAATGTATCACTGATATACTAAATTCAACATTACTTATGATCATTGGCGCTAGATTCACTTGGCTCCGCATTTTCCAATCCGATCTTTGCTGCTAGTTCACACCCCTCTGCTAATTTATCGGGCATGCTCAGAAATGGAGAGTGGGAACTCTTGCATCTGAATTGACTATAGTCACCAAGTAGTTCAGCCATAGACTCTTGCACGAACATAGGAATTGCTTGGTCCTCTTCGCAAAAGATATACATGCAGGGCAGACTGTGCCAGGGCTCATGCATGACAGCATCCTCGAACACAGCGCGAGAGGTATGGGTGAGCTTAGAAACCCACTTTTCTTGGTCCTCTGGAGAAAGGTCGTGATAGCAAATTTGGGCTCCGTTGGATGCAGTACAGTAGTCTCCCTGGGTGTTGTTAGTGTATCGCATGCCTCGAATCAAGGAAATTAGCCCAACCTACATTCAGTTTCATCCAGGGCAACCAATTTCCACCCAGCATCTTGAGAAGGCTGTCACCTTGTTTGGCGACAAATGCCGACATGTAAACGAGCATTATGACCCCGCCGTCTTTGCCCATTTGCTGTCTTTCGGTATACCCTAGGCCCTCAACAGCACCAGCACCCACCATTCCGCCGTACGAGTGAGCGACCACAACAACCTTTTTTCCTTGGTCGGCGAGCTTTTCAATTTCTCTCTGAACAAAGAGGGTATCATCAGAGAGTCCCTTGGATGGAGGCTCTGCACCAATAGACGGTAGTGCTAAGGCTACACTGGGAATATTGCGAGATTTTAAAGAAGTACGAACGGCATCAAAAACCTCGGGCAGATGCCAAGCTCCAGGAATAAAAAGAATGGTGGGTTGAACTGCAGACATGGTGTGGTATATGCGAGGGAATTAGAAGTTAAGAAGTAGAAAGAAGATAGCTAAGCTAAAGGAACGTAGGGCATCCTAGTCTTTAAGTATAAATGAATCCATGATTCAGTTTCTTCTACTACTTCCGAAATTTAGTTAAATGTCGGCTAGCACCAAGAGAGCCGGAAGTCAAGGAGGCCTATTGGGACCAAAGCACGAATGATATGGTTTTGTGTGGTGCTAGTTGAGTTGTATGGTCCTCATTGGCCTCATTATTGGTGTCATCGGGAGAGTTTCGGAATATTTATGGGGTTCTCGTTGCCGCTCAACTCTACTCCAGACCCCGCACTACCAAGACCGTGGCACAATGGCAAAAATGATCGGATCCCTAAACTCTCGGCCTTCCGAAGTGATTCTCTCCTATCCGATGCGCAAGGTTCGTGAACCCGACAATCGACGCTCCATTCTCTGCAGATCCATGACACCCCGTGGGGATCGATGTGAAGTTTGTTTCTTTGTGTGCAAGAGACTTTGAGTTTAGATATCTGTGATATCATAGGTCCTGGGAATGTCAATGTAGTTGCATCTAGCAAACTATAGAAAACGAAAAATATATTCCTCATATTTGCATTTCTAGTCAACCCTTACCACGGCGGAGGATAGCGGCCATCGGGTCATATCAAACATTGAATTCTAATCTAAGAATCCGTCAATCTTCTTCAGGTTATTTTCCCGGTTGGGTACCCCACTAGGTACTATAATAAGTACCGTACTACCTGGTGGCCTGCATCACCTACATCTTATTTTCTGCCAGCCTGGTTTATCGAAAATGATGTCGCCCTAAACTAATCTGACCCCCGGATTCGCGGCGCCGATCCGCAGCGGACAGTTCCATCTCCGATTGTCGGATTCTCTGCTTGAACTCCACACCCCAGGGCAACCCCCTTCCATCACACTTCAATGCTGATGGACAGGTAGGCGAGAATGCTCAGTTCAAAACTCTCGCCACTCCCCGCACGGAGTTCACTAGCGATAATTTGCAAGCGCACGATGCAGACGAAGCAACACGCGCTGCCCGCGGCCTACTATCGCGGTGGAACATCCCGAGCCGTGTTCTTCAAGCAAGAAGATCTCCCACACGACCGCAAACAATGGGACTCGATCTTCCGAGGTGTTATCGGCAGCCCGGATCCCTATGGTCGTCAGCTCGACGGGCTGGGAGGTGGCATTTCGAGTCTCAGCAAGGTTTGCGTGGTGGGCAAGTCTAGTCACCGCGACGCCGACGTCGACTACACATTCGTGTCGCTCGGGATCAAGAATACCGATGTCGACTACTCTAGTAACTGCGGTAATATGATTAGCGCTGTCGGGCCTTTTGCTGTGGATGCACGATTATTCCCTCTAGCCACGAAGAATGTTGATTCGGCCTCGGTGCGCATCCACAACACAAACACCGGCAAAATCATTCATTCTTCATTCCCCATTGTCGACGGCGAGGCAGCTGCAAGTGGTGACTTTTCAATCGATGGCGTCGCAGGCGAAGCTGCTCGCATCCGGCTAGACTTCATAAACCCGGCCGGCTCGGCGACGGGAAGCCTACTACCAACCGGCAGCCCAGTCGACACAATAGACGGCATCCAAGCAACGTGCCTCGATGCTGCGAATCCATGTGTCTTTGTTCGCGCATCTGATCTCGGCGTAGATGGTAATTTGACGCCAGATGAGATCACCGCGCATCCGACGTTGCTTTCGCGCTTGGATTCTATTCGCCGCCAGGCCGGTGTCAAGATGGGTCTTGCAGGGACTCTTGCAGATGTACCTGGCAGCGTACCAAAGATCTGTCTCCTTGCAGCACCCTCTTCCTCTAGTGCACGAGATATTTCGCAGAACCAGACAGCTGCTGATATCGACCTTTTGGCTCGTGCGCTCTCGGTGGGACAGCCGCACAAGGCAGTTCCTATCACCGTTGCCCTGGCGTTGGCGGCTGCGGCGCGAGTACCTGGCAGTACAGTTGCAGATATTGTTGCGGGTAAAAGTCCTGTGGATGATGCGGGCATCACGATCGGTCATGCTAGTGGTAATTTGTTGGTTGGCGCAAGTTTTGATGAAGACGGTGCATTGAGTTCTGCAACAGTGTTTCGCACGGCACGTCGGCTGTTTGAAGGTCGCATTTTCTGGAAGAACGATGGATGACCTTGCGTGATCTATACCGGTATACAGAGTCCGATAATCCTGTGTATTTATAAACATTGTCCCCATGTATTTCATGTTATTTCTGCAATAACAACACCAATTCTTTTCTTGAGTCGTCAACGTCTATCTATGTCCTTCTCTCCTAATGCAATTGAAATAACTTTTAAATCACTTTTAGTTCCGTCTTCCCAGATCCAGGTCTTTGACGAGCTTCAAATCACCCTTTCCATCATTCGATCCGAGTCCGAAGAATGGCTTTACAGCAACATCAATCGTCTCCTCGAACAACTTCCCAACAACAATCTCCTTGAGATCTTCTCCAGTCTGCGCAAAATCAGGGAAGGCATTCAGTTCAAGCAACCAGACATCTCCGGAAGCATCCACCAGGAAGTCAACACCAAACAGCTCAAAGGCATTTGGCAACGTTTGGAAATGCACCATCATACCCCGGGCCGCAGCCTCAAAGATTTCGCCTGTCACGGCACAGATTTGTTCGAAGATCTTCTCTTTCCAGTCTTCAGACAGACCTGGGACATGGTGATCTAGGTTCCAGAAGCGACGCACACTACCCTCGTTCGAGTTACCGCCCTCTTGGAAACATGTGTTGGTTAGGTGACGAGCAAGATCTTTGACCTCATCTTCTTCTTCGTGGGGTGCGCAATAAGACTTCGCGGCGAAGAGGGCAAGCATCTCCTTGAAAACATAGACTTGCAGCGAGCCTGTTGCAAGGACGTATGTTCGGATGTGGAATTTGCGATTGGAAGACGAAGGAAGGAGAAGTGGTGGGTCAATGTAAGGCTGAGCCATGAAATGACGAAGCTGAGAGGTGACAATGCCAGCATCGTGCGACTCAGGTTTCTCTGCTGGGGTCTCGCTCGTCTCCGACCCACTCTCCTCCTCGTCGGAGTCTTCTTCCCACTCCTCGAAGATTTCGCGCAGTTGGTCTTCGCTGTTGAAGAGCCGGATGCCTTGTCCTCGATCACTCATACCGGGCTTGAGAATCCACCATTCTTTTTCAGACTCGGGTCGCTCTTCGTTCTTCGCCATGCTTTCACGTAGCTCGTATGCCTCCAGCAGAGCCTCGTCGAGGAACTCGGCGTAGTCTAATTCGAAGTCGAAGGCCGGTTTGAAATGGTGTCGCAGAATACTGTCCGGGTGTTTGGAGATCCAGTTTGCCACGGTATTGGACAGGTAATGTTTGCGGATCAAGGCCTTCCGAATAATATATGCGTTGGAAAGGGAGGTCGATGGTCGGCACATAATGTGTTCGAAATCCAAGCGTTCGTATTCGCGATATTGAAACACGGGTGCAGAGGAATCGGGCAGTTCGGATATGTCTGAGATTCGTTGAGAGCGAGCTTTGTCTCCAAGTCGACGGGTCAATGCCTGGTCGACGAGGGTCTGAACATAGGGGTCGTCGCAGTCGACGATGGAATACACCGTGGGTTGGCTATCCGATCTACAAGGACCGCTTCTATCAGAACCAAAACACGAAATAACACAGAGAATATGCCAATCAGACGATAAAAGTCAAATGCAACATGGGAAAAGGGAAGCATGACGTCTATCAGCTAAGTCAGATATCTAAAGTGTATGGACCCCGTGTATATCTGAAACGAAACGTTCATAGCCATCATGCCAAAATCTCCACTCACAGCTTAATTTCACCCGAGATGTTGGGTGCGTGCATGAAACTCGCTTGAAGAGGCGTGACACTGATAGAATAAGAGCGTCAGATACTGCACTGTAATTTTGAGAATGGCGCATGAGGAACGTACCTAGTCATCTGCTCCTTCACGGCCCAGCCGTCATTTCCAGGGGCATTCTCCTCAACGCTCCGGTAAACATCCCCAAGGTTCGGTGCCCACTTGAAATGCTTGTGCTTCAATCTTGATTTGTTCTCTTCCTCCTTAACTGGGGCAGTTCCCTTTCCAGCCATCATTTCGCTTTCAATGCGCAGCCGCTGTTCCTGCAGTTCAGGGTCTTCGGAAGCATCAGGGTCGGTAGCTTCGAAACAACTACCCGAAGACCACTTGTTCTGCAGCATACTTGTGTAGAGGATCTTGTTCTGGCTTACGCCGGGCTCTAACGGAACATTGACGCTATAAAGATCGACATTGTTGCCCCAGTTGGCGTACAAATACTCGATCAGCTTGACGGAATGCTTCGATGCCTCGGCAATTACAACGGGGTCATGATTGCGAGAGCTGAAGGCATACGATAGTGCGATGGAGCGCTTCGCGCACACAGCACCTTCCATCGCGGCGCCAATGGTTCCGCTTGACATTGCAAACAACGCTGTGGTGTTGCGGCCATAATTGGGGCCGGAGACAACCATGTCGATCGGCCCTCGCTCCTGGAAGTAATGGTACAGGCCAACCTGGACACAACTGGCAGGCGTCGAGTCGATTAAGATCCATTCATCACCGCCGTCATCTGGCTCGCCATCGCTTCCCCGCGGGAGGTGGTGTACTGTGCCATCCTCTTGATGTAAAGTGCCTGGGCGGAAGTATGTCGGTCTCACCGATGCACCCACGATGTGTGCCTTACCGATCCATGATCGCTGTTGGTGAGGGAGAACGACAGAGACCGTGTGTCCCGCGGACTGGAGCGAGTGCACGAGGGAGTGCACGTACGGCGACGACTGATTCGACGGCGGACCGTCGTCGTTGGTGACCTAGACTTGAGTTAGAGATATTTTCTTTAACATCAGTGATAGTATATTGCTCGAACTCAAGCAAGGACCGACCAGGATGTGCATGATGCTGGCAATGAGGGGATGGAGGGGGAAGGGAGGAATCGGAGATTTCCCCCCGCGCGGCGCGTTTTATCGGAACCAAAACTGGGTGGATCGTCAATCGACACTCGTCACTCTTGGGAATATCACAAATGGCTCTGGCATTGGCATTGGCATGGTATCATTGTGGGTATTACATGGAATCCGCTACATATCATCTATCATCCTCAGGCGAATGAATTCGCCGTTTCTGAATCCCCCGGGCCTCTGCGCTCTCCAGCCCTGATCCAACGCCTGCATCGCCAGCCTCGGCGGGATAGCTCTGCAGTAGGCGACTCTCCACTTCTTCGTCCTTGATCTTGACGTTGTCAGCGTCGCTGGAGGAGCTGCTATCCTCTGGTTCCGGATCCTCCTTCACCCGCTTCTGTGTGTTCTTCTTGGGCTCTTCCTCCTCCTTTGGCGTGCCCGACTGCAAGACCGAATTGACTATGAACCAAGTCAGGCTGGCACTTCCCATCGAAATGGTCCAGAACATGGAGCTGAAGATCACAAAGGAGGTGATTTTCCACCGATACATGAGCCAACTAAGAAAATATTAGTGATGCTTTCTCCAAAGAGTCAATTGTCGAGAGAGGATCTCACCGAAGACCGGTAAACCGGGCTCGGAACTCGACTCGCGCAGAATATATCTGCAGATCCGCGCCACTTTGAATCTCAAGCCGCAAGCTCTCCGGTAAGTTGCGCGCCCCTCGCGCAAACTCGACCTTTTCCAACATCGGTACTTCCAACTTCTCGGCTTCGCGTCGCCAACCCACCACGTAGAAGGGCAGGCGCGCCGTCCGCCGTGCAACATCCACGAGAGGCGATGTGTAGGTCATGATAGCCGGCCGACGGGAGTGTGAAATTGTATTCGATGTATTCAATACAGCAGCGAGGCCAGACCCGGACTGGGGGGAATAGAGTGTGAGATCGACCATGAAGTTGCCCGCATCAAGATTGGTGGGGGATCGAGGGAGATCGAGCGCGACGGCGACATCGTAGGGCTGCGAATGCACAAATGAGGGATCGAGGGATGCGGTGCCCCATGGATGACCATCACTACCAGGCAATCGAGTCAGTATACGGGGAGGAAGAGCATAGGAGAACTGCCTACCCGAATTGTAGATGAACTTCCCTGTCGACTCCGATCGTGGGGATGAATCTGAAGTAAAATATTCCATATGCGATTCCCGAAACCCCTAGAAGAACGAAGGTGGCACCGATGAACAATACGACGTTCAGGTAAATGCGGAGGGCGGTCTTGGAGAGCAGCGCGCGAAATGGTGCTAGGAACGCGTCCTGTTCTCCTGTTAGAATTGAAGGATGGGGGAATCGAGGGCGTTACAGACCAGAACAACGACTTGTGAGGACGGGCTCTCATACTCCGTCTCGTCGTCAGTGAACTCGGAGTCGGCCATGTTGCAGGGTGGTGAGGTGGAGTCGAAGATGAAATCGAAGTTCCTCGGTACGAAGGTACACCTGAGATATGAGGAGGGCCGATCTTATCTCCACGGGTCTTTCCAAACACAACCACTTCACCACTTCACCACTCGTTTAAACACTGAATACATCGAGAAGGCAATGCTACAACTACAGCTATGAAAAAGTATGGAATTTTCAAATGCCAGAGTATAGCACGAATGTATGATAGATTGAACTAATAATTCCCACCATGAATGCAGAATACCTTCAACTCCAGCTTTTACAATCTTATCATTACAGGTCGCGCGGCTCTTGAAACGCGAAAATATCGTAATATCTCAGGCCATGCGCAAATCGTGACACGGGTAGGAAAAGATGCATGCCATCCCCACGGCCCCCTTGGCCTTCACATCAGACGTGAGACAAAAAAATAAAATAAAATAGAAAGCATAAAAGCAATAGACCCCATTGGGGGGGTGTGCAATGAGGAGTGGAGTGCGGTATGGGGGTTACCGACGAGAGAATTCGGATTAGATAGAGGTGGGCAGCAAAATTTACGCAAGGGGACGAGGGCTTTGCTGTTGGATGTGTTGGAGGAGAGCGTCGAAAAGTCGTCCAATCTGTAGAAAAGAAAAACCACGTTAGAGCTGTTTCAAATAGAAGCAAGAAATGATAAATGCGTTACATACCTCAGGCGCCGCTTGAATGAAGGGGAGGCGGAAGAAAGAGTAGCTTCGGTTCTGTAGAAGCTCTTGCAGGGTGATGATGAGACCCCATGGGTGTGGACGGTGGACGATGAGTCGCTCCAGCAGCACGCGGATAATTTGCTCACGGATGTCAGATTCATCCTGCTCGGAGTAGTCGACACCAAACAAGCGCAGAATAGTGAAGCTGAAGAAGTAGGTGTGGCTGTTGGGGTATCGGAGCTGGTTGGCCATCGCGCTCAGCAGGTAGTACCGAGCCTCAGGTTGCATCGCTTGGGCAAGTTTCTCTAGAAGAGCAGCATAACTTGAGTTCTCGAACACACTGCGGGTGTTGCTCTTCGATGCGTGTTCGTTGACCGCTTGTTGGCCAATGTACAAAACAAGCGCGTTCACCAGAACAACGTCGACATTGATGGGCTGGTAGAAGAGGGCGGTGTCCCGGGGCTCTTCGTTGATGACTGTGTCACAAATTTGCTGAACCACAGCCTCGGAGGCATTGTCGCTCTGAAGGACAGTGTCGATGACGTCCTTAATGTTTGCCTGCCGAAGGGGTGCGGCAACGTCACCTGCGATTTTGGGGATCTCCCGCATCTCCTCAATTCGCTCAACCTTCAGGCCCTCGCGGAAAGGATCGGGGAGCTTCTGGAAGGATGAGGGGTAGGCGCTGAGGACCAAGTTGCGAAGCTGGGCGCAATGAGCTGGAATCACATTGCAGAATTGGAAGTGGTTCTCGGCCACAAACTCCGGGAAGTCGTGGTGGAGGATCAACAAGATACGAAGCACCCCCTTGTACAAGTCCTTGGCAACATAAGAGATGTTGGCGGCCTTGAGCTGCTCGCCAATGTAGGAGAGCAAGACTTGCATGATCTCACAGTAAGCAGCCCAACCCGCACGTTCGGGCATGTTAAGCATGTCAGACATGAACACACGGTGGGAGACCAGAGATAACCAGCCGTAGACGAAGCTAGGCACGTAGCGGGGTTGGAGTGACAGGAACTTATTAGCCAGGGCGAAGATCATACCCTGGTGTTCCTCATGGAGCTGGAGAGCCGCCACAGAGTATTCACACAGAATGCTGGAGAACAAGCGGAAGAAGACACGCTGGTTGAACGCCTCTCCGCGCATGACCTGGTGATTGTTGAGAACCAGGACGAGAGATGAGAGAATGGAGCCAAAGTAAGCGGGCTTGCTGAGACTGACGGCGCCAGAGCTCTCGCCTTGGTATTTTACCATCAGGACGACAAGCTTCGCGAGGGCATCAATGTACAGGAAAGCCTCATCCAAGCTGCCGTTGGGGTTTTGAGATTCGTGTTCAAACATGGCGACAGAAATGTCAATGCTCAGGCGGAAAAACAGCGCCGAGTCCTCTTGCAGATTCATGACCTGGCGGTTGTGCATGTCCTGGAGGAAAGAGAGGTAGGTACGCTCATTGGCACCCGAGGCCTTGTAGATACCGATCCACTCACTGAAGATGTACTCCATTTGGTCGCGCTTGGACCGAGCCTGATCACTGAGGAGCGGGTTGACGACTTCAGGGACACCACACTCGCGCAGCTTGCGAATGATTTCCAGGGCGGGGGCGACGTTGCCATCCTCTGATAGCCATTGGCTCATGGCATCCAAACTGCCCGAGAAGTCAGAGCGCAGAGCAGAGGGCTCGTCGTTGAAGAGAACACGGCTCATTAGGTTATCGAGCAACTCCAAAGCGCTGACATTCTTCTGCATGATGAGGCGAGTAAGGACCATATCCACTCGGCGGATGTCCAAAAGGCCGGCGTCGATTAGAGCAACCGTGACAGGGATGTTGAACAAGTGCTCGTCATCAATCTCCGCAAGAAGCGCCCAGGTATATCGGGCAATGACTGAGGACATATCACAAAGCTTGGCGAGGAGATGTACAAGAACCTCCATCTCCAAAGATCCTGAAGATTGGCCATAGAGGGTTGTGCAGACCTTAAGGGAGGTTAATCGGGCCAGCTCCTCGCCGTTGGGAGAAGCCAGGATGGTACGCAGAGCTTGGTTGTATTCTTGGAGGACAGAGCTTTCGCGACCCAGGTCCTTAACATGCTCTTCGGGGGCATTGCGGGCGGACTGTTGAAGGTCTGAGATGAGGGTTTCCACTCGTTCTCTGGGGTTTTGAGCGTCGAGGAACCCATTGGTGTGAACGGACATCTCTGAGACAGCGTGCTGGGGCTGAGGGGTGCGGTGAGGAACAGCAGGCTGTTCGGCCGGGGTTGAGAGATTAGGGATGGCGGGGAAGGTGTCCTGGAGCACGTCTGGAAGCTGGCGACCAGAGTCGGTGGAAACATTTTGAGGGTGAGCAGCAGCAGTACCTCGTGATTGGCGCGCGAACTCCTCGTAGATTGCCAACTGCTCTTTGTTGAGCCCACCGGGGGTTTGGCGATATGGCTCGGGGATGAAGAGTCCCCATCGATTCATTGAAGGGTCAATGAAAGGCTCGTTAGGACGAGTAGCGATGTGGCGTCTCCGGGCCTCCAACTGAGCCTCAATGACCTTCTCAATCTCGGGAAGAGACTTCTCCTCTGCTGCCTTCTCGACAATGCCGCAGGCAGCATCCAGATTATCGTTAACGCACATCAAAATCAAGCCCTCGGGCATGGGTTGATCGGAGTACTCTTGCTGGATCATGCGGATGTAGTTGGTCATGCTAACCTTGAGTGGCTCTTTGCAAGTAACCAGAGCAAGGCTACCCGCAAGTTGGCGCACCATGATGCCGGCAGCATGGCGGAATTTCTCCTCATCGGGCTCCATAGCAAAGTCCTTCGAGATGAGTTGAACGGTAGAAATGGACGCAATGGTGACAGAGCGCTCCACAACCGGAGTGATGATTTCCGCAATGGCACGTTCCACGGCGGTGTGTACAATTTGCCTCAGAACACTCGGGTCCACCATGCTGCTCGCCGACGGAGGCAAAACCAGGATCTTATCAAGGCTAGGCAGTGTCGACATGATAGCGGCAGGAGACAATCTCTCATTGCGGATGCCTTGATTGAGGGAGGCGAGAGCCATATCCTCAAAGGCTTCCAGGCCCTCCGGGATGTTGGTCGTGGATAATGTCTCCTCGGCATGGGAAGTACGGTCACGGATGCCGTTAGAAGGCTCAATGGTCTTATGGTCCAGATCAAGATCTTTGCATAGTACCTCGATTTCAAACTTAAGGTTGAGCTTCAACTCGGCGAAATGGTAGAGCTCCAACAAGAGACCCAAGATGTCCATCAGCCAGGGGTTGGGAGGCTTAAAGACTGTAGACTTGGTGGCTTGGACCAGGACCTTGCAGGTGAAGGGGATCGTGACCATCAGGCGTGAACTATCATAGCCTTCCATGAGCAAGCCCTTGAAGAAGATGTTCTTGTGCTTGATAGGCTTGTCTTTGGCAATCGTCAACGAGCCAAGCCAAGCACCAAGGTTCTTGAGGTGGCCGCGATCCTGAGATGAGTTCAGGGTATTCTCCGAGTTCAAGAGTTTCGCGACACTGACGTAGGTTTCTCTTAGAACCTCGGCCCAGAGGATTCTATCACCGATGCGGCCAAGAAGGTCCAGATACAGTTGTTGGAAGTTGGGCTGCAGCTTGGCACGTTCTTCCACCAGATAGGCAGCGAACCATTGGTGGTGCTGATCCCGCAGCACATCACGCAAGTCCTGCAACTTCTCCTCGATATTTTGTTCCGAAACGTTGTTCAAGACGAACAAAATCTTGTCTTGGATGTCCTCATCGGGATCCTCATAGAGCTCGGACCGAAGAGGAGCATCCACTTGTACAGAACGGAACTTTCGCGATGTGCCGTCATTCGGGACGGCATCCTCCATATTGCCATTGGTGAGAATTGGGCCAGCAAGATCATCGAACTTAGTACCGTTCTCATGGTTACCTCCCTGTTCTCGGAGAACTTCCTCGGCTTTCTGGAAGATGGGTGTTCCTGCAAGGCTAGGAATTTGGAGAAGCAGGTGACAAAAGCCGGCCCATTCGGGGAGGCGGCCAATAAGCTGCTCAATAGCTTCCACACCAAACTTGTACATTGGGTTATGGACCTCATGTTCCCTCACGGCCTCCAGGATCATACCTAGACCAACCTTGAGAGTGATGCCGTCGACCAACCGGAAGTTGATGATTCCACCAAACATGACCGCGGTCTTGGTCAAAGCCTCGAGGGGATACTCGTGGTAACAGTGATATTCGTCGATAAGACCGTGCACCATACAGGCGAAGAGATCTTGCTCCTCGGGTTCACGAGACGACTTATAAGTTCGCATCAACTCCAACATTTCGCGAAGAGACAATTCTTCGTGGTACATCTTGCCAAATAATTCCTGCATCTGCTTGTCGATAGCTTCGGGCAAAGTATTGCCATGTTCACCGTTCGCATCAATGATGTCGTCGAAACCTTCGCCATAGTTTATGAGTCGAGGATAGGTCTGGATACAGATGCGTTGGACGGGCGTGAGGTTTTCACGATCACCAACGTACTCTTCCAGTACTGATAAAAGGGTATATACGGTTTTCACAGAGAGGCTGACCATCTGGGGGGCTGGCTGTTCCTTTCGTTGTACATGCAGTTCATCCTCAGCCTTGATTCTCAAGAACTTAGACAAAAGCCCCCCCATGTCGATGGCGCCCTTTTGTGATGCATTTTGGACCCACTGTTCCAGATCAAATGTGCTCTTGCGATGAGAGTAGCAAGCAAGATCAAGGGCGAGGCCATTGGTAAACCCGAGGAGATACTCAAGCCATCCATAGGCTGCTGCGTGTTCATAAATCGCTGCGGTAGCGGTAGGATCCTGAGTGAAAGCAGTGAACAGCTGCTCCGACACCCACTGGCGATCCTGGCGCCAGGCACCATGAAGTGCCAGTTGGTATCCATCTTCTTGCTTGGATATGAAGACGACGAAGGTTCGGAGAACGAAGCTCTGCTGGACGCTGGACCATGGCTGGGGGATTGCGAGGGCAGAAACAAGGAAGACAGGGAGATCGTATTGCAAAACCGCTTTGATGAGAAGCTGGCTTTCAGTGGCGGCCCATGAAGCCTGGGAGAACAGAGCGAGGTCGAAAATGGCTCTCATGGCGTCCATAGAGCGAAGGGGTGACTTGATCGCACGCTCGCCCTGAAGCTTAACGATCTCAGGCGCATCGTCAAAGAACTCATTAGGGAATGTCGGACGAAGGTTGGGGACTTGAGAAGCATCAATTCTTGAGGCAACGAAGGCAGTCAAGAACGACATCTGCGTATCCCGGTGCTCCCAGTCTCCACCCCACAGTTTCTGGATATCCAGGGAGCTGTCATCGGAGGCAGCAGTGGTCAAAACATTAAACAGCTTGGTAAATTGCTTCGGGTCCACCCTCAGTCCTTCACGGTCAAAGTTCCGGAACACTTGAGCCCAGTTGATCTGTTTCTCGGTGTAGGCACTAAGAAGCGTCTCCAGAGAGAACTGTTGCCAGTACTGTGACAATACCATGAAGAGAAGGGCAGTTGCAAATTGGTCCTCGCTCCAGCTATCGGGCCCTGCCGCATTGATCACCTCTGTGATCGTCTCCGTGTTCGCAGTCGCACGTGGACCCTTAGAGTGTAACAGTCGGACGAGAGTATAGCGAGGGTTCGAGAAATTGAACATCTGGAGAGCCGAAGAAACCTCAAAAGGCATATCCAAGCCCATCTTCTGGTATCGCAAGTTCACAGCATAGACCAACTTGGCTTTGACCTCATCGGTGAAGTTGCGGGGAGGGTAAAGGATGAATCGTTCAATCGTGATTCCAAGGAAGGAGTTCTGGAAGTCTTTGGTTGTTTCGGATGGGTTGGCCAAGCTTTGGAGGAAGGGAGTAATCGAGTTTGAGAGGATAGCGTCGGCTGGAAGAGCATGATTAGTTAGTCGCAATGAAGACAGCTCAAGCGAAGGCGAACAAACCTTTAGCACGAAGATCTGATTTATTCGTCATCTTGAAGGCCAAAGCGAGCGCAACCTTGACAATGGGATCAAGGCGGAAATGGTCCAAGAAGGTTGAAAGATCGAAATCACGGAAGATGTCACCCTCTGACGTGTCTACCGTCTCCGCAATCTTTTGTGCTTGCTCGATGTCCATTGCAACTTTGTGCATTTCCTGGGTTAGAAGGGGGTAATTGCCCGCATTCTCAACGGACTTGTTGACGCCCGGGAAGATCTGAGGGGCATTTCCCGTCAGGAGACGGCGAAAGTATTTCGAAAAGACCTCCATTCCGTTAGATGCGACGAGCTGGTAACGAAGTCAGTACTTGAAAGGGTGGGAGCGATGCGAGAGCATAGGTTTACCTTGTGTATCTGGGCAGCTTTGGTTTCCCACTTTTCTTTGCCCTCCTTCTCGGTGATCGAGTCTAGAAGGAGGAATACCTGAGCGATCGAGATCTTTGTGAGAGACGATTGGCTCGAGTGAGCTGCAGCAGACCCGGGCTTATCAGAAGAGAAACCCGTCGGCGAATTCACGGTTGTTCCGGACGACAGTGGTGAGAAAGCGACACCTCTGGAAGATCCTGGCCCACCACCTCCCCCGGTGCCTCCACCGCTTGTGATGGAACCTGTTGTAGAGGCGAAATGAGACCCCGCTGAAGGGGTGTGTGCGCGGAACTTGGGCGATGAGAGCGACTGTGTGTGCTGCGAGGCGGATTGCAGCGAGGTGAACGGAGAGGGTACAGGCTTGGGGCTGCCCCCGGAAAGACCCCTGGTGGAGCTCAGAACGGCAGAGAAGGAGGAGGGAGCCGAAACCCCAGGGCCTGCGTCCAAGCCCCGGGAAGATGCAGAGGGGGCGGTAGAGGAGAGGTTGGTCGCGAGAGGAGTCAACCCACGACGAATGCCGGACTGTGACGTGGACCGACCCCAGGCACCAATTTCAGGCCTGGCCGAAGAAGATTTATCGGTGCCAGAAGCAATCGACGATTGGGCGGAAGGGTGAGGGGGAGGGAAGGTCATCTAGGAGACGCGATCATTTGATCTGGAGGGTCCAAGGACAGATTTTTAGGCGGGCGCAGTGGACGAGACCGTTATAGCCGACCGATTGGGAGGAGAGTCGTGCGCTATCAAAAGATAGGGGGTAATCGGAGTACAAGATGAGGGGGTTGTGTGGAAGGGGAATGGATGGCAAGCGATGGAGAGGTTGGAGGGAATCCAAGGTGTGCAAGGTGTGGTCGGAAGAGTTTCTGCCTGAGGCTATCGGGGGGTAGCTTCGGGCAGCTGGGCATGGCTATAATTATCATGGAATGCCGTGATTTGCCTCTATTCTATGTTTCAGAGTTTCCATACTATATTCTTATGCTCTTTTTGCCTTCTGTATACTCCAATGGACTTTTCGATCTGCTCGCTCGACCAATATGCCAGTCGCGTGCCTGGGGATCGTATCGTATTGAGTGCCGTCACATGACATACTTAGTCATCTCCGCCCGCACGGATCGCATCCCCAAAGGGCTTAGTTCGCTAAGCCTCTTGGGCAGTTCCATTCCAATATCTAGTCAGTATTATGAGGATATCTGGCTCTGTGGCCACTTCAGTGCCCGGGACCATCTTGGGTCCTCCGTCAATGACTCCAGTTCCTCTGATAGCTCCGCTACGAGAGCTTTGCCTGACCCTCGCGCCCACCAGAATTGACGACCCAGTTCATTCAACAAAATACCCCAATGCATGAAAATGAGCAATTGAAACGGCTGTCGTGAGCATAGCTGATCGACAAATTCCTTCTGTGCATATGCAAGCCATCCAAGTATAGCGGCCGGGTGTGGACTGTTCGCAAATCTGGAGAAACAGGATCGCAATAGCTCGATCGTCGCGCGGTTGCTATCCCAGGTCACAGTGTGGGATTCCGCGACATGATAGTTCAATTCGTCCAGCTGATCAAGAGCAGCAGTCGTCCCTGGATCCAGGGACGCCGTCTGCATTTCCCAGAAGTTGTAGTTGGAAAAAATGGCGCTACGGAGCCACGGCTCACTGATGTAGGAAATGCTTCGCCCACCCTGGAATAACTCCCAGGCGGCCGTCATGGTTTCGAACATGATAAGCTTCTCGCCACGGTATTCGACACTCAGACACGGCAACGCGATGCTTATTACCATGACAATCGCGGAAGAAGCGAATACTGCTTCGCATGTCTGTGGTGTCAAATGGTTTAGTGCCTCTCGGTATGGGCCAAAAATCAGGCTGCTATAATGGACCGCGGTATCGAGGTATGATAGAGCCTTCTCTCGATCGGGACTTGTGGCTGCTACGTGGAAAGCAGCTAGTGCGAGAATCCCGTGGAGGAGGTATTCATGTGAATAGGCATGTTGAGGAATTAGACATTTCCAGGCTTGTGCGTCAGACTGGTCACCACATAAACTCTTGTATGACTCCGTTGCAAATTTGTGCATTAACTCCAGGTCTCGGACACTGTACCTGAGCTCACGGTCGGATTCTTCACTGGTGGGCACGATATTCTGCACATCATCGTGCACTGCTCGTTGAGGGGGGCAAGAAGGCGTCGAGACTTGAGGTACCTTAAGAAAGGTGCAACGGAGCTCTCGATATATACAGTTGGAGCATTGAGGACGTGCCTCGTCACACTGCAGTACTTAGAGAAGACTCGAACACGTCTGTGGAACTAAGTACATGGTCTTACCTTAACATGTCGCTCCTTGCATTGATCACACCCATTCCGAGATTTCCTGTAAGATCGTCGAGGCCGTGCCTTGTTTCGGCCCACACAATCCTTTGAGGGGCCACTCATGTCCAGTCAGCAAGTACCTAATACATTACTCGTGGTATACCATTCAATATTATCGTATGGTTAGATGTAAGGAAGTGACTTAGATCTGCAGTTGGGAAGGGCGGTAGTTGACCAGGCTAAGTGCGGATGGCTTTGAAACCACGAACACGAACACGACATGGATCGTTGGGGGCCAAACCATGGCAGCTGTTTCTTATGACACTCCCTCTTTACATTAGGTCTGCACAAGTGCAATAACCATGGCTCCACTTTGGAACATATTTCAGATAGTATATTCTTGATACCGCGGGTTTCCGTACTAGTTAGGTCCTGGGCTGGTATGGTGGAGGGTATTAGGGATATTTATATGCAGCATGTGCCGTGTAGATCATACAAAAGAGCCAAGACGATATGATATGGGGCAAAATCTGGGATAGGGCTAACGCGAACACGAACGCGATTAGCCACTGAAGCACCAAGTCATGTACATCTACTACTATATATAAGTGTGCCGTGCACGAAAAAGTGAGATATATAGATGATTTTATAATTTCTTTCATACTACTACCTCCATCATTTATTCAACCCATTATTCAAACCAATACCCAGTACTTCCATCCCCCGATTGCCCCGTCGAAGCAACAACTTACGGCTACAATCCAAACGCAGGCACCAATATATTTCTCGCCATATTCTTAGGCCTAGCAGGAACAGCCCATCTCATCTTGGGAATATATCGCCGAACCTGGATATTTCTTATTGTGCTGGGTATCGGGGCATTTTATGGAAATGGCAGGCTATGTTGGACGGGTCCTAATGCATTATAATTAATCCCTGGTCAACGAGCGCGTTCCACTTACAAATATTCTGCCTCATTCTCGCACCGACATTCATCGCTGCGGGAATATATCTGACACTTAAGCATATTGTGATCTGTCTGGGAACTCACCACTCTAGATTGAACCCAAGACTCTTTACCTGGATATTCATCGGATGCGATGTCATTTCTATCATATTGCAAGCTCCTGGGGGTGGTGTGGTCAATTCTGCTGGATCGGACTTCGCATGGATGAATCCTGGGAATCACATTATTATCGCCGGGATAGCTTTCCAGGTTGCAACGATGTCAGCATGTGGGTTGTTAGCGATTGATTTTTTCGCTGCGTTTTGGAAGAATTGTCATCGCCAAAGAAAAGCCGAGTCGGGGTCTGTCGGCGAGACTAATTTTGAACGAATATGGACCATGCTTGCTGCGGAGATGTTGGCATACATTTCGGTTCTCAATCGTTGTGTATATGGGTTATTTCGAGTCCTAGTATGTTCAAGTTTGACCTGCTGTTGTCTGTGCTCACAATTTCTGTTTAGCTTCCCAGAAATGGCTGGTGGTTGGGGAGTTTCTCGATGCGCAATGAGGGGAAGTTTATGGTACGTGACGGCGCATGAGTGAACTTGATTTGTTGATTTTGGCTTGGACGCTGACAATCGATGGATGTCCAGCATGATCGCCCTAGTCATATTAAGTTTGAGTATGTTCCGTCCAGGAGCTTAGGTTACCTTCGTACCGTACCTTAAGCACCGGAGCTCAGAGCCTAGGTCCCTGAACAGATCGCTTAGGTCATTCCAGATTTACGACTTTACTGGAGCCGGTAAGTGCCCTAAAATCATCTATCTTGTATTGCACAGTGAGATAGATGCTAATAGTAATATCATCAGGAGATGCTAAACCAGGACATGGCGAGCCCATTAGCTCCCAGAAGAGAAAAAATCGGTAGCACAGCAATAGATCAAATCCAAACATATCACAGTTCCCAAGCCACGCCAGCTTGTCCGATAAACGCCAGAAGAAGTTGATGAACACTCAACAATCAACAAAGAAATTCCATATATAACCCAAAAAGGGGAGAGAAACTGCGCAAAAAAGAGGATCGTATCATGTCACGAGGTTCGCACTAGAACGCAGTAGGGAACAATGCACGAGTTGCAGAGAGCAACTCAGAGAATCAAGATTCAAACCAAAAAAAAGCAGAAGAGATAAATCACACATTGGAGAAAGAAGACAATCGTGTGCACATAAACCGATGCTAGTTTGAGGGCCGTTTCAACGCCAACGCCAGGGACCCCGACCGAAAAGCCAAAATGGAGAACAAGTTATCCGCTCGAACGTCAGGGAAATGCACTTAATCAGTAAAGGATAGACAGTAACATGGAGTAGCATATTGCGCCCTTGCCGTGTATGTCTGGTGAGCGTCACCTTCACTGTTGATGTAGGTAGTAGTTGGGGTCGGCTCGTTCTCCTTTATGTCCATAGACTTAAGTGGAATAGGTGATGCGTGACCATTGTCATCCACTTGCATTTGCTGGCAATAAGGTGCTGCTGCTCCTGCTTGGTCACGTCGTTCGTCAATTTTGATCTTTCGCGGATAATCCGACCAGTCGTCACCCCGCTTGGACTCGCTATGGGCAGCGGCTGTACTGGCCGCCATATCATTATTGGTGGACGCAGTGGCGTCTGTGGAAGTGTCTGACGTTGTTTGGTTGACGTAGATGAAGAACTCCATCTGCGTTTGATTCCACCAACAAAACCACGGCTTGTCACCAGGCTGTGCGACTTCCTTGCGACTCAGCATGCTCAAAAATGCATCGTCCCCTGGCCATGATCGCGCAGACACGGAGGAGCTTGATGAGAAGCTTGAATCGGGAACGACGACCAACTTGTCGAATTTCGTCACAAAGAAGAGAGCGGGTCCCAGGTTGGCATCGCTAGTATCGATTGCCAAGCCCATTGGGATTGAGGAGTGGGTCATGTATGGTGGTTGAGCCCCGTAGGAGTAACTTGAGGTTGGGGTGGGGTTGGGGAAGATGATGGAGTGTTGATGCTCATTTTTAGCGATGGTGATTTCGATGTGGTTCGGCTTGTCCATACACTTCCAAGTGCTCTTCATCATCTCGTCTTCTACACACATCCCCGAGGAGTTCTGGTGGGTCATAGAAACATAGAACGTACCAGTCGGGGCCGTCTTGAGGTTGGCGGGCGTACTTGTCATCGTCGAATAGTCCTTCTGTGGCGAAGCAGTGACAGTCACGATATGAGGACCGGTCGTTTGAGCCGCAGCCTTCTTCTCGGCATCCGCGGCACGTTTAGTACCCAAGACACCTCCAATCACACCACCAATGGAGCCTCCGATCAGCATCACCGTGCAGATAAGCACGAGAGTCCAGACCGGCAGGCCGCAACAGGCCGTCTTCTTCCCTTTCCGTTTGAGCTTTTCTTCAAATGCCATGATACCTGTTGCGGCGGCGACCCTCTGGCCGCTAGTGCGGTGGTCATTGTTCCCGTTATTCCCATTATTCCCGCTGTTTCCAGAATTTCCAGAGTAATCAGCAACGAGGGCCCGAGACGACGTTTCAGAGACGGGCGGCTGGTCCCTTGAAAGAGAATTGAGCTGTTGGTCCTCTGGTGTATGATTCATATCGGCCATGTTTTCTGGGGTCGGGGGTTTTGGGATTACCCCAGTCGGATATCTTGAGTATGGCGGTAGCGGTTCTGTGTGACCATCTGGGCCGATGATGTCTCCAACATCGTCGTCCCGACGGCCCTGAGGCGGCTGATAGGGCGGATTGTGACCAGGGAAGCCGACGGGAATCACATCATCATCCATCCCTTCTTCAACGACATTTTGTGTGTACATGGCGTAAGGGTGTTGGGGGCCAGTTGTTTCGCTCAGCGGGCGATCGGCCTGACGAATAGTCGAGGTGCTTCCTACGCTCGGGGAGCGGCTGACGCCAACCTGGGGATACATAGCATATGGATGACTGGGTCCGGTGGCTCCGGTGTAGGGGCTGAGGGCCCGGGGTATCGAGAAACGGGAGGAGACACTTTGATTTCGTTGAACGGCAAAAGGGGAATTGTTGACTGAGTTGACTGAGTTGACTGAACCGCGGTTGTTGGAGAAGGCACCTCCCCCCTTCTGGGGAAGACTTGATCGATGAGCCTCCTCAAAAGAGACGCGGGCATCATCGGCGAAAGGGTTCTCATTTTCGGTCGTCGCGGTACTGACAGTCTTGTGAGGGTGGTGAATGGAGCGGAGGGTAGTTGAGGAGGCGATGGAGGCGGGGCTAGGGGCACGTTCGATCTGGTCGGCATCGATGGGTTCTAATGAGTATTCGTCGGAGAAGACATTGGGGTTGGAAACGCGCGACGTGCGACCGAAGGAGTGGCGAGGCATCGAGTCGCGATTCTGTCCTTGTGACAGGCGTGGGGTCTGAGATGATTGCGAAGCCGAGCGAGAGTGGTCGGATGAGATGTGTCCAGACATGTCCCCTAGTTACGGCAGCCCTGTCGGGCCACCTCTTGATTCGGTTTCAATCCGGTTAACAGGCTAGTCCCGGGGGAGGGGAGCGAAATGGGGGGGGCAAGAAGGCGCTGTCGAGAAGGGAGTGCTCGATCAAGTATTCGGGTTGAAGGTCGAGAGAGGGCGAGAAGAACAAGGGCGTTGAGTGGATGTGAGTGTGAGGAAGATGGGGGTCGAATTGGATGATGATGATGAGGTGAGAAGTTGAAGGGAGAGGAAGAAGGGGGGAGAGTAACTGTGACGGCGGCAATACGTCGGGGAGGGGGTGCAACCGGGTGTGTGCAGTACGCTTCAGTACGCTCCGCCTGAAACAACCCGTATTGGGGGATTCTTTTGGCCACATTCAGCTATTCTATGTACTCAAAAGGTCAAAGGCTGTCTATCTCTCTCTCTTTCTCACACACACACACACACACTCTCTCTCTCTCTCTCTCTCTCTCTCTCTCCCTCCCTCTCTCTCTTTCTTCCTCCAAGACCCTGCCCATGGAGTCCCTTTGGCCCTGAGGGACCCTTTGACTGGGCGCGATCGACTGGGACTCCTCCATGTGCGCTACAGCCACTAGGGCGCCCAGACTAGCGACTAGGTCTCCTCCGACTGCAGTGGGTCTGCGCATCGCCACCCCCCAGTTTGGGAATAACGCAGTTTCTGATCTTGTCACCAACATCTTGACTCGACCTTGGACTTGCTGCATCTCTGCCTTCCAACATTCGTGTGTTCATCCTGCTCATCGTGACCACCCTCGTCAATACCCTACCCTGGCAGGCGTCCCGCCTGACCCGACGGACTGACACGAACCGACCCTCGCCGTGTCATGGTGGACCATGATTCTACAGGGCCGGCGGTTCTCAACATCTCGTTCCACTCCCCGAGGGTCGGCAAGTGCAAGCCAAAAACTTGGCTGGCAGGAAAATCCATTATGTGTGAATGGCGTGTGAAAACTCAATCTTGGCCGGGGTTTTTCCACCACAGACCACTTGCATGCAGCATTGGGCGGATATCTCGGATCTTGCATACCTGAACACCAAACACGGGCGGGTTAATCGTTAGCCGTAAGAGCCCTCCATGCAATGTATTTTTAGGGCTGTTTAGGTCGTCTGCACCGAAACTGCGTAACAAATTATTCTCTCTTCGCGACCGTTGCTCGTGGCTCGACTTGGGCAAAGAAGCTTTGTTTCTACCAGTCCCCAGATGCGTTCATTTCAGGCAGACCACATCGAAAAAAGCTATCTGAGGTACCCTGTGGACGTCGGTTGACTCTAAATTCAGGCATGGGATGGGATGGGATGGGATGGGGCGAGCCGTGGAACAAGCCAAAAGCATTTGGAAAGATACGGGGCCACCGCCAGGAGTAGTTTAGGGCCTTCGGGTCCCCTCCGCCGCCATGGAGTTCGTAGACTTCAACTTGCATCTGGGCTGGATCTGAATCCTGGCACACATGCTCTCCGTCGTGAAACTTCGGCCGGCGACGGCGTTTCAGCTCCGTTAGGCATGCTGAGCGACTCAGCATGCCTCAACGCGGGGTATGAATCAGGTGTGCGTAACGCAAGGCCCGCACCCAGGAACGGCTCCATTTTTTTTTTCTTTCGAATGGGCCTTCATCGACCTCACTGCCTTATAGCCCACAGAGGCCTGGACCGATGCTGCTGTCTGGACTATCTCATCACAAAGTGGCCCCGGCGCTTAGATGTGCCCGGTTGCCCAATCCGATACCACGCTCACACTTGGGCCTGGCCTAGGGTTGCGGATATGTGAGCCGACTGATGACTCTTCCGGGTGCGTGCGAATGATGTGCCATGGCGCGCATTCACCACCTCCATTGGTCCACATTGAAAGGTACTAGACGCCCTATGTAAGACCCGAGTGTTTAGTGGGGACTGCTGTTCCAGAATGGCTTAACGACTGGAATTAAAAGCCAACGACAATCGATTATCTCTAGGAACCGATCCATATCTTATTGGCCACGCAATTCGGTGGAAGCACGTTCTATGACCTTGTTTGTCTCATGTACGTCAGTTTGGCTCTATAGATTGGGATGAGTGCAACGAACTACGACGGGGGATGGCCATGAAATAGCGGTGGATTAGCAGCGCAATTTGGATAGAGAACGCGATGATCTCCGCACGATCATATTTCACTTTTCTTGTCGCTGTACAGTGTCCACGGCGTAGTCTAGCATCTCATAGTAGTTGCAATGCCTACCCTAACCAATGCAGGTTCTTTACGACCTCCAATACTGCGTTTACCCCCTGTAAATGGTGAGTAAAACATGGAGAATTTGTTTCTACACGCCTTTGACATTTCAGAAATACATTGAAACAAACATATTGCCATACTGCTAAACCGAGTCATGACCGACCATATATCGGATAGTGGGAGCAACATTCTGCTTTCCCTCGGAAACTGCTGAAGATGGAGTTGACTTCGGAAGATTATAGAATAAACCCCATCACGATTACACGAGTAAGGAAGTATATTTGTGATCTTCAGAATAGGCTTTTGAATTACATCAAGCAACGGTGATGATCATGACGAGCAAACACATACCTCGAACATCCAAGCTGGAGCAAACACTCGGGCAGTTGACCACCCCAGAAACGCCCCAATATTACGCCACGAAAACAAGCAGGCTGGCCCGAGATCTTGCCACAAGATATCCACTAATTTTGTGGCTTAAGACCCCTCCAAGTTCTTAGCTCAAAAATCACCCCAAGCGTGGAGTCATTACTCGGTGGATCATTCTAGGAGTTTCCGAAGGAGCGAAAAGCTTGTGATCCTCCAGCGCTGCGACCATAAGCGAACAGGAGCTCCCTCGATTCCATTGGACTGGATTTGTAATTTAGACCAATCGTGATACGAATACGCGTCCACGGAATTTAGGTGGGATCTTGCAGGGGATCAGCCTCCACCCTTTAGGATCTGTGAGCCTCTCAGAACAACGAATATCGAGTTATCTGCGTTCAAAAGGGATTGATTGTCCACGCAATTACGAGTACCATAGATGAAGAATTCGGTATGCTTTTGCGAGACGACATGGGGAATGCAATGCGCAAGGGGGACAAGGAACGGCCGAAGGAGGATTGGCTTTTCCGGCCCTGTTCGCCTCCTACCTCCACTTCCCCGACTTCTCCGCAAAACTACAAGGGCCAGTCACAAAACATGGTAATTCAAGTGCGCCCGTACCACACTTGTTTCTGGATAGGTTCCCGAAAACGGTGTCCTCATCCGATACTTCATGATTGGTCTGCACGTAGCACACGGAATGAGCTGACCGGGCCCCAACCTGATGAAGGTGGTGTTTAGGGCCGTAGAGTCACCCCGGGCTTTGCTATGCTTTCTCCCGACCTCGAGGATATCACCATGCTCCATGCAGAGCCGTGGAGGGTCTGGGGAATTGTGTATAAGGCCGTGGGGAACTGTTTCCACCATTTGGGATTCTGCATCGCATTTGATACTTTCGATCTAAGGGTCCACTACGAACCCACTCGTTCTTTCTACGCCAAGGTGCTCTCATAATGGGCCTTTACAAGCGGAAGATCACGGCCGATGATAAGGCCATTGCCTCCTCCGTTCACTTGACTTTTCTTTCTGGCGCCATTCTCCGAGATTACAGACACCGACCAGGAGGCCCTGGAAAGCCAAATTGCCGGATCACGGTGCGGATACCGGCCCTTTCAATAAGCAGTATAATTTGTTTTTGGGCGTCTGGAGTCAGTTCTGCTATGTCGGTGCGCAGGTCGCCGTGACAGGCTACTTATCAGTTTCTGTGTGGAGGCTGGCAAGGAACTCGTCTGAAAGCTGTAAGTGAACAGTTCTGTCTGAGGCATGGCTCACGGGTTGCTAATTTGAGGGATATAGCCAATTTTCTTACCATTACACAGGGCCTGTATGCTTTCATGCGTTTTGTAGCCAGTGGCTTGATGATGATGAAAGCCTTCAAGCCCCACTACATGTTGACAGTCTATCTGAGCCTTTGCATTGTGTTTTCTATCGCTGCTATTCCCACCCATGGGACCGCATCCATTGCGATGATAATTCTCGTCTTGTGCCTCGAATCGGAAAGTTTTGGCTTAGCAAGCACAGTAGTGAATATTGCTACAATGTTGATCCAGTGCTGCTTCGCAACCATTTTCACCCTAGGTCTTCGTGGTCTCGGTCGTCACACTAAGCTTGGTGGATCAATACTTGTTGCTGCGATCTCTGGTGGTATGGTTTTCCCGCCAATGATGGGAGCCATTGTAGACAAGAAGGGGGCTCATACTGCCATGGTCATCTCTATGATGGGATATATCCTTGCGATGATCTTCCCTATCTACATCAACATCTATAAGAAAGACACCATGGACTTGCACAGCATTCCATGCAGCGCATAAACTAGCAGAGAGAAATGTTGGTTCTCCAGCTGCTTCAGGGACTCGTTCTACTCGCATTTTTCAGCTCAGTCCATGCCAAGAGGAAGATTATCAATGGCATATGGAGCATGAAGAGCTATAGTGGCCCAAAGGACCACCTTAAGAGCTTGATATCCGGGAAAGTCACGTTTTCACATGCCCATAAAACATATACTCTAAAATAATATACTAAAACCAGTACTCTAAAACAACATACTCTCACAACTACTCTGAAGTCTACCCTACGTAAGGCAGTGAGGCGCGAATTTGGCTCGGCGCTAACTTCAATGCGGGGCCACCCACTTCCCCTGTTGACTCCTCCCCTGCTGTCATTGTCTCTCTCTTTCTCTCTCTTTCCCTTTCTCATTCGGGCACCCCTGCAGATACCCTGGTCCATACACCTTGAACGGCCCAGGTGCCTGAAAAATCGAGGAAAAAACCGTCGACTATCAGCTATTGCACAAAGAACCCCCGGGAGTGAACACCCGCAAGCTTCAACGTCATCCCGAGCGCAGCTCCATAGCCACTCCACATCTCCGATCTCCCTGCTCACCTCAACCCATGGATCAAATCACGCCGCACTGTCGCGAGCTGGCCTCGCCTGGCATCTTCCAGTCCGTTCTTTCTGTGTAAAGTGCTCCCATACCACCGTGGCCCCGCCCCGCCCCTCTGTCCCTTGAAGGATCCACGCACTAACGCGACACTACTCAGCTTGATCATCTTTGGCATCTTGTTCTCCTATCTCCCCCAACATGCACGTATCATATCGCGCAAGAGCTCCTTCGGCATATCGCCTTATTTTGTCCTGCTGGGCACCACATCCGGCACGTCGGCCTTTGTGAATATCCTAGTCTTCCCCAAGACATCGCATGATGTGGGCTGTTGTCACAAGATTAGCGGGATGGCCTGCTTTGCAGGGCTACTGGGCGTGTTCCAGATGGGCATGCAATGGCTCTGCTTCTTCTCCATGTAAGTTTAAGCCCCCAAGTCCAACTGCTATTGTCCTCGACCTCTAACAAAACCACAGCCTGCTTCTCTTTGTAATCTATTTCCCCCGCGCCACCTCTCCGACCGATCCCGTCAGCCCGGTGTCCTCCTCCAATGGCCCTACCTATCGTACCGCCTTATCTATAACCGCCATATGCCTGCTCCATGCCTTGGCGACAGTCATCATCTCCATCGCCTTTGCCCTCCGGCAACCATCCGCCCTGCCCGCCTGGGCGAACTTCCTCGGAATCCTCGCTGCTATCCTCGCATCTATTCAGTACTTCCCACAAATCTATACGACCTTCCGGCTTCGCTGCGTTGGGAGCCTAAGTATTCCGATGATGTGCATTCAGACCCCGGGAAGTCTGGTCTGGGCCGCAAGTCTAGCGGCACGTGAAGGGGCCAAGGGCTGGAGTATTTGGGGCGTGCTGGTGGTGACGGCAAGTCTACAGGGAACACTGCTGGTGATGGCCATATATTTCGAATACTTTGGGCCCAACAGCAACCGCAAGCATCGGGCTGATGAAAATGATGCCCCATCCAATGGAGCGGCTTCCGAGCGCCCTGAGACGCCTGTGCGTGAACCGGTGGATGCAGATCGACCGTCTGAAGAGACTCCGCTTCTGCAAAGCCAGTGAATACGACTTATACATGGTACATGCTGCAATCTAGCGTTTGTTATAGCTTGCTGCATATAGAAAGACAGTGCAATGAAGCAATGAGGCCCGAGATGAGAATATTCAAAAAGTTTCGCCTTGCGAACCCAAAGTGGGCTGTATCTTGTCCAGGAGAATCACATCGCATGGTCTTAACAATGCAAATCTTAAGCTACATTTTCTCCCACTCTGCAAAGAGATATCCGGCCCCGTCATCGCGTCGTTGGAATCATCTTGTGCATACGCACTATCTTAGGCGGCGTAGATCAGACGGAAGACGTCGTTCAAGACGAAGAAGCTGCCCTGGCCATCGGGTTGGAGGTTGAAGCACTGGGTGTAGCTCATGGGCTTCTGCTCCTCATCGACCTGTTTCGTAGGGTTAGCAATGGAGTGCTTCTTTCTGGGAAGCCGACCCTGCATGACGTACCATAAGACCACCGGTAACCAGGACGATAATACCACCCTCGCTGGAGGGCTGGGCGTCAAAGGTGGCGATCTGGTGGCGCACCTGCTGGAAGGGGAGGCTCTATTAATGTGTTAGAGATTTCAGAACATATCCTGTGTTTCGGGGATGGAGAGGCTCCAAGCCCGGTGGAATGGAGGAGGCACGAACGGTCAACTTATCGACGATGCCGGCGGTACCCTGGACGGAGGAGGTCTCGAAGGTGAGCATCGAATGGTCGCGCTATTAATTAACAAGTTCAATTAGTAACCATGCTCAGTATATCAATTTCTGTCGAGGATTTGCGGCGAATTGAGTGGGACGTAGGATCTTACGTAGAGAGGAGCCAGACCACCGCGGTTGGAGTCGAAGGTCTGGTAGTAGAACTCAACGAACTGTTCTATAAAGTGGAGAATTATTGGTCAGATTTCTGGCTCGCAAATGAGGGACGATGGCTTTGCTGGCCGATTGACGAGGGGGATTCTCGCTGGCGTGGGGCAGGGGATTCTGTGCGGGCGTATCGGCAACGAGAGGGGTGGAGGCAACGTACGAGCAACGGCGGTGAAGTCTGTAGCGTAGAATTCGGTTAGCCAGTGCCATTTCTTCGTGTGGTTTGGATGGCTTCATTTCCATCTGGTCGCTACCCTATCTTGCATGGCGCAATCGAATCTCGCCAGCAAGGTGGGATGCAAAGCTCTACCCCACGCGCATGGAGGGGTAGACGGTCGATAGGAGGGTTAAGAGGAAGATGAAGACCCTGTGCATGATCAAACTTACCGGACATTTTGAAAGGAGGGAGGGATAAGAGGAGATGCGAATGTATAGAGAAAGAAAGAGGGCAGAGAAGGGAAGGTATTTGTTGACGCGGGAGGGGCGATGTTGCTGTGTGGGGCTCGAATTCTGCCGTTGATGCCTGGCTGCCTGGTGGTCGTCGCCCAAGTCGAATACAAAATAATGGCACTACCTAGTACTAGGATAAAAATATGAAGACCAAATGTGAGTTGCTACCGGGGCTAGTCTACTATTTAAGTAATCTTTGGGACTTGGGAAGACTTGGTATCATTGCGTTCGTTCCTATCTCTACCCTATCCTATGGATGGTGCGGACCACACGTTGCGCAGACAGCTCACTCCGAGTCGGATGCAAACATGTCCTCGGCCTTGGGCCGTGGTTTGCGAGGACGTCGAGAGGTAGGTGCTGGTGCTGGTGCTGGTGCTGGTGCTGGGGCTGGTGCTGGATCTGGATCTTGCTGCCCGGCGACCTTTTCGGGCTGCTCCGATAATTGTTCCATGGGAATGTCGCCATCTCGTGGTGTACTGTCTTCCTCCATTGGCTCTTCATCGTCGGGCATCTCCAAATCACTATCCTCCATGGGGACACCATCGATATCACTCATTGATTCGTCTTCTGCAAAACTAGTCCCGGGAGGCGCCGGATAGGCTTGACTTTTCATCTCAGATGGCTGACTTTGATCGAACTGACCAGCTTCTTCGTCGTCGACTGCTTTCCATCGGTTCCTGCTCTTAGAAAAGGCGTTGCTGGCTCGTTCGGCCTCTGCCTTCTCCTGCTCCTTTTGTAACTCATCTTCGGTGAGGGGTGGCTGTTCAAACACCTTGACAAAATGCTCGTGGCTCGACTGCGGGAAGACACACCACCCTTCCCAAAGATGAAGAAGAGTCCCCACACTGCGCTTCCATTTCTCCGCCTTAAGTCGTCCCCAATGGAGGTCTTTCTCGAGTCGGCCAAGGTGCTCAAAGACCTTGTGCGAGCGCAGTGCCGATTCGAATAGCTGCCGATATCGCCATGCATGGCGAACACCGCTGGTGGCTGATGACGAGAGGATATCAGAGATGATGTATAAGCCGACCAACTTAGCCGCGGATAGATCCATTTTTCCTTTGGAGGGATTGTCATTGTCTTTCTCATGGCTCTCTCGATTTGCCGCATCTTTTTCCAATTCGCGGTCAGGATTGGCACCGGTGTATGCCAACGGGCTGAGAATATTGAGGATAATCATATCAACAACTTCATCAGCACCTAACCCCGCGTGTTCGATAGCAAAAGCGGTAGTCCGCGCAATATCGCCTCGCCGGAGCTTAGCGTGAGTTGTTGGTAGGCGAGCGAGCAGATGAGTGAGCTTGGCTTTTTGTAGCGGGTTCAAGTACCCAAGTCCATCATTTGGACCATTTCCTCCCTCGGGGGGCGGCGCTCCCCCAAGATTCCGTTTCTCATCTTCGCCATCTGACTGTTCTTCATCAGACGAGTTGTAGTCTTCGTCTGATACAAGTTCGTCAAGCCGTGTGGTAAACTCGAATTTGATATCTCTTTCCGGGGGGATCCAGCTGGCTCCATCCTCGAAAACAGATGATGCCTTTTGGCTCTTTGACTTTCGATTGCCGTGAGACCGTGGGTTTGTAATAACCTGCCATAACTTCCAGCGGTAGTAAACCCCACCGGGACTTCTTGCATCCCAAATCCAGGCCCATTTCTCCTCTCTCTGGACCTCCGGCCGGCTCATGAGCAGAGCCTCGAATTCGGGGCCATAATTAAGAAGATTTTCTAGCGTTTTGTGTATCAGTCGGAGCTGCTTAACATCCATTGGCGCAGTCACTTCGACTTGGGTAGTTGGAGCATTTCGGCCGAGATTCGGTCCATATGAAGTCGGGGGCGCAAAGCCTCCGCGATGTGACCCAGGCGGCGGTGCACGGCTCAGGCTTGCTCCTGGAAAGTTGGGTTGGATGGTCTTTGCACCGAATGGGAGCGAGGTGGTATTTGTCATGCTGATATTTGAAGGCATGTTTGAGCTGATTGCTGCTGACGAAAGATGCCGGGAGAGCGTTAGATAGTATCCCCGGCCAATATACCTATTTTGAAGCGCGCTCACGGCAGTGTCGATGTCTGAAGCCGCTGAATCACCAGCAAGGGTAATAATTGCAGCTGCCGATTTTCGTTCTGTAGGGGTTTGGTTTTGGGGGCGAAGGATGTTGACATTCTCCACCACCAGAGAAGTAATCAATGATTTCAGGAAAGACGGCGATGTCCCGGGAGGGAGTGATGAAAGGTATAGTGTAGGTCTAGCAGCTGCCTTCTCAGCTTCCTTTGTATCGGCCTTTCGGTCCTCTTCATCATCCGAAGCACTGTGGAATCCCAACGGGGGCCCGGATGAACCAGGCCCTGGAGGATCGTATCCCAATCCACCTTGAGCTGCATCCCGGCTGCGTGATTGCGGTACGAAACCGTCATGAGGTCTCTTCCGAGACAGTGACGGCGGTGGTGGGCCTAAGCTTCCTGGTCCACTACTGCGTGGACCAGAGCTGGTGAAATGTCGTCGTGGCTGTCCACCTCTGCCTCCAAATGTGTTCAGTCGTCCATCTGCAACCCGGGGACTGACGGGAGCATCATCCTCAAATGACTTTACGAAGTCCTCGTATACAGCGGCGGTTTCGGCTTTCTCGCGGGCACGTTTAGCTTCGGCTTCAGCTTTCTGGCGTTCGAACAGCGATTTCTTCGGGAGTGCGGAGAGTTTGGCAGAGACATCGGGAAAACCTTTCCCCTTGGATTCGTCGGGCATGTCGCAAAGGTGCTGCGAAAGCAGCGGAGTGAGAACCAGTCGACTGATGACACTGATGAACAAGCGGAGGAGAGCTGGAGAAGCCCCAGTTAGGAATGGCCGTCAATATGGGCGGGCGGTGACGGCCAAACTAGAGGCGGTCTGTGATCATCGGGCCCATCTGAAGTGTATGCGGATTGCGGACTGTGTTTATGTCTACAATCAATATCATCAACTCTGGCAAATACAAGAATTCGAATTCTTTGAACGAATGGTTTATTAATTGAGCGTACATAGACGAGAGACTAGTCACTCAATTTGATACATAAATAGAAGAAGAGCTAAACCATATACTCCATCGGAATTAAAAGCAATCCTCTCCTTTACCGCCTCTTATAGTTTAAACGCCTAAAGGTCTCTTTTCTAGTATACCTTAGTTGTTAGAGCTCTAAGTCAATGCTCCTTCCGGTCTACATGGGGTTAGACATCCTAATGCTTCCCCTCTGTACGGTGGCCATTTTTCTGCCCTTTCTGCAATTCCCATGCCGGCAACGCCCACTTCACCATATACATTATACGCCCACAGCGAGACGGGATTTGAGCTGTTCTTGAGAACTATCTCAACGTAGATTCCGACGATCTGTTCCAAGTAGCCACAATGTCGCATATCAGATAACTAAATCAATTATATTTCTACTTCATACTCTTCTTTCATCCTTTCATTGATAGCCCATTGAATAGAGTGCATGGTCGTCATGGGCAGCCAGATATGATTAGTCGCAAACATCCGAACATCGTTTTAACTCAGATCTCGGAGAACTGTATGCATTATTATCAGGTACAAAGGACCTAATGGGGTAACTAACCGGCAAGGGATCCATATATGGGCATTCTAGAGCTTCTAATATAGAAAATATAGTTATAAACTTTCAAGAATACAACCATAAACGGTACGAGGACATATACTGGGTAGTATCTATCGGGTACCTAACCTCGTGGAAATTTAAAGTAAATCACGATTCACAAGCCCATGGACATATTACTACTGTTCATCTCTTACGCGCGATGTCGGCCAATTTTCTCCCGTCGACCCCCTTCATGGCCAAAAAAGTCAATGCTGGATCTTTGTCATAATCGACTGGCTTGATTCTTTCAAACACACTTCGACAGCCCAGGTCAGGGTCATGTCTTAGAAGCATCTGAACGATTGAAATATGGCGTGTGGCCGCTGCAAGCTGCAGCGGCGTTTCTTGGCGGTCGTTCAATCCGTTCACCTCGACACCCATCTCGACCAACCTGCGGGCAATTTCTATATCACCTACAAGAGCAGCTCCGTGCAGTGCAGTAGTAAATTCCCCAACACTCGCGTGCGGATCAGCACCGTGATCTAGTAAGAGTGTCGCCATTTGGTTGTCAAAACGGTTTCCCATAGCAATTGCATGAAAAAGCAGGGGGGGTCTGATGACCTGTCTGTCCGTGTCGGCGTGGTGAAGCAACAAAGCTTTGGCAGTCTCGAGGTGTTTGTTTATGACGGCAACAAAGAGAGGAGTATGTCCCATGCCATCAAGAGCCTCAATATTAGCGCCATTGCGGATAAGGTGCTCTACCAGTTGATAACAGTCGAACGCGGCTGCCAAGTGCAAAGCAGTAGAACCCGAATGGTCGACACGACTAAGGTCGGCATGGTATTCCAGCAGAGCTTCAATAATAGGAATTCTTTCTTTGATATATTCAGACCGAAAAGCCGGGCTGTTGTGATGATATCCGCAGTAATCCTCAGTTGGGAGCTTGAGTAGCCAAAGCAACGGAGGAAGACCCTCACGTGTTGGCGTTTTGCTATCTGGATTTGCTCCGCATTCGAGAAGTAACCGAATCATATTGATGTCTGTATTCGAAACGGCTGAGAACAAAATATTGCCTTCCTGGGCATTCGGATCGCCCCCTCGAGAGATCGACAATCGTGCAATATCCATGTCTCGCTTCGAGGCTGCAAATGCCAGGGCGGAACTTTTACCAATTCTGGCGTCTCTGGTATACAGCAAGGGGTTGATGAGGTTATAGAAGTGTCGGCTGATTCCGGCCAGGGCAGCGAGACCCCTGATTTCCATCATGTCGACGATGATAAACGTGAGCTCATTTGGCAGGCGAGACAACGGTGAGGGGAAATCAACATCACCCGAGTCTCCGATTTGAACTGGGACAGCGGCTAAATTGGCCTAACCGGAGAGAATATCAGTCATGTACATCCACATTAGCCTCAATTGCTTCCCGACTCACATCTTCAAGACCCATGGTTACTGGCAGAGGGTCGGCTGAATTATGGGAGCAAAGGACCTTGGAAAGTCGAATGGGGTGAGTAATTCAAGTGGATAGAAAAGGAAAGGGAAGTACTTTCAGCAGATACTCGCACTTGGGCTAGGCACTGGCAAGTCCGAACCGGGGTGGGCGAGTAAGTGACGTGAAGGAAAGAGCAACTTCTACTACTACATGATTATATAGTTACCACACACAAACACACGTGCGGTATTTTAAACAACGTAGTATCTAAATAATTTAGTGTCTACCCTAGGTGCAACACTCACGAGTTCTCTGCAGATAATACTTACCCTAGTAGATACCCAGAAGATACTCTACTGGTATAAATATTTTCTAGGGTTCAGGTTAAAATGCTGTGTGGATACTGAGAAGCTAGCCCTCAACAGAGGGTGATCCTCAGCCTATCTCTACTACGCCCCGAGAACTTTATGAGAAAGAGGCTTAACCTAGTCGTTCAACATAGAAATTGTAGATATTCCGACGTGGAAATGGTGTCCCTCGAACCGCTTTGGGGTAGTGGATGATTGGATGCTGATTGGTGCGTTGGTGATGTATACAAAATAGTGCTTGAACCGCTAGGCAAATAGCTCCAAGAGTCGACGGCGACCTACTTTATGCTTCCGATCTACCCATAGCCCTGAAATTAGCCATGTAAATGTATATAAACTATATTGAAAAGGAAATTAGACTCATAGCTAATAGTTTAGAAATCCGTTGCGTCAAGCCAACAGTGACAAGTTACAACCACGCATAAATGTGCTACTTGTCGCCCAAGATGGCGAGGTGAGTAGTTAGTAGAAAGAGAATTCCGTTGTATACTAGACTGTTATGACAGCAGCTAACCCGGCGAGAAATTCAACCCGTACGATAATCTGCGATGGTGGCTCTGCAGCTACTCTGCCAAAACACAGCTATAAACTGGGGTAACACTAAGTGGGGCCCACCAGCTCATACCTTAGGTAGCTGCAAGCCAGGTTCAAGTTCAACAGGCCTCGTCACTCCACTCCAATCCTGAAGGAAACACAAAATCATTTATAACAGAGTTGAAACTGGTAAGCCGGGAGCCCGATGACGCGAACGAACGCGACTGGGAAGAATGGGCCTGATGAATCATGCACCCAACCAAGCAAATGCCCCCACTACGTCACTGCGCAGTCATCCCTGCTCGATGCTTTTTTTTCCCTGTCTGCACCCTGCACACATTGCTGTTCCCCAATTGTGGCTCCCATTGATCGTGACCAGTGCTTTCTTATTTAACGCACCGTGCGCCTTCTCCAAGATTTCCCTTCTGCATCTGCTGACGGTACGTCAAACCTCACCTTTGAGCCTGGACTTTTCGACCCACACTGCCGAGTATATGCTAACCCATCCACAGTTACCGTCATCCTAACTCAATCCCAAACAACATCCGCCAGCATGAAATTCCATCTGGCCTCAGGCTTGGTGTTCTTACTCGCCACCACTGAAACTGTTACAGCTTCGAGCTGGTGGAGCAAAGCTGGTACATCGCGGTCTCAACTAGACACAAATTGATATCACCAACGCTAACGTCATCGCAGTCTACAACAAATGGCACGAAACTGAACTGGAGCGATGGCTCTCGGATCACGGTACGAATAACCACCTCCGTCCTCGTTGCATGGCCATCAATACTGACGGTATTGCCAGATATTCCCTACCCTTCCCCGGCCGACCGCAGGGATCTCGAGAGCCTGGTGAAAACCAACTGGGATAGTCGAGTGCAGAAGCCCCTGGGCCAAGCTGCGGATCATGTCTCGGATGAAGTTCACTACGCGAAGGAATGGGTCTTTGATACGTAAGATACCCCCCCCCTTGTTGACATGTGAACCATAATTGACCTGGCTGGCAGTTGGTCGGACTCGCAGCTGAAGGCATTCCTGGATCGCCACGGCATTCCTGCCCCTCAGCCCCGCAAGCACGATATACTAGTCAAGACCGCGCGTGAGAATTACGAAACTATCGCAAAGAAGGTCGGCGAGACCGCCTCTTACCCCGGTAACTGGCTGTACGAATCATGGACCGAGTCTGACCTCAAGGAATGGCTCGATGAGCGCGGATGGCCTGCTCCGCAGCCTACAAACCGCGACAAGCTTATTGCTTCGGTGCGCCGCAACTCTCGCCTGGCTAGCCTGCAGGCCAGGGCCATTGCTGCATCGGCTGTCGCATCCGCCCAAGCTGCTCAGTCCTCCTTGAGCGAAGAGGTCTTCAATGCCTGGTCCGATTCCAAGTTGAAGGAATTCCTCGATGAACACAATGTGAAGGTCCCCCAGGGTTCCAAGCGTAATGAACTCATTGCCCTCGCCCGCAAGCACCGCGCCTATCTCGTCGACCAGGCTGCCAGTGTCTCTTCTGCTGCGGCGGATACGTTTGGTGCCGCTACCACCAGAGCTGGAAACGAATATGCCCGAGCTACAGATGATGTGAAGCTGAAGGCTGAGGATGAGTTCAACAATGCGATCAAGCTGTGGTCGGACTCCCGCCTTAAGGCATTCCTGGATGCTCGAAGTGTTCCTGTTCCCCAGAACGGCAAGCGTGATGAGCTCGTTGCAAAGGTTCGCGCCAACGCCCACAAGGCTGCCAGTGGATGGAACCAATATAACTTTGATACCTGGGACAAGGAACATCTACTGTAAGTGATATTGCGGCTCTGCTTTGGACTACTCTAATCTTCTTTCTCTAGGAAATATCTGTCTGCGATGAATTCCAAGGCCGCGAAGAAGGCTAATGCCTCTCGCGAGGAACTTATCAAGCACGCCAAGGATTCCTACGTCAAGGCCTCTAAGGCCGGCGGCGAGCACTACGCATCAGCTACCTCATCTATTGCCCAGGCAACTGGTTCTGCCAAGGATACTACCTTCGACCAGTGGTCACACTCTGATCTCAAACAGTACCTTGACTCGTATGGTATTCCTGTTTACCAGGGTTCAAACATCAACGAGCTCCGCGCAGCAGCTCGGCGCCACGCCACCTACTTCAGGTATGGAACCAACAGCCCGTCTGAGACAATCTATGCCAAAGTTATGGATACTTTGCACTGGGCTCTGGATCAAGTCAAGGTCGGAGCTTCCAGCGGTCGTGCTCAGGGACAGGAAGCAGCCGAGAAGGTTAGCAAGAAGGTTTCGGACCAGACCCAGCGAATGCGCGGGGAGCTGTAAAAAGCCAAAGTGGACAGGAAAGCGGAATTGTGACGTCGCGTGTGCTTCCGTTCCTCATTGACGCTTCTTTGATCACGACGATATGACATTTGATTTATTTTGTGGGAATATTCGGGAATTTTTTTCTTATTTTCGGAGGCTTTAAGTTGATGTTGGTGTCCCATGTCAATAATAGTAGTTTACCACTAAAATGAACTCAGAGTTCAGTCTATTTACATTGGACGTCGTAGATAAATATCAGCATCCATGGTACCCATACAAAAGCCCGGAACCAGCTCGAACTAGCTTTTCTATAATGGCAATGGCGAAGGCCACTCCCAAGTATCAATCAAGTTTTTCTTTCTCCCCGCTATCAATCGCTCAAAAAATATTCCAAAATAGAATATGCTCGCACCGACTTCGCAAGTTAAGACTTGGGTGCCTCGGGATCGCCCTCGGCAACGAGCTTACCAACCACCAGATACTTTTCAGAGAAGCGTTCCTCCCACGACTGGAGGTTCTCCAGCTGATCGGCATCCAAGTCCTTGAGGTCATCTAGTGGCGCGGACAGGTCCTCCGTCAACATCTCCACATCGAAGCTCTGGTGAGCCAAACCACGCGAGGCATCGCGGCCGGCAAAGTTCTCGTAGGGTCCACCCTTTGCAATATCATTGTTAGCAAATCTGCCGCGAGGGTCTCAATCGCCTAGAATATCATCCACCTACCGGTCCGTAGAAGTTTCGCCCAGAGGACACGTCGAAGACACGACCCCGCACAGCCAGGAATACAGGGCGGCCGTTCTCGCCGTTAAACTCGATCAAGGTTTTGGGGGTGTAGGTGCGGAAGACGACCGGGGGTGGGCCGCGCGGGAGACTGACGGGTTGCTTGGGGCGGAAATGGTAGTACACCAGGACGATGAAAAGCGAGAGGAGGATGAGGTTGATGGGAGAGGCGACCGACATGCTGTTTCTGGGGTCAGTACAGTACTCCTACAGACTTGATGTTTGAATCGGTGCGGAGAACGGACACTTCGGCCGGTGGTACAGAATCCTCTGGAGTGGCATGATTAGCAGGATTTCAAGTGCAAGGCACTGAGACATAATTACCAGCAGTGGCCATGATGGAGGGAATGAGATGGGATGGGGGATGTCGATGTTTTGCAGTTGCAAATGCAGTTGCAGGAGGACCATTCGGCATCTGCGGAGATCCGATGACATCGCCCTCCCCACGTCCACGTGATGCCGCTGGTTTGGCTACATTGTTGTGTACTTAAACAGTGTAGATCTATTGTTCATGTTCAAGTCCATCATATTCATGCTTGGTGTCAATCGATCTGAACTCGAGGGGCCGTTATTAATAGCCTCGCAACGGGCGCCCAAAGCCCCATGATGAAACGAACTTGCGAACACAGCCCAGTCCCTGAAAGCTCCATGTTTCAACTCCACTTGTCAATCGCCCCCGTTTTAATTTGTCGCTACCCACTTAGGGTAGCCTAATGATGCCATGCTGGTTTTTGAAGAAGCGCCCTGTATTTCGACCTGCTTTTGTCTATCTGACAACCTGACCACACCCAAGCTATCTGACTGCCCTGGCCTTCACCTAGTTGGTTGTGCCCGCGCTTTGATTCCCGTGGTAGCCACGACGAAAGTAGCGCGTTGGCTGACTTTCTTTCTCACGGTCGAGGCCTCTTTCCCTTCTGCCTCTTCTCTGCAATCAGAGGGCATCCCGGCACGGACGTGAGACCCTCGATCTGCAACCGCCTCTCACCGACTTCACGCAGATCAAGATGTGGTCTAAAGGGCATTTCAGTCGATCGCGACGGCCAGTTGATAACAACCCCACACTAGAGGATATGACGAACGTCTCGGCTTCTGCGGATCCCTCGCTGGTCAACAACTTTAGGAAGTACAACGCAAAGGACCTGCCCGCCTTGCCAAGGTAAGCACATAGCACATAACCCGGATCGATCTGACCTGTTTATTGATCCTAATATTAATACCCTTTGGTCCACAGTGCATCGGCCTCCTCGTTGCCCCAGCAGTCCGCAACACTGACCCCGTCGTGGGGTGGTACGGAAGACAAGAGATACTCGGCCGTCTCGCCGGTAGGATCGCCAGAACTCGGACCTACAGGCGGGCGTGATAGTGGAAGCAGCTTCTGCGTCTCGCCGATCGATGAGACTGATCAACCTTTCCAACACAAACACAAACGCAACACCTCCGGGACCTCTGCCAACATGCCCCTCCCCCATCCTGACTCGACCGGCGCCTTCCCTTCGGCAACGGAACTTCCGCAGTCTGTACCGAAGTCTGTCCAATTTGCACCGCACGAAGACCAAATACAGGCTGTTCGCTGGGACGAATGCTCGGGGGAGCCGACCAGCAGCCTCACCGGGAAAGTAAGCCAGGTGAACCCGCGCAACACCACTTTCCACAAGCCCTCCGGGTCCCACGCATCTAATTTCCTCCACGGGGTTCGAGAGCAGCTTCAAACTAAAAAGAAGCTTGCTCAGGCTCGCAACCGGATCTCCAGTTTTTCCAAGAACGAGGCCCCAGCACAGAAGGAAACTCGAGGTAGATCATCGTCACGTGTGTTTCCACTAGCAGAGCATTCCGACAATCACACTAGCACGAGAGACGTGAGTCCTCAGTTAAACAAGACCCTGGGCTTCATTCCGACGACCGTGACGACGATCACCGCTGGTGGTCACCCGAAGGCGTTGCCAGAGAGACAGATCGCGGAGCATGTCTACTCGGGCAACCCCCGAGTATTATATCCGCAAAAACCAGAGCAACGAGATCAAGAAGAGACCAAGTTTGTCGAATCCGCACTCGAAGATATGATGCAGCGCAAAGAGCCCACCATGAAGGCGAATGGTCCGAACGACAGCCCAGGTGATAGCCCGCGTGAAAGCATCAACCTCGACGCAATGTCTGCAGATGATAACCCTTCGATTATGTCTCGGCGACGACCGGTCCCTATCGCCATGCCGGGCATGCCGACCTCCAAGAAACCAGTGAGGAAGCCCACTCCCGCGGAGACAACCCAGGAGACGACCTTGACTGTTCAGAACCCGGTGGAGAATCAACCTAAAGATGCAGTTGGCCGGATTGAATCTCTCGATGCAAAGCGGGATGAACTCGCGAAACGCAGACATAATCTGGAAACTGTCATTCATGAATTGACTCGGGTGATCCAGCCCGGTGCTTTCGCGTATGATATGGCAGCGAAGGCAGAGGTGAAGAAGAGTGTTCAGAGCATCGAGAATGAGATTGCGGAAATCAAGCGGGAAGAGCACGAGCTTGGATTGAAAGTCGCGCGGGCGTGGAGACGACTGGACGAGAAGGAGAATAATGGCGATGGCAGTAATCTTTGGATCAAGCGCGTCACGAGTTGAATGTCAACCGAGTAAAGCTATATACTTCTCGGTGATTAATCCCATCTTTCCCCATGGCTCTTTCTAATTCAAATACCCCGTGTGCTGTTCGGTGTTGCGATTTCCAGCGTTCTGTTTCCCTTTTTTAGCACGGGGTTTCTTGTGTTTCTTAATACTCAAATGATCACAATATTATGAAAAACGGGTCTTCTGAGATAAGTTTCGAAACGTTTGCAAAATGGTTGGTATTGGTGGCTTAAATCTATGCAGAAGTACATCCAAGGCACTGTTGGTATTGATTGCTAAAGTGGAAGAATGCCACCCTCTCCAATCGCTCGTGGGTATGGCTCGTTTAGATCGTGAAAGGGATTGAGGAGACCCTCGGAAGAGGGCGAAATGCGAACAAAGGCGCCCGGGGTCCATGTCCAATCGCTTATTTCTTGCCCGACTTCTTGATGCCCTGCTGGCCGGTGTTGAGCGGGCCCTTCTTGCCCTTAGCCGCCTCGATCATGTCCTTCTTGGCCTTGGCGTCTGTGATGCTTTGTATTAGAGAAAACTTGAGGACAATGGAAATTTTGAAGCGGGGAAACATACCAGCCTTGAGCTTCTCGCGGTGAGCAATCTCATCCTCATCCAGCTCCTTCTTCTCCTTCTTGGCGGACTTGAGAGGCTTAACCTTGCCACCTAGCGAGGAGAGCGTTAGTCTTGTCTGCTGTGGTGTAACTCAGATACAGTCTCGAAGGGGTTTTTTGTACCTTCTCTGCTTGCGCCACCCATTTTTGTTATGAGAAAAAGATCGAAACGAAGGGATTTGACCGGAAGTGAGAGTTGAGGGGTTGTAAGCCGTGATGGCAAATGAAAAAATCCCCAGAGACGCTTATCGGAGGGGCCATCACCGCCTGCCGCATCAGGACTTGGGCAGTTCTCAATCTTCCGGCCGCCGCCCGAGTTCAACCTTACTCTTCTCTCCAACAACGTGCAACTTGCATTCGATATCGACATCGACATCGACATCGACCTTGCCATTCGCATTCCTCATATTGCCAGGACTGGGCCTCTTATGTGCTTGGGATAATCAAAGTTGCGAGGCTTTGGTGCGAAGGCAGGCCACTCAAGCCGGTTGGACTTTCAAATACCTAACAATTGGTTTTATCTCTGGAGCTCGCGCTAACTAAGCTTTTCTCGCTGAAGCCTCCTCCAAAGGCCGAAGAAACTTGTGCACACAAATTAAAGAAAGAAGGAAAACACTGTTCAGTGGTAAATTGCTTCCCAGCACAGCCGGTAAAATGGCATCGCATCAACGGTCGCGGTCTCCGTCGACCCCTTCAGAGGGTGAGATCATTGAATCAGGCTCAGAGATGAAGGCAACTGCCTCACAACCTCCTTTAAAAGGCACCAGCGTTGACCGTCCCCTCAGAGATAGCACTTCCTCGTTCAAATCTTCCACGTCGCTGAAAGACAGTACATCACCACGCCGAAGGAGATCCTGGACACGGTCGCGCTCAAGATCCCGATCTCGCTCTCCGTACCGCGACAACAGGGGCTACAAACGCCGGCGCAACGATGAGCAGGATGATTTCGAGGACCGCATCCGACACGATCCTGGGCGACGTTATGGGTCGAAATACGACGATAGATATTATGATCGAGGCGCGCCTCCCCGGCGCCCCAAGTCGTACTATGACTACGATCGTGAGGAGGGATACGGTGGCGGATTGCGGTATACCGACGATTACGATTACGATCATGATCGACGAAAAGACAAGCGGCCGCGCCCCCGAAGCCGATCCCCGTATCGCGAAGTGAGAAAACCTAAGCAGTATGACGAGCCGGATTCGAAGGCAGGTGGGGCATTGCCTCCAGCGGATACCAAGAGGCGCAGGCTATCTTCTGAACAGGTGATTAGTGAAGGAAAGGCTCCTGTCGGTGCTCGGGGTTCTAAGCTTGGTGCTGAAACGCAAAAGAATCATATGCAGCAGGTTCTTCCCATGCGGGCCTATGTGACTGACGAGTATGTTTCGTTCAACCCCTTCATCGGGGACCGTGCGGCTAATAATTATTGCAGATCAGAGATTCCGGCCCCATCAGAAACAGCTGAAGAATCGCAGCCAGCTGAGCCAGTGGACGAAGCTGCTGCTTTGGAAGCTCGCAGGAAACGGCGCGAGGCCATCCGGGCGAAATACCGGAGCCAAGCATCGCCCTTGCATCTGAAAGCCGTTCATGCTGATGTAGACACGGATTCGTCTACACCTGGCGCTGAGCCAACCAGTGCGCTAGACACATCAGGTAGGCTTCGCGAACCGAGATACGAGAGTTTGAAACCAGCTAACCTATATATTGTGTCTATAGGCTCACCGCAAGTTTCTCCGTCGCTGACACCCAAGGAGCAGCCTGGGAATTCTTTCCCGGGCTTTCATATTGGCAAGGATACTGATCTCGCCAATCCCGAAACTCCTGTAGATGGTGCTGAAAAGGACGAACCTTCTGCTGCAGATTATGATCCAACATTTGACATGAAAGAGGAGAGACAAAAGCATCGCGGAATCCAGAGCTCAAAGGATGATGTGTCATCCGCTGCTTACGATGAGACAATATCTGCGAAGCAGGACGTTCTGATCCCCGATGCCTCCCCTGAGAAACCACCGCCCCCGCCAAAGGCCAAAGATCCTTACGACATGTTCGCAGAAGACGACGACGACATGTTTGCCGAAGACCCGAAGGATGATCAACCTGCCCATGCATCAGCGATGGCTGTCCCTCAGCCACAAGAACTCGACATCAGCATGATGGACAACTGGGATGATTCTGAAGGCTATTATAATGTACGGCTTGGGGAGTTGATCAACGGCCGTTATCATGTCACGCAAACCCTTGGCAAGGGAATGTTTTCCGCTGTCGTGCGGGCCACCGACTCCAAGACCAACAAACTGGTTGCAATCAAACTCATTCGCCAGAATGATACCATGCGCAAGGCTGGTATGAAGGAGATTGATATTCTAGAGCAATTGCATCAGGCCGATCCAGACGACAAGAAGCATGTCATCAAATTCGAGCGATACTTCGAACACAAGGGCCATTTGTGCATGGTCTTTGAGAACCTGAGCCTGAACCTCCGTGAGGTTCTCAAGAAGTTTGGACGCGATGTCGGACTGAACCTGGGCGCAATCCGTGCCTATGCACAGCAAATCTTCCTCGGACTCAGTCTCATGCGCAAGTGTAACATCTTGCATGCAGATCTGAAGCCAGACAATCTTCTTGTCAGCGAGCAGCTTAATGTCCTCAAGATCTGCGATCTGGGATCAGCATCATCTGCCTCCGACAATGAGATAACTCCTTACCTCGTCAGTCGTTTCTACCGTGCGCCCGAGATCATTCTTGGCATTCCTTATGATTACGCAATCGATGTCTGGTCAATCGGATGCACCCTTTTCGAGTTGTACACGGGCAAAATCCTCTTCACTGGCCGCAACAACAACCAAATGCTGCGTTCCATCATGGAGTGCCGCGGGAAATACCCACCCAAACTCCTCCGACGAGGATCATTAGCCCACCTTCACTTCGACGATATGCTCAACTTCCACAGCACGGAGGAAGACAAAATTACTGGTCGCCTTGCCACGAAGATTGTGGATTTCAAGAAACCTACTCGTGATCTCAAGACCCGGCTCATGGGCAAAGGCACGCGCGGAATGTCTGATGCTGAGGTGAAAGACTTGCAATCATTTGTCGATTTCCTGGACCGTTGTCTTAGTCTGAACCCCGAGAAACGGTGTACCCCTACCGAGGCGTTGAAACATCCTTTCTTGACCCGCAAATAGCCACGTGATATGGGTCTTACATAGTGTCTATATTGATAACATTTTGACATCTTCCGCAATTTCACAAGTATTACCAGCCTAAATACTCGTTGTATAAGCCTATCTGCAATCAAACTCCTCTAACTATGCTTGGTCGTTTTGGAGTCTTCAACTCTCATTTGGTCAATACTCCACCTCTATCTTCGTAGCTTCTTCGCAAGAGCTCGCGAGTTTCATTCTGCAACATAAAACTCATGGTTACCGAGATAATCTACCATACGTGTGCATAATAAGAGGTCACCTCCCAACTTGAGCTTGTGTATTACCATGTAATACATAACGCCAGAGACATTGTCACTAGGTATTAAAGAATAATCGATGAGTGATCAACCCTTCAACCATTCAAGCCTCCGTTGAATCAGCCTTTTCCTCTTCCTTATGATTCTTGGCCAACTTTCGTCTTCGATGATCTTTGAGTAGAAAGACAAGGGCGAGAACAGTGCCGAATGCTGTCAACCCGACAGAAAACCAGAGAGTACCCCGGTAACCATAAAGCAAGTCTGCCTCGGTGTGTCCGCCATTGTTGATCTGAAGTTCAATGGTACCAGCGAAACCAAGACCTAGCGATATACTGTAGACAACAATCGTCATGATCACACTGGATCCCATACCCTGGTACTGTCGAGGCACTGCGTTCGAGAAGATGATCGTGGCAGCAGGCAACGATGAATCCATTGCAAAGGTGGCGATGATTGTGGCGAAAAAGAAGTAGGTCCAGTACGTCGAGTGTACGGGTCGCAAGGCCATAAGAAGGGAAGTGAGGAAGTAGCAAAGCATTGCAAACAACATGATGGACGAGGCCGGAACCTTGTTGATTATTTTACCAACGACCAATGCTGTTGATATGCCGGTGACGAGGATAGGAGAAAGCCATGCAGCAAGTTGAATGGGAGTTTGGCCACCGATATTGAGGCATATTCGGATGACGTAGAAAAGATAGACACATCGTTAGTTTGACATAATTTCGGGGCAAAGATCAGTACTTACCCAGATGCCAAATGTGGACCAGCCCGCTGCTGTACAACCAAAGACGAAGGCGATGTCGGAAGTGAGGACGGCGACAGGTAGGATTGGATAACGAGCTAGGCGAAGTTCGATGTAAAAGAACGCCGCCAGGAACAAGAAACTGAGGATCAGGCATACGTAGACGTAAGGTTCGTCCCACGTAGTGACCAGGCTCTGATTCCAGGCGAAGTTGAACAGAACCAGAGCTGTCACACCACTTGCACCTCCCAGGAGATCAAGGCGGTCCAAAGTTTCGAGAATCGTTCGTCGCTGTTTTTGCTTGCCCTCGACAGGTATGTTTGGAATTACAACGATAGCGAGGACGAAGAGAAAGGCAACCCCCAAAGCCTGACTCCAGTAGATCCATGGCCACCAAGCCATGGCGAAGAGGGGCCCAAAAAGGAGACCTGCCATCGCACCGACTGGGGCTGATGCAGCAAACCATGCGAAACCCATGTTTCGAGGGCCCTGGGAGAAGCATTTGCTCATGATGGCGAGCGCATTAGGCACAGTTAAGGCGGGACCAAGGCCCTGCAGGACACGAGCAAGGACGTAGACGGGGTAGCTGGAGTAGACAGAGACTCCTGCCATCATGCTGGTCAAAGCAAGCCAGCCCATACCGATGATGAAGATTGCCTTATTGCCAAACTCGTCACCTAAACGTCCTCCGATCAAGACGAATGTGCCTAGAGTCAAGCCGTAGCCAGAGATAGTCCACGAGAGTTTACCAGGCTCGGTGACACCAAAGGACTCTCCGATTATTTCGAGCGTCGTGAGGCTGTTGCATAGGCCCAACTGATTGGTGAACATGGATGAACACACCGTCATGATGAAGATGATCCGCCGAGTCAAGTGGTAGCCATCTGCAATGTAGACGTATTCATCTTTCGCAGTCTGTGTGGAACCTATACCTGAAGCTGTATGAGTTAGTCAACTCCTTCAAAAGGCCTCTAGCTTTCACAGGATATCTTCAAGAGCTACTTACCATCACCATGCCTCGATGGTGGAATTTTGGAGTGATATAATGTAGTTTCCTGCCCTTCTAGAGATGAGGTGGTCATTGTGAATAAGATTGAATGTTACTTCACTGTAGTAATGGGCGAAGCGGTTTGCGGAGAAAAGAAAGAGAATTAAATTTATGGAAGATGAAGAGAGGGACCTAAAGAGGAGGGCGCGTCTAAGCCCACCTGTCTAAAAGCGCAATACAGTCTGTTTTGATGCTATCCGGATGTCGATTTGTCAGAATCCATATTCGGAGTAATAACACCGTCTACAGTACTAGGTCAAAAGTCTCCGTTGTCCCGCCGCCCCCCTGACTTCCTTACATAAAGCACCCACCCATATCTACTAAAAATCAGATTTCTCAGCCAATTTTTGTGATATGGGTCTAATTCGTTCAAAAATGCAATAAAAATCACTTGGACACTATTTCCTATTTAGGATTAGCGCTAATATTTAGTATACTAGCCTTTAGACTCTACAACTGTATTTACTCGCGAATCCATGGAGGGAATCAACGTGTCAAAATTGTGTCGAACCAGCAGCTGGTAACCAATATCTTCCAGCAACAGACATAGAACGTTGCGTAGGCATTAGAGGTAGAGCGTGTGAAGAAACAAATGAAAGCAAACAGAGGCCGTGACGCCTAAGAAACCGAATCCGATCCGAAGGGTAAAGATATGTGTAAGATTGATGCTCCTATCTAGCCTTTGCACTGTACATGATGTTTTATATAACCGAGGCCTCAGGCTCATATCACCTGATAGTCAAAATATTCCCTACTACACTATATAAAAGGTATATAACTATCTCTAAGTTGATAATTAGGCAAGAGTTATGCTAGTGCGGATATCCTAAGGATATAGTATAGAAGTAATATCTATTATCCTTAATTTACGGATATAGTATTAAACCAAATATCTAATAGAGAGGATATACTATAGTCTACTCCCTCCTCTTATAGATAAATATAATAATAATAATTACCAACTCTTAATATTTTAAGTCTTATTTCTGACTTAACTCTCACTTATCTCTTACTTATCTCTTACCTCACTTCTTTTGACCTTATAAGACTACTCACTTAGATCTTATAGGGGTCAGCACTAAAACGGACAAGGAAGGCCAAGAAGTAGTAGAGAAAATCTAATATATAGAGCGTACGGTTAGTGCTAGAAGACTCTAACCTGAACTGTGGTTCTTCTCTTAACCTAATCCTCATCATTATAGTCATTCGTGTTATACTCCCCTAGGGAGTATTTGCTAAGTCGTGTAATGAATTTGACGAGACTCCCTATAAGGGGTGTGCTTGGGTTTGCTATCCTCTTTCGGATAAAGATATTTGTTTTTATAAATACTAGCCTAGCTATTTAGGGCCATCCCTCTGATCAGAAAAAGACTCTCTTCGAGTGCCGTAGACCGCCTGTCATTGGCGGCGAACTAATGATACCAATTCCACGATCATTACCGAAGGTCTTTTGGGCCTCATCCACACGCACAGACACTGGGGCAAATAATTCAGCCTCTATAGTCGCGATGTCATCGTCCCGCTGTACGTCCTTAGAAATGATACCGGCCAAGAGCTGCTTGGCGTTAGAAACAAGGTACTCTTTGTAGCGGATACTCCTATTAGAGAGAAATCCAAACTTACTTCGAGAATTTCAACTAGTGAGTAGAAAGCATTACTTGAATCAACGGAATACAGCTGAGTATGGCTAAGATCGAGTTGGTAAAACAAGATTCACCGCTGACAAGAAATTCTGCGCGAATACGAAGTATGACGGTGGTCTAAATTTAAGCGAGGGGCCAAATTTGGAGGACCATGCGGCCGCATCGATGTTTTTAGTAGACGAGGCTGGGGCTGGGGCTTTCTAAGGATGAACATTAATTATTATCTATTGCTATCTATTGCTCTTCTTATGTCTCCTAAATATCTAGGTATCCATGATGCTGCTTACTTATCGGAGATTCTGCTCCTGGCAGTGTTTATTCTACATGAAAAATTCCCAACAAGCCTCTTTGTAAAGATATAGGATTCCAATCACCCATTAATCGGAGAAATAGATGGCATTCGATCTAACCCCCGATGCTCTGGTCGCCTGATTCCTAATAAACCCCAACGTGAAGTGAATTTTTGGCTGATCTTCATTCTATTCTATATATAGTCCTAGCTTTTTGTTGATCTTGATGATTTTGCAAGCATCCTATTGGAATTGACAGATCTTCTTGGTACTTTTTCCACTCTGTTAACTATCCCCAGATACAGCCCCAACGAATACCGACTTAGGGAAAGCTTGAATTAAGTCAAGGCTAAAGGGTGGGGGCGCTAAATTGTGGGGGTGGGTCGCCTTATATACCATGCGAAACACAGCCCGGTTGACTGCATCATCCAGGTGGTGCAAAATAATTGTAAGTTAACTTGACAATGACACTTGACATCTTCTCAGAGGTATAAAATGGGGCTCTTGTGGCTCAAAGTTAAGAGAGTATCTACCACGGCACTTGACCATTTTACTGGGCTTTACCCCTTGCACCGATTATCTACCTTCCAGAATGGAACTACTCAGCTTGTATTTCATTTTTTTTCTATTCGTTTCCCATGGCTTGTGTCATGATCAACCAGCGCACCAAGAAATAGCCACCAAGACGAAAGACGATGTGGCTAAGATTACACCGCCGCCATCAAAGCCATCATGCTCTTATCAAGGCCAGGATCCAGACCATGGTATAACAGAAGATGCTTGTATCTGCGACTCAACAAGGACTCTCCCACTCCTTCACAAGCCATCAGGAGCCGTCGTGACTCAGAGTTGTGACTATACAACACTGCCGGGTCCGGAAGTCACGAATCCCGTGATTATCCCGACGTCCACTTGGACGAAACTGTGCAATGCCTGCACTCTAACGGGAGGAAATGCAGACCTCGCCGATTGTACCAAAGTACCAGATTGTACATCGACCTGGAAGTCCGATTGCCAGACTTGTACTGTAACCGGTGGGGTGCAAGAGCAGCCTCGATGCACCGGGATACCGAAATGCCCAAATGTGCAGGTCCATCTTGCCAATAACACTTTCCCTGTTGGCAATGCCGACAGAGACCCTAAGAAGCTACGGGAAAAGGTGTTCAATGGCCTCAAAGGTCTCTGCCCCGAAGGGAGCTCCGAATGCCAAACGGGACAGTGGGAAATGAAGAGCACCAACATTGTGCCGGAGACACATTACGATGTTGAACTTGACCTGACATTCGAAGTCGAGTGGGGTCATTACAACTCGTACAAGAACCTGGAGGCAATGCTTGCAGCAGGCGTGACGGCGTGGGAGCGAGCTACATCGCACAGCTGCAACAATATGACCTATTATGTCGATGTAGACTCCAGCGTCTCTTGTGATGAACGTGGGCCTTATAAAAGGGACGGGTTGTCCTGGACCTTAGAGAAACGAGAGCCGACACTCTGTTTCGGCTGTGTCACTTCCCAGCATCGCTGTACATTTACGGCAAGTGTTTGCCAGGCACCAAAATTGATTGGTATGTTCTGTGGACCCTTTGAAGCCGAATTTCTCACTGACATTTTAATAGTAATGGAAATACCGAAGACAGACCAAACTATATCGGTCGAGCTCGACGTAGTTGTTGATGGGACACAGGAAACTATGGCCGAATGGCTCTGCGGTACTCTGGTCGGAACGATTGCGGATGAGGCTCTCGCCCTACTCGGTCCACTAGGAGAAGCAGTTGGGGCGGTTCTAAAACCGGGTGATATTTTTGTGGATGTAATTTGTGGAGAAGATGATTAGTTACTCTAGGTCTGCAAACCTTTTGTTGATTTAATGGCCATGGTGTTATTGACCTAAGTTCTGTTGTGGAAGTATCAGTTCAAGCAATCTAAATATCCAGTTGTATCCCCAACTTCCCATTTGAAACTTGTCACCTTTTTTCGACAAGTAAATTTGTCAAGCAGAAGTACGCAAGTCCTTCTTGAAGGGTTACACGGTATTCCTGGAACAATGGCGGAGCAAGTAAGTCGCTCTGCGTTGTACTTTAGCTTCTCCGTCTCTTCCTGGGGTATTTTGTTTAATTTGACCATGTGCCCTTCCATAAGTGCATTAACCGAAGTCTCAGACGAAGATTAGCCCGCGAAAATGTGAAAATGTTTGTATTCGACTGTAGTGAGAAGGGAGCTGGAGTCGCAAGTCATCCAAGCCAAGGTTGTGGCAACATTGAGCCAGAACATAGAGTTGCTGCGCTCATCGACCAAGAAATATTGTCGAGGGCTCTTACAAAATCCAATCTTACAGGGAATCGCTCTTAGACCCGAAGAATCAACTGGAGCTATCATTCGAAGTTGACGTTCAACTGATGGGTGTACATGGGACACACCACTTAAAGCCGCCGAATCCCCGAAATTCCGGCAATACCGCCAGGCACCTCCATGTAGATAGTATATTATGAAGTGATTTCGTTTTCTTATATTGATTGGCTAGTAATCTCAGACTAGGAATTGGATAGGCTGGCTGCGTTACATAGAAACAAATCTATGATCATTGAAATAATCATCAATCGCCAAACAGCAAATGCAGTGTGTCCCGATAATGCGGCAGATTCTTTTGGTGGCCCCATTAATCTCCAGGATCATTTTGTATCTCCTGGAAGCGATTTCAACATTTTTTGGTTTGTTACTGCATGTAGTGTTTTGGATGGAGATACAGTGCTCTAGATTGTCATTATAAACAGCCCCACTAGTGGATCTTCGCAAATAACAATTAGCTAAATTTGGACTCTTCATCACTTTGTGCTGGCCTGGCTATGAGCCTTTGGCCCTTTTTGGACAAGCTACTTATGAGTAGGCATCTAATTAACTACGTATCGTGTCCATATTACAAAGATCATGTTAGTTCATTGAACCTGTTACCTAGTCATTATTCATGCTTGGTAGTCTGTGCCTGTCACCATGGATTGTCCTACAACGTTGCTGTTTTGGATAGTCAAATTAATTACTAAAAGGTCTCCGTACTGACACAAATATATCTTTTTTTTGGACGTATTAGTACCTACTATTCTCAGATCGGGAGACAGTTGTAGGATTTATTTTTCCGACTAATTATTATCATCTATAGCATTCAGCTGCGAGAGTGCCGTAGCACTGCCACAAACTACTTGTCTGTTTAATGATTCGAACTCATGTAGATCTAATTGGACGTTGTAGATGGTTGGCTCCCCATACTCTCTTGCCTTCGGCCTTGGTAAGTAGCAGCATACTAAGACGAACTAGCCAAATTATTCCCAGGAGCTTGCAGACTTCAGCCAGAATTTCATAGGTTAATGAGGTGAACTGCTCTGTGTGTTTGCTCCTACTAGGAGGCAGTATTGCCACGCAATTTTGCAGCTGTTTGTGATGCGTACCTTTTTCTGCACACCTTTTTTTGATGGAGCATTTGAGCGTTCTAAAAGTGGGGAGAGCTTTGTGAGGGGTAGCGTGTTGCGTTTTATTGGGGTGCTTGGGTCAGACCGCTGGCTCTCATGTAAGCAATGCTCAGAGAGCAAATCAGAGCGCTCAAATCAATCACGTGATTATCACTGATCCGCTCAGCGCGCTCAGAGACGTGTTCAGATCTACTCAGTGAGCAATAGCGGCGCTCACTGAGCATTAAAACGGAAAGGGAAGGAAAGGGAAAGCCAGGACTTTGCAGGGGAATCTGATACCTAGGTAGTTTCCTTCATGCAGTACTGGTAATCTTAGTATTCTAGATTATTCAAATTCCCTTGCATCTCCTGCAGTGCCAGTGTGTCCGTGTCTAGTCACGGTGTCGGTGAGACTCGGAGTCGGTTTGGAAATATATCCACACTTGCAACTGAGGCAAATAGCTCGAAGTTATCACGTTGCTCGAACGTTCCATATTCAAGTTCAACTTGAAGATCGACATCCCTTACGTTTTTCTGCATGCATGGCGCTTGGGCCCAACGAGATATGTAGTAACCACCCAAGGCAGTTTTCAGGTTGGATCGGCTTGGATATTTGTTTGCTTCAGCCAACAGAGGATTATAAAACATGCATTAGAAAGCCAACATCAACAACCGCTGCAGTTGCGGATCCTTTCGAGTGGCACTGTCAGATATGCTATAATTATCGAAAGATTCGTTCTTTGAAAAGCAAACATTTTGAGAGGGGCTATGCGGCTCTAGGACTTGGGGGCCGAAACAAGACCGACATTTCGAGGCTGCACGTTGCTTTTGCAGAGGCTGCATTATTGATTTTCTTTTTTATTACTTCAGCATGGGGCCAGTTATCGCAACGCTGTATATTCGACAGATCAGTTGATAACATGGCAACTGTAGGTGTCCATTTCAACCAGTTCTACCCAGCCTCCACCCCCAACCCCAACCACCTAGTTTCGCCCCGACTCCCCACCGCCGCTCCTGGAATAGTAGTGTACAAAGAGAGAATCACAATGAAAGTGGAGAGGACTGTGAGGCGACATCATCGTCATACATCCAGTCGGTGGTGGCGGCCGCGAAGGCAGTGCCGATCCTATAGAGGGAGCTACTGCAAGACACCATTCGCATCTGCATTTGAGCCCGCATTGATGCCATACCCGAAATCGTCTAAGTAGTTCCGGGATGAGAGTTCCTCTACATCCAATCAGTTGCGGCTGGTGTTTCTACGGTAACTACATGGACAAGGCAGCCTTGGAGCTATCATTGCTGGACGATCATTGGCAGGAGATTGCCATGAGGCCCCAGATCCATGGGTCAGACCAGTATCGCAAGCTGAAGGACGACCAGTAAACCAGCTCGCATTCGACACAGGTTCTAGATCGGCGCATCTGACATCAATGACCCACGATAGAAGTCTGACTGCCGATCCCCAAGGAGGGGGTTCAGTTGTTGACGCATCACAAACGGTTCTCCCGTTACCCCTTTCGTCGGCCAGCATTGCCTTGGGGAAATGGATAGAATTACCATTGGAAAGAGGAAAAGCCAAGTCAGTCATGAGGAGCTGCTGGCTGGCCGATTCCCGATTCCCCGAGACGTGGGCAAATGGGAAGAGGACGGGATGAGGAGGGGGGTCGAAGGCGTGGATGGCAGCCGATTGGCTTACCTGGTGATAAATTGCGCGTGGTCAGTGGCCAGTCAGGACGGAACAGTAATACGAGAGATCGAGATTCAAGTTTTCTCAATCCGTAGTCGAAGCCATTCGTAGGCCCCAGGCACTTGCGCGTTGCGGATTATGCCGTTGAGGGGGGGAGCGGCGTGGCTGCTGCATGGCTGCATGGCCATCTGGGACGCCTTGGAAATGGATCCTATAGGATGGAGAACAGGATGAGTCTGGAGAGGAAGTTTAGTGTTTTCTCGAAGACGTCGATCTTGACTTCCGGGCTTTGTTGCGACCATCGCCACCTGTTTCCCCCGCCAGGTGGCAACGATATCCGCGAACGACCGGGGACCATGATGATGATTCTGGTGATGGATGATGTCGAGATGTGTTTATTATGTGGGTCCACCGAGATGGAATCGGCGTGGTCGCAGTCCCCTGCGGCATTTCGCCACATGCAGGACAAGCAGATCATGGAGACAGAGAGGGAGGGCGAGGGGCGAGGGCGAGGCCGCGGGGATAGATGGGATTGGCCAGGATCAGAATGGAGAAGGGGGAAATGTTTGGAACGGAGCTATGGTAGTTCATAGTTTGAATAGTCCGGATCCTGCTGCAATAGAACAGGACTAGTGAGAATGGAGGTGACTGTGTAGATGGGGCATTGTGATGGATAGCATGGGAGATGGCGGTGAGCTCGGTCTTGTATGTAAGTCACAGTATGTACGGAGTACAGAGTAGTGTGAGTCGTCCTCCGTAGTTATAGTTACCCTAGAGCAAGTCGTACATCCCGAGTGACTCTCGGAAGCAAGCGGCGCCTGCAGTGTCAAACCTGGGGTACGGCAGGTGCAGGAAGGAGCGATTGTGATGCATCAGGTCAGGTGACGAGGGCACTCAGTCCTCAGTGGCCTGCGTACTGAGGATCCATAGGATTGTGTACACGGCATTCAGCCTTGGCGGATACTGTCTACATGGGGTACCACCCGAGTCTGCCTTTTTGCCTTCTGCCTTCCTCTCTGCCTTCTGACTCGGCGTCAAACAGAGTCAGAGTCAAAAACAGTCAGTCACACAGGCCAGGGCTGTGCGTCTGTCCTTGGTCCCTCCGCCAATCAGACCCCATCGCTGCTGCCAGGGTCTCTATTCCCAGGCCCGTGCGAAGGGCCGGGAAACTCCACACTGTTCTCGAAAACGAACGCCTTGGGCAAATGGTTGGCCAGAGCGCCCCTCCCTCATCGCCTCACTTCCAGACCTTTCCCAGCTTCCAAGACTCTCGGTGTCCTTTCACTCACACTCACGCGGTGGGGAACAAAGTTGCGTGCGGAAATGACCACCTCGCACGGAAGATGGATAGGGCGGCAGAGACGAGAACCAGTCATGTTGAGAGTGGTCTGCGTGGTCTGGGAGGTTCGATGGCCTGCATTCATCACCATCGCCCCTTAGAAACCATGGACGGGTGAAACAAGACAGGGCAGAAACATCGCCTCCATTCCATTCCCAATTTGTATCCACACATCATCCTGCGGGGCTGGGAGGAAGGGGGCTGGATTCTCGTTGGACCTCCCGAGGAAGTGGATGAGGTGGCGGGCCAACAGCCAAGCAGCAGCAGCAAAGCAACAGCAGCAGCGGCCAGCCAAGTGGCCTGTGGTGTGCCCACCAGCAGACACCCCCTCGACTATTGCCACACGGCCAACGGCCCCTATTTTCCAGGAGGCTTCTGCAACGCCAGACGATCGTTATGTGCGACCCCCGGCTCCACCCAATCACCGCCTGCAGGTGGCGCCTGCATCGCTGCACCCGGGGCCGCTATGATTGGCTTGTGGGCCACATTGCCTGCACACCGCTCCGTCGAAGCGTCGAAAGCCACGGTGGCCTGGCCCGCAGCTTGTCCACATGGGCTATGCCCACGAACTGGACGCATCATCGATTATTTTTATCTATGGGGCCCGCCCACCCCCCAACCATAAACAATTCGTTTCTTAGCCTTGTGCTACTTCTCTCCTTTCCCATCCGGCTGTTGCTTTTGTTTTCGATTTGCTTTCTATATACCGCTTTCCATCTGGACCAAAAATCCCTCCCTTTCAAAAAAGTTATTCTCCCTCGGACCAGTCGGACTTCTCCGTGGAATGGATTCCTGCCTCTGAATGCCGTGGACTTTGGATCTCTAAAAAGCCAGGACCTCTTCCCGCCTCCCGCCTCCCCTCCCCCTCAATCTTATACTCTATATTCCCATCCCCGGGAGTAAAGAGAGGACAACTGCCCTTCCCACGACTGGATCCCCTCTTCTTCTTTTCTTCTTTCGTCGACTTGTTTCTCTTGTGACGGCGACCATGTATCCTACCATGCTTCCGACACCGCCGCCGTCGCCAACGCCCCGTTGTTATACACCCGAGGATCGCTTAGGATTTATTCTAGCCAACCGGCTAGAATTGACTGGTATTCTGGGTGTGGGTGCGTATGGTGTGGTCTACACTGCCGTCGACATCCACACCAACATTCGCTATGCCGTCAAAGCGCTCAACAAGAATGGGCTGGATCCCCGCCAGCTCAAATACCAGCAACGCGAAATCCGCCTCCACCACATGGCCAGTCAACATCCTAACGTGGTTTCCCTGGTTCGCATTATGGATTCCCTGGACTGCACCTACGTCGTGATGGAGTTCTGCCCGGAGGGTGATCTGTTCTCCAGCATCACTGACAAAGGAAACTTCGTCGGAAATGACCCTCTAGTCAAGCGCGTATTCTTGCAACTGCTAGATGCCGTGCAGTTCTGCCACAATATGGGAATCTACCACCGGGATCTCAAGCCCGAGAACGTGCTCGTGACGGACCAGGCCATGACTGTCAAGCTTGCCGACTTTGGCCTCGCGACCACGGATTACTTTACCTCAGACTTCGGATGCGGTTCCACCTTCTACATGTCACCTGGTAAGTCGGAGATCCGTCATTTCCTTTGATGGCTTTCAAAATCCCCCCTCCCAGTGAGACAGACCCTCTAATAATATATTCGAAACACAGAGTGTCAGCAAACCAACCCTCGACCCATGTCCTGCTACGTCTCGGCCGCCAATGACGTCTGGAGCCTCGGCGTCATGCTGGTCAATCTGACGTGTGGCCGTAACCCATGGAAGCGTGCTTCGATGGAGGATTCCACATTCCGGGCGTACCTGAAGGATCCGTTCTTCCTCAAGTCCATCCTGCCTCTATCCACAGAGATGGTTTGTATCCTAAGCCGGGTATTCGAATGCGACCCAGCAAAGAGGATTACCATCCCGGAGTTGCGCCAAATGATCCTGGAGTGCCCCCGGTTCACAGAGACGCCCGTGCCCGTGACCCCCTGGGTCCCGGACCAGATCCCTCAGGCCGACTACTATGTTCAGCCCCAGATGCCGTTCAACGTCCTTGTGGATCCCATGCATGCCCAGCACTCAGGCTCTTCATCGGATTCTTCCTCGCACTACTCAGATTTCTCCGAGGCCGCCGTGTCGGATACCTCTGCCCTCACCGAGGATTACTCCGACATCAACTGCATGTCACCTGTTGTATCGCAACAAATTCCTGACTGCAAGGTGGTCTTCCCCCATTCCAACTACGTGGAGCAGCCCATTCCAGCGACTACCTTAATGGGGCCGCCCATTCCGGTCTGCTAACGGACCCTTCTACCTCACATTCTTCTCTATGACAAACTCTCACGATCTCCACGTTCCTCGATCTCCACGATTTCTTACTACGTTTTACCGGGATAATCTTCACCTGGGGTGTTTCGGCAAATTTCCTTGGCTATAACCTTTTTCTTGGTGCTCTTTTATCTTTTCAAAAAGCTCCCACAAACCTGGCTCTCCGAGCCTCGGACAGCCCACCGGACTTGGCCACCAGCTGTCTCCTACTTTTCTGGACATATTTTCCCTTTTTACTGGAACATACCTCATTTCGCGGACCCAGCCACTCATCGAGTCTCGTTCTTTGCATTTTGCCCGCCGGATCCTGGGCTTTCATTTTCTATACCGGACAGCTTTGCTTTGGATCTTTCTTTTCGACTGTCTTAATATTTTCCACGCATACCTGGAGGAAATCTTTGTCTCTTTCTCTGTTCAAACTTGTTTTTTTCTTTTGGCACGATAATATTTTGGGAGGCATACTGAAGAGATCAGGCCCTGGGTGGGCCTGTTGATGAACAATGTTCTTGGGGATTTGCTTATTGGTCGTTTTTCAAGGCGTTTGTTATCAAACGACAGGGATGGATTGAATCCTTTGGGATTTCTTTCTCTTCCCGTCTGTTTTGACTCTTTTCTGTGGAAACGGTGGTCTCTATACTTGGTTTCTTCTTTCTTTTTTTTTTCCCTGTGATGACTTTATGGGTGGAGATCTGATCTCGGTTATTTTTTGGTTCTTGTTCATTTTGCATCACGTGCATAGACATATTTCACGGCATGGGCTGGATGCGTCGGCTTACTTTTTACATGATACCTTGGGAATCCAAATGGAGCGAAACAATTGCATCATCTCTACGCAACGCAACCTTATCCCGTTTGACTTTCTGATCTGATTAATCCTAGCAACTTAAAACCTGGCTTGAGGAACCTTCCCAAGCCAGGACGAACTTAAGCCTAGGTAGCTTATCTCGTTCTTACTAAATCCTTATTTACTGATTTAATGTTCATCTCACTAACCAATCCCCCGTGCGACGTTACGCAGTCCTACGGCGTCGCCAAACATCGTGGCCGTGGCCCTACTCTGCGGTACGTTTCGTGTGGTCGTTCCAAATAGACGGTGGCACAGTGAGACCCGTCTTTGCTGCCCAGGTGAGACGTGAGCAATGAACCTTAACGAGGGCCAGCCCGAGAGGGTGACTCGTGAGGGGAAGGATGGTCTGGCATTACTCAAAGGACATAGAGCTAGGGATTAGAGCAGTTCCCATGACCTGTTTTATGGTGCATCTGATTTGACATTGAACCCAAGGATCATTTCATCATTTCCTTTGATAGGCGCCTTGTCTGATACCGGGTAGTTGTAGCAGCAGCAGCAGCAAGCATTATGTACACACGCTCGAGGGAGAAGAGGAAACTGTTCATCAAATCAATCTCATCATGTCACATCACATCACATATTGCGTCCTCCAGTCACGCGAATCGTCTCCCCATTCACGTAGGAGAAGTACGGGCTGACCACGCCCAGAATCGATCGCGCTGCTTCCTCAGGGGTCGCCGGGCGTCGAAGTGGAATATCTGGGAAGGCATTGGCCTCCGCGTCGCCCTGCTTGGTAGCTAGTTGCTTGCCAGGAATACCCAGGGCAACCTTTGTGCCATCCGGGGTAGTGATGAAGGCGCCCGATTCCTTGGCGGCTGTCAAGCGGGTGGTCACGTAGCCGAAGGCGATGGTGTTGGAGCGAACGCCAAAAGCAGGTCCCCATTCCTTTGCGATGGTTCGGGTGAGGCCAACGACACCTGCTTTGCCGACAGCGTAATTGGCTTGTCCACTATATGATGTTAGTCTGCGTACTTGTGTACCACTGCAAGTGCACTTGTGTATGTGTGTGTGTCTTGTGTCTGTTGTAGAACTATGATGGAAAGGGAAAGACATGATCGAGCACGAAATAACAGGAGCACTTACGCATTACCGTGGATACCGCTCGTGCTGCTGATATTGATGATCACCCGCGGCTCCTGGTCCTTGACACGGAAGTAAGGCGCCGCCGCTCGTACCAGACGGAAGGGAGCCGTGTTGTGCACCGCAAGCATGGTGTCCCATTGCTTATCGGTCATCTAGAGATCATACGATTAGCGGGAAGATTCATGAGGGTCTGCGTTTGCGATGAGATAAAATCAAGGGAGATCATAGCCAGGACGAGGGTATGAGCTCTCGACCGGCATCACCCAGGCGCATAGAAAATGCCGGATGCCGACGCACCTTATGAATCACTCCATCCCAGGTGAACCCGGCATTGTTAACGATAATATGGATCTTGCCGCCGCCAAATTCGGCAGTGCGCTTCACCAGTTCATTGATGTAGTTGGCATCTAGAACATCGCCGACCACTGCGAGAGCTCGGCCGGATTCGACGGCATTGATAGAATCAGCCACCGCGTTGGCCTTTTCTGTTCAATTAGAAATGAGATCAGCATGGGTCACGCCACTCATTTTCGAAAGAGAGGATTCTGAGAAATAAGACCAGGCAAGGTTGTACAGGGTCTCACGTACTGCTGTCAATGTCAGCCACGACAACCTTGGCACCTTCGTTCGCAAACAGCCGCGCCGCCTCGGCACCAATACCCTGTCCAGCACCGGTGATGATGGCGACCTGGCCGGCAAGCATGCCGGCCGGGTAATTCAGGTGCTTGTTGACCTGGTTGAGACGATCGGTGGGAGCCATGTTTGATTTCTATGGGATGGAAAGTTGGGGGGAGGGGAAGGAGGAGGTCGGGGCAGCCTTATACAATTGGACGCTCGGCGGTGCGAAGTGCCGAGGCTCGTCGCGGGCCGAAAGTGTGGGGTTGAGGTACAACGAGGCATAGAAATGGGCATAGAAATGAAATAGAAACAGCAAAATAATAATCGGCATAATACTCTCAGTCAAATAACCGGGGTAGCCTATTTGTTCAATTTGCTTCCTATCGAACTAGCCGATCCGCGTTTACTCTCGAGCTGCTGGGAATCCTATCTACGCAAAAAGAATCCTCTCCTAATATACAGAAACCTGCAAATGACCTCCCCAAGTTCATCCACCGATACACACCACATCCTCGTTAAAGAGGATCGTCTCGTGCCGCCCTCTTGGCCCCACAGATACATTCGTGTGACGAGACCGATTGGAAAAACGATTCCACCGTAGCCTCGTAGTTGGCGATAATGGGGAGAAGACAGAGGTTCCCTCCGCCATAGTTCAGAATGTCCGAGTCTATTCCCGGTATACAAGCACTGGGAGATACCCAGGGTAGGGTTGGCGAGTCTCCAATCAGGAATTTGGAATCGGCCGTAATATCATTGCCAACGATTTTTGGAGCATCGAGGCAGGCGGTATTGATCGCCGCCGTCAACATGGAAAACGTCTCCCGACACTGTAGAAGCAAACCCCGGAGTAAAAAGGTACGAATCTGTCGGTCTTCTTCCTGGCAGACCTCATAGTACCCATACCGAATGTCAACCTCGAGCTCCGTCTGCGGGGCCCGAGAAGCCACGCGTGATATCCAATACTCAAACAGTTGCAGAGTCAGATTGAGTACCGAAATAACCAGAAGCAAATTCGCACTGTCCTTGGCACATTTTCCGCATTGCACAAACATCCGACACGCACAGAATGTGGGCTTGAGCATCTGGAGGCTGTGATCGAACCGGAGAGGCATTGTATCGGCGAGAAGGTGATTCAACCTGTTCATGTGGAACAGCTGCATATCAATACACTCACAAGGTGCGCTTGGGAAGGGAGATGATACTGATCCGCCAAATGTTGGACTTGCCATTCCATCGGTCAAAGTATCTGATGAGAGAAATGTCGGCGTTACTGGCGTGTGTGGGTAGCCCAACCCGATGGGCAGAGAGGGGCAAGAATCCACGAGATCGGTAAAAGGGGAGCTATCCACTGCTGTCAACTGCGAGGGGCAGATGGGAGCTTCCAAGGCCACGCCACTGCCGAAACTCCGTGGACTTTCCCAAACCCCCGGGGTAGCTGAGATCAAGTAGACCTGGGAGAGTGAGCATGGTCATTTCGCCGGTAAATAAGAAAAGAACTCACCTCGTCATCTAACCTCGGTTCAGTAGTGTGAGATGGGTATCCCACGGCCGGTATAGGGTCTCGATCAGGCATAGGAAGGGGAGAAACGAGTCGACTATCTCGGAACCCACGCAGTTGCGGCTTGTCTTCTTGGAGCTGGCCTAGTTTCCGGAGGGTAGCTCTGTTTTTGCTGCCCTTCGGTTTACCAGATCGGTTAGCGAAGCCATACTGGCACTGCAGGCCATGGCGTAGACACCGAGTGCAGACGTTCTTGCCAGACAGGTTGCATTTGACTTTGGACTGCCTACAGTTCTCGCATGCAGTTCGGAGTTTTGGGGCGTCGCCCCCAGCATACGGACTGCCGTTGGTCTCGGCGAGCATTGAGATTGGCAAAAAGAGGATGCACAAGCGATATCGGCGAGAATTGAGCTTGGTCACTCGATGATATAGAGATTGGGGTGGTGCAGCAGGGATCGACAGTCGATATAGATATAGGATCGAATGGGAAAGGAATTTGAAGGGCACATCCAAAGAGAGCCCGGCCACACTCGTCTTCCCGCTTGTTTCGTTTTTTTTTTTTGGGGCGTCTTCCCCCCCCCTTATCTTGTATATATATAACGTCCAGAAAACAAACTCAAGTTTCGTGGCAAAGAACCAACGAAAGAGGGAGAAAAATGTCACACTCGCATTGGGATTCCTGTACCGGCGGCAGCCGCATCAAGAGATCAGCCGCTGTGAAACCCCAGATGCTTCCTTCTGATAAACCTCGCATGGGATGCCAACTGGCACATTGAAAAGGGCTCTCTCTACCCCCAGGCGCACTTTCACAGAGGCTGCGGTCTGATCCTACCGGGACGGGATTCGCTGAGCTGTTGCTATTCCGGAGCATTGCTCGTGACGGTACGGCGAAGTCCCTGGATTCACATAGGGATCCTCGAAGTCGCACACCCGGATGCAACATCGTAAAGTCATGGCTGGGAGTTAACTTTCGCTCTCCACGAACCCACGGCGCTGACAAGTCGGCTAGGCCCGAAGATGCACAGCCAATAACACATTTAATTACCATAAGATGGCGCGCCATGTGAAAAAACGTAACGTCTTAGGATGAACTCGGCTGACCGGAATCACGGTATTTGCGTATTTGCAAGAAGGGATGGACCGCTTTCTCACTGTTCATTGTTGCACATCGCTAAGCCAGACCATTGTCAGCAGGGACCAACGAGGCCGTGGCAAGAGCCTCCGCCCACTAATGTACACCACAGCGTGTATGTTTCATTCCATGCTACCTCTAAGCGATTCCATGAGCATGCTGTCCAACCTCGTCTTCCCATCCTCGTCTCCGCCGTCTAGACTCAGCCGCGTGGGTTCTGACAAATCTCGGCAGTGCCGCTGTGCCGATAATCAAATGCTTTCAAAAGACCGGTCAAGTGAGCTACCGCCGCGCAGACGACCAATATATGGAAGATCTGATGCGAGCTACCAAATATATCAAAGTGGCCGGGCCGCAGCCGTTCCGGTACACGAGCCGCGTAGATACCCGCGCCCAGGATGTACAGGAAACCCTGAAGGAGAAGCCAAACGAGACCGACCTGCTGGCGCATCTGATCAATTCCGAAGAGGAATAGACCATGAAGAACGGGGAAGACGGCCGACAGGCCCATCCCGACAAACATTGCCGCTCGGAATGGCCTCCAACGGGGTGTTCGGAACCGCGGGAGAATCGAAACGCAGGCGCATCCTAGCCCAATGGTGCATATCATGGTCCAGTACCGGTGTTGGAGCGCAGGAACACAATAGAATGCGTAGAACACGCTGGGGACAAAACTTCCCACAATGAGCCCCACGATACCAACGTAATCGAGGGCATTACCATAGCGAGCTACAGCGGGCGAATGATTCGAGATTGTGTGATAAGTCGCCGACATGCCGAGACAAAAGGCAGCCCCAGCGAAAAAGCTGGCAAAGGCCAAGATATCCGAGTCATCGGCTGTGTGATAGCGGGGCGCCAGAGCATGATAGAGTTGGTAAGCCCCAGGAATGGCTAAAATGCCCGGTAAAAGGTGAGAGTAAATGTTGACAGTTTCATTGTGGAGGTAGCCCAGCGATTGGAATGAGCCCCAGAAGGAAAACGAAGCGGGTCGATATCCCGTATGGATATGGTGATTATCGCGTTGCCAGTGAGGTAAATCATCCCAGTGCAACAGCTTCTTCATAACTGTGGGCAACGACGTATCTTGACTGCTTGTTTCTCCTTCCCCTTTTTCCTGTACCTGGCGACGCTGACGAGTCATCGTCACATGTAAGAGATGCACGGCTCAGGGTTTCGAATACGGCGGATCAGCCACGGAATATGCACGACAGGTAAGCGTATCAACGGTATATGTCATAAACACTGAGCACAAAAATGATGAAGCCACGCAGCAACAGCAGCAAAATCTAGTATGTACAGAAAGAGTGAGTGTTGGGTAGTTGGGGAAACCGAGGATCTAAAGGTCCATGTGGTGGAGCCCGTTGGGGGAGGAGCCTCGGTGCAAACGGCGCAAACATGCAGGTCCATCGCGGCCACCGAGCATCTGCTCCATCCTCACGCCATGCAGTCTGCACGAACATCAGGGAGCCGGCTGAGGCCGGTGGCGGACGTTCTTGAGAGCGTGGGGTTTGTCTCTAAGGGGGACAAGAAGTATGTAGCCCCCCTTCCCCCAAGTGGATCGCGTGTTTTGACAGGGATCCCCGCAGACTGCTTGACCACCCCGCCCAGAAAGATTACTATGATAAGATTGTCGACCGGTACATGCGATTTTGTGCTCAGCATAGCAGAGATCTCGATGCAGCACTCACTTCACTTCCTACAAGCTCATCCAACGATGTAACCTCGAACCCAGCCGCTGCTCAACCATCGAAGAGATCGAACCCCTCGGAGGGTGGAGGCCCGCCGCCCTCCACAGAGTTATCCACTCTTCTTCTTTCCCTCCGAAAGCTGCGAGAGGCCATTCTTGCAACTGCCGCGACGACACCGGCTACATTCTCCCAACGAGTCCATGTCTTCTCGATCCGCTTATCGATCCGCGCGCAGCACCCGCCATCGTATTTCCCCTCGCTGCGATACAGTCTCGAAAGGTTACATTCCAAGTCCCACCCACTACCGGACTGCGAGTTAAAAGAAATTGTGTCATACTTGATACTAGATTACGCATGTCGACAGAATGATATGGTATCTGCTTTTGAGTGGCGTGCCCGGGCACGGAAGGAATACCAATTCCAATCCCAAATCATTGACAATGTGCTGGCCGCATTAATGCACGATAATTGGGTGGTATTCTGGCAAGTCCAGAAGAGCGTGGACTCGTATGTGCGTGCGATGATGAATTGGGCCGTGGGTCGAGTTCGACGACATGCCCTCAAGGCAGTGGGCAGTGCATACCTCAATGTTCACGTCAGCTGGATTGTGGGCGGATGCACAGGGGACGAGGAGAGTTGGACTTGGGAGAAATTGGTTGAGGTTGAGAAGCTTGGCTGGGAAAAAGAAGGGGACAAGGTCATCATCCGACGACCAAAGACACGACCCCCGCCAAAAGCCTAAGCTCGCGCCATGTCTCTAGGCATTTCTGCATTTTTCAAGGCGTTGTCGGTTGGTGACAGATGCATGGGTGCATATTTGGCCAAGGTCATTATTTTTATGGGCGGCATTGGTTTCAAGGTCTCATGTGGTTCAATTGGCGCTTTACATAAAGACTGGATTCAATCAAGAGGATACGATCATTTTTAATTGGTATCATAGCTTAAAGTCCGCATTTGATCGGTCTAGGTTGGTGTGGCCAGAAATGGGCTGGTGAGAGATGGTGGCTGCGAGCTGTCCCTTCAATTGACCAGCATTGTCGGAACAGAGCTCATACACGGTCGAAAGGTTGAATATGAGACTGCTGAAAGAGTTGTTGGCCGAGACCTGGGATTCCAATAGCTGGCGAGCCTGGGAGAAGTGTAAGTAAAACGGTTCACGTCCAGATCAGGGGGTTGACGTACCTCGTCCAATTGGCCTGTGTACAGAAGACACACGGCAAGATTCTGTGCCACCAAAGTTCCGTCGGTTCTCTGGTCGTCCTCTAATAAGGTGCGCCATTCGTCAATCGAATCTTGATAACGGCCATCAGACATGCTGAGGAGAGGTTTTAGCAAAGCCGCTTCTTTGGAATCGTGAGAGCCATCGAGGATCTGTTGTGCCGCATCAAGGTCTCCAATCCTTAGGGAAAGAAGTGCCTTTCTCATCTTTGTAGTATCACTTTCTGGGCTAGATTCACGTAGCCCTTCGAGCGACCTTTTAGCTGCATCAAGATCGCCCATCTCAACTAACGCATTCACACTTCTGATACCTAAATCCGCCAACCGTTCTATCCAGATCTTTCTTTCAGTATCACTGCTCTCGCTTTTCATAACCTGTCTTCGTGCTTCGAGACCGATCTCATATAGGCCCCCAATACTCCTGCGAGAGTCACCGAATCCAATACTCTGAAGCCGAACCGCTAAAACGCGAAGTGGCCACGGAACTATATGGCGTGGGAAAGGGTCATTCTCAGCTCCATCGCCATCCCCGTCTTGACCATCCTGTTGGGATGGACTGAGACTAGAGTCGATATAATAGAATGCGGAGTTGAGGTCCTCCAGAGCTTTCGACTCTTGCGCTGCGAGAACTGTGTTTCCTGATAGCTCCAAGCAAGCAAGGCGGGTGTAAAACAGGGAGAAGATGATCTTAATGTCAGTAGATTTGATCAATGACGACGTGAGAATTGATCCTGCAAAATGTGCGGCAACCAAAAAGCGACCTTCTACCAGCAACTTTTCTAGGATTCCGAGGTTCGCTGAAAGCGGTTCGCCGGGATTGAGGATGATGAAATGAGAGCGAAGTGGAGAGGGAATATCGATATGAGAAAGCGGATGATAGATGTTGTTCCGTAGCAGAAACGAAAGGTCTTTTCCAAGGGTTTCAGGAAAGTCATCTGGTGCCAGCGGGTCTAGTTCGTGAAGGGAAGTGCCGGAGAAGTCGTCGCCGCCGGTAAATGTCTGTTGGGCCGTGCTGGGTGAGGGAGCCGATCCAGGGGATGATAGAGGGCTGTCTCATGTTATAATCAATTACGGGAAACAAATCGGCCGATCTACTCACTCCTCTGGTGCATCGAGCGGTCCTCGTGTAGAGCTGCGGGGTCGCGAAGCTGGGGGATCGATCAGCATTGGGGCATTCTAGAGAGTATTCAAGGGCGAAATGAGAACCAAAAGGGAACTCACATCGGGAAGCATTGCGATTGTGCTTTTGTGGAGACAGGGCCATCTTGAAGCGGCCTATTTCGCACGGGGAATAAGCAATTCCAAGACGGCGACCTCAACGTTGCTGTTGAAGCTCACGATAAGCTATCGATCGTTGTTTTGCCCAAGGCGGTCAAGGCGGTCAAGGGCCGGATCTGGCGAGTTGGCGCGAGCTGGTCTTCCCCAGACACGACAAGCTGTCAACCATTCGCTCCCTACTCCTTCCTTTCCTTTTTTCTTTTCATTAAATTTGCCCTGGAGACATTTCCTAAACTATCCCTCTCAATTATCACAATGGGCGCCACCAAAAACAAATATTCGGTCATCCTGCCGACCTACAACGAGCGGAAGAACCTCCCTATCATTGTCTGGCTGATCCAGAGGACTTTCACCGAAAAGTACGCCCAATTGGATGAATATAACTGGTTTGACGCTCGCAGCTAACATATATCTTCCGTTGAATAGCAATCTTGATTGGGAGGTCGTCGTTGTTGACGACGGTTCCCCTGATGGCACCCTTGAAATCGCCAAGCAGCTCCAGAAACTCTACGGTCCCGAACATATCAATCTCAAGCCCCGCGAGGGCAAGCTTGGCCTCGGTACCGCCTACGTTCACGGCCTGACCCACTGCACCGGCAACTACGTGATCATCATGGACGCCGACTTCAGCCACCACCCCAAGTTTATCCCCGAGATGGTTCGAATCCAGAAGGAGAGCGACGCTGACATCGTCACTGGCACGCGCTACGCCAACCGTGGAGACATCAAGGGTGGTGTTTACGGCTGGGACCTCTTCCGCAAGTTTACTTCGCGTACTGCCAACCTGATCGCGGACGTCATGCTCATGCCTGGTGTCAGCGATTTGACCGGCAGCTTCCGTCTCTACAAGAAGGAGGTGCTCCAGAAGGTTATTACCAGCACTCAATCCAAGGGCTACAGCTTCCAGATGGAGATGATGGTCCGGGCCAAGGCTATGGGCTACAAGGTAGAGGAATGCCCCATCACTTTTGTGGACCGCATCTACGGCGACAGCAAGCTGGGTGGATCTGAAATCGTCGAATACCTCAAGGGCGTGTTCAACCTCTGGCTGAAGGTTTAAAGACGCCACTACATCAACCTAATGATGTGTCGAGTCGCGCATAATAACTTGGAAGGTTTTTGAACCTGATCAACCCGTCCTTCGATATACCCCGTTTTTTGAGATATTCTCCTTATTCCGAATCTACATACTTTTGGGCGGTGTTTACTCTTTTTTTTATGCTTATGTATGCCGATAGAAATTCGGATTTGATTTCATTTCTAATATACGGATCCTCTTTTCGTTTCAGGTTTCATGGCCATTAGATACTTTGCAGGTAGCCCAAGACGCGATCGGTCAAGTCCTTCTGGCCTTCATCCTGAACATTATGGCTTGCGCCGGGGACAATGCCGCTCTGTTCCGCCCACGATGCGCCTCCAGCCTCGAGGGCTTGCTTCCACCTCTGCATCAACTTCTCTTTGTCAACCCAGGCGGGGCACCATTCATCGCTACCGGAGTAAAGAACCAGCAGCTTGGACCGAAGAATGGCACGGGACCCCACGGCTCCGAATGTGTCCTGGTGACGCTTGTCGCTCAGGTCGGAACTGAAAAGGTCATCAGGTGAAGGACTGGCAGGGCTATCCGGGCTCGTCAGACTCAAGAATCGACGAGCACTGAGCGGGGCATCACCCGGAAGACCAAGCTTCGCAGTCATATTCATAGGCAGAATGCTGTCCTTGCCGTCTTCAGTCCACGGTTGTGTCTTGGCAGAGTTGATGAGCTGGTCGTAAGCCCCCCGAACCTCACCGGGGTTCTTGGCAGATTTCATGATTGCCAGGACAGCCTCGCGGTCTGAAACAGGGGCCTGCATGATAGCACCGTCAAGCTCTGGCCGAACTAAGTATTCAAGCCCAATATCAAACTCGGGCTTCGGCAGCGGGTTAGGCGCGTGGATATAGTGGAGGACATCCTGACTGCCGGTTGAATGGCCCATGACCACAATCTTTGCGGACTTGGACGGTGCTCCAGGCTGTCGAGAGGCCTTAAGGTCGCGGATGTATCGCACACAGTGACCAAGCTCCTCTACATCCTTGTCGAGGCTGCCAACTCCGAACCCATTGTACGACGAGGACAGCAAAATGGAGAATAGGGACCAATCGGTCGGTTCCAGAGCCTCTGCCAGCTTCGAGACGTATGGAACAGTGCAGAAGCCATCAGTCAGTCCACCCACGAAGATCAAGCTGTTTGGCTTGTTGACGCTGGCCGGCTTTGTAAACTCAAAGGCCACCAGCCTGGGAGCCTATGTACAGAATGGTTAGAGGTGAGTCTTCGATAGCTATAGCTTAGTAGATGAAGAACATACGTATTCGTGGAGAACTCCACAGTGGGACAAGCCGCGGTCTGGGTTGGAAGCCATTGCGGATAGAGGGTGAAGGAGTAAAGTTGAAGCTGAGGAAGCCGGAGGGGGCGATGATTGACGTTCCTGACCCACCGCGGGGCTTGGGCGATCCCCTCCTGACTGTACCGTAAAGCATCAGTGTTAGTCTCTCTTGCATTTGAAAGCCATCTGGTCTGCCAGAGACATCTATATGTATTTTGTATTTTCTGGACTTCTTGTTTGACCGTTGATTACATTGTGCCCACACTTTCACTCTTATAACTAGTGCTGATGGCTGATGTCATGTGAAGCGCTGCATAATCCCCGATTGAGGATCGTGCTGTTGCTCGTGTTCTCGAGATAATAGGAAGAGGTAAAAATGGGAGGAGAAATACCTCGTCTTCCATTTTCCAGCCATGTACACACTCTCCCGAACGGCCCTTTCGCGCTTTCTGTGCAACTACAGGCCAACAACCATCCGACTTGTCAGTACACACAGTGCACTACATCACCAAACATTGCGCCTTTCTGATGGCCGTACACTCGGATTTGCTGAGATTGGCCGCCCAAATGATTATCCACTCATATTCATGCATGGATATCCCACCTGTCGTTTGGAAATGATAGGAACCGAGGAGACCGCCAACAAACACAACCTTCGCTTAATTACACCAGACCGCAATGGCTACGGTCTCACTACATTCGATTCCAATAGACGGATTCTGGATTGGCCGGTCGATGTGGAGGAGCTTGCCAATCATCTCGCCCTGAGTCGCTTCGCCGTCCTCGGTGGCTCGGGGGGTAGCCCATACGCGCTCGCGTGTGCCTATCGCATTCCCCGGGAGAGACTTTCTGCTGTTGGAATTATGGCTGGAGCAGGTCCGTGGGAAGCCGGTTCCCATTTCATGTCCTGGCCATACCGTATCACGGCTGCAGCGGCGCATAATTTGCCCTCTGTCTACAGGGGACTGCTGAACTTGATGGTAAAGGAGTTCCGACGTGCTCTTAAATCCCCTTCGGGTGTCCAAAGAGTTAATAGATTGCTCACCAATCATGTGGGGAACTTGGAGGGTGAATCGATAGATGAGATCCGAGAAAACATCGGTCTCCAGGTCTTCGAGGCATTTCGCCAGGGGGCAGAGCCTGCAGTGCACGATGCTCGCTTGCTGACATCAGATTGGGGCATCAGATTTGAGAATGTCACTTACGACAGGGTGAAGATTTGGCATGGAACCCGGGATAGGAATGCACCAGTGGAGATGATACGATGGATGGCAGAGCGTCTGCCTAACTGTACCCTGCGAGAGTTTGAAGAGGATACGCACTTTACGCTTGGGCATCAACTGGACCTCATCCTGTCGGAGCTCATACCAGAGAAGCTTCGTGCTATCAATGGGTGAGGCCCAGTGTCTGTATGCGTATATATTCCGTGCTAGGGTTGGTGGACTCTCTCCTTCCCTATGCGTTATCTGTATGACGTTTAAACCTTCATTACAATAAGAACTGCCTCTACTGGAAGCACCTACATCCTTACGTTTCCTCCGAGCCTCAAAGGTTATGGGTTGCACTCAGACTGTTCCTAGATAGTCATCGTTGCATGGACGTCATTTGGGTGCTATTTGGCCGCGATCCCTCATAGCAATGCAACTGTGTAGTACAGGCCTCTAATTTAATATGATTCGCTTAAAAGAAGAAGAATAGCTTAATGCTGTGTGGTTTGCTTTTTTTCAACTTGAATATTCTTGGAAGATACTGTTGGGAGTACGTAGATACCCAGAGGTATATATTTGGTTGCGTGCATCGCGACCATTTCGAAAAGCGGTTTGGTACTAGTACCTAGTAACTTTCGGGATGGTGGATAGGACAATCCCTGTGTGATGATTTCGCATGCCGTATAGCCACTGATGATGTCGGTGTCCAAGAAATTCACTGGATCAACATCGAATCTCAAAAATGAAGTATGTGTTTTCTTCGCTGCTATGGGGAACCCACCCGATCGGGTATAGCGCCCATCTGAGGCAACTGCCAAGCCTTGGGAAGTGCCGCGAAGGGCTGAACATTCCGATGCTCTTCGCGCGTCACCACGTCCGGTCCCTCACTCTTGCTCCTGGAAGTCCTTGGAAATCTATCAAATCGCATGAGAGTTTTGCGGGACTTTTCTGGCTGCCGAGATATCAGTCTCAGCTAAGATGACGCGCAAATCGGGCCGCGTGAGGGCTTCTAAGGCGGTCTACACTGATGATCCATTCGCAGCCGCTGGCATTAGTGATGATGAAGAAAATGATCAAAAACAACCGAAAAAAGACAGGCGTTTGAAAGAGGAGTCCCCGTCGGATGACGAATTCGTCGGTGGGGATGATGATGGAGATGATGATGATGATGATGATGATGCGGAAGACGACGAAATGGAAGATGCTGCAGCTTCTGAAGAAGGGGAAGAAGCAGAAGCGGAAGCAGGAGCAGAGGCAGAAGAAGAAGGGATTTCAGCTGATGAAATGGAGATTGATTTTCCCGTGATTACGTCCAAAAAGAAAGGTCCGACAATGAGCGCACGAGCTAAAACACGGTTCACTGATGGCACAATGGAGGTGGTCCCGAGCGAGACGCATTATCGGGGTATCTTGGATCACAATACCTCTACCTCGAAATTCATGCATCAGAAATTTGCCTTCGGATCTGATGAAAGGGATCTCATTGCCGCAGTATACCATCGAGAACAATGGTCTTCAGGTCGAGATGCATGTTTCCCCAGCCGCTGTTCTCTGGAACGGCTGGAGGGAGCGCCCGACTACAAATATGGACCAACTTTCGGTATTCATCCTGATGATGCTGAGGAAGAAAGAACATCTGGTTGGGATTGGTACTACGATGGGGATATCGGAGACCGATTCCAGAAGAGACAGCGCCTCGAAAAATTGAAAAAGACAGATATTAATAACTATCTCGCGGAGCTGCCAAAGGAAAAACACAGAGTCCTCATTGGGCCAGCAGACCAGCAGACGTCCAAAAGCCTGGGCTATTACGAGCCATACAATTATGGTCAGGCCTGGGAGGGTCTCAAGAGCAGATCAAGCAATCAGCAACCCAGAAATACTGCCCGTGAGGGCTGGCTCATGAGCTTTGGCCAGAAGATTCAATGCATGGCCTGGGCTCCGAACCAAGATGGCCTGTCTCAATATCTGGCTGTGGTTGTGCCGATCACTAAAGCGCAGAAGAAGAAATACAGCTCTCCCGACGATGAACCCCGAACCGCCTTTGAGCCAGCGCCTTCTTACCCATGTGCCCTTCAACTGTGGGAATTCAAGGGCAAAGAGGGAGGCTCAATTATCACACTAGATATGAGCTCAAAGCCGCTGAGACGACTGGTCGTTTGCAGTGATTGGGGCGATATACGCCGTATAGCTTGGTGCCCAATGGCCCGAGAAAAGCGACCCGATGACGAGAAAGGGAAAATGGAAAGTATAGGACTTTTGGCCGGAATCTGGGGAGACGGGAAAGTGCGAGTTCTGGATATCAAGGTGGACCGGGACTCGCAACAAGAAGAACATGGTATGTCTCCATCTTGATCTAATTCATTCAAACGAAAGCAGATTGGATCTAACCAACGAGTTGAAGTTCGAATTACCGCTCCAGTCTTTGAGGCCCAACCGCCTTCGACGGTCTGCTCATGTGTGACATGGCTATCTCCTAGTGATATAGCAGTGGGTTGCTCCGACGGCCATGTTGCTATTTGGAGTATTCTGCCTTCGTCAAATCCAAAGCCTCAGCCATACTTTTATCGATTGATACACTCGACATGGGTGTTGAGTATAACTTCTGCCTACCCAACCCACCCTCATCTCCTAAGCACGATTTCTATGGATGGCGAAACGCAGCTCTGGTCGATGATTGAACCGCAGGGTGAAACCAGCTCAACGGTGCGCATGCGTGTGGCCGCCCATCACGTCAGCTATTCACCTGTTTTACAATCTGTTATCTCTGTTGACGAAAACGATTTCGGTCGGATGATGCCCATTCGCCGTTTCTTCGCGTCAACTGCGATAGGAAGGCTTTCCAGCTCAGCAGCCAGTCTCGCACCCTGCAGCTCCTGGCATCCTTCTATCCTGATGGGTGGAACAGGGGGCGAAGTAATGGCTACAAATCCACTCCGCAAACTTCTCCACACCAAAGAACAGCAATGGCAACAGAATTGGTTTACCCACGACTGGGTGGCTGGACCCAAGACAGATAGTCCTGGCACCAGTCGATTCTTCGACGGTTACGCTGCGGAAAGCCAAGTGCTGGCCAAAAACCTGACTGGTGAAACTCGACTCATTACAGGTTTCAGCGTCACCACCATTCATGAAGAAGGCACCCACGTCACGGCGCTTGGTTGGAACCCCAACCGCCGATGTGCAGCCTGGGCCGGCGCGGCGTTGGGCTGTGGCCTATTACGGGTCGAGGATCTGGCCATTTAGTTGACCAGCCCCCAACCGAGACCACGGCAGACGGTGATCCGGTAGATCGGTGGAAACACGGTGTGTGACAATTGTCGTTTGAGAGGCGAAGGATCAATTGCCAGCGCTTCGAGAAGCTAAGAAAAGTAACTAGGCAGCGGGCTTGATGACAAGTGGATCCCCCCAGCCACGCCGGTGTGATTAGGTCAGCGCCTATCGGGCCGTCCGGCTTTGCCGTGTGGTTGCCATGTGGACCCTCGGGAGACCTTAGGGACGGATGGTCGCCTGTCAACAACTAAAAAAAAGGGGTGGCTGGTTCATCTCCCCAGCCACTGGTCGATCCCCAGCCAGCCTATTTTTGTGCCAATCGCAAGGTTGCCATGTGGATCTAACTTACTTCATCCTGAGTGATACTTCGGTCGAGATCGATCTATTCGTCCACTTTTAAACCACCTTCCGTTCACCCTCTGCTCTCAATTCTCTACAACTATTTTTCTACTATCCGTTATCCTTGAAATCCAGCGCTTCTTTACCGGTCTTGACTTTGATTGTTTACATCCGATACTACGACACGAACATTTACTCCATCATGCATTTCTCGTCCGCCGCTGCATTTATTGCCCTCTCTTCTATCAGTGTGACCTACGCTGCGCCTTTGGCGAACCAGGATGACCTAACTCGCCGCACGCCAGAGTATGAGGTCGTGAATGTCGGCGGCGAGCCCTCCAGCTCTGCCGCACCTGAGACTGTCACCCAGACTGTGAACTCAGTGGTGACTGCACCCGGCGCTCCTGCTGTGCCTTCTACTGTGACTGTGACTGCCACTCCATCCTCCAGCCCGCGTCCGTCTTCCGTGGCTTCCAGCTCGACCCCTATCTCTCACAATGCTCCCCCCCCCGGTGCCTCTTTCATGCCGCCTCCGGACTCTTCGTCTTTCTTCCGCCGTGGCCTGAAGGCTGCCGGTGATCCGTTCCTGTATGCTCGCAGCTGGGCTCCGTCCTCCAGTGTTTCTGCGACCCCCCTTGTTGCTCGCAATGTTGATGGCTGGTACCCTTCTTCCACTGCCACTCCCACCTCGAGTGTGATTGCTTCCACTTCTCTCGTCGCTCGCCAATGGGGTGGCTGGTCCTCCAGTGTCCCTTTGCCATCCTCTCCCACCTCGAGCGTGTCCGCCACTCCTCTCGTCGCCCGTGATGTTGATGGCTGGTACCCCACCTCTTCGGCAGCTACTCCGACTCCGAGTGTCATTGCTCGCTCCTCTCTGGTTGCTCGACAGTGGGGTAGCTGGTCTTCCAGCATCGCTCTGCCCTCGTCTACCTCGAGTGTGCCTGTCTCCGCCACTCCCCTCGCTGCCCGCAACTTTGATGACAGCTGGTACTCTTCCGCTTCGTCCGCGACTCCCTCTACTCCGAGTGTGAGCATTCCGGCTTCGGCCACTCCTTTTGCTCGCCGGGCTATCTCCAGCATTTCTAGTGTGGCTACTCCTAGCTCCAGCTCCCTTTCTGCTGCTGCCACTCTCCTGCCTTACTGAGGAGCTTGTTGGTAACATGTTTGGGTTTGATGATTGTGAAAGATGATAAGATAGACTTTTGATGAATTTATGAGATCTTCGACCGACGCATCGATACGAAGATGACACTGAGACGACGTGCCATGTGATATATCTGCGAAATTGCAGTCGTCGCTTGGCTATTCCTTTTTCTCGACAAATTTGCTGCTGCTGCCGATGACGGCGATAACTCCGCATTTCTGGTGTTTTTTGGGGATTTTTTAAGGGAATTGTTATGACACGAACTTCTTCAGCTTATGTATTTTTCTTTTCTCTTCGTGGACATGAATTAACTTGAGACGACTTTATGGGGGCTAACTGCCTAGACTGCATTGATTTACTGAAATGGCGGGTACCCCAAGAATGACATATTTAGATAGAACAGCCAAAAAAATGCAAAGAAAAATTAACCAAAAAAAATAGAATTTGATCTGGAATCGTAGCATTCGCATGAAAAGCCAAAAACCTCCAAGGGCTCCAAGGGCTACAGTGACGCGTCAAATTAGGGCAATGATCGGCTTAGTCAGGATGGCGATGAATCTGGTTGCCCCGAGTGACGCGCCCGCCCGCCTGGGTAAACATGCCCAGCTGCAGCCGCCTTGTACACCTCAACATTCAGCGACCGCAGGGTCTGTTTGTGTCTTCTCATCCTGTGCTCCTTTGTTCCCATCCATTCTTTGTCTCCTGTGATTTTTTGTATCCAACTCGATTGAGCAAAGGCTGGCCGAGGCTCATCTAACGACAACAATGCCTGGGACAGTGGCTGAGGGACCATCGGTCTCCATGTCCTGTAAGGCATCTTCACCCTTGAAAGCCGAGTATAATACCTGACATTTTGAACTTTAGTTGCGAACAACTTTTGGGGCAAAGAAGATGCTGGCCTACAACCCATGCTCGATCGCATGCACGGTTCGAAGACTACTAGCGACGAATTGAAGGCATTCTACAGCGGTACGTCGAAGCTAATTGAAAGAACAGAGCTGAGCCAACGACTAATTTTGACCATCAGTTCGAGCTGCGATTGAAGACGAATATGCCCGCAAACTCCAAGCGCTTTGTCGCAAGTCACTGGGATCGTGTGAATCCGGATCCCTTCGACTATCACTTGATGTGGTTCGGGGAGAAACAGAAGCGATTGCCAAAGCACACTCAGCGATTGCCGGCCAAATGAAGAGTGAGCTTGAGGAGCCACTGGCCGCTTTCGCTAGTGGGCTGAAGGAGAGACGCAAGATTATCCAGAACACAATTGAACGCCTCCACAAGACCAAAGTCCAGCAAACACAGACTGTCAACAAGGTTGGTCTTGAATATTCATTTAAGTCTTACTCTGTTAACTAATATTTTCTCAGACTCGGGATCGCTATGAGCAGGACTGTCTACGGATCAAGGGCTATCTCGCACAGGGGCACATGGTGATGGGTCAGGAAGAGCGCAAGAACAAGGCGAAGCTCGAGAAGACCCAGATCCAGCTTGCATCGAACAGCAACGAATATGAAGCCGCGGTGAAGACTCTCGAGGAAACAACTGGCCGCTGGAACAAGGAGTGGAAAGCGGCATGCGACAAATTCCAAGATCTTGAGGAAGAACGTTTGGATTTCTCCAAGAGCAGTCTTTGGACCTATGCGAACATCGCGTCCACAGTCTGTGTTAGCGACGATGCCTCCTGCGAGAAGATTCGACTTTCCCTCGAAAACTGCGAGGTCGAAAAGGATATTCTTTTCTTTATCAAGGACAAGGGCACTGGTCAAGAAATTCCGGACCCGCCACGATTCATCAACTTCTGTAAAGAGGATACAGACACAGGATCAGAAATTGACGAAGGAGAAGGTTACTCGGTCGCTCAGTTCCAGCGGACCATGAATCCCGCGTTCCGTACATCGTCTCCTCAACCTTCGACTTTTGAATCCCACCATGACCCGCAGTCAGATCTCGCAGCCCAGATGGGCCATCCGGCAGCACCTCCAGCGCAAGAAAATGCTCAGCAGCCACCTCCCTTGGATCTTCGCCGCGGTGGACAACTTCCGCCGAACTATGATCCTGATCAGCATGGAGAGATCAATACAGTTCCTCACAATGCTTATCCTACTGACGGCATGACCATGTTCTGCCGTACTGGACCCCCTTCGGAGCGAAGCTCGGCCACAAGCGCATACCGACCATCAAGCCGTGATTCTCAAAGCGAAGTGTCAAACCCCACCTCCATGTCGAGTGTGGAGCAGTCAATCGCCGCGAAGCCTCCACCTAAGCCAACCAACAGCGAGCCTCTCCCAAGCCAAAGAGAAGACAAGCAGTCTACTCCCAAGAAAAAGACTACCTTCTTTAGCAACAGTCCCTTCCGCCGCAAGAGCCGTCACGAGAAGGAAAGACCTGGCATTGGATCACAGTCTTCGCGAAGCCCCTGGAGCTCCCCTACTAAGCAGGCCAGCCCGGCAAAGGCACCTCAATCCCAGCCGGACCGCTACAGCCGGAGCCCCGAACCCGTTGATCCCCGGGCTAACTTCCAGCTTAATGTTGGCAATAATGTTTTCGATGTTGCTTCTCCTGAAAAGAAGGCAAGCAACGCAGCCGCACAGCAGGCAAAGGGTGGCGAGGATGACTCGGACCCTATCGCGCGTGCTTTGGCTGACCTGAAGACGACCGGAAAGCAATCTAGCCTTCGTGTTTCGGCTGATAGATATCATGGAATCTCGACGCCGACCCCTTCGGCTCCTTCGTCTAACTATGGTGGTAGCTCTTCCGGTGCCCCTCCAGCATACCACGATCCGTCAGTGAAACGCCTTGATGCCCCCCAGCCAGCTTTCACATCCAAGCAGATGCAAAAGACCACTCAGCGGTATACTGGCCAGACACAGAGTATGCTTCGAGGTGGCAGCAACAACCCCAATATGCCTCCTGCGGTAAAGCCTCAGGATGCCCCTCGTGCTAGGTCCCCTGCTCCTGCTTCACGACGAAGTGCTAGTCCGCAAGTGTCCCCGCGAATCGACACCCGGACAGGATACGGTGGCGGCGGAGCTAGCCCGGCTCCAAGCCCAACCACATACCAATCGGGCAGTGCGCGCAGCCGCTACAGCCAGTCCCCTACACCGCGCCGCGCACACGAGCAACCATACTCACCAAACGACTACGCCAGACGGCCATCTCCCGCGGCCAGTCACCGTGCAGTCTCTCCTCAACCTGCTTTCAGACAGCAGACCCGACCTTCTAGCGCTGGTGGCATGGAGCTGCAACTGTCTGGTCAACCTGACATGTACGGCGGCTCTAGCTACGGCTCTCGCCATGATGGTCGGCCCATGTCACAGTATGGAGGTGGAGGTGATACAGGTGGACCGCCAGTCGGCCGCTCTCGCAGCCGCACCGTTGCCGTCGCTGATCCAGGAAGAAAATTCAGCCGTGATGGACGTCCTATTCTGCACTTTGGTAAGCATGAATTATCTATCTTGGAACTCTCTCGACAGGACTTATCAGCTAACCTTTCTTCACAGCCCGCTCAATGTATTCCTACAGTGCCGCCATTCCCGAGGAACTTGGCTTCACCAAGGGCGATATTCTAGCGGTTATCCGCCTTCAAGATGATGGTTGGTGGGAAGCCGAAGTGACCAATGCTCGCGGACACCCTGGCTTGGTACCGAGCAACTACCTCCAGATTATTTAGATCTGAAGATCTTCGCCATTCACGAACCGTCACGACCATCACAATCTCTCGTCCTGACGGAGCAACCATTTCTTGTGTTTTTGCTTATGCTCTCACGTAGATACCATGCCTTCCTCCGAGTCAATCTTTTTGCACATTCACGATCCTTTCCTTTTTAACTACTCCAACCTCTGTTTCATCTTCCTCGGCGCTTTACATGCGCATTTTCCCGTTCTCTCTCGTCTGGCCGCCTTGTCAAATATTTTTTATCTCGTGCCTGCGAATATTTTCTTGCCTTTTTTATCTTTTCTGTTCTTGCTTGGGAAGCGAAGCCTTGGGTTTTGAGCGTGTTTGGCCCATTGGGCTTTTGTGTATTTGCTGGATGCTTTATTTCACGAGATCTGTTGGGCCAAATTGCATGAGGAACAATCTCGGGCCATATGACTTGTTAGGATTTCATGGCCGCCGGATAAGCTTTTTTTTTATTCTAATTTATGACCATTTCCTTTCTCGAACTCACTCGACTGTCGTAGATACGGTACCTCAGGTACGTGCGGGCCGAGCCCCATCGATCAGCAGGGCGGAGGTGAAGGCCCCTGCGCATCAACAACGTCACGGATGACTCCCCGCTTGTTTGGCCTCCTCTATGTGATCAGACCAGACCAGACCGGATCACACCAGGTAAAAGGAACTTTCAGATATACTGGCAGAGATAGATTGATTCCCTGGCTACCGCTCGATCGTCAAATCCGCCCAATATCCCGCGAGGCTCCTACTACGCCTCTCCATACCCATTCGACTAGCCAAAATGGTAGGGCAGCCCGTGAAGCGGGCCTATGCAAGCGCTACCTTGGACTACCTTGGAGCACGATACGTGGGCGTTGGCCCTGAAGCATGCAGCTATACAACACAAGCTGTGCAAATCCCCATGCGGGACGGCGTAGAGCTGGCCGCCGACTTCTACTCACCAGAACTACCCGACAATCAGAAACAAGCCGGTTTGATCATGATCCAGTCTTGTTACGGTCGGGGTGCTGGTATATCCTTCCTCAACGCCCGCGTTTTCGTGGCTCGAGGCTATCAGGCTCTCTTGGTCAGTACTCGTGGCACCTATGGCTCCGGCGGGACGTTCGACCCAGGCAGCAGTGAGCAGTCTGATAGTCAGGATATTGTCGGCTGGATGCGTCAGCAACCCTGGTATTCCGGCTCCTTTGCGACTCTCGGTCCCTCATACCTGGGCTATAGTCAATGGGCGCTTTTGCATGACCCGCCTGATGATTGTGTCGCTGCTGTCATCCCTGTTGGTCCTCATGATCAGGCCTGGCACGCATGGGGTACCGGTTCATTTCGACTCGACCGTGCGTCATGGAGCGATATGATGTCGCGACGGGACGACGAGAAGGGGGGCTTTCTCTCGCGACTGTCAAATATCCCGGGGTTGAGCTTCTTGCGGCCGATGGAACTCGAAAAGGCCGTGGCTGGTCTGCCATTGGAAGACAGTTTACAGAAGTACTTCGGGGATAAGGCTCCGTGGCTCTTTGAGTATTTGAAGCATCCTAATGTGGATGACAGCTACTGGACATCGCGACGACACCACATTGCACTCGAACGCGCGCAGATTCCTATTCTGTTGGTGAGTGGTTGGTATGACACTTTCACGACGCAGACAATGCATCAATTCAAACAGCTCCACGATCGAGGTATGAATGTCAACCTCGTTGTTGGTCCATGGACACATGTTCAAGGCTCTGGTCTCCATTCTATGCCAGAGATAATGGACTTCCTCTCTGAGCATTTGGCGAAAACCGGAAAATACAATCGCTCTCAAGCCCGCGTATTTATCACCGGCTCTCAAGAATGGCGCTCATTATCAACCTGGCCTCCTGCCACCCAGCCCATCGCTCTATACTTACAGGGAAACAGCGGCATTGGATTGACCCTACCAGCGCAAAACGCAAGACCCACCTCATTTGTCTTTGACCCGTTGGACCCTACCCCCAGTATCGGTGGCAATCAAATGTCTTCCGGCGGACGAGTCAATGATAGTGCATACGCAGACAGATCAGATGTTCTGACCTTCACGAGTGAGCCTCTTTTGGAAGATCTTGAGGTTCTAGGAGCTCCCTTTGTCCACCTGATGCACGCAAGTGATCCGCCCTATGCAGACCTGTTTGTGCGACTGAGTGAGGTAGATTCAGAAGATGTATCCCACAATATCACCGAGGTATACCGGGCGCTTGATCCTTCGCGCGATACATCTCAGCCTCTGAAGCTGGACTTGCAAGACTGTGCTCATCGATTCCGTGTCGGCACACGTGTTAGATTGATCGTGGCAGGAAGCTCTTTCCCGATGTATGCGAGAAATCTTGGGACTGCTGAAGATCGTCTGCGTAGCGATAAGACAACTCCGCAAAGGCACACTGTGAGCATTGCTGGTGGGGTATCACAATTAGTTCTACCTGTTACCGCTACTGTTTAATGATTACAGGAGTAACACTGAATGGATATCGTTCTCACGACATGGACACCCTGTTGCCCACTAATAATATAGTATAGCGTATGTATATTCCTACTGCATAGTATAACGCAAAACTTGAAGCGGGGTTAGTACCTCCAAAATTCGGATATTTATGCCAATGGATCGAGAAGGTGATTTGTCGGCCAACATTGACATGGAATGAGCTCTTACTTTATTCAATTATTGATCTGGAGTCGCACACACACACACACACAGCAAAGGCATTCAAACAACACAGTCTAAGCGAGATTATACCGGATACCTGGAACGCGTGGTCATACGACACCGGGATAGCGTTCTGCTTTAGTGTCAGGGCAGGCGGAAGTCTTCAAGTTGAATTGCGTTAGCGATGGATTTTGTATTGGTACTAGTACTAGTAGATATTGTTTTCGGCATATGGCTCTGCTTGGGAAGCCCTATAAACACATCGAAATCTCCAAATAAATTCCCTTGCAAGCCTCTGCACAAAAATTTATTAACACCTCCCATCCTACCGAAAACATGGCTCATGGTCTAGTCTCTAGAGTCGTGTGTGCCCTGAGCTTCTCCACTGGCGTAGTTGTGTTGCCTTCCTTTGGATCACATTCCATTCGACAACACCTACTCCACTGGCGATATTGTTCCCCAAGGTGGCCATTTGACGATCGAACGACTCAGCTGCAATGCCACAGCGCTTTCGGATGCAGGCACATTTGTTCGCATAGTACTCAACGAGGCCGGTCCTATTTAACAAGTGCCCATCTCGCCTCTGACTTTCCTGTTCTCTCGAGGATTACACCTCAATTGTTTCGGATAATCTCGTGGACTACAAGTCTAACTGCAAGGTTCCATCGTCATACCCGCAAGCTCTTGACTTTTGGTGAAATTATAACACTACTAAATACTACGAAGCTAAACCACCGCACAGCGCCTGTTGCTTGCCAGGAGGGCGCAACAATGCAGTGATCAGCACGATGAAGAATTGTTGTATAATCAAACTGAGTGACAATAAATGAAAACTCCATTTTCACTATATGAACTCACTGCCATTGCCTAATAGCATCCCTGATCTATGATCAAACTAACGCCATAATAGATGGCCCTAGAGAAACGACGTATCCTAATAGTATAATCTAAACAAATACTGCCAAACCATGAAAGGAACAGATGTCATTAGAGGAGAGCCTTCGCGAAGGTCCCGCCTGTCGCCGAAAAATCGGTGTGTAAAAGAATACATGGACAAAAGAGAGACGTGGGTTCAAACTGCAGAACCTTGAAAAAGATAAAAGAATCGACAGACATGGGGTATATGGAGCAAAAAACACGCGTCTTCCAGCGAGAATTTCAAGTACACGCAAAGCCCATCGAGTGATTGAAACGGAGGAGCACCGGCATCTGCATAAGATCATTCGTTGTCCACGAAGGAGTTGGCCAGGCGGCCAATAAAAGGAACTTCAAAGTGATCCAATGTGTCGACTAAGAAAAGTTCAAGGTAAGTCACCGAACGGGTTGGGATGGATGGGCATGGTAGTGACAAGACTCACCATCACGATAAGCATGCATGCCGAGGAAGCCAATGAGCAGAATGTCAATTATAAAAAGGGTCCAAGAGAGGAAGGACGACCAGGCAAAGATGAGATGGATGACCTGGGGTTACGTTAGGCGCAGTCAATAGAAAAGAACGACCAAACTCACGAAGATAGCGCTGAAGAGCATGCTTGATTGCCATGCATGGAACCTGTAACCATTGTCAGCTTCTCGGCTGGAATATTTGAGTTAAATTACGATTTCCTACCGAACGTAATCACTCTTGTGCTCAGTCAAGAGCAGAAACACGCCGCCAGCTGGAGGGAGAAGTAGATATGCCATCATAGCTTCCACATCCATGCGAATCGGCAAGCTGGTCTCGAATGCGCCCAGGCTCACATGGCCACCTTCAACGTCTCGTCCGAAGCCGGTATTGCCATGAGCACCTCCTGTGAAGTGACTTGGGGAAGGCAGGTCGGCGGATGCCCTGGGTGAACGGAGGTTGGGGGACTTGATGCGACCCTCTGGGTTCGGCGGGGACAGAGCGCGCTCGATCTCGGGCGATTCGTCCTGGTAAGGGGCGAAATTCATCTTGCGGCAGCGCGGAGGGCAGAAGCTGGGGAACTCGTGCTTCAACTCCGAGATAACGGTCAAAGTCAAGTTGAGCAACTCCCTGAAGGTCGGGGAAAGCTTCTTATCGCTATCGGCGCGCGTGGCCGCGTCCGATCCCATTTTCTGCCTCGAGGCTCAGGCCACAACAGGTTTACTTTGCTAATGTTCGAGCTTGGGTATCATGTTTATTGAGGTTTATCTTCATGAAATGACATAAGGTATGGTACATTAGAGTGTTATTATTTAAGGCTTCCCCCTGCCGCGGGCGATCCCACTTCCCCTAGCAATCCCACTGACAGGCCGACGAGTTGCCGTTGAACTGCCCCGCGTAACCCCCGTTCGACTGGTGCTCACGCTGGGTGTCCTGCCGAGGCCGGTGCTGCGAACGGTGCCCCGACTAGTGCCGCGCCCTGCTTTTGGATTCAAGGCGCGTCGCTGTGCTTCCTCCTCTGCCCTGCGTGCGGCTGCTTCGCGTTGTTCCTGGAGGGCACGTTCCCGCCGCTCCGCCGCTTGCTGCTTCTGGAGCGCTTCGCTCTCCATATCGGCCACATCTTGTGTGGCACCTTGCCAATTGGGGTTCAGAATCAGCCGTTGATTATGTTCGGTCTGTGACAGGATTCGGGTCCATGTGTTTAGAAGAGTGGAGGCGGAGGTGACTGTTTGCGACACGGTCTGGAGAATATTGTGAGACGGATGACTCTGCTACCAGACAGGGCCCGTGGACATACCTCCATATTTCCTTTGGCACGATCAATACTGTCGAGTAAACCCTCGAGAACCTCATTGATGTTCCGTACGCTCCGCAGCTCATTGTGGAGGGCTGCTTCACGGGCCTCTTCACGCTCAAACACATTGTCGACATTGTCCTGGGTTGGTCGAGGTTCGGGAGTGATGTGCTCCTCGGAGGATCGTTGTTTGAAGGTTTGGCGCGTTCCCCTCTTGGAAGGAGAGTCCCAGAGATCCTCGGTGTCTTCATCGGAGAGTTGAAGCCTCTCCATTTCCTCGGCGGTGGATCGGAGGGTCATGATTTGTGGTGTGGTGCGATGCACGCGGTCGAACAGTCAACAAACAAGCCCAACGTCGCCAGCCCGGCCCAAAACTTCCAATGCCCTGAAATTTGAGCCGAATAGGAAGCTTGTCAACAATCAGCAATCGACGACCCACGGAATTGCGCAGCGCGGGGCCCAAAGCCCAATGGGGCGGTGAATTATTCACCGCCTCGAGCCCAGCCACCTCGTTCTGGCGCCAAACATGCGCCCTTGAATGGACCTCACCCCTTCTTTTGCGAAACTCTTCTGCATCTCCCACTCCCTGATCGCTGTATTGAATAACGTGTCATCTGTGTCGAATTCTCAAATCTGCTCAACCTCGAATTACCGCCCTACTTGTGATCGATCTTCCCGAAAGGCGCCTCGAACTTCGTCCCGCCCTTGTTTCAATCCGTCTCAACACAACAACGTTGGGTCGCATTTGGGTCCGACCCCCTATCGACAATCACTATAAACGGTGTGAATTTGGCGAAATAAACGTCTTTGGTCGTCCGTCGAATTCGATTGTTCAATATGGCTGCAACTCCTCCTCCGCCCTCGCCGTCATCGTTGCGCACCCCGGCCGCGCCTCGCCATGGGGCTGGCTATGATGACTATGAACCATACCCGACGAGATCTTCAGCCAGACTCGCTAGCCAGCGGGCTTCAAGAGTTGCCGATAAAACTCCAGAACCAGTGGTCCCAAGCTCGCCGAGGAAGGCCCGGTCAAAGCCAACTGGGAGAAAGTGTCAGGCGACGGAGGTTGATGGTGATGAATTCCTCTCAGCTCCAGGTAGAAGTGCGAAATCTTATATGCGGTCCCGCCCTGGTCCCTCTTCACTTACGGCTGGTGCCTCCATCCCATCTATCGCCTTTGAAGACTATGACCTTTCCTCTCGCACCTCTCATTCACCCAAACCCCGGTCACACCCACCAGTGAACCAGTCTCTCCCAACTCCCGCTAAAACCCCTTCCAAGCGCAAACTTTCTACTTCCGATATCTCTTCCGCCTCTCGCGCTCTGTTTCCCACGCATTCTCCAATGCCCAGCAAAAAGCCCACGCCCTTGTCACTGGAGAGCTTTGATGCTCCTTCGAAGAAAGAAATTCAAATCTATACCGATTCCCGTGACAGAATCCCGAAAACTGTCACCGGTACGCAAACTCCCTTCAACGGGAAGTCCGACCAGGAGGAATCCTCTGGTCCGGGTCCAACGTCCAAGGTTGGCAAACGTGCACGCAAGCAGGACAAGATGGACGATCAACCCTTGCTCTATGACCAATACGATAAATACGATCAGTATGAAACTGAGTACGTTTTTGACACCCTTCACGTGCCATTTGTGTTCAACACTGACATTCATTTCACAGTTCCGATGACAACGAATTTGTAGCAGATGATGCGATCGCCCGTGCTGGTGGTATGACAATGATCTTGTGAGTTTTGCCTCTTTAAACAATCTCTACCTTGCCAATTACTGACATCATGTCTTCTGTAGCCGTGGCAAGAAGGTTTTCAACAAGTTTGGGGAGTCTTCTGATGAGGGCGATGACTTGGGATTATTCGCTGCTCGCCCTGACCTGTTGCATGACACCGATCTCACCAATATCAAGTCTCTCAGCCGCTCTTCTATTCGGCCTCGTCGCCTCTTCGCTGAGGCCACGCCAAAGCCCCAGATCCCGACCGAGGAAGAAGCCACAGACGATGAGAGCCACGCTGAGGTTGAGGCTCTCCCAAATGGATCCCAGTCTCCCTACACCCCACAGTCTCCAGAGTTCCCTCGAGCTCCCGGTGGCACCCGCAATCTCCGCTCAGCTGCCCGCTACGGCGGCGCACTTGACGTGACGCCGACAGCCACGGCATTGCCGACTGACAACAAGCGTAAGCGTGTGAGCCCATTCGACCACTGGCTGCGACAAAAGCCCACCCCCGAGGAGACTTTGTCACAGGTCGCCTCTCCCACAAAGCGTGAGCTGCGCTCCGGCAGCCCCGGCTCTCCGGCTCCTAAGAAGATCCGGAACACTCGTTCGGCTGCCGAGTCCAACTCTGCTTAAATGTCCTCGTCGCTGGGCCAAGTTCATATCATACTATGTTTCAGAACGTCAGCATTTCCCGCATACTATGATGCCTTGACCGAGCGGTGCCTTCTTCCCTTCTTATTGACTATCTTGCTTTCTGCTCCAAGTGACTGCATTTTATTCTCTTCACCCCAAGCCATGCATGCTACCATTCTTACAGCCCAGCGATCTGCTGCAGATACGCATGGTCTCCTCTTCTTGCTTGAATCTTTTTCTCTCTTCACTTCTACTTTGCGACTCGATTTGTTTCTTATCCATAATGATTCACGTGCGCTGCTTTCTCTGTCTACTTTTTCGGCGCGTGCGTTGTGGCGTAAGAAAATGGGATACCAGGTGTCTGTTTCTGGGACTTTCTCTGGGATGAAATGGTGTGAGGCGTTTGGGCTCATAGTGGTTCGTTTTTTTGTCACTCTTTCTGTGGTTGCTTGCTTGCCTTGCGGTTGTTTAGTTGGTCTTGTTGTCCCTGCGGAGGGTAATGGTTCCAAGATGTAACCGTGTCGCTGAAGTAACTACTCTTTCCAAATAAAAATGAACCCTGCGATGACGGTCTGATATATTATATTACAAGAGTACTCTTTGTCTTCTCCCTTGCCTCAAAGATCGTCCGTAGCACTTAGCTTGATAAAATCTAGTGTTGTCTAATACTAATAGAAGATATATGAAATGCAACCGAAGAACTTCTTTTGATTCGTTACACGTTAGGTAAGGGCTGTGTGGACAGAAGACAGTTCTCCATTCTGGAAATCTTTCCCTGTAATCGGAAATGTTATCAGATAATATCCAGCTCATCGTCATCATCATCTGACATGACCCGTCTCCCCCCTTTGACCCCCTCAGTACCAGCACCCAAACTTTCTCGACCAGCCTCTCGAATGCCCTTTGACGTTATGAACCGTGTTTTCTTGACACCACTTCCATGCGGTTTATCATGAGCACGCTTCATAGGGCTCAACCGAACATTGTTCGCTTTCAAGCTAGACAGGTTGAAGCCACTGCTCGCGGGCTCGGACTTAGGTGTATTTGGCATGTCCCCCTTTTGAGGAGTTTCGTTGCAAGTTCGGGACCGAAGATAATCTGCACCAGGGCCACCACCCCGCCCTGTGACAAGCTTTCGAGTGATATCAAGTTCCCGCTGCTGAGTGGCTAGACGTCGGCGCATTCGATCTTCCTTGCTCTCCTGGCCACGTCCAATCATACCGGACGAAAGGAATGGGTCATCGTGAGCATCAATTAGGGCCGCTGCTGACCCTGTCGGGTTGGTAGGATGGTACGATGTACGACCGCTGCCATGGTTTTTGGCAGATGGCGCCACAAAATAGACTGACTGGGAGCTCCTGTCATACTGGCCACCATCCGGTTTTAGGCCTTGCTGAGATCCAGGACCGCCTCGGGTATCCGATCTTCTTTCTCCGCCGCCGAATTGTCCGGTCCGCGAGCCAGATCTGCCACCAGGGCCATAGCCCGTGTTGGAGTTGACTCCCATGCGGTGACCCTGAGTGCGGCGCACCTGAAGGTCAACATGGAAGTCACAGAACTCGGTTTTTCGTCCATCCACCCATGATTGACAGGTCTTGCCATCCTTCCTTACAGCCTTGCAAAAGCCAATGTCTCGAGCATAGCCAATCTCGAGGACTTTATCATCCGAAGACGACAATGACAAGCTGAAACGGTTTGTATCCAGTCTATTCTTGGGTGGTGGCATGATCGTGGGGTTCAGGATTGCAACGAGGGTTCCTTCCGACATTTTGTAGTAGCGCGTATAGGCAGTGTCAAAAAGAAAGAGGTCGATAGTCCACTTGAGATCCGTCAGAGTCATGACCAAGTACTTGTTAGTATTATTGCGCCCATTGTCGTAAGGATCCACTTCCTGTGCCGTGACATTTCCCGGGGTCTTGATTTGTCTCGGGTCGGATTTTGATGCAATGATCCCAAACACCACAAAGTCCCCATCGATTTCCTCGGGGAGTTCAAATGATGGTGCTTTAACCGTCTTCAGTAGGTCAGGTATCCGAAGGGTCTTTTTATCACTCAAGTTGCGACTCAAGAAAGAATGGGGTAAAATGCGGTTGGTCAGATGCAGGGAGGAGTAGGATTCGAATTTAGAAGAGTCCGGTGGGTTCATTGCTTCCATAGAGGTTGTTTCATCTCGACTTGCATCCTTGTATGGTGAATCCCTTCCTGCTTGTTGGGTGAAGTGATGGCGCACATTAGACTGTTTATTGGTCGAGTCCTTGGTATTTTTCATGTTCGGGGTTGTTTGGCTGCGTTTCATGCCTCCAGGTTTGTCAAGTGCCCGCATTATCTCCTCACGGCTGTACTGTCGCACTTCTGGCTGTCGAGGACCAGATGACGGAGGCGATTGCTTTTCATTTGCAGCTGCGGTTCTGAAAGCTTCGACTTCGGCCTGATCCAGCTGAAATGCTGAACTCCGGTTTGCCTGGACTCTCTCTGCTCTCTCTGCTCGCTCCATGCGAGACTTCTCCGAAGCTCGACCTTCCGCCATGCGCTCACTAAAACTCTTGATTCTGTGCAACCCGCCATCTCCAGGTGAGGTCTGCGGTCTGGCCGAGTGTACGGCACCTGTGCGTGACATTGCGCCGCTTTGAGTTCCAAGTTGGCTCGTTGGCCGTGGGGGTCGCTTGAGCGAGACATCGTTTGCCTTCCAGCCCTTGTCGATGCCCATCTGGTACCTCCGTGGAGACCAAGGGTCTGCAGCAGACACTTCTCGCCTCTGGGGCGACGCTGGGACCTGAACTTCATCGTTGCGTGCCTTTCGCTGTGTGTTTTGGGGGCTCCTCGGGTCCGAGGCGTGGGGTTGGGACCTAGGATATGAAGCCAGAGCAGAGATGGGACGACCACGCCTGCTCTCTCCCTCTTCCGTGGCCGAAGTCGCACTACCAGATCGGTCTCGGTTCTTCTGTAGTTGCTTCAGCTTGAGACGAGCCTGGATTTCGGCCAGCCGTAGTTGCAGGGTTTCTTCGTCTTCTTCGTCTCCTTCATCCTCGTCTTCACCCTCGTCCAGGACTTGGCTAGCTTTTGATCGGAAATTCGGGGTAGTGTTTGAGCGTTTAAGGGGAGATGGTTGAAGCTCTCGACGAGTTTGCATGTCCTGGTACTTCCTTCGGCCCCCGGGCGAGCTGAGGAGGGCATCGCGGGGTGATTTGGGCGGCCACGCGCTGTCAACCACTTGCGAGAGAAGATGTTAGCAGGCCGTTTCCTTCTCTTGACGAAAAATAACTCACTCTTGTGTCGAGAATCGGGGGTCTTTATAGGTAGCGATCACCACGGAGCGTCATTCATTCCCCGCTGCTCCCGCCGTTTCGCCGGCCACACGCACAGATCGAAGATGGAAGTTGCAAAAACGAGTCGCGAATGCCGCTTTGCAATTTTCTGAAGGTGAACGGCTCCAAAGGCTAAGTTCTGAAACGGGCCAGGGTTGCAAGGAGGTGCGAATGTGAATGTGAGGGATCACCTGGCTAGCATATGATCCGCGCGTCGGCGGCGCGTCTCGCGGTTTCCCTCTCTAATTAACCCGCTTAGCCAACAACCCTCCTTCACCCCCCCAAATGCCTCGAACACGAGCGACTGCGCCGTCGGCGCCTGCAGAGAAGCCCGAGGCGGAGCAGAAGAAAACATTGACCCCGGCTGAAAAGCCAAGCAAGACTTTCATCCTTCCATCGTCCACCAGTGCTCATGCGCGTCTGCTCTCCCTTCCCAATCCCCAGTCGGGCGAACTCACCCGCTACTTTTTCTGTCCCGAGCGTGGCATCTTCGAGTTTACGGTAGTCGCCTCGCCTTCTACATCAGCTCGCAGCATTCTGTTTACTCCTCGTGCGCGTCAATCGGAGAACGCGTCGCAAAATGAGGAGGCCGCGACCCAAACACCCTCAATCGCGAAGAAGGCCGAACTATTGGTTGCGACACCAATTGATCCGATCTTCTTCTTGATTTCTCTTTTCGCTGCCACCTCTAAATCCGGTCAATCGCTGTTCCAGCCACTGGACGATATCATCGACTCGAACGACGATATCCCACAGCACCTCCGCAATGTTCTCTATGATGACACCTTCCGCAACACTATTATGAAACGCGCGGAGGCAATTTGTGATACGGTTGATGCTGGTGATGAGAAGATGCTTCGGTTCAGTGAAGCAAAGCTGCTCAAGGAACTGATCGTAAAGGCAGAGCGCATGGCCACTCAAGGGCTACCTGCAAGTTTGGAAGAGCGTTTCGTCCGCCAGCCATTGGCCCCGCCGCTCATGTCAGTCAAACGAGAGGATGCCTTGACTGGCCAGATGCCTAGCGATGGAGATGCAAGTTCCAAATCAGAGGAGAGGCAGGATACTCCATCGACAGTGGGTACAACTGCTACGCCATCCGTGTCAACACCGGTTGGCGAATCTACTCCAGCCCCTCAGCCCCCTACGGACAACTCTACTTCAGATCATGTTGTCCACTTGCAGCGGGTCTCTACTGCTTTGAACTTCATGAAAGATTCATATTTACCGGCCTCCTTATGCTCTCGAATCGATGAGATGCTCACATCCCCGGAAAGTCCTCTAGACTTCACACCTTTGACGGATCGCATCAAGGAAATCGCTGCTCTCCGCGCCGAGGCTCTTGCATCGCGTACACTGTCAGACTTCAGCCGCAAGCGCGGGCTGGATGATGAGGAAGTGGAGGCTCGCGCGGAGAAGAAGCGCAAGAAGGAGGAGGACGAGAAGAAGACCAAGGCTGCGGAATCTCGGGGCGTTCGGGATCTGAAGAAGGTCAACACGACCGGCATGAAGAAGATGAGCGATTTCTTTGGAAAGGCTGCGCCTAAGAAGAAGACTTGATCCGATGTTGGTGGTTAAGAGCCCACACTCAACATGGCTGCATTATACAACAACCACGCGCCGCGCCATTGGAAATGCAGCTCCACCCGAAACTGCGGTATATAACGATCCTCCGATTATATCGACCTTTCCAGCATCTCTCAATGGCATGGCCTTCGAAGCATCCCTGCAGCGACTCCAAGTGGAAGGACGTCGCAAGCTTCTTGACACTTCAATGCCTGCGCCTAGTCATGCAGATGGTTCTACATGCATTGCCGTGGCGCATGGCTTGATAACCATTGACAACTCCAACTCCGGGTCTACTGTGATATGGTTCATGAAATGTACAGCGGAGTCCAGTCGGGAATCGAAACTTGAAGTAGTTTTAGACTTTTTATAATTGGCAGACCAACACAAGTAAGTTGGAAATATGTTAAACAATTCAAAGAGCGACCTGGTCAATAGCAGCGCCGGCAATCCTATAATTCACAATTAGCCCTGTATTCAAACCAGCATGCATGCACCTGCGAGGATAAAGAACTTACACAAACGACCCGTTGGACGGCTTGCTAATAACCATGGCTTGCTCCAGCTTCTCGGCGCTGATATCAGGGAACTTCTTCAAGTAGTACTCGTTGCGCAGGGCAGTCGTCACAGCCTCGACCTTACCCTGGGGCAACATGTGCACGGTGCAGCCACCCCAGCCAGCACCAGTCAAACGACTACCCCATGTACCTGCGCGACGGGCAATAGCACAAATATCATCCACCTCGGGAGCACTGCATTCGTATGAAGCAAAGCAGGACTGCTGGGACTCATTCAGAAGCTGGCCGAGGTATTTAATGCGCTTCTCGTCCAGCTTGGATGCATTAGCAAGACAAGCCTTGAAATCCAGTACCCGGCGCGCCTCCTTGAAGCAGTGCAGCGCACGCTGGCGCAACTTGAACCGATCCGCCTGGACAGGAAACGCGGAGAGGAACTTTGTCTCCAGCTCTGGAACGGTGATGCCGAGGAGTTCAGCCATTTCTTCACGCGTGTAGCCTTCTTCTTTGGTGAAGAGGTCCTGGGTGGCCTGGATAACGGAGTCGATTTGGTACTCGAGCGGGTCGCCGAGGCGGCCTTCCTTGGTCATTAATTTGTGTTGGAAGTTACGCAGGCTGTATCCGAGCGAGCTGTTGTCCTTGGGGAGGGTGAGGCCATAGTTCTTGGCCAGAATGACGGCGGCAAGGGTGCACTCAGCTACGCGCAGGTTGTAGTGGCGGGGAGCGGTGTCGGCCTTGTTGGAGGTGACGAAACTCTGGGCCATAAGGAAGGTGATTTCGTTGTCGGCGGTTGGGATGGGGACGTGTTCGGCCATGAAGGCGGGGAAGAACTGGGTGTAGAGTAGATATCCGCGCTTGGAGAAGATGGAGGCAGCCTGGTCCATGCTGGAAAAATACATTTGGTTAGAATAGGTCTTTCTCGTTCATGCTCCTTGAAATATATACTTACCCGCCAGAGTAGACACCGACAGCGCGCTCCGAAACAACAGCCAAATCTAGCAGGTCCTGCTTGGAGACACTGTGATTGTTGGCCTTCATGACGGCCAGGGCACTAGCACAGACGAAAGCCGCACTGCTGGAAATACCACCACCGGGGGGCACGTTTCCGTCGACCAGAATCTCCATGCTGGCGGGGACCAGCGAGCCATCGGGCTTCTCTTTGCGCAAGAACTTCAAGGAGCCGAGCAGGCCGGCCTTGAAGTAGTTGATCCACTCATGCTTTTTGGGGTCGATCTCGATGTCGGTGTCATGGGGCACATAGAACTCGCGTGTAGGGAATTTCTCCGGGTTGACATTGGCAATCTTGATGGTGGTACCGGAGGCGCCGGTGGGGACAACCTTGACAGCCATGATCACATCGACGCTGACGGCAGTAGGCAGGACATCGTAGAGAGAGTAGTCAATGTGCTCGCCGATAATGTTCACGCGGCCGGGACTGCGGGCGACAAAGTCTGGGCGGTGGTTATATTGCTTGTTGAACTGCTGAATGAGAGCAGACCATCGCTGCTGGTGCTCCGGCGCAACCGAGTTCACAGAGGCATCGTCGGTGGCATAGACTTCCGCGATGGACTCTGTCTGCGGGACAAGCTCCTGTGGGGGGGACATGGCGGGGTAGTGACTTTGTTTTGGGAGAAAAAGCAAGAACAAAGAAAAACAAACGAAGGGAACTTGAAGGGGGGTGTAGGAGGGGAGATACCCTTCTAGTAGCTGAGGGTAGTACTGGCGGGGGCACATGACCCAAAACGGCGGGCAGAAGGCAGCCAAGCCCCGCGGCCGTCGAGTCCCCGGAAAAAAAGGGCGTGGTGGGGGAGGCTGGCATCCCGGTGTCCCGTTGCAGCTATGGTCAGTGTGGTGTGGCGGGGTATGAGTATGGTTATACTGTATCTGTACTCCTTACTCCAGTTGCTGATGACATCTAGTGGGTACTATTACCCATTGATGAGAGGGGTGGCTTGGTCGTGCCATCCACGAATTACTATACAGCAATGCACTATATGATATGCACTGCAATACACGATCCACAAAGAATGCAAGACATTGGTACCATACGGAATACCTTAGACAATGGAGTGACTAGATCAATCCAAGACCTACGGCCCGAATCTATAGATGTGCGTTGCACGGTATCTGAGCTCAGCCCGGGCCGAATTGTAAGCCCCGCCCGGCTTTCCGTAGAGATCGGGATCAGGATCAGGATCAGGGAAAAGAAAAACATATCCCGCCGTGTCGGCTAAAGTCAATCGGCAAAGGCGCCAGCGGGCAATGGAAGACCCGGGGACCCGCCCAGATCTAGCCTGCCGAGCTTCGATGCTACACAGATGTGATCCAACTTGAACAACACTGTCACTGTCACCACGATGCTTGTCGATGCTGACGCTTGTTAACCGCTGAATCGCCAATCCAGCGTTGCCGGTCGCTGTCACGTGACGTGTGTCACGAAAACGCACTACACGTGACACGCCGAGGTCGGAGCGCGGAGGCGGCACAAACCAATCAGAAGAGGCGAAATTTGAGTCAGAGCGGTCGGTGGTCGGTTGGTTTGGGTTTAAGGCGATTTTCGTCCCCAGGAAGAGTGGAAGATTCACGGCAAGGGCAATTATCATTCCTCTACCCTCGCGGTACCTCTCTACTCACTCCCCCGGGCTATCGTCAGTCATGATGATGCCTCTCAGACCCTCAAAATGCGCCTTGCGCTCCATCCACCTTCAAAGGCAGCTGGCCTCCAGTCGCCGTTCTTTCTCGACCTCGTTCGTGGCCTCGGCTGCGTCACCCCACCGCTCTTCTGCTCAGAAGAGGACGCAGAGTACAGCGACCGCGACCTCGTAAGTCTGATCTTACACAGCAATGGCTTTAGATCTCTGACATGAACCTTCTAGGGGCTCCCGACCTGCTCCCAGCCCGGCGTTCAACCAAGAACCTCACCGCAATGAGGTCTCTCCTCTGAACAACCGCCAGCTCCCTGAGCTCGATGACTCGTAGGTGTTTTATCGGTCGACCCCGGTTATTGATGTGCTACAGCACGGAAACAACGCGGACTGCTTCAATAGACCTTGGAGGCTAACGTGACACAGTATGGTTGGCATGAGCGGTGGTGAAATCTTCCATGAGATGATGCTTCGCCTGGGTGTGAAGCACGTCTGTAAGTGGCCATATTCTCTTTTACCGTATGAATCTGCCCATTGACTCACACTCCCATCCCAGTTGGCTACCCTGGTGGTGCCATTCTTCCCGTCTTCGATGCCATCTATAACTCGAAACACTTCGACTTCATCCTCCCCAAGCACGAGCAAGGCGCCGGTCACATGGCCCAGGGCTATGCCCGGGCTTCTGGCAAGCCCGGTGTTGTTCTCGTCACTTCCGGCCCTGGAGCTACCAACACCATCACCCCCATGCAGGATGCCATGTCCGATGGTACCCCCATGGTCGTTTTCTGTGGTCAGGTCGTCACCAGCGCCATTGGAACCGATGCCTTCCAGGAGGCTGATGTCATTGGCATCTCTCGTGCTTGCACTAAGTGGAACGTCATGGTCAAGTCCGTGGGAGAGCTGCCTCGCCGTATCCAGGAGGCTTTCGAGATCGCTACCAGCGGCCGTCCCGGCCCCGTCCTGGTCGACCTTCCCAAGGATGTTACCGCTAGCATCCTCCGCAACCCGATCCCTATGCAGAGCACCATCCCTTCTCTGCCCAGCGCTGCCACCATGGCAGCCCGTGAGCTGAGCAAGAAGTCTCTTGAGGCCACCATCGGCCGTGTTGCCCACCTGGTGAATGTCGCCAAGAAGCCCGTCCTCTACGTTGGTCAGGGACTTCTTGCCCGCCCCGACGGTCCTGAGATTCTCAAGGAGCTTGCCGACAAGGTCCAGATCCCCGTCACCACCACCCTCCAGGGTCTTGGTGGATTCGACGAGCTGGACCCCAAATCTCTGCACATGCTCGGCATGCACGGCTCTGCCTACGCCAACATGGCCATGCAGGAGGCTGACCTGATCATTGCCGTTGGTGCCCGTTTCGATGATCGTGTCACTGGTAGCATCCCCAAGTTCGCTCCCCAGGCTAAGCTGGCTGCTTCTGAGGGCCGTGGTGGTATCGTTCACTTCGAGATCATGCCCAAGAACATTAACAAGGTCGTCGAGGCCACTGAGGCCGTCGAGGGTGATTGCGCCGATAACCTCCGTCTCCTTCTTCCTCAGGTCGCCCGCGTGCCTGAGCGCACTGAGTGGTTCGATCAGATCAACGACTGGAAGGCTCGCTTCCCCCTCTCTCTGTACGAGCACCAGATTACCGATGGCCCCATCAAGCCCCAGACCGTCATTGAGACTCTCAGCAACCTGACCGCCGGCATGAAGGACAAGACTATCATCACCACCGGTGTCGGTCAGCACCAGATGTGGGCTGCCCAGCACTTCCGCTGGCGCCAACCTCGCACCATGATCACCTCCGGTGGTCTTGGTACAATGGGTTACGGTCTGCCCTCTGCCATTGGTGCTAAGGTCGCTCGCCCCGACTGCCTGGTTATCGACATTGATGGTGATGCTTCCTTCAACATGACTCTGACTGAGCTTTCGACCGCTGCTCAGTTCGGTATTGGCGTCAAGATTCTCCTGCTCAACAACGAGGAACAGGGCATGGTCACACAATGGCAGAACCTGTTCTACGAGGACCGCTACTCCCATACCCACCAGCAGAACCCCGACTTCGTTCCCCTGGCTCGCTCCATGCGCGTCGCTGCCGAGCGCGTCTCCAAGACCACTGACCTCGAGGCTAAGCTGAAGTGGCTCATCGAGCAGGATGGCCCTGCCCTCCTGGAGGTCATCACTGACCGCAAGGTTCCCGTTCTGCCCATGGTTCCCGCCGGCCACGGCCTGCACGAGTTCTTGGTCTACGACGAAGGTAAGCAAGACTCATAATCTTACAAATAGTATTGAACTCCAGTTACTAACTATTCGCACAGCCAAGGAAAAGGACCGCAAGGACCTGATGCGCAAGCGCAATGTCGACTTCGCCGTCAACCACCGCGATTAAGCACGCTAGGCAAAGCGACATGCATCCTACCCGCACCGCCCCCGGATGCCAGTCTACCCTAACCGTCACTTATTTTTTCCATTGATATCCATGGCGTTTTCTTGGCGGGTTCACCAAAAGCGATTGGGACTGTTCGAACTCGGAATTTTCCTCCCCCTACCCCCACAAGGAAAAACAATATAAATATCAAAAACCCCCATCGCCCTCGTTATATCCGGCATGGCAGAAGTTCCGCAGGGCCTGTTCTCGACGCTCGGATTCCGTTTCCACTTTCCTCCCCGATTCTGGCCCTTCTCTCTCCCTTTTCCCGGGTTGTCTTGGGGGATTGATTTAATAAGACATGCATTGTGGTTCTGTCACGATTTCGGGGCTTTTCTTCGTCCATGCCGCCGTTTTTATTGTGTGTATATAATGTTCATGTGTTCGAATTATATGTCAAGAGTGGGCATGAATTTTTCAAATCTATCACCTTTCTTTACCAGTAGAATTCGGATTCCCCATATTCTGGTTTAGTATCCAACTAAAAATCTTAAATAATATTTAGGATACTCAGGTACCAGGGTATCTACTGGGCTGCTACAACCATTTGCCCCTCATCAGCGTGAATATCTTCGTGATGGTGATACGAGACGCTGAAGTTGTGCTCGGATTTGAGATGCACTCCAAGCACCAGCCTAACGACGACGATGTTGTGACGCAGCTTAAGAACCGAGCTTAAGCTGTTCGGCCAGGTCGACCACTGGATGTGCCGAATCAACCATCAAAAAACCACTTCGCTTTGACAGATTTTCCAAATTGAGTTCATTGCATATTGTCACGGAACTTCTTACAACCCCCGAGGAATTTGAGGGCACGGAGCCACCACTTTACAAAAGACTAAATACTTCACGTGAGTTTTTGCACGTATCTGCCTGCCGTCATTGAAGGGATTCGCAAGGTGGTTTGTCGGCGTTCTCTCACTTTCCAAACCTTTGCGAAATTACAAATTGAAGCTCCATTCAATGGAGGTGAAAGCTCTTTTGGCACGAATTGGAGAGAGAAGCAATGAGTCTATCAAGTTGCGCAAGCTAGCCAAAATGGGTAGATACCCAAGGCCTTTCTTTTCGAAAGAGTCATTTAGCCCGCACTTCGGATGGCACGCCTTTCCGAACCGGGATGACCTATCACAGTGCACAATTGATCTGTATGTAATGAATCCACCTATGGAGGGTGACTGGAGCGTCAATGGTGAATTGAAGTGGAATACAAAGGTGGACATGGATCCAATCGTTGAGCTGCTAGATTGAGATGGTGGTCCACAAGTATTCGCCCAATTCTAGAAGGAATGCAGTTCATTATGTCAAGTGGTGATAGTTTTGATTCATAGGTCCCGGTCATAAAAGTTTGTATTCAAAATGAGATCTCAACGATCTTAAATTGCTTTCTAGTCGGGGAGCCCAGTAGGCACCATCGCAGATACTCTGGTAACTGAATATCCCGACATTTTTCTAAGAGCCAGGCCTGTTATAAAGCTATTCGATTACTAAGAAGAGGTTCTCAAGCAAAGGATGATCAAGTTTGTATAGAACTATCATACGGACTAAGGATTACAGTGAGAAAGATGGGGGGATCCATCTATAAGTACATCACTTTCCCAATCATATTCTTGACCAATTAGTACGCTGGGTATCTATTTCTTTCGGAGTTGCCTTCTTCAGGACCGGATGGGCCAACTTCTAGATGAACATCCGTTTTCATCATGATACCGTCATTAGGCACAATGGCCTCTTGACTGCACGTAGAGGCAGTTGGATCCTGTCCACGGTGGATCACCCAGGTGTGTTTCGAGTGGGGTCCAATTCGATGCAATGGCTGGTCCCCGTGCGAAGCCCCGTAGTTCTGGTACGCATGATTGCCATAGATACTGCCGAAAATGCGAGGGGCGTATGTCTTCATGAAAACGGACAATGCTGGTGCGCAACCACAAAAGATTGCTTGAGTCGAGAAAGTGTCAGAAGGATCGAATTGAAAGTCTCGGAAATGTGTATATTGAGCTTCCGTACCGACATATATCTCAATGCCGCACCAATTAAGGGAGTCGGCAAGGGCAAAATACTGATCCTTAGTATTTGCAAGTAGCTTCACATAATCATATCGCACACATCCAGCTTAGAAATGTCAGTGCTTGCTTGATGCTTGAATGAATAACGAACCGGCAACAGAGAGAATTCCAAGCCCAAATATTCCAGCTAGGGCGATCTTCTTGCGCTGTATAATGTGAGCAAAATCCCTTTTTAATCGGCGAGACACTCGGATTACCTTGTTTATCTGCACGCGCCATAGCATTGGAATGGGTGTGAGGTAGATCAGGACATCAGTCACGATAGTTAGGATACCATTAGCTTCATAAAAAGCTTGCTGTGAATCAGACGGCATGCAGTGTCCCTCAAGTGTACCCGTTAAGTCCCAAAATTTGGCAGGCGGGAAGCATGAAAAGGTCAAGATCAGGAAACTTGAGATGGATAGACCCAGAACCACAAATGAGAGGGCATACACGGCCCATTTCATAAATCCTCGCTGATCCAGGCGAAGATAGAACCAAAGTAGAGACAATTTGACAAACATTATCCCCAGTACGTATAGAATGCGCGTCGAATAGATGGACTAAGGGGAATCAGTATTTGGGTGTGTAGCGGCCATTCCTTTCGAGAGTATGTATCCTACCTGTAGCATTGGAACATAGTCTTCTTGGGCAATTTCATCGACTGGTCGCAAAAGATAATTAATATTGAGGGGTTGCGGATGAAGTCTCAGGATGTTAACGAACGGTGTTTTCCTGTTCCGTAATGTGCCGCTAAATTGAGGTTAGCCATAGGATCCGAATGAGCTGATGCAGGAACTTTATACCAATCATTGATGCTGCAGATAAGCCAAATGTAAAAATCTGGGGTGTTCGATGGTCAGTACAGCCTTGTATGTGAACGGACTGGTGGTTCGTACTGTGCCAATGACCATTAAAACTATTGAAAAGACGATAAGTTCGTAGTCTGAGTAATCTGATAGAGAGCAAACTTACTATCATCTGTTCCGACTGCCTTGATAATCACGATGCGTACATACATTCGAATTGTCATGACGATTGTAATGAAAACAATGAAGCTTATGCCCACGCCAAAAACCGAACCTTGCCGTGTCCCTGATTCAATACCAGCGCGGGTCACAAGCCCTTGCGGTGAAAGAAAAACCATTCTGTACCGAAATCTCTTGGAATAGACCTCTACAAAAGAGGAAGAGCATATGGGTTGAATCGTGCCCGAATCACTTGGCAGGCAATTCGTGGGAAAGTCTTCAAGAGCCGCACATTCTACTGGGCCTGACTTTATAAGTCATAGACTCCTTTTCTCTCATTTAGTCGCTGGACTCTTCTCGTTAACGGTTGTCATGTCAGCGGGCTGCAATGACAAGGATCAGCCCTCTGGGCCATATTCTAGTGGTTTCAGGAATCCACCAGCCCGTTCGCTCGGAACAAGGACCCCATCTCAGTAAAGATCGATGAAGGCAAAGGTCGATGGATTTCGACTCCTGCATTAGCCCCTTTCACTCCCAGTAGTGTGGCTATCATTTCCTGTCATCTACAGCTGTCAGTGGGATCGGCTGAAGAGTCATGGGTGCAAAGACAGACAAAACCACTCTGCGGAGGAACTTATGTGAACATCCGGTTTTGCCAAATTGTGAATTGAGCGATACCTCATCCAATCTACTCTGATTTGAAAGCCACACTACGATAGAATGGTAATGCCACTGCTGCAATTTTCCATACTTGACATAGGGTCCAGGCTTCAATCCTTTTTTGCCGACGGACTTCCAGGGCTTACGAACAATTCATCGTAGGATGAATAACTCAGAGCCTTGGTTTATTCTTAGAGAATGCCCGCCGAATCAAATTATCTCAAAAACGTGTCGGCTACTGCTCGTTCAATGGAGATCTACATAGCCACATTAGCTCCAAGTGAAGTGAGTATGTTCCGTGGCCCTAGCCCCAGGATTTCTGATGTGGCCGGTTGGCATCCGCCTCCCGCGATATAACGATCGACCGTCACGGAGCGGTGGCGGCCCCGGCCGAACTAGACAAACTCCACTTCACGATTCCCCACGATCACCCGTTGAAAGGAGTGTTGGATGCACGGGCGGAGCTTCACCAAGGCATTGTTGACTACCTGTCATGTCATCGACCAGCTCTAGACCGTTGGGGACATGACATGATTCAAGCACTACCCAATTGAGAGACAGGTGGTGATCATCTTCCCTAAGAAGTAACTGTCAGGAATGCCCATGCATATTCCTTCGTGCCTTTGGATGCAGCCGATGTAGAACGCCGAGCCTTGAGCCTTGTCAGGGGCCATGATTGAGAGTCCATTAGTTTCTTGTCATGGGAGAGACTCTCAGCAATTTTTTATTTTTATTTCTATTTTTATATATATAACACTCGGATGAAAAAGTACTGTGCGATAATCACATCTTTTTCCCCATAATCCCGCTGAAGATTCCGAAGGCTGGTCAGCACGTCGCAGGTGCCTGAATATTCAAAAGAGTCCACTAGAAAGGCAGAGATAGGCGTCTAATTCTTGGAATCCCAAGACACAACGTAACCGACCACAAGGCTAGCGGGCGGCCGTCGTTTTGAATGATCCACATAGAATGACGGTCAAAGCGGGCGCGGGCTGCAAGCATCCATGCATTGCATTCTCTTAAGTACTAGTTAGTTGAACATGGTGAACTTACATAAACGAGAACTCGGGGCCAAATGATGAGATGAGGAAATTTCCTGGCTTCTTCGAAATTCCACTTTACCCTTATCTACGCACTTGCTGCCAAACGGATCAACATGGCAGACTCTAAGAAAGTCGCGCTGGTTTTTGGCGCCAGTGGCATTTCCGGGTGGGCTGTAGCTAAAAATCTGCTCTCCTATCCGACAACTACAACGTTTGATCGGGTGATTAGCTTGACATATCGTCCACGTACAATTGCTGAGAGTGGCCTGCCAGAGGATCCGCGGCTTGAACTGTACTCCGGGGTGGATCTCCGCACCGACCTGGACACGGTGAAGAAGCAGATGCAGGAACGAATCCCCAATCTGGATCAAGTCACGCATATGTATTATTGTGGTATGTGAGCTGTGATTGGTTTTGATACTGTTGAAGCATTTCCAATATGGAGCAATATCTAAACAAGAATAGCATATTCCAATGCCACTGCATACAGCGAAAATGTCATGGAGATCAAGAGCATCAACAAGAATATGACTTACAATGCTGTTCATGCGACCGATTCCCTTTGTACTCAGCTGGAATTCCTGGTCCTGCAGACAGGTACCAATGTAAGTTCCCCTCGGTCCAAGAACCATGAAATAAACTCACCCTCGAAGAACTACGGCGTGGCGGTATTCCAGCACATGGACAAGATTGAGATCAATCCTCCTTTGAAAGAAGACAATCCTCGAATTCCATCTCCCTATGGTGATGAGATATTCTATTATGATCAAGTGGATTTGATTAAAGAGGCTTCGAAGGGGAAGTCCTGGAAGTGGTGCGAAGTCCGTCCGGACCAGATCATCGGTAAGTGAGCTCTCCTCTTTTCTGGCAAGTCGAAACGGGTGCTCACCAAATCTTTCTTTAGGATTCGTTCCCAACGTGAGTGGTATGACCTTTGTCGAGCCGTTGGCTCTATACCTCGCCCTCTACCGATTCGTCAACGGGCCGGGTGCAAGCATCACCTTCCCCGGCACCAGGACCAACTTCACCTACACCTTCACAGACTCATGTCAGGACTTGATTTCCAAGTCAGAGATCTATCTTTCGGTGGAAAAGCCCGAGCAAGCCAATGGGGAGGCGTTCAACATTGCCGACACTGATGCGCCTGGCCCATGGTCCATGAAATGGCCTATTGTGGCAGACTACTTCGGGTTGAAAGGAGCCGGACCCGGAGAAAATGGCTGGGAAGATCTTGAAAAGTGGTGGAGCGACCACCAAGATGACTACCAGCGGATGTGCAAGACTTACAGACTGGAGTATCGTGATGTCCCACCTTCTTCATGGATTTTCCTCAAGGCTGGATTCACCCTGCTCGACCGAGACCGTGAGATGTGCCTAGATAAAATTCGGGGTATTGGATTCAAAGAGGAGCTTCCAGTTGGTATGGGCCACATTATTGCTCTTGAGCGCATTGCGGAGGCCAGACTGATCCCTTCTCGACGTGCTCTCTCAACTTCCTTGTTCTTGGAGCCTTCATTGACGAAGACTATGGATGAATTTACTGGAGTTGAAAAGGATGGCCTAGTCAACGCTTAGGTAATAATTTGATAGTAATCAAATTGGGGGTTTATTTTCCTATATTGTCAGCCTTAATTACCGCCGTAACACAGTAATTCCCTATTCTCATTAGATGAATTTTTTATATTGCCTTTTTTATGACATATGTTCGTGTCGTTCGTTGAGGGCATAATATTCAAGTCTGTTTGCTGAGGAAACAAGGTTACAGATTAGGGACGTGCCTAGTAGGCAACGTCAATATTCACCATAATATCGCCTTAGCCTTTCAATTTTTAGCATGGATATTATTGAAGCCTTAATACGATGCTTAAGAATATAAGACAAAATCATTAAAAATATTACCTGTCATCTTTCCGTAACGAGTTCATTCGGATCGGAGTTCGCAACCTCATGTTATTCCTTCAAGCCGCACTCCCTGTCAGCCAATACCACCAATATGACCTCTAATTGCTCATCAGGATGCACCTAGGGAACGTCGCGATAACGACCACGCCGATATTTGCGATATCCCAATTATGCCCAGTTCCCAGGAGATCTCGAGCGCGCGGCCAGAGTATTTGCCTCTAGATGACCCAGCACAGTGGCACTTACGCGGAATCGATGGTGACACGGTCGAAATTTCCGGAAGTCAAGAAGCCAGCCCGATTGCCAGCAGTTATTCAAATTGGGGAATCAAGGAATGATCAGATACCCGAGATCCAGAATATTTTGAAGGGCCCTACAGATTCTTCCTGGTGGAGTGACATGGTCAGCCTGCGGCGAAACGTCAGTGTCTATCGCGACATCGTTGCCACCGAAGAGCAACCATTCCCGAAAGTGCGAGATATGGTCACCAGATCTCAACGTTGTCGGAAAACTACAGGGAGTTTCAAGTTAGAGAGCAGCATCCTGCAGACCAAGGGCATTCTACAAGCGACCGCCCTCAGTCTTCGTCTGGATATCGTATTGATTGGGGATTTTTTTGCCAAAACCCAACAGGCAAGGTCAGAGATAAAAGTCAATCTCGAGAGCACCAGGGGTGAATGCAGCACACTCGTCGAGATGGCCGAATGTCACAATAGACCAACACCGCAGGTTGAATTGAAGGCTATGTGTTCCTGGCGCAATTTTTTGCCATGGAGCGACCCTACGCATCCAGGGAACAAATAATCGCTCCCTAGATCAAGGGCTTTCATTGATCATGAATGCCAGAAATGTTCGCTCTGAGTATCCTAACCAGACAAAAGGCCTGGTCGAGGAAGTTGACGGCGCGGAGTCCATGCTTCGTGGGGACTTTTCTTCCCTCAAGTCCCCAGAAAGGAGCGCTTGAATACTATAACAGCGATGGCACGCGATTTCAGAGTACATGGAATTGGTATAGTTGTTCCAATGGTCACCCATTCACAATTGACGAGTGTGGCGAAGCCATACAGCTGGCCGTCTGCTCGGAATGCGGCGAGCGTGTGTCGGCAGCACCACCAGACCACAGACGGGGTGACTCGGGCGACCGATATCGAAGTCAAGGTAGCCAGGTTGAACTTGGGAAGTGTTTGATGGCGTGAGGATGAGATATGTTAAGTGTTGCAGCTACTTAGTCGCACGATAGATGAACAGATCAGTTTACGCCACGTGAACAAGTCTCGTAGTGTAGTCTCTTTAGATCTCAGGGATTATCTGCAATTGACTCGACAGGTATGTGCAAATAGACCCTCGAATCAATGGTTGTGTCGAACGTCGGTTGTTTTTGATCGCGGAGTGTAGGGGGAAGAGTGGAGCGTGGAAGTGGAAGTGGAAGTAAAAGCGGAAGGGAAGAGCAACGGCGGAGTGACGTTCATCGTGACACCCGCCAATTCGCATCTCGCAACTCGCCCCGACTTCACCTCCTCCACTCCTCCTCCACTCTTCCCTCGCCCACCCTCCTTTCTTTTCTTTTTATGTGTCAGTCTGAGCGCCCGTGCTGAAGCGACTCTCAGCTCAATAATTGCTTTGAAGCGCAGGTGTTTACCGCCTGCTCTCCTCCCACAGCTCCCCTCACTCGTGCTCCACGATGTCTAGCCCACCGCCTGTCGCCGAAGACCAAACCCGCCTCCTCGAGGAGGCCTTGGGAGTGGTGAGGCAACAGTCGGCCTTGATGCGCAAATGTCTCGAGACCCCCGGCAAGCTCATGGATGCGCTCAAGTGCGGGTAAGCTGTTCTGTATCCCCAAGGCAGCCATCCCGAGTGTCTGCGCGATGATGACCCCCGCGTGCTAATTGATGCGTCCTCGAGGCGCAATGCTACAGATCAACCCTTGTTTCCGAGCTACGAACCCCTAGCCTTGGACCGAAGCAGTATTACGAATTGTACATGGCCGTTTTCGATGCGATGCGACACCTGTCCGTCTACCTTAAGGAGAACCACCCGGTCAACCACCTCGCGGACCTGTACGAACTGGTGCAATATGCCGGAAATATCGTTCCCCGCTTATACCTGATGATCACTGTGGGCACTGTCTACATGTCGGTCAAGGATGCGCCGGTTAAGGAGATCATGAAAGATATGATGGAGATGACTCGGGGTGTCCAGCATCCCATCCGTGGCCTCTTCCTCCGATACTACCTGTCCGGACAGGCGAGAGATTATCTCCCTTCGGGCATCAGCGACGGCCCGGAGGGCAACCTGCAGGACTCGATCAACTTCGTCTTGACCAATTTCGTGGAAATGAATAAGCTTTGGGTTCGGTTGCAGCACCAAGGTCCCTCGCGAGAACGGGAACGGCGGATTCAAGAGAGACGCGAGCTTGAGCTGCTTGTGGGTAGCAACATTGTTCGCCTCAGCCAGCTGGTGGATCTCGAAACATACAAAACGGGCATTTTACAGGCGCTCCTGGAGCAAGTGGTGCAATGCCGGGATGTTCTGGCGCAGGAATATCTTCTGGAAGGTAAGGCTTCAAATTGGATTTTACGATTGCACTCGGCGGCTTACTTGTTCGACAGTGATAACAAAGGTATTCCCGGATGAATTCCACCTCCACACCCTCGACCAACTCTTGTCCGCCATTGCACGACTCAACCCGCATGTCGACCTCAAGAAAATCGTCATTGGATTGATGGACCGCTTGTCTACGTATGCAACAAAGGATTCCGAGATCAACACCGAGCCAGAGGCGAGGAAACAAAGCGAGGAAGAGGCTGTCACCCGGTTGTTGCATAAACTTGAAATTGATAAGGAGATGAAGAAGTCAGAATCAACCGAGGCCACCACCACAGAACCTTCCACGGAGAATGGCACCGAGGAATCGAGCAAGACAGAAGAGCAGCCAGAGCCCGCGAAAAACCAAGATGAAAGCACGAACGAGTCAGAGGAGAAGCCTGGTGTTCCAGCCGAAGTGAAGTTGTATGACATCTTCTACGAACAGGTTGTCAACCTGATCAAGACGCGCGCATTGCCCATCCAAGATACAATGGCTCTTCTTGTGTCTCTCGTCAACTTGGCACTGAACATCTACCCAGACCAGCTAGAGTATGTCGACCAAGTCCTTGACTTCGCGACTCAAAAGACAGCCGAGTACACCGATCACGCCGATTTGCATTCGGCGCCGACACAACAACACATACTGCACCTCCTTAACGCCCCGCTCCGCGCTTATGTTTCTATCTTTACAGCCTTGGCTCTGCCACACTATCTACCACTTTTGACGTCACAGTCATATCCTACCCGGAGATCTATCGCTGGCGAGATCATTCGGAGTCTCCTGAAAAACAAGATCTTTATCTCAACCACTGAAAATCTTGACCGTGTACTGCAAGTCGCGAGAGTCTTGATCAAGGAGGGCATGCAGCAATCTGTAGGATATCCAGGAGCCCAATCTCAACGGCGGGGAGGAGAAACCGATGAGACAATTGAGGAGCAAGGGTGGCTTGCAAGATTGGTGCACTTGATCCAAGCAACGGATAACGATACTCAACTCAAGGTGAGATGGTCAGCATCATTATTACCGCGTTATAGTTATAGCTAAACCATACCCAACAGCTTCTTCAAGCAACACGCAAAGCATACGGCGATGGCAATGAACGCATTCGATACACCACACCCGCTATTGTCACGGCCTCAATCCGCCTGGCCCGCAAATTAAAGTCCCGCGAGCACTACGATGACAACTGGCAATCGCAGTCCTCAGTCCTCTATCGTTTCATGCACCAGTGCGTCAACAACCTGTACCAGCGGGTAAACCCAGGCTGCGCGGACCTGGCCCTCCGACTGTTCGTGATGTGCGGTGAAGTTGCCGACCAAACCGGTTTCGAGGAAGTCAGCTACGAGTTCTTCGCCCAGGCATTCACCATTTATGAGGACTCCATCAGTGACTCCCGTGCCCAGTTCCAGGCTGTCTGCGTTGTGGCTGGGGCGTTGCAAGGCACTCGTGGATTCTGCAAAGAAAACTACGACACTCTCATCACCAAGACAGCTCTGCACGGAAGTAAACTACTCAAGAAGCCGGACCAATGTCGGGCAGTTTACCTCGCAAGTCACCTTTGGTGGGTGGTGGAGAATCCCCAGCGCGAGGATGAGGATCCCAAGGACGTAAGTGACCCTTCACCGATGCTCATCCGCAATCTGAATACTTACACTGCAACAGCTCTACCGCGACGGGAAGCGCGTTCTTGAATGCCTTCAGCGAGCTCTCCGTGTCGCCGATGCCTGCATGGACAACGCTGTCTCTGTCGAGCTCTTCGTCGAAATCCTCAACCGCTACGTGTACTACTTTGACCAGCAAAACGAGAACGTCACCACGAAGTACCTCAATGGTCTCATCGAACTTATCCACTCTAACCTGCAAACCAGCGAAGATGATCCCAATCCCAATCTCGAGGGTCCTAAGCGTCATTTCGAACGTACGCTGGCATACATCCGCTCCAGAGAATACGAAGGTGTCGTAACAGAACGGCAATGAACTTAATCGTGTTTCTTTGTGCCTAAATTCAATCAATTGATGGGCCCCGGACTTTGGGTGGGAATGATACTCTCTTTGTTCCTTGAGTGCCAGAACCATCTTATTTTGTATGAAGGGCTAAGCTGGTTCCAGGAACCTGGTAGTATCCAATTTCCTTGATTAGCCCTTTTCCTTATTTCTCTTCCTGTCTCGTCTGTTTTCCTTTCTAAAGCCGGCCTCTGCCATGTTGCTTTTGCTTTTTTTCGTTTGAGTATATACAAGTGTACTATCCTCTCTGGGTAACTCCATACCCTCGAATTATTGTGCATCCATAATTTTGTCACCAGTCTTTACTTTGTTGCGTAGCAATGTAGTACTAGATGATGTATCAACATGATATGGGCAGATGATACAGCTTCTTGGATATCTCAAGGTGAACTTCTACAATATTATTACTTTCGACCATGGAATAGGAGACGAAGAAACCTTCAATAATGCAATTGAGTCAAGGACGACGACGGAGAGGGAGATTGTCCCAATCTCCACGGATATCGCTGCATAATGCAGAAAGGCCAGTAAAGAAGTAGATCATACCATACAAAATAGCAAACCCGGATGCCCCAGTCCAAGTCAATCCGACCTGGACACATTCAAGAAAGAAAAACCCGACCAGAAGAAACCCATACTAGCGAAAAACATATCAGATATTTGAGGACGTGTGGATGAGAGACGTTAATCCGTGACGCTTCAATTCAGAAAAAGAAAAGAGACAGAGGAGGAAAGGGGGACATTTCAGAAATCGTTTCCATATGGGAAAAAGCGCATAATGAAGAAGATGACCGTTCGTTGATCATAGCAGGATTAGGAAGTCCCGCCAAACAGCCCGGTCGGAGGAGAGGTGTACTGTCTGAATACAGAGGGTGCGCCGAGTCCGCCAAAGGCAGCAGGGTTGCTGTTTCCAGGAATCGGGCTGCCGATATCACCCGGCACGATGCTGCCTCGATGACTTCCGATAGCGCTGTTGTTATCAGGTTCGAACTTGACGTACCGGCCATTCTCATCTTCTTTGATGGAGAATGACCCTCCGCCGTTCTGAGGGCTACCTTCTGTGTCGCAGATGTCGAGCATCTCGTTGAGTGAGATCGCCGGCTCACTGGAAGGGCGCAACTGTTCGACCTGGTTGAGGACTGCTTTCACGTTGTGGTAGCCGCCCAAGCCCGGTTGTGGGCTGAGCGTGTTGAGATGCTTGCACGCTTGAATCACAAGAAGACGGATGGTAACGGGTCGAGTCGTGTGGATGCGGTGGTGACCACCGGCGGCAAAGGCATTGTGATTGTGAGACCAACCACTCCCTCCTAGATAATATTAGTTACATATCTAATTGGAGTTGAAAGAATGAAGCTTACCGCTCGCCGTTCCCCAGGTAGAGGCACCAGGGAAAGCGGAACCAAAGGGTGCAGGGGCACCCCAGCCAGGTCCAGTTGCAAAGGGTGCATGTTTGGCTCCTAGTAAGCTAGTTAATTGATTATCCACTTTCCGGGGGTTATTGGCGCGATTGGACTCACCTAATGGCTCTGCAAACAATGACGATCCTTGGAAACTGGCTCTCGATGGCGGTGGGAACTGTCCGGGGGCAGAAGCACCCGGCAACGACTGGGAGAGTTTCGACGAGTACGCATCATCTGTATCATCAAGAAGCGCACTACTACCCAACTGTGTACTCAAATCATCAACATCCCGCCGGGAAGAAGCATGTCCCGCATCATGATGATGGTCCTGCGCGGTGCTTGGAGGACGCTTGATCGGACTCGGTCGTGAGATCGGGAACGGCTGCCCTGTGGACTCCAAAGGAGAGCGCTCAAATGATCCAGAAGGTTGTCTTGAATGTGTCTTCGCCAAGCCAGGTTGCTGCATGGGGAATGCGCCAGGCACTCCATGATGTCCCGGGAACGGAAGACCATGCCCAAGATCAGGTGGGAACCCACGGCCAGGATGCATCGGGCGCACTCCATTGATTCCAGGTGGTGCAGAAATTCCGCCCGGGCCACCAAATCCACGATGGTTCATCATACCAGAATTCGGAGAGTACATTTGCAAGTCTGGAGGGAGGGGTCGACCACCCATTCCGGGCAGACCTGGTGGGTTGGATGGTAGGCCACCCAGTCCTGGAAATCCAGGAGGGTTGGTACGACCCAGTGGAGATAGAGGTGCAGAAGGTTGAGGATGGTGTAAAGGCGGATGCTGCTGGTGACCCGGTCTCCCGCCGTTACCTGGGGCTCCAGAATAGGATTGAGCCAAAGAACGTGGCGAGATAGAGGGCTGGAAAGAAAAGTCTGAGGGAGTGGTCTGTGAATGCGGAGACGAGGTGTGAGAACCTTGCTGGGATGGTTGTCGCGGTCTGGCAGGCGTCGAGACTTTAGGGGCCGCTGGCGAAGCCACAGAGTAATGCGGTGACTGAACAGGTCCGGGAATCGCTTGGGACGGAAGAGATGGTGGTGCCAAAGGAATGGAGCCAGCATGCAGTCCAGTTTTCGGTTGGACAAACGCCTTTCCAGCTTTCTCTCTGGCTTCCTGTTCTGCTTTTGCTGCAGTCTCGCGGTCCTTCCTGGCCTGCTCTCGTGCTTGGCGCTCCTGGTCCTCCTTTGCCTTCCTCTCCCGAGCCTCGCGTTCCTCTTTTTCCTTGCGCTTCGCATCGTCACGCCGCTTCTTCTCTTCCTTCTGCTCGCGTTGCTTGCGCTCGGCTTCGGCTTGTCGATCTCGGTCCTCCTTCAGGCGCCGTTGCTTCTCAGCTTCTTTGCGAGCACGCTCCTCCTCCTGGGCCTTGCGCTCTGCTTCGCGCTTCTTCCGTTGCTCTTCGCGCTTCAGTCGCTGCTCTTCTAACTTCTTCTCCTGCGCCGCTTTTATTGCAGCCTCTTCGGCTGCTTTCTCGGCATCCCGGCGAGATTTCTCTTCTTCCTTCGCTTGCTTCTGCAAACGCTTCTTATCCTTCTTCTTCTGGGCTTCGCGTGCTTTCTTGGCGTTTCGTTGCTCAGTTCTGTTCTCCTCTTCCAGCAGCTCTTCTATGAGCTGCTTCTGGCGTTGTTCGGCGACCTTTTCCCTATATGCTGTCATGACTCGTTGTTCAAACATGCGGGCAGCAAATATTTGGAACATTCGTCGCCCTTCCTGCATGCGCTGCTCTTCAGTCATGGCATCCTGCAAAATTGGTCAGTATCGCAGAAACGTATAATGAGACTTGTGGAACACAAACCATCTCGTCTTCGTCGAACTCCTCCTCTTCTTCCTCCTGGCTATCATAGTCGTCATCCTCTTCGTCATCGTAGTCCTCATCGTCAAGAGGGCCGTGGTTATGGCCGGCATGGAATGATTGATGAGCGGCAGCAATGTTGTACTGGGTATCTTCTTCCCGTTGCATTCGACGTTCGGCCAATTGCTCCATCATATCGATGAAGTGTTTCCCGTCGTTTTTGAGAAGATCGTCTGCCACAGTAAGAATGCCATCTGGAAAGATTTCAAAAGTCAGAACAGCTAGCTTTCAGTATTCCAGCAAATATAATTGCACCAACCTTTCACCGTTAAGCTATTCCCAAATGCGAAGAAGTCTGCGCGGGCTGCACGAGTCGCGTCATCCTCAAACTCGTCGTCACTGTACAGCTCATCGTCGTCGTCTTCTTCCTCCTCTTCCTCCTCATCTTCTTCCTCGTCCTCATCATAATCATCTTCAAGATCTTCGTCGTCTTCAGGTAGTTCCTGAACTCTACCCCGTGAGGGGTGAAATTGGCCATGGGTGCGAGTATGTTGGCCAGGTGATCGTAGAGGTGGTTGATACAATCGAGGTGGAGGGATGATAGGGGCACCTTCATCGAAGGAACCTTGGTTGTTGTTGGCGTACTGTTCGAGCTCTTCGTAATATGCATCGTACAAAACCTCAAGTTCCTCCTCGATCGCGGTTCGTTTTCGGCCACAGACGGTGCAACTGCAAGAATGCTTCTGTTGTTCCTTCATCTTCCTCAACACTGCATCCTTCTCGACTTTCACCAGCTGACGGCGTTCCTCCTCGCCCAACTCAAACCAGAAAGTCCTAATATTCTCGCGCTCCTCCAAAGAGGACTGATTCCAGATACTATTCTCTTTGGCGGATTTGGCGGGGAAACGGGTGGAATACGGAATGGAGTGCGGGGGCGGGGGATGAGAAAATGTTGCTGATGGAGTAGAAAGAGGTGTCGAGCTGCCGTCAGCCAGGGTGTGCGAATCAGAGCGGCCTTTTTTGTTTCTCTTTCTCTTCGATTTCGGGCCATTTGAATGTGAGTGATCATCGGGCCCATTCAATATCGGCGGGTGTGGGGGTGCTCCTAGATCTCCATTCCTATAGACGTCGTCTGGGTCGTGGTGATCGAAGTCCGCACTGTTGTGATCCTCAATATCATCGTCGAAATGTCGGTCTTCGGCCGCACCGGCGTCCATGCGGTCTGCGGAAGCATGAGTATCGGCGGGGTCGGAAGGTAGGCGGGCAGCTTGTTTCTGTCGACGCTTTTGCTTCTTGCGATTCACGGCGGGGCTTGGTGCTGACATGGTATCGATCGTTGAATGGCTCAAAGGTCCCCGCGCGTCACCGTTGATCGATGGCGTCGGAGCGGCCGATGCATGTGTCGCCATGGTAGATATGGGGCTTGAAGTTACTGCCTCCGCAGTATGACTGTTTAAGACCAGCGCAGAGTCATTGGTCAGAGAGGAAAGTTCATATCAAGTTGGGTGGGGGTGGACAAAAGCGCACCGCCAAAGCGGAGAGCGGGAGAGAGAAAGAACCTACCAACAAAGCTCCGGTCAATGCAATGCAAGGACCAACTCACCAAAGGGGGAACCTCCGCTTAGCAACAAGAATTCAAGAGCTTTCCTTCCGGACCGTTGAGAGGGATCCGCAGGAGCAAACGGGAGGGGTTGAGGGTCAGGGTCAGAGGAGGGGGTCGAAAGGCAGTAATCCCGGCGGGTCACGACGTGTTCGTTCGGAAACGAGGCCGGGGGCGCAGGGAGACCCGCAGAGGAAGAGGATCAGTTGGTCAGAACCAGGGCCGGCGAAAAAGCGAAGCCCTGAGAGCGCGGGTCGCAAAGGGTGCTCGATCTTAAGGCGAATGATGGGATGAAGCGATGGGCTTTCCGGCCTTCTGGCTGGTTGTCGTGCCGCCGCAACGGGATAGCCGCCGCAAGCGAGCTGCTGCCTGAGGGGTCAGGCAATAATTGCAGAAATTACAGAAAACCGCAAAAGTTTGGAGAGGAATTGTCAAGGAGAGTCTTGTTTAAGGATTTTCTAGTGCAAACCATATCTGAAAGGCGTGGCCGATCACTTTCCTGGCCTGAAACGCACTCACTGCCGCGCTGTCACCGATTGATATTGTGTCACGTGGTCTTCTGTATCAGACATCTCACCGCCCGCCGCCATTCTGCCCGCCGCCGGGGCGGTGCACCACGTGACTCTACACTCCACCGCGCAGTGAGACACGCTGAAGCGCTAAAGTTCGAATTAAAAATAACTCCCATCATTCGGGCAGAAATTTTCCTAAGCAGAGGAGGATCAGACGGAGTAGCTGCCGAGTGTGTAATTAGGCCCGTAGTGTCCCTCCCCCTCGGACCCTTCATCCTTTCTCCGGGGAGAGCGCGTCTGAAAACTCCTATTGCCATGCTACTTTAGCCGCATTCTCTCTCCTCTCCCGCTCGTTCACTCTCACTCTCACTCTCACTCTGACTCTGACTCTGACTCTGACTCTCACTCTGTCACTTTCTCACACATTCTCTTTCGTACTTTTTAACTTTGCCTTCTTCCCACCCTCGTCGGCTCTTCTCACCTACCTCAACATCTTTAGTGGATCAGATCATCCAGAGGATCGCCCATCGACCCCATCAACTCCGACCCGACCGCCTTTGCCCCCCCCCCCAAACAGTCTGCGTCACTGTTGTTGTGCATTAAGGCCACCCCCTCCTCCTGCCCCTTGTCGTCGATTGGACGGAAAAGCTCGTGTGTGCAGGGCTGGACTCCCCTTAACCCCTGCTAGCTTCCGTGTTTGCGACTTGGGCCATCAGCTCGATTATCGCTGTTCTCGACACTGCAAGTCGCTCTACTCTTCCCATCCTCTGTTCCTTCTCCTCGATCAGCCTTCGCCCATCATCGATCATGGCCCAACAACAGAACGACGAAAATGTGATGCGGAGGTACGCGGCCACTTTACTTCTACCCTGCGACTTGTTATACCCCCATTCCCATGTCCAATTGTAGCGGAGTAAGCCCGCGCCTCCTCCCGTGTCTTCGAGACCTCGCCGCCGATGGTCCCATTGCGGAGGAGAGTGCTAGCTCATTTCCATGCTTGTGACCGACTGTCTGCATATGATCTGGAGGGAATGCTAATCTAGATTTTCTCGTAGGAAGCTGGTGATCATTGGCGACGGTGCATGTGGAAAGACCAGTCTGCTCAGTGTCTTCACCCTCGGTTACTTTCCTACCGTGAGTTCCTATCTATCTACCGCTCACTAATTATCTGCAAAATAGATCTGACTGACTGATTTTCTCTTAGCACTATGTCAGTTAAATCGATTCCCGCCCAAGGCCACCTACACCTTTCTAACTGTTCTTTAGGTGCCGACGGTATTTGAAAACTACGTGACCGATTGCCGAGTAGACGGTCGTTCGGTACAATTGGCTCTGTGGGATACAGCTGGACAAGAAGATTATGAACGGTTACGACCACTAGCATACTCGAAAGCACACGTCCTTCTCGTTGGGTTCTCCGTGGACACGCCAGATTCCCTAGAAAACGTCAAACACAAGGTTAGTTGCCTGACTTCCAAAAAATTCTCGCTTTGTTCCACCCACTAATCCCTCTAACACAGTGGATTGAAGAAGCTAACGAACGATGTCCCGGTGTACCGATCATTCTGGTCGGTCTGAAGAAAGATCTCCGCGAAGACCCTCTTGCCATTGAAGAGATGCGCAAGAAATCGCTTAAGTTTGTGACAACCAAAGAAGGCAACGACACGTGTTCCCAGATTTGCGCCCGCAAATATCTCGAGTGCTCGTCTTTGACAGGCGAGGGTGTTGACGACGTGTTCGAAGCAGCCACCCGAGCCGCGCTGCTGACCTTCGACAAGCGGAAAAGCTCCTGCTGCGTGGTTCTTTAACGACGTGACGAGAACGTGTCACTTTGCAAATATGTTTTCCAGCCCAGCGTTCGGTTGTCTCCCCACTAGAGTTTCTCAGTGGACGTCCTTCAATATAAGTAGCGCTCCATTGGTTCCTCTACTGTATCAAGCATTATTGGCGTTTGGGTGGTTCTTGATTGTTCTGGCCTGGTTTTCTTGGGCTTAGTACCGTGTCAGCCTTTTGTTTTACTGGTTATTCCAGCCGTGTCTATTATCTCGGAGTACATTCTTCATGTCTTTCCTTCCCTTCCTTTCTTCCCGCATTCTGATGCATGTGCAATTCCGGATATCCTTCTCTTGCCTCTATTCTCCGAAGCATTGCACCAGTCACTCCCTTCTATTTCCCCTTCTCGCCCTGTAGTATCTCTCATTTTTTCGTGCCGTTTTCATGCGCTGTGCTTATTGCCTGGGTCTTTAGGGCTTCATAATCCAGTTTCATCCTGGTCAAAATACGAAGTCCATTCTGCCTTATTGTAAATTTCAAAAATCCAATTGTGGTTTATCGCGGAAACAAGTAATATAAATGTAGTAGTCTTCCAGAGATGCAGCTCAATGCTCTCAGAGGGAAGGAGAAATGCATATAGTACACAGCGCCAAATGATACAAATCAGCTGCCACCGATCATTGCCACCACATCAACAATCATCTCACACGGACCGATTTTCAGTCCGCTATTTCCTCTCGGGTCGCTTCCATTCGTGATTCCATCCTTCGGCGGCCGGGTAATCCGTCTGCATGCGACCGTACTCGATGGGGAACATATCAGTAAAGATACCCTTCTTGTTCATCGATTTGCGGAACAATCTGCCTCCATCACCAGCGCCGATCCGCAGCTCCTCACACGCAGACTGCATGCTCTGATACTGGCGCTCCAATTCAAGTTCTTGCTGGCGGCGCTGCTTTGCCTGGAACAGTTGCCAGGTGCGGTGGATGGTCCAGTGGCGCAGGTAGCGGTTTCGGGAGAAGCGGAGAGGGCGCGGGGTGAGAGGATGGTAGAGGAAGTAACGGATGAGAGCTGCGTGAATTGTTAGACTTGATTGTGCTTTCGGGGCGGTTTATGACATTCTCGGGGCCCAAGACGTGATGAATGTTCGAGAGAATTGAAGACATTCGCCCGGGCTGGACGTAGGAGGAAACATACTAATTCGCTTATCGACCGTGCTTCCACCCTTTCGCTTCGCTAGCGAACTTGTGGACGAGAATGGAGCTGATTGTTGCACGGCTGCAGGGATCGGACCGGACTGTGGTGAAGGTCGTCGGGTCAGGGTCTCGTGACACATCCGGCTAACCGTGGGGCGCGCGGGGCTCAGCGACATCGGGATGCGAAAGACGTTCGCGAGGGACGCGAGAGCCGGTGATAGAGAACGCATTGTGGTGGTGTTGGTGTATGATGGTTGCGAGAGACACGGGAGGTGCCAGTACGGGGTGGAATAATTCCCTGATGGCAGAATCCGAGATTCCTGTCCGCCTTGGTGTCTAGCCGCGCGCTTAACTTGCAAGGGATCGTCGAGATGGACGGATTGTGACTCGATCGTCATGATCGCTTGAAGGCTACGAATTTCTTTGCCATTATTAATTGTAGCTCTGAAAACCATAACACTGAGCTGACTTTGTCTCAGTTGGCTAATCTACTCCGGGAAAACCTTTCGCAAGAAGTGCTGCGCTCTCCAAGTAAGTACAGGAAAGAAATTGCCACAACGTCCATATGCGATGGCGTTTCAGATATCCAAGGAGTGGAGGCAAGAGGGGCAATAATAATGTGCAACGGTATCTTTAGGGGGGTCGTGAAGAGGCGTCAGGTGTCTTGAAGATATGCGTGTAAGTGGCTTCCCACCAAAAGGGTCAAACCGAATCCCCTAAAAACGCCATGGAATGCAAACAATGAATTAAACGCAAGGCCCGGAAATATAAGTGAAAGCTCATAAACAGCTTGGGAGTCTGTCAGGATTTACCGCTTCCCTGCGGCATGCTTTTTGGCCCGATCGTAATTCAGAACCTTGCGTCGTCGATGTGTCTGGGCCAACTTCCACCGGCAATAAAGCACAAGTGCATCTTTCAGCATGACGAAAACGCAACCTCCAACAACGCTGCGTCCCCAACGAGTCTGGAGAAGCCCTGGGCGGCTGCGTTCTAAGACAGTGGAAGGAGCGGTCCATGTCTTGGGTAGGACATATTTCAGGAGACCACCCATCGATGCCGAAATAGCCGGGAAAATAAGCGCACCGAGAACAGTATCAGCGAGGCTGCTCGTATCGTGAATGATATCGTGTTGTCGTCGCCCAAGACCGAGACCCTGCCCGTTCTGGCCTTGTACCTGTCCATCCTGGGCGGCTTGGTCAGCGCCGTCCTGGTTCTCTGCGGCAGGAAGAGCCGGAGCTTCAGGCAGCTCGTCGTCATTGTCCATTCCTACCTGCAATTCAAGATCGATTTCCATGAGTATTTGGCCGTTGTCATTGCCAAATCGACCCAGTCCCTCCGCCTGGTCCTGTTGCTGGACTTCGTCCATTATCTCTTCCGCCGCACGAGGCTGCACCTCTGCGATCCATTTTCTCTCCAGGCCGCCGAGAATCCGATCATAAAGAGCGCCGTAGAAGCTCTTGACGTATGGAAGAGCTGCGAATGTCATGGCAGGGGTTGGGGGCCAGAGGTCAAAGTCAGGCTCCTGTCCTGGATTGTGTGCTGCGAAGAATAGGACGGGGATGGCCGGTAGAAGACCTTCGGCATAACGAGTGCGCGAGAAGATCAATACCAGTGGGATGAGAGGTAGACCGAGGTTCATTCCAGGGTTCCAAGGGCCATCGACGCTGTCCTCAAGAATCATTTTAGATTCGTCAGAGCCAAAAACGAGATACATTGAATAGGCCCCATGTGCGCAGCACCCAGCCCACACAGTGCCGGCAACTGTGAAGACCATTCCCGGAAGGACCAAGCGCCCCGCCACCCTCTCAACCAGGCGTAAAACATCCACGATGTAGCTACGCGGCCGAGTAACAATAATATCTGTCTTGCACTGCGGGCAAACCATCTTTGCGCTGCTCCCATTTCGTCGGCGTGATCGAGGATTTTCTAGGTCGGCGAGCCAGTCGAGCAAGCATGCCTCATGCGCGGTAAGAGCGCATGGGCAGGGAGACCGCCATTCTGAGTTCAGAGGTGACTCCTCGGTCTCATCGGTATAACAGATCCAACATTTGCGCGGCTCGTCTTGGTTGGGGTCAACGGGATTTGATCGACCGACGTATTTATCCGCCACATCCGTCCCGATTTCTGGTGTTGAGATGCCTTTGTTGAGGAAAACGGTCTCAGAGTCATCCGTCTGGTCCGACTGGGTTGCCGCGCTTTCGAAACTGGAAGCCGAATCGGGGTTCGTGGTCGTAGTGTCATCAGACGCTCTCGTCCTCCCAGCGGAGAATCCGGGGAGGGACGCCATAGTGGAGATGGACGATCTGCGATGCGACTGAGAGAAATAAAGAGGTTGTGAGAAATGAGTTCAAAGTCCAAGCTCAAGAGAGAATCAGAAGAAGCATCTTCCAAGAGCCATTCACAGACGATGACGAAGCAGAAAGAACATGATGACTGGGAGAGGCAATATCCGCTCGCAAAGGTGGAGAGTTCGCCTTCGGCTCCCAGCCGCGGCTGTTATGTGATCACGTGCCCGGTCACGTCAGAAAGACCGATTGGCGCGTGCTGCCCGGCATGCTGCAAATGAAGTGGCATTTATGGCATTTATGGCATTTACGCATATGGTATTCATGGGGGAAAAGCGAGTCAATCTACAGTTTACTTGCAATATCAAGCAGTGGCGAGGCCTCTTTCTTCTCGGACTCATATGACCACGCTAGGACGGATGCCATTCCCAACTCCAGATTCAAATCCCACCTGAACCCTCTCTCCTCAGCCCTAGTGGGGTTCAAAACCACCCTTTCCCAGATCAATCAGTTCGGTAGATCTCTTGGCACACTATGGTCACATCAGCTGTCTTTTGTTGACCCCTATACCCTAGGGCGACATCGGTTTTCAGGGATACTTTCGGCAGTTGCTCCATACAAGTGCATATTTTGAGGATCTGGTTCTGGCACGGTATCTCCAAATACGCATAAACTTGACTCGTTATATGAGTCGAGCTGCTTTTGTTAGAGAATATTGGATTGCCAAGGGTCGGAGAAGGTACTGGAGCCGAGAAGCTCTCATTTAATAAGACCACAGAGGACAAAGCACTTGAAGTGGCCTTTGGCTCCGCATCAGCCATCAGGATCAAGCTTCCTGACGTCAATAGATTCATTGATAAGTCAAAAATTTGCTACCATCCTATATGGCTCCTCGCTTCATCCATCAACTCCTAAGAGCATTTACTCACTCTTCAACCAATTCATGACATCCTTATGATCAGGATGTGTACGCCAAGGGATCTAGCTGTCTTGAGTTTACCGAATTCCTCAACATTTGCCTTACTGGAACCTGAAACATCTTCTACCGTTGAGTGGAGATTCGCACTGCCTTATAGTAGCTATGGAGAAGAAAAGGAGAGGGGATAGACATAGTAGTTACCAAATTTCCTGTCATTATTCTCTGCCAAATTTAGATTTATGTCTTTGAAATAACGTATTCTACTTGATCCATGTATCTTTTCTCTCGCTTCGTGTATTCTATTCTATTTTAAGTGTTATCGCTTCGAACCTCTCCATCGAGCTTTCTCGTTTTCATGATTCTGTGGTGGGGGTCGGTTTCACTACGAGTGTCTAAATGCCGATGACAGAATGCGAGTCGACATCGCTTAAAATGAGAACCAATAGAAGATGATGAAGGAATGATGAATAGATAAGGCAGTTATAGGCATGGCTCTCTTGCTACATAGAGCTGTCCCTGCGAGCAAAGGTTCGCCTTAGGTCGACTCTCTTCTCCACTTCCCCCTCGTTGGTATGGTGGTCCCTTTTCCAGGTCAATAGTTTAGAAGCCACATTTCTTTAAGTAGTAGTCATGAATATTGTAAAATCGGTTCGGAGGCAATGACTTCTTGGGTGTATATCAACTTCTTGAACGAACGTTGGCTGTGTTCTTGGCGGTCCCATCCAACGGAACCAATACCTAGGGTATGACATCACAGGCGATAAGAAAACAGAAGAAAGCATGAGAACGTATTCGTACTCATGACGTTGAACCCCGATTATCAGCTGAGCTAGCTTTGGTATTTTTCTCGGAGACCCTGCTCTAGCTATAGCTTTCCTTTCTCATCAATCTATGCCCTACCTATCACACAATGACCTCTCTGCTACGACTCCAACCGCGACTACAGTTCTCGGCCTCGCTCACCACTCTCGGTCGCCCTGCTTTCAACTTATACGGTCGGCGCGCTTATGCTAGTGGCAAGGGCAAGGCCCAAAATACCACACAATCTCAAAGCGATTCCTCCAACCGCCCTATCCCTTCCAACAAAGCAGAACCGACTCTTCGCGATGGCCGACAGTCACCAATAGCCGACCAGGAAGGTAATCTTCGCGAAGATCTGCCTGAGGATGTAAAGAAACACAATGAGGAAATGGACCAACGATACGATAAGCCCTACAATCACATTGCGGATGAGGGAAATGTCGAAAAAGGCTGGAAGAAATAATAATCTGGAATCCCTCTGGGAAGTACGTTTTTATTATTCGAGTCATGTCAAGCTCATCCTACCTAGGTAGTTGATGAGCGTTTAATATAGTCTCTTTGTATGAAATTTTGAGATACTACATCCTCCATATTTGTACTACTACTGGTACTAGTAGTAGAGGTATGCCAGTGGGGAATCATGCATGTCTGTGCCAGTCTCCCAAATATATATTTGTTGGCTGCACAGTAACGAACTTCATGATCCGAGTCCTCCTTGTGAAACAAAAATGGATTGAACAATTGACCTGCCAGTACCCACGTGCCTCAAGTTAATTAAATATTTTTTTATGGGGGAAAACAACCATAAAGAGGATGAAGAATGACGATAATATTAGTAGAAACAAAATTTCCAAAAAAAATGACAAGAGTGGGATTCGAACCCACGCCCCTTTCGAGACACGGAAATCTGTAAAGATCTCTGAGGATCAGGTAAACCTGAACCGTGCGCCTTAGACCGCTCGGCCATCTTGCCAATTGATTGAAGAATGAAGCAAAATAGCGAAATAATAGGATAAGACAAGAAATCGGGGTCAGTGGGGTATGGCTTAATCGAGACCGAAGCAGCAAAACATTGTAAATCAGCCACATCAAATTCCAATGTCTGGTATAATAACTTTGTAACGAATTCAGAAAGGGTTCATAAATGAAGTGGTTTGATTGGCATCAGATCTTTGCCTTAGACTGTTTTGATACTTCCCGGCTATGGACATGACTAACACTCTGGAGTTCACGAAATGCAAACCATAGAGCTCTAATCTGAGGAGCGCAAACACACCCATCTTGGACTTATCTTTAACCCTCTCTGCCAGTGAAAGAGCCCGATCAAGCATTTCCCGAGGCGCAGCAATCTCATCTACAATTCCAGCCTGCAATGCGTCTTGCCCGGTAAATTTATGTGCTTCTAGCAACACTTTTCTCGCGCCAGTTGGATTGAGTTTTGCCCGTAATAAGGAGCCCATTCCATTAAAATGGAGACCCAAATTTACCGGGGGCATAGACCAGAAACCGCGCTGTGAATTCATAATCCGGTAGTCATGTGCCAGTGATAGTAGACATGAGCCTCCAAATGTATGTCCGGTTATGAGGCAGATAGTCGGGAAAGGATAGTCTAAAATCGTGCACAGAAGCTATTTGACTGTAAGAATGTGGCAACTAAAGATACCAAGAAGACAAACCGGATAGAAACCATCTGTACTAGCATGGGGATTCGTATCTCTTTCGTCCAGATCCAAGCCCTAGGGTAGAAATAAGCCGTGTACGTGAGTTTCAAACAAAACCTTGCTTACCGTTGTGAAAAACTTTTCATCTTGCCCCCGTAGAATGACTACTCCTTCAGGTTCAGGTAGCTCTGACAATCGCTTTTCAATATATCGATAAGCGTTAATGAGACCCTGGCAGAGACTCATCGTCAATCGATTCTCCGGTGGCTTTTGTAATGTAATGATAAAAATAGCCCCATGCCTTTCAACTTTCAAATGCTCGATGGCTGGTAACATGGTGTCTACTCAATATTTTGATTGGGAGTGAAGAGAATGGAAGAAGGAGCGAGGCAAGGGTGCTAATTATGCAGAAGGATCCGGCCGAAATCAATTCTGTTACCACCATGATGTGGAGAAGACGGAAATCGCCGACGAAATCACCGGGGTGAGGGGTTCATTTGAGCTGATAGTCTACAGTTAGTTCTCGTAGGTTTGCGATGGCCCTTCCTTTTTGTACAATGGATAGAGGTCAAACCTGCATATATACTAACCTTAAACAATATTCCTTACAGTCATGTACTATGCCATGTATCAGACTACTGAATGGAGGGCATAAGGGCATAACGGGGTATCTGGAGTATTCGATATACCACAATAAGGAATCTTTTGAGTTCTTAGGAAGAAAATCCTTGTTATAGATGGGACCAACTGACGCAGAAAACAATGATACGATATTGTGGATGTTTAGAGTCTTGATCGCCGTGGTTGCCAGACTTGAACATCTAAGTCCCCAAGTGAAGAGAAGAACTTCCTCCCCAATATTCTTTTTACCACCTTCCCGGAGGCACTTTTAGGGAGCTCTCTTACCACTCGTAAAATAGTGGGCAGCTTATACCCCGCCAGGCGAGACCTAAGGTCTGATCGAAGCTTCTCAAGGGTTATATCCATGCTCTATTAATTAGTGTTATTGTTATTTCAGACACAAATTGATAGAAAGCCTTACCTGGTCCCGGATAGTGATTGCAGCGGCAACCCGCTGTCCATATTCTTCATCTTCGACACCCACAACCATGACTTCTCCGATGTAAGATAAACCCAGTATCTCGCGCTCAACATCGAGAGCCGAAATTTTGTAACCGCCGGATTTGATAACTTTTAGAGTCAGCAAATATAGTCAAACAAACTCCATCTGCTCTTACTATCAGTAGAAGCCCTCCCGAGGATGAAATAGTACTCGCCCTCGCGACGAGCAATATCTCCTGTTTTGTAAAACCCATCCGGAGTAAAAGCATCTGCGGTCGCTTGCGCATCATAAATGTATCTGAAATCTGTAAGTAGTTGCTTAAAGGTATAAATTGTGCGGGAGCGAACTCTTTAAACATGTATGGACTTTTAACAAGCACCTCCCCTTCATCTCCGTTGGAAAGTTTTACTTGAAGCCCGAAGAAAACTTTCCCAACCGATCCCTGTCAGAAGAAGTTAGATATATGTTACTCGTAGAAGAGCAGATGCCTGACACTGAAAACACTGCTGAATTCGGTAGCTCCATATCGTTCCAAAATTCGCCTACCATCAAGCAATTTGATCCACTTGTTCTGAAGAGTGAAAGGAAGTGCAGCACTTCCAGACATCATCAGACGAAAAGATCGAGCAGCATCAATGTATACCTGGGCCTCTTCTGTAGGAAGCTTAGAGAGAGTTTCGTCGAAATGCATCATAAGCCTCATATACATAGTGGGGACTCCCGAAAAGACCGAGAGACCACCTTGCTTCCAACGTTCCCAAATTTGAGCTGGGTCAAACCTAGATGACTGAAATTCGATACATGACCCTGCAAGTAAAAACGGCATGAAGCTCATGCCAATTCCAGTCGCGTGATGAACCGGGAGGGTGTGTAGTATGACATCTGTTTCCTGGAGATGGTACCATTGAGCGATAGATTGGGCGTTTGTATCTAGAAATGAGCGTCGTTTTACTGCCCCTTTGGGTGGACCGCTTGTTCCAGAAGTAAATATAACCAGCCCAGCCCCGTGGTAATCAAGGAAATGATCCGCAGAAATGATAACATCCTTAATAGGAATCTGTGGCTTGTAAATGTGAGGACGTATTTTGAAGGATACAAAGCCGGATGTGCCAGATGCGCGCATACAACTAGCTAGTTGGTCTCCGAGTTTGGTACACTTTGCGGAGCAAAATATTCCAGCCGAACGTGAAGTTTTTGCAAAATAAATTGCTTCATCCAGGGGAACAGTGACAGCTAAGCGTTGTTAACATAAAGCTGTCATAATGGACATAGTCATCGTAACTCACAGATAGGCACAACAACAGCACCCAATGCAATAATAGCCAAAAATCCCGTCGCAAATTCGTACCCCCCAGATGCCAGCAAATTTATAGCTACGTCCTGGCCAGAAAAAATACGAGTCTGAATATCAGGGCTCAGTTGCTCCAGAAGAGCATTTCGAAGGTGCAAGACATCAGAAATAAGCTGTCGGTGCGTTGCCTGAAGGCCGCATGTGACATCATTGATCGCAATATGATCACGATTACCAGCCAGATATAACAGACGATTGAAGATGGAAAAATTGGGCAGAATATTTGTCCCAATATGGTGGGGCTCCTGCTCATCGCGACCTGAATGGAGATGCATATTGGAGGTTATGGTCTTGAAATTTGGGTTCGAATTCCTGACACTTCTAATCATGTAAAGCTATTAATATAAATCCATAAGAGCCTATTGACTCTACTTCCCCGCGAAACTCTTCCGCAGTTAAACTTGCGGCGATATTTACTTGTCCGGCGATATGGAACCCCGTCGGCGATTTCGGCGATTTCGCGAAGAACACCTTACAGGACGATCGTTGTGGAGAAATAGAAGTAGCAGATTGAAATTAGAAGTAGATAATGATACCAATATTTGAAGCAGTGAAGCCCCAAAAATCCGATCGCTAAGAATCAAAATTTTGGATTTGCGCCTACAATATGACAAGAGACGATTCGTGGGTTAATCATCTCAAGCCTGCTGCTCCAGATGGCGCCACGACACTTGCAACGGAACGAAGTCGTTCTAAAATCGATGTTAAGACACTCGGTAAATATTTGCTAGGTGAGGATTTTCTTGAGCGTCAGGCCCGAATCCTACCTTTGATCCTGCAAGACCGCCTATTTTCCAAAGAGCTACAAGCAAATTTTGGCCACCCAGAGCGCTATAAGCTCGGATTAGCTCGCGCAAAGCGACTTCGTCAGATGACCGACAAGTATAAATGGGATGATGAAGACCACGAAATGGCAAAATACCTCGTGGATGACGTTTCTCCCTATCAACTCCACCAAGCAATGTTTCGGCAAACTCTTCTTGAGCAGACCAGCCCCGAGCAAAAGGAATACTGGTAACTTTTGTGAGCCCTTTGGTCCAAGGACTAGCTTCCGAATACTAGAGCTGTCATAATATTATTCCTAAACAAACACTATCAGAGTTATCGTGTGGTATATCAAGTGTTTGGATTTATAGGAGAAGCGGTACATCCACCGCTCTTCGTTAGGGTCAGCTTCTTGGTATCCAAACTTTGAACAGTTTGATATTTTATATTTTAACCCGAATAAGATATAACCTTACCACAGGGCAATGTAACAGAAACACAGGCTCTTTACTCAAAGCTCCTTGCAGAATCAGACCTCTGGTAAATCCTCTATAAGCCAATTGCCACTCGACTCAAATTCTGGCAATGCCCAAAAAATGTTCGAATCCAAGGTTAGATCAGGACTTTGCGTCTCTAACAGAGAGATTGAAGGTAACTGATCTGATGGAGCAGGCAGTCCCTCTCCAAGCAAATTTGGACTAAAAGCAGTCGGGAGTAACTGCTGGAAAGAGATCTGTCTTATGTTTCCCATGCTCGAATTCAACCACCGAGTCTCATCGCCCTTTTTGTCGGAGGATGCAGAAGCTGGATCAATTAAATACCACATGTGACACAACTCAGCACTAAATTGAGTAAAGAGTGGGAAGGCATCATGATTATGAGGAATTGGAGCCAATTAGAACAGCGAGCTTGAGTGGGTACCGTGTTGCCGACATTTTGCAACGTTCGAATATTGTTTCGTGCTGAGGGCCAGCGCTCGGCATGGGCATTAAGAGCTGCAGTGACAATCTCGACTCCTCGTTCGATATCTGACTGGATTGAAGGGTATGAGCGGGCGTTTAGCAGCGCAGCCCCGGCGGCAAAGGTGTAAAACTTGAATATGGGAGGAAGAAAGCGAAACTCGTCGCGTGCCAGGAACTCTTCAAAAATACCACAGAGGAATGATGAGGCAACAGCCGTAACGGCCACAGCGGCTGCTTGTGGCTTGGCACACCGATAGAGAATCAAGAGTGTCACGAAGTAGGGCACATGCAGGCTGCGGGTGAGTATGTTATAGGGATTCAATTGTCGTGCCTGATCCTGGCTAGAGAGACGTAGCCTGTTTGGTAGCTCTGTGATCCAGCAATACAAAGCATTGCGGATTATGCGTTGCTTCGTTGGACTTAGCTGGTTCCTGAGATATGATTGTGTGACATCTCCTAGAATCAAGGAGACATTGACAACAACCACGAATACGTCACCATTATCATGCCCATTGGGAAAATCTTGCAAGGACGGCAGAGAGACATTCGAGTCTTCTAAGCTTATTGCTCGTGGCCGGCCATGAGCAGCAGCAATTTGGCAATCTCGTGCCTATGAAAAGGATCAGATTCGTTTATCATCATGCTTTCCAGGAATCATACCACTAGAGTCCACCAAAGACGTCGCCGATAGCTTGAGAATTTTCCTTTGAGAGGCTCTCGATGTAGTCCAATCTGGTAAGCGACGCTAACGGCAACCCGGAGCCAAAAATTGCTGCTATCCAACGAAACTTCTTCCGGGGCTGACGGGTTCCACAAATTCAGCAGGCAAGCAGAGGCGATTTTAATAATCGGGTTACTTTCATAGCTACTGAAAAACAAAGCTTTGGCTCGGCGGTAATATATCTCCGATGATGCAGATATATTTGATGCAGCTGCTAGCCGACTACCAGCCACGAAGACGCTCTGCAAGAGAAGTAGAGATGGAGGTTCTGCCATTGTGCCAAGCTCACGTAGCCAGCTGCTTTCGACAATAGGCATACATGGTGCACAATGGGTCATGAAACTGTCAATGAGTGTGCGCTGGACCGCAAGAGAAGGCAAATCGAATGCTTTGTGTATGTTGAGAATTGCATGTTCTTCCGGTGAAAGGCGCTTCGCCTTAGCTAGCTGTTGAACCTCGGAATCATTCCCTTCCAAGTTGTTGGCTTGCGATGCAGCGACACCGAGATATTCTAGTCGTCCGAGATAGCCCTGACTATTGGGGGTCTCATTCTCACCATCGGGCTGGAAGCTTGCTTTGGGCGTTTTTGGGGCCTTTTCGCCGACCTCATGTGGACTAGACTCTGCTGCGATTGAAATACCCCGGCTGTGTGCGCGATTTAGTTCTGACTGAGATGGCGGTAAATCAAATTCCGGCTCAATAGATGGAGGCTCGAAATTTCTCTGTGGCCAGGTTTCGCTTTTGGTACTTTGGACAGGCTGATTTAATCGTCTCCGCTTGCGTTGGCGTTGATGTGGCCTTGGCCGGTCAGTCGAAAATGTTTATCCTGGTCACCGGAATATTTCTGACTTGCAGGGAGTGCCATTGTCTCGGCAGTATGAGCAGGGTGGAGCTTCTTCTCTGAGGTCGCAACGAATCTAGAGGTTGTCAATACTGTGCCTGTGGGCTTTTGTCGATTTGGAGCCATATACTTTCTTTTCGTGGCAGATCTCGCAGGCCCTAGATGGACCCGGTCGGTGCGAATCAAGTCGATCCATATAGCCGAGTGGAGCAGTGAGCTTATAGAAATCGCCGGACGCGAACTTCCTGGGCGCCGAGTTGTAGAAGTAGACAGACTTGGTGCTTGACCGGGACGCCAAGAGTGCGGGGAAGCGGCCCCACGCTGATCAGCCCGGCGAAATGGTGTTACTGGCCCTGGGAAACGCCGAGTCCTCCCATTCACTTGGTATCATTTGACCTCTCGGTGTTTGCATTTGAGAGGTGCCTGTGGTTAGGATTCGGCCACTGCCGCTTTATGAGGACCCGTCCCGGCACCCCAGCGCCTAATATTCCAAAAGTCTTTTCACTTGGACTTGGAGATACTATCGTAGAGGTACTAGGTATATACGAGAGTGATAGCTAGTATTGGAGTAGCCGACTACTACTAGTAGGCACTAGTAGCTGTCACGATATATCAAGTTAAACTCGGAGAGGCCATCCACTCCGAGTCCATAGTATGTTCAACCTTGAAACTTGAAGTTGTCTCCGCCAGAGCTCTGGCGTAAGCTTCAAGATAAGAGCCCGAGGAATTATTAGTGAGCGACTTGATATTTTGGTTGAAAAATAGTGAATGGTATAGTAAATTAACGGCACTATCTAAAACTTGAACTTGAAGCACGTTTGCAATTACATACACCAAATTTGCCAACGACGAGTTCCCTGATTTTTCTCTCGTAGAATGTAACCTTTTAGAGTGGCATATGCTTCTTGCCACCACAGCCATCAGCGTAGGGGGGCGACGATAATTTCGTAAACTCTCAAGAGGGTCGCGACCAAGGAAAACAAGGACTCAAGTCGTATGCCGAAGTTGACAAAAATAACCACCCCATGATTTTCGAGTGGGACTGCAGCTGCAGCTGCAGAGACTATCTCATTCGTGCAGAAGCCACTAAGGAATGTGTCGTAGAGATTCAAGGACATCTATAATTAGCGTGTGCCACCTGCAGCGTTGGTTGGTTGACGTAAGGCATGATCGACACAGTCGGCATCGAATGGTTCCCCCACATCAGCCTTATTGATCAGGTCCCACTTTCAACATCCCAAGGTCAAATAAAAAGATCGTCCACTTGGGTTCGTTTTCTCCTTGGCAACGCCCTGCATACTGATTCATCCTTGGCGGTCTAATACGAGTCCCGCTGCTAAGCAATGTCGTGGCGTAGTGGCTGACTACCCTAGGGTAGACGCAGCATTCCTAGGTTTTGCAAATTGTTTGAGTAGTTCGATAGCGGCCGCGAACGTAACCTGAGGATGTCGAGAGAAGGTGCCTGTGGCCGACCACAATCGAGAAACCCCACAAGGGTCGACAATCGGACAGAGCTACTTACTCTTCGACATTAGCGTTACGGAGAAGGGCTCGCAGAATACCACCCCAATACGAACAAACTTTTGAAGATCAGCAATCTCAGCCCCAGGATGTCCATCGACAGATCGTATTGAGCCCAGCTGAAAGTATCACACCCCCTACAATCCGGAGACTCAGGTACGAGGAACAGCCAAGCAGACACCTACGCATTCCTGCATTGAGCTGGCTCGTATTTACCTAATAGTTTGGATGGCCAAGGGTTCTCAAGGGAGCATCGGGGTCACGTACGAGTAAATAACTGGTCCATAAAAGCGGTTTTGGTGATTTTAGCAAACGTAGAAACACAAGAAGGGATACGAGGTCGTAGACACAGCAGGAATTCGATGGGGACCAAAAAAACCTCATACTGAGAATACGAGATTCTATAGATAGATTCGAGAAGATGAGAAGATGAGGGAGGAAGAAAAGGTATAAATATTGCCTCGAATCCCTCCCTATAACCACCATCAACAACTCAAAACATCACTTCAAAACATCCACTCAATACAAACCAACCATCTTCTCTTCTTTTTCCAAGAACAAGAACCACCATCACCATGCACTTCTCCAAGATTGTCACCTCCACCGTCCTCTTCGCTCTGTCGAGCATGGCCATTGCTGCTCCCAGCCCCAACCCTCTCGAGGCCCGCATGAACGACCTCGAGGCCCGCACTGAGAAGCTTGCTGCTCGCGCTGGCTGGACCTGTGCCTTTGGCGGCGACAAGGCCTGCCAGGTCAAGGTATGTCACTGAATGGATTGAAAGATCCAAACCGAGAAAAAAGAGTACCAGGCGATTAATACAGAAATAGTGCGTTGCCGAAGGGCACGCTGGCGGATACTGCGCCGACGACAAGTAAGTTAAAACAATTCTCGCTACCTTTGACATGAAAGAGTGAACCCGCCAACTAACCACTCCACAGCGTCTGCACTTGCATCCATGGATAAATGATACCCGGCAATGAAAGGGTTTAGAGATAGAGTATGAAGAGGTCGACTGTGTTTCTACCGTTTCTACAGTTTCCTTTGTGATCCTTTGATTGTTTGGTTCTTTCCGCAGACTGTTCGTGTGGCATCTGCAATATCTTTCACTTAGCTCAATCAATACAGAATGGCCATTTTGTTTACCCTTGTCCATCCAATGGCATTATATAGATCTACACCATGACCGGACAATAGTTATCCCGATGTCATTCCCGATCCGGCTGGCCAGTCCCAGCGGTGCGTCACAACCTTCGGAAGCCGCGTACTTGCCATCACGCAATTGCGTCATCACTTGAATCAGCCGGACTGACCGCCCGACTAAGCAACAAAATTGATTGGGCTGGTTGTTCCCCACTGGCGCTGCGACAGCCGGAATGCTGTCGTCGTCATCGTGAAATCATCTAAGCAAATCCGACTATCTTGACGAGTGTGCGGTCTGTTGTGCGCCGCGGTAGAAGAAGATGGGAACAAAGAAAGAGATGGACAAAGCCGAGCAGATTCAAGCCTTGCGATCTCACGATCCGAACAACATGAAGAAATTTCCCCCCGCAGGCGGCGGCGGCGATGACGAGTGGCTAATCTGGCCGGATGAGATGCTCCGCTCTTGCGGGACCCACCGAAGCCGCTCCCTGCCCTGCGCTCGAGGGAGCAGGAGAACAGGTGGTTTATAGTTTCACGATGGTGGGACGAGCATACATACCGTAGCTTCGAGCTAGATATATTGTAGACAGATCATGTATGGTAGAGACCCTAACTGGCCTAGATATATCAATAATATATCGATATCTGTCGTAACCTACCTTAGGACCTACCCTAGGACCTACCCTCGGTAGGACTATCGCGCAACCCAGCCCCCGACTGAGAATTTTCCTTGATTCAACCGCCTTCGGCACGCGTTACATCGGTTACCGTACGACACGGACCGAACTAGGGGCAGGACCCGCGCGTGGAGAACCAATACTCGAACGGTACAATACGGTACGGACGAGGGTGTTAGTAAGGCAGTGGATGGGCCATCCCCCTAAATTTGCGTCATTCCCCCCTCTCAGCGCCTTTCCAGACCGCTGACGTCTTCGCACCTTCCCGGGCCATCACAACTTTGCTCGATTTGCTGTGCTTCTTTGAGAAGATGTCTGCTGCTGTTGCTGCTCCCCCCTCGTCCATCGCCAATATGGACGCCAAAAAGAATTCAGGTCAGTCTACTCACGCGCCTTTTTCCTTTTTTTTTTGGATCGCGTTCTTTTCTCCTGTGCGCTTTTCTCTTTTTTTTCCCTTCGTCATTTCGTTCCCCTGCCCTGAACACCCTACCCATATCCTTCTGTACGTGATGTACACGCGATATATGCATCATCTTCACCAACCCTTCCACTTCCTCTTGCATTATTGTCGATGTGATATGTTTGGTGTGAGCTCTATACTTGAGTTTCCCCCCCTTTTGGATTGGTAATACGCCACCTGCCCCGATCCTCTTGCTGCCGTTGAGATGATCTCACAACTGGCGTCATCGATCTCCCAAAACAACCCTCCACCATGAACACCCCATCTCGTCCCCGAAATCATACTGGTACCTTTGCGCGTATCTTCTGATCACTAGTCGCATGCTTTACTGACTCAACCTCAACAGACTCGCAGGTCGCGTCGTCCGATTCAAAGGATCAGAAACCCGGGGGAGATCCCCAAGCCTCACTGGCGCCGCCTCCACGTCCAGCTGCGACCACTGCTGGCGATTCCACCGACTACTTCAATTCTGTTCACAACCCTTTCTCGCTGGAGCCCAATCCCTTCGAGCAGTCCTTTAGTGGGAATTCGGGCGATACCCCCGGCAAGTCGCTGCTGCCGCCCGTCGCTTCACTCACCTCACCCGCCTTACCTGGCGCAACCTCGTCCGGCGGCTATAACTGGTCTAATTCTCTTCGCTCGGGTCCTCTTAGCCCGGCGATGCTTCCTGGCCCAACTGGCTCCAATGACTACTTCGAAAATATCGGCCGCGGCTTCCCTACTCCGAACGAGTCCTCCCTTAGGACGGGACTGACCCCTGGAGGCGGAGGGTCGATGTTCCCTGCCCCCAGCCCAAACTCACAAGCTTTGATCCAACAACTTCAGAACGGCGGGGCCACGCCGTCGACGATGGAATTCCACCGCACCGCGTTGGCAGCCAAGAAGAACACCAGTGGCCCTACCTCCAACGCTCCGGAACAAGATACCAAATCGAACATGGATACCAAGGGCGCACAGCCTGCAGCCGACCAGTTCACGCAGCATGATGCCGCTGATGCCGCCAACGGCCTGTTCATGCTGGCGAAGGGTGGTCAAGCTAACAATATCCCGATGAGCCAAGCTGCCATGCAAAATGATGCCCGCGCGAATGCCCGGCGCTCGTCGCAAAATCCTAACGGCACTGGCGCGCATGATATGGGCGGCGATGGATCGGAACAAGAGCTCGCCAAGCCAAATTCTAAGGGCAAGGGCAAGAAGAACCCTCCCAAGGCGGCCCCTGCCAACAACCGACGCAAGGCAGACGATAACCCCAAGGGTACCAACAAGAAGATGAAGATCGATTCTCCCTCCGAGGTCGATTCCGAGGACGATGACATGCCGCAAATGGACACGAAGAAGATGACAGATGAGGAGAAGCGACGTAACTTCCTGGAGCGGAATCGGTAAGCGCCTCTCCTCTTTCTCTTGTTTGAGCATCTTATACTAACATCCATCATAGCGTTGCTGCTCTGAAGTGCCGTCAGCGCAAGAAGCAGTGGCTGGCAAACCTCCAGGCTAAAGTGGAGCTATTTACGACAGAAAATGACGCTCTGACTGCCACAGTCACACAACTTAGAGAGGAGATCGTCAACCTAAAGACCCTCCTGCTGGCTCATAAAGACTGCCCCGTCTCACAAGCACAAGGTCTCGGCCCGCTGATGATGAATGGCATGTCGGCTGGCTTCGACCCGCATGGTTATCCTATGCCCGGCAACATGGGCATGCAACCTGGCGCCCAGATCCATACCCAGGGCATGCGTCGGGCGTGATCAGGAGGATAATTTATCTCGCATCCTTCCCTTCCAGGGCAACCTTTGCACCTTCGCTTGGTCGAATGCAGAGGTACTTCTATATCTCTTTGCTAAGATATGACAGATGTTACTCTCCAGGGGCCATCTCAACCTCTTTGTTTTTACGATGTTTTTTTCTTTTTTTCTTTTTTCTTTTCGGCTATCGCTCGCCGAATCTTTTGGCATGGGAAGGTGTTTATGATTCACACGACTCAAAAATGGACGGGGCAAGTTCCAATGGTCTGGAACGGATGGATTTCGTTTCATCTTTGGAGGGCGCGTCAAATTCGGCGTCTGAGTTTCTTTCTTCTGGCTGCTTCAATGCTTTGCTTTCCGATGGCTTCTGCTTCTGCTTCTGTTCCTTCTTCCCCCTGTTTCCCAATTGTATTTTCTCCCTGACCCTTTCACCCCCTCTTTCTAATTTTCTTCTCTTGGTGCCAAGAGAACTTCTTTCCTTTTCACTTGTTTAATACTTGGTGGGCCTGCGGGTGCATGTTCTTGTTTTTTTCTCCTTTATATTCTCCGGGTTGTTGATTTGTGGTACATGATTCTGGATGGCGTTTGGGATGGCTCTTTCGTTTTATTTGCCTGTTCCATGAATGGAACGCGTGCAATTGAGTTAAATGTTGCTTGCGAATAAGCCTGAACTGTCAATTGAAACCCGTAGATGTAGAAACTTGGGACAGGAATGATCTATAGTACCAAAGCCCAATCCACCACAGGGTACCTACGATAGCCATGGGAATGATACCCTGCAATATTCCATGGTTACCTTAAGGCATGGCGCCTTTTTCTTGTATTGTAGTCGGTACAATAGTATAGTTTCTTTGGAATGGTTCCCAAGGGTTCCTAACAGGAACCCCTGGGAAGATTCCTTTACTCGATAAGCTTGATAAGGGCGCATCAAACACCGCAAACAAGCTGGTTGGCGCATCCTACAGGTCCAATAGAACTCAGTCTCGAACATTGGAAGTCTCCTCGGCGATTTCTATTCCTCCATTGGAACTGTTCACCCAGGGCTCTGAACAGCCGCAATTCTCTCGGTAACCCGCAGCCTGACCAGCGCGTCGCCGCCCAACAATCGCACCCGCTCCGTCCCATCCACCGCGACTCGACCAGAGAAAAAACAACCGGAACAACCACGAAACTATTGCCCGTCGGCGGGGGCAGGAGGACCATGTCAAACCCAAAACAATCCGCTCGCCCGCGCCGCATCGATGATGCCCTCTCCCAACTCGTCGGCTCCCTCACCCCCGCGCTCCCCCTCGCCTCGGTGAACTACGACGACTACTCGGACGAGGAAGAGGCCATCGCTGCAGCCGAATCACACCGTCACGATGCCCAGCTTGAACGTGCCTGGCGCACCATCGACACATGCTCAATCGCCGCCTCAGCAGATCCATGCTCACCCGGCGGCCAGGGTGGGCGCCGCGGTAGTCTGGCGGGCACAGAGAGCGTCAACAACGCGCCCGATCTGATCAAGCGAAAACTACGACGCGAGAATCCCAGCCCAGACAAAGCAGTCCGCTTTTCGAATCTATATTCTCGTCTGCTGACGCAACCCGTGCTCTCGCAAAAATGGGGCATCTTATATCTTCTCTACAAGTTATCTGGTAATGACGAAGTCGACGGCGACCAGCGGAGTCGCAGTCCCCTCATGGAAGATGGAAACTTGCAGAATATGATTGGGCGGGAGACATCGCGTCCGCGACGAGGCACGCATTCGCGCGCTTTCGAGTCGGATGATGAGGGGCCGGCTGTTAGTTCGTCTGCGTCGCAGAAGATCCCGCTCTCGTCCAAGCCCGAGCGGCCGAGTTCGTATGTGGAGCGGGACTCTGCAGATTATACTGCGCGTGTCTCTGGTGACCGGCCTCGTGAGGGGAGAGCTAGTCGGGCTAGCAACTATGATTCTGACCGGGAAGTTGATGATCGCCAGGGTGCGGCATCGCCCACGATGACGCCTAGTTATCCGCGGTCGAAAGAATTGGATGAGCATGGCCTCCTGCGTGATCTACCTTTCAACTTGCAGGGTCTGTCTTCGTCCAATCTCCAATTTAAATCTGCTTCGGTCTTGAAGCTTCCGCCTACTTTGCCTTCCCCTGTCATTTCTCTCTTGCACTCTCTGGCGGAGCCTTGTCTTCTTTACAAAGAGTTGTCGGAGTTTTGCGATGGTACGAATGAGGGCTTGATCCATCAGAGTTTGAGAGCGGCTATTTCCAAAGAGTTGCACTCGTATCTTGGCCTGGTTGCCACGCTTGAAGCGGAGATCAGACAGGCGTTGGCTGCGATTGGAGATGGAAGCCAGCCTCAAGGTGTGAGGAAAGGCGGCGTTACTTTGAAGCGGTGCATGGTATGGACTCGGGATGCAACAATGGCACTTCGACTGATGAGTTTGATTGTTGAAGAATCTCGTGGTGGGTGGTTTCTTGAGCAGGACTATCTGCACCTGAAATTTCGTACCAATACTAATACGATCTACAGATAAAAAGGGCGGCCAATTGATCTCCTTGATCCACGGATTTTCGACATCACATGGAGACCCTTTCGTGGGAGCTTTTGCCGAGAAGCTCCTAGCCCATGTCACCCGCCCCTTCTATGATATGCTTCAGCTATGGATCTACGACGGCGAGCTATCCGACCCTTATAAGGAATTCTTCGTCGACGAGCCAGAATTCAGACCCAGCACTGACCCGCGGGGCATCGCAACGAGCGTCTGGGAGCACAAATATAAGTTGGTCGACGAGCTAATTCCTTCGATTGTGACCCGTGAGTTTGCGGAGAAGGTCTTCCTCATTGGAAAGTCATTGAACTTCATCCGAACCGGTTGTGAGGATTCCGCGTGGGTGGAGGCGTACTCTAAAGAAGCCTCGAAGGAGCTGAAATACGGCGATACGGATACGTTAGAATCTTCGATTGACCAAGCTTACAAGACAACCATGGCACGGCTCATCCACCTCATGGACGATAAGTTCAAGCTATTCGACCATTTGCGAGCGTTGAAAAAATACCTGCTATTAGGACAAGGTGACTTCATCGCTTTGCTCATGGAGTCATTAGCCTCAAATTTGGACCGTCCTGCCAACTCGCAATACCGACATACACTCACTGCCCAGCTTGAGCACGCCATCCGTGCATCGAACGCGCAGTATGACTCTGCAGACGTGCTTCGTCGGCTCGATGCACGAATGCTGGAGCTCAGTCACGGTGAAATCGGCTGGGACTGCTTCACACTGGAATACAAAATCGATGCCCCAGTGGATGTGGTGATTACACCCTGGGGTTCAAGGCAATATCTCAAAGTTTTCAACTTCCTGTGGCGTGTGAAACGGGTCGAATTTGCCCTAGGCAGCACCTGGCGCAGATGTATGACTGGTGCACGAGGAGTACTAGGGAATGTGGAGGATACACTCGGACCAGACTGGAAGCGCGCAAGATGTGTCATCGCAGAAATGATCCATTTCGTCTGCCAGCTCCAGTATTACATTCTCTTTGAAGTGATCGAGTCCAGTTGGGATCAGCTGCAGAAAGAGATGTCAAAACCAGACTGCACCCTGGGCGACTTGATCGACGCACACAACAAATACCTCAATGCCATCACGCACAAGGGCCTTCTAGGCTCCACCTCTTCCTCTCGATACGGCTCGTCAACCTCTACATCCGCCAAACAACCAGAAGAAAGCTTCCTCTCCCAGCTCCACCAAATCCTCAAGATAATGCTCGCATACAAAGACGCCGTGGATGGTCTCTACTCTTACTCCGTCGCCGAATTTACCCGTCGGCAGGAGCTCATGGCTAAGATCGAAACACGCACCGCACAAGGCCGCTGGGGCGTCACAGACAGCGACATGCGTCCACGCCGCGCGAACAGTCGCGGAGGTGCATCCGTGGCATCCACCCCAGACATGCGACCCGCAAGTGCAGGTGTCGGCAGCATCGACACACCATATTCTCTCGATGGACCCGATATGAACGACGACCAAATGCTTCCAACCCTCCGCACTCGACTCCGCGACCTATCCGCCGAGTTCAAAGCACGACTCAGAGTGCTCTTGGGAGACCTTGCTTACCAGCCTGACTTGGACATGCGCTTCCTCGGTGTAGTTATGAACTTCAATGATGTGTATGAGCCCGATCGTCCGAATCGGCGGAAGGCTACGTCTAGTTCTCGGGATAAGGAGAAGGAAAAAGAGAAAGAGCGGGAACGGGAGCGCGCGAAGAGGAAGGCAGCTGGTGCTGCTGCTTCGGCGAATACTGGGTCTGGGACGGAATCTGCTGCGCCAAAGGAGGCTCGTCGAGAGTAGGCGTTGGGAATGTCGGTTGCATGCATGCCTTAAGCGTCAGGTAATCTGTAGAGCGATGCTAGATTACTATTATAATGCGAGATGACTCCATGATTTTGTGAATAAAACGTATGAATAATCAGAGCACTCCTCGATCTAGTTCTGAATACGTAGCACTTATTTTTCTCCTAGTTGTCATGGATTGGATATACTCACTCACAACCTTATCGGGACCGCCTAGTGGATCCGGCAGAAAAAGTCGACGCCGCCTCTCCGCGCAACTTTTTTGAAGGCTTAGACTTGAGAGGAAAACGAGGTTTCGACACTCGAATTGACACCCAATTCACCAATTTGCCGATTGTTTTCTCTTTATCATTCTGCGCTTAGCAGCTACGGCAGAAACAATGGCTAAAAGCGCCACCGACGAGCCGCGCAAAGCGGGATCGAAGCTCAACGCCCAAGACGCTACGACAGAGACGAAACACAAGTCTGCCGACAAGATCGAAAGGACAGAGTCCAAAGACAAAAAGAAACGCAAGTCATCCAGCGAAACAGGCGAGGGTGAAGTGAGGAAGAAGCGCCGCCACGACGACAGCAAAGACACCGACGAATCTTCGCAAAAGAAAAAGAAGACGAAGAAGCGTGTTTCTTTCGGAGCGGGCACGAAGACAAAGGACGGCGAGGACGAGAGCGAGAGCGACAATGATGCCGGCGATGAGGCTGAGACCGAGGCTGAGGTCGACGATGTTACAACCACCGAGAACTCAGGGGATAAAGAGAATGAGAAAACGGTCGAGGAGATGAAAAAGCGCAAGCGCGAGAAGAAGAAGGAGAGGAAGCGTGGTGCTACGACGCAAGTCCACGAGACGCCTATACTCTCATATCTGAACTGGTATTATCGGGACCGGGCATCGTGGAAGTTCCAGAAGAACCGCGAAACGAATATCTTCAAGCATCTCTACTCGTTAGAGCATGTACCTGCTACTTTCAATGTCGCTCTTTTGGTCTACCTGCAAGGATTGAAGGGTGAGGCGTCGAAGATGCGGTTGAGTCAGGGTGCAGCGGATGTCATGTCTGCTGATAAAGAGGTCGAGGCGGATGAAGAGTATCAGCAGGCCGTGGACAAATTCAGGGAATACTTGACTGCCGGCAGCGAGGACATCGGTGCATCTGATTCTGCGGGGGAATTTGAAGGGGAGACTCTCAAGCGTCTTCAAAAGAGACAGCGTGGTGAGCTGGTCTTTTTCGCCGTTACAGGCAAACTGTATATTGGTCAGAAGCCCGCGCCGCCACAAAAGCAAGAACCCTTGCCACCGAAGAAGAGAAAGAACCGAACTGTTGTCGTCGATATTTCAAGCAGCAGTGAGAGTGATGATGATAGCGACAATGAGAAGGTCTCGTCCAAGAAGAAGAAGAAGGCTGCTAGCAAGGCTGCGAAGGCGGATAGCAGCGACGATGCCACAAGCAGCAATGGAAGCGACTCTTCCAGCAGCGACAGCGACAGCGACAACGACAACGACAACGACAACGCTCCCGCCAGTAAGAAGACCAAGAAGGCCAAGCCTGCGCCTGCACCTGAGCCTAAACAGCCAGAGCCACCGGCCCCAAGCAAGAACAAAAAGAAGCAGAAGCGGAAGGTGAGAACTACTCAGATTGAGATCTCGAGCAGCGAGAGTGACAGCGATTGAGCTGGCTGGCTCCCTTTGGCGTCTTTTGTTTCTTTCATAATTGCATCTTTGCATCTATACCATAGCAGCATGACGATGTATTATATTCCCATGTCTATGACAATTGAATTTGCAAATGATATCTGGTCGTAGCTGGAGTGTACATACCTGGTGAGGCGTTCGATCGTAGGAACCAAGCTAGCCTACGCTTGTACTTCATGCTTCTCAACTAATTTTTTCTTCGTATATTCAAGTACTCTTAGTATGAATAATTAGTTACAGCACTATCTGTTTGTAAACTTGCTGGTCAGTGTCGCTTAAATGAGTGTTTCGCGGCGAAGGCGGTGAAAGCTCAAGCTTGAGCTCAAGGCACCGCTGGCGGCGCGTCACTCAGCGCTGCTAAACCTCACTCCCATCCAATCTCGCTTCTCCTTCCCTCCTCAATCCCGCCATTGCAAACTACATCTCTAGCACCGATTAGAAACCGCCGTCATGTCCGGTATGAATATCGAGCCCTTGCCCGCTGGCATGCCCCAGCCCCCGATGACCTCAACCCCGACTGACAATCATCTTCTCCGCATCAGGAAGCGCAGGCTACGATAGACACATCACTATCTTTTCCGACCAAGGTCGATTGTACCAAGTTGGTACGTTTATCAAGTTACTCTTACATCCCCGGCCCTCGCCCGCCTCGGCCATCGACTGCATCCCCCCGTCATGACCGCTGACCAACACTCCGTACCTTAGAATATGCTTTCAAGGCCATCACCTCCGCCAACATCACCTCCATCGGCGTGCGCGGGAAAGAGTGTGCTGTAGTCCTCTCCCAGAAGAAAGTTGCTGTAAGCTTGTTCTTTGGATCGACTCTCGCCCGGTCAACAAACTGACCCGGCTTTTCCCTTACTAGGACAAACTCATCGATCCGTCCTCCGTTTCACATGTCTTCAAGATCTCGCCCTCGGTGGGTTGTGTGATGACTGGCTCTATAGCAGATGCGCGGGCATCCGTTGATCGGGCCCGTGGTGAAGCAGCTGAGTTCCGGTACAAGTTCGGATACGAGATGCCCTGCGACGTGCTGGCGAAGCGATTGGCGAATATCAACCAGGTTTACACACAACGAGTAAGTTCTCCACCACCGTTATCTGTCATCTTTTTGCCCTCCCGTCCACCCGCCGCCACCGGTGGGTGTGGATGGATGGCGTTTTCTGAGTCAACCCCGAGTCTAACGATCGACAGGCCTACATGCGACCACTCGGTGTGGCGACAACCCTCATCTCTGTCGATGACGAGAATGGTCCCCAGCTCTACAAGTGTGACCCGGCTGGCTACTACGTCGGATACAAGGCCACTGCCTCGGGACCCAAGCAGCAGGAGGCGCTGAACTACCTGGAGAAGAAGCTGAAGAACAAGGATGCGGCCACGGGCAACTGGGAGGAAGTGGTGGAGCTGGGTATCACGGCCCTGAGCAATGTGCTCAGCGTCGACTTCAAGAAACACGAGCTGGAGATTGGCATTGTGGGTGGCCCGCAGGGTGACGGCGAGAACACCACGACAGGGTTCCGTGCTCTGACGGAAGAGGAGATTGACGAACGGCTGCAGGCCATAGCGGAGAAGGACTGAGCGGGCCGCGCCGTGCAGAAATAGGAGTGATAGACCGAATGGACCAGAGTGTCTGACTCTGCATAACGTCTCCCTTGTTGGTTCTCTCCCGGGGCGTATATCCTGGGCTGTATGTACCTAAGCTGGTTATATGATCCTATGTTCTTTTTTTTTGGAGCATTTTCCTTTTTTCTCTCTCTTTCTTTTCCTCTTAATTTATTTCCTCTTTGGAGAGCGGGAGTAACAAGACGATCAATGACAACGCAATTGAATTCTGCAAGGCTCTGGTTTTCGGCCGTGTTTCACACGCACTACACTACATGCACCTAACGGCCCAGGGCCCGCGAGTACTAGAATCGTATCGCATCCTGCTGAAGTAGCTCATTAACGCCGGGGCCCAAAGGGCTGGGACGGCCCGTCGTCAGCAGCGTGGGTCAGGTATATCGCCACCGGTAGTTGTCTTTGTCACCGCAAGATGGATCACACAGTAGCAGACACACGCACCCACACAGAGAGTGAAGGGGAGAGAGAGAGTGAGTGAGTAAGGCAAGGAGGGCAGTATCTACTATAGACTACTGCTCGGCCGTGCGTCGAATTCAGCTGTACTGGCGGGCGCCACATGTGGCTCAGCAAACGTGGCTGGGCCCAGCTTTCACCTTTCGAGCTGAACTCTCCTCGACTCAACTTCCAATCCAATTTCTTCATTCCTTCATTTCTTCCCTTTTTGTGCCAATCTTAGATCTTTCTCTATCTATCTCTTCGGCTTGTGCCCATGCATCACTCCACCCCACACTCAACTAAGCCATGTACTTACTTACTGACTGACAGCTCGGGCTTCCCCGGCCACGACTCCCCTGCTTGTTGCTGTTGCCCAGGCTCGACCTGTTCACAATGCAATGCTTTTGATCATCACGTCCCCTCCTCGGTCCGGAATTCCGCCACTCTGGCCGATCTCGCGTATGCAGGTCCGCAGCTCCTGCCGGTGTGACAGGGGTCCCACGAGCCACCAAGTTCGTCTGGTCTCTCGTCTCCACTGACCGTCTTGCCCGCCGGCTACCAATCACCTTTGTGAAGCGCCCATCATCCTCCCCTCGCGCGATGGAGACGCCTCGCTCCAAATCGGCCGTACAGGAACCTAATCGCACTGCGCCCCACTTCGCGTTGGCCGTTCGCTGCTGCTGCTGCTGCTCGGACCCTCCGTTTTTCCTCAGATTTGAACTGCTGTGCCAAAATAGTAGGCCCCGTCGACCATGCACCTACTGACGCTTCCGTACTTCCGCTAGTCCCCTGCCCCCCTCCCCCCCGGTGGATCGTGAAGTCCCCCTGCCCTGGAACAGGGAATGGCCCTGCTGGGCTCCCGTTGGCCGTTCCCTCGGGAGCTATTGTATGGCCCGGTCCATCTGTGCGGATTGCATTCCAGCTGTGCTGGACTTCTGGTTGTGCTCTTCTCGCTAGCCATTGGTGCAGCGAGCCATGCCTCCCGATGATCCTCCTGACGTTTTGTCCCCGCCTTCACGGGCTGGTTGTCTAGTCTTCTTTTTATTTGATTCTATTTTATTATCTTCTATTTTATTTTTCTTAGCGTCGAAAATTCTTTTATTAATTTACTGCTGGCTCTTGCTTGTTCGGGACCTCTGCCCCATTCGACAATCGCATGCTGTCATGTATGGGGTAATGAGGAGAGCTGTCCAAGCTTATAAAGACTCCCATTTCTGTCTCTCCCCGGACCGTTGCAAGATCACCACCTTCTGATGTTCACCCCAGGGCCCATCATTCCTTCTCTTTTTTTTGGTCATTTGCTGATGTTTTTTCGTCACTTCTCTTTCCGCCTCTCCCTCACTCTTCCATTCTAACTTACTATTCTTTTTTTTCTTTCTCTTTTCTTCTCCTTTTAATACCCTCAACTCCCCGTTATCTTCTTCCATGGCAGACGGACGTGAGCAAACATCCATTTTAGACATTCTCTTCCAGTTACTGACAGGTTTTACCGAGCGTTAGTGAACCAGGCTCGCGCAGTGCGAGTGGCCGAACTTATCAATGATTACCGTACTCTTCTCCTACATATCTCCCAACAGCAAGTCCATGTCCCGCCTGAGGACTTTTACGAAGAAGGCTATACGGTTCTCCGCGAATGTCACACGGCCGCTCAGCAATTAATGGCCGCTAATTACCAACCACACCCGGTAGCTGGGCAGGGCGATGTGGAAACCGAAAAAGCCGAACTGCAAAGGTATCTATCTCCGTTTGAAAGAGTAAAAAAAAAAAAACCCGTGCCTCTAGCAATTAATTGCAGGTGCTTTAAATGGAGCATTCTCTAATTGATTTCATCTACTAGGGTCATTATCGACAGTAGTGCCCGCCGTTTCCAAGCACACAAGATTTATCTCCGCGCCGCTGCTTCACGACGATGGGCTATGACCCGATCAACGACTCTCCGCGGCCAACGGCCCACCGGGGCACATGCGGCAGCTTTGAAAGCTGCGCACGTAACACTACAACAAGAATTGGCCCGCGTGACCGACCAGCATGTTGTTGCCGACCTTCGAGCCGCTGACCTGCGGGCAGGTCACTGGCTCGATGACGATCCCTCCTTGGATCACATACGGCGCTGGATCCAAGGGCGGTAACGAATCAGACGATTGATTATGAATCACCGATCATGACGAATTGTTCATGCTTCCAATTGATGCCGGAAGAAAGAGATATGATCGTTTTGCTTTTACCTAATTTCAGGTCTTCCCAGCATCGGTGTGTACGAGATCTGGTGTCTTCTTTTGTTTCGTTCTCCTTGTTTCTCTTTTGTTTCTAATGCTCGGTGGAGGCCCATGTGGAATTGGTATGCGAGGGCCTCCTCGCTCGGCGGGTACAGCGCGCGGGTCGCGTTTCTGGCCGATTGCGATAGAGGGGGAAAAAACGAGAGAAAAAAAAAGCAAGTCTGGACTTTTGTTGGGCATGGCGACGATATCCCCTCTTGTTTTCCATCTGAGATTTATTGTTTTATTGCATTCCTTTTTTCTTTTCTTCTTTTGGTTTGGTTTCTGTTTGAGATGTTCTAGCATTTTCAATGCGTGTGGGTAGAGTGACTAGAGAAACTTGCATCATATAGCCTCCTGGCGAGGTAATTTACAATTAACGAACTGTGAATAATTCTACCACTAGGCCCAATTAGACAACAAGGACCTTCTCCTTACTCCTCACTTTAGCACGGACTTTAGATTCCATTGACCCGAGAGAACGATCCAGGCGTAGCCCTAACATTCTCCACTGATTAGCCTGCAGCATCGAGTAGTACGCGTTCACGAATCATTTACTCAACGAAAAACCAAAGCCGGTTTAGGCCTATCTGTGCTTGGAAAAAACCGCAAAACGGTTGAATAAAGGGGTGTGTCCACTCCGTCATCAACCCTGTCGGCAGCGCGCCATTGGACACGACACACAACCGGGGTACCAGACACCTGGGTCTCGAGGCAGAGATGCCAGCTGAAAAAAGCAAGAAAGAGGATCAGGGACCACACCAGTGCGCCGGTGCATTTGACATGGCACTTTGACGCACTACTGCCGTCTCCACCTGAGCCTGAGATATCCAGTCATTGCTGGGGAAAAGGACATGCAGGATACTTCTAGAGTGAAAAAGCGGATCTTTTGGAAAGGGGATAGGTATCATCCATGGATCCAAAGTGGAGGATATCTAAAACGTTCAACCCTAGCGCAATTTTTTCTCCTCTTCTCGATTGGCATGGAAAATGGAGAACATCGAGAAGAAGACGGGTTGGATCTGGTGTGGATCCGGGGCTAAGACGTTAGTCCGTCGAGCGCACTGCCAATCGGTGTTGAGATCGGGCGCCTGTCGGCTCGAGTTCAGCTGGTGCTGGTTTCTGACCCGTTCATCTCCTGATTTTCAAGGATGAAAATTTGGAGGCCTGGAAATTAATGGATATTTTCGCTCCTGCTCGATTTAACCTTATTGCAGAATTTCTAGACAGTGGATCTGCCTCGGGATTCCAGGCTCGTGTCTAGAGGTTCTTCACCTACTGCAGTAGCCTTAGGGCGCGAACTTTTCTTCTTCTTGCGATCGGCATCAAGTAACAGGACACATGTAGAACTACCGGTGGGGCTTTTTTGGGGTGTCTCTTTTTTTTTTTTTTTTTTTCTTTTCGCACTTGTCATCATCCTATTTCCCGTTTCGGGGCCGTAGAGTCTGCCATGTGTCGAGTCTCCTCGCGTGTCTGCCCGAAGATCAAAATGCTCTGTTTTCCCTTTCCTTTTATCCAGCTCCACTGACCACATTTAGCTCCACAAGGAGTGGCGAGATGGTACTTTTGAAGCAACGGCTGCAGTTCTACTCTTCGGTCTAGAGCTATCACTGTTTGACATCCTAGTGATCTGATGATCGGCTGGTGTCTCAATAGTCGCTTCGTTGGCTGATCGGTGATAGCCGACAAGCTGAAAATCTTCGGTCAAGATTTCAACACATGCCTTATTAGAAGTTTCTATTTATTTTTTTCAGTTATATTTATAATAGTATACACATATTTATTTATGCACCGGTGCCATTTAGCAGTGGTGCTAAGGTGTTATTCTTGATCGGCTCTTTGACACCCAGTTCAAATAGTGAGCGAGCCTATGCTTGGTATCTGATGGCCTCCTGCTTCTCTAGGCAAGGGAGCAACAGCTCCAGTATAGAGAGTAGTTGGACTTCTCCCTATACTCACCGAAAGTGTAGCGCAGTCAGCTTCAGTCTTGATATCCAAAAGTGATAAACCCCGGTGGCTTGAGTCATTTGCCGGGAAGAAGAATGTAATGACTACTAGCGACGGTTTTACATATTATGTCATTCGTCTTCTGACCCTCAAGTAGATACTAACTATATACATCCAACTTCCACCCCTCTGATTTATACTTATGTACATCTGTTGAAGGCTGACCTTGTCCGCCCCGAGTCTTCACCCTTATTTCGCCTATCCCATCTGATATTCAGTAATAGCAATCAATAGACACATGTGCATCTACTCGATGATGGCATGGAAACTTTACCCTCAGAAACAAAGATTTGGGCCCTCGTGACTGTCTTCCCTCTTCAAGTTCACATTCCATGGAAGAATTTGAAAGAATGGATGATAACAGCATTCCACAGGAGACCAGACCCGACATTCCAGCTGTCACAGGTCGGAAAATTGCGCAAAGTACCCTATCGAGGAGAAAAGACAGGGAAAGCCAAAGAGAAAGACTGACTGGAGTGAATGTTGAAGACTTTGACGCCTGCATGACTGATATCTCAGGTCGCACCGAGACCCTGCGCAGGTGAAGGGGTCACGCTGTAACGGCCCATGGGTTTGTGTGCTCACACATATAAGAGACCTACTCAGAGCAGTGGTATATATTTTCAAAACCCAGCCGATTTCCAGGCCAGATCGTCAACCCCCTCAGGCAGAGTGTTTATTTACGATAGCAAGTATAGAGCTCAGCCACAGTACGGGAGTCCCTGGCCCCAGCCACAGTGTCACAGCCTCACCGCCACCTCTTGGCGCGATGACGTGGGGCTATTTTTTATTTAGAAACTGGCAGGTACAAAAGTCCGCTAACAATTAGGCTGCGACGTTAGGTACCTTAAGTGACTTGTTTACCCCTCGATTAGCCTTGAGGTTAAACTTGAACAACTATCCCGTTGATCTTCACTATCCTCACTGTCCCCAACCAGTCTGGCCATTCCACTCGAATTGTATCATTTGCTGCTTTAGTACTATTGGGGGCGATCCTTGTTCAGTACTCCTCCAACCCTGCTCACAATATCCTGACTCAAACATCTGCGCGGTCCAATATGCGATCCGTGGCTTACTTTGTGAACTGGGTAAGTCCTTGCTAATTATCACGAGTCCCTGCAACGAGTCAGCTCATGGATGACGAATTGCTTTACTCAACACACCCGATTCTGCAAAATATATTGTCGATCAACTGAGATGCTAATTATACCCTACCTCGCAGGCCATCTACGCCCGCAACTTCAACCCTCAAGACTTGCCAGCCGACAAGTTGACGCATGTGCTTTATGCATTTGCCAATATTCGCCCCGAGTCTGGGGAGGTGTAAGGGTCCCCGGTCGGACCGTGTTGAGGTGCAAAGCTTATCGTACACCTGCAGGTTTCTGACCGACAGCTGGTCCGACGTCGAGAAGCACTATCCTGGTGACTCGTGGAACGATACCGGTTCCAATATCTACGGGTGCATGAAGCAGCTGTACCTTCTCAAGAAGGAGCACCGCAAGCTGAAGATTCTGCTTTCCATTGGTGGCTGGACTTATTCTTCCAATTTTGCCCGGCCGGCGAGTTCTGAAGAGGGCCGGACCCGATTCGCCGAGACTGCGACCCAGTTAGTTCTTGATTTAGGTCTCGATGGTATGTCAGATATATGTTGTCTGATCAGGGAGAGAACGACTGTCGCTAACTTGAATCTCATATACAAGGCATCGATATCGACTGGGAGTACCCTGAAGGTAACCATTATTTCCCCACGCAATGGATCATCTGCCCGGTCACTGACACCTAGATGCAGATGATGGCCAAGCCCAAAACTTGGTTGATCTGCTCCGCACCTGCAGAGAGGTATGTCTTCGATTTTCGATGATACCTTGGGAAATGCACGACTGACAAGAGAGCAGCACCTTGATCGCGCTGCAGGCCCCAATCGTCATTTCTACCTGACGATTGCCTGTCCCGCAGGACCTAGTAATTTCAACAGACTGAAGATCCGCGATATGGTTCCGCTGCTGGACTTCTGGAACCTCATGGCATACGACTATGCAGGCAGCTGGGACACCACTGCCGGCCACCAGGCCAATATCTGGCCATCTAGCTCTAACCCCATCTCAACTCCTTTTTCTACGGCCGTCGCACTGGACCACTATATCACCGCCAACGGAGTGCCACCGGACAGGGTAGTTTTGGGCATGCCACTGTACGGGCGCGCGTTCATGGACACCGATGGACCTGGCAGACCGTATAATGGCGTTGGTGCCGGCAGCTGGGAGAATGGGGTCTGGGACTACAAGGCCCTGCCGCAGGAAAATGCAGGCGAACATATTGACACGCAAGCGGGTGCATCATGGAGCTATGATGGTGGTTCCCGCACAATGGTCACGTACGACAACCCTCAGATGGCCCACATCAAGGCGGACTTTGTTCGACGACAGGGCCTCGGTGGAGGTATGTGGTGGGAGAGTAGCGGTGACAAGGGAGGTAAGGAGGCAAAGGCTGAGGATGGGAGTCTGATCGGCACCTTCATTGAGGGCGTTGGTGGCGTCAATTCGCTTGACCACAGTGAAAATGCTCTTAATTTCCCCGAAAGCAAGTACGACAATGTGCGAAATGGGATGCCTTGATATGCAGTGGGAGGCCCCAACCCGGCAGTGGCTTGTGCGATGAGTGGCCGTGGTTCAGAGGGTGCGTTGATGACGAGAATGATTTTGTCCATAGCCATTCGTTCTGTCTAATATTACGTTGCAAAGTTCAGCACTCTTTTTCATCTTTACGAGAAGCAATCAAGATTGGCATGAGCCGAATTTTTGAATTTTTTGTATCCACAGTTCAGATCGTAAAGTCCATCAAACCGTAACATCAACCGTGACCGACCCGAGAATCCTCATCTCAGTCTAGCGAAGCCATACTCAAACTGGAGCCCGAATCATATCCCGGCGAGACATAGTCCATCTATTTGGACTCGTCGAAGACGTAGGTCAGGTGGCACTTTCCGCAGTACTGGCGGTTGTGCATAGCGGCCATGAAGACACCGGCACCGCACTGAAGTAGAGTTAGTTCTGAGACTCAGCAGCTGCAGATTGAGAAAGAAACATACCTCGGGGGCGGGGCACTCGCGGCGGAGACGCTCGATCTTGCCGTCACCGTCGACCTTGTAGTACTTCAGGACGGCGAGTTTGGTCTTCTTGTGCTTGTGCTTGATCTTCTTGGGGGTGGTGTACACCTTCTTCTTGCGCTTCTTACCACCACCACGCAGGCGGAGCACGAGGTGCAGGGTCGACTCCTTCTGGATGTTGTAGTCCGAAAGAGTGCGGCCATCCTCGAGCTGCTTACCAGCGAAGATCAGACGCTGCTGGTCGGGGGGGATACCCTCCTTGTCTAAGGGCCCGTTAGTGCTTGTTCTCATGCGAGGATGTTTGGAGGTTCTGCATACCCTGGATCTTGGACTTGACGTTGTCGATGGTGTCCGAGGACTCCACCTCAAGGGTGATAGTCTTACCCGTGAGGGTCTTGACGAAGATCTGCATCTTGATGAAGGCCTGGGAGAGAGTTAGTTGACATTTCTAGTTTTTACGCTTCGTGCGAGTGAAAACGGAAAAGCCAGATCAGGCGCGCAAACAGAGCATGTCGCATCTTGATCTGGCAATTGCAGATGTCTTCAAAGCATTGTGGGATAGGAACAGCGAACTCACCTCGACAGACTTGTCTTCCTCAACCTTGCAAGATTGAAGAAATTCAGCGTGGGTGGGACTCGATTAAAATGGTTGTGTGGTCACGTGCAAAGATGGGCGACCAATTATGGACTAGCGTGCGGCAAACCAGACAAACCAGGAATAATACGCTGCCGAGCTCCGAAAGATATTATGTCAGCATACGGGCCGATCACAGATCACGTGATTTGATTCTGAGCCTGAGAGATCTGGCGGCAAATGACATCGGGCCCGCAGCATCGAGGGCGAGGAGCACAAGCCCCAATACCAGATCTCCCACCCAGGCACATCGGCTATTTACTATTGTCTGAACAGGGATATCCCCATGACGACCATGACAGGAGAGTCCCTCACCAGGCCAGGGACCCCTCGATGATCGCCCTCCTCACAGGACGATTGAGAACCCTTGCAGAGCCTCCGCGAGCAGCTTCGCGACGAACATGGCGGGTATATACCATCGCAAAGCAGGGCATGCAAGGCAAGGCCTGGATCGCCGGGTGAAAGAGCATAATCGGCCAAGTGGGCGGCTCCTCTGTGGGCCCATATCGTCACAGCGGGCTCTCATACTGCCGTTGCCATGCCAACCTCCGGCTTGTTGTGGTTCCCAGGCGCAATTGATAGCGCCAAAGCTGAGCTGCGACCCGCCTTCGAGCTCCAGTCTTATTGAGTTTCACTTCTGCTCTTTCTTTGATCCTCTTCTTCTAGGATCTCTGTGACTACATTGTTCCCGTCGCAGGACCAGTGAGCATTTGAAACAAATCAAAACACAACTTCTTTCCAGCTAAGCGATCTTCTCGACGAGGCTCTAGCAACCTTTCTTTTCGTCTTTTCGCGTTTTGCTGCGTTCGTTGGTGACGTTCACAAACTAACACTGTGACCAGGGACCGTCAATTCGATCGGCTGGATAGCTATGATATCCTCAAACCCTACATCGACTCGCCCCGGTCACCACCGCCGTCAACTCTCGCAGCCCTTTGAAGCCGCCCCAGCACCGCGCCCCATGCCCGGTGCTCCATCTTATCGCGCGCACCGTCGAGGGCAAACCGTGGACTATGCCGCTCTTGGTCCTCAGATTGCCTCAGGTCACCGAATTACCCGACGGACTGCGCCGAAAACGGTTCCAGAGCTGCGGGACTTTTTTAACGAAAAATCAGGTTTATCTCATCAGTCTGGCGCTGCTCAGCAGCCCTCAATGCATATGCGACAAGCTGAACAACCTTTCTTCCAAAGTGGCCTTCCTGCACAGAATTCATATAACCCAACGCCCTACATGCTGAGCCAGGAAGAGCTGCAGGCAATGTATGGCGCAGCAGCCGCTGATATTCCGTCCAACACATATGCTCCGGCCCTCTCAAGGTCTGCCAGCGACAACGCCGGAAAGAAACCTTCAATGCACAACGCCATGCACCGCCCCCAGCAGGAGCGCAGCTTCCCAACGACCAAGCGAGAGGATACTTCATTATATCCTTGGCCGGAGCATCAGCCTATTGTTCAACCAAAGGCTATTTCTCCCGCAATGCACCCTTTCAATTCCTGTGAGTATTCATTCATATGTCGGGTGTTATCTCAACTTGAAACTAATATCTTGACCAGACACATCTCCCCTTACCCCTGATGCGACACCCATGAAGGCGTCCTTTGATTTCCCCATGTACCACAATGACCAAACCCCAACCAAGTCCCAAAGTTTTTCTTTCCCCCGAACCCCAGTTAGTGCAGTCATGCAGAGAGCTCAATCCCTGCAAGGCGTCCCGATTTCCAGTCCCCTCCAGCCTAAGCACCAGATGCCTTCCCCCGCCGATTCGGCATCCATCGCTTCTTTTACCGAATTGGCTGCAATGCCTTCTCCAGGCTCTCGTGGGGTGTCGCCACACAACCTCGACGAAGCTGCCACACCGTCTTCCAACCAGCACCAGCATGGTAGCTCTCCGGGCTCGCCTGGCTCTCCTATTGACGATTCCATCCCAGAACTGCCGGAAGGAATCGATGAGTTTGACCTAGATGCTCGCGTCAAGGCATCAGTACGTGAGACCGGTGTCTCCAATGACCAGATCGCCAAGTATATATCTGGTCCCAGTGCCGAGGGCAAGTGGCAGTGCCTCTATCCTAGCTGCAACTGCGACTTTGGACGGAAGGAAAACATCAAATCTCATGTGCAGACCCACCTTGATGATCGTCCTTACAAGTGCGATGTTTGTGAGAAGGAGTTCGTCCGAGGTCATGACCTGAAGCGCCACCTCAAGACCCACACCGGTAACAAGCCCTATATTTGTGCCTGCGGAGCCCGTTTTGCTCGACATGATGCCTTGACTCGCCACCGCCAACGCGATATGTGCGTTGGAGGTATGACTGGTAACATTCCCAAGACCACCCGTCGTGGTCGGCCACCGAAGAAGAATCGCCCCGACCTGGATACTCGCCAGGCCAAGTCTACTCGCACTCGCCAACGTGCTTCTGGTCGAGCTATGTCCTCGTCGCCCGTGCAAAGTGAGACTGGTGCTCAGCAGGATGCACCTGTTTTCACATCACCAAACTATGCTCCGTCAAATGCCACGTCCGCTTACACCCCGCCATCCTCTCCTGGTGAGAGCATCAATAACAATGTCTCGTCTCCCACCCCGATTGGAAATCAACTACCATCTAAGTTCGAAGATGATATGCTCCCCGCCCCGTTGTCACCTCCGCAACTCGCCCACAGCCGGTACGAACATGCGATTGCCCAGTATCATCCCAACATGATAATCGCATCATCGCAGGAGTACCTGTACAGCGACTCGCCTCTCTCGCCCCATGAAATTTCCTCGCCGCACACCGCGCCAACTCTTGCCGAATCTACTGTCGGCTCAGAGATCGATCTTTTTATGACCCAAGATCCCTCTGACCAGGTCAAGGAAGAATTCGGCACACTGACAACTCAGAGTCTGGCCGACTTCTCCAACCCGTACTATGTGGATACATCTTTCCCCACCTCATCATTTTATCCCGACTTGCCTGGTAAACCATTCTCCGGGCTCGACGTTCTTGATGATCCTTACGCGGACCCAATTGATACTCTGTCCAACGAGTTCTTGGTCGATCCTTGAACACATTATAACCGACGATCAGATCACGAGAAAGGGAATTCCCACTTGGATCGATTTCAACTGTTTTAAACTGGCAATGGCGGAGTTTTTCTTTTCAAACAAAAAGCATGGACAAGGCGCGTCTTGCCTTGCTATTTTCGGCGCGATGACATTCTGCGATGACCTCTTACGAGCTTGTACAACTGACGACACAACGACCTGACACGGGAGTCTCTTCTTCTTCTTTTATTTTCGGGATAAGCGACAGATTCTGTTGCCTTTGCACATTCAATATTTATCAAGCACATGACAATGCGCCCTACCTGGGGTGATGGGGTTACGTGACTATTGGACTTGGGGAGTTTCGGCTCATGGTTTCCCCTGTTCTGCCCTTTCCTGTACTTTTCATTCTTGCTTTCATTTGCTTTTTTCGGGTCGTGGGATATGACATGGTGTTATCTTCTTCTGCGGCAACCCGTCGGGGGCTGCTTTCAGGCGTGTCATTTTCTCCCCCATTTCTCATAATTTTCTTTCCCCCCTCTTACGATTCGATGTGTACTTCATGGATTCAATGAAATTACTGTAGCTAAATGGCCGTGGTTTCTTGGTAGTGGTTTTATCCTCGGCGTAGCACCACATTGTATTTTAGCCATTATTTCTTTTCTCAGCTTTTGTTAAATTTACCGGCTCATGACTTCACCCTACCCTTTTTCTCTCTTGATTGCCCTAACTAAACCAAGCTAATATTTCCATTCAACCCGTTTCACAATTCTTCGCCTTTCTGTGGGCTCGACTACTACAACTAAAATCTCAACTAGATATCGATGAACTGGATGCCCTTTGTTTCTGGTAATCATCGGGTTGTCTATGTGGTTGGAAACAAGATTATAAAGTGTGATGTTATCTATATTCCATGTATCGGATTCATACAGTCATCATAGCTCCCCTATAAGAAAACATGCCTAGTGTCTCTGCTGTAGAAGATGAGCCGAAATATTGGGGGCAAAGGCAAATTGCCCTTCTTAGTACTGGGGCCTCCAGGTGATCTCAAGCTCCACAAGGTGCTCTGCCCGTGAAGCATAGACGGGGCTCTGCACTTGGCCCTTGGGAGGCTTGTCGGCGTAGAAGGTGGTGTTGCCTTGATAGGAGAGCTTATCATCCTTGACCTGTTTACACGATTACAGTGAGTGAATATGGCCAACCAAGAAGGACTCCATCGGATATTTAATTCGGAGACATACCGTAAACTCGCTCGGGACCTTTACATCAGGCCCACAGCTCAAGACATCTTCTTTGAAGGTGCAAAGACCCTTTCTGGATTTGAGAGAGAAGGTATCATCTAGAGTGCAAGTCAGCTACTAAGACGACCAGTAGAGAACGGAGTTCTTCGTGACAAACCTGACACTTTTTCCGCTCGGAATGTAGCGCATGTCCCAGCGTTATACCAAGTCCCGTAACTGATGATACAACCGCGTTGCTGGTTGAATGTTGAGACCAGCATGTTGCCCTTGCCTGAGAATGGGGTTCCCGGCGCAGTAGGTTCTGAACCACGGGTGGTCGTCTTGGTCGGCTCGTGCGTGCCCCTTTTTGGTGGGTATCGAATATTTTTAGCGGGGCAACTCGAATGCTGGCCATCTGATGCAACATTAGATGCTGTTTTCAACCCAGTCAGAGATACGTATTGCGGATCGACAAACCTGGAGGTGCAGGAATAAATTTGCCAGTCTGGAGACTTCCTGCAATGTTGAAGAAGTACCAAATTTCGCTGATGGCGCCGCCACGGCAGTTCACGATTACTGGAGCTCCATGGACCCTTTCTAGAGCCTCTTCAATATCTGCGCGTGCATATGTCTCGGTATGAGAGGGCAGGATACCCGCCTTGGCGAGGAACTATACACAGGTTAGCCATTTGCGCCGAGGAATGAGATATCTTCATGGAGTAAGACTAACCTCGAAAGTTGACAGTTCCTTGAATACCTCGGCAGTTCTGTCAAAATAGTCTACTACATCCTGCTGCGGAATATAGTCTTCATAGCAATGGGGCTCGAGAGTGCTGACACAGGTGCCGTGCTTGTTCCACTCATGTTGCCACAGGTTATCATCATCTCCGCGGAAATCTTTCCAATATTCGCTCATGTATTCAAGTAAGTCTCCACGGCCCGAATCGACCAAGATCAGGGAAATGTTGCTATATTGCCGTTTGCGATCACAGAACTGGTCAAATCCACCGTCACAATGATCGGGCCTATATGGAGTCAGTGCCAGACTACATGCTGCTATTAGATTGATATGCCTACCAAAGGCCATGTATAGTCCACGAGTCATCAGGGCCAAGGGCCGGGTCATGGTCCCAGAACTGGGTCTGCATCATTTGACCGCCCGGATAGTTGAAACAGCATGTGTCCTGGCCATGATATTTCGTCTGGCAGCTTATATCTGATCTGGGGCATGTTGACGAGGCCTCTGGGTTCATTTCACTGGGGGCCGATGAAGATAGCCATAGGGAACCTAGTGTCTGGAGGATCTTTTGGGGGCCGGGCAGACCTAGGACGTGTTGGGTCGGCTCCCACATAGTCAGTGATAGCTTGGCTATTTCTGGAGAGCTTCGAGTGAGAGATCAGTTGCAAAGCGATAGCTTCTTTGAGTTTATTGGACGAAGGGTAAGTGTATTGAAAGCAAGCTAAGTCAGGGTTGTCGTTGCCCCCAACCTCGGATGACTAAGGCGATCATGCCCCCCGGCAGTGCTAAGAGTCCCCACATTCCATCTACACTACCAGATCACCTGATAGACCACCTAAAGTCTTCGGATATTTCTTACCAGTTGGGTACTCCAGTAGCTACTAAGGTAACTACCTTTCGATACTAGTGTGACGACACGCATAACGGCAGAGACGCGAGCGGCTCGTCACTCTACGGAGGGGATGCAAACAACGTGTATCACGTGAGGAGGATCGAAGAGGAGGACCAAACAGTGTTACATGACACTATATACTTAGATAACTGCTCCGGCAGCTCTAGCTCTTTCCCTTCTCTAGTTTCGTGACTCTATTGAAATATAAACCTGTTGATCACCTTTAGTGATGTCATCAGGTGATTGAGAAGCTGGGCAGAGATTGGCTACTTGTATGCAAATGTTTGCCACGGGACTGGATACCCTCGAATTGGGTGATGAACAAGAGCGTCTCAACCCAGATGGGAGTGAAGGCAATCAATTATCTAGCAATAAAGCTGCCATATACGTGGCCTATGTCGGTATAGCACTAAACTTCTAAACTGCAGTGCTTTCCCTGTCATGACTATATAGTAATAGCCACACCTTTTGTAATAATTGGAGGAGAAAGAAGCCTAAGATAGACTCATAGATGATCAAAACCAAGAAGCTGTCCTTGAACAAACAGGGTTTAATAATGATGCCTTCCACCCGTCAAAGTTCCTAGCACTCGGCAAACGGGTTCTTCTCATTCCCGTGAAACAGCCCGGTGCCCGCGGAATCCGTGGTCCGCCGCCGAGATATCGCCAAGACAGCATCATTGTAAGCCCAGCTTCCTCGCATCTGCTAGAGCTGTATTAAAATCATTTTCAGGCATCCGGGATTTCAAAAGGTTTAAAAGGCCTTTGCAACTTCCACTGCTGAAACTGATCATCTTCCATATAATTTCAATATTCACCAATCCGGCAGCTTGCAACGCCCTCTCCGGATTTTAAAGCCTTCACTTACATTTCAAGTATGGGTAACGACCCAGAAAAGCCTCGAGAAGATGAGAAAACTGAGGCAGATACTGGAGGTGCCCTCCAGGCATACATAGTCAGCGATCCGAATGATGATGCAACATGGATGGGTGTCTAAATATTCGCAGAGAATTTTCCGCTATAGTACGCAAAAGGAGTATGCCATGCAGCTCACTGCTACTATTTGTGCGCTTGGATCGGGCGTAGCAATGACCATGGTCAACTTGGTCTTTGGTCGGTTCATCACCCTCATCACAGACTATGTTTCGGGTGCTTCAACACCAATGATTTTCCGCAACGACGCTGGAAAGCTTGGGTATGAGTTTCTGGAGTCGATAATTGACACTAGGGTTAACTAATAAATAGTCTCGCATTCTTCATTATCGGTATAGGACGATTTTTTCTTACCTATTTATATGGCACACTCTTCACACTTGCTGCATATCGAGTTACGCGGAATATCCGGCACATCTATTTGAAAGCCGGACTCAGCCAGGAAGTGGCATTTTTTGACAGGGGAACAGGTGGATCAATTGCTGTTCAAGCTACCTCAAATGGCCGCCTGATTCAGGCAGGGATATCTGAGAAATTAGGACTTGTAGTGCAGGGGCTAGCTGCATTCATTTCCGCCTTCGTTTTGGCATTTGTCACACAGTGGAAGCTGACACTTATCACCTGTTGCATTGCCCCAGCTACGTTGCTGGTAATTGGAACGGTTTCCTCTATTGAAGCCTCCATCGAAACCAAAGTCCTTCAAGTGCAGGCGAGAGCGGGAAGCTTTTGCGAGAGCATATTGTCGAGCGCGCGTACAGTCCACGCCTTTTGCCTTCGGGCTAGACTGGTGGGAGAATTTGAGAAATTCCTGCAGGAGTCACGACGACTAGGTAACAAGAAGAGCCCACTTTTCGGCTTTCTATTCTCTGCAGAATATGCGATCATTTTTGCTGGATTTGGTTTATGCTTCTGGCAAGGAATCAAAATGTTATCCAGAGGCGAGATCGATGAGCCGGGTGATGTTTTTACGTTCGTGCAGCCCCTCTACTTAACCATTCGGCCTAACTGACACCTTTTACCACTCGCCAGCGTGCTTATGTCAGTGATTGTCGCCTCAGTGAGCCTGACTTCAATCGCGCCGTATATCATAGACTTCACCCGTGCCGCTTCTTCTGCCTCGGAGCTGTTTCTACTAATCGATCGAGCCTCAGCCATTAACCCTTTTGACGAAACTGGAGATCAACCTGCGCAAGTTGCGGGAAACCTGGAATTTAGCCATGTCTCTTTCAGCTACCCTACTCGCCCTGGTGTCAGCGTTCTCAATGACTTCTCTTTGCACATCCCTGCTGGAAAGGCCACTGCGCTCGTTGGAGCTAGTGGGTCAGGGAAGAGCACGATCATCGGCCTGTTAGAGCGGTGGTATAACCCGGCATCTGGAACGATTCAATTAGACGGACAACACATAGATCGACTCAACCTTCGTTGGTTAAGGCAACAGATTCGACTTGTACAGCAGGAGCCCGTCCTATTCGCTGGAACTGTCTTCGAAAATATCGCCAATGGTCTTGTCGGCACCCAGTGGGAAAACGATTCTCGAGCAAATAAGTTGGCTCGCGTGCAGGAGGCCGCAAAAATCGCGTTTGCTGACGACTTTTTGTCTGCGCTTCCCAATGGTTACGACACTGTTATTGGAGAGCGAGGCGGGTTGTTGTCTGGAGGCCAAAAACAGCGGGTTGCAATTGCGCGTAGTGTTATCTCACAGCCACGAATTCTTCTGCTTGATGAGGCCACCAGCGCACTTGACCCTCATGCAGAGGATATTGTTCAACGGGCTCTCGACAATGTCTCACATGGGCGCACTACAGTAACAATTGCTCACAAGTTGGCAACTATTCGCCATGCGGACAATATTGTGGTCATGGAAAGAGGCCGCATTCTTGAGCAGGGAACACATACCGAGCTCTTGGAATCAAACGGCGCCTATGCGCGACTGGTGATGGCACAAGATCTATCAGTAACAACACAGGATGTCAAAAGCGCTTCATCAGATGACTCAGGAGACAGTGAATGCGAAATCCCCGCGGAACTGATCAAATCATCTACGCAATACTCGGTATCAACGAAAGGACGAATGGAACAGCAGTTGACTCGGGATGACTTTGACAACTGGAAGAAATTAGGTTTCATCCATACTTTAATTCGACTAGTCAAATCTACCCCAGAGCTTGCATGGACTTACGCTATCCTGATACTGGGATGCCTCGCCGCAGGTAAGAAATATTTCATTCTAAACGGACAGTCTACCCAGACACAGACTAACCGAGATTCAGCTGCTTCATACCCCGGCCAAGCTATTTTGATGTCAAAATTCATCGAAGTCTTCAATTTTACAGGATCAAAAATGGAAGAAAGAGGGAATTTCTTTGCCCTCATGTTCCTTGTTCTAGGAATCGGCGCCCTGGTAGTTTACTTTATTGTGGGGTGGTCTTCAAATGTTATTGCTCAGGTATGGATTCCCCTTAAACAAAAAACATGATTTAATTGACCACAGGCTAACTCACTGTCAGACTTTAAACCAGAAATTTCGCAAACAAATTGTCAATGATATGCTGAGGCAAGATCTACAGTTCTTTGACCGTGCTGAAAATACCACCGGCGCTTTGACCAGCAGAGCCGACTCTTACCCCCAGGCAGTTTTTGAGCTTATGGGGTTTACTGTTGCTCTAGTGCTCATTTCTACCGTGAGTGTACTGTCTTGCTCCATCTTGGCGTTGGCGTATGGATGGAGGCTCGGCGTTGTGATTGTTTTCGCTGGACTGCCCCCAATGCTTGTGTCTGGCTATGCTAGGATCAGGATGGAATCAGCAATGGATCACGAAATCTCCAAACTCTTCGCTTCAAGTGCTTCTATTGCCTCAGAAGCAGTCAGTTCAATTCGAACGGTATCGTCGTTGGCAATCGAGAAGGAAGTTTTGCACCGATATACCCAAGAGCTAGACCAGGCGATTATCTCGTCTACAAGATCTATATTTATGATCATGCTCCCTTTCGCATTCAATCAAAGTGTCGAATACTCTTTTCTTGCCTTGGGATTCTGGTTTGTTCAACCTTTCACCACGCTTACAGCATTCAACCACCGCTAATGTGGATGCTAGGTATGGGTGTCGATTGGTCTCATATGGGGATTTGGATATGGTCAACTTTTTCACAGCATTTCTAGGGGTCTTCTTCTCTGGACAGCAAGCATCCATCCTTTTTGGGTTTTCAAGCAGTAAGACTCCTCGGAAATTGGTTCTCTTATTAGGATACTTACTTCTTCCAGGTATGACCAAAGCTACCAATGCGGCCAACTATGTTTTCTGGCTCGAGGAGCTTCAACCATTAATCAAAGAGACACCAGAGAATTCTCGGAGGGGCCCCGATAATTTCTCAAGTCTCAATTTGGAGAACTTGCAGTTCTCGTACCCATTGAGACCTCATGCTCGTATTCTACGCGGCATCGATCTACATGTAAGCTCACCCCCTATCTACTATTCAACTCCGTCATTCAAGGTGGATAAATCAACGCCCACTATTTCCAAGAAAAGCGAAATAAAAAGATTAGGAGGGAGACATAGCTGAAGCAAAGAACATAGATTGAAAAGGGACAATTTGTCGCCTTTGTAGGTGCCTCCGGCTGCGGTAAGAGCACGATGATCGGCATGCTTGAACGTTTCTATGATCCTGTAATCGGTCATATTCAAGTTGACTGCAAGTCAATTGATACGATGAATCCAGAGCTGTATCGCAGCGATGTTTCCCTCGTGCAGCAAGAGCCCACCCTCTATCCAGGGACGATCCGAGACAACATCTCCATGGGACAGACGAGTGAAGGCGCATCCACTAACGCAGATATTGAGACAGCGTGCCGGGCTGCTAACGCTTGGGACTTTATAAGCTCTCTACCTGATGGCCTTGAAACACTCTGCGGAAACAACGGAACACAACTTTCTGGCGGGCAACGGCAGCGCATTGCTATTGCACGAGCGCTGCTCCGTAGCCCCCGTCTGCTCCTACTGGATGAAGCAACAAGTGCGCTCGATACACAGTCTGAGCGGGTAGTGCAGAAGGCACTGAACAATGCGGCCGCAGAAGCTAATCGAATAACGGTTGCCGTGGCCCATCGGCTGTCTACTGTTCGGCATGCCGATATGATCTGCGTGTTTGATGGGGGAAAGATTGTAGAGCTCGGAACTCATGAACAATTACTTTCTTTGGATGGGATCTACATGAAAATGTGCGCGTCTCAAAATTTGGCCACATAGACGGGACGGCGGCTTGGGATGGTCACTGTGATCTCACATATTTGTATCTAGATCATCTAGAATGGCGCAGATGCCAGGAAAACTTTACCTTGGCACTTTCAGAATTCTCAGGGTCTGTTGACTCAGAGCCCTTCTGTAGAAGTCGTACTCATGCTAGCTAAATTGGGTCAATGCAAAATGAAGAAGTTTGTACATAGCTTACCATACTTGTTATGCCAATTTCTCACAGTTTTGTTTCTATCTTGGCTGAATAGCGGGGCCCTCGGGCTCCGGCCCAGACAGGCGCACAGCCCTAAGTCAAGAATGAATGGGCTTTGACTGCTTGGCAGTCTAGGCACTTGGTTTGCTGTATCACTATGTCCCCTGGATGCTAGCAGCGTCGAATATGGGATGGTCTGGCCAGACGGCGATATTATGATCCGCGGGACAAAATTGGTCGCGCGGAGGACAGATGAGAGCAGGGAGGGTATCTTCATTATTATGCTACGCTATCAATCAAAAACTTCGTGACAAAATGTGCGTATCTGGCCTCAGACGACCATGGTCTCGTGCTTTCGAGACTTTTCTTCTTGTTCATGCATCCTCTCCTTCCACAGTCGCAAGACCTCGAAACCCACTTCGACGGCAATGAGCAGGATAATAATCCATTCGAGTCGAAGACCATGGGTTTCACTGAGTCGCTCTCGAAGCACGCTAGCGATCTCTTGAGCATAATCCATCTTCTCGTTTAAAAGCTTGATGCGAATACCCACGTCCAAAGCTCTGCCCACCTGTTCATAGTATCCCTCCAAACCGAGCTCATGCCGACTATCCCAGAAGATATCCGGAAGCGAGTCGGTAAGCTCCGAGTAGAGATTAAGCTGCGCACGCACGCTAAGCAGTTGCCCGGTCTTTCGGAGAATAAAGTCTCGCGTATACGGTAAGCGGGACCCTTTGGAGAGAAGAGTTGGGATGGTACGAGTTGACTCGAAGTAATTCGATAGAAGACTTTCGAGCACTGCAAGCTTCGTGCTCCGGGCCAGTCCCGATGAAAATGCGACTTTGGTTAAGGCGGTATCAATCGACTGTTGCGCCGCCAGGGGTGCCTCCAGCCCCTCAATTCCAGATTTAGTTCCCAAGATGATTGTATCTCCCTTGATGCTGCTGTTATCTCGCTTAGGATCCTCAACAAATTCTAGATCTTCGGTTTCAATTTCATCCTCATGGGCCCCTTCTGATGCTGGGAGGAGAGTTCTTGTAGCCAAGAAAGAAGTAAATCCTTCTGGCAGCGCCCACGCCACCACTGTGCCAGATGGAAAGACAAATATGTCGCCAACCTCGTCAGATGAAAGGTCTGCAGTTGTCGGATTCGCAACCCGTCGTATGGAGTCGATTGGTATTTGAACATGAACGACCTGCGGGTAGAGCCCAGTTCCCAGCGGATCCGGCTCATATCCCTTTTCCTGCAAGATGTCTCGGACTTTGCGTATGTTAAATTGTTCAGCTACGGCGAAGGCTGTAACTGTCTATAGTAAATAGAAAAGTCAGCGAGGGTCTTTTGTCCAAGATTGTGCTGTGAGGCTAACCTTAGTCTGACCGATGCCCTGCTCCTTGAGCTGGGCTTTGGAGAGAAATCCATCTCTTGATCTTTGTGCCTCCACAGCGACTCGCCGTAGAGAAGTGGGAGCTGCCGGAGCCCTTGCACTGCGTCTTCGCTGCTTTTGTTTCTCTAGATCCTCAGAGGATTCGTCATTCTTATTGGGCTGCTTTTGCGCCAATTGAGCATGGGATCTGCGCCTGGGGAGTGCCAATGCCGGTGAGGTATACCGATACTGATTCTGCGTCTGTCGCCAAAGCCGTGGCGCCACCGGCCACTTGCAGGCCGAGGAGATGGCGGGTCTCGCAAACATGGTGAGGTTGCGGACGCCAAAAGCACGATGACATCGACTCTTCACAGGCCGAGGAATCCCGCTTAGTCAGAACTCCACTCCAACCCCCGAGCTCCCCAGCTGCTCGCCAGCTATCCAGCTTCCGCTGCTTGTCGCAACTTATTATAACCCGCCTGGGAGCTTCGGGCGCCACGAGGGATTCGCCATGGACGCGCCTGGCGCGAAAACGGTGAGCGAAGGCGCCATCAAGAACACCTCGGAGCGCGATGCATCGACGGCGCGAAGCCGATCTCCTTCCGACACAGCACAAAACGGCCACAAGCAGCATCACCAAAGTGGCGAAAGCAGTGATGACGACTCCGAAGGCAATGAGCAAATAGTGGAGGAGGAGGATGAGGAGACGGGATCTGAAGAGGAGGACGAAGATGACGAACCTCGACTCAAATATGCATACCTCACCAAGCATCTGGGATCGATATATCGCAATGGGGATGCGACGAGTACATTTCTTGTGGCTGGCGATAAAATGGTATGTCTATCCTTCTAGGCTTCCCATGCTCAACCCATCGTACTCGGCTAATACCTAGAACTCAGATCGTCGGAACTCATAATGGAGTCATTGTAAGTGAAGCGTTAAACATTTCCCGTTGGTTTTAGCAGGCTTTGACTAATTTGGCCTAGCATGTTCTTTTATTGCCCCTTTTGACGCCCATTCGTGTATATCATGCGCATTCAGCAAGCGTTACTTCCATTTCGGTGTCACCATTTCCACCTCCTTTGCCAAACCTGAATCCCGAAACCCCCCGCAAGCAAACTACAGAGGACCATGTTCCTCCCACGCGAACTTCAACCAGCTCCGGCAGCATTCGTGGTCATTCACGGCCGAATCAGAATGCTCCAGTTCCAGCTACACCGTCTAATTCCATATACATCGCTTCTGCATCTATTGATGGAAATGTGTGCATATCATCTCTAGTCGACCCCAAAGACATACTGAAGAGGAATTTTGGCCGACCCGTTCAGGCTGTTGCTCTCTCTCCTGAATATAAGCACGACAGGACATTCATTTCTGGAGGGCGAGCTGGCGAGTTGGTTCTGACAACTGGTGGTCGGGTGGGGGTTAGTTCCAATGCTACGACAATGGGCGGGGCAACCGCAGCGGCGTCAAGCTGGCTTGGATCGATGGGCCTGGGTGCCAACAGTGGTAAGGATACTGTGCTACATAGTGGCGAAGGCACTATTAGTAACATTCGGTGGTCTTTATCGGGCAAATATGTCACCTGGGTGAATGAAGAGGGCATCAAAATAATGCGATCAAATCTCCACCTCGACTCCTCTGAGACCGAATTTGCGTGGAAGCGAATCAGTCACATTGATCGCCCGAACCGACCAGGTTGGGAGGAAATGGCCAGCGTTTGGAAAGCACGGGCAGAATGGATTGACGAATCTGCCTTGGACAACGAGGATAATCTCGAGCCTCACGATGCAACAAAAGGACCAAACACCTCATCAAATCCTATATCTGAGAATCGAGAGAAGCTGGTCGTCGGCTGGGGTGGTACTGTGTGGGTTATCGATGTATTCCCGAACCGTGTCAGCAAATCCTCGAAGGGCGAGAGATATGGTTCTGCAGAAGTGGCTACAATGTAAGCCACATCATGTCTTATTGAAGTAGTGTAGCGTGAATGCTGACCTCGGGCACAGATTACGAACAGATTGCCTGGTATCTGGCATCTCGCTGTACTCGCCTCGTCTCCTTGTCATTCTTGCATTCATTGAGGTTGAAGACGATTCGTCCGAATCTAATAGACGTGGCTCAGGTCGTGGCCATCGCCAGAAAGGGCTGGAGCCCGAACTTCGTATTATCGATATTGAAACGAAAGAGGAACTCAGTGCCGACACACTTTCGATCAGTCGCTTCGAAGGTTTAACTTCTTCAGACTATCATCTGAGTGTCTTGCCTCCATGGAAAACCCCGGAGGGTCACGCAGTCCAGCGAGGGGCCCTGGGGTCCCTTGGCTATGGCCTACTGGATGCCACGATGTACCCGGCTCGTCTCTTCAGCTCCGGTGCAAGTATTCGCAGTACCGCGAGCAGTGGTGACAGAACCTCTGCCAAAGCTCCTCCATCTTTCATCTCCAGGAACTTTTCTGGCGATGAGCCTCTGCCCAAAGAAGTCCAAGATGTCTCAGGAGCACTAGGGGCCAAGATATTCGTTCATAGCCCTTTTGATTGTGTTGTTGCAGTGAAAAGAGATCTTTCTGACCGACTTTCTTGGCTGGACTCCCACGGCAACTACGAAGAAGCATGGAATCTTGTCGATGAGAACCCTGAAGTAGTAGACTCGTCTCTTGAGTTGCCCGAAGTCATCTCTGGGTCTGTCAGGTCTCGAAGCAGCTTAGGCGACTTTTTCGCTGATGATCGATCATCGGTCATGACTGCCGGTCGGACAACAACCTCCGCTGCCGATCGAGAGAAGGCCCGGCTTGGTGAACGCTGGATCGAACAGCTCGTCAGCGAAGAGAAATGGGGTGAAGCTTCCGAGGTCTGTGGCAGAGTCCTGAAACATTCTTCCAGGTGGGAGCACTGGGCATGGATATTCATCAAGAAAGACAAAGTCGATGAGATCACCGCACACATTCCAATTAACTTACACGTTTCGGTTTCATCCTCGATTTATGGGTTCATCCTAAAACATTACATTTCCCGAGATCTCGACAGGTTTAAGGAGCTGGTTGATACCTGGCCCTCTGATCTATTTGATTCCGAGGATATAACATCTGCGATTGAGGAACAACTCAAGAGAGATTCAGTACAAACTGGGTCCGATCATTGGCGCATCCTAACAGATTGTCTCGCTAGGCTCTTCTTGGTTGGAGGCCACTACCGTGAAGCTTTACATTGCTATATCCGTTTGCAGGATGCAGATGCAGCAATGTCTTTGGTATTGGAGCATCGGTTGGTGGATGCCGTGTGTGATGACATTCTGGCCTTCATCATGCTCCGTGTCCCTACAGAGCAAACAAAGTCCCGATCAACGACAATATCCAAGCAGGAAATGTCCCAGCTAGAAGAGTTGACCGCGGAACCAATTCAACTTCTTGTCAGTGAAGCCTATACTGGCATTGTACCACCCAAAACGGTGGTATCCCAGATTGAGTCTACTGATCAACCCTTTTTGTACTTCTATCTTCGTGCGCTATGGCGTGGTGAGTTCCTCTCGCATGAGGCTTCCAAGCCTCGACGCGGTCGTGGAACCCACACACATGACGCTGCTAGCAAACTGGCTGCCGACCGAGGCAAAACCCTGATTGATGATAGTTTTGCTGATACGGCGATGAATGTGGCTGACACGGCCGTGAAAGCTTTTGCGAAGTATGCGGATTATGATCAACCCCTTCTCATGGAGTTTCTGCAAACCAGCACCTCGTACACCATCGAGACGGCTACTTCTATATGTGAGAAGTCACAGTTCACACCGGAACTGATATACTTGCTTTCAACAAAGATGGGTCAGACCAAAAGAGCCTTGAATTTGATTTTGTCGGACTTGAAGGACGTATCTCGAGCGATTTCGTTTGCCAAATCGCAAGATGATCCTGATCTCTGGGAAGATCTTCTCGAATACTCAATGAATAAACCGAAATTCATCCATACCCTGCTAGTCGAAGCGGGAACATCAATTGATCCAATCAAACTTGTCCGTCGAATCCCGAGTGGGGTTGAGCTTGAGGGCCTGCGCAATGGTCTTACTCGGTTGATTCAAGAACATGAATTGCAAAATATTATCAGTCAAGGCGCAGCACGAGTCATGCAGGGTGAGGTTGCGCAGGGCATGGATACACTGCGCAAGGGCCAGCGCCGTGGGATCAAATTCAACATCACCGAGGACGACACGGTTGGAAAGAAAGATACGGCCGACTCAAGCGGCTCTGTGAAACCACCAAGTGTCGGGCAAGGGGAGTGTGGCGGCTGTCATGGCCCCTTCCAAGCTAATGGTATGTATTGGATTATTTAAAAACTTTGAAAGTCCTCGGAGCTAACTTTCAATCCTCTGCAGAGCGTGAAATCCTCGTTGGTTTTGCTTGCGGTCATGTTTTCCATTTATCCCATTTGCATTCAGAGGCATCGCGCCCGCAATCCGATACAGGTAGTCCTGAACGAAATTCAGATCGCACACCTCGACCCTCATCGCCGTTCGACGAGCCTACTTCTTCAACTACTTCTCGTACGGTCGGTCCCAAAGTAACAACCGCACGACTTTTGCGAGATAAGGTTGGCGACGGTTGTCGGATTTGCACTCTGTCAAGGAAAATCGAATCCCTTGGCAGCGAGGGAGAGGTATGAGGTCCCCGTTATTGAAAATGGAAGCTCACCTGTCCGCCCATCTGCCTGTTCATACACCAATCCCCTCTATCCACTGTTTCCTTTTGAGATACCCACTCATCATTCCCGGAATATTTTGCTGCATTGGAGCGCATGTTGTCATTACACACGAAGCCATTCCTCATGAAGTCCCACATCTCCTGCTTAGATTTGTGTCATATAAGGGGTGTCTTGTGGTCATCTGGAAAGCTATGTTTTCCTGTTCCCCTTTCCGGGTTTCCATAACCTGCCTTGTCAATTACTTCAACGTTGGAAATGCATATTTATAGCATCCAAAGCCCCGGCAATAGACACCTCATTACCACCTTCATCTCTTGACCAAGCCCCATGGCAGTTGCAACTGTATTCATTCAAATCGGATGCTCAATGCGTATACATGGCTGTGCCGATCGCATGAGCTCGCGCCATGTGTTCGCTACTGCGAATTATACGTCTTGCGTAAGTGAATTTATGTTCTAGATCTTAAGTCTGGTGCTCCAAATTATGCATCGCATTAAAGAAAGCATAAGATTCAAACATAAGGTTGTGGAGAGGGACGATGATTCAGTGCCCCCCGCATTGAGCCAAAGTGTCAGTTTCGATTGGTTTATTGAAGATCATAGTGGAGCGCTGATTCAACGCCGCCCCCGTCCCCTGGTTAACTTCTAGCGGGCTGCTTATACTCCGTTATGTGCTTGCTTTGATTTCCCAAAGCCCCGTGGAGGCTTGGGCTTCAAGCTAATGCAGAATTTGGATCACGGCCCGTCTGCTTTCTAATACTCGTTTTCGGTCTTCTCTTCTCTACTTAAAACACACCTCTCACGCCCGCTTGGATCTCTTGGATCATCTTTCTTTTTTCCCTTTCTGCTCATCCTATTAGATTTCGGTCACTGTACAGGTACAGATAACCGCGCTATTCTAGAGTCCTTTCTCCTGCTTTTCTGTCTTTCTTTTTTCTACAGCCAACTTCAACCAACCATGACCAGTTTAAAAGACCAAAAACCAATCTCGGGCCCCTCGACGCTTAACGAGGAGAAGGGGGAATCTCATGACCAACTAGACCTTGAAAAACAGCCCACTCAAGATGTCACTGTGGCTCCGGTACTGCAAGGACCAAAATATCCCGAGACTGACTTGGACCGGGGCATAGTCGGATGGGATGGTCAAGATGATCCCCGGAACCCTCAAAACTTTACTTCCAGCAAGAAGTGGGCACTGCTCGCGTTGATCAGCGCCTTCACGTTTCTTTCACCGCTTGCATCGAGCATGTTCTCACCTGCAGTTGTCTATATGGCTGCAGACTTCCATGAGACGAATGAGACGATCCTTTCCTTCAGTGTCAGCATCTTTCTAGTCGGATACACGGTAGGTGACAACCCATCTACTCTAAATACACAAAACGCTACAAGTACAGACTTTCTAATTATTCAAAATCTAATATCTAGTTCGGTCCCCTTATCCTAGCTCCTCTGAGCGAGATTTACGGTCGGCGAGTCATTCTCAGCGGTGCCAATTGGTTCTTCGTCGTCTGGCAAATCGGATGCGCCCTCTCTAAAAACATCGAAACCCTGATCGTGTGCCGACTATTTGCCGGAATTGGTGGATCTGCCTGTATCACACTTGGAGCTGGCGTTGTTGCAGACCTATTCCCGACAGAAATGCGCGGAAGAGCAACCTCCATTTGGAGTATGGGCCCTCTAATTGGCCCCGTGGCAGGCCCGATTGCTGGCGGGTTCCTGGGCGAAGAGGTTAGCTGGCAATGGGTTTTCTGGGTTCTGCTCATTGCCAGCGGCACGATGCAGTTTGGTATTGAGCTTCTCAATAAGGAGACATACGCCCCTGTCTTGATTAAATGGAAGACAGCAAAGTTAGCGAAGGAACTTGGCCGCACAGACTTGCAAAGTGCCTATGATGTTGGCCGCGAGCCTCTCTCGAGCTCTCAGATCTTGAAGCGCAGTCTTATTCGACCGGCTTTATTACTGTGCAAATCGCCTATCGTGCTGCTCCTTTCGATCTATATGGTGAGCAATACCCTGACCGTCCATCGCGGAGACACTCTGAAATAATTTCTAATTCCTGGAAACTAGGCGCTTGTTTACGGTCTCCTTTACCTCTTCTTCACAACTATCTCCGATGTCTTCACGAGTAACTATGGTTTTACTGTCGGGTTGTCTGGTCTCGCATACCTAGGCATTGGTGTTGGTTTCTTTGTCGGCCTCTTAATCATTGCTTTGACAAACGACCGTATTGTCCAGAAGCTCACTGCTCAAAACAAGGGCAAATTCCAGCCAGAGATGCGTCTCCCCACAATGATCATGTTCGCCTGTATACTGCCTATCAGTTTCTTCTGGTACGGCTGGACGGTCGAAAAACATGTTTTCTGGATTGTGCCTATCATCGGCATGTTTCCATTTGGAGTCGGCATGATGGGGGTCTTTATGCCCATCCAGACATACATCATTGACTGCTATCCAGCCTATGCAGCCTCGGCCAATGCAACCCTGACGGCAACTCGATCGCTCGTTGGTGCATTCCTTCCACTTGCTGGTCCAGCCATGTTTGATACACTCGGTCTTGGCTGGGGAAATTCGCTGCTAGGGTTCCTGGCACTTGCCTTTGTCCCGATTCCCATTATTTTCACCAAATATGGCAAGGAAATCCGAGAGAGATGGCCTGTCAACCTGTAAGGCAACAAAATTCGAATGGTGGAAATTTGACTTCCAACATATTGCTTCAAAAGTTCCTGCTCAAACCGTACTAGTCCTAATTTCATAGAATACCTTGCACATAAGATAGAATCACTTAGATAAACAATATAACTCGATATATATTCAGAGACCGCAACCTTTACTCGTAATTTTAATGGTTACAAGGAAGGTATCCCGATCTTTTTTAATACGGTAAACAAAATCTCACTCTCTGAGATTCGCCCATTGAGGTGAGATATGTTCAACCCAGCCTTTCACAGATAATTGTCGAGATCGTGCCTGTAGCTTCCTCATGTCATATTGAAAACAAGGGAACCAACATCGATGCCAACCATAAGATTGGGATGCTTACTTATAAACTCCTGCGTAATACCCCAACCATCCTCTTTCATGAATGTATCATAGAAGGATGGTTTGATGCGGAGCTCATTATTCTCGTCGCGGTCGAGAATCTTCACACCCCACGGCCATCGGATCTTAATACAGCACGCAAATAGCCCGAACAAGTCATCACGATTATTCTCATACAGCGACCATTGAGGAACCAAATTTGACCTAATTTTCGGCCATGGGATGACGCTTATTGCGATGGGGTGTTCGAATTGAAATTGCTCCTGAACGGGTCGTATGAACGAGGGTAGTTTTTCATATGTCTTCGGGCTTGGTTCGATGATCCATTTTGAAAAATGGTACATTATCCAGCCTGTTGCCAGTCTCTCTGGATCACGGACAGGTCGTCTTTCAATTGCGGTGTGGATCATGTTTGCTAGCATGTTGGTCTTGCTACCATATAATATGTCAAGGGGTGATTCAGGAGTATCAGGACACTGGCTGATTTGGGCGGGATTGGCAAACCATGGGAGGGAGACGGACTGATGGCTTGAGAAGTTATCAGAGTAGAGAGGAAGTTCATTCCAAGGCGAGGTGATGCCTATCGAATTGCCCCGGGAGGTTTGCTCCAATGGAGATGTTGAGGTCGGAGGAACAGGTGGGCGAGCCATATGATCTATCATGTCCAGGGGCTCATTGATTCCTGGTGTATATTGCTCTTGCGGAAATGAACGGCTAAGTTTCTCATTATCTGTGTCTCGAGCCATCGACGAGTTGGAAGATCCTGTCACTTCGAACGTCTCATCCCATGAATTGACTACCGACCTCAAGGCCTTTTGTCGGGCCACGAGGATTTCATTCTGCTTGCGAAGGCCCTCGATGGTCCCAAGGAGATTTTGTACTCCCTTGTCGTTGTGATACTTCTCACAGTGGGCCACTTGCACCTCGAGCTTGGCTATGTGGTGCAACTTCTTGTTGCGCAGATTCTGTTGTGCCCGGCGATCCCGGTCACGCTTTTTCTCGGCTGAGGACCGGTCTGGCATTTAATATTCACTCCACGTCGATCTCGTCGAGAGGATCAATCGTTTTTGCTTGTTCTGAGGCGGTGACGTGAAGTTGAATGCTTTCGTGGTTCAAGAAGCATCATTGCTCGGAATAATGCATTATCCGGTGCATAAGATTTTGTGCATCGCAAATAGCGCAAGAAGAAATCATGGAACAATAGTTAGGTATCTAAGTAATAGTACCTAAGTGTATATACCTAGCTACTATTACTACGTAGGTTGTAGTCGCCGTTTTGGGATTGACCAGCACCTGTCGAACCTGTGTTCTCACATGCCCTTAGGTGCATAACGTGCCTAATTATGTGCAATATATATCCGCACTTTACTACGAAAAAACTGATGAACACAGATAGGAGTGAAATTAAATATAATGGATTCAGCCACAGATAAACTGGAGTTCATTACATCTCTCGACAAAGCTCATCCTTAGGCATCCGTTGGGATGAACCGGGAGGATTGAGTAGCCTGACCATAAAAAGGAATCGGTGGAGGGGTAGAGTATCATCACGAGGCATGTTCGATGCAGAGCGGACATGCAATTACCAAGTGTTCACATGCAGTAATAAGAAAATCGGGACAGGCAACGGATAGCAATGTCATTTATCATGCCGAGAACAAAAATGCAGGACTCGGGTCATGTAGAAGTTTGAGTAGGAAACGCCGTGGATGCAGGTGGGGAGCGGCTCATCAGAACAGAATCATGTGCCAAACCGTACATGGATTTGATCATGACAAGTGCCGGTTACAAAAGAGACAAAACCAAGGTTGTGCGAACAACAAAATCGTAAGACGTCATAAGGGGATTGAAAAGGGAGTAAGGGAATAAATAAACAAAGAATCGAAGAGAAATTGAGAGGGAGGGTAGGGGAGGAGATTAGGGTCGCAGCTCGCCACCTAGTTGTAAAGCGAGGCCAGCATCTTTGCGAACCCTGGGACTGGAGGTGCTGGGAGGCACGAGGGCATCAAAGTTGAGTCGCTTGCGAGCATCCTTTGTGGACATAGGAGTGCGGCCAGGATTTCCAGGTGTACGACCACCCCATGCCGGCTGGGCAGGACTTGGTGTCACATTCACAAAGTCGGCAAAGTTGAACTGCTGACCCGGGGTTTCAATATTCGGGGCCATTGATGGCAGGGCGGCGTGCTGGCTGGGAGGAGTAGAAGGCGGGAAGGCTTGCGAGCCACCGGCAACACGAGCTGGTGTTGGCGAGTTTGCGAGATACAGCAGGAGGTCGGCCCCATCCTCATGCTGCGTCGTCCGATCATTGCGTGATAGACGGGTGTGCTTGGGAGGCGGGGTTCGCGGAGGCGAGGAGCCCACCATAGAGCTCACATTCTGAAAGCTATGCAAGGGGAGATCGGGATCATTCTCCTCATCCGACGGGCCCTGATATACTGGGGATGACATTTCGGGAATGGGTGCCTCCGACATGAAGGGGACGTGATTCCGTCGGGCTGTGAAGTGTCGGCTGAGACCAGGGGAGGACTCGGGGAGCTGGTATGAGCTCTTCCACGAGACCCGGGGAGCCTTTGCTGGTCGTTCTGTGCCTGAATCGGAGCGTAGTCGTTTGCGGCTGGCAGACAGCATAGGCTGCATGACATGGGAATTGAAAGTCACCGCATGCTTATTGCGTGCCGACCGAGGAAGCTCCTTAGAGTAGGTGGCAGCTCGAAGGGGAGGGGAGGTGAAGGGAGTCTCGCAGCGGCTACGTGAGAAGTCGGACGAGGAATCGGAGGGCTTGTCACTATCCAAGGGGGGAATCGAGTTCAGACCATGAAGCCGGCCATGCTGGTACTTGAGTTTTGCTAGGCCCAAACGATCCTGTAAACTCAAGGAGACCTAAGATAGGTGAATTTCTGGTCAGCTCAGCTTCTTCGCAGGAGGTCCTTGGCAGGATATTTGCAGTCTTGGAAACCCTTTTTCCTTTTGGTGCCTGCATTGACAAATGCAGCCCGTGGAGAAGTGAAGTGTATTTTTTCCAAGGGATCTTTCTCTCCGACGGGGAAATGCTTACCTGGGCGATATCAATTTTGCGAATGGTTTTCTCCGCCGAACCCGGTTGCGACAGCGTCATGATGGATAATAGCAAGGAAAAGAGAGAAAGGCTGTGGAAAGGAAGTGTCAAGGCCTTTGCGGGTTGCAGCAAGGGCGGCTGGGAAGGTCGGAGAAGGCCCAATGGGCGAGGGCGAGCGGAGATGGAGCCCACTGGAGCCGACGATCGGACAAATGAGAAGGGGCGAAATGGCAACGGAGAAGAATCGAGGAATGCGTGAAAGGATTGTAGTTCGTCGGCTGAACGAGTTGAGTATGGTGATGAGTGTACTGAAGATGGGAAGTGGTGGAGGTGGAGGTGGTGGTGTAAGAAGAAGTGGAAGTGGTTTGCGGCCAAACGCGTGCCGCGCTTTTCTTCCCGTCGGACGCGCTTTTCGTGTTTTCCTTTCACACACTCTCTCAATCACCTCGCCCTTTCAGCTTGTCACAGCTACAATTGGATGGAATGGGACTTCAAAATGACTAGTGCCCCAGTGCTCTCGGGCTTGGTAAACAGACTACCCGGAACAGAAAGAACAGAAATGGGATGAAAAATCGATCTGTCAAGTGGCTCCAGCGGCCAGCCTCTCCTTGGCTGCCCCCACTACTCAGCTCCAAGCTCCGGTTTGAGAGCGTGTTGCTTCAAGATTTGCTCGAGAATCCCGGTGGGACCGCCAAAGGGGGTATATCTGGCATGCCATCGGAGATTCCGATCCACTTTGTGCCAGAGCAACATGCAGTGGACGTTGACGTCGATGTCATGGAGGAACTGGGGAAATGGAATCCGCCTGATGCGGCATGCTGGCACTCGCCGCTATCGTCGACGAGGCGTTGCACGGGCCATCGCATGTCTCATGCCTCATACCTGATGTCACCAGTCTCCTATCTGCGAACGAAGGATACTGTATACTGTACAGCCTTTCGGCCGTTGAGGGGAAGGGCCGATTACGTGCAGAGCTTCAGCCATTCAGCTAAGCTGGTCAGGTTGGCAATGACAAGCTCGGCACGGGGATGGTTAGATAGACCTGCCACCGTCCCGAGATTGCATGTCCAACCCGTCTCTCCCGAGGAGAAGAGTTTCCCCGACCATACAATGTGATGCGATGCGATGCACAGATCTCGCGTGCTGCGGACCAATGCGACTCGGAGCCTTCAATTTCGGGGGGCCCACCAAGGAGAGATAGCAAAAATAAGAGGATTTCAAGGGGGAGATGTTCAAACCCACTACGTAGTGGCGCCGAGAATCGCATGGGAGGGCTGAGTGAAGATCGGAAAATGCCAGAAATGCCAAAATGCAAAAATGCAGCATACATGGACGAGAGGTTTAGAACAGTTTAGGCCCGAGGACGTCTGGCGATACGCCATGCTCCCTCTACGTGGCAGGATTGTATGTAGCAGATCAGATGTACTCGAGGCAGCTCAGGGGAATCAGTAAGAATACTCCACGCCATTCAAACGGGGGGTCTCGAAAGCAGAAAGCAGGGAATTGGAAATTGGGTCTGGTATGTGGTTAGCCCAGACACTTGATCTTGAACTAGGAGCGTTAGGGCGATCATGGAGAGCTCCACTGGTGAAACATTGCGACTCTCAGGGCGTTGTCTCGCAAACTGGGGGGTACGTAAGAGTGAGAAGTGCAGGTGCAGGTGCACAGGTGCTTTCCAGTGCTAATTATATGCCCCCGTTGGGGTGAAGCCGTTCGTTCAGGTTGACTTGGTGCTGCTTCCATTTCACATCTTCACGTCTTCACAACTCACAACTCCAACCCCAGCTTCAGATCCCTTCTCTTCTTCTCCTTCTCCCCCTTTCCATCCAATCTCTCTCTATATCGATCTCCAACCTCCAATCTCTTTGTCTCAACGCCCACTTGGTTCCTGCGGGGCCGCCTCGTCATCCGCCGCAAACGGTCGCGCTCTCCTGTTCCTGACCTGACCTGACTTGACTGCTTGCTCTGCTCTGCTCTGCACTCCACCCAAACTTTCACCGAAGCTACTTTCCCCCCTGCAAGGCCTGGTTCTTCTGCTGGCGAGAAGTTCCTGGCCTCATCTACCCTGATGCCTTTCTTCAAGCAGCTTCGTCGCCGGTCTAAGGCTAGCTTCAATGCGACCGACTCCAAGTCCCCTTCGACCAAGGTGGAAATGGTCTCGGGCAAATCCTCCTCCACGATCGACACTTCTTCCCACAGCTCCATCACTCCCCCATCGTCGATCAAACCGACCGTCTCCTCCCCCAACCTCCCAGCCTTGTCCGAATCCAATGGCACCAGCATCGCCAGCACTGCCAGCACACCCCTCCCTCCTCCCCCGCAACGACCGGGGCCCTTCGTGACTATCCCGTCGCAACGGAACAGCGTCGTGGTACGTGGTCTGATCCTCGCTTGCTACACTCGTCCTTAAACTTCATCCGATCACTAACTTGGCTTCCTACCAACAGGGAAGCTCATCTTCATCTATTAATGGGGCCTTTCGATCGCCCGCCCCAAGCTCGCCCTTTGCACCAAGGATCGTATCCATCTCCGATAACAACTGGGTGAGCGCCGATTTTGGAGACGAACAACGAAACAACTGACGCTGACAATAAATTTCTCAGGTCCACCAAAAAGTGCTCGTCATCTATGGCCAGATTGGAGACCCGCGTCAACACCCGCTGGACGGCAATGTGACGGTCTTTCACCACCAAGATAACTTCCCGTCGATCGGCTGGCCCGTAACGGCGTCCCATTTCAAGGCCCTCGTTCACTTAGTTCCTGGTCCGAATCGCCTCCGCTTCGACTTTGTCTCGCCCAAGTTATCGACGGGAAGCACTCACCCCGCCGTACACTCCACATGGATCAACGTAAACTACTTGCCGCTGGTTAACTCCCCGCCACTACATTTGGTGATTCTAATGGGCAAGGACTCCGATGGTACCTACGATGCCGTGCCGGAAAGGCAAGAGCGGGAAGGAAATGGTCTCGAAACGGCAATTCGAAAGTACCGAACAGCGGCATATCTGTGGCAAGCTTTCACCGGAGAGCAAATGTTCCGCAACAACCTCGGACGACGCTGCTTCCGGTTTGAGGAAGAGTGGCAGTCGGGTAGTCTGAGTCGCCGGGATTTGACCGCTGGGCAGATGCGCAACGAAGCCAAGATTCACGTCATTCGCTCCGACAAGACCGTCGCAGAATTGCGGGATCTTAATATAGCCCAGCAAAACAAGGACGCCCAACACAAAGATGAGCTCTTCACGATTGCGAAGGCCGCCGTGCGCAATCATTTCCGCACACAAGCTGGCCAGAAACAATATGTCTCGGTCTTGCTTCTCGATTCTCATTGGGACACCGGCGCACAAACCATCACGGGCCATGCTGCGCTAGGCTCTGGCGACGATGACATCAAGATGGCCATTTTCGGGTCACACTGCTTGCAAAGCTATCCGTCATGCTTGGAAGAGGTGGTGGATGCATTCTCCGATTGTACGCGGACTGATACCAACTACGTGGCCAACGATAGTGGGGAGGCTGGCTCCAACTGGGAATCCGCGAATCTGGGCATCGGGGCTCATCTACACGAGGTCGGACACCTCTTCGGTTGCCCCCATCAAGAGAGCGGTATCATGTTGCGCGACTACGTGCAGCTCAACCGATCTTTCTTGTCCAAGGAGCCGTTCTCAACTCGCACCAAAGCGCAGGGTCTGAAGGTCTGCTTGCCGAACGACGAGTGTGGATGGCATCGCTTGGATACACTGCGTTTCCGATTCCATCCGGCATTCCGTCTCCCAAATGACGCGCCGATCAGCTCAGATGACAGCGTTCAGGTATGGCCAGTGGAAAATGGCAAGATCTTATTCACTGCGTCATCAGGAATTGCGTTCATGGAATTGTACAAAGAAGGTGATGAGTTCTGCCACGACTTCATTGAGTACCTCAACACCGAATCCAGCAGCAATGGCCTACCGAAACAAATCACCATCACCGAGAGCGAGCTCCGCCAAAGGGTATTCGGAACCGAAAAGGAAAAGAAAAAGAAGATCCGGTTGGTGGTCTTCTCCGGCGCATCGGGCAGCTACACCGTTGAAGATGTTGGTCTTCTAAAGTCCAAGAGCTCTTTGGTCAAGCTGCCAAAGAGCCAGACCGGCTACAAAAGTGGAATATTGGGCCACTCCAGCATGGAAGGCAGCGAGCCTGAGCAACTGCTTCTCGAGTCAGCCTTTGTCAAGACGAAGCTGTTGACGTCTGTCAAGGTATACCATGGCTATGCCCTGGACGGTCTTGAGTTTTGCTACGAAGACATGACAAGCCAACTCTTTGGAAAACGCGGGGGCAAACCTGGCGGTGACGAGTTCGTTCTGGATGTTCGGCGCGGGGAGATTATTCTTGGATTTTACGTCCGAGCTGGACTCTGGATCGACGGAATCGAAATTCTTACTAGCCAAGGGAGGAAATCCGGCTTCTACGGAAATTCCACGGGCGGATCGGGGTAAGTCCTTCTAGACTCTGTCAGCGATGTCGAGGATACTAACTAACTTCTTTTAGACACACCCTAATCCCGCCGCTGGGGTACAAGATCGCTGGTGTCTCAGGATCTTGTGGATCTTGGGTCGACGGATTTTCTCTCATCATCCAACACTGAAGGGTTGGTTCCCTCGAGGGATACTCACAGCAAATTCATGAACGTGATAATCATCTCTCTTCCTTCATGTTCTTCCTATGACGGGATTGGCATTCTGGGGAACAGGCCTGGCCGTGGTCAGCCTGCACATACACGCGATTCTGTCAGGCCCAGGGTGCCTTGTTCATATGTTTTCTTTTTGGGCGTTTGTTGGGGCTTCGGTGGCATTGACTCACTGTACTATTCCTTTCGGCTGGGCTCATAAACATCGCAGGATTGATTGCGCAAGGACTACGGGATACATTGTATAAGAACATTCATATTGGGCCGACAGTTTATAGAGGGTAATATCATGGACTGGGCATGCATGCCCATGCCCAGCATTCAATACTCAGTCCTCAGCATCATAGCACATTCTTCCTGATTCTCAAGAGTTCATAGTCAACACCCGGTCCCCATTAAATTCAATTCGAGCCGCGTGGGCCGACTTGATACCATAGCAAAAGCCATCAGATCATGGATCAACCCCTCCAACACAGCCACACTCGGATTTATGTCTACAACAGGAAGGGATTACGTGAAGTGATAGTTACAGTATGTATGTATGTATGCGTCGAGATATGTATGAATACATACAGATCCACCAGGGCATCCAATATCTGTAGAGTTGGAAATCTTCTCCTAAAGTGTATGTTGTGGGCCCAAGTTGATACTCAAGACTGATTTGTCGGAAGAGATGGGTGACCAATCGAGAGTGGCGTGGTCCTACAGGTGGGGCGCCCAGCATGGACAGTTTGATCCTTTACAATTCGAGCTCCATTTGAGTCAGTTGATGTTATCTGGAGTACGGAGTACAGAGCACAATAATGTCGGTGCCTGCGTGTACTTAATTTGCGGGGGAATTCAATCGGGTTGTGCTTTCTAATTGTTCTTAAGTTTTGCCAGAGTTGATTTGAGCTGATAGTGCATTCCATTAAGCATACGACAACTTGAAGCACTAGATATAGTATGTACACACTTCTACCTAGGGTATACCTAGGTAGTCCTATCACACCACCGTGCGTGACATCTCCAGTGAAGTCATGATCATTCTGTACATGATAGAAACAAAATTCAATGGTAATTTCCATCTGACTGTGACTGCTTTTCGCCACACCTTCTTTCCCACACCCAAGCACAAAAGTCCATTGGCCCGCCGAGTCTATTCCGCCCGTCCCGTTCCCCGCAAGCTCTTCCGTTTGCCCTACACCACCATTACCATCCAAACCCACCAACTCCACCAGACATACGTACTGCATCCCTGTGGCACGATGTGGCGCATATTGACTCACTACCGGATGCCTGAACCCGCCGTGGCAAAGTTCCTGTCGTAGCCTGACTGGCTCTCCTTCGCCCTGCGGTCGCACGCACATGCGACCCTCCCGCTCGAGATGGTAGTGATGGCGATCGCGCCTCCACCCTCGTACCTCTTGTACATGCGCCCGATGGGGCCCAAGCTCCCACTGGACCCATCTGTCTGGCGCCGAGCTGTGATGATCGGCCCCGATACCGATGATAAACGAGAGGGGCGTGCTGCATACAGTGCAGGGCGTTTCGATATTGGTCTCATGTTTACCCTCACTCGCCGGGTGATCAGCCGTCGCATGCCATTCTTGTCGAAGGGTCACCTGGTTCACTTGCAGAGTACAGAATGCAGAGAGTACAGGGCAGCGACGACGTTATGGATACATGTGCCTCGCTCCACGTCCGCGTCCACTAGTAGGGATTATGGGGAAATTATCTCTACCACTGGCATGGCATGGCTGATCGTGCGATTGTGTGCGAGAGGGGTTTGGAAGATTGCCCAATCACGCAGCCAATCGAGATTGGATGAATTTCCCAAGGTTTCCTCCTAACGGACCTCGCCAGTATCACTATAGAGGATTTGTAAGTTTGTGCGTCCCCTGCCATGCTACCTTAGTATGTAGCTACTATATGAATAAATTGGGTAGATGGCAGGCATGACTCGGGACATCAGGCACTTCTCCAGACTGTAAACATAAAAAAGATATGCATATATGTGTTCATATAGGATTCGCGGATCCCCCGTCTTAAAATGTCAGTGGCGTTCGCGTCTACGTCCGCCTCCTCCCCGAAAACTTCGGATGACGGGGTGGCTGTCAGCCATCCTTTATTTCCTAATTTTGGATCAAACCAAACCAAACCCCCTAAAAAAAAAATAAAAAAAAATAAAAAATTTCCTCACTTGTCTTTTCAGAACGTACTTTTGGTTGGTGCAACATGGCCGGATAAGTTTTCCTGACGTCAACACTCTCACACAAGGCCTAAATAGGTATACTTTTTTTACCCACAATTGAAGGCGCGGAGGGCCTATAACGGGTCTGGATGGGCGTATGTGTGCAATGAGTGTGCGGACCTGGGATGACCACTAGTATTGTATCGGAATACACAGTGATCTGGTGTCACTGTCACCGTCACCATCACCGTCACTATGGGGAATACTTTTCCCCCGGCTGATATGCGTACATGGTACTGTATCTGAAGGGAAAGTGGTTTAGCGGTTTTCCGTCCATACTAGCGAGATACGCGCTTTAGCCTGTAGTTTAATTTATGTTTGGTATAGGATCGTGGCCGTGCTTGAAGAGCATATGATGCTACAATTACATAGTGTAGCACTGTATACTTCATAATAATGTGATCGATCGAAGGCCCCTGCGATCAAGGGAATACCGCTTTCCCACACACAATACCGGTGCTACGATGAGACCGAGCATTCCTACTGCTTTTGGCCGCGGTGGCTCCATTCTTCTTCAGGCATTGGCTCGGAACTTGTTGCCGGCCAATCATCGGCCTCGGCGATCTCTCGGGCTGACAGCCCTGGAGGTCCCTAGTATGCATCAGATGCCACGAGATATCAGATATCAGTTATCAAATTGAGGGCTTGCTGCTACCCTGTCTGCGCAAACTGTGGATGAGTATCTAAGTGAGGAACTGGACTGATTGAATCAAATTGAATCGAATCGAAATGGCCGATCGAACGTTCGATCTCATCTTCGCTCCTTGATGACAACCGTGCGCGTCTGGTTACGTATCGTATCAGGCACGTGCTCTGAGCTTCCGAGCTGTGGTTGTCGGTCGCTGATTGGCGGGATCCCATCCCAGCAATTGCGCTGCGCAGAGCAAGTCCGTGAACCGTATTGATCGGTATTGTCAGGGATGTGTATGTATGTATGTACCCACTGTTGTTTTTATGGACCATTTTGAACTCGACAGCGGTGCCATTGCCGCTTGCCCTAGGCGCCATACATGGATAGTGCAGACGAGGACTGAAAGACGGATGAACACGTTTCAGATAGAAGAGTTGTCAACGTCAACGTGCGTTCGCCCGACCAAGAGCATGCCTTGGGTATGCGCGCTGGAGCATGAACCGAGTCCACCTGGGGAATCCCAGGTTTGCCCTGACGATCAAGTTGTTGCAAATTGCAAACTGCAATGCAGGTGCAGTTTGCAGTAGTCCGGTTTGACTCTGACCCGAGGTCTACATAGATGACGTTGAGCATCGGATCCGATATAGTACTTTATACAAATCGGGACGTTGATAGTCGGATCCACGTTTATCGTCTTTTCAACAGCCACGGGACCCCGAAAGCCGCTCAAGCCCAAGCTGAAGCTCGGGCTCGGGCTCAGTAACCGCCTATCATCCCATCTCGCACGGCCACAGTGGTTCCATGGGAGTGATTCGGAGGCGGGATTCGCAAGCCACTCCATTCCACCCGTTTTGTGGCTTGAAGAATTTGAAGAAACATGACAAGTTCTGTTCTGCAGCAGTGCATCCATGAAGATCATGCTACTCCTGTCTACTCGGTAGGTATATGTGAATATCGTTGCCTGCGGCTCCCGCCGAATCGTCATGTGGCTTCGTGGCAGATGCAACTCCACGCTGTCTGATTGTCTGATTAGTGAAGCCCATGGCCCCTACCCTACCATCCATGTTCCCACCGCCACTTCAGCCACCGAACCGTCCGTGTAGGGAGGGTTCACTGTCCCTTTTTGTTGGATATATAGAATATTGTATCATAATAGACTTCAAGTGTATGTACACCTGTATACTTCAGGCAACAAGGCAGGGCCGTTGGCAGGTGCATCCTCCCCAAGAAAAGGTTGAATGTGGGGGGCACCCGAGGATGTGGTAAGTGTATCCTATCAATAGACGGAAGCTCTCCGGCTGGTCCCCATGATCGGCATTCCACTATAGAAGCAGAGGGAAATACTGCAGTACGGAGTACTGTAGTACTGTATACGGACTACAGAATACAGAATTGGGGAGAAGCCAAAGATATTTCAGATTTCCATACGGAGCACCACCGTTTTCGGGAACGAAGGTGGAAATACCCCGACGATACCCCCCAATACATACACTCTCGTAAATTACCATGACTTCGGTTGCGACTTCATTATTTGATTGGTATCTGGTATGGGTAATTGTAATTGTATTGGCGTACCCACTGATTACCGATTCGTCCTCCATTCTTTTCTTTCTCCATAATTCCTTTCCTTTCCCCCCCCTGGTACTCTTCGGCTGTACCAATCACTTCCATTCCTTATTCAAATCTCCAGATCATATACTTATAGAGATTACAAAAGAGCCACTGAAAAAAAAAAAAAGAAAAAAAAAAAAAGAAAGAGGCCCTTACTCGTTATCGTTCAAGTGGCAAAACCCTCTGGTGCTTCTAATCTTCCGAATACACTCTCCACCATCCACCATCATTTCTCTCTTCCTCCCCCCCCCGGTCTGCCCAACCTCATTCGCCCCTGGGACTGTGGCTCAGTTGATGTCAAATCGTGGTCCTTCATACTTCATTCATTATTGGAGGCCCCATGGACCGTACCGTCTTTTCTATTTTTTCCTTCTCCCTCTTCTAGTCCCTGCGTCATACACCGTGTCCACCCCTCCTCCACCCCTCGCCTCTCCAACAACTCTCCTCATCTCTTAAAAAGGGGTCATTGTCGCATACTTCGAAAACCCTTTGGTTTGGTCCCTTCCCCCTTCACACTTTCACCGCATCACACCTACCGGTAAACTCTGGTCTTTCTCCGCTACTTTCCGTGTTATTTGAGCCTCCGCCCTTTTTTTTTAGGCTCGCATTCCTACCAACTTACCCCGAACGCGCAGCCCTCGGAAACATTTGAACCCCGAGAACCCGATTTTATTGCAAGCAATCAATCCGCCTGAATTGACCACAATACCACCCTCGATTTCAAACTTCGAACTTCGAACCACCGTATCGAAATCTCCGATACCCGATTGTCCGCTTTCCTGAAGCAATCGTGGGAGGATCCCCGAACTAGCGGGTAGGGGAAGTCAAGAAAAAAAGTTTCCCCACTTTCACAAAGGTCACTACGCAGCACTCGGCATTCGTGGCTTGGGAAACTCCCTCGAGAAGAATCGGCATCTCATATTCTCTTCTCGGCTACCACTGCGTGTGTCTTTTCCGTCGCGTAAACCAATCAGTAAATCTGCCCTAGATGTTCCGTAACCGGTGAGTACAAACAAGCCCTCCATGCCAACCAACCTCTTTTTGACGAGCACATTTGCTAACATGCTTTGCTTCTTCGTCCAGGAACAACACTCAAAAGCCTGATGATCAATTCATCAGTCGCTTTCAAGAAACCTTTTCTCAAATTGTGCCCCGACGAGAAGGCGAAAATCAGTTCGACAACACCCACCATATCACAGGAAGGTATGTGGATGACAAGATGGCCAATCTGGGAGCTTGAGCTGATTCGGCATTATGTTCTAGACCGATACAGAATGATCCTCAATTGAAAATGGAGGATGTTAGCATGAAATTCCAGAACCTCCAACGAACTCCTCGCAATCTGCAAGATCTTAACTTCAGCCCGTCATGGATGGACCCGTCCGCCATGGAGATGATGTCCTCTTTTGCCGGCCAACATCCCGGATTTTATACCCCCAATTCCGGCGGCATGGGTGCCGTGTTTCACAACCAAGCTGGAGACTTGCACACACCGACCGCGGGTTTGAATATGATGACGCCGCTTTCCCTCTCCAATGCCATGTCTGGCCCTGCACCCGGCCACCCGCATCTTAACCAACCATTTAACCAGCAGTATCTCGCCAATCAACTGCCAGATATTAATCCTTACATCCAACAAGCATCGTTTGCGCCTAGTGAATTTATGCACCGGGACTCCTTCGATGCTATGGACGAATCCAGCGATAATCGATTACTTCACAGCATCCCGGTCGATCAAATCTCCAATACGACAACCTCTACGGACCATTCAAGTTCGATGAACTTGTCATACGCTGGTGAAAAGTAGGTGCACGCATTTTGATGTTTTTCTTTTCAATTGCTAACCATTTCTATAGTTTCCGATATGACATTACTCTACGAGCGCCAACCGCAATGGTGAAACACAAGCGAGAAATCCCCATCTCTTACCTCAACAAGGGACAAACCTACAACCTGACAGTGGTCGACTCAGTTGCCCCAATGGCCAGCTCCGAGCCTGTAAAGTACCGCACATTTGTCCGTGTCTCATTCGACGAAGAAGAGCAAAGAGCAAAACCGGCAGTCTGTTGGCAATTGTGGAAAGAAGGCCGGGGCCTGAACGAGGCACACCACCGCGGAGGCAAGCTGTTAGCCGTTGAATATGTGGATCCTCACCAGGGAGGCGTCGAGAACAAAAAGCACCGCCAGATTCAGGTCGAGCGGATGTCATACGATGGATTCTGTATCACTTGGACCCCGAACCCAGGCACCGGCACATCCGACTGCACCATCCCCGTGCGATTCAATTTCCTGTCTACCGACTTTAGCCATTCAAAGGGTGTTAAGGGAATCCCAGTTCGATTATGCGCAAAGACAGAGATGCTGACACCAGGGGAAGACTGTGGTGTATCACGCGAAGCGGAAGTGTCTTACTGCAAAGTAAAACTCTTCCGTGACCATGGGGCGGAGCGCAAATTGTCCAACGATGTTGCGCACGTTAAGAAGACAATGGAGAAGTTGAAGCAGCAAGTCGCACAGGCAGAGATGGGTGGTGGATACAGCAAGCGAAAGCGCGGCAGTACGGCGACGAACATGAAGAACTTCGATAAGTCTACGAAGGGCTCGAAACACAAGCGCGATTGGTCTATGGGTTCTGGAGAAGATGGAGTCTCCGAGAAACTGTCCATGGAAGATGATCTCCAGGCCAAGCTCGCCATCATGCAGGATATGTTCTCATCCACACGCAACGTGAGCGTTCTCGCGCTTCGCGGCGACCCTGAGGATGATCCTGATCTCTTCCCGGTTCGATTACCATCCGAGAGTGATGGCATTAAGGTGGAAGGCTTGGGTCTTCAGAACAGCAGCGCTTCGCACTCTATGGAGTCTTTGATTCTTTCCCCGACTAGCAGCAACGCTTCCTTTAGTTCTCCTCACATTGGGAACAAGAACCTGAATTCATCCGGGGTCCACAAGATTGCCAAGGAGAACCGTAAGATAGGGTACATCGAGGCTATCGATGTCGACACGACCTATCGTCCTCCAGCAGAACGACCGCCCATGCCGAGTAAGTTCAAACTTCTTTTCTATAGAATTAATTGCCTTGCAGCTGCTAACAGGATCCCAGTCGCATGCTTTTATGTTCGATTTTCTGGCAACGACCAATACCCCGACTACTACCGAGCGATCTACCTCACAGAACGTACAGTCCGGGACCTGATGAAAAAAATTTCCGAAAAGCACCACATCGATCCATCACGCATCGCTAATGTTCTCCACGTCGACCACAATGGGCTCCAGATCATGGTCGACGACGATGTCGTGCGCCAGCTCCCCGAGGGACAAGACATGGTCGCCGATATCTATGAATCCCAAGTCCCTGGCAGCAACTTCCCCGGGTCTTCGATGGAGATCAAATTAACATATTAATTCTACATCTCGTCACATACACCTACAACATCCTGGGTGCTGTCTTAGCAACCCTTCCTCAAATGTCGGCCATCCGGCATGTCTCGGATTTCTCCCCATTTCTCCCCCGTGGACTCCGATTCCCTTTTTATCCGTCTCACCTGCATATCGATTGCACCTGGTGTGCAAATCGTCACAGGACAATCTCGCTCGCAACCGACATCCTGCGTCTTTTCTTGTCCATTTCAATTTTTCCTTATTATATCACTGGGCGGTATTTCATTTTGGGGCGTTGGATGCGGAGATAATACACGAGTCTCCCAGCAATGATACCCTGTCACCATATGTTTTTTTCTTTTCTTTTCTTTTCTTCCCTTTTTTCTTGGCCTCGGTCTTTCACTCCGTTTATCTGATGGAGTTCAAGTTTCCGGAGACGGAATATGAAGCCGACGGTCATGGTGCAAGCTGTTGATATACACATTGCTGTTTCATCGTTCGAACTCTTGTGCTTTTCTTTCCTCGGTTTTGTCTTGGGTACAGGGATGACGAATACGAGTTGATACCCCCGTTCCTATCTTGATTGAAGTTTGCTTGATACGGATACATTGTCTGTGCATTTCGCCTTGTTGAGTGTTCGGTTGCCTGTTCTTGTCTCTATTCTTATCTTCTGTCTAAGGCGTATGCTTACGGACTTGGGATCATTTGATACAGATAGTCGTGATAGGACGGGTTCATAAATCAACCTTTTTGATGCATAGGTACAGAATACGATGGCCTGGCTGATATCTTTAAGTCAATTATTTCCAGCTCTGTTGATAGAAGGGCTTTTCGTAACTTCCGACCTTTTTACATGCCAATAGGCGAATCTTTTTGATGATTCCGTCATTCCAAATAGGTAACAAAATCACAAATCGTCATTACCGGGAAAAAGGAAAAAGCAACAGTGCTTGGCATTTGGGGTCGGGGTACGTAAGTGCGTGGATTCGTGGATTCATGCAAAAAAGAGTAAAAAAAGGGTTCCACAGAACATACCCGTGCTCTTTGAGCTTCGAAGAGATATTTCTTGGGCCTGTGGCTTACACAGCCCAATCTCGGGAAGAATTGGAAATTACAAACTTCCGGGACCCCACCCCCGGAGCCGGTCCCAGCAACCAGGTAACGTGTACAGGGCTGTTGGGACTAGTATCACGGGCTAAGGGGAATAATTGGTTCCATGCTGTTCCATGGTGCAAAATCTCGGATAAATGTCTATTGCTATTGGCTGGGCTCTGGGCCCGGAGGGAACAGCCAGCAGCTAGCAGATATCGGTCTCGGTCTCGTCGGCCTGGATGTCAAATTCTTTCCGTGTGTGGAGGGTAATGCTGGTATGTGGGTGATGATGACCGTGGATCTTTATTTGAGATTTGAATTTTACTTCTTCGATCGTCGATCTTCATGATCGTAGCGGTTAGCAGCTCTTCAGCGTCACCGAAGGATTGATGCATTCAAAGTTCCGTCACAATCTACAGTTCCAATGCACACTCAGTTTTCATTTTCGTTCAAGACAAACTCCATCTATGCTCATGACGTCAGGACATCTTGCATCCCACGACCAGTTGACCGCCTCTTGAATCATGAGCGGCACAGCAGCAGCCCTTCGATGCTTCCTTCGTAATCAGGAACGGGCCAGAACAGTCGTGCCTGTCGATCTCGGCACTCGCCCCCTTGCTCTGATAGCCCTCACCTCTAGCTCGTTTCCAATCCAAAGATCCACCGACTGATCCTGATCACCCCTCCCTACCATCCTGCAATCTACGAGACTGCAACTGAATACCACCATCCCAAATCCCATGCACACTAGGCTCTTTCCAATATTCCAAACACGCCATGTCCTTCCTGGCCCATGTCAATGTTCGCTTACTGAAATGACATCATTCCTGCAGGTTCCTTGGAAGTGGGCCTGACACAACAAGTTATGTAGATTGCCAAAATTGCCCTTGTATTTTCTTCTATTTTCCACGCGGCTCGTCCCGTTACGAAGGAAGGGAGAAAGATGAGTCCCAGTCCAATCAGGAAGTAGGAAACGCTCACAGTATGTATTTGTACGGTATTTCAATGGCTTGATCTTGTATGCCATTCGTGGACTTTACGCTGATACCAATTCCTCGCTTGATGTTTACTATAGGCACACGCCCCGCTAAACCCTGCCTAGGCCTTAGAATTGCGAGCTAACGGTCTCATTTAAAGTACGAGGGCGGATAGTACTTGCGACCGTTGCCCTTAGCTCGAGACAGTAAGTAGTGTTGGTCTGCAGTATCTGACAAGGAATTGCTCGGTGTTTTCGCTCCAGTAAAGATGTTGCCTATACGAGCCATTAAAGCAAGGAAATGATAGCGTAATTAATTATGCGAGACTCAAAACCTTCAATCGGCTCACATCTTGATCGTAGATCAACACTATTTGATGTTTCCAGAGTGGCGTTGATATTACCCACATGACGCCACCAGCCCTACATACATGAGCTTATTGTGGCACCCAGCCACAGTTTCTCGCCGTAGGGCTGACGGCATGTCAGCAGCAGTTTCTACCAACTGGATGGTAAAGTGTTTATTCTGAAACTTACCGAGCCACTCAACTTGCAACATTGGAGACCGTGGTTAGGGTTGTGGCTTGTACTTTAGATGTACTGCAACCACGTTTTGTAAGTAGTTCTGATGATGCAGGAACTTCATGTACTCTTATGATTTCTTCCACGGACCGAGATATTGCAAGTTGACTACCTAGAAGAAGTTTATCTTCACTGGCTGAGGCTTTAAGTAATTTCCAGGAATTAGAAGCCCAACAATTGAATATCGAATATAGTACCATTCGCAGGATACTGCATTGCATCACCAACCTCGCTCCTTCCCCGTCAACCACAAACCACGTGCCATCACCAAAATCCAAATGAGGAAGGCACGGCTCACCAGATTCGGGAGCGCGTGCCTGCCTCCTTCAGAACGTTGCGCTTATTTATCTTCGTCTCCCTCCCTTCTTTCTTTCTTTCTTTCTTCCTCCTCACCGTTTTTCCTCCCACGCTCGCTTCATTTGTTCGTTTTCTTCCACCCAACTTCACTTCTTTCGCTTCTGACCACCAAGCCGACTTTTCACTCGCTTCAAAGTCGTTACTTGCCATCAAAATGCGGTTCATTTTGTGCTCCATGATGATGCTATGGTCCCTTGTGCACCTGGCAACCGTGGCCATAGGCTACAGCAGTACGTCATATCATCTCCTTTCATCCATACTCCCCATCTTTCATCTTTCCTTCATCTTTCCCACGCATGCCATCAATCAAATCACTGACATGTTCTGCACCAGACCTGGATGCATTTGAGGAACTTCATCAACGTACACTCACCGTGTTCACTCTGGATCCATCTTCCTCTGAAACCTCGCTCGGTCTTACTCTGACTACCAGCGTGACTGAGACCAGTACTGTGACCTCTTGCTCGAATGGTTCTTGCCCCGTCCCAACTGGTGATCCAACCAGTCCGAATACGACTGAGAGCACCACTAAGACCAGCCTGGTTACTGTGACTTCCACCGAGACCGACAGCAGTACCACCACTGCTTCGTCTACTTCCACTGGTACCGAGAGCAGTACTACTGTTTCATCTACTTCCATCGAGACCAACAGTAGTACCACTGCTTCGTCTACCAAGCTGCCCGGCTCCGGATCTACTGTGACCGACACCGAATGCCCCGAGAGCAAGACGACGACTGCGCCTCATGTCACTGTGACCGAATGTCCCGGCGAGACTGCTGGCTGCACCCAGAGCCGGACCAAAAACGAGCCTCCTGCCACTGTGACCGAATGCCCCGGTGGGAGTGTTGCCTGTACTGGCAAGGCCCCGGGAGCCAATCCCACTAGCCCCAGCCCCAGCATCATTGAAGTGCTCACCACCGAGACTCTCACCCAGAGTTCATGCCCTCACACTGGCAAATGCACCACCTTGGTTACTTCTGTTGTTCACACCGGCACCGGCATACCCGTGCTGCCTACTGGCGGGCCTTATGTCAATGGTACTGAGAAGGCTCAGACTTCTTCAGTAACCAAACCCTTGGGCACTGCCAGCAAGAGCCCCAGCGGTCCCAGCATGACTGCCACCTATTCTCCGAATCCCAACGGAGCCCAGCACTCACAGGCTATCGTCGGCCAGATCATCGCCCTGGGAATTTTCATGATCGTCTGCCTTGAGGTCCTCCTGTAAGGGTCCACTTCTCTCGTTCCCCTGTTTGCTAGGTTTCTGGTTGAGGTATTGCCACTTGCTTACCTCGGGGGATTTTCAAACGGAAATGGCGTTTCTTTCCCATTTTCTTTCCCTGCAAGCGTTCCGGAAAAATCGGAGTTTATTACTCATGCTTAATTGTATCTCATGGAATGGGGGTTTCAGGTGTTTAGGATACTAGGGGATTAGTGCTCATCTTCAAGGGTTTTTCATGAGATAGCCTTTATTCAGGATTTTCACCAGGCGGTTTTTCTTGTGAAATTTCTTCCGTTGACCATTGTATTACATAGTGCCAACTAACCGCACAATCCAATCGACGTTTACAGAAATAATTGCTTTCAGTCCACGGGGTAGGTAGACAAAATGCCGGTTATCCTCATGTTGTAAATCGATTTAATAGGATTGCCCCGAGAGCCATGCGACGATTAACGACGAAGAAGTCAATCAACTTCAGCACCTCACCGCCTCAATCCTCTTGCCAGCCTGTATCCTCCTGCTGCTCAGGGACATCCTTAGTCCGCTCAGCTTGCTTCCTCCATAAAAGCGCCAAGTAATCCGAGGTCGTCGCCTCTTCAATCGACTTGTCCTCGCGCACATTCATAAACCTCGGAAACCGTAAACTCAAGCCACGCTCTTCGCTCACCAGCCCAATCGCCGCGGTATATGTCGGACTCAGCGTGATGTCAGCAAATGCCATCTCCCAAACCTCCTGTGGCTCAAACCAGACATCCGGCTCGCCATAGTATTCCACCCAACTGGGCCGCGAAATGACATTTGGACTTCCTTCGGCGTATTTATCTTTGTTGGTTTGGTAGAATTTGTCCGTGAAGCCGGACATGCATTTCGTGACGGCTTCTAGAACACCCGATTCAGGATTTCGTACTGCGAGGAGAATCGGGGACCACCATTTAGCCTTGCGGCCTTGGCCGTGCCATCCGGCGACGGGGATGAGATCGAGGGTTTCGGAGGAGGAGCTGTAGTCTTTTTTAACTTTCAGCCAGGATTCGAGGCGTTTGTCTGGCTCATAGGTGGACAAGAAGGCTTTACGCCGTGCGCCCTTTTCTCTAGTGGATTTGGCTGAGATGGTGGCTTCTGAGAGCTCTGTCTGTTGGTCGGGAGTGTCTGGGAGGTCCTTGACGTTGTTGATGACATGAACGGGCGCTTCCACTGAGTCAATGCTTTTGACTGTGTTGTCGAGGACTTTGACCATTATCCCCTCGCATTTCTTTTCGGTTGCGCTTTTGAAGAACTCTAGAACAGTTTCTGAGTCCGCGGACGTAGCGTCGATGCTCTTGACCCAGCTAAATTGGTTGGGAATTTCGACGAAGAGGCTCCGGAGTAGTTCGCGACGTTCGCGGAAGGGTCGGTCCAATAGGGGTTCTCCGTTTAGATACATCAAATCGAAAGAAAATAGACAAACACTGACTGTGATTGCCCCAATCTCGACGTTCTTTTTTGCTCGGTTAGTGAGGGTCTGGAAGGGCTGTAAATCGCCTGTCTTCTGGTCCACGGCCACCACTTCTCCTTCTAGGATGAAACTAGACACACCCTCGCCGCGAATCTGCGGGACCAACGAGACAAGATCAGGGTATTTCTCTGTCATCAGCTCGAGGTGGCGAGAAAATATGGAAACTTTCCCCTTTTCATCACAGTGCACCTGAGCTCGTTGTCCATCGTACTTGTACTCACAGCTGAAGTCTCTGCCTTGAAGTTTCGTCAACATATCGGAAAGGTCGCGGGTGATACTACCCAGCATCGGCCTCAGGGGAATGTGTAACGCCAAACCACATCGGACGAGAAGCTCCTCTCTCACACCAATCTCCAACAGACATGGAACAAGATCATTATAATTAGGATGCCGGGCATATGACGCCTTGACAATCTCCTCAGCGTTGCCGTATATTTCCGCGAGCTCCTCCTTTTTCAAGCGGGCAAGCTCCTGTGGTGACCGAATCTCGAAATCAGCCCCAGCAGGTTTGGAATATAGAAATGCGCGCGCCAGTGCAATAAGCATTGTCGTCTTGACAGCGCCAATTCGCAGATTTTGAACGAGGGTGCGAACAATATAACGGCTCTCCTCGGCACCGCGGGTATCCTGCAGGAGCTTTTCAACAATACGTTGCTTCATTTCCTGGCTACCAGATCCCTTGCTTGTGGCGATCTTGAGCAGTGATTGATATACGCCCTTGACTTTTAACGGCTTCGGTTTGACCAAAGTGAACGTCTGGCGTTTCTTGGCCTCAAAGGCGACATCTCCAGCATCTCCATGTTTATCGTAAAGCGTTTTCAACCCTTGATTATCGAGACCATAGATCTTCTTCAGAGCTTTGGAGATGGATGATCCACCGAGACCCAGCTCTAGCTCATCGAACGGCGGCGATATCGAATTAGTTGCCAGCCAAACAGCAGGTAGCAGGCTGGATGAATCCGCCTCAATTATGACCCGCAGGAAATTCACCAGGGTATCAACTGTTTTGATTCGACTCGTTGTCGCATTCGCAAGGACAAATGCCCTTGTCAACAGAGCGTAGGAAGCATCGCCAGCCTCGCTGGACCAATGCGATCGTAACTCGGCCGCATACTTAGGTGCGTCAAATATTTGTGGATTTTGGTCGAAAGGGACTGTGAGAGAGACTGAGTCGTCTGTACCAGCAGAGGACTGCAGTGATAAAGTGTTCTTCTTGGGCATCAACGAAGCTGTTGATGCTGGTGTCGCATCTGTAGGCGTTGAATGCGCCGGTGCAGAGATGGGTGTCTCTAGCTCTGTTGATGCAAGCTCATTGCTGCCCGCAGTTGCTGAATGGGAGTTTTCCTCCTGATCCCATTCTGCTTGGAGCTTGCGTGCCAAAGCCTCGTCCGAGAGTGTCTGCTCTGTCACCTCGGGCTGGGACTGTGGCTGCTTGGGCTGTTGGGCCGTTGGCCCCTTGAAGAAGGACTCGATGCTCCGCGTCTTCTGTGGTGATGCATCGACACCTTGACGCTTTCGCTTTTTCGCCGGGCTGGACATAGTTGATCGCGTTCAGCGCAAAAGCGCAAAGAGAAACGGTGCCTGTAGACCATTGATGGCCACTGGATGGGCGGATACGTCAGAGTCAGACCGAAGGCGGAGATCGGCGATCAACAATCGCGACACCGTTGCGCTTCCGTCTTCTCCCTTCAACCATGATGGCGCCCCCCACGTCGCTCTCGTCGCACGAGCGGACGCGGGTGGAAGACTACCTCAATGACAAGATCCAAGTCACGACTGACCTTGAGAGTCTGGACTCACTCCTCTCCAGCCTCCGCGCTCAACAGGAGCTTCAACGGAAGCAGGTACTGCTTCCCCTCCATCTCCAACCCCACGACTGTATCGCCTCTCCCAGAAGTGCAAGCTGACACATCGTCAATTAGCTAGCAGAGGCCCATGAAGCTCTATCGAACGCGACGAAGGCATCTAATGACCATGCCGAAGCTACTCGCAAGCGGGCCGAGGCATTTGCGGAGGAGCAGGCAGACATCGACCGACGCCTGAAGGCCATTACACAATCTGAGACCAGCGATGAAGCCGTGCATCGACTTGAGAAGAGCATGCAAAGATTACAACGTCTGGAGCTCTCAAAAGGATACGTGGAGCTACTGAAGGAAGCCGAAGAATTGAGGTAGGCATGCACTGGCGTAGAGGGAGAATTAACAAGGGACGCTAACAGCTGCAATACAGCGAGGAAGCTTTAACCAACATCTCCTCCGAGCCTCGTGCCGCGCTGAAGCCGTATGCCCGTCTCCGCAGTATCGTGCTGTCGCTAAAAGAAGCCCAGCCCGCCGCCGAGGGAGCTGCCCCACACCTCATCGACTATACCGAGAAACTCGCATCTGCTTTGAGACAGCAGTTGAGAAAGTTCTTCGGCGACCGACTTCAGAAAACACTCGAATCTATGAAGTGGCCGACCCGAGAATTGAATATCACAGATACATTGCTGGATCAGTGGAGGCAGGATGTTGAACTCCTGATCGATTTGCAAACGCCGTATGTCGAATAAGTCACTTTATTTTTAGGATTCTTTGCTAATCTATAAAACAGCGAGCTGCCGGAACGTGATGCATTGGCAGCTGGTTCTACTCTCGAACCTCCAGCTCTATTCCCGCTGGAAGTGATGGTGCATCCACTCGAACTTCGGTTCAAATATCACTTTAGTGGCGACAAGCCTACCAACAGACTTGACAAGGTATCTCGATTTTTGTTTGATTTTAATAGGCACATATACTGATCATGCATATCTAGCCCGAATACTTCCTCTCGCACGTCATGGACCTGATAAATCAATTCGGTGGATTCTTCACATCATATCTCCAACCGATTCTTGATGCAAAGGCCCAATCTTCCGGTCAAGGTTTCGAGTGGAATTTTTATAATGCGCTCCATGCTTTTATCAACGCCCTCTTACCCATGCTGAGACAGAAGATCGATTCGTTCCTCCCTCAGATCGCGGACCACCCTCAATTACTCAGCCACTTCATCCATGAGCTCATGAAATTTGACAATGAATTACGAGAGACATGGAATTACTTGCCAGATCCTTACGAAGAAGGCAATTGGAAAGGCATGACCTGGGAGGTCCTGACAAAGCAGGGCTGGTACGATCGTTGGCTTCAAGTCGAGAAGGAATTCGCATTAGCTCGATACAAGGACATCATCGACAATCCCGATAGTGGACATATCGACTACGACGGCATCGAGCTTACCGCCACTAAGCCGACCAAGGCCGCAATTCGCGTGAACGATCTTCTAGAAACCATCACCGATCGTTATCAACCTTTAGCCTCCTTCAGTCAGAAATTGCGATTCCTGATTGATATTCAAATTACCATTTTCGATCAATTCCATGAGCGCCTTCACTCCGCCTTGGAGGCCTATCTTGCCATGACATCTACACTTGGTCGCACGGTGCAAGGTGCCGATGGCCAAGCTAGCGTGGAAGGTGTTGCAGGCCTTGAACGACTCTGCAGGGTCTTCGGTAGTGCCGAGTACCTTGAAGGGAAGATGGAAGATTGGAGCAACGATGTCTTCTTTGTTGAGTTATGGTCAGAGCTCCAAGATCGGGTTCGCCAAAATCGCGACGGTGGCAAGAACGTTGCCGGCACCATGTCCGTCGCAGAGGTGGCATCCCGTACATCTCCAGCAGTGGCCAGCAATGATGCAGCCAGTGCAGAGTCCTCGTCTGATGGCGCTCTTTTCGACGAAACCGCTTCTGCCTACCGCCGTCTTCGATTGCGATCCGAAGCTATCATCACTTCTACGCTGACTTCGAACATAACGGCCACTTTGAAACCTTACTCCCGTGTATCTACTTGGGCTACCCTTTCTACCCCCTCTACCAGTGCAACATCATCATCTCACTCTCTTACCTCCGACCTGGCACATGCAATCCGCACTCTATCCACTCAACTCTCCTTCCTTTCTCGGGCCCTTGGTGTTGCTCCTCTTCGCCGAGTTTCTCGTCAGCTACTTCTTTCGATTCAGACCTATATTTGGGATAACATACTGACAAGAAACACATTTTCTGCTGCTGGTGCGGCGCAGCTATTCAGTGACGTGGACCATATCTGCAATGTGGTCGACACTACCCTCGGGCCAGCGGGCCATGCGGGCGGTTCTCTGCAGAATGTGAAAAGATTGAACGATGGCTTGCGTCTCCTCACACTGAATGCATCGCCACTCGAGGATGGCACCGATGGTTCGGAAACCACCCTGGGATTGTGGGACGTGGAAAAGAGGTTATTCAAGGACAACGAGAGTGCTCGGGCTATGCTTGCCGAGCTAGAGGTTGATGGGCTGACGGAGGCCGAGGCTCGATCGGTGCTGGAGCGGAGGGTTGAAATTGGTAACTAGCCAGAAACAACAAGGTCGAGTTCTAGTCTAGCAGAACTGATTCGGAGCCTCCTCTCAATAAAATTCATCTATGTATTGGATTCAATGTCTATAACCAAAGATATGTACAAATCATATCATATCATCTACTAAGGCAATGTTCAAGTGTGGTGAACAACAGGCCCATGTCCATGTTCAGCCAGTCGCTTCAAAGGAACAACAGGGGTAGTCGACTTCAAAGTCAAAGACTCGACGATGCCCGGCCCAACCTCCTCAATCGCACGCACAAGAGACTCCACCGTTTCCTTGCTTGTCGAGACATTGACGACACATCGGAAAAACTTGCCACTCCCAACAGCATCCTCATCCCCGCTGGGTGGCGCAAAGTCTACCATGAAGCCCTTGGGAACAATAGCGTGCGTAATCTGCTCAGTAACCTTACTGTTGTTCTTACCACGCTGCTCTTCGTTCGAAACAATGCTCGATGCTCGTGGATAGACGAATTCCTTGCCAGGAGCATAGTAGAAGCACACCTGTAAGCATGGCGGCGCGTTCGCGCTGACGAGAATGAAGTTCGTGTTCTGCGAGATGAGAGTTGCCAGGTGAGCGGCAATATCACAAGCAGTGTCAATTTGCTGCTCATAACCTTCCGTTCCGTAGTATGTCCAACCCAGGAACAGCTTCAGGGAATCGGCACGTCGACCACATTGGAGAGTTAGGTCTGCCAGGTCCCAAACTTCCGGCGACTCCACCTCCAATTCCGTCTCGTGTCCGTTTCCATTCGGAGTGGTCTTGGTGTCTTCATTGTGGAAGAGGTAGCCCGCAGGCAGCGTGTTCGCTTTATGGAACTGGCGCATGTCGGATGCCAGAAGGTACGAGCACGTCACTGGGACTCCGAGCATTTTGTGTGGGTTGATCGCAATACTGTTTGCTTTCTCCGAACCAGCTAGCTTATGCCTCTGTCGCTGCGAGAAAACAAAAGAGCCGCCCCAAGACCCATCGATATGGAACCAGAGGTCGTACTTCTGACAGATCGCTGCGACTTCGTCAAAGGGATCGAAAGAGCCCATCACCGTTGTTCCTGCTGTAGCATTCACATAGAAGGGAGTCCGTCCCTCACTTTGAGCCTTCTGAACCAGCTTCTCCAGCTCAGCAGGAATCATACGGCCATATTTGTCGATCGGGACAGTCCAGACAGCCCGACTACCGAACCCAAGCATCTGCGCTGCCTTCTCCACACTGTAGTGGCCATGGGCGCTGGTGAAAAGCACAAATCTATAGCCGCCATTACCGTCCTCCTTGGTGCTAGGGTAGAGGTTGTTGCGCGCAATGACGATGGAAGTGGTGTTTGAAGCAGAGCCACCCTGTACTGAGATTCCACCCGCGCGAGGACCATTCAAGCCGAAGAGATGCGCGAGTCGTTGACCGGTGTATTTCTCGATGACTGTCAGTGCAGGTGAAACTTGGTAAACGTGCACATTGGTATTAAGGGCCGCGAGAATCAGCTCTGATGCAACACCAGGGGCATTGGTCGAGGCATATAGCTTGTCTAGGAATCCCTGGTGCCATGTGTTGACCGAGTATTTTAGGACCTTTTGCAGTACCTCAATCAATCCATCCTGCCGCCGGCCCTGCTCAGGGATCTCGAGTTGAAGGATATCGCGGAGCTCCTCTGGTTTTCTGTATTCCACCAGTGATGTCCCCGTTGAAATTCCATTTGTACCGTTGGTGCCATTGGCGCCGTTCTTCTGTACAGTGGCTGACGGCTCATCGGCAGCTCGGATGAAGGGAATGAGAAGGTCTTCGACAGCCTTGAGAAGCTGCAGTGATACAGTTTGTTAGACTTGATATCTCCAAGTATTTTGCAGTCCATCCAATCCCACGCACAGGGCCTGTAGACTCACGCTTTGCACCTCATCGGCACGACTGGACGAGATCTCCGACATTTGGCAAACCGTCGCAAGAGCTTAGACGGTGGTATATGTGCAATGAAGTACCGGGTCACGAGAATATATACGCAGGAAGCACTGGGAAATTGAATCAACAGAGAAGTGAAGGGAATTGGCGTCGATTGTGGCCTGCAAAGCGCAGAAGAAAAAAAAGTTCTCGATGCGCCGATGCCGCCGGAGATGGCGACACTCGCCGAGCACCTGACATCATCGGCTCCGGTCGCCAGGCACACCTCGGTACCAGCATTGAATTGATGAAAACAACAGTGGGATCAATTGGTTGTTCATTCCATTATATTTATATCTCCTAGGGGCCCCGTCGCTTGCCGCAGCAAAGCGATGTCTACATCCAAATGGAGGGGCATCGCTTGTGCCCCGCAGTGACAATCTTATCGGAATGTGTAGTAACAATGATATGCTGCATGGAGAAGCCCAGCCATCGGGACATAAATATTGAAGTCTATCGTACATGAACTTTTAGAAACTAGTCACTATTGGAATAGGGGTGACCAGTTGCAGCTCGAGGCGTCGTGGCTTGCTGCAGCCACCCCGGCGTGCAGATGCAATGGCATCAAATGTGGTATATTCATCAGGGATATGTACTTTTCGCTCACTTCGCAGACGCAGCCTCAGCCTGCTTGGCTGCAAATCGCTCGGCTGCCAGCTCGATCTTAGATTTAGGTCGGGCTGCGGTGTTGTCGCCTTCAGGGTGTCGCTCAATGCCTTTCGCTCGGTCTTTCCATTCGCCCCGTCGGCGATTGTAGAGATCCATTGACCAGTTCCTCCACACGGCCCGGCCTAGGAAGGAGTCGCGCAGGGTCATCTCGTTCTGTGCCAGTTCCTGTGCCATCCGCTCCTTGACGAAGAAAATGTCCTTAGTGGCTGACCAGAGAGAATCCACCACGTGGGATCCGCTGCTGTGAAGAGCAAGTTCCACCATGTGGCCTTGGAAGCGAGTGGTAAATTGTCGCCGGAACTGCTGGGTGGATGTTGGGAGAGTCAGGGCTTGTTGGAGGACACGCGATGATGTAGGTTCCATGGAAAGTTTGACGACGGATTCAGGTGATTCTGCGAGTAGACTAGAGTATACAAGCTCACTGAGTGGGCCGGATACCGTCAACATGGTCTGTGCCAAAAGAGAACCGTGGAGCTTCTCTGCAGAAGAAACAGAGGAGCTGCCAGCGCCCGCTTTTTTCCTCTCGCCTCCTCGCTCCTCGTCGTCTGCATCCCCGATAACTCGGTCTTGGCGGTCCTCGCGATTCTCCTCGGTCGTCTCATCGAGTCGGAGCATCTGTCGAAGTCGAATAGAAGGATCCTCATCGTACGCCTTCTTGAGGGCCTTGGCGATGGGTTTGGTATCGACCTTCCGAACAATGCATCGCTCAATCAATACCCGAGGCACAATAAGACGTGTTCGCTCGATCAACCCAGGAACCTCTGGAATGATGAGCTCCATGGCATTTTCCAAATCATCCTTTCCAAGTCTCTCCAGCGTCCGGAGAACGACGTAACCCGCAGTACTGTTGCGGGAAAGTGATCCAATACGCTCACAAATGTTGTTCTTGTAAAGGTTCTTGAAGACTTTACCGGGCATATACCGTACCATGGTCTCAACCAGGCGGGAGCCGACAGCGTCGTAGAGCAGGCCGCGAATAAAGGTTGCGCTTTCCGTGCCTTCTTCAAAAGAATCATCGGGGAGGAGTCGTCGCAGAATAGAATTGGGGTCTTTGGCGCTGGATTTTCCAAAGTGAGAAAGTTCTAGGAACAGCATAACCTGCAGGACCGGGTTGCCTACAGGGTGACTAGCCAGAGCCCTCAGGTAGGTGTTGTCCAATCCGGAAACCATATCGTTCATGATCTTCTTCAGTGCGGGCGCAAATGACTCAGGGACGCTTCGCTTGTGAGCAGGCGTCTTCTCCTTTTTCTCCTCCTCAGTACCGGCTGCGGAGAGGCCGAGTCTCTCCTTCTTCCGGCTGGCGACGACGGAATCGTTTGACACAACATCCACGGGCTCACCCGCGAGAACAAGCAAAAGCACCCGAATGGTATGCGACGCAAATCGCTCAGTCAGCAGGTATCCCCAGTTGCCCTCCAATTCCCCAATAACAGCCATGAACATATCGGCGAGCGACAGCTCAGGCTCAGCATCTCCATCCTCCTCGCTCGAGTGCTTCTTTTGCGATTTGGGCGTCTTTGACATGACTGCAGGGGCGGCGTGAATAAAAAGTGTCTCACAGCAGTGGCTGGCAAATCGGTGTTGCACAAGATGCAAGAAATGACCAATGAACTTGCTGAAGACCCGTCGGATTTGCCGTACATCTGACATCGAGATCAATTTTTCCATGAGCCTCGAGCAGCCCTGACTGCAAGCAATTTTCAATTCTTTCCCGTCGGCCTCCCGGTATACACTTTCGATGAATATGTTCTTCTCCTCGGCGTCAGCGAATTGGTTCGCTTCGAGCATCTCGTTGGCACGAGAAAAGTATTCCGATTCGTCGGCGTCCAGCAGACCGAAAAACACAGCATCGCCCGAATTATCGTTGCCTGCATCTTCTTGTTGATCTTCGGTCTCGAAGGGAATGTAGTCAGCATTCTCGTGGTAAAGGTCGGAGCTCTGGTTCACATCGGCGTCAGTGTCGGCGTCGGCGTCGGTGGATGTCTTCATGCGCTTCGCGGAGGGAGCCTCGGAGGGTTCATCGTGCTGGCGCTTCGCATCTTCTTTCTGAGCCTTTTTCTCAGCCCGCCGGCCTCTCTTTTGGTTCTCACGAGGCATGACGATGGTGTTTGCGGGAAAAAAGAGCTCGGGCGGCTGGAAATTTTTTGGATAAGCAGTGGTCCAAGCGTCTGGTGTTTGCTTGGTTTGCACTCGTCCGATCACCGATCAACATTACATTCTTTTCTAGTTACTCTATGACTTTATTTCCAATTGTCTTATGTGATGGCAGAATACGTTGGTCCGAAATGATACAATTTGAGCCTCACTCTTTCACAAACTCAAGGAGTCGGCATTAGATGAAATCGATACCATTCATTCTAGATGAGTGCCGCCATCCGCTTCTCGATCCGCTCCAGAAGTAGATCGATCATCTTATCTTTCAGGTTTCCTTCCGCGTAGCTGACATGGATCACTATTGGACGATTCCGCACTTCGGCTACATTAAACATCAAATCAACCCCACAGCCCTCTTTCCCCGCACTGGTGGAACATTCCATGTTAGAAATAGTCCAACCGGCACTGGAACTAGGTCTGTGCTTGAGTTTGGGTCAAAAGCACCCACGTTTGAAACACCGAAGGAGTTAAGCTGTGTGAGCTTTATTCCTGGCATAAGTTGATCGATGTAGTCTTCCTCGTCTTCGCCCATCAGCTCAGCGGATTGCAATATTTTCCTCCAATTCTTTCTGCTATGTAAATCATGGGCTATGTGTACCTTGTGCCTGCGTGCCAATTTCCATAATAAAGCTGCATTCACTGAATTTGGGCCTGTCTCAGCTTGCCGGAATTTTAATAGCCAACCGAAACCGATGGTTATAGACGCTGCATCACTCAACTGGGGATAATTGACAGACAATCTCTAAACTTATACGGGATTACTCGGCTTTTTCGCACTGATCAGCCTTGTGGTCAAGTTGCCAAACGCATCAGCCAGTGTTTCCAGCCTATCCCATTGGCTCTGTAAGAACAATTGGGGCTACACTCTGTTCTCTTGACTCGTATTATATGACAGTGATCCAGTTCGTTTCCCTGTTTAGATAAGAATATCATTGGTGGGGCCGAGCCGGCATTATTATTTTTGGCCTTTACAATCCACGAGTAAGACTAGTGCTTATGATACTAGTATTAACACTTGGTTGTTGAATCATAGGGGGTCAGTACCACGGCCCGCATGATCATTTCTTATTTGACAGTCCAGTGGCTGCTGCCGCATTGTATTAGAAATATCAATTATGGAATTGAGATAGTAGTCAAGTCAGAATATACGCTGAGTTACATAGGTATCATACAATTTGCTATTCGCCGGCCATTTTTTATACGGCTGAATATATGGCGGAGACATGTCGGCCACATTCGACGCGCTGTTCCATATTAACCGACCGATTGCCAACCTTGCCCTTGTGTCGCGGCATTATTTGCAGTCTTGCCTCAGGTTCAGGGTTCTTGGAAGACTCTGGGGGTGCCTTGATATACGACGGTTTAGATAGGTTTGCTCGTTTTCCAGTGCCCAGTTGGAAGTGTTCATTGCCTCCCCACCAGAAGGCCTCGTAGCCCCAGTCACTTGATTTATCCAGAGCGTCTGTGTTCTTCGTGTTGAGGTTTGTCTTGTTGTCCAACAATGCGGCGACATGAGTGGTGCCAACAGACATTGTGCGAAGGCGGATCGGAAGCATTTGCTTAGTTTTCTCATCGTACTCACCCAAGCCGCTTAAATCTTTCACCTTGATGGGAGAGTCTTGCAGATGAATCCATTTGCCAGCTCCAAGTGTGCCCCAGACTCCTCGGCCACAAGCCCATGTGTCGGCGGTGATTTTTCCTAAATCACGGGGCTCGGCAGTCCCTTCCTCTGGGCCCAGGATTCGCTTGGAATCAACGGTGAAGAACGTGTTTGCTCCACCAGCGGCTATACTGGTGACCTTTGGCGAATATACACTCAGACGGTATAGATTTTTCAAAGGAAGAGCAGAGGGGGCGGCATTGAATGGCGATTCAGGCTCAAATTCCACACCAAGCTGCCCAAAGGAGTTGTCGCCCCAGGCAAACAAAGTTCCATCTTTGCTTAGAGCTAGAGAGTGGTAGTCTCCGGAGGCAATTTGGGTAATCTTAGAACCCTTGAGAGCCGTGACTTCGTGGCATGTATCCACGGGCCCGCTAGGCCGTGTGGAGAAAGACAACCCCGGCACACCAAGTTGACCAAGTGATGGATAGTGCTCTGTAGATGCAGCTGCAGTAAAGACACGCCCAGAACTGGTAAGCAGAGCCACATGCTCCAGGCCACCTCGGATCGAAGTAACTTTCTCTCCAAGCTTTAGAGACGGTTTGAGGACGCGGTAGCTCAATGTGGACTGACTACCCCAGAAAGGCACCCAAGAGCTCTCTCGAGACTTTGGCCCAGTGTTCTGGTCTTGTTTGGAGATGGGTAAGGAATAGACGCTTCCATCGGAAGACAATGCGATGATACGGCTTTCGGAAAGCGCAAGTGATGTCAATTTTTTGCCGGTTAAAGTCTTGGTCGGCTTGAACTCAGTCTCCGAATAACCCTTTCCCCACTGGACGAGGTCTCCATTCTCTGTGATTGCGGCACCGGATGTATCGTCGATCTTGAAATCTCGCAGCACTTGGCCATCGAAATACTTGAAGCGCCGGGGCATTTTGACGTCAGAATCCTTGGATTCCGGCGCAACCACCTTGTAGGCATTGGAGCCCCACGTATAGACACCAGGGCTCTTCAAGCTTCGTTTCTCTTGGATAAAGTTGGCGCGGAGGTCGTTCACATCAATGACTTGCTTTTTCACCTCCTTCTGGCGATCAATCCAAGCGTCCCAATCACCATTCATGTATGTATAGCCGAGATATGCGGCAGCTCCTGCGCCGGCAAATCCGAGGGAGTTGAGAAACCAATTCGACGAGGAGTTCGATTTCGATTGACGACTTGCGAAACGTCGCGACGGCGCATTAAGAGTGGGACGTGAAACGGCGCCAGGGAAACGACCTAAACGAGATAGTGGCGTCGCGGCCCATCGCGCTCGAGTAGTGATCATCTTTGGTGACTCTTTCAATCTTGTTCAGTGCAAGCCGGGGAGCTTAGGAGCTATGCAATCGACCAAAAGTAGCTGGGGGGCGAAGCTTTGCGTCAGATCAAAAAGCGGAGTCCGGGGGCAGAATGCGGCCGCCGCCGCAGTTGACCACCTCGCAATCCGAACTCTCATTCAGACGCTTCCCAGCGATTAGCTTTGTGCAGATTCCGAAAAGGATATGAGCTGGAGGCCGACCTCTCCTCTACCGCCGTGGCTGTGACTGCACCATGCCATCCACAACGCAGCAGCGCGCCCGCCGCCAGACAGCACCATCTGGCCCGCCGCGGCAGCCAACCGCTTTTGAAATACAAACCGGCCTCGAAACAACACAGGAGCAACCCTCGGATTTCCGGAAATGGAGCATTCCAAACTGGAACAATGAACTTGAGTTCTCGTCGTGGCTAAATGGTGTCAAAGATGACCTAGTGGAGGAAAGCTACGACCAATACCAGTAAGTGCCATCGACGTGGGGCGAGAATGGTATCGAGACTAATCGGCGACCTTCTATGAATCAGGGGTACTTTAGATGACCTCCAGCAGTCCAAAGAGCACATAGACGAAATCCTCACCAGTACATTGACCCTTCTTGACGACCTTTCCAGCCTATCCGAATCCTTCAAATCCGTCGAGTCTCAAACATCCAACTTCGAGAAGCAATGTGAGGGGTTGCTGTCTGCTCAGGAACGTGACACTAAGCTGGCGAATGGAATTCAAAATAATCTCCACTACTATGACTTTTTGGATCCTGCCTCGCGGCGACTCAATGCGCCGGGCGCTGGAAATACCGTCCGCGATAAGGAGTTTTCGGATATGCTCAGGCGTCTAGATGTTTGTTTAGACTATATGGAAAGACATGTAGGTTTCGCCTTGCATCATTGAGCCCCCTCTGAAGATCATACTGACACTTATTTCAGCCGGAACAAAAAGAGGCGGAGGTTTATCGCTCCAGATACCGGCTTCTCCTAACTCGCGCTCTCACCCTCATCCGCGGAAACTTTGTGACAACCCTTCGAGATATCTACCAAAACGTATCAAAGAAGATCTCCGATCAGCAGTTGAATGACACGGCACTATCTGCTCTCCTGTATGCCAAATTTAGAGTTGGTGCACCGGAGATGAAACAGATCGGCGTGGAAATCCAGAAGAGAGCAGTTCCACCACTCAACCCAGATCAGAATAACGAAGCCGAGTACCAAAGCCTAATGAATGAGCTGCACAGTAACTACGCAGCTACCCGCACACGACTCATAGTACCGCTCGCCCGCAAGAAGCTCATTGAGATCACACAGACCCCCAGTTCCTCCAAAGATCTAGTCTCATTTGCAAGGGCAAGCATCAGCTATATCCGAGGCTTGTGTTTGGATGAATATGATTTGTGGGGTGAATGGTTCCACGGTCAAGGGGGATTGTACGATTTCCTCGAGGCCCTTTGCGAACCGCTTTATGACCACCTCCGTCCTCGTATCATCCACGAGACCGACATTGTCAACCTCTGCCAACTTTGCACACTGCTCCAGACTCGATACTTCCTGGACCCAGAAGATGAGACAGAGCCAGCCGATACAAATCAGCTCGACTTTTCTGTTTTGATCCAACCTGCCCTGCAGGATGTCCAAACACGACTAGTCTTCCGCGCTCAGGCAATCCTTCAAGATGGCATTGAACGGTACAAGCCTCGTCCCGAGGATATTGACTATCCTATGCACAGCCGGCAAGTATCCTTGACCGTCACCGACACCCAAATTTCAGGGAAAAAAGACACGACAGCCGATACTATGATCGACATGACAAGCACACCCAAGGAAGGTGAAAATGTCGAGGAGAGTGTGCAGGAGAAGGATGGGAAGTGGGATTTCGAAACCCAAACCGCTCTCAAGGGATGGTATCCGACCTTGCGAAAGGCGATTTGGCTTCTCAGTCGGATCTATCGCCTTGTCAACGTGAGTCTTTCGTGCAACCCCTGTTACAAACTATCATATTAAGAGTTATTATCCTCTCCTAGTCTACTGTCTTTGATGATCTTGCCCATCAGATTGTCCACCAAACTACCGAATCTCTCCACAATGCCAGCCTCCTCATCTCCGGAAAATCGACCCCAGCTGATGGGCAACTATTCCTAATGAGTCACCTTCTCATCTTGAAGCAACAAATCGTTGCCTTCGACATTGAATTTGTTGCTCCCGATGTCTCACTTGACTTTTCTGGTGTCACCAGCACTTTCTGGGAGCTGCGTGAACGTGGTGGTCTTTTCAACCCTCGCAACTTGATGCGCCTCGTTGGCCATGGTCTCATCCCACGTGTTGTGGAGAACATGCTTGACGCCAAGGTTGAACTGGACGGTCGTCTACGCACCATAATCAACGATTTTATCAACGCTTTTGCCGCTAGAATGACTGCTTCTTTGCCAGCCAAATTTGTGGACACGCGCAATTTACAACCTGGGGAACTAACTCACCCAACGTGTCGTACCATCGAGAAGGAAGTTCCGAACCTCCGAAAAATTCTGAACGAATATATCGACGATACGCGTATGAAGGAAACCCTTGTCGGTGCGGTGCAGGACCGCACGATTCAGATCTATGAGGATTTCCTGGACAAGTACACCTCATCAAAGAAGGGGAAGGGAAACTTTGTCAGCAAGAAAGGCAAAGGTCGTGACGATGCCGTTTGGGATCTTGAGACATTTGCGGAGTGGTGCGAGGGCGTCTTCCGAGTCGGGGTTGCAGGTCTCCAGACCGAGCAGACTGATCTGGACGAAGATGACGATGATACGCTGAGCACGAGCTCATAAGCCTAAAGTTTCTTGTCTTTTTATTGTCGCATCTTGAGCATAGATACCATGTGGGATAGCGCCGTGATGTACATGTATGAACTAAATTTATCATCCAGCGTCTCGAGGACGCTAAGTCTACATCTTAACAATTTAATTGTAACATTTTGTACTCTTTCGTCATAAAGTGGATATTAGTAGGTAGATATAAGTATGTGAAGTATGTGACCACCGTGGCCCTTGTTCTGTGGCAGCTTCTTTGTATCCCAAAAAAGATCCTCAACTTGTTTTTTCAAGGATATTCGGGATAGTCAGGTACCAGAGTAGCTCTTCAGTCTGAGGTACCTAGGGGTACCTAACCACTGGCAGGAATAAAATATCCGAATAAAACTTTATTTAACTCTAATCGCCGCAATCCTGTTAAAGATTTCATATCTCTTATTCACGGTGTGGATCTAGCCCATTCAAATTCGTCTTTGTTGCTTTGATATTACCTTCCTCATCCACCTTAATGTCCTCCTCAAAAATCCATTCACCATATTCATCAACCCTATCATGACACGGCCAATCAGGCCTCAAGAAACGATGGAACGTATTTCCTTCAACGTCAAAAAGCTCTTCAAAGTTCATATTGACAATGTTGAGATTGGTCCATGTGATGTGTGCATCCCGGCCAGGTAATCGGCCATATAAAAGCCCTCGATCATTCGGGTTTTTCACGTCCTTTAGCAACTCATGTGCCTCTGCATTGTCTGATTCGTAGTGGAATCGGTCCCTGTCGGTCATGATAATTTTGAGATCCTCTCCAGATTGCAGGTCGACAAAGACCCGAGGATGTTCACAACTATCATGGACTTCATGGTCGATCCTCCACATATCAGCCGGTGTTCCATCTTCTGCGTCTGGCTCATTTTCCTTCCAGGGTACAGGGCAGATAACTTTCTTTCCCCAGTCATCTTGATCAATGTCGTTCATAGTCCGGATCTCCTCATAGATTTCCCGGACTTGCTGATCACTAAGCTTGTTTGTGAGGAAAAACAAGGGGATCGCGTTCATACGCAAACCAATAGGATTCCATGGAAGAGACGTAGGATAAAAGGGCTCCTCGTATCCGTTTCTTATGAAGGACGAGGGCACGATCTCCATTTGTCCGGATTCATAGTAAATTTTCAGGTCCGATGTACTTCGAATCCCTTGCTTGTAGTTTACCATGCCATCCAGCGTGGTTCGAAAGACACCAAGTCCCATGGCAGTCTGTTCAATGGACATAAATTCAGCAGACGTGACGCTGCCCTTCTCAGTCCACTCCATAAGGAGGTAAGGTAGTTCGAGACGCTTATCTACCCTACCGGTGTTACGGGTGCCTGCACATGCAGCCACCGCTTGAGGAAGACCCGCGATATCGCGACGAGATGGGGGGCGGGTGCGTTCCCAAGGAATTAGGTGGACAGCAGGCTCAGGATGCTTTGTATCATTGGAGCGATTAGGATCCGCGGCATCGACATCGGCATCGGCGTCGGTATCAGTCTCGCTCTCGTCCTGATTACCGTCCCCGTCCTCTCTTGTCTCTGGCTTTTGTTTCTTGAGTTCGACATGCACGGCGTCTTGAAGAACAGAAAGGAGGTGCTCGCGTTCGTTTGCTGTAGTCCTAAAACCGAGAATGATGTTGATAATTGGCTGGTTAGGTTTGAAATTCAGCCCGAGAGGAAGTGTGATCGATTCTCCTAGATCTCTTTCTGCTCGGGATGTGACATCTAGGACTAGTTCGGGAGGGAAAGGTGTACTCGTATCTATGGCAGTCATAGTATCGGTCGAAATTTGCTCGTAGCCAAAGTGGTTCGTTGTGCTTGGGGTAAACACAGGGCAGTCTGGGTCGTGAAGCTCGAATCCAAAATCCGAGTACATCATCGGGACACCCTCCTGTGTTTCCACGTCATCAAATTCCCCGGATATTTCAAAGGTTTGCACGGTTGCAAGTAGGGAGATCTTCTCGTCGTTTTCCATAGCTGAGCGTTTGGCGATGACGCGAACTTGGCCGCTCTGGTTCCCCTGTCTGATGGCAATCATCGCCACCGAGATACGCTCGTCCTCTCCATGGAGCGGCAAGTCCCCTTTCACTTGGCGTTTTGTCAGCTCATCTGCGACGACAAGACATGAATGGCCCTTCCGAGAGGCCACAATGGCAAGCCCGTACAGGTTCGCTTGGCTATCTCGGTGTTGCCGCTGTGGAGCAAGAGACTGCAAGACATCATGGTTGGGATGCCAGGTCTGGATTTCGAAATCGCTGTTCGATGGCCGGAGATGTTGCATGAGCTTCTCTTTGAGCTTTTCATTAAAGTCAGCGAGGAGGACCAGGAGAAGGGATTTGGGCTGGTTAGCCCTGGTTCCTAGAGAGGGTGGCAGCCCAGTACAAAGCGCCCGGTATGGGACAGTCTCTGAGTTGGCGTTTATGTAGGCCATGTTCATGTAGCTATCGATTGAGTTATATGTCGCCGTTATGTAGTCAGCGGTGGGAGAGAGTGGCTAAGGTTATTTATCTTGTTACTTCGATCAGGCTGAAACACCACCGAATCCCTAGCAATTCGTGTGCGCAAGGCTGCCGTGGGACCTCTGAGGCTGAGTTGCCTAGAATTTGATCCTTTAGCCTTAAGATCTTCAGACTATATTTCTAAAGTGGATAGTGAGAGTGGGGTGGGAGTGGGGTATGAGCGATATGAGAGTAAGATTCAAAGGTTGAGAGTTAATGAAGAAACCAAAGAAATCCAAGAAAACAAACAAATTAGGTAAATGAAGTAATCTGACAGTCCCTACTATATAGCAAACAATAGCGACCAGATTTCTTACTAGCCTGGTACCTCAGTAGCTAACGGTAGCTAACCTAGTTGCCACTTGAATAGACTCTAGTAGCTGACCATGCTAGCGACTATCTGACATCCAAGTTGTAAGGCTAATTAGACACTGAGCTTACATTACTTCAAAAAAAAAACCAATATTTCTGCCAGTAAACGTCCGCCACTGCCCACTGGCCGCTATTTGATTACTTGCGTTCCCTAGTACTACACTTACACTATTTCAGGCGTAGGTAGGTTGGTAGGTGTACTATATATAGTGTACACCGCGGGACGATGTACTACCCATTAATGAGTTTATTCAACATCATGAGGACTTATATACATCAGACACCAAATCCATAGACACCGAATCCCAATCCAACCATAGTGGCCATTTCTCGCTTGAACGAAAAAAGTAAACACCGAGGGAGTATGTATGTACTGGATACACAAAACGGAAAACGAAAGGAAAAAACAACAGCCGATGACCATATCCAATCAAGCACAATTATTTTCAAGGCCCATAAAAAAAATGAACAAGAGACTTAGTAGATGTCTCGAATCTTGGCGTATAATTCCGTTTCGAGGAAGTTATAGTTGGGGTCTGATTCACAGAATGGGTGACGCGTGAGCAGGGTTCCAGCCGTTGGACGCTCTGAAGAGTTACTGTTGACAGGTTAGAGTACTGACTCATTCGCAAAATGGCAGGCTGCGGTAAAACTTACACTGTGAAGCAGTCATACATGAATGCAAGAGCAGCGGGACTGATGCTCACAGAGACATCTTCTGGGATAGGAGGAGCTTGGCCGAGACTGCCTAGCTTGAAGATGGCACCGATAGCCTCTTCCTTGCTCCAAGGCCGGCGACCAGCAAACATTTCCAAAACCACGCATCCAAGAGACCAAATATCGACCTTGGCGCTGTATCCTTGGCCCTGGGACTGAATGACCTCCGGGGCCATCCAGAAGACCGTACCTTGCATAGAGTTGGAGGAGTCATTTCCGTAGATATCATCTGTCTTCTTTGATATACCAAAGTCGGAGATTTTGCAAGTTCCATCGACATCCAAAAGAATATTGTCTGCCTTCAAATCGCGATGGAGAATACCCATGTCGTGGAGGTAAGCCAGACCGCCGAGAGTCTGGCGCGTGAGAGATTTCACCACGCTTTCTTCGAACTTGCCGTGCTTGCGAAGACAGCTGCCAATGGAACCACCAGAGATATACTCCAGGTAGATAGAAATTGAAAGATCACCTCGCTCGCAACCAAGATATTGGACAATATTAGGGTGTTCCAGATGTTGCATCGTGTCGATTTCCTGGTCCAGGGCGGCCACCATCTCTTTGATCCTGTCTGTGTCCGTCCCTGCAATTCTCGCGTTGATTTCGACTTGCTTCACCGCCAGAACCTCACCATTATCGGCGTTAATGCCCAGGTACACACGTCCATAGGTACCCTTGCCGATGAGTTGACCTCTGATGATGCGGAATGTTTGCTGGCGTTGCGGGACTGTTTCGACAGGGCCTGGCTGGCTAGTGTGTTGCGGAATAGGGTCGAGCTGACTGAGTCGAGTTCCAGGCTTCGGACTAATTTGCATGATTTTATGACCAAACATTTTGGTACTCTTGCGTCGCAACAGGTCCCCTGACTTCCGAGGACCGGTAGCAGGGCCAATGCTCTTGGTCCGGTGGGCTGCTCCCTGGGCGACTTGTCGAATGGATTTTGTTCGCGATAGGCCACCGCCGCTGCGGGAAATGTTGCGTGTGGCAACAGCACCTTGGGGCGGCCGTACAGTTGCTGCATCAGTTCCATCTGATGCGGTTGGGTCAGGGCCTGCTTGTGGCGTAGATGGAACCTGAGGGATTTGTGATTTGCCCCGGAGAGTTGCTTCATTCTCGCCATTCATCCTATTGTTCGGCGAAGGAGGCTCTTCGAGATAGGGGGCATCAAGATCGACGTCTGGGAAGAAACGGTCTAGATTGTCAATAACGCCCTCGACAGGGGGTCTGCTAGCCCAGAGATCGCTGGCAAAGGAGTTCCTCCGTGTGATTTCGTTGGAAGGAGAAGCCGTTTCGTGGGAACCTCCCGAGAATTGGTCAGGATTGTCAGAAGCCTCTCCACCAGAGCTGTGAGCTGACGGCATGTAGAATGACCTCTTGGAAGCAGAATTGGGCGACTGGATTCTGACCGTGCGACGCTTGCTATTGTCTGTATTCACAGTGAGAGTGGGCTTCTTCTCGGGCTCTAGCTTTTCGGGCTCTGCCCTCGAAGGACGGACGGCAAAAAGACCATCATCAGAATCAGCATCAGAATCGTCAGAGCCTTGAGTCGTGTGTGGCGTTCTTGCGAAAGAAACTTCGTTTTCTTCGAACTCGAACTCCGGACCAAATGACTTCCTCGACGGCAGAGAAGTTTTGGATGCGCTGTGTGGAGATGGCGAACTTTCACTATATTGTTCTGCGGAGGATTTGGATCCAGTTTTCAACGATTCCAAAGTTGTCCTACTCGAAGCCGAAGCCGACGCCGCAGAATCAAGAGTATGTGGCCGATCAGAGTCCGAGCCAGTACTATCTCGATTGATGGATGAGGGCGTGGAAGGAATTGGGACCGAAGGAGCTGGTGTGCCAATTGAACTCGTCATTCGACCGAAATTGGCGAGAGCAGCTCCCAAGCCTGGCTGTCCTCGAACGGGGCGTTCCCGTTCGCCGGGGCCTTTCCTGAGAGAATTGACTTTGGTGAGCGTAGTCGACTCGTTAGGCGCTGTTGGTGGGTTGCGCCGAGGCACAAGTCCTTCCTGCTGCTGCTTCTTTTCTTCATAGGGCGAGATACGGGGCGTGTTAAAGTTAATGACTCCTTCGCGTCTGTAGCCGGTTTCGCCGTACGTGAACATATGCTGCTGGGAGGAGGGAGGAACTTGAGAAATTCGATTCTCCCTTTGCTTCCGCTCAACGTCGCGAAGATGATTCTCATGTCGTTCAAAAAGATCCGATTGTTCAGTGTCCAATAGGGTTGCGGATTCGGAGCTATCAGGCATGGTTTTCGTGACTGAAGGCGTGAATGTCGACTGTGCAGAGCCTAGGAGGGGCGATCCAGGCTTGACCGTCGTCTGGGGAGATATCCGTTCTAAAGCGTCGGGTTCCAAGGGTTTGCGAGGTATATGAGGGTGTGTCGATGTTGTAGGGGATGATGCGGGCCTGTCATTTGCGTTCGGTATTGAAACTCCAAGACCATATGATGTTGACGGGTGAGAGGGGTTTGCCTGAACAAACAGCTTCAAAGAACCAAATGCGTCGGACTTGTTTCGCCGAGAGACTGCCAGCATGGTGTCACTCATGGGGTCGTTATGATGTAGTTGCCCTGGCTCCGTGAGGAAAATATGGGCACTCGCCCAGTCACCAAGACCCAGATCTTTACAAATTCCCATGCGTAGGGCTTCGACCGATTCCATATCAGTAACATCGATGAGGCGGTAATTGACTCTGTCCGTGGTCGCGAAAACCCATCTCTTGACTTTGGCCGCCGACGAGGAAGGGCGATCTCCCAACGACATGTCGCTGATGTTGAACCCTGGCTTTGAATAAGGAGTATAAGGGCCATTGGAGCCATTGGCCCGGTGTTCAGGACTCTGGGGTGAATGTTGTTCGTCTGGGGACGGATAGTCATTTGCCTTGGCCTTTCTCTTGAACATGTTTAAGAACCCCTTGTTATGCTCTTTATTAGAGGTAGGTGTTTCGCCGCTCCATGGTCGAGCATTCGTCTCTTGCTGGGGAGAAGGGCGTGCGCCATCCTGGGCCTGTCTGCGATGGTCATAGTATCGACCGACATTTCCAATCCCCCGACCAGCACCAGTTGAATCCGCGCTATTCACGCGAGAATGCTCATGTCTCCCCGATGTCAGATCACCAGTCGATGTTGATGTCAAGCCCTGGTGTGAAGGCGACGCATACTGCAGAGCCGGGCTGCCACTTTTTGGACTATCCTGGGGGCGGCGAGATGATCCTGGAAACGTACCGTGGTCGCTGGAGAGAGAAGGGCTTTGCCGTTTATGTTCATTCATCTGCGCTAGTGCGTTCCTAGAATATTCCGATCGTTGTAAAGTGGAGTACTCCCGTATCGGTGACTCGTACTTGGGTGACTCGTAGCCGGCAGGAAGAGGCTGCGTGACAGAGCGCATCTGTGTGCTTTGTTTCTGAGGCTGTGTAGAGGCGTGGAACTCCGCTAGCTGGCCGGGGCTGATATCGTTCACGCCAGGCGTAGGACCAGCCGATCGGGGTTCGGAGATCTGTGATGAATAAAATGTCGTGACAGGGTCGGTGGAAGTCGGAGGGAACGCAGGGGGCTCTTGCCGCAACGGCGTGGAGATGGAAGAGTCGGGATTGCCTTCGTGGATGGAGCGGATCAGCTTGCGCAGGCGCAGCCCTTCTTCGCGTTCACGAGTTGAGTCCCATCCAGTTCCACTCCGTGCACACTCTTTCGCCAATTGAGGATATACTACTTTGTGAATCTTGCCGAGGTTCCCCCGTCCGCCCCAGGCAAGACCGAGCTCGAGAAAGTCCGCGCCTTGAAGTTCCAAGGACTTGAATGTCTCCTGCCAATCATTGGAGAACCCATTTTTGGCAAGCCACATGAGGACTCGGTCAAGAGGCCAATGAATCGCAGCCTCACTAGGCGAGAGGCCTCCCAAGGATGCACCGCTGGCATTGTGACGATGGCTAGGCGACTTCGACAGATCGACCCCGGGACTCGGGTTCTGCGGCAGGTTTTCATTCGACTGAATTTCATGAACATTTCCATGAAGATAAGACGGGACGTTTACACCCCCGGGTGTCTGTGGGTTGTAATTTCCAGGGTTGTACGTCCCAGTGGTAGCTGAAGGGTAGTCATATGTCTGGTTGGCCACGGGCCTTTGCTGCTGTGGATAGGCCTCATACCCAGTCCGGCCTGGTTCAAACAACGGTGGGATACCGACACCAATGGTATCGTGTCCTGGAATATAGGTGGCGGAGACGAGAGGTGGTTGGCTGTCAACGGACGGGGGAGGAGGAAGACGATATGCAACAAGTGGCGGGGGTGGCGGAGGTGGGAAGCCGGAGGGCTGTCGGGGGTAGTTTGGCTGCCATTGCGGCGAGACATATGCAGTTCCTGGCGGCGGACCCGGTGGTGGTGGCGGCACACCTGGCTGCTGATGCTGATGCTGTGGGTGTTGGAGAGGGTGCCGCGGAGGAGGCGGAGGCAGAATGGGAGGCCCGGGGATATATGGTCGTTGTTGGCCATCCATTGTGATGAATGATCGTGCCCTGCGATTGAAAGCACCCGGCGCAGTATCTGTGCGTTGATCGCACGATCAAAGGGGCACCAAAGAGCCTCGGGGATTTGTCTTGAGTATCATACACATCACAAGCTTTATCGATCCGGTTCCGAGGTGAAAAGCGAGGTCCTAGGCACGGCCGGCAGACGATCGATAGTCGAGACTGTGTCCTCGAGGTCGATATCGGTAGATTTGTCGTTATCAAGAAGAGAATTCAAACAGCAGAGTCGTTCATCAGCATGGTTCGGATTTCGGCGTCTCCGAAGCTATTGCGGCGCCAAAGGCGCCAGGCGGTGGAGGGCGATGGGAAGTTCAAAAACAGAGCGGTGCCTGGTCGAGGACCAGCCGAAGGAGCTGGGAACTCTGTTAAAAACATGGATCAGTAATCTTGAAGGTAAAAGCATAGCAGCGCGAAGGGGCAGATCCATAATCCATAGGATCCCCCCTCCCTCTCCGATCGTAAGACGGAGCAAGTCAAAAGGACGGGAAATCCATTCCATTCCTTGCGCCGGAGATTTACTCCCTGTCACAGCCAGCCAGAGGACATACCGTGAAGAATCAGACCAGCAGGGATGTGTGATATTGTTTGGAAGACAAAAGGTCAAGGGCTTTGATGACTTGGAACGCCTCGAGATCGTCACGTGGGCCCGCTTTGCAGGTGGAGACGGATCCAAGTCGTTGGTGTTGGGCTCGTAGGGCTCGCGGTCGCATTGGCACTGATTGGCACCGATTAGCAAGTGACTCGCTTCGATTTACAGAGGCCTGGGATGGGTTTTGTTGAGGAGACACCGCAATGTGGCCTGAACCTCGCAGCATCCCCTGCGGATAGAGAGGCAGGGATCCGCTGCATCCCTGGCTGAAGTCTGTTATATTGCCATACTGCCATATTGTCGGAAATGGGGGAATTGGAGATCCAAGCCCCGTTATCCTTCAGCCATGAAACCGGCTAGATTGCCCGACCATCCCCTGTGGACCTGATGTCTCCCACCGCTACTCGGCGACGTCCCGTGTGGCGTTCAAGATACTTTAACTGCCCCCCTTGTCGGAGTCCTCAGTCCTTTCTAATGTACATCCACCAGCTCCCTACGGGTAATCGGTATTTGGGAAATTCGGTCATTAATTAGCATGATTTCATTAACTGCATCAGAGGGGAGATTATGCTCGGGTGATTAGATGACTAGGAGACTCCCCATGTCCACACATTCTCGGTTGCTCGACGACGATTGTGATTCAGTCCGGCTGGTCGTCTGAGAGGCTGGAGGTCCAGATTGCCGAGCCTTTCCATTTGAAATTTGAAACATGGGTTGCTAGGTGGCCGTGCAGCAGATAACGTCCCATATTTTAACAAGACAAAACAAAGAGAAGAAAAAGAAGACGAAAAATCCAGCCATATCCTTTGGAGCAATCCACCGCGGGTTTTTTATTTGTTGCGCGCGGCCGCAGCTTCGGCTGTTAGTTTCAGACCCGACGGCGCATCTTCACGAGGCATGTACAGCTCCACCAGCCGGAGACTGTTGGAGGTGCAGAAGTCCCGGTCGGCGAACAGCTTGTTCAGTTCGTCCCTGGTCTTGATTCTGTACCCCTTGTATCCATCCTTAGCACCGAAGACCTTGGGGATGTTCGCAAAGTCCCACGGTTGGATGTCGTTGTATCGCGCATCCCAGCCATGGATGTAGCGCTCAATGGTGTAACCCTCGTTACAGATCACAAACCTGGACACGTTAGCATTAGATTTGGTTCAACAGAGCGACAAAAGAACGGAGTCGCGTTTTCGTGCCCGGAAAGCTTACACAATAGGAGATAATTTGTTTCGCAGAATCGTGCTGAGCTCTTGCACCGTCAGTTGAATGCTACCGTCTCCGATGAAGAGAATCGTGCGACGGTTGTTTTGCTCTTTCGCAGCCAAGGCAGCACCCTGGCAGGATCCCATCGAGTACCCGATGCTGCCCCAAAGAACTTGGCTAATGGCAGTCACATTCGCAGGGAATCGAGTGTCCCAGATTCCGAAGTTTGCCGTACCGGTTTCCGTGATCACAACATCCTTTTCCTTCAGCCACTGCCCAACAATTGGCCACAGCCAGGCATGGGTGATGACTTGGTTCGATGAAGACTGCTCACTCTCCGGAAGCTTATTGGTGATTGGAGGTGCGGGAGTGACATTCAACTTGCCCATCTTCTGGACAACCTTCCGAAGAACGCCCTTCATGTTGATGTCGGGATACTCAGAATAACGCACGCGCACAAAGTTGCTGTGGAAATCAATGGTATTCATCTGCCCGATGCGATAAGTGAAACCGGTCGTGTTGAAATCGGATTTGATGGCGCCAATGCTGAGGATCAGGTCGGAGGACTCGACTACCTCGCGAACACCGGGATTAGATCCGTTGCCAGCGTACACGCCACCGAAGTTCTTGTGAGTCTCGTTCACAGCGCCCTTGCCCATTGGGGCTACAAAAGTGGGTAGTCCAGAGGCCTCCACCAGGTCACGCACCTCATCCAGCGCTCGATGACGGATGGCACACGCATCAACCAGAATGACGGGGCTCTTAGCAGCATTCAGATACTTCAAGACGACATCAACGACATAATCCTCCTTCTCTAAGTCATTCTCGGGCAAGGATAGGTCAATTGGCTTCTTCAAGCGGTCACCATTGACCTTGGCATAGATCATGTCGGTAGGCAAGGTAACATAGACGGGGCGACTGCGGATCCAACATTCACGAATTGCACTGTCGATATAAGTGGCTGCGTAATGGGGGTCATCGAGCTGGGCAACGTAGCAAGAGATGCCAGCGCTCATTTTTGTGAACACGTTGAAGTCGCCGTTGCCAAGGGTGTGGTGAAGCAGCATGCCATCTTTCTGGGACTGGGTCGTAGGCTGGCCAACAATGTGGACGATGGGAACGAATTCAGAGTATGCGCCTGCAATGGCGTTCAGGGCGGACAGTTCACCGACACCGAAGGTGGTGATAAGCGCGCCTATGCCATTGACGCGTGCATAGCCATCGGCAGCGTAACCTGTTGGAAGAAAAATGTTAATTTCCACCCAATGGCATTGACTTCTTCCTTCTCCTCAGTTACGTACCTGCGTTGAGCTCGTTACAATTGCCTACCCAATCCAGACCGCACTTGGGCAGGTAATCGAGTGCTGAAAGATTGTAGTCGCCGGGGACACCATGAACTGAACGGATACCAACTTCATGCAGACGTCGAAACAGATATTCAACCAGATCGATAGGGTTCTCGAGCTCCCGCGTAGCAATGTCGGTGGAAGCCATGATGGAGGGTGAGGTCGAAGGTGATAGGTGGAAAGGAACTGAGTTGCTGAGAAGAAGTCCGCCAACACTTAAATGAACACTCGTCCGCCTGAAGTAGCAAATCAGTAACTTAAAGGATGTGGTGGGAACATTGGAAGCTGAGGAAGGCGCGCTGGTCGCCGCTTCCTAGCCGGTTCGTTGCGATACACTACGTCATGGTTGGGCGTTGATGTCATGCCATTTACCCTAGGTAGGCACTGCCTAACAGTCACACTCACACTACACTCAATTGCATTACACTTGGTGTTGGTCCAGTCTAGCCCCACTCTCTAAATGCATTGTCTGAGTTCGTTGGGAATCGTAATCAACGAGCTCGAACAACAAGCTTGAGGCGATCACCCAAGCTCCAGAGGCTCCCACCAGGACTACATTAGGTGGACCCACTCGATTAGCACACGCTAACCCCAAATGGGCGAGCACACAAAACTCGACGGCCTCCCCCACTCTTGCGGCGACAGGAACATCTAGATCTCCTCATTGCTGGAGTCGGAAAACGCAACATGCCTCAGAATGCCGATTCCTCCAAGCGGCGGAAGGTATATTCTCCTCCCCCTCAGCATTGCCCTTCCCCCTCACTGGCCCCGCCAGATTACTGCTGTGCATGAAGCTAACCACCCCCTCAGGGTCCGCCGCCTAAGCAACGCATTAACATCGATACGGGTGACTCCGGTATCTTTGTAACCTGCGACATGGGCAAGGAAGGTAAATGCAAAGCCGAGGTGCTAGACATCTTCTCCCAGGTTGGTTCCCAAAGTTGTTTTCCGCGAAGACAAGCGGCCCGCAACTTGGTCAATGCACCTACTGATTAGCCATATTTAGATATTTGAGGACTCCGAGAAGAAAGATGAAGAAGAGGATGAAGACTCTGATGATGGTGACATTGAGGCCCAGATCCAAAGAGAACTTGCTGGCCTACAGCCCACCAAGGATAAAAATAAGAAACGTCCAGTCGAAGTGACTCGCCTGGATATGCCATGTGGTGCGTTCTCGGATAATACAATTACGCCATGCCGCAAAACCATGCACTCTAAATATCGTGGCTCTGGAGCTGATGTGGATACTAATGTTGATACCCAACAGTTCTCTTTGCTCGACTCGACAGCTCCATCGACCCCGTGCAGGTAGTGCACCGTCTATGTACTGAAGCACAGGCCAACCCACAGACGAAGAAAAGCCGATGGATCAAGCGAATGACTCCTGTTGTTTCCATCCGGAAGACCCTGAGCGTTGATCTTGAAGACTTCATCAAAGAAATGCTGAAACCGCATTTCCATTCGGGAGGGGGTCCGAAGAAGGTGGGTCACTTGACCTAGCGAATTGACCAATCCTGCATCATGCTAGGAAAGGTAACAGGGTTGTTGGAGATCACTTTTGCTAATCTCACCCTGGTCTATTTAGTTTGCTATCCGACCAACGTTGCGAGGGAATAAGAAGTTCAATCGCGATGAACTCATCAAGACCATCGCGGACATTGTTGGACCCGAACACTCCGTGGACCTAACGAACTATGATCTGTTGATTTTGATCGAAGTTTCCCAAGTAAGCCTGGATGGAGTTTTAAATCCCTGCTGAATGTCGCTAATGCTCTAACAGAACCTGATGGGCATGAGCGTGGTTGAAAGTGATTACGACAAGCTGAAACGATACAACCTCGCTGAAATCTATGATCCTTCTCCCAAGGCAGCCCAGACAACAGCGCCCAGTGGGGCCGAGGTCAAATCCTAGCTTACCCAGAACTAGGACGTGGCACTGATAGCATCTTTTTCGTCCGGTCAACCGGTACGGGATTGGCTCCTTTTCGCTTCAGGCATGAATTTTAGCCAGCAATGGATTGATGGCGGCTTTGCAAAGAGGAGATGCAACAGCCTCGACATCTGTCGAGGACCGAGATCATGCAGCCACAAGCGCGTTCATTCGGAGGGATTGTTTATTATCAGGTACATATCAAATACGACTACATCAAGGATCCAAAGCCGTTCTGCCCACCAGCAGGGTCTAGACTGTTCACCCGAATTGACGGACTCCTCCGTACATATTTCCTCAGTGCCCAGGATGATCAAGATGAGGGCCAACTGTCGATCACCGGAACAAGGTCTACATATACATTGCTTGAAAAGGTTCCATGGTAGCTGCTGGCGTGGCGCATGGTAAAAAAAAGTCAGTGCTCTCCCGGCTTACATACGGTTTGCGGACGACAGACATCGGGGACCACTTTTCTTTAACCGTCGAGCAATCAGAAGAGATGACCAAGATGCGATGATGCAAAACAAAATAGGGTGATGACCAGAATGGGTCCCGAAGAACAATATTTCGAAGATCGAGCATGCTTCTATGGGTATCTAGATTTGTTAGCCTTGCTTGGCCCGTCGCGTTCCTCCCGGGCTCCACAGGGCAATTCGGTAAGGCGCGCCTGTGATTGGCGGCCGCCGGGTGCTCGGATGCCCGCCTCGCTGAGAGCGGGATCCTTAGGCGAGCCGGCATCGCGTTTTCTGATGCCTTTCGCGCGATGCACTGCCCTGTGCCTCGTTCCTCTCAGTCGTTGGTGCAATTGGAGACATACGATAGCAATGCCATTCTCCATTGCACCATGGTTAAACGAGTGTTAAACGAGTCGGTGGGTCACCTCCGTCTTTACCTCCACTGTATCTCGCGTAGGTGACCCTACAGAGGTAACACTCTAGCGAAAGGAAGTATCTTTTCTATCCTCTTAGGTCGGAAAGGGCCCGTGATCACTTTCCTAGCGGTTGAGCGTTACGTAGGCCTGCAACACTGGCGGTCTGGTGGCTGTCCTGGCCCTGTCGTTGCTCCCCTTTACCCTCTACGATGGGTACCGCTGTGGGTTTCAATAACCCTGGGAACGAACTGAGTTCCTGTCATTTACCCCCATGATCTGTCTTTAATTCGACAATCTCCTCCGAGTGGAACGCTGGTCATCGCTTGCTAATCTAGTAAAATGGTGACTGTCCCTTCACCTCTTACACCCAGACCACCATCCCATCAGTTTCATATCAGAATGCATCGCTCCAATGTGCAAACACATACACTCCCTGCAATTTTACCCCTCAAAGGGAGCATGATGATTTCTACTCGCAATATGATACAACCTACTGGTTTAAACGAATATGAGAGACTAGACGCTCTTCTCTCCTTATTATTTCCGTCTACAGTTTATGTACAACATTCACAACATATCGTCGGCCATGTTCATTCTTTGCGTCTCCTCAGACTCTCGAACGGAACCCAATTGCTCCTAAAAGGTTCTCCCTCGGCCGCCACGCCTCTTCTTCGACACGAACGCTTTTTTCTCGAAACCGAAGCTCGCTTCCTTGCCCTTCTAGGACAAAGTGCCAACCCCTGCATCCCCCAACTTTACCACTACGATCCTTATGGAACTCCTCTGGGGTCCGCTTATTCAATACGGCAATATGTCAAGGGCACAACTCTCTCAGAAATGGAACGCCAACTTACCATACAACAACGAAACGGCATCCACCATCACTTAGGCTTCCTAGCCAGTACCATCGCGCAGAATGTGGCTCCTGCGTTTGGCTCCCTTCAGCAGGTGGCCGTGGGGGCTGGGAAATTATCCTGGCGAGATGCATTCTGTGCCTTGTTCGAAAGTGTGCTTCGTGATGCCGAAGACATGTTCATCAACTTGCCCTACAGTGAAATTCGAGATGAAATGGGCCGATTACAATCCGCGTTGGATGAGGTGGCGCTTCCACGTCTGGTCGTGGTCGGGTTTGGTCGATCTTCTCATGTCCTTTTGGATGAGGAATCCAAACAGTTGTCTGGTGTGGTTGACTTTAGCAGCGCCTTTTGGGGGGATGTTCTGATGGCCGAACTCTTTGAGAATCCAAGTCCTGAAGTACTAGAAGGAGCAAACATGCCGTTGGCCAGGACGGCAGGCGAAACTGTTCGATTGCTGATGTATGTGTTCCGTATCGTACTTTTGTTATTTCCCTCCTGCTAACCCAATGACTGCTACTAGGTACGCTTGCTACCGCTTGGTGTCACAGATCACTGTGCAATATTATCGAAATCGAGACGAGGCAAAGGAATTTGATGCCCGGAGACGACTGACCGCTACGATTGCAAAAATGGTGACCTTGGATCCAGTATAAAATTCGGAACATGGAGGAGCAGGAAAATGGCATGTGCGAGCGACATGATACCCGGGATATAACCCTATAGATCTTTTTTACTTCCTTTCCTTCTTTAGTTCAGCCCGTCCTGGAGAAACAGCATCATCTTCACTCTACTTTGGGCCTCTTACTACATACAAGCGGTGTGCCACAATGTGGAGCCCCAGATATATTTATACTGTCTCGGCATGTGATTTGGAGTCAAAAATGCGATCATTCGGGTTTGGATAGACAAGACGGTCAGCATATCGGCTACAACTGTTTTTAATTATGGCTTGCAATTAATTCTATGTAAACTTCATGACCAAACCTCTGCCCACGGCCATGACCACGCCCTGACGTGTCCCCGGCATGGCGTGCAGCCGTAAGGCGGGAGCGGGGCAGATCCTTTTAGCCTCCGCCATGTCGTCAGCTAACTTGAACACTCCCCAAAAGAGCTCCACCACTTTTTCCCCTTCCTCCAACTCCCATAGCCTGCCACCCCCAACTTGCAGGAGATGGCGCAGTTCTTAAGAGGCAAGCAAGCTGGAATCCAGCAGGACTTGTCTGACGGACTGGCTGCAGACTTCTTCAAGCTTGACGACGTTCGTCTTAGCATTCCAGGCATCCTTTTTTGCGGTCGCGAACTGACTCTGTCTCCCAGTTTGAACGATGTGGTGTGAACTCGCAGATTAGCGTCATCGCGTACGATCCGGTCCAATCCCTCCTTGCTGTCGGCACCAGTGATACCCAGTTTGGCAGCGGCCAGATCTATGTCTTTGGACAGCGCCGCGTGCTGGTCACCTTTCAATTCCCGCGTAAAGCTTCGGCCAAGTTCCTCCAATTCTGCGCCGATAAGCTCATCAGCGTCGATTCCAAAAATGAAATCAGCATATACTCCCTTGAGACTAAGCGTCTGGTGACTTCGTACGCACCCCCCGGCCAGGCCACAGCACTTGCGACGGACCCGAGTCTTGACTACGCATTTATTGGTCTTTCAAATGGTGTGTTGGATGCGAATGATAGAATGAAAAAGAGCAAGAAACACAGACTAACGTGAAACTAGGCGAGGTCATCGCATACGATCTCGACCGAGAGTCGTTGACCGCATACAAAATCCCAAATCTGTGGCTGGAAGTCAACCCCCGCGCACGACTTTTCCCAGTCGTATCGCTCGCATTTTCTACGCGTGATATCGGCAAGGTACTCATCGGATACCCAGAAGGAGCCGTCACTTTCTCCTTCAAGCAAAATGTTGCGCAGAAATACTTTATTTACGAGGTGCCGCCAGGGGCCCCCGGTGGAGACCCCGAATTGCCTGCCAACGGAGTGCGCAGGCCCAGGATGACCGAAGCTGTTTGGCATCCAAATGGAATTTTCATTTTGACGGTTCATGAAGACACTAGTTTGGTTCTTTGGGATTCGAAGGATGGCCGCAAGCTTCAAGCTCGTACTCTTCATGCCATTAACGTGGACAAGCCGGGAGGCTCAAGGCCAGCCGGACCGGATGGAGAGACTACCGGTCCTAAAGAGCCAATTATTAAGGTGGCATGGTGTGCAAAGGAAAGCCCTGATGACACTGGCCTCCTTGTTGCTGGTGGCCGGCATGTGGGTGATCCCAATAAGGGACTCACTTTTCTGGACATGGGTCCAACTCCCAACTATCAGACATCCTCCTGGCAAGTACTTTCCAGCTATTTCGAAAGAACTCGCCGTCAAATTTCGTTGTCGATTCCCCCGGGTGCACATGTTATCAACTTCTGCCCCATTCCTCGTTCTTCTCCTTATTTTGCAGGCGCCCACGATCCAATTGCTTTGCTTACCGTACTTTCTTCGGGAGAGTTGGTCACGATGAGCTTCCCGAGTGGACATGCCATCACACCAACCAATATGCTACATCCGTTCCTATCCTTCGTCCACCCATTCGTGAATAAGGCCACTCTCACGCCAATCGACCGCACCGTCTGGCTCGGAGTGAGAGAACGCAGAATGCAAGGACCTAAATTTGTGATGGGAGGTGCTGAAGCCAAAAACCCTCTTAAGCGCTTTGAAAACCGGAATATCATTACCACGGCGCACGCGGACGGGACTGTTCGTCTTTGGGATGCTGGCCATGATGATGAGATTGAGAACGGCGATGCTACTCAGGTCGATCTGGCTCGAGCTGTTGGTCGAGTCCGAAACATCGAAGTGACTGAGATTTCACTGGCGGGCAGGGCAAATGAACTGTCTATTGGTCTCCGATCCGGAGAGCTTGTTGTTTTTAGATGGGGCAACAGTAACACACAGGGACGCGAGGAGCCTGTCGGCACAAATCAACCGGCGAAGCTGACTCCCATCATCCACCGGACGGATCCGGGCCTGAAGACCGGCTTCATTCCCTTGACTCTGTTGGATATGCAACAGGGACCGGTGACAGCCTTGAAACATAGTGAAGTAGGCTTTGTGGCTGCTGGGTTCGAGGGCGGTAGTCTGGTAATTATCGATTTGCGTGGCCCTGCAATCATTCATACTGTGCATCTATCCGAATTCACAAAGGCACCCAAACGCAATAGCTTTGTGCGAAAGAAGAGCGGGACGGATGATGCCCCACCTGAGTGGCCTACACACATTGAATTTGGTGTGATGACATTGGAAGGCGAAGATTACTCGAGCATCTGTTGCTTTGTCGGCACAAACCGAGGAAATGTGGCAACCTTCAAGGTTCTGCCAACTTCTAATGGGGCCTACACGGCTGCGTTTGCAGGTTTCACCAATGTCGAAGACAAAATCACCAACCTCATTCCAATTGACGCTGATTCTGGTGGAAATGCTCTCGCTACGCCAACTGCAGTCGGTGGACTCAGAACCGGTGCCAAGATCAACGGTGTCGTTATTGCAGTTACGCCCTCTAGTTGTCGGATCTTCAAGCCTGCGACTTCCAAGGGCGCACACAAGACCTGGGACGACTATTTCGTCGACTCTTCGGCGGTTGTGAGAACCGAAGGCCGTGGCTACAGCCTAGTCTGCCTCTGCGGAGATGGGAATGCCCGCGCGTTCTCCATTCCTGCTCTGAAAGAAATTGGCTGCAGCAAAATCAACCACATTGCTGATATGCGTCGACTCTCCGAGGCATGCATCACACCCTCTGGTAGTGTGATGAGCTGGTCTGGCCCGTCTGAACTTGGGATGTTTAATGTTTGGGGGTCTGGCCACCAAATGTATGGGTTTCCGACTTTTTCTGGTACTGGGAACTTGCTAACTATGTCAAAAGGAGCCCTTCACAAGATCGTCTCTTCGACTCCGACAAGGTCATCCCTACTCGACCAACTATTACCAACTTGCAATGGATCTCAGGTACTCAATATATCTCCCCACAAGATATGGACATTTTAAGTGAGTCAAGTAGCCGCCCTCATCTATCTCTTGCACAAGACATATCCTAACGAATGCAGTCGGCGGCCCTGATCGCCCACCATCGAAGCGGATGGTCGACCAGATGAGACTTGATGAACAAGAGCGTCGGCAAGCACTCCGAGAAGGCCGTGCGCCGCCTCCAGCACCGAGCAATGAGGACGGCTACTGGTCATCCATGACGCGTGGTATCCAGGAGCGCACTGAACGACTCGGGATTGCGGGGGATACGATGGACCGGCTAGAGGAGAACAGCAGTAGCTTTGCCAGCGACGTGGGCAAGTACGTGCAGAACCAAAAGAGGAAAGCTGTCTTTGGTGGTAAGTGACCTATCGTCTTGACCAAGCACCGGCGTTTCCCACCCCCCTTGCATGCCTGACTGACCGATATTTTGTAGCGCTGGGCTCCAAGTTTGGGTTCTAGGTCCTTTGTTTGAAATATTTGTCCTTGCAGGTGTGCCAGAGACTGAGAATACATACCATTGATGCCTTTTACCATATAATTTCCTGTGCCTGTAGACAAGTAATCAGTAGGCAAGCGACGCCCATGCTGTGGGGTGGAGGATGGATGAACTATGAATGCATCGCCACTGCAAGCTCCGAGTCGTAATTCTTTTAATCACGTCAGTGCGAGCAACTGAAGAAACGGTCCGGTCATTCTTAGATGCCGATCATGTCATGGAGGTAGTTTCCCGGCCATTGAGGATGTTGCTGAAGCATAGTTGACGAGTTAGAACAGGACTCCTACATACTTGACTGAATGGCTAGCGACTTCTACGATCGCAAGGCAGTAGTTTCGAATGGAATGAATTCTATTTCGTAGACCCTGATCAACGCCGAGTTGAATAGGGGTATAATCAAAAGATTGGGCCAGGTGTCATAAACGTAGCGTACTGGTCATGAAAGAGCATTGAAAATCAAATGGTAAATGGAGCAAGGGAATCCGAGTATCTTCGCGGTCATCCTGTGATTTAGTGCACCATCACCTCAGGATGAGCCTGGGGAGCAGCCTTGCTCACAGAGTCGTCCTTTTGCTCGGTGTCATCGCCCATTTCCACATCATCATCACCACCATCCTCTTCCTCCAGTTCATCATCATCATCGTCATCACTGTCCTCTTCCAGATCCTCACTGCCGGCATCGGACTCGTCATCGTCTTCCTTACCGGCGGCAGGCTCAGCACCTTCCATTTCATGGTCCTCGCCGGCCTCAGGTTCGCCATCCTTGTTTTCCTCGAGCTCCTTGACCAGAGCAGCCTCTAGCTCGGCTTCCTCAGCACCGTAGGCATTGCTGTCATCATCCAGGCCATCAGCCTCAGGCTGGTCAGGTGGGTACTCGGCAGGGGCAGACTCCTCCGTATCCCTGAAAGTTATTGTTATTGGGTCGATTCGAATACATAAACAAAGAAAAGGTGGAAGGAGGGTCTTACCATTTGATAGCGAATCGAGTCACACGAGGCTTCTCCGCGAGGACATTGCGGCGAATGCGCTCAATAATAGGCTTAGCAGGAGGCTCAGCAGCCAATTCCTCCGAGTCATACTCGTTGTTGTTATAGTAACCAACTCGGACGAACTCACGGCCGTCGTAGCTGCAGGTGAGAAGGATGACAGTGACGCCGAGGATCTCAGAGGCGGGAATCCGCTTGAGGTCGGGCGCATCGGCCTCGAAGATGAATTTGTTCACGCCGACCGGGATAGGGCCGACGAGGAGGGAGTCGAGTTCTTGATCATACTCGGAGCTACCAAGTGTCAGTGAAAGGTCAGACACAAGGGGATGGGGGTAAACATACGAAGTGGCGGATCCGACATAGGTCAGTTTCCATTCGAGATCTGAAATGATTTGTGAGAAACAAGTATTGGATGAAGGGATAGCCATTGTTCAGATCATACCTTTCTGAAGCTGCTCGAGGCACTCGAAGGTGATTTCAAACTGATAAGAGTCGGTGAAGGCGGCAGGGTTGTTGAGGATTTTCACCCCAAGAAGCGAGACGACGGACATGTTGAGTATGTGAGATGCGTGTATGTACGTTGAATGTGGGATGGAGAAGTGTGGGAGAAGAAAGGAATTTATAGGGTCAAAGCTGCGAACCTCGGGGGGGAGGGGAGGAAGAAAAGAGAAACAAACAGTTCACCGCAAGGAATGCGAAGGGACTCTCAAGCGGCCGTAAAGAGGCATAATGCGAGACCAGATCGACGCGCCCTCGCGTCCCTTGCGGGCGCGCTAGACCGCCCACGTGATGGTCCGACGGGTTTGGGTTTGCAGTGCCGAGAAGCTGTCGAGCTTGTTCGAGCGCATGAACTTCCCGAGATTTGCTCCCAGTGCGTCGCAGTGTTCCCTCAAGATTCACTGGCCCCGCCTGTTCTGCCTGTTCCGCCTTGTCGGTGATTTTCCCGTTATATACCCATAGCGAGCGCCCCTTCCACTATTCAATTCACTGGCTCGCCGGCAATCGCTCACCTAACCTCATTCCACGTCCCTTTGTTCTTGCAAGCTCACCACAGACATCATCCGCCATGGCAGACGAAGCTGAGCACGCTTTTTTCCAGGAACAGACGATGGTTGTCGAATCTGGAGAACAAGATTTGACTGAGGAACCCGTTGAGACCAATGCAGACGAAGAATATGACCCAACGCAGGAACTGGACGATCAACAGCAGATGGCTGAACCTGATGATGTCCAACAGGACGAAAAAACTGCCGATATCTCTACCTCTAACACACCTGATACCTCAAATGTAGCCACCGGTCTTCCCAGCAACGCCCAAGATGCTTCCCAAACCCCCTCGCGAGCTGAGTCTCAGACGTCCACCCCGGTACCACCTGCGGGTGAATCGGCGCAACCGCAGACCAGAACGATTGGCGGATTCGTGGTCGAAGACGATGATGAGGATAATAAAGAAGATACCGAAGAAGCAGAAGAAGACGAAGAAGAAGCGGACTATGAACCGCCGGCTGCTCTGGGGGTTGATGACACAGATGCCATGCCCATGACCATGTCTGAAGATCCAAGTTCAGGAAATGCAATTCAAAACACTTCCCCTGATGTATCATCGCAGACACCTGTGCAGGGCTCTGCCAGCATTCCAGAAGAGGCCAATAGTTATTCTCCTGCTCATGTTTCCAATATCGATCTTTCTGCTTCTGCCCAACTTCCTTGGACTTCGCGTGAAGCGAGCCTACAGGACAGTACCGTTCCTACCCCTATACCTGACTCCCCCTCGACTTCCAAAGGTCGTTTGCCCTATGATCGCGTCGGAATCCTGCAAGACCGGGTGGATGAGGATCCCCGAGGAGATATTGCCGCGTGGCTGGAATTGATTGCGGAGCACAGAAGTCGCAATCGATTGGATAGTGCCCGTGAGGTTTACGAGCGGTTCTTTAAAACGTTCCCCATGGCGGTAAGATTGTATTTCATATGACTTGACAGACCTTTTTTGCAGCAGCTGATGAATGGATGAATCGCAGGCCGACCAGTGGGTGGCTTATGCTACAATGGAGTCCGAATTGAACGAGCTCTTTCGCTTGGAACAGATTTTCAATCGAACGCTTCTCACGATTCGCAGTGTCCACCTCTGGTCCGTGTATCTGGATTACGTCCGCCGTCGGAATCCCTTGTCGACGGATACTAGTGGACAGGCTCGACGAGTTATTTCATCCGCATATGATCTTGCCCTCCAATATGTTGGCATGGACAAAGACAGTGGCAACATTTGGTCCGATTACATTGAGTTCATTCGCACAGGCCCGGGAAACATTGGCGGCTCTGGGTGGCAGGATCAGCAAAAGATGGATCTGCTGAGAAAAGCCTACCAGAGAGCCATCTGTGTCCCCACCCAATCTGTCAATACCCTGTGGAAGGAGTATGACCAGTTTGAAATGGGTCTCAATAGACTTACGGTACTTTTGTTCTCCTTGACTTAGAGCATGCCCGTGCTGACTTACTATATAGGGCCGGAAGTTCCTGCAAGAACAATCGCCATCGTACATGACGGCACGCAGTTCTTACACTGAGCTGCAGAACATTACCCGGGATTTGATTCGTACTTCGCTTCCTCGACTGCCTCCTGTTCAAGGATCCGAGGGCGACGTTGAATTTGCTTATCAGGCGGATGTGTGGAAGCGTTGGATTACCTGGGAGAAAGGTGACCCTCTGGTCTTGAAGGATGATGATGCCGCAGCCTTCAAAGGCCGTGTTATATATGTTTACAAGCAGGCTCTCATGGCTCTCCGATTTTTGCCTGAAATCTGGTTTGAAGCTGCCGATTTCTGTTTCTCAAACGACATGGCCACCGAGGGCAATGACTTCTTGAAACAAGGATTTGAAGCGAACCCCGAGAGCTGCCTGCTGTCCTTCAAACAGGGTGATCGCATTGAGGTTACGTCGGACTCAGAGCATGATTCTACCACACGAGCGGCCAAGGTCCGGGAACCGTATGATAAGCTTCTCGAAGCCCTTTACGACCTGATCAATAAAGCACGCAACCAGGAGAACCAAGATATCTCCCGCATCGAAGAGACATTCGCGAAAGAGAATCCCGAACACAAGCCGTCACAAAATGACGATGACGATGATTCCCAAGGCGAGGCAAAGGAGAAGGAGGCGGCGAAGAGGTCTCAAATCGAGGCGGTGCGAAAAGCCCACTCCATCCAAATCACAATTCTGTCCAAGACCATATCTTTTGCCTGGATTGCCTTAATGCGTGCCATGCGTCGTATTCAGGGCAAAGGGAAGCCGGGTGAAGTCGCCGGATCCCGCCAGATCTTTGCAGAGGCACGAAAGCGGGGCCGTATCACTAGTGATGTCTACATTGCCAGTGCCCTCATGGAATATCATTGTTACAAGGATCCTGCGGCAACCAAGATTTTCGAGCGGGGTGCGAAGTTGTTCCCGGAAGACGAAAACTTTGCCCTCGAGTACCTGAAACATTTGATTGACATCAATGATATTATCAGTAAGCATGTTCCGTGTCTGTTTCCATGTACCGTGCAACTTTGCTAACATTTGCCCAAAGATGCCAGAGCTGTCTTCGAGACCACGGTAAGAAGGTTGGCGTCCAACCCGGAAAATGTGCATAAAGCCAAGCCCATTTTTGCCTTCCTTCACGAATATGAGTCTCGGTACGGCGATCTGGTCCAGGTGATCAACCTGGAGAACCGGATGCGCGAGCTTTACCCTGAAGATCCCTGGCTGGACCAATTCTCGCACCGTTATATCACACACACCTTTGACCCGATATCCGTGCGACCTATCTTATCCCCTTCCCAGACTCGACCTAAAACATTGCATCCCGGCCTCATGCCTGAGATCCAGGTCTCCCATATGCCTGGGCAAGTGGACATGTCCTTTAGCTCCCCAAAGCGGCCTTACCCGGGTGATGATCTTGACTACGATTCCGACCACCCACGCAAGTTTGTTCGAGCCGAATCCCCTCTCAAGGGCACTCAAGGCCGTCGTCTTGACCAGCAGAAGCGAGGACAACCTTTGAATGGTCAGGCCACAGTCCACTACAAACCGCAGGGATCCCCGGCACCCTTGCCCCGCGAGGTGGTTCAACTCCTTAGCATTATCCCCCACTCGTCCGCGTACAATATTTCCAGGCTGTCTCCTGAAAAAATGATTGATCTCATCCGTCGCACCGATATCCCGGGGAGTACTTCTCAGATCCCGCTTCCAGCCAATGCTAGAGGGCTTGGTGGAGCCCAGGGTGGCATGAATTCTTACGGAGGTAAGCTTGCTGCATGATTGTCTGGGAGGCATAACTTACGGACAATGGAACCATTGCTAACATGCATATCATTAAGGTGCTTACCGCTGAGCCTTCCTTCTTTTCCTTTTCCTAATTCTTCTTCTATTTTTCTCGTTTGTCGTTTTTCCTTTCCCCCCATCGCACACCTTCTGTGTATTATCCATCCCCCTACCCTACCATACGATCTTCATCTAATCTCTGCGGCGCGCAAATTTGGTGGTTCTTTTTCGATGATATCCTGTGTTGAATTTGCACGAATTTCGACTACGGATTGGGCTGGGACTTGCGCGGTTCTCTTTTGTCTTCTTCTTTTCTTTTCTCTGTTTTCAGATTCCCCCCTGTAGAATCCGTTGCATTTTCTGGGCGTCGATCTGCTTTGATATTGGGCATTGGGTGCCTTGCGATTTCAAGTTGTTCTTTCCCCTGACCGGCCCAGCGCTCATTTTTTGATTTTGACGGGGAGGTCTTCCTCTCTTCCTGTACAGTCCCAGAATCATAGTGCAGATAGCCCCAATGATAAGTGAATGAATCTCTCCAAATTCCACCTTTAGTACCCACTAGTCAGCAGGCAGCTGGCAGTACCTAGGCAGTGGCATCTTCAATGCGAGTGGCGGCCCTTCATCCCATCTATTCACAAACTTAGAACGGTAGATCGGATGGTTTATACTACTGTCAATCCACCAGAAGCCCGTTTGATGCCTCACCCAGCCTGTTATCCCCATTGGCTATGCCATCATACCTGCCAGCCCTTGCCTACATCTGCCTACAACTGCACCTGCACCTACCTATTCCCATCAATTGAGGTCTCGTTCCTTCCTCTTCATTGATGCTTGGATTGTTTGACGCTTGCACACTTTCCACCTTGCACTCTGCACCTTCCTCATTTTTGATTGCCAGGCGGCACTTTCCACTTTGATATCACTCGTGGTTGCCTTTGTTCGAAAGCTGCTGACTTATTGAGTGTTGATTGTTGATCTTTTATCTTCCCTGACTTCATTTCTCCTTTCTTTCCCTCTATATTTCTTCTTCACCTCTCCCTCTTCGTCCCCTCTGCACCCCTAACCACCATCACTCGTCAGAGCGAAGACTCAGATCTGTTCTTGTTCTTGTTCTAGTTCTTCATTCGGGATCTTCCTCCTAGGACCCTCTCGGTGTTCGTATCTCACCCTAACCTCGCATTCCTCCAGACTCTTCCTACTCATCTTTCACATTCCCTATCGAGGCTTCCTGATTTCTTCCTAAGGTTCTTCTTTTTAAATCAACCCCATTGCCTCCTCTGGTAAGTCATCATTATTTGAAATTCTGAATATTTTGCGGCCAACCGACAACATTATGGTTGCGGCTGTTTTGATACTATCATACCATGTCGATTTCCCTTCTATCACTTTTTTCTTTTCTCTCTCTGTTTTTTCTCTCAGTTGAACTTGATATTTTCCAAATTTCAAGTTTGCTATGGTTTTACCATAATCCCGATCAAATCAAAGATGGTCTTACGCTAATCTGGGATATTCATTCCAGGAATTGATATCATTTCACCATGCCGGACCGTGGCAGACGGCTGGGCGACAGCCCCAGCCGGAAGAGCGACTCTTCAAAGAAGAGCTCCAGCTCGAGTTACGTCAGCAGCGAAGACTCCCATCCCTCCCGCAAAGGCCCACCCACTCACCCCCCGATCGTCCATCCCGAACCTGCACCGCCTGGATATGAGTATATCAAGGATAGACTTGTCCGTAAACAAGGCGAAAAGTGGCTTCCTCCTCCCAAGCCTGAGAAGAAGATCCTACCAGAACATGTAAAGGAAGCTCAGAAACTGTCTGGAAAGATTGGAATTCGCGATGGCAAGCCATACAATCCCCGCGATGAGTACATCGAGAAGCACACTCCGGTAAGTCTCGCTCCTCCTGCAAAACTCCTTCCACTTTTCTGCGGCGCCATTTCAAGTACCAAGCTGACCTACGTTTAGGCCCCGAGGTTCAGTTTCCCTGAACGCCCAGGACACAACAAATCGGGAAAGGAGGTCGAAGTAGTGATGAACGCGTACCCAATTATCAAGTTCCCGACTAAGCCGATCTTCCAGTATGAGGTCAGTATTCTCACGAGCTTTGTTCTTATCGAGGCGAGTCTAATGAACAACAGGTCAATGCAATGCTCGGAAAATGGAAGGAGACTGCAACCTCCGATGATCCACCCGAGAAAGGCCAATTCATGGAGCAAGACGAAGACATTCTTCGGAAGGTCTTCTACCGCTCGAAGGTCCGGAAGGAACGTCTTCCCGATGCAATTTACGATGGAAAGCACGTTGCTTGGTGAGATTGCTCTCTCGTTCTTCGTCCCGGGTGGTTGAATGGTTGCTGATGCATACAGGTCCCTTATCAATCTCGACCGCCAGCTGCGAGATAAGTTTGTCTTCCCCAGTGGATGGCGTCGGCCTGTCGGTACCCGCGGGGATATTCATGGCGAAGAGATTTGTCTCATCATGAGCGTTCGCCGCAAGATCTATCTCGGAACGATCAATGAATGGCTGGAGAAGAAGCGACCACTCGATGAAACTGTAATCGAGTCCTTAAGTAAGTCATGTTTTGTTTCCCAAATCGCGCCCATCACCTGGAACTGACAACCTTCTTTTTCTTTCAAAGACTTTCTTGATCACTTGATCCGGGATTACCCAGCCCAAGAGTTCACGGCGTTGAAGCGATCATACTTCTTCGAGAAACTGGAAGAACACACGGATCCAGAAATTAGAAAAATCGCAGACAAGTCGCATTGGCCGTTGCTCCGCAGCGGCGCCACTTGTTATCGTGGTGCTTTTCAAACCATCCGACCTTCTCCTGTGAGATACATGGTATCCTTTCGCTTTCAAATGATCTTTGACTAATGTTTATAGCACGGCCTTTACCTGAATCTGGACATTGCACATGCGGTGTTTTACTCTCGCGCTTCACTCCTGAGCATCATTGCAGGGCTTCTCGACACTAGCGACAACAGAAATGTCCCCAAGCTTCTCGAAAAGGTCGTGGATTCATATGGCAATCGATCTGAGCCCCCAGACTTTGCCAAGATCTCCAAGCGGCTTCACGGTCTTCGGGTGTGTCCTGATTTCGAGGGGTATCCCTTCAGTAAGCGAAGTTACACCATCGACTACCTGATCAATGGCGGTGCCCATGAATTCACAATCAAGTTCCAGCAACACGCCACTGGGAAGCTTGTCAAAAACACCGTCGAAAATTACTTTCGTGACAAGTACAACCTGCACTTGAAGTACCCCAACACGGCTCTGGTCCAGATGAGCCGCACTGGTGTCGTCTTTCCTCTGGAAATCCTCTTTGTTCGACACCTTCAGCGATGGCCTCATAAGCTTGATGAGCGTATGGCTGCAGACATGATCAAATGGACCGCCGTGAAGCCTTCAGGGCGACTGGATGCCATTTTCAATTGCCATAAGATCCTGAATCATGCAAACGACCCTAATCTGATGAACTATGGTATGAAAATCGGGAGCACCATGATCAAGACCAAGGCTCGCTTGCTTCCGAATCCCGAGATTCAATTTGGAAATGTCAAGCATAACCCGGGCACCACCGGACGCTGGGACCTCCGCGGAAAGAAATTCTTGAAGCCCAACACCAAAGCTCTCGAGTGCTGGGGAATCGGTTACATCGCTGGCCACCGCAACTCGATCAAGTTCGATCAGATTCAAGCCTGGCATGATCACTTTGAGAAACTGTTCAAGCAACACGGCGGCCTTTTCAAGAACAAGGCTCTATCCATCGAACTTCGGGACGACCTCGGGATTGCGATGAAGACTTTGTATGAAAAGACCAAGGAGGTATGGGGCATCTTGCCTCAACTTCTAGTCATCATTGTGCCCGACAAACACAGCTTCGGTTATCTTCGGATCAAGAAGTCATGCGACTGTCGGTGGGGTGTTCCTTCGCAGGTGCTTCAATCCCGCCACTGCATGGATAACAAGCCTCAGTACATCTCCAATGTTCTCATGAAGGTGAATGCCAAACTCGGGGGCGTCACCAATCGTGCCATTCCCAAAAGCCCAGGCTCGACGCTGCGGCCTCAGTCCCTGATAATCGGAGCTGACGTGACTCACCCCATGCTGGGTGTTTGGACTCCTTCCTTGGCTGCCATGTGTATCTCGAATGACCCGCAAGGAATAAGCTACATGGGAGGTTGCCAGACCAATGGTGACTTGAAAGAAATCATTACTAGCGAGAACGTTCGTGAAATTCTTCTTCCGCTCATGCTTGAATGGAACGCGACGCTCGGCAAAGGGGGAAAGCCCCCGAAGCACATTTACTACTTCCGGGACGGGGTATCTGACTCGGAGTACAAAGAGGTTCTCCATAGAGAAGTTCCAGCAATTAAGAAGGTTGCCGCTGAATGCCTGAAGCTCCAGGGGTGGCCTGGAAAGATGACAGTCGTCATCGCAAACAAGCGTCACCACCTTAGAGCCTTCCCAAAGCCCACTGACAAGAACTGTTCCGACAGGAATGGCAATCCTCTGCCAGGCCTTCTGATTAACCGTGATGTCACGAGCCCTCATGGATGGGATTTCTTGCTGTACTCGCACGCTGCTCTCCAGGGCACGTCGCGCCCAGTCCACTACACTGTGCTTCTCGATGAGATTGGCCACAAGCCGGAAGAGTTGGAGAACATGATCTATGAGCACTGCTACCAATACGTGCGCTCCACCACGCCGGTCTCGGTTCATCCATCGATCTACTATGCCCATCTGATCTCTGTTCGTGCACGCCATCATGAAGATCTCCCTGCCAACTCCGGGCCGCAGAGCGGTACCCAGATCCCAATGCGTCATGAGCTCGAGCATCCTCGGCAAAAGGTCAAAGAAGATATCCGGCAAAAGCAAGCCGAGCACATGAAGGAGTTGCAGAAGGGAAATACTCAACACGTGCTCGGCGACCCTGTTCCCCAGGCCATTAAGAGCTCTCAAGCCCCACCGAAGCCGAAAGATTCCAAGGACCAAGGCGAAAAGAAAGAACCAAAGCTTGCGGGCACACGTCTCCTCCCGATCATCGGAACAAGCAACCGACTTTCTTACAAGATGTGGTGGATCTGATGCTCCAGTCTCACCCCGATCTTCGCAAGTATCATCTTGCAAAAGTTATTTCGTGATCCATCATTAATTTCATGACCCGTCATTCATTTCTTGATCCATCATCCATTTTATGACTCCTCATTCATATCGTGATTCATCATTCGTCATTCGTCATTAATACTCAAGTTTTTTATGTTTTCAGTTTTACCTCCCCAGCAGACGTGATTATGAGCATCGTTTTATTCCCTACCCGATGACCATCAAATGTTCAAGATCTCTATGTTAAAGTGATGTTTCTGCTTTGCTTGTTCCCTCATTGATCGAGAGAGTGGCGGCATGACTCAGTTTTCATAGACTGGAGGCTTTGTTTGATAGGTTGCAGGGCAAGGGAAGGCAAGGCAAGGCAGGGAAAGGGATGAGTGACATGCAGCAGCTTTATCAACCAATACATTCAAGTTACTCTCCCGATATGCACGTCTTCCAAGATTATTATTATTATTATGTAGTAGTAGTAGGCTTCAAGTAAGGTGTTTTTCTGCGGATTTAGCACTCTACGCACCGGTTTGTTTGATGCCGTTCGTTTCCATGGTCTTTCACACTCCTGCTTTGAACATTTTGCTCATCACATAGGAGACCAGCAACAGAAGTAAACCGTGCGATGATATGATCTTTAAGTCTACGAGGAAAAGAAAGGCACGAGAAAATAAAGTAAGAGCCAGCTGGCGACAGTTATGTTATAATACATGCGAAATGCCAGAATACAAGATTATATAGAGCGCAACACATGGCTACCCGGCGTGTGGGAAGAAAACAGAAAGGAGAAATAATACATAACAGACATGGCATGGTCAAGATCGTCGAAGTGTCACAGCCGTATGATGCGATGCGCCACTGTGTTCATCTCACCCATTAGTTCCCATCATCATATCCATATCCACCACTCTCCTTAGCGCCGGTCCTCGAATATGAAAATGCATTGATAGTAAAAGATGTAAGGAATGAAAGGAAATAGACGATGGAAGATAAGGTCGAGACATTCGAGGCCAGCAAGGTAAAAAATAAAAAGGAATGGGACTGGCAATTGCGGAGTTCCTAATCTGTCGCAGATCAATCATGCCGTGGTACCGTTAGTCAAAGGCATGTTGGCATTGTCTTGCTGAGACTCGCCAACCCCATCCACGTTCGAACTCTCGGCCGCTTTAGAGTTGGTCTCAGTAGATGTGAAATCTTTCATGCCATCCATGGCAGGTGCTTGATCTCCATCACCGTCAGCATTAAAGTTGGGCATGTCTATCGCGACACCGCTGTTCTTTTTCGATTTCTTTTTGCTCGGTTCCGAGCCTCCAGATTTGGAGGCTCCAACTGTATTTGACGGCGGTCGCTTTTGCGGGCTCGAATTTGGCCCTGAAATGCCAGGTTGGGGCGGGATCTTGCCGGAAGCAGGGAGACGAGGCTTGGTTCCCATTGGTCGTTGTTTGGGGGGAAGCTCAAGGTCTTCCACCAGGGGCTCATTATTGTTAGCATCCAACTTTCCTTTGAAGAAAGCTTGAAGCAACCCAATCTGGCCCGACAAATTGTCCACCGAGATACGTGCATATGGAGGCGGTATCGGGAAGATCGTGACGGCTTGGGCAGTACTACAAAATGAAATGGTCAGCTTCCAGAAATTGAGAATTGGGATAAAGGAGTCATTAGGGACATACCTGGTGTTCTGCGACTGGGCCGCGCTGAACATGCGGTTTTGGAGCAGGTGCAGAGGAACACTGAGTGTTGCGAGGCCAAATTCACGATCCAGGCCAAGTTCCTTGAACCCGAAGAAATCCTCATCGATATCTTCTGCGAAGTCTCCACCCACAAATTGATCGCTTCCATCCTTGAAGGCGTTTGAACCATCCTCACCACCATCTGCGAGAGCAGGCCGAAGCAATTCGGTAAGCAGAGACTTAAGGCGATCATGGGCGGTGGAAAGTTTTGTTCCGAGCCTCTCAACATCTTCTTTGATGTAAGATTCCAGTTCCTCTATATCAATCCCCACGGTAGAAAGCGTGTGAAGAACAACTTCTGGCTCGGTATAGGCCGGTTTCCACTCCGCAGCCGACGTTGCGTTTTCTTGGGATCCGGTGGCAGGAACCTTGGGGACCTCCATGTATGATTTGACGGTCTCGCCGATCTTTTGGAAAAAGTCTGATGTGACATCAGTTGCAACCTCGAGTGCAGATGGCTGGTACTCTTCAAAACCAGTATGGTAGAATATTTTGGCCACAGTCCGTTGTAAAGCTGCCCGGCAGGTTCCAGGGGCGATGACAGGCCCATCGTCGTTCATGACGTGAGGTGGAATATCCTGTTCCGCGAAAGGATCTGGGTTGTACTTTTGGAACTGGTTTTGATACATCTAGCTGGGTATTAGCCTTAGTTGTTGGAATCCCGGGGGAATTAACATACCTGAGATTGCAGCTGCATCTGCTTCACAATACCTATCTTTGAGCAAATCTTGCGGGTCTCTTGTAACTGCCGCATATTTGCATTAAACCTCTGGGTCAGTTTGCTGTCGGGGTAGGTGAATGAGCCTTTGGGCAAAACTTTAAGATACTCCTCCGAAGAATCGACAACATTGCCCTCTGAATCTTCCTTCCAAACTAGTCGCTCTGGAAGGTCAGGAACACCAGACATCACATCATAGTAATAGGGAAGCGATTGGTCCTCCTCGACCTCAATGCCCTCAGCCAGTGTCTCCTTACCAGCCTGAGGCTCCATGGCCTGAGTCCCGTCATGAATTTTGTCTCCTTCGAGGGCAGCTTGCTTTTCGTGCCGAAGCCACCGTCGCATGCCAGCCTTGGTTCGTAGGAGAGCAGGCTCCTCGGCGTTGAGCTTGTCGCCCTTGAGAAGACGATGTCGCTCCGCAGCGACAAGTGCTCGGTCCTTCTTGGTCACTTGTTTCCACACCTTGTACTCCGGATCATCTAGCTCCAACCCGGGAATGGAGATGGCGCTCGGCGCAATGGTTGATGTCGACGGAACATCAATATCCATGGAATCATCCTGTTGGCTTGTGGCAGCTCCGAGGCCCAAGGGGTCGGACGGGGTATGGGAGCCAGGAGGAGGAGTGGAGAACCCGTTTTGACTTGCTTCCATGGCCGTATCCGAGTCTGCTCTAACGGGCGCTGGGGGCTGAGATGCAGTTGTCGCAGGGGGGCCTTCGGAGCCACTAGGGGTGTTTCGAGAAGGTGCGGTGCCCTTCTTAGAAGATTTGCCGGGGGCTTTTCTTCCCCTTGAGGACATGATAGGCTCGTCATCGCTTTCATCCGCGCCATCAAGCTCTTCTCGTTGCAAACGACGTTCTTCAGCTTCAACCTCAGCACGATCTCTAATTACAATCTCAGGAATGAGAGGAACCAGCTTCTCAGTTTCCTTTCGCATGTAGAGAGCATGTTTTCGCAACAAATGCTCGGGGTTCGTGTTATACTTCAGGCAGTTAGACCATATCAGATTCAGGTCATCGACAAAGTCTTGCTTCGATCGATACTGCAAGCCCTTTAGCTTCTTTGTCATGCTTCCAAGGTCCATTGGGTGCTTGATGACTATTTGCAAATGTTAGGGTTGGGAACAGTTGTTGGAAAACATGACATGGTGGAAGTCAGCGACTTACTGGAATAGTAATCTGGCGCATCGCGTTTGTTGACTCGAGTCAAAAAGGCACTAGAATGCTCTGTCATAGCTTTGAGTTCACTCAAAACCTTCTCCGCAGCTTCGTAGAGCTCCTCTTGACCAATCTTATCCTCGCTGGCCCACTTGCTGCGATTCTTTCGAACTTCACTCAGCAGGCTTCGCAGTTCAGCATCAGAGGCCTGGACCATATCGCGCTTTTTGTCAATCCGAGCAATCAAATTCTTGAGTGTCAGGCTGGATGCACCCAAGTTTGTATTGCTCAAAGAGCTGTACCCATTCGGCCCACCAGCCGCATTGTTACCACCGGAGCCTACTTGGCCTGATATCTCTGCCTCGACTTGTCTCTCGGACTCTTCTAAGCGTTGTTGGTCCAGCATGGCGTCCCGGTCGTTCTCGAGGGTATAGAACAAGGTGTGGAAGCTCCGCTTGGCCGCTTCCTCTGTCGCTTTCTTGTCCTCTTCGAGCTTCTTCCGTATATCTTCGACTGACTCTTTCTTTGTTTCCTTTGAATCATCAACGCAGGTGGAAGCTGCAGTGCCCGGACGTTGAGGGGGTAGGGTGGCGGCGCTAGGGTCTTGCGACGGGGGAACCGATTTGTCCTTCAAAGGCGATTCGGCCGCATCGGCCATGTCCGCATCATCGTCCTCATCGTAGTCATCGTAATCATCGTCCATTTTGCGCGCGGGCTTAGATGGTGGAGCTGTAGGGGGTGCCGGCGCATCAACGCGTTCGGCCTGGGCGTCAGACTGATCCGTCTCCGCAAGCGCGACCGGAGAATCATCCGCAGCATAATGACCGGAGAAAAGCGCGTTTATTTTCGCCTCGCTACGCCGGTAGAGATCACGAAATTGAGCAATGCGCGGGTCTTCTTCCAGGGTGAGGTCGGGCTCCGATGTCATACTCCCGGGGTTCGGCCCGTCGGCGCTGACAGAGCCGCGTACCTGGGGAGTGCGCGAGCCGGACAATGTCTTGACCAAGCCATTGACGGGTCGCGGGGATTCTTGATGATCATCGGGAGGACGTGTATTGGCCGGGGGCCAGGCGTTGTGACCTAGCGACATGCTCGCTCCAAAACCCCGGTTCTGGGGGCGGGCGAGACTCGATCCTCCACGGTTAGGATCACGGGCCGAGAAGTCACGACAAAGGCGTTTCGGGAGGGGAAAAAGGCATAGAGAGGAGCCGCACTATCGTCCGATACGCCAGGCGATGTCGAAAGGTGCCACGATGATGGCACGGCGGCGAGGTTTGATGAAGAAGTTGAGTCCTTCTGTAGGGAAGTTTCTCAGACGGGGATGAACTCACGGCAGGCGCGAAGGCGGCAGATCGCGGCAATTTGCACGCTCCGTCGCGCTTGCCTTTGTAGTGGCATTCACAGTTACTCGGATTACGTACTTCACTAGATTTCTTACCTACAGTAGATATCTACGGTATTACGGTATTCTCTTCTTCATTCACTTTTATCCATAGCACGACCACTCACACCAGCCATGTGCTGACCCATTCTAGTGGTGACTGCCTTCGTCTCCGCATGACGCATAAGGCAGCAGCTGGGGCCAAATCGATCCACGCTCTGTTATCCACCATCTCCGCCAACCCCGACAGCTCCAACACACCCACCACAAGCTCTATCGAGGTCGCTGAAAGCAGTTCCGGCTCGCCTGCCCGATTGTTTTTCATTCACTCGAAATGAGGATCCGTTATCCTTTCGCAGGTATGATCCCGACGTCCCTCATCCAGTTTGCCCCGGCTAACCCACACCTCTAGGAGCTTTCGCCGCTCTGCTAATTCTGGCCGGCTACATCGGTCTGCTCCCCCATAGTACCTCTTCCTCTATACCGTCGAACCTACAGCCCAATGACAAATTACTACATCTGGTCACCTTTTTCCTGCTCTCGGTCACCTTCTATTGGATCGTGGATACCTCGCGCCGGCGCACCTTGCATTTGACATTAGTGGTCTGTACTCTAGGTCTAGGAATCGGCTCTGAGGTCTTTCAGGGATTTCTTCCCAATGACCGAACCTTTGATCCATTTGATATTGTTGCCAATGTGGTCGGGAGTCTTGGTGCCATCGGTATCTGTGGCTGGTATCATCGCCGCATGTTGGAGCGTCGCCGAGCGAGCCGTTACGGAATGGTGGATGGCGACGCAGATAATGATGTTGAGCTTGGCACTGGTGTCGGTGGACATTCTAGGGAAGAGGAAGGAATGGGCCCCCAAGAGTCTGGGGTAACAAACCTAGAGCAAGAGGTAGACAATTGGGATGAAAATGCAGTCGATAACTGGGACACCGAAGATGGTCCAGAACCCTCGGAGACAGCCCCTCCGAGTTATCACGAGAACGGCCAGGTGGCTGAAGATGGAACTGGGAAACGCAGTACCTGATGGTCCACTGTGTAAGACTAAAGGCATTGCTCATGAAATTCCACCCGGATATTTCTCAAAATCCACCTGATTATGGTGTTGACTCTTATGATGAAGGACTAATGCATTTCTCGATTTCATGTTGATGGTACCATTCACCTGGTTTCTATGATTGTGTTTCGCGGCGCATTTATTTCGTTTCTATCGCCGGTGCAGGTCATGTCGGAGTGGAAAGATATATTTGGAGCCGGCCCCATGAATGCCGGCTTTCTGTCTTTTAGTACATTGCTTCTCGGGAATATAGCCTGTGTTGTTCAATTAAATGTACAGATCACAATGCAATACAGCTGAAATGAATATAGTACATATCTGGTTTATGGCGCAGCGAGAAGGTAAGAACCACATACTACTAGTAGTACGGTCCCATTTCCACCACTCCGTCTGGGCGTGAAGGTCTCTTCAAAAGCTCATGCCAGTGGATGTTCCGGCCCCAACATGCGACGGCCGCCCATAGTAAGGATAGTGAATCTAACAGTTTATACTATTACTAGTAATGAGTAGTGGGACTCGGAAGTTTGAGATTGAGAATGTCGCAGTAGTTTTCCTCGTGGCCAGTGTGCTAATTGATTGGAACCCTCTTGCACTCTGTCGGAAGACTGGAAAATCTATATCGAAGAATAAATGGGACTAAGATTCTGATTCCCTCCCAGCCCTAAAACGAATGGTGTAATGGCTATTGGACGGCCGTGTAGTTGATCTCCCATTTTCTAAGATATCTAAACGACTGGTGTACATGATCTTTGTTCGCTGCCAGACAATTGTTGAGAGTAGGAGATGAACTTGGGCATTCGCATAGGGAACAATAGGCGCTTGGGCTGGATCACTGGCGAATCCGCTAATATACAGCAATTCTAATGCGAAACTAGACAACCCCGGTCGGTGGGTATAGCTACATACAACGCAAGACAAAAATATGACCATGCAGACTAGGGGTATTTCAAAAGAAGAAAGAAAAGACATGGGTGTAGAGGGGAGTGCGAGGTAAAAGACATGAAAACAGAACTTGAGAAACATGGAAGGGAGTAAGCCAAAGAAAAAAAAAGAGTTGCGAACACCAGGTGCAATGATATGATGCAGAAAAAAAAAAAAAACAGGGAGTTATAGTAAAGGTAGGCAAGAGACTCGTAATCACATCGCGGCGAGGAAAAGTGCATACGCAAGTTGAGCACTAGACGTGGTGAGACGAGTACTCTGATGCATGAGAGGGAACATGAAATCCGGGGAACAGCAAAGAATTGCTGCTGTCAGTCGTCGTCGGAGACCGTGGGCGTTCCAGACCAGCTGCGCATCGGAGTTGGAACACGGTCTGGGACGGCTTCCAATTCGGGCTTCGACGCGGGCAGATAGTCAGCATGGTCATTTCGTTTAGCCACCTTTGCAGACCGCGGTTCACACTGGCTGCCGGGCGACTGGTCATCATGAGCTGGAAGCTTGCCCAGCATTATGTCGGTCTGCTCTCGCAGCACTTCGTAAATGAATTGCATCTGCATCTCGTTGTACACCATCATCATACGTTGCTCACGCATCTGGTTGACTGTTTCAAAGACAGGGTCTGTTTCCACGTCGGTTACTCGCAGTAGCTGACCTGACACGAGTTCTTCCAGTAGGTGATCGAGAGCAATGAATGTTCCTGTTCGGCCAACACCCGCGCTGCAGTGTACCACGCGGGGATTTTGCGGGTCGGATTTGGAGGCCGAGAGCCTAATCAACTCGAGAAGTGCTTCGCGATCGCCCCCTTCGGGTTTGGAATAGTCAGCCCAACCTGCAAAGAGGAAGTGCCAGACGATCTTGGACTCGGAACCAAGAGTCAGCTCTAGCTTGCGTATTTCAGACCGTGCCTTTGGGTCAAAGGTAGAGTCCAGGAGAGTCACTTTGCCAATGACACCGAGATCATGCTGTTCGGATTCTTCGGTTACAAATGGATCCGGCTCCTCCCTCGTGAGGACCATCGAGGCCTGCTCCGAGTCCAACGGGAAGTACTGGGCGCATTTCTCCCGGCCTGCCTCGAAAGTCTGGGTAAGCATGACGATGACGCCAACCTCCTTGCTTTCATGGAAGACCATGTTCCAGAAATGTGAAAAATGTCCGAGCTTGGGGCCCTGTGGATTGATTAGCCTTGATTCTACTCGATCTATCACAAAACAAGCTTTGTGACCTGTCACCCACCTGTGTCGCAATATATCTTCTCTCTTCCTCCGTGGCGGTATCCTTCAGAGTAATCGGCGAGGCGTTTATAAAATCACATTCCCCGTCAGGTACCCGCAGATGAATTCGGCAATTGGCCCAAGCCTGCACGTTTATGTATCGGTTCCTCGCCTTAACTCTGGGGTCTGACTCGAGAGCAAAGGGGTGGGCGGGATCGTTGGACCGCATGCCCTCCATCATACGAGCCCTTTGCATCCATTCCAGGCCTTCGAATTTGTCGTGAATCTCTGCAAGATGAGCCAAGCGGTCAGTCCGGTATCTTCCCATGTGCAGCAGGTATTCTCCGAGAGAGTGCAGCAGGTCCCTCACTCACCCGAGACAGTTTGACACAGGAACGGTGGAACATCGTCCGTATTTCCATCCTCCAACTTGGGATTCCCTTGTTCGACGTCCGGCAGGTGGAGGCCGGCCTCGTCTGGCAAGCCGCGCTTGGTTGTCTGTACGCTGGTGTCGATCTTGATGGACGGATGCGCCATTTTGGCGGCAGCGACCCGCTGGAATGCGCGAACCTTGCCGATCACGCCGCGGGCTTTTTGGGAAACGGCGTGGCCTTTGAAGCGTTTCTTGACGCGCGGGGCAACGGAGTCCGGCGAGGAGGAGCGAGAGAGTTCGGGCTCGGTGCTGATGTCCTGGTCGATACCGTAGGCAACGGCGGAGTAGTGGGAAATCTGCAGCGATGACAGATCGGGACAGCTATAGTAGCTGTCCCGGAAAGGAGTGTCCAGGGCCAGATTTCTGGAGGTCGTGGAGGGGTTTGGTTCGGGCGTCGAGCGAGGAGTTGAAGAGCGTCGCAATAGTGCAGGGTGCAGCCTGCAGCGTGTGACCTCGTATAAGACCGGAAGGACTCCGTCGGAAGAATCAACGAAGAACGAAGAACGAAGAACCGAAGAACGCGCGGGGCTCTCGGAAGGTATTCTCCAGTCAAATGAGGAGGATGGCGGAAGGAGGAAGAGAGGAGGAAGGAGGAAAGCAAGAGCGCACAAGTCCCCGAAGAGTATACAGCAGAGCAGAGCGAGTATAGTAAGTGTGTACAGTAACCACTTAAGTACCAAGTACCAAGTAGCAGAGTGAGCAGAGTAATAGTAGTATTAACTGTTAATTGGACGGTTTGCCACCGCTTGCGATCTCAGCTGCGTGCGGCGACTCGAACCGGCTTGTGCTTGTCTTGTGCTTGTTTCGGTTTCGGTTTCTGTTTCTCTTCTTCAGGGGCAAACTGCGACTTGTTTCGGCTGCTTGACTCTTCCATCCCCATTATCTCTACTCTACTCTACTCGACCTCGACTTAGGTACTCTCTCTCCCTCCCTCGATAACCGAGGTGTTTGGCGCATCGCGGGGCAAAACAAACCCGCCGTCGCGAAACCCAACTCTATCTCTTCCTCTCCCACTTGCTCTCCCCCCTTCTCTTTGATGACGGGCCCAGCTTCCCCTTGACCGGCGTGGATCACCGGCCCGCCATTTATACGACCTCCCTCCTTCAATTCTTTGCGATATGGTCTCCTCCGCCCAGGTCCTCGATCGCGTCGCCCCCAACCAGAGCACTCCGTCCGTCGTGTCGCGACACTCCCACTCCAGCCGACGACATCGATCCGGTCGCTCACATCATGGTGGTGGTTCTCTTCATGCCTCGTCGAATGATTTCCCCATCTTCACATATACCGGCGATACCGAAATCGTGATCCGCGCCGGATCGCAGGAGAAACGCTACCTCCTGCACCGGCTGATTCTGGCGCAATGCTCGGGCTTCTTTGAAGCAAGCACAAATGAGGACTGGTCGCGTCAGATCACTGCCGGCCCTCCAAAGGCGGAGAGCGCTTTGTCGCGCGTGAGCGAGGAGGACTCCCTGTCCAATGGATCTACAGTGGTCCAGTCGGACGGCGGCGCGCAACCTGCGCGGCCGGGCGAGAAGCGTCGGTGGCGGTATGAACTGGACTGGGAGAATCGTGCGCAAGATGAAGTGCCGATTCTAGTGCAAAGGGTTAGTTTGGGATCATCAACAACACCTGACTACTATGCCAATGGCTTACCTCTTTTTAAACAGCAGCCAAGCTTCTCCCCAATGTTGACCGTCCACCCGTCTCCCTTCTCGCCGACAATGACCAAGCCATCCAATGCGCAAGCGGGCTTCTTTCGATCCATGGCTAATCTGTCAGGGATGCAGTCGGCAGTCCATTTGCCCCAGACAGCTGGAGACCCGACTACTCTCCCTCCGTTACTCCGCGACTATGACAACTTGTTCTGCTTATTCTACAACCACCCGCCCAACATCAACAGCGTGAACATCGCGACAGCCTATACAGAATGCAAGTCCCTGCTTGCACTCGCAGATATTTACGATGCCCTACCAGTGACCGGGCCTCGCGTCGATCATCACCTCTTGGGATTCGGCTCTCGACTCTTCAAACAAATCGCGAAGTATCCACCCAGCTACCTCAAATTGGGCTATCTCGCACGCAGTCGGGTGATTTTCTCCGAAGCCCTGATTCATGTCGTGGGACAATGGCCCGCAGCCTTGCCCAATTTGCGCAATGGCTCATACGCACCCCTGCCGGAATCCGTCCTCGATCTGATTGAAGATAAGTATGAGGATCTCGAGGACCTCAAAGCGCGCGTGGAATCTAAGCTCTTCCGCTTGTCCCTTACAACCTCCCGTGGCGAGCGTGTCGGGCCATCAAACGCTTATCTAGACTGGTTGGCCGTCTCGCTTTTCCGTCAATGGTTAATTGAGAGCACCACCCCTCCTCCAGCGCCCATTCTCAAGAACTCAACCAATGCCAACAGCGCTCCGCCGCCAACAGGGCAAGGGTCTCAAACGGGCTCCTCAAGACCAACCGCCCCATCAGATCCCGCTGCCCGAGTGTATAAATTGATCGGATCTTCCTCCTCGCAAGCTTATCTCCCCCACGACGAGATCAAACGCTTCCTCAAACTCCACCCTACCCCATCCTCCGACTCCCTCTATACGCGAGAAACCCTGAAACGCTTTGAACTAAAGATGGACGAAATTAAACGACTAGCACGAGAAATCGTCAAACCACTTATGCGAAACTTCCTCGAATTAGAGCTAAAGACAAGCACCGAACAGAGCACTGCTACCTCCGGAGCTCGTGAGAGTACTCCAACACCGGGATTGCCCTATTTGACCTGCACACGAGTGGATGAGGTCGATATGCCCTGGAGCTGATCCAACGACAGTAATACTTCCCCCGTTGTCTCTTTTGATTTCTTCCATTTATGGCGCTGATTAAATTCCCACTTATTGCTACCGTTTTTGTATTCCCCTGGCGTCTTGGAAACTCCTTTCTCTGCTTCCTCGGGCCGCTGGTCAGCTCGAGGGAAGCAGGTATACCCCCTGCCTGCCGGCTATCTGCCAGATGATGTTATGTGTATTTTGATGCCCACTATCTCGCCTTTCTAGTTAATGTGTTACGATGTTATGAATCGTCTCTATTCTATAAATTTCCCCCCTTTCATACATTTTCAATCATATACGGTGTCAGAGCATGAGTTTTTGAGAGCTCAAGATATTCACACCTTTCTTACCGGTTATATGTTATCCAATAGATACATTTAGGCAATGTTGTATATACTCAGGTGTATACTGTCTAAGCCCTAGGTTAAGAAGCTATCATGGTATCAAGAAATTGTCTCTGAATAGGCGGTTGCAAACTTATCTTTCCACCACAGCTGAGTGTTTCTTAAATCGGAGGCGTTTTAGCTCTTAACTAATACTATATATAAATGCTTCCCAGGTGTGCGGTTACTCGATTTTGATATATTCACTTGAAATAATGCTTAAACGGATTTATGTAAACCAATTGGCATTCCTAGGAAACTTCCATATTGTACAGATCTCTAACATAATCACACAGTAATATACATGAGGATAGATATTTTAATATATCGACTCTAGCCTTGTCGACCAATGGTCTGCATGCCATCCATCCAGGGACGCAAAACCTCTGGGACGACAACCACGCCAAGATCTGAATCCCAGTTATTCTCTAATATGGCAGCCAACACGCGTGGAACAGCCATTGCTGTACCGTTGACAGTGTGCGGGAAGCGAGAGTCCTTGGCCGCACCACCACGGACGCGAGTCGCCAATCGTCGACTCTGGTAGTCCGTGCAAATAGAAGCTGAGGTTACCTCACCCCAAGCTGACTCCAACCATTCCATGGCCGGGTCGGTTCCAGTGGGAGCCGCAGTAGGGCGGAACCGCGAGGGGAAGAGGGCCTCGATATCGCGCTTGCGACTTGCGCTAGCTCCAAGATCGGTGGTGGGCATTTCTAAAACACGACAAGGGAGATGCAGAGAGGTCAAGATCTCAGTTTGGATGTCCAGAAGCTCGGAAAAGAGGGTATCGGAAGTTGCCTTAGGGGAAATGGAGGAGTCCGAGCCAACGGTGTCTGCCCAGGCGAATAGTTCCACCTTTGTGAACTCATGAACTCGATAGAGACCCTTGGTATCGACACCGCGCGATCCCGCTTCGGCGCGGTAGCACCGACTAGCACCGACCAGTTTGAGAGGCAGGTCTGCAGCGTCGATTTCGCGGCCAGCGTACATGGCCGCGAGGGGGATCTCCGCAGTACCAGTGAGGGAGCGTTGGGGCTTGCTATCCCGGTCACGCTCGGTCTGCTCGATAGACCAGATCTGTTGTTCATTATGCTGGTCGCGAGGCTGGAACCCACATGCCTCTGCAATGTAGGAGTAGACGATTGACGGCGGCGCGACGGTTCGCCAGCCGCGGCGTCGTGCCACGCTCAGTGCGTACTGAACCAACGCCTGTTCCAGCATTGCCCCTTCGTTCACGAGGAAATACCATCCCCATCCAGTTGTTGTTGCCGAGCTCGCAAAGTCAATGAGACCTAACTCGGTACCGATTGTAACGTGCGACCGGGCTGTGAGCTCTGCAGGTGACTGACGCGTCCATGTGGGTGGTAATTTCGGGTCGAGATTGATGTAACCAACGAGGTGAGGGTCGTCTCCAACGGGAGTTTCGGCGGAGGAGAGGTTCGGGAGGGACAAGGCGAGGCGGTTGATTTCTTCGGTGCAGGTCGATTTGCGCACCGTCATGGCGTGCGACTCATCTTTTAGCCGTTGCGCTTCTGATTTGAGGGCTGAAAGGTCTCCTCCACTACTAATTCCTGTCTCCTCACTCGTCTCATCCTTGTTGACCCCTTGGCGCGCTGCAATGGACAACTTCGCGATCGTCTTCTCCAGCTGCTTGATGCGGGAGCGTGGCGTCTTCAGGTCGTGATCGAGTTGCCTGGCCTCTTCGGACAAGCTTTGGATCTTGGATGGGTACTCTGCATGGGCAGGGTAGCTCCGCTCCACGCAGTTCCTGGCGTAGAGGTCGGCATTTTGCCGGATGTGCTTTACGTCTGGCGTGGGCTTCGGAGCAGTTGCAGGCCGTAAGATCTGATGGACTTGGCGGGAGACGGTCAAAGTGTGCGGTCGGGACAGTCGCTTCGCATGTCGTAATGCGAACCTGCAATTGACGCAGGTGTAGGGGGAGGAGGATGCCATGGGCGAGAAAGAGATGGAGAAGAGAAGCGTTGGAGTTGGAGTTGCAATTGGAGAACGCTGGATAAGGCGGTGGTGGGGCCGATCTACTACAGAGTACCGTATACATTGGCTGTGTTTATTCATATGGGTTTGCATATTGAATTGAGTTTCTCATATAATAGAATAATAACAACAAATGAATGCTTCGTCACAGTTGCTCCGAATCTCATCTGCCAATGAACCCAACCAATAAGTCGAGAAGAAAAGACCATCAATGAAGAAAACTCGTATGTTAACTAATCTGTTTAGCGAGTTCCCAGGCCCAATTTGTGCTTTTTGACCCTTGACCCAAGTCCCAACACGGTGATGATCAAAGCGAGGATGATGGACCATGTGGGTTTGTTGAGCGCGCCCATCTGCGTCGCCGCCACGACAGTCGCAGCCTCCAACAGTAACAGAGCATACCCGGCCCACCGATGGTATTTATAGATACGTTTTCCCCCGTCAACACTGCCGAAGATCGTGACAGGGAGAAAGAACTGGGCAACTCCGACGAGAGCTTGGAGCACGACAAAGATGACCGTGACTAGACCGAGGATCCCGTGTGGAGACACAAAGTGTGAATGGTCGCCCTTATAGGTCTCGATGATGATGAAAGCCCCCACAAAGCAGATGATACTAGCCAACTGAATGCCGTAGTGGATTTGCGTCCCTACGAGCTTTTGTTGAGGAGTGGAGGTTGGCTGGAGGACGAGGACTCCTTGCACTTGCAGTAGAAACGCGGAGACGGCGAGGAGCTGTCGGTTGCGAAGGAAAGGGTTTAGACTCAGCAATACACGGGGAGGAATTCCCAGGAGGATATGTCCGACTGACTGGATGTGCGGTGAAAAGAGAGATCTCTTGTGACAATATGTCTGACCAGACGAGAGCTGCCAGCTGGAGAATCCTCCGTGTTAGCGTTGATTTGACCACATCCTCCTGCGACAGTGCGGCGTGGATCTTACTATCCATATTCCAGCTTGCGCAACACTCGCGGTACCTGTGAGAGAAAGAGTCTCCGAATATGTGACCAAGGGTTAGAGCAGAGAGAACCTGGGACTCACCTGTGATGAGGTTGTGGGTGATCTTCTCTTCCTGCTTCTGGATGACATTGTCCGCCTGGGGCAGTAGAGGCTCGTCTTCTTGCGAGGCAATCGTGACCGGATGAGCCTCCGGGATTCCAACAGCAGATGCCATGATGCTCAACCTGTAAACAAGCCGAGAACCGCGAGGAAGTCGAGAAACTGGAAGCAGTAAGCCGTGAATGCAAGAGGTCAGGTATATGTGGGATCGAGTCCGACCGTGGATGTAAGCTTCCCCCGTGTAAGTCACTTGGCGATTCAACACGGGCCTGCATGCATCTATGATCGCATTTTCGGGCGTTGGATTGATCTGGCCAGTGGGATGGCTGGAGACAACAACAACAAAGCGTCTTTGTTTGGTGTGCTGGTCGGCCCAAATGGCGACCCCGCGATGATCTCGACTAAATGGAGCTGCAGGCGCCAGTCTCCAAGGCATCATGGCCAATCATTCCGCCAAAAGCAAATAACCAGCCAGCTCACGTAGTACAAGGCAATGCGCCCTTACAGTGGGGGAGAGCGTTGATTTCTAATAACGTCAGCTCGAGCGGATTTGGCTCCGCAGGGTCTGCGAGGGCTCCAGTGCATCAGCAAGCATCGACAACTAAAAATCGACACTTCCTAGTAGGGTGGACTGCTCTACAACCGAATGAAACAATACAATACTGATAACGGATAACCTTTGGACCCTGAGTTTAATAAATCAGGTACAGGGGTTTTGACAAGGGTACTTAGTCATCTATTGGGGTAACTACCGAACCGTAAGAAATAGTTATCTGGAGGTTACAAGGGTCTACAGTGCAAGGTTGATTTGATTTATACACCTTGGAACGTATGATTACCGAACATCTCTCCTTAAATCTACCGGAAAGCACAGAAAGAGGGCGAGGAGCCGACTGGGCCGCCAGCTACAGCCAGACCCTAAATGAAATCGTCGTCCGACCAAGACGGTATGGAATTCGCAGAATGCAAAACCAGAGAATTCAGGTACTCGATCAGAATTGAAGCCACCCACTCAGATCTCTGAGGATCATGGATCAATACCCGCATCTGTGCTTGGACGATGAGAATAAGCAAATTGCAGTGATCGGCGACACAGACCAACTCTTCATGAGGAGCTCCGATCCTCAGGGCCTGGATGAGTGCGGCAAACTTAGTCTCTTGAACTTCGGCCAAGAGTCCCTTGGTCACCTCCGCAACGTGCCTGTTCCAACTAGGATGGTCTCGAAGGGTGATGGCCCGCATTTCCAAGCGCGAAAGAAACCCGCGCCACCGAATGGCATAGAGCCGAGCATCTGAACTTGTCAAGGAATCTGGCATTCTGCTTGGGAGATAGTGCGGGATAAGTCTGTCAAGGTAACACTTGGAATCGGAGGTCTCGTATCGTTCTAACTCACTGATTTGACGCCGTAGGCTTTGGCTAATAGTCTTGCCTGGGTGGATTTCCCTCATAAAGCGCAACAACACTACCATTGCATTTACAGCTTCTCGACATCGTCCTGGAGTGTCGATTGCATGTCTAGATAACTCCAAAAGGGCAGTCTGAACAGCATTGATATGTGCGAAGTTGATGCTTAACCTTTGATGATCGGCCTTCGACCAAACCTGCTCTACTCTGGAATGCAGGCGCTCTATCATTCGATTGACTTCCTCGTAGCGCGCGGGGGTGTGACTGAGATCTTTAATTTGGCGCTTGAGGATATCAATGCATGTGGACCAGTATTGTTCAAACGAAATGCGAGATGAATAGCTCATTTTGTGCCTCGCCCTATCGATGATTCGAAGGAGGTTGTACGAGAGTAATGATAACCTGTAAGTAGACAGAGTCGTACAAAACGATACAAAAGTATAGTATGACTGATGGTTGGGAATTTGACATTGAGGAGAGAATATTGGACATCCTTATAGCTAACTTTCATCGACTACTGTCGATGGATTGTTTGGATATTTGCTTCTTCACCCTTTGAAGAAAAGTCAATAGCATTGTTGATAGAAATCCAGCACGGGTTACAAAGACCTTTGCGATTTATAAATTACTTTGTGAGCCTTGGATAAAGAAGCTTGGTTCTGAGTCAAGAGTCTTTGTTATGTACTCAATCAGAAGCCAGACCTGGTTTCTTCATCGCGGGCCGCTGTTGCTCGTTCTTTCTTGGCCTTTTGAATGTCCAGAGACATTTTGACCGGCCGAACACCAGGTGTCTCAAAGACAGCATCGATTTCTTCCAAACTCAACCCGCCAGTTTCCGGGAAAACAAAGTAGGACAAAACCAGCTGAATAGTGTTATAGGCGATGTAGACAACCCAAATTTGGTATCCAATCTTGGATATGCCGACACTGATACCATATGTTTGCGCTGCACTAGCTCCGCCTTGGATCAAGCTGTACAAACCCATCCCCTTGGCACGAAGTGGTAGAGACAGAATTTCCACCGGATAGAGATTATGCATGGTGGCAATAAGTGTCGCCGAGAACGTCTGGTAAAGGAAGATCCAGAGGAGTGTGAGTGCCGCCGCCGCATGACTGGGACTGAGGCTATACTGCCATGAGGTGATGGTTGTTGCCGTCTGGAACACGACCATGCTGATCAAGCCCGAGAAAATCAAGGTTCTCCGGCGAAACTTATCAATAAGGAGCAAGCCAACAGCCGTGAACACGAAATAAACCGCGGTTGTTCCAATGGTGATGCCCAATTGTTGCTTTGTGCCGCGGATGCCGACTGTCTCGAGTGCGGGTACCATCTACAAGTCTTTTGATCAGTGATAAATTAATTAGCTCAAGAAGAGAAAACTCACGTAGTAAGTGATAATGCTTCCGCCATTCCACTGCTGGAAAAACGAATACAGAACCAGAACCAGAAGCCTATATCGGGCAATCTTTGTAAAGAACACACGATAGTCCCAAAATGATCTGTAGCTATGCCGATCACTTTCCAGTGACTCCTCGATCTGAGTCACTACAATTTCGACAATAGGCTCGCTAATATTGGTGCTCGTTGTGTGGTATTTAGCGATAACTTCTTTTGCTTTTTGTCGGTTGCCTCTCATGACATAGTAACGAGGCGATTCGGGGGTCAGGATATAGATTGTCAGGCAGACAATAGCAGGGAAGATCGCCTCAAGAATCAAGGGGATACGCCATGCCTTGTTTCCGGCTAGATCTGAAAGCCCGACCATTGCACCAAGCATCGCTAGACTGCCCACCTGGAAGCAAGCCCCGAAAAATCCTACCATGCGCCCTCGAAGATGGACAGGCGAAATTTCCCCGACGTACTGGGAGCTGGACATGAGGGCTGTTCCGAATCCCATGAAGAAACGACCTGCCATGAACATGGGCAGATTGACAGAACATCCCTGGAAGATGGAAGCAAATATGACAATAGCATTTCCCGCAAAGTTGATTCCTCGTCGACCGATCACGTCTGCAAGTCCCATGAATGGGGCTCCACAGACTGTTCCGATACTCATAAGGGCATTTATAAGGCCGTATGTGCTACCACTAGTGTCGAAACCGAGATAAGTGTGCCATGATTCAATCGAATTGATGCCTCCAATGACCCCCCAATCAACGCCAAAGCCTGCCTAGTCTCGATGTTAGTTTATCGCGGGGTTCAAAAAAGAGACAACCCCAAGCCAAACTCACTGAATTGCAGCCGTGGACAAACATAATCAAGCCCAGGCGAAATCCTGTCCACGACCAGACAGTAAGCGACTCTTCAGACAGCCGCCATAGGTCCTCTTCAGTCAAACGAGCAAGAGCTACTTCCTCGATATGCTCTTCACCCTTCAGTTTGATCACCTCGGCCTCATTCACGCCCGGGGCGCCCGTCTTGGTCATTTTACCTGGATCCTTGCAAGATCAGGCAAGGTGGAAACTGTGTGTATGCTGCGGGAGAATGCTGGCATGGAGAGGGCTATCCCTTGGTATTTCAGCCCCGACAGGCCTGGGTCACTTAGCGAGATCAAGGGAGACCTCCAATCAATCAGTCAGATCCCATAGTGCTCATAGCCCTATCTGCCACGGAGTACTCGGACTCGGAAGATCCGAAGCCAAAATGGTACCGAAGAAAGTTGAATTTGCTGCTAGGTTCGAAATCGCATAACCTGGTATAAAAAAAGCAAACATGATTGGCGGACAATCGCTATGGTGGAAAGCTGGCACTGGTCAGGCTGACCATCCTCGCACGAAAGGCGAGCCTGACAGAATTCGTTGCTGTCCTTAGCGTAGGTTTTTCTCTCTAGACCTCTTGCTACTGGCTCAGACTATCGTGCATGCAGTAGAAATTGTCCACCACTAGGGAGTGACTGCGGGGAAGGTAGCGAAGAGACGAGGATTGCAAGGGTTGTTTGCTTCCACACTAGTCACAGTCCCCGTGGAGAAATCCGGGGACAATCTGCAATTTACCCGGTTCGCTTAGATCGCCTCAGCACTTTAAGGTGTAAGAGAGGGTGACGAGATTGGGTGGGGAGAGTTTTCCAATGCCATTTGCTTACATTTAGGGATTGGGTGGGATTGAGTTGGGTTGAGTTGATCTTGTTCATCCACAGCCCTTGCCACATTCACTCCAGCTGTTGCCAACGCAGGGACCGGTCCCTACTTGTACACTTTCTAAGTCTTATAACGGCATGGCCGAGCTGTGGTATAAGCAGCCCGCCGGCACTTGGAACGAAGCTCTACCAGTTGGCAATGGACGCCTCGGCGCAATGGTCTACGGCCGCACCGACACGGAACTACTGCAGCTGAATGAAGACTCCGTGTGGTATGGAGGACCGCAAGATCGCACGCCACAAGATGCACTGAAATATCTTCCTCGTATTCGAGAGGCCATTCGTGCGGGAAAACAAACAGAAGCCGAAAAGCTCGCTACACTCGCATTCTTTGCGAATCCAATCAGCCAACGACAGTACGAGCCTCTTGGAACTCTGTTCTTAGACTTCGGGCACAATCCCACTCAAGTCACAAATTATAAACGCTCCCTGGATCTTACAAATGCAACAGCTCATATATCTTACGACTATCAAGAGGTTCATCTTGAAAGAAAAGTGATAGCCAGTTATCCCGATGGCGTAATCGCGATCAGGGTACGATCCTCGTCAAGGGCTGAATTCAACATACGATTGACACGGGTGAGCGAACTGGAATTCGAGACAAATGAATACCTCGATGATGTATGTGCTACCGATGATTCCATCACAATGCATGTCACTCCAGGAGGTCAAAATAGCAATCGCGCTTGCTGCACGGTTCGGGTCCGGTGCGAAGATGATGGCACAATCACGAAGATCGGAAATAATCTGGTCGTCAACTCCTCTGACACTCTTCTGCTTGTTGCGGCCGAAACCACATTTCGCTTTGAAGATACCGACAAGCAAGTGTCTCATGAACTTAACCAATCCCTCCGTCAATCTTCCAATGAGCTCTGGATGAAACACATATTGGACTACCAAACACTCTATCAAAAGATGGAAGTGCGACTCAAGCCCGACCATCATGAAATCCCAACCGACGAAAGAATAAAATCCTCCAAAGACCCTGGTTTAATTGCACTCTATCATAATTACGGTCGCTACCTCCTAATATCGTGCAGCCGCAACGGATACAAAGCACTTCCCGCAAATTTGCAGGGAATTTGGAACCCTTCATTCCACCCTGCCTGGGGCAGCAAATTCACGATCAACGTCAATTTACAAATGAACTACTGGCCTGCAAACGTTTGCAACCTTTCGGAATGTGAGCTTCCACTTTTCGAACTTCTACAACGCATGGCACAATCCGGCGAGAACACTGCCCGAACCATGTATGGATGTCGGGGCTGGACTGCACACTCTTGTACAGATATCTGGGCAGATACTGCTCCAGTCGATCGGTGGATGCCAGCAACTATCTGGCCACTCGGGGGCGCATGGCTTTGCTATCATATATGGGAGCATTATCGCTTCATTGGCGACTCGCATTTCCTCTGTCAGATGTTCCCCATTCTAGAGGGATGTGTGGAATTTCTGCTAGACTTTCTGGTGGAGGATGAAACCGGGGAATATTTCACCACCAATCCTTCGGTGTCTCCAGAGAATTCATTCCTTGATTTCCACGGCCAGAAAGGCGTGTTGTGCGAGGGATCAACAATTGACATCCAGATAATCGACGCTATCTTGGGCGTTTTCGAAGCAGCGACAAAGGAACTGGGGGCTGATAACCGTCTTTTGAAACGAGCCACTGCTAAACGAGCTCGATTGCCGCCAATGAAGATTAGTAGTTCTGGCTATCTTCAAGAATGGGCGATTGACTACGCTGAGGTCGAGCCTGGCCACCGCCATACCTCTCATCTATGGGCTTTGTATCCAGGAAATGCCATCACACCAGCTCAGACTTCCGAGTTAGCAGCAGCCTGTGGGGTGGTTCTACGACGGCGTGCTAAAAATGGCGGTGGTCATACAGGCTGGAGCCGTGCGTGGCTGGTCAATTTACATGCTCGACTACTAGAAGCTGAAGATTGTCAAAAACATCTTGATCAACTTTTGACCGAATCAACTTTGCCAAATTTACTTGATAGTCACCCGCCATTCCAGATCGATGGCAATTTTGGTGGTGCTGCAGGTATAGTCGAAATGCTGGTACAGTCCCACGAATCCGGCATAATCCGCCTGCTCCCTGCATGTCCAGAAGACTGGACAGGAATGATCCGGGGAGTACGAGCCCGGGGTGGATTTGAATTGGAATTTACTTGGGAGAATGGGCGTGTTGTAGGTGATGTCCAGATCACATCTCATTTAGGAGAGAAAGTTATTATCTATTTCCCTGGTGAAGATGGATTGCAAGTGGAAATTGACGGTCCTGGTCTTCACAAGATCAGTGCCCCATGGGGCTCAAACAAACACAAGGCATGAAAGCATCAGGCAAAATATCTTTCCATTGGGGGGCTGACTCTCTGCAATCCCATATCTACCCCGTCTACCCCGCCATTCACATGGTGTCACTCGATCCCTGACGTTTTCACTTTTCCTAATCCATCACGGGGCTTAACTCCGCTCATCTCACATGCTGGATAAATAAGAACTTAGCTTAACCATGAATTCTAAATTAGCCGAGCAATCCTGAAAGGCATTTTGCTTCCAGATTTTAGCTCAGTCAGGCTAGAGACAATTTCTCAAGCCTTCACACGGACAAGTATCATCTTACATTTTTACTATTTGCAATGGATCTAAAATCAGTACAAGATCTGAAAGGAGTCCTTCGTCCCGATTTCTTTCACGGGTACGCTACGGCTGCACCACAGATCGAGGGTGCTTGGAACAAGGATGGCAAGGGGATCTCGATCTGGGATAAGTTTGCCCACATCCCTGGCAACATCTCAGATGGTAGCACGCCCGACGACGCCATCAGAGCATATGACTTTTATCTCGATGATATAGCGCTCATGAAGTCCTACGGTGTGAATGCCTACCGCTTTTCACTTTCCTGGTCTCGTATTATTCCACTTGGAGGATGTGATGACCCTGTCAATGAGCAGGGAATTCGGTTTTATTCAAATCTGATTGATGAACTACTTCGAAATGGAATCACCCCGTTTGTCACTCTCTTCCATTGGGATACCCCACAGGCCCTGGAAGACCGATATGGAGGTATGCTGAATCAAGATGCGTATACGGTAGATTTTGTACGGTATGCTCGAGTATGCTTTGAGCGATTCGGTGATCGTGTCAAGCACTGGATCACATACAATGAGCCAGGTGTATATACTCTGGCCGGCTATGCTGCTGGTGTGCACGCTCCTGGACGTTCTTCTTTTCGTGAACGGAACTCCGAAGGGGATTCGTCTACTGAGCCGTTCATTGTTGCGCACACGGAGCTCGTCTCCCATGGACATGTATCACGTATGTACCGTGATGAGTTCCAATCACTTCAAAAGGGAACGATCGGAATCACCTTACATGGAAACTGGTCTGAGCCCTGGGATGAAGAGAATCCACTTGACCAGGCCGCAGCTGAGCGGGCACGCGAATTCGAGATTGCTTGGTTCGCCGATCCAGTGTACAAGACGGGTGATTATCCTGCATCAATGCGTGCACAGCTGGGAGATCGACTTCCTCGATTCACTCCCGAGGAATCTAAGCTCGTTCTGGGAAGCTCGGAGTTCTATGGCATGAACAGTTACACAACATTCTTCATGAAGCACAAGACAACACCTCCGGATATCAATGATCACAAAGGAAATGTTGACATTTTGGACGAAAACAAACAGGGTGTACCGCGGGGAGAGAAAAGCGATACGGAATGGCTCCGCGCTGCACCCTGGGGGTTCCGAAAATTGTTAAATTGGATCTATAAGCGGTACCAAATGCCAATATATATTACGGAGAATGGTACTACGGCTCAGGGAGAAGTGGCTCCAACAGCTGAGGTCCTGAATGACACCTTTCGAATTCGCTTTTTCGAAGGTTATGTAGGTCATGCAGTCGCACGAGCTGTTCAAGATGATGGCGTCGATATTCGGTCTTATTTTGCGTGGACATTTACCGACAACTGGGGTGCGTATCTATCTCTTTCGAATTTGATTTCAAATATCACTTCAAATGATGCTAATACTCTTATCAAGAATGGGCCGCTGGCTACAAAGACCGTTTCGGCTCAACGTGGATTGATTTCGAGTCTGAAGAGAAGAAGCGCTATCCGAAGCAATCGGCATACTACCTGGACAAACTGTTCAAGCATTTGATCAAAGAGAATTAGATTTGATAATCCAGTTCATAGAAAAGTCCAGTTCATAGAGCATATTTGGCTGCTCGCCATAGTCATGTTTTGGTCGCTTGTAAGTCGTATTAATCACGTCAACAAATGCTTCGCTCGGTCTTCGGCCCGACATGAATGATGGCTTTCAATTGGAGTCATTTTTGGGGTACGAAAATAAAATTAGGAGGACTTTTAGTCATCGTTCATGATTCACGATAGGCCGATGGCTAAACAGCAACTTCTATAGCATAGACCTTCCCGACCGAGGTAGATCTCGCATGTTAGCCATTTGGGGCAGGTCATCGCGACCGTCTTATCGGCTAGCCCCCGCACGACTCCAACTAATCTTGGAAACATCGGGGCGGTTGCCGAGAGATAAAGCCTCGGGGCTGGGATCAGAGGTTCTGGGCTTTTCAAATAAATTCTCCAGGGCGAAACTTAACTCGCAGTGAGGGAATCCAAGAGCTCAGTACTGTAGTCACAGATACCGACACCACCACCAGCATGGACCCAATCAAGCTTACCCTGAAGGGAAGCCCTCGCGAGGTCCGGCATCCTTTCACTCCGAGATTGATGTATTGGATTATATGGGTTCACATCTAATTTCATCTTAATAGATCGGTTTCCAACATGGTCGAGAGTTGCGTGAACAAATTCGCAGCCAGATAAGCATCTACGAACGCATGTTTCAATATACCTCGAAGTTATCTTGGCCAGATGTGCGCGGTGTCGCAAAGGAGTTTCAGCCTCCACTGCAGAACTTGGTCCCGGATATCTATGCGGAGATGCAAGGGATCGCCGAGGGTGCAGAATTAGACATACTGGACATCGTTGCCCTCAACTGCAGAAGTGAAATCGCACTCGGAAAGTTTTCGGACGGCTGTACAGCTCTATGTTGGAAGAAGTCTGACAGCGCGCGAGTCCTATCACAAAACTGGGACTGGACTGCAACTGTGCAGGATAATCTGGCTATGGTATCGATTGAGCAGGCTGGGAAACCTATAATCTATATGGTTACGGAGGTAAGCGCTAGATATCCCACGAGATCTCTATTCACAATCAAGTTGTGAGCTAATCACTAGGACTTTTTCCCCTTGTTAAGGCGGGCATTGTTGGAAAAATTGGGTTTAACTCCGCCGGAGTTGGGACATGCCTTAACGCGATCCGCGCCAAACCTATGATCAGCAGCAAGCTTCCCATCCATGTTGCCCTCCGATTGTGCCTTGAAAGTGTGTCCGTCGACAGCGCTGTTAAGACCCTCGAATCCCTGGGTGGCGTGGCCTCTGCCCAGCATATCTTGCTTGCGGATAGCACGAAAGCTTTAGGCCTAGAACTTTCGCCGGTGGGCAACAAGTATCTCACTGAAGATGTTTCGGGTCTCATTGGACATAGCAATCATTTCGTTGAGAATCGTTATGTCGAAGAACCACCATGGCTTTCTGGCTCGCCTATTCGGCTTGACAGAATTAAGTATTTGACACATGAGCTTATTGCAAATGGTGTGAGTGGAGATGCTATTACACCGGGATTGTTGCGTGAAAGGATCTTTTCCGATACGTACAATTCCCCACAGGCAATATGTTGCAAGGAAGACGATTCCCGCCATATTTCCACACGCAGCAGTTCTTTATTCAACATTGTCATGGATCTTAATTCTCAAGCCCCTAGCGCGGAAGTGGTATTTGGTCGGGTGGGCTCCGGCAAAGAGGGACCTGTTCTGAAGATGCCTTGGGTATAGCCGATGTATTGAGAGCCGAGGAGTTAAATCGTGACATCCAAAGAAGAATATCGCGTGATGATAGACCTTAATATGACAGTACAACATCAAGGTCACGACCGTCAGTGATCTTTCGGCCGTCCAAATTTACTTGCTTGAAAGCTGGGGTGTTTATGTGAGCAGCAATTCAGGATATTTTGCAGAATGGGGGCCTTGTCTCGGGTAGCACAGGATCATGCAATCGAATTTCCTTTTCCGAGAATCTCTCGGCCGTTGAGCAAACGATCGGATCCGACTAGAATGCGATATTAAATCCAGGAAGGGTGTTGTTATGGTAGCTTCTTCACTCCTCCAGACTGGCACTTGATCACCAAGACAAAGCGTCGCCCACGTTACTGTTGCAATAATGGCCAAATCGCCAGCACACTTGTGTGACTGTCTGCCAAATCACCATCGGGGCTAGTCAATAGCGACAAGTGGGGAAAGCAAAAAGAGCGTATCAAATGATTCGTGCCGAATTGGCTGCTGTTCATTTCTATCGAATAATTCCCTATGTCGGTATGTTAACCCGAGTATTTCCACAAAACCAAAAAGAAAAAAACTGAAATTGTATTGAAATTGTAAACTGGAAAAGAAAGCAAAGGAACCAATTGTTGATTTTTGAAAATAATGACCAGAACAGTGAAGCAAGTGCCTTTCAGGAAGATGGACCGGAAGAGGTTTCCGCAGGAACGAAGGCGCTGCGTTGCCAGGACATCCTAAATCTAAACCAACGCCAGAAATGCCCCAAAATAACTTCTCTATTTGTCACCCGCCAGTGGTCTTGGTCGCTGTTTTCTCCAGGTGATTGAACCTCCACTCGTATTGTGCCAACTGTCTTTTATCGGTTGGGGAAAGAGTTTTGCCTTTCTCTGCCAATTCCTTCTCGGTCTGCCTCAGCATATCCCAGCGCTTCAAAATCTTTGCTTGTGCCTCGGATATAGAAGCCAAATTGGTGTCTTGGGAAGCCATGCGCTCCTCGGCCGTGGAATGGTACGATAACTTGGCCATGAAAAACGCCATTTCGGATTCATCGTACTTGAGACCTTGAGCCTCGGGTATGGTAGGGGCATCATGGACTGCTTTAGGGGACATTGCGGGACGGCTTCAACGGTTATCAGCAACGTAGGAACCGAGCTAGCGAAACGAAAAGGAAGGCAATAGAGTGGTGGGGCTGTATAGCAGAGATGTTAGGCAGACAATTTCAAATAAACGGGCGGTATGTTCTTAAAATTCATATGTATAGAACTTTTCGGGATCATCCGTCAGTGAGCTGGTCAAGAGTGGCTTTTCTGCAAACAAATATTGAAATAGTGGCAAAGAAAAAGAGGAAAGTGAAGAACGGAAAAACACTGACACTTAGAGATGCAGCATGGGGGGCACTGGACACTCCTTAATTATAATACAACAAGATCATGGCAGCTGTTACTATCCTTCACAGGACACCAAAACTTCCAATACCCGGCAGCCACACCAGGGTGCTACCCAGCAGATAGATGGAGGGGGTGGGAATAGTGGCCAGGAAACATTTTCAGGGTACAATGGAGAGGCATCAAACCAAGCCATCCCGGAAAGAGAAGGAGATCGAAGACATGCGCCAGACGAAGGTTATTCAGCGCACTAGTAGCTCTGCAATTGTACCATTCATAGCTGCTTGGACGGAACTCGATGAGCTAGCTGCACGTCTCGCTCAAAGGTGACGTCCCGTTTGCCTCAATGGGAAAAGGCGAAATCTGTCTCGTGATGACAATTAAACCAATGGATAGTCCTGCGGTGCTCACCGAACTGCTCATTGGTAGCTCTATGGTGACACCGTTTCCCCTCTACCGACCGCACAACCGGACATGCATAGCTCGAAAAATCTGCTGGGAGATGAAGCATGATCGGGCGATGTATCAGTCCCGAACCAATCCGTATGGTCGTGTGCATCCATGCTAGGGGCTTTGGTGCGTCGAAAGTCGATCCTAAGGAGCCATATTGAATCTCATACAGAAATTTGTCTCGGGCACAGACCTTGTCTGGGTGTTGCGGCAAATTTTCTTGCCTGGAGTAAAAGAGAAAAGTCCCCAGGCGGAATCTTTCTTGGCTTTGCCGCGCAGAAATTAGAAGAAAAAAAAGTCTTGGAATAGCTGCAAGTGTAATGAAACCTCTGCGTTGATAGGGGAATGAACTTGATTACACAAGAATAGAGTTGATGTACCCTGTCAGTCATCTAGCCCATTCATGGTTTCACCATGATTTATTTTCCATGCTCTACCCTAGTCCACAGGTGTAGATCAATAGCACTGTCATTTAGAGAACCTTCGATCTCTGCATGGAAGACCGGCACGGTAAAGTATCGCTCGCATATTGCCAAATCTCCGATTCCATCAATGCAGGATGATGCTGTGCGCCCAGGCATGAATGTCGATTAGTTATGACGGCATCTTAAACTACAACAGGTCTACCACGCAAAGGGTACTTGGCCATTTAAATGACCGCAGCATCAGACTATTTGTGACACTGCCGGATATGAGCAGTCCGTTGATCACTCCATTCTTCTTGGTACGCACATGATTTTCATGTCTCGATCAAAATCAACCATGGAGCATGAACTGTTTGGTTGTAGGCAGCAAGATGGTCTGAGACGGAGCTGGATCAGGGTGTTTGAGAGCCACTTAACTCGGTACCTGATCTGTCTGTGTGACCTTACGTGCCGAGAAGTAGGAGTCCTTTGGGCTATGATTGGAGTTCAGGCTAGTGGCGATGGCTGTCGGAGAAAAGATTTCACAGCTCATCCAGGGCTAGATTTCTGGTGGTGTGGAGCGGAGCGATTGGCTTGGCTTGCTGCCCTGGCTCGAATGGCGGAGAGAATACCATGTCTTTCGATTGGCTGTTCTTCTATGACAACTCTGATATACACCGTTTCGCCGTTGCTCGTTTCCCACTGTCCATGTGCAGGCGATGGAAGACAGAAACGGTGCTACACAACAGGCATCTTTCCGACGGGTAGTCACAACTACATCGGAACTGACTCCGTTTCATCCACTGCGCATGAATGCCTCCAACGATTCCCATCCACATATTCGTGGCATATATTCCTAAGGTTCTCTTATCTCAATCCAGCTTTGGAGCCTTCAGAAGGAAATTGATAATATCAAGTCCGAGAATGCCGCTTTTGGAAATATCCCGTAAGCCACGCTAGAAACGAACTACCCTCCGGTATCTTGAAGCCGGGTAGTTGCAGTAAATCAAATCAGCGTACGCACAGGACGTTATGCTTACATATTAGATGAGTTTGCTTTTTACGGGAGGGCGTTATAAAATATTAATTGGAGTACCACTGCATCATTACCTGGATCCGGTCCCACCCTGTGTTGCCGGCGCTTGCTTCTCCTCGGTATGATAATCCCCATGGCACGTTCCATAATTTATCACGACCTAGACTTTGACTTGAAACAAATGAATGTGCTAGTATTAAGGCTTCGTCTTACTCTCGGGGCATCGTCAATTATGATAGCTGCTAGTAGCAGACCATCAATCACCCTAGGAATTTCGTACAATATTTGTAAAATGATTGGATACGCAGTCATTCCTCATCACCACCGATGTCTGTCAAATGTCTCCTTAATTTCCTCCAGGACACTTTTGGGCGAGAGAGTCGAACCTCCTCTATTGGCCATGTGACTAGTGTGTGGTGTCTACAATATTTGCCGAGTTTCGGATGTCACCGAACACTCTTGTCCGGGATTATACTACCGGCATGAGAGTCAGAGTGCAGAAATTGACATTAGTAGTCTTGTTTTACTTTAAATACAGTTCCACTTGCGAATCTTGCGAAATCGATGCGCAGCCAAATGGACGAGAAAATCATCCATGTCTGCGACACGGTTGAACTGTCTGATTAAGTACCCGGTCAAAAAGAATTACACTGGAACGCATTGCCTAACAAGTACGCTAGGGTCATAAATTCGTTCATCAAAGCATGCTAAATAAGAAGATAAAAAATGATCATGAGTAATCGACAAGCTTGCGACCCAAATGGAAACAACAAAAGGATTCTTAAAAACTGACGCCTCGTCCTTCTCTATCCTGGTGCAACTGTGCAGGGTATCATTTGAAAATACTTCAGAACTATTTCTCCTCGGTATTTGAAAGTTGTGGGTGTTTGGTCTCGTCAGATCCCGACGAAGAAAGGCTAGTTGGGGTGCCAGCATCACGCCCAAGGCTTGCTCTAGAGCCCTTCTGTCGAAGCGCGAGCCGGATTCGGGGATGTGATGGGACAGGGGCAAGGTATTTGTCCAACAGCTCGCTCAAGATCGGGGATCGTACTGGCTTCGGAAGATAGTTGTTCATACCAGCCTCGAGGCATTTCTCTCTGTCGCCTTCGATAGCGCTTGCGGTCATGGCAATGACGAGGACCTCATTGACATTTGGATCGGGATCCCGGCGGAGCTCGCGGGTAGCATTGTATCCATCAAGTGTAGGCATCATGACATCCATCAAAACGACATGGAATGGGTTGCCTTCTTTGGACTTTGCACGTAGTGCGTCGACGGCCTGTCTTCCATCGCTATAGGCTTCGCATTGAAGACCAAGTCCATTCACAAATTTGACTGCAATTTTTTGATTGATTGGGTTGTCTTCAGCAATGCAAACTCGAATTTGATCACGGGGGATGTTGATAAGATCACGGGTCTTGGCCTTCGGCGGTTCATTGTTTGCTGTCTGGCTCAAATCCTGGGACCAGGGGGTCTTGACGGCTGTCTTCTTGGGTGCTTTATTGAATACCAAATGGAATGTCACTGTAGTTCCAATGCCGGATTCGGAGTCAAGCCAGATGGCGCCGCCAAGGACATCTTCGATGATTGCTTTGCAGATACTGAGACCCAGTCCACTGCCACCGTATGACCTCTCTGTTGATGGATCTGCCTGGGAGAAAGGCCGGAACAAGCGTGCTTTTTGCTCCTCGGGAATGCCAATACCGGTATCAGCCACTGAACATTCTAAGCGGACGCGACCTTTGCCTTCTCTAGCAACCCTCGCTTTAACTGTAATGGACCCCTTTGGTGTGAACTTGTAACTGTTGCTAAGCAAGTTCATGAAGATCTGGTGGAGACGGACAGGGTCTCCGAGAACAACAAGCCCAGGTGGAACACGCTCGAGGTCCTCAATTGTGTCCAGGCCGCGTTCTCGATGGGTATATCTAAGCGCACGAATAACCTCAGAAATTGTCTCCTTGAGATTGAGCGGGACGGTGGATATCTTCATCTTGCCAGCTTCTAGCTTCGAGAAGTCAAGTATGTCATTGATGAGAGTAAGTAGAGTGTCCGCGCAGACACGAGTAGACTCCACATATTCATCTTGCTCTTTGTTGAGCTGGGTTCCTTTGAGTAACTCAGAAAGACCAATCACACCATTCATTGGGGTTCGTAAGTCGTGAGAGATGTTCGCGAGGAAAATGGACTTTGCTCGGGCCGCGTCTTCTTTGAGTTTGACATTATGTTTGGCTTCGGCCTCTGCCACCTTTGCCTTTTGCTCTGATTCGCGTGCTTGTGCAAGGGCGCGCTTCTGAGATTCTATCATAGAAGCATTCTTGGCACTGACCTTGCGAATCTCCCGGAAAAGCAAGGCATTCGATAATGAGATACCAATCTGGTTGCACAGCAAGTGTAAGACAACAACATTCCGCTGAGTAAACCAGTTGGGCTTTCCTTCCAAGTGGATAACCCCAAGAAGATGATCCGCCTGCACAATCGGTAGGGCTATGACAGATCGGCCCAGAGGGAAGTTGGCGTGATAGGCTTCGCTCACATTGGAGAAGCGCTCGTCTTCGAAAACATTGTGAACGAGAACCTCTTCTTTTGTCCGCATGACGTAATGTGTGATTCCTTCTGCCATACGGCCCTCCAGTTCGGAGAATGGTCGACCATCCGGGTAGGATTTCTGACCCTTTTCAGCATCCGCAGCTGCGGCAATGGCAAATCCGTGTTCGTCAAAGTCTGTGGCGATGACAGCAAAATCGGAACCGTTACATGACTCCAAGATTATCTCGAGCATTTTCGTGAAAAGTTTGTCGATCTGGAGCTCAGATGACATGACTTGGCTAGACTCAAGAATACTGGAGAGATCGATTATGTCTATTCCACAGTTAGTTCGCTGGTGAGATAATGACTCGGAGGCATTAAGCTTACCTAAACCGACGCTCGAGATATCCATCGACCTTTCGCCCGCCGTGACACCATTCTGCTCAATCCATCGCTGTCTTCTCTCGTCTTCTTCAATCTGCGATGGGAGAGCAATCTCTTCCTGGACAGAATCTCGGGTTATTTCAAGAAGTGAGTCAAGTGTTTGACAGCCAACATCAACGGTTCTAGCAGATGTGGCGGTTTTGAGCAGCCATTCATGCTTCTCTGCCAGCATTGCAGCCTTTCCGCCAGCACTTATAGATCCCCATGTAGCGATGGCATCTTGCATTATGGATCGAGCAGCCCGTTTGGCACCGCGCCTCACCAAGAACTCTGCCTGCAGCTCAAGAGCAAGCGCCTCCTCCAGCGGCCATCCATGAATCTGACAATGGTCGGTTGCAGCTTCATAGGCCTGGATCGTGGCACTGTGGTCATTTCGAACTTCAGCGATGAGAGCCTCCAAAATCATTGCCCACATGCCATAGTTTGCTTCGGAGGCCTTCCTGGCAAAATCAATCTCTGCCTTGTATTGCAAAATTGTGTCCATTTTGCCGTCAAGGTAACCTTGCGCAGGATAATCGTTGTGGAGTGTCAGGATTGAGACGGCCAAGTAGAAATGAATGGCGTAGTTCACTCGCAAAGACCAAAGCCTATGTGAGGTATCTAATAACTGCGTTCCGACCTGGATGGCTTTGGCATGGTGGCCATAAAGATACAATGGAATCATGGAAAGACCAAGGTAGATGTCGCGAGGTCTATCGACGTTACTGGAATTGGCGTCCAGGTAGGCCATATACGAACTTGTCCTGAGCTCATCGTCAGACATGACATGGTCAGCGGACCGATAATCCGTTTTGCCTTGCAAAGCCCGTGCGACTTGTCTATAGATAAGTGTCAGTGAGAGCCAAGACCAAGAAGAACTTGCAGAAAAATACGAACCGAACAGCAAGTAAACTCGCACCACCGCGCGTGTCTTTATCCCAAAAGGGAATTTCTTCGGGGGTCTCAACACAGAATGCTTCCAGTTGGGCCATGTCTTGCCCGAGATAAAGCCTAGTCATAGCCATTGACGAAATGCTGACTAAAGTGATATATGGATCGCCGGTTGAAAAAGAAGCCTCGAGCGAGGCTTCAAGGGCCGGCAGGGTCGAGGCCATGGAGATTCGCAGATGACTGACATAAAGATTGTGGACGATGGAACCTCGACTCTGCGTCCAGAGCTCAGGGCAACGTTCAAGCAAGGAGAGAGAAAGGTCGCTAAGTTCAGCACCAAACTCAAGATCCTTGAAGCGACTCATGGCGATCATGGCAAGATGGGAACAGCCGATGGAGATCTGGTTGAATCCACCTCTGAAAATATGAATGTCCATCATCTCAATAGCCATTCGGTAGAAGGTCAAAGCATCATCCCAGTAGGTGACAGCCATCGCCTCGGCCATAACAGCTCCTATAGTTACCAAGTTCGGATCTTTGCTCAGTGGCTTGTTTGAGATCACTTCCAAGCCTACAGATTCGAGATACGACTTGAGTCGGCGGTAAGCGGCATCACATTCCCCATATGAGGTTGGTGCACGGAGATGGACTCCAAGCTCATCAAGGCAAGTAAGGAGCGATTCCATGGACCGGTGATGATCCCCCAGTTGAGCATATATCTTGGCTTTGATGACCCAAGCACTTGACTTACTCACCGCATCCTTTCCGTGGGAAAAGACGGCATCGATCAGTTCAAGAGCATTGTCATTCTGACCTTGAGACCAGGCCATTTCGGCCGTCGCGATGAATAGACGCATGGTTTCGTCGTAGTAAACGTCAACCTGGCGGGCATCCCAAGGATCATTTTGGAGAAGGGCGATGCAGTGGCGGAAATACCAGAGAGCAGTGGGTCGGGCCCCGGACTGGGCAGCTGTCTGGCCAGCTTCCCATAAGATTCGCCGGTAATTAACTCTTCGATCAACTCGGGATTTGATGGTTGGTGAGGCGAGCGCGACGTGATGGGCCAGGGAGTAAAGGCTTCGGGAATCATGGTAATATTTCATCAGGGCCTGTGAAATAATAAAATGCATCTTCTCCACGTTTCGGCTTTCGCCCAAGGAGAGGGCCGCCTGTGCAAGCCGGTCATTGCCAAACTTGAATTCATCGTCGGTTCTGCCCGGGTTCAAAAGGTTCGCTTGAACAAGGAACTGCAGTCCAACAACTATATCACCTGGCGACTGTCTCACCAATGTGGCATTTTGTGGACACGTGAGATCGAACTCTTCATCATCGTCGTCCGACGAGAAGAGAAACTCGCTCGTCAGTAGCTTTTGGACCAAGAGGAATGAAAATGGGCTGCCAAGAAGAGCACCCCAAACCATAATTGATCGTGCAGCAGGTGGAATCTCCTGCAGGCGTTTAGTCAGGAATCCAAGCCCGAGCCCTTCTCCATAAACAGGGGCCACAAATTCCGTAAAAATACGATCGAGGTCAAAGAGCCACTTCGAGTCCTTCCAGGAATACCAGAGACAATTCTTCCGATAGCATGTTTCGAGCATCACTCGCACATAAAAAGGATTCCCTCGGCTCCTTTCTTGGATGACGGCACTGAGTGGGGTGAGCGTTTGGTTGGGCTTTTGGTGCATTGTGGCAGCAATAAACTCCATGATATCGTTTTCTCCAAGTGGCTGAAGAACAATGCGAGTCACGTTCGAACTCTCCATTTCGAACAAGGCTTTGACTTTCTCAGATGCAATCTCGTCTTTGCGACTTGTCAGTATAAGCACACAGGACAGCTTAGCTCGAATGATGTTCAGAACGAGTTCCAGTGTCTCATCATCTGCATACTCGAGATCATCCAAACACACTGTAATAAGCCTGTACTGGCAAACTGTTCTGAGTATCTCTAGGAAGATGTCCATGAGACGCATGTTGTTTGATGCTGCGTTTGACAAAAAGAAGTCCACCGATGATTGGCCTTGATCCATCCAGGGAATGTTGATACGCTTAGCGGGTTCACCCTTAGTTGGGTCAATCTTTGACTGTGGCATAGCGGAACTCCTCGATGACGATGTTGGCTTGTACTTCGCACCAGGCGACATCAGTTGCTCGGGTAGGTCTAGTACCTTGTAAAGTGTAGGCCATATTGGACGTAGAGCCGCTCGCAGACTGTTGTGATAGTCGGTTGTAACATCTCGCTCGGAAAATATCTGACGCAAGAGACTCGCCAGAATCTTGGCAAAAGGCTCAAATGGCACCCGCTTCGCGCGATCCAGTCTTGTGATTGCGATGAACCCAGTTTTACGTATGACGGGTTGTACGCGGTTCAAAAGGTCTGTCTTTCCAATGCCGGCGGCGCCACTGATAGTGATCACTTCGCATTTTCCATTACGACGAGACTTTGCGGAAAGTTTTTGTTTGCCTAACGAGCTCATAGAGTCAGGCTGGCTGAAGGCATTGGTTGAATGCTGGCTGTTGCTAGCGGTGTGTATAGATGGGGGGCTGTCTCTGTCGGTGTTGTAGGAGGACCGAGAATGTGAAGGGCTTTTCGATTTGTTGTAAAATAGAGTCGGAGGTGTCTCCTGGCTGGTTGGAGTTGGCCCGGATTTTGGTATGGGTGACACCGCATCACTAGCAGCGATTGATTCATGGGTGCCAACGTGGGCTAGGTGATAACTTGTGGCATTGGAGGTAGTTCGAGGGGGTAGTTGGAACGATCCAGAATCGCTCGAAACGGAGGCAATGTCAAAACTGTCAACACGGCCATCTGAGATAGATGATGTCGAGGCTAGTGCATGTGCAGTCCCGGGGCTTTGTGCAGACGCTTTGGCGAACGCAGAGAGTTGCCGCCTCTTGACTTTGTCGATCACGTTGATAATAAGGTCATACTCCTTTTCTCGACCAAACATGCTTGATGGAAGGGTGAAGAACGAGGAGACATCCTGCTGTGCAATCTGAAATTGATTCAAGGCTTCTCCATCGCCGTTGCCCAGCAATTGTGCGATCTGCATCAAGTCTTTTTTCGCGGACGAAATGGTGTGGTAGCGTTCATGCACCACCTTTTGCGTCATTTTCTGGATCACCGCCGACAGTGCATCAGGAATGTCCATTCTTTTCGAAGAGATGGGTGTTAGCTTCTTGCCGAGTACATTCTGCACAACGTCCACAGGATCAGTGCCCTCGAACGGTAACTTTCCCACCAGCATAGACCAAAAGAAAAGACCTAGGGCGTAGATGTCTGTGCGACTGTCCGGTTCGGTGGGCATTCTACCTGTCTGTTCGGGTGCAATGAACTGCAGCTTGTACTTAGCCCCAAGTTCTCGGGAAACCGATGACCAACCCTCGCTGAGAACATTGTCAAAGGAACGTGCACCGTTGCCGATATTTGCGAGCTTAACAGCCCCGGTGTCAGCACAAAAGTGAAAAGCATCACCACGAATCTCTCCGTGCACCGTCTTCATTCCATAGTGCAGGATCTCTAGACAATCACAGGCACCAATTGCGAAATCGAAAAAAGCGGGTAGGTCCACCTGCTCATTAGGAGTTACATTATTGTCACCTTTTGCGCCAGCCACAAATGATGCCGGGCCGAAAGTGACGAGGTCTCGCAACCTGTCGTGACCGGGGTACTCAAAAACAGCCACGAGGAGCGTGCTATTGTCGCCAGAGTCCGGTAAAATATGAACAAGATCAATAGGTCGTACGGTATGATTGCAGTCGGGGTCCGAAGATTGCACGATCGATCTCAGCATGTGAAATTCGCGTTCCAGCCGAACGACATTGGTGGAAATGCGCGCGACAACGGGAATCCATATCTGTTCTTGGTCGCCTCGGGAGAGAGACAGCTCACTGCTAGTTTCACTGACGCTGTGGCGCCGGTTTATAATGCGGGCGGACGGACGCAGGTCGATACGTGGTGAATTGCGAGTGAGGCTCGAGGGACCGGACGAAGCGGGGCCGGACGAGGTCGCGACGGGAGTAGAGAGATCGGCTTCAAGAGCATGGCGAAATCCGGTGATGTGCCAATGGTTATATGTCGAGTGAAAGGGCTCCACTGACTGGTCCCAGGTATAGCCCGGCAGCTGGCTAAGACGGTCGAAAAGCCGGGCTGGTGGAAGCGGTAGGTCCTCGCTCAAATGATGACTTTCCTCCATGGCCAGATCTGTAAATTTCCCACTGCCCGATCGACCATGGGCAGGACTCATCGGAGGGGGAGGCGAGTTCGGTGGGTATCAGGCAGCAAAGGGCCGCTGGTGGGATGGACCATGAAGACTGGGTAGGCGGCGCGTGCGTGAACTTGAAGGGATGTTCCAATTTTGCAAGTGTCGCGAGGGAGAGAGGATTAGCGACAGCGAACAGACTAGTCCGAGTCGTTAGAAGCAAAGCCGATGCAAATGGCGACTGACCGCTAGCGACTGATCACTAGCAACTGACCATTCAAGTTGATCACAGATAACTGACCACTGTGACCTCCGGAGGAGTAAATGCGGCGCAGTTCGGTCGGAAAATCTATTTCTTCCGGATCTAGATCAAGACACCGCGCGGAAAGTTCAAACGGCGCAGTCTGTTCCTCGTCTTCAAGTTGTCGGGGGGATACTAGCAGTGGACGGGATAAGCAGGATTTTTTGTTTCTGGAATCACCGTCATTGGTATACAACAGGGCTGCACTGGCGAATTGCCGGCTTCAGGCCAAATTAGAGTGTTGTGGCGCCTTGCGGAGACAGATATATATAAAGAACTAGTTATATGTCTACACAAGTGGTTCTCCTCGCCCAGAGACAATCTCATTCAGTGCCCCTTTTAGGTACTCATACTACAACCTTGGAATGAAGATAAATAGTACCGCCTTCAAGTTATTGTCTATTGTTTCGACTACTGTTGAACTTTGAAGTTCCTGCAGGTCATGCTGACAAGGCTTATCAGGTGATCACTCCACAACTTGAACCACCTCCCCCCACTCTATTTCTGACCACACCAGTACCTGACTGAGCCTTCAAGTTCAAGTTCCGATTCACTCATCTTTCTGTCGATGGGGACTTGAGAACGAGGCGCCAAGGGGACTTGCATGACGCAGTCTCAGCCACAAATCGACATGACGTATCACTACAATGGCCTTTTTCAGCTCCCTCGAAGCGGGTGGTTGACGGTTGAAATGGATCGGCTGCAGTTGCGACACACCAGTCGGCAGCGCTGGAATGGAATTATCGTATACACTAGATGACGATAGCCGACACTCTCAGTTTTCATGTTGATCGGATGACCCGGTGCCCTGATCACCGAGGGTCTGGGAGGGGAGTCGCACTGCGAAAAGGGGGAGGGGGGAGGCAAGAGGACCCATTCCGGGGTGTGATCCTATTCGAGCTGTGCGCCACCTGTGGACGATCACTCTCGTTTACAGTTTTCGAGGGGGCCGCTCCCCCAGAGCTAATTTCCCTAGGCTTTCTAGAACAACCCCTAACGCGATCCCCAGCCGCATCACAATTCAGCCAATCTGGCACTGATCACCAAGGGGAAGGGAATGGGGAGGCCTAGACCAGGTCGAGGAATTCCCGCCTCTCCTGCCGAATTGTTCACGTCTCGCGTTTTCGCAGAAAAAAGCATGACGTCGAAGGTTGGGCGATGAATAATGACCAGTGACTACAGGGAAGTTTTGAATCTACGTTTGTCTTGTGGGAAACAACTTGGGCCCTCCGTGATGCAAGTGGGCAACCCAAGTAGATAGATCTCTCCAAGCGATTGTATATCCAAGTAGACCTTAAGTGCGAGGGAAAATGGGAGAGTCTGGGACTGTCTTGTTATTTGGACTAGTAGTGCTCGGTACTCGCTGACTCGCTGCAGGCCGGGGGAATTGCGCGGTCAGCGGTGGATCGGGAGTGTACCGGGTAACGTCATCTGACCTGGGAAGACACTGTCCTGCAGAAGGGGAACAGAGTAGAAGAGAAGGAGAAACAAAATAAAAAAGAACGGAAAGATACAGACAGGACGAAAAAGGACAAGAAGAGCGGCTAATTATAAATGAAGGGAAAGGAAAGGTTGAGGTAAAGTCGGCGGTGACGGATGGTTTTAACTTGGCCCTACGTCATCCCTCTCCGCCTCTCAGGGCGATCCAAGCAAATGGGCGGGTACTGACTCCCTCTGCGATCGAACACCCTCTCTTTCTCCCGCACAACACCAACAACAACACACCACACTTTACACCCCCACCCCATTTTTGATTCTACCCCTTGGGCCTCGCCTTCTAGAAACCTTATTTGCTTACACTCTGGTTCTAAATACATCCGACTTTTACCCCCCTCTCGCTCCCCTTTCCTTGATTTTCTGCAGCCGTTTTCCTGTCCTGGCTTGTTTCCTCCGATCTGACACTCACTCACCTCCAACCCCCCCTCACGCTGATTCGTGACGGTTCATTGTGACCGAAGTATGATCGCCCGAGTTCTAAGCTTGCTCGACATCGCCTAGGCGTACTGATTTTCTCTTTTATCGGAAGAGCGAGAGAATGGGGGACGTGCATAGCAGGAGGACTCCTCCATTCCCTTCGCCAACCGAGACCGTCTCGTCCGCCGCTATGCCGCCGCCTCATCATATGCAGGCACCTCGATCGCCCTCGAGCTACCGACACGCTTATGAACCGGAATATGTGGCTGGCATCTCGTTGGATGGCCTGGCCCGTGGCGTGGATGCATCGCTGAAGGACCCGGCGCGAATGCCTCACTTCTCGCGGGGAGATTCGGCTGAACAGGTGGTGGGCTTGACACCGACTACAGAAGATACCAAACTTGCAGGTGATCGGCCGGAAGATCAGGGTCGTTCGTCCCAAACTCTAAAGGAACTGCGGAGGCAGATGGAGGAGCTGCTGGTATATCAACAGATGCAACAAAGTCAGACCCAGCACTCGTCTGCGACCCAAATTGGGCCTACCCATCCGCTACCGAACGAAACTCCCAGGAAGCGCCGTCTGTCCACCGCGTCCACCGCTGAGATCCCGGTCACCATGGTGCAACCCTCCTCTGGCTCAGGTTCCGGGGGCACAGTGAAAGGCACCGACGACTCTCTTCCGACCGACCACACCACGACCCAAACACCATCATATCCCTTCCCGCGCGCACAATCTCAGGCCAACCCGACCAAAGCAACTATCGAAAAGACAGGACGCCAAGGCCAATTCCGGTTGAAGTTTCCTCCCGACAGGCTACGCTCTTCACCCGCAACGAAAACTCCGGATGAAAAACTAGGACCATCGAAGCTGCCAGATCAAGGACCGAATTTTGGCCCGTCGCTTCACAATCCTGCCCCCGAAGATGCGGAATTTGCGACACCTAATCTTTATGACCTGACTTTGAAGTTGAATGCAGACTCGGGACTCGAGGCCTGGTGGACCAACCTCGTCGGTATCTTGCAGGCGCATTATGGAGCGGAACGTGTCTCGCTGGCTGTCCCTGGAGATGCCACAGATCTCGAGAACGTGCCCTGGGGACAAAAAGCAATATTCAACGGAAATGCGGATGCTGTGACAGACGCCACACAACCCCTCCCTCCCCATGATGGCCCCACCGCCGAAAATGCAGGTGATCGTGCCGTGCATAGTGTTGAGCTGGCATCCAAGCAAGAAAAAGGACCGATTTCCAAGCCTAAGACCTCAGAGTTTGTTGCACCACTGGCTCGACCCGCTTTGGAATCACGCCACTCATTCGCTGGTTTTGCGAATAACAAGAAACACCAAGCAAAAGAGATGGATCGGCTGCAACGCACATCAAAGCCAATCACAACCAAATCAGAACAAAAACATGCCAGAATTATCGAACAGCCTATCCTGGCTGGCCCTCGCGTTGGAGCCAAGGATGCGTCAAGAAACTCGCCTGGTTCAATTAGACAAGCTGTTTTCCCGATTCCGAGGCCATTGGAGAACGAGTCAGATCCCCTCATCAAGCGTACCGGAGTTGTCAAACTTTTCGGACGAAGCAATCCCATTGTTCTGACCCGTGAATACACGGAAACCGACTCTATGCGAGTTTCACAAACATCGAACAGATTGGCTCGAAGCCCTTTGGAAACCGTGCAGGTCACGCCGGGGGCCGAAAAGACCGGGGAACCCGAGGCTACTACTGAACAGCAGCAGAATCTCAGCGCTCCTAGTATGCGACAATATGATGAATACGAGCAAATACCACAATCCCCATGGTCTCAATCACCTGCACCATCACCCGCCCCGCGGGCACATGCGGACTCCAACCCTTTCTTCACCAGCCATACAGTTGACGAAGGAGCCTTTTCGAAAAACCCACCCGAGCACGACTATTCCAATGTACAACCCCTGGAGGCCATTGGAATTGATTACTCGAAGACGGTGGTCCACATTCCTTTGCTCCACGGTGGCCCTTCGAATCATGGCTCTTCCTCGACTTTGAGATTCCCAGTTGCCATCGTGTCACTACTATCAACGATAGTACCTTATCCACCTAATCTTCGACAATCTCTGGCTCATTTGATGCCACACCTCACAACGTCCTTCCGATTAGCCCAACAGTACAGTCAACTCGAACGACAGATAACCTCAAAGGTGGAAATACCGCGATATGGGAATCTGCTGGGATTGGGTGGAACATTTTCTGACGCAAGTAGCGAGCTTGAACTCGTGGCGGGTCTCAGTGGACATGTCAGCTATTCCGTTGGTGACGAGACTTCTATGTCTGCGCGGGCTAGCATGACTAGTCCCAGCGATCGCTCGTCAACGAAGTGTAGCCCTGCTATCTCCAATATCGGGACGCCAGGCTTTGATCTTGGTCAAATTGGATTCGGCTCGAACAATCATTCTCCAGCTTTGCGCTCTGGCGAACCTGCGGATGGCTATTTCAATGTTCAAAGCCAACAGTCCAAGCTGCCCCGCGATAACATCCCGCAACAGCGTCATCGCCTCTCAAAGTCAACCGTCAATACAGATTCCCCAGAGAAACTGACTGGGAAAGCTTCCATGGGCGAAGAGAGTTACTCGCAAGATCCAAGCCACGTCGTGACATCCCCATTGCACGAAATGCGACCACCTGCTGCTGCATTTTCCCCGAACCAGCCATCATCTCGCCAAACCTCCACAAACTCTTTCTATAACCAACTCCAACGCGATTTGCCCCGGCCGATTCCTGACACTATCGCGCAATTGATGCTTAATTCTGTTCCTCTTCACCTTTTTCTAGCCAAGCCCCAAAGCGGTGAGATGATTTGGACAAATGCCAAATTTGACGCATACCGGAGAAGCAAGCCCCAGGAACAGAAACTCCGAGATCCATGGCAGAACATTCACAGCAGCGAAAGGGACCATGTGTCCAATGAATGGGCCAATGCTTTGCGCACCGGGTCACAGTTTACTGAAAGAGTACGCGTTCGAAGATTCAATGACGAAACCGCTTATCGTTGGTTCATCTTTCGGGCCAATCCCCTTCTATCAGCGACGGGAGAAGTTTTGTATTGGATTGGCTCTTTTCTCGACATCCATGAACAGCACATTTCTGAGCTCAAAGCCGCCCAAGAGCGGGAAAAGTTCGCGACTGATGCGAAGTACCGTGCATTTTCGAACTCAATCCCGCAAGTTGTCTTCGAAGCAACCGAGAATCGCGGACTCATCTTCGTCAACGAGCAATGGAATCTATACACGGGCCAAAGGCTTGCAGAGGCACTTGACCTTGGGTTTGCCAAACATGTTCATCCTGATGATCTCGAAAAATGCGGCGGAATTTCTTCCCAGACAACGCAAAGGCACAATGACACAACTACGCCAGCATCTTCAGATGCCGGAGTGGAGAACCATGCTGTTTCATCTGCACTTGATGAGTTAGTAAGACGTGGTGTTGCATCCCTACAAAAGGACGAAAATGGTCGTGTGTTTTACTCGACAGAAATTCGTCTTCGTTCCCGGGGAGGTGATTTCCGTTGGCATCTGGTTAGGTTGGTATGCGTTGAGACAAGCAGCTTCGGCAGCGAAGTGGCTTCCTGGTATGGCACATGTACCGACATCAATGATCGGAAGAACCTCGAGCGGGAACTCAACAAAGCAATGAGCCAGCTGAACAATCAGATGGAGTCCAAGACCAAGTTCTTCAGTAATATGTCCCACGAGATTAGGACTCCTCTCAACGGGATATTGGGTACCATTCCGTTTATTCTCGACACCCAGCTCGACAGTGACCAGAGACGAATGCTAGATACCATCCAAAATAGCTCCACCAATCTTCGTGAGCTTGTGGATAATATCTTGGATGTATCTCGCGTGGAGGCGGGTAAGATGTCCATGGTAAACTCTTGGTTCCATGTTCGGTCCATGATTGAGGATGTGATCGACACTATCGCTTCCCGAGCAATCGACAAGGGTCTCGAGATAAATTATCTCATGGAAGCTGACGTCCCCGACATGATGATTGGTGATCGGTTCCGCATCCGCCAGGTCCTTATCAATCTCGTCGGCAATGCGGTCAAGTTCACCTCGCAAGGCGAGGTTTATATCTGCTGCAGGCTCCAACGTGATAGCGCGCCCAATCTCAAGGAAACAGAGGCATTCCTCAGCTTTGATGTAGTTGATACGGGCAAAGGGTTCGGTTCACAGGAAGCGGAGCGTCTTATGCAACGATTCAGTCAGCTGGGGGAGAGTGGATCTCAGCAAAACGCTGGTAGTGGTTTAGGGCTCTTTTTGTCGAAGCAACTGGTGGAAATGCATGGTGGAAGCCTCACGCCGAGCAGCAAAGAAGGCCAAGGTGCGAAGTTCTCCTTCAATGTCAAAGTTGATGCACCCCCGCCTCCGTCGGCATCTGAGAGGCCCCAACTGCTTCGCCAGGGTTCAACTGCTTCCAGGAGACCAGTGGGATCCAGGACCACATCGTACGACCGATCCTCGCTACAGTTACCTAAAAGCTTCGAGCCCAAGCTCCAGGACCCCACAACCCTATCCCCGGAACGCGATTCGCCAACTCGCCAGCTGCGTACCGACAGCGGTGGCCCGTCAAATGCGCGTGGCCTGAGTCCCTCTTCTGCTTTGTCCTCCGCCCTTCCAACTCCGGATATTGCAACTGCTCATCTGCCACCTCAATTGGAGATAGAGCACAAACCACACCTGAGTACGGATATTTCTTCCAACGCAAGTGTCTCAGATGCGTCGACACGCCAAGCACCATCGCCTTCTCATGGAGCCGTATTTCCAGGCAAGGCATCCGCGAACTCCGCAAACTCCCCAGGAGTCCCTTCGCAAGGTCCTTTCTCTATAGTCATCCTGTGTCCGCTTGACAACACTCGCAAAGCCACCAAGCAACACATTGAGAAGGTTGTCCCACATGAGATTAAATTCACAATTACCACTTTGCCCGATGTGGACGAATGGAAGGACATGACACAAGGTCGACATGAAAAGTGCACACATCTGGTGCTGAATTTACCTGCAACAGACGACATTCTGGAAGTCATTCAGCACATGGCAGAGGTCGATTCAGACACAGCACCCGTGATAGTCATCATTTCGGACCTGTACCAAAAGCGCCAAATCAGTACTCGTGTCAAAGAATTGGCAGCTACTGGTAAACAGGTGTTTATCGTACCGAAGCCTGTCAAGCCTTCTGCCTTCTCTACCATCTTTGATCCCGATAGCAAGCGGGAGCTGAGCAAAGATCGCAACCAAGATATGGCACGAGAGATCAACAATAACTTCAAGACTGTCTCAAAGATGGTCAAGGAGGTCCTTGGTAACAAAGGTTACCGCATCCTGCTTGTCGAGGATGACGAGACCAATCGCGATGTATGTCTATCTGAACTTAATGTCTACAAGACTCAGGTATACTAACTTAATGATAGGTAATGCTGAAGTATCTTGACAAGATCAAGCTGATGTCAGAGACCGCATCGAACGGCCAGGAGTGCACTGACATGGTCCTCTCCAAGGAACCGGGTTACTACTCTCTCATAATCGTGAGTCCACTCATTCTCTGCCTCCAAACAATCATGCCAATGAACAATTACTAAAACTCTGAACTATTAGTGTGACATTCAAATGCCGATCAAGAACGGCTACGACACCTGTCGAGAGATTCGGCGCTGGGAGCAGAAAAACCATTACCCCCAGATTCCGATCATGGCTCTGTCGGCCAATGCGATGACCGATCAAATCGAGAATGCCGCACAGGCGGGCTTCAACGACTACGTCACGAAGCCTATCAAGCACAATGAACTTGGCAAGATGATGATGGGTCTTCTCGACACCAACAAACCGTTATTGCTCCTCCGCGACCGCCTTCATCCAGGATTTGATAAAACCATGTCGGCCCGACGCTGAGCATTGCGGCAATCAATTCTATTATAGCATACTTTTCGTCTTGCGTTCTAGACGTTCTTCGTGGCTGAGCCCGATATTCTCAACAATTTCCTTCATTGAGTGAGCGGATACCTCCTTTGGTTTTTTTGCATGGCCTGTTCGTGGTCCAACCCCTTTCTGGTGAGTATAATAGGGCAGTAAGGAGAAATCTAGTCTCTTGAGAGAGTTTCACACATGGACTGTTCACATTATGACTTGCCTTTACCCTGCGCGCCTCCTTTCACACCGATCCCTCTTGAAAAGGAACTCGACATTTTTATGCATTGTCTGCAATTGCATTGGGAATTGAGCGTCTGGTGACATCCCATAGCACCTCCACCGGGTCGACAGGCTCCACTGTATTATTTGATTTTCTTCCCCATTTTCTTGTGGGTTTGCTTTCGACTCCGAGCGCCTGGCGTCAGTGCTGGGATACAGCCTTTGCTTTATTTTCTTTTCTTCCAGCCTTGTGTTGATTCCTTTTCCACGTGATACCAGACTACGAGCGCGCAACGACACTTTTCTCTCTTCTGAATTTGTATTTGTCAATAATTCTAACCTTTATACCTTTGTTTTTTGCTGCCTCCGTTGCTGAATACACTGGAGTGGCCATTTCTAATAAGAAAGATGCCACCATTTTCCTACATGAATTTCTGCTATACTACTACTTCTACTGTAAACTATTACCTATCATTCGACCCTAGGAACGACAGTCGAGTGGAACAGCTATCAAGTGAATTTGCTCTTATCCATCAACATCCTGGTTTCAATCTAGATCAACTCCGTCGCAGCGCGTCATAGCGTGACCCACTATTCCGAAAGGAGTAATCGGAGTTCTCGGAGTTCTCGAAGGAGTAGTTGGATTGAACAACTCCCAAAGGAAACATTCTCTAATCAAGATTCTGCTATGGAACTCTCGGACTAATCATTTGAGTCTATCTGACTTATGGCTGCGGATTTAGGGGTATCCCCGATTCAGCCGATGTATGCAGGTAAGATCGATCCATTCATTCACCTGGAAGAGTGCTTTTCGGAGTTCTGGGACGGGATTAAGCGTTGATGTGGAGGTTGTGGCTCTTATTTAAACATCCTGATACCTTCCCGATAAGTCCTATTAATACCTGGAACCAAATCATCTCTTAAAGACAGCAAAAACCACCAGTCTGCAAGCACAATGACTCGCGTTCTTCTCACTGGTGAGTTCACGTCAACGTTCAAAACTAAAAGAACCCTAGTAACTAACTCTTACAAGGCGGCAGCGGCTTCATCGCGACTCATGTGCTCGAGACGCTCCTTGCCCGAGGCCACTCCGTTGTCACTACTGTTCGCTCCCAGCAAAAGGCCCAGGAAATCTTGCGTGCTCACCCAGAGCTGTCGAGGAATCGCCTCGACTGTGCCATTGTTACGGACATGGCCCAGGAAAGTGGTGAGTACATCTGGTCCTCGAAGCGAATATATGAGTGACTTACAGTGATTAGCATTCGATGAGGTAGTCGTTTCCGAGCCACCATTTGAGGCTGTCATCCACACTGCTAGCCCCTATCATTTCCATGCCAAAGATGCCAAAGAGCTCTTAGATCCAGGTAGGCCAAGAAAGTAATAAAATCGATGATAAATACTGATTCTATCAATTATAGCAATCATTGGAACCATTGGAATACTCAAGTCAGTGCAGAAGTATGCCCCAGCGGTCAAGCGAGTTGTGGTGACATCTTCCTTCGCTGCTATCAATAATGTCTACGCAAAGGGTAAAGGGAAGGTTTACTCAGAGGTAATTCGCATTCAATTCAAGTAATCAGATATCTTGCTAAATTAAGATACAGGCAGATTGGTGTCCCATTACCGCAGCTCAAGCGAATGATAATCCGGCAAACGCTTACCGAGCAAGCAAGACTTTCGCCGAGCGAGCAGCCTGGGATTTCATTCAAAGCGAGAAGCCCCATTTCGATCTGACTGTGATTAATCCGCCTTTGGTTCTTGGCCCGATCGCCCACAAACTGGCCTCTCTAAGCGCCCTCAACACCTCCAACGAGCGAATCCGAGATCTGATCACTGGCGCCGCCAAAGACCGCTGCCCGCCGACTGGAAATTATTTATACGTCGATGTGAGAGATCTCGGACTCGCTCATGTTCTCGCGATCGAAAAGGCCGAAGCTGGTGGAAAGCGATTCTTTACAGTATCTAGTCACTTCTCTAACAAAGAGATCGTGCAAATAATCGACCAAGAGTTCCCCGAGTTCCGATCTCGTTTACCCACTGGTGAAGATCTGATGCCAGGTGATTATCCGCAAGATGGAGTTTATGGGTTCGATAATTCACGAGCGCGCGAGATATTGGGACTGGAGTTCCGACCTTTGAAGCAGAGTATTGTGGATGCCGTACATAGTTTGTTGGCAGTGGAGCCACAGATATCTAACTAATAGGACCCTTTGCTGTGCTGTACCTAAAACTTGAGATAGTCATTAGGGGGTTGATTGAATCGCTGATTAATCCCCGTGTCTAACTCATAATCTAAATGCCTCTTTGCCTCCTTTTTCTCTTAGCTTCTGCCATTCTCGCTCCCACCCCCGTCCACAACGAATAATGTTTTCAACATTTTCTGCTGACCCCAATGAGAGACGCCCTCCGAAACCACGACAAAGGCGACGGCAAGTTACTCGGGCTTGTGACTGGTGCCGGCTTAATCGGATCAAATGCGACTCGTCGCAGCCGTGTAAGCAGTGTCGCCAGCGTGGGGGCCAGTGCAGCAACGGCAAGCGAGCAGAGACTTTTTCGTTGCTAGAGGCAAACAGGTATCGCAGTCCGCCAAATCTATGAGCCGAGAAGAGACTTATAGACGTGAAATAGGGAAATCCAACGTCTACGTCTGGAAATCCACGGCCTGCAGGGCCAAGATGCTCCCAAGGAGGCTCAGGAGCAGCGGCCTGAAAAGTACCCCTCGCCGCCTGAAACGAACGTGTTACTTTCAAGTTCTACACCAAAACTTCCTCTCCAAAGCCTAGAGACCAGGGACGTACCGATTCACTCTCCAACAAGATGGGAAGGCATTGCGGTTCCCGATATTCGGTCAGGGAATTTGATTCATTATGGCCCTATGTCAACTCCCTATTTTGGGGCTCGCCTGGGAGGATATCTCGCTGAAACAGCGATGAGATTGAATACGGAGATTTTACTCCCTGGCGATATCTCTCGACTAGAATGCATGCCTAATATCTTGATCCCTCAAGACCAGCCCGGCCAGCCTCAACCATTGACTGTGAGTCTCGGCGGAGATGCCGAGGATTTGTCCCGTGACCAAGAGGAGCATTTCCTTGAGCTACATTGGCAATCATTTCACTGTGTTTATCCTATTATGGGTGAGATTGAGTTCCGGAAATACTACGAGTCGTTGTGGGACAACTCTACTTCCCCGCCGACACGGAACCCATCACCACTTGTTGACAGTATCATGGCTATTTGCATGCAGTATGGAAGTACGTTCCTGATCAGCGATGATGGTGATTCCCCAGGCGATGATGGTTTGCACCACGTCACAGTGGCTTCGCGAAACAGCTATTCCTTTTACCGTCGTTCGCAGATTCTGCTTTTGGATGAGATTGAAAATCCCTCTATGATGACGCTCCAGAGTCATCTTTATTGCATAATTTATCTTTATAATACCTCATCATTGAACACCGCATATGTCATGCTGGGAAATGCATTGAGGATTGCTCAGACTATTGGGTTGGAGCCTCAGCCCATGGACACTGCATCAATAGCACAGCAACAATTGAGATGTCGAGTCTGGTCAATAATGTCTATGCTGGATAATCAATTATCGATGATGCTTGGTCGTCCAACCATCTTGAACAAGAAAGATTTTGATTTCACTTCGCCTGGCCATAATCAGGAACATGCAGTCTTCTCAGAGTCAATGTTGATTAGTTCAAGCCACGACGATATCACTTGGCTGAGCTTCCATACGAATTGTGCTCAACTGGTGAGATTGGTACAAGATATCCAGTGTGCCTTTTCAAAGCGCGTCGTTGAAATATTGAACCAAAAGGCTGTGAAGACAATTTACGACAGCCCGGTTGCTCTGGAAGAGCTTGCTGGTTTTCTTGGACGAGAAGTGCGTCCTGTTTATGAATGGGCTCGGAATGTACCCCAGTCTCTGAAGATATCTCGAAGAGGCTCTGGGGAGCCTTTTTCTACCGAGCGAACTCCACTGCTGCCTGATACATTTAGCCCACTTTGGCTACAGCGTCAGCGACTACTGCTTGAAATTCTATACCACCACCTTCAACTATCAACGTTTCGCTCATTTCTGCGCTTCCCGCCTGGCTCTTCTTTTATAACTCCACTTGCCGACTGCCACAGCATCAACTGTCTCAATCATGCGATTTCCTTGACTAATATTCTCCATCAAATCCTCACCGACACTGACCTGTTACGAGGATGGTCACCAATCGTACAATATCAATGGGATGCTGCTCTCTGCATTCTAGGGTTTATTCTCGCGAATCCGGTTTGTCCTCCGTCACCGGCAGCCCGAAAATCCATACAGACAGCCATTAATTCCTTTGAGACAATGGGCAAGTACTTCACAGCCTCCAGAGCTGCTGCCCAGGTAATGCGAAGATATGCCACGCAAGCTGAGTTACTTGTCCAAAAATTCCAGAAAAGTTTGTCAGCGCGAAAATTGAATTCGCAAAATAATTCCGACCAACCTCTGACGCCAGCGGCCCGTTCTGCAACCACTGCTGTTGTACAGATTCTTGCTGCTCCAGCAATGACACCAGAATATATCCAGAATGACTTTGATATAGGTGTTGACTTTTCAAATATCATCAGCGAGGACGCATTCTGTAGTGGCAATGTTTCCATTCCTCTTGATGAGGTCAAGTTCGCAGGTGTCTCCAACGGGATAGACACCACGCCCTCAACCCTTCCAGACTTGTCTGGAGATCCGATGAGCGAGATTGAGTATTCATGGATGACAGGCGGTGGTATTAATGATTGGGGTCGATTACACAATCAGACTGGCTAGTTCTACAAATAGCCAAAGAATCACATATCCGTATGCCATTTCCAGCTATGAGTAATTGATGGATGGGATTCACTTGACCCTGCCTATCATTCTAATATGGGCTAGGTTGTAGCTGGTGGGAATTGATATATTGCAACTTTATGGAGCGTGGAGGTAGATACTCTTCTCCACTGAGCGAGCGGGCGATATTCACTCGGACTTAGATGGTAAAATTCCAAAAAAAAGTTGAGACGGATATAGACTATTCAAGCTAGCCCTAGGCCTGTGTCTGTATAGTATCAGTGACAACCGACAATCATCAACGTAGACCCACTCAAGCATTCTTCATGGGACTTTTGCCGCGGCATACTAGGAAGATCATCTGATGTCAACCTCTCCCAAAACACCTATTTATCCATCTGGGTGCTGCAACGTTGCACATAGCATCCCTGCACGGGGCTGAACAGAGAGACCCGCCCCATCTCTACCTACGCATGCCAAAGCTGGTCGCAAGGCTAATGCTATTGGTGGCAGCGGGGGGAGAGGCAGACGGTAAACATGATACCTTTTCATCGCTGCCTACGGTGGGGCCGTAGCATAGGGACCGGGGCATGCTCTATCTAGTATCTTGAATTAAAGGAAAATCTTGAAACGGAACTGATTTATAAATAGATTATCTTTTTGTCTTGAACTTCAAGCTCTACAACAATGTCAGCTTCAAGTACTCTGAGATGGCCTCTTTCTCTGCGAAGTTCAGTCTAACGGTGTCATTGCGCCACCATATCTGTTATGAATTATTCTGATAATGTCGTCTCCAATCTGTCCGAACAAATTTCGCATGCGTTGGCCATTTTGCGCCATTTTCTCTGTGCTCCCCTCCGCGCAATCGGATTCATCCTTCTAGGCAGCACCGAAACCGCTGGACTGAGATATTTCCGTTCTTTCTTGGTTCTGCAGATCTTAGTGATCCCCTCTGCTGTGCTTTTGTCAAATTTCAATACCAATTATACCAAGTCGAAGAAAGACGGTGGTCTATGGGCCATGATGACGGTTGGCCAGTGCGAGCCACTCTCCGGCACTAACCTATTTCCCGAATCGGATGGTCGTTACGGATTGGGATTGTGGGTATTCATGAGATGCTGCACCTTGATCAGCGGCGGCTGCATTGATACTGAGCTTTCTACTCTGGCGTGCGAATAAACGTCGGGACTGGATCTACGGTCCGGAACAGCCAGCGCAACAGGTGGACATGCCATCGGCGGATAGCCAAGAAGCAGGTTGAGGTACATCTTCTAAATTTTGATATTGTCTTAAAACACAATTATTACAGGCAAGCAAATAAAGAATCCGTTGCGCCGTTTCGTGATGTCGTGCCGATAGTGGACTAGCCTCCGACGGGTGGGTGAGGATTATAGCATGTCAGTCCCAGCTGATCATAGATATCTAGGTGCAAAGTGAATCTCCATCTATACTTCATGCGAGGAGCGGTCGTGGACACTAAGGATACCATTCTCCTGTTTGTCCTCTTCACTGCGACGGTCTTCGCGGAGCAATGGTCGGTACTCGACTTCGTTGTCCGAGTACACGCCGTGTAGATCTTGCGTGAAGGTAGTTCGTTGTTGATCATGGCTGTCTCTCCAGTCTACGTCTCCGATGGCATTGGTGTGGGCTGAGCGCGCGCATGACGGGCACATGAAATGGGTCGCACCAAGCTGAGTCTTGATTTTGGGGAGGACGTAGCGGTAGAAGGAGGCCTTGGCAATGTTGTTGAAGTGTAGAAGCCTGAATTGGAGAATAAAACCACACCGGTTAGCATGGCGGCAGATCATTTTTCGCAGGGTAGATTTGACTTACCCCAGCACCAGACAGGCCAGATTGGAGTAGATTTCAGGAATGCCACGGGCTAGCCGGTAAGTGTAGCCCCATTCTCTGATTTCTTTCTTCGCCAAAATCATCATACCACCAATGAAGGTTCCGATCATGATTGAACCGAGCGTGGCATCGATGAGAATTTCCTTGGGCAGGTGAGCGGCCTGTGGTTTCCGAGAAATTTGTTTCGCGTAGAGGATGCCGAGAGCTGCGACGAAAGAGAGAGAGATCTTGGAAAAGCCTATTAGCAGACGTTCCGACAACGATATCTGAGGGTCTCATGCGTACGACGATAATCTGGAAGACGCTCTCAGGGGACCTGTGGGATTTGAGCACGGCGGCCAGGGCACACGGCCACGCGCAAAAGGCGATCAGCAGCTGCACCTTGCGAATGGTGTTCATGGAGCCTTGCGAAGAGGAGCACATGGTGCTCTGCTCTGGGTGATAATGGTGGATGTGAGCTGTTTTGCTGTTTTGCTGGTGAGGTCGAGGGAACGGTAAGATTTATGTTCGTGACGTCGAGGCTGCGCCTCGCTGACGCGTGACTTTTTCGTACTCCATTTTGGGTCTCGTTTTAGAAAACCGCCCCCATTTGCCAAGGCCGATGGTCAAGGCTGCCTGCCGGAACAGTCATTCTGCCTGTGGGGATCGGCTGGCATGACGCGCCCACGGTTAATTCGAGGCTCCTCATAGGGCGGTACAGAAGTGTAGGTGGGCATCTTCGCTGGGATTGGCCGGGGGCCAAACTCCGCCCGCAAAAGGAGAAGCGGCTGAGCGGCTCCCTGACGATCATTGCGGACGCCTTTTTCACTATTTTACTATTTTGCAGTTAGTTAGACCAGGGTTTTCATGGCTTGGGGCAGTTTAATTAATTTTAGGCAATCTTGAACAAACATATTGTCCTACCTTAAGAAGTAGGATGTAGAAAAGTAGATATAGGATAACTGATCTATACGTCCATCTATCTGATGCATGCAGGGGGCCGATCAACCCACCAGATTGGATGCCACAGACACTGCCCCAAGGGTTTCCTCGCAGAATTAACCATTTTGGGTAAATCCTTCAGTGATCATGGGACAGATGGCAGCGAGTAATCAGGTCAAACCTGCGATTCATGGAAGCCTATGAAGGAAAATCGCCCAAGTATATCGCTAGAGTCTACTCAGCACGGTCAGGGCGATGACGCGATACAGCAGACGAGTAGGTCTTATTTGAAGGTGCAATAATCAACTCTTATCGATCATACTTCTGATTGGTAGACGTTTAGCCTTCTTGCAAGCTTCTAGAATGATCAATACTAGTTATCACCTACATATATCATACACTAAATAAACTGGGTCTTACTCGCCAACTCCCGCTACTAGTTTCTCCTGTGGAACTTGACCCTGAAGGACCAATTGCAATAGCCTTGCACAGCTGCTAATGCGGCTGAACCTTGCACTGTTTATCCCTCTGGAAGGCATAATTCTCACAAACCCCCCTAGTCAAAAAATAATTGGGATGATTCAAGGGAAGTCCTGATGAGACCAGCGATCTCTATCTATCAAGCCAAAGAGCGCCTGTTTCCCTGTGGTATACGCCCCCCTAGTTGCGCCATCTTTGACGAATGAATTTCCAGACACAATGGTTCCATAATGTGTTTGTGGACCTCCACCCTTTCGCTCTTCTTGGACCGCCTGCCATTCCTAAGGTCGAGCAAAAAATTTCGGGGTGTTCCGATTTCTCCTGGTACATGACACTTTTAGCGAACCCGGGTATTTTCGGTCATCGGTACCTTTGAGGTTGTCAACGTGTCAACGGACACGAGCAATGATTAGGAGGGGGGGGGGGGGGCGATATAAGGATCCGGTACGTGTGAGTTTGCTGTTTTTTCCAATGTTTTCCTTACAATGCTGGAGAACCCCCCTACACCATCCATCATATCATGGCGACATACCATGAGGTCGCCCAGTCGTGTATCATGACCATCAGATGGAATGCCAATTCCTACCAACAATACAATGCGCAGTCAGCGTAGGAACGTACAAAGAATATTTTTGTCATGACAAACGGCAGCTTGTCCGGTGGGTAAGCAGACGATTACAACGTAGGGATTGTCGAAGCGCCCTGGTATATACATGCCAGTGCTCAATCAGAATTCGGAAATTCCCTTCCAGCGTTTCTTTGGCGGTAGCTGCCTCGACATGAAAGGCACGGATTTAAATGGAGCATCTTGCGTGCAGGTGATGGAGGCCTTGATGTGGGAAATGTCTGGGCGGTGCCGAGGTAGAGCCCTTGGAAAGGCCGGAAGGCAGGACTTCTTCTTCCACATGAATGAAATGCGAAGAGTCAAGCACAGAGGGGCTAGCCTGCCCAGCCCACCAGGCTCAACCTCACTAACTAACCAGGCGGTCAGAATGCTGCATCGAAGCCTAATAATGATCAAACCAATGCCAAGTAATCCTCCTCACACTCGCTTCCTTGCGCAACACATTGCCTTCTCTAACGAAAAGCCACCGCAGATCATATCCCCAAATTTCTGGGAAATTATTGCGGGTACCACAGGCTGTTTCAATGTTCTACCAATGATTGTAGACCTGCTCTAAACAGTGGCATTTTATTGGTACATCCCCAGTTTGATGCGGCCCACTTGAGGTAAAAAATACGAACACGAAGCCGAAGCCGAAGTACGATGAATCCGATGCACAACTTATCCTGATAGATGCACGACGTATTCGCAAAAACCGTCGTTGTCAAGTCTTGCTACTCATTTGATTCGCTTCCGCTTGATTTCGGTGGGACTTTGGAGGAAAGAGAGCGAAGCTACTTAAGGGGGCAAACCTGCCATCCAAGTCTCATGGTTATTTTGCTACAATTCACCAGATTTCCTCCCTTCTCGTATTGTTGAATTGTCATTTCGCCTCACCTACATAATAAGAAGGCCAAATATCCTTTCAAATCATGAAGCTGCATCTTCTACTTGCATCTCTTGCACTGCCGTTGGCCGGTGCCTACTCTGGCCTCGGCTCACCTCATCACTGGAAGCCACCAGGCCATGGCGATTGTATGATATAGTGACGAAGACTATAAATTGACGAAAAAGCTAACAATTCGGTAAAGTTCGTGGGCCCTGCCCTATGATGAATACCCTTGCGAACCACGGCTTTCTTCCCCATGATGGCAAAAACCTGACTGAAAAGGTTGTGGTACACGCTCTCCAAGCGGGGTTGAACTTCAATACTTCTCTTGGGAGCTTGATGTTTCAAATGGCGATTGGAGTTAACCCAGAGCCCAATGCCACATTCTTCACCCTGTGAGACTTGTTCGAGTTTCTCAAAGGAGAGAATGTCTGCTGACTTGAATGTATAGCGACCAACTTAATCGCCATAATGTCCTCGAACATGACGCAAGTCTGAGGTGAGCATACGAAAACTTATATCAATGCCCAAGAAACTAAAGACCTGTAAATTAGTCGTTCTGATGCTTATTTCGGAAACAATCACGTATTCAACAAAACGATATTCGATGAGACACGCGCCTACTGGACTGGCCCTATCCTTGACCCTAAGATGCTTGCAAACAGCAAACTCGCGCGACAGATAAGCTCTCGGGCTTACAATCCAACATATACCTTCACATCCAATACAGAGGCTTTCAGCATAGGTGAGGTTTCTGCTCCTATCATCGCCTTTGGTGATATGGATACTGGTCTCGTCAACCGAACCCTGGTTGAATATTTCTTTGGTAAGTAAATATGATCAGAAACAATATTATATTGAATTTTGGATTAATTCAAGCCATATAGAGAACGAGCGTCTACCGGTCGAACTGGGCTGGTCCAAGAAGCAAAAGGTTATTAGCGTCACTGACATTACGCAAGTGTCAGAGTTGATTGCCAACGCAACCTCTCTTCTTACGAAATCAGGGGATGTTGCATTGAAGAGTAGAGACTTGCATTCCGGACTCACCTTTGCCTACCAAAGATCCCAGACATAGACCGGTGAATCGGTTCAATGATGTTGGGCTTCAGTGCCTAGCTGCAAATTATCTCGTCTTGTACCTGGGGAAGTTTTTCATTATGTTTCATGGAATGCCTTATCAAGAAATATCTTCAATCATTGCAGCACATGGTTTAATCAGACGGGGAACCAAACACCTCTAGATGGATCCGCTCTGGTGAAACACCCATCGTCTCGAGACTTGCTCTGAGCTTTCATAAACGGTTGTAGCCCACAGATATAATAGTCGGCATCCGGAATCATAGCCTCTCCTTTGACTTTGACAAGGTCCACACGGCCGATATGATCGTAGCCCACTCCCTGCTTATCACGGTCTGTAGGTCTCTTCATAGAATACTATACGGCTGACGGATGGCTGGTCAGCAGTAATGCAAGCAAGGTCCTGCTTCATAGCATGAACTGGGCCGTTTCTTGCAGCATGGATAAATGCGACTTTTCACGCCTGATCTTGCTGTTGAATGATAGTCTTCAACATCGACATTATTGGAGTAAGGCCCACACCCCGGCTGATCAGCACAAGTGGTGTCGTTGCGTTCACATCAAGGACGAAGTCGCCGAATGGCATGCTCACATCTAACTCGGCGCCAACAGGTAGCGAGTCATGGGGTACATTCGAGATCCGGCCGGCGGGTTTCACTCCGCTTGCAAATTCCTGCTTCACCCAAATCCGAAAATGATCCAGGGTCGGTGAATCCGATAAACTGTACTGGCGAGGCTGATATACCCCCAGTTCAGAGAAAAACACCCGCACACTGACGAACTGGCCAGGGCTTGTAGGGTGGAAGCACATCTTTGTCGACCGGGGTAAGTTGGAAAGAAATAATTTCATCGCTCTCCGACACCTTCTGAGAAATGAAGAACTTTCGCCATCCTTTCCAACCGCCTGTGTAGAATAGTCTGAGATTCTAAGATTGACTGGAGCATACAATTTCTATGGGGTGCATATTCACAATATCACAGAAGCGAAAAATTGTCCACGCGCTATTTCCACCGACACCTGCTACTAGTATAATTTGAAGTGAGGACTCAAATGTTCGTTTCTCTAAATATCGAAAATGTGCTCATGCTATATTTTACTTTACGATAGTTCATCTCCTCGGCCCGGGGCTCGGAGTCTCGGGAGACCTCTTTCGCCTCGTAAACCCCGGGGTTTCCCCTTTGGGAATACACCGAGCTCGCGAAGATGCATCTATCCAGAATTAAATACTATATATCCCGGAGATGCCTCATTAATGTCGAGAAATACACCATCGATCCCCCAGACTATCGATAAGTTGGGATTCTAACTTGCAGCTTACTGTCATCGCTCTTGCAGGCAGGCAGTTCCAATTGACATTGAGACAACATGAGCGACGTCGAGAAGTCACAGAATAGCGATGAGAAGGCAGTAGCAGCAAAACCGACATTTTCAGAAGGTGGTGCGAAAGGATGGTTAGCTGTGCTAGCATGCTGGTGCATCATGTTCAATACTTTTGGATACATCAATGCCTTTGGGTACGTATACCTAGGAAGAAGACGAAGCCAATGCTAACAACTTTCTAGAATTTATGAATCTTATTATAAGACGACATTCTTGAAAGATCAAAGTGAATCGAATATTGCTTGGATCGGGTCCTTGCAAGTCTTCTTTATGTTTTCAGGGGGACTGGTGTCTGGCCCTATGATGGATCGATATGGTCCGAAGGTATGTGGAATTGAAACGAAATCCCAGCACAAATTGTTTATGCATCATTGCTTACTTATGTGTATAGGTCATTCTTATACCGTGCTCGATGCTATTTGTCGTCTCTGTCATGCTTACGAGTTTGTGCACCGAGTATTACCAGTTCATGCTCGCGCAAGGTGTTCTCGGGGGCCTGACCAATGGGTTGACATATACACCGACACTCGCCGCTGTGAATCAATACTTCTTCGAAAAACGACCACTTGCGATGGGAATTGCATCCAGTGGGTCCTCTCTGGCTGGCATAATCTTCCCGATCGCGCTCAACAGAATGCTGAACAAGAGTAGCCTGGGGTTTGGTTGGTCGGTTCGAGTTCTCGGATTTTTGATGTTGACTCTTAGTGTTATCGCCTGCGTGTCTGTATCTTCAAATGCACCGAAGCGGAAGAGTGGCCCGCCTTTTATTTTGGAGGCATGGAAGCACCCGGCATATGCTTTGCAGATCAGCGGTCTCTTCCTCGTCGTTTGGGCCATGTTTGTACCCTTTTTCTACATTCCGGGATATGCGCAGTCAATCTCAATCGACGTCGACATGTCGTTCTATCTGATTGCAATTCTGAATGCAGGATCATTGCTAGGACGGCTTCTCGGAGGTGCAAAGGCTAATTACCTCGGGAGGTTCAATACATTGGCTGGTGCGTCAGTGATTTGCGGTATTCTGAGCTTTTGCTGGCTGGCGATCGACACCCTTGGTGGGATGATTGTCTTCTCAGTACTTTTGGGTTTCTTCTCCGGTACTATTATCGGACTTTTCCCAGCTACAATAGCAATGACTGCCTCGAAGCCAAATGAGATCGGCTCTTACCTTGGTATGGGGCTGGGGGTATTGAGTATATCCGGGCTTACGGGAACTCCAATCACTGGCGCAATGATCAACAGCCATGGATCCTATCAGCCTGCGATCATTTTTGCTGGGGTATCGAGTATTGTCGGCGCTATGGTTGTTTTTGGAGCACGCCTTTACTTGGTCAAGGGCAAGTTGGCCGCGTGAAACTTGATCAATGGGCAAATCGAACTACTACATAGTACTGAGAGCTAGGTGTACCAGAAAAATTGGACTAGCGTATCTAGTAACAATAATCTCAATTCCGCATCCATTTCAAAGTGGCTACTTTGGTTCGTATTCCGGTGCGGCAAGTTTAGGCAGCCCAATTGTGGCCTGCGACTTTGGAAATAACAGCCGAGTTCCACAGGATCGTAGATTTGTCCTAGCTGAAACCCACGGAATTTTCCATCTGAGGCTGAATGTTCAAGTAATATACCATACTCAAGTCGGCATCCCAGATTTGATTGTCCATCTGCCTATCGGTCCACCGGCGATGGCAGGGAACAACAGATACCGGTGAGCGGGATAGACATCCTTGCAGTCACAATGCTGCTGCCTTGCCTTCTCTGGTTAAAATGGAGCACTGCATGTTTGAAATGAGCGATTTGCCCCGGGGCCCTGGATCCACAGGCCCTTTCCAACGGGGCCAACCACGCTTGTGACTCGCCCTTTAAGCTTTGCTGGTTTGCCGCATGGAAAGCTTGGCCCCTGGTACCAGCAGGACCTCCGATCCATTGACAAGAGCAAAGTAAGGCTGATCGCTTGCATGGTATAAGATTCTGGTTCATTCTGAGATTGCATCTCACGCTGGAGTACGCCCCAAGGGTGGAGCGTGGCAACAGCGGGGGGCAAGATGGGCATGAATTATTTTCTTGTGGAAAAAGGACGCTTCCTCAGGACTTTCTTCTGTCGTCGGTCTTCCTCCTTTCTAGCTTCGCACGGTGGCTGTCCGATTCTGTCTTTTCCATTCCCTCTCATTCTCTCTCCACGTTATGTAATTTTACCTGGCTACCTTTATACAGTCTTTCACTCTTTCACTCTTTCAAAGACTGTTTTTATCTGTGGCGCCCACTCATTCCTTGAAAATATTCCAACATGGAGCTCTCCCCGCGACACGAGACAGATATCCAGCATAAACCCCTGGAGCCAATTTCGGTCCTCGCCCCCTTCTCGGCACTTATCATTTCCATAGCGCTGGTGGTCTTCTCCTTGGTCCGTCTCTATGTCCTCGAGAAGTTCCTCATCAAATGGGCATATGGATCGATCTACACTGACCTGAATGAGATCAATCGCCGCGGCTTCGTGAACCACCATATCGCCGGTGTGTCTAAGATTCTCATCCTCATTGTCGCCGTTTACCCATTCGTCAACGTCACCTTCTGTGAGGCAACATTTCATACTCCTTTTACCCATGGGTCCCCCGTCACAATGGGAGATCTCATGGTTGTGGTGGCTCAGGTTCTGATTGCCATGTACATATTTGAGCTGATCTATCGCGCCAAATTATCTCCCATCGCAGTGTTACACCACACTGGGACAATTCTCATCGGACAGTCAGCCATTGCCATTAGCCTGAGATTAGCCCGAGAGCCGGACGCTGATATTGAATTTATTCTGTGTACTGTTTGGGGTAAATGGACTCATTATCACACCCACAGACTAAATGCTAAGTGCTTTTTGCAACATTAGGTGCCTTCGACATCGTGTCCGAGTTCTTCCCGCACATTGCAATCATTCTTTACCGTGTTTACCCCAAGCGTCACCACTTCCTCAGTCGAGTCTTCCTTATTTCATGCATCGTGACTGCTACGGGAACTTTCTGCGAAACGGTTGTGACAATGTGGCTATTCGGGTCTCTCTGGGACCGCTGGGAGATCGCATTCAAAGTGGCCACGCCGCTTCTCCACATTGCATTTTCAGCAACCCAAATCCACGGCAGTTTGGTATTTTGGCGGATGTATAAGAAGCAACAGCGATATCTCAGGGAAGAAGATGAGTCCTCTGAAGTGAAAGAGGAAGATATTGGAATTGCTCTGGGACACCCTGTGGCTGGCTACCGACGAGCCTGTTCCTCCGTTAAAGTTAATTCTGTCGGTAGCAGAATCAAAGTGGCCGTCATGTAGTTAGCGGGACTGTTGATTGTTGATATGCTTGTATTATCAAATTTACTCTTTTTTTTTTCTCATTTGTGGAGGTTGGCATCAGCAGGCGTTCTGCATACTTGTAACTTTCGGCATTTGGAAAGGGATCTGTGATTTCTTGAACAGTGCATAATTCATAGTCTCTTCTAGAAGTAAAACTTGTTTTAATCCATTTGTTTTTATGCATTGAAGAACTATATCACTATATTTTCCAGACTGGCCCTCGGCCACGGACATAGTCTGCGGGCCGGACCCGCCCACCCGTTGTCCCTTGGCCCGCTAATTCTCCGACTTGACCAACATATCAACATCAACATCACAGTCGCCAGCCACCAGTCGCTTGTAATCACCCACTTGCCCTCCTCAAATTCGTATCGCCACTACACCACTCCACAGTCTCTCAGAATGGCCGCCACTGAGAAACGGGAGGACTTGATATCTCTTGCCCGGGATCTTTCCGGGGTCCCCATGTGCGACGACTACGAGAGAATGATTTCTGGCATGCTGTGTGTTTTTTTGCTCCCCCTTCCTGCGAGAATGCGATTGAATAAATTCAGATTCTTCTACGCTTTTCGCCCATCTGTTATCTGTGCGAAAAAGAGACTGTCCAAGCTAACCCGGCCAGGTACAACCCACTTCTACCCCGCCTGGTGGAGGCCCGCCACCGGTGCCGCATCTTGACCAACGACTATAACAACCTCGACCCGCGAACTGTGCCAGCAGAGCAAATTGCCGACGTTCGATTCGAGCTGCTGCAAAAGCTGGTCGGGCGTGTTGGCCAGGGAACCTTTGTTGAGCCGCCCTTTCGCCCGGATTATGGGTGCAATGTCATCATTGGGCAGGATTGCTTCATCAACTGGAAGTAAGTTTCTCCCACTGATATCAAGGGTCATAAATTTGATATACTTCTGGGAATGCGATATTAAACATATACAGTATGACTATCCTTGACACCTCGTTGGTGACCATTGGTGATCGGGTTATGATTGCCAGCGATGTGGGGATCTACTCAGCGACCCATGAGACCAGCGTCTTGTCTAGGCGCAAAATGGTGGAATATGGACACCCCGTCAAGATTGGCGATGACTGCTGGATAGGTGGTGGTGTGGTCATCCTGCCTGGTGTGTCGATCGGCGAGGGCTGCACCATTGGAGCTGGTTCTGTTGTGACCAAGGATATCCCCCCTTTCTCGGTGGCCGTGGGAAATCCTTGCAGGGTCAGAAAGACAATTCAGTCGGCTGAAGAGGAAGAGAAGGATCCCAATAATGTCTATAGGAATATGGTTCGGGACCTGTGAAAGTATGCCCCATGTCTGAGCTGGCCGGTTTGGAACCCTTCATTTTGGTCATGGAAGCCACGCAGTCATAATGGATGAATACAAAGTCGCAATTGGTATACATATTAGGCACTGACTAGAATACTCGAGCTAATAGAACATCAAGCTAAGCATGATAAACGTATCGAATGACCTTGCAGTCAGAGCTAAGAATACACCTATTAGTCTCCCATCACACTTTCATGTGGCCTTTTCCTTCTCGTGTTGGGAAGAGACTCGCTGCAAAGAAACCATGAAATCCTCCCAAGATCTCTCTCGACGTCGACCCCCTGGCCTTCGACCGTGCATGATGTTGTCAAATGCCTCGGACGATTGCAGGGTACTATAAACTAGCGCACAAACAACAGTGACCCCCATTGAGAAGACGTAGACACGAACAACGGTAACCACGTGCGTATTCTTGTTGACGAACGCACCAAAGATGACCATTAATGTGGCAGTGACATCCACTGCAAGCACCGCACCTGTCAGTTGAAATGATGGCGGATTTTTCCATAGAGGTCCTTTGATCCGACGCGTGATAAAGATTAGCCAATTTTGTGTCAGTGCAATCTCAAGAAAGAGTACTGGGTCACGAGCGCCGTAGTTTTGAACCATGCCTCCTTGTTCGCCACGAACCAGCATAGTACCGAATGCCGTCCAGGAGCCTGCTGCCAAAATTGCCCCCAGAATGACTGCAATGCCCCACAACTTTGGCTGATTCCATTTCACAGGTGATTCGGCATACGGCGCATTGTCATATGCGACGGCCAGGGTGGCAATATCGGCAAATATAGCCAACAGGACAACTAGGCGTAGATCAAGTACCTCATTTCTAATCACGATCCACAGCCCGAAGAACCACATCAAGTGTTGAGAAAGCGCAATTCGATAGATGACATATGCGTACATGCGGTGAAAGATTTGACGGGATGTCTTGAGTGCGTCAATGATTGCGGACAGGCCCGGGGCCACAAACACAATATCAGCCGCAGATCGTGCAGCGTCTGAAGCACCTTCGACGGCAATCCCAGTATCAGCTTTCTTGAGAGATGGAGCATCGTTGACACCATCCCCAGTCATGGCAACTAGATGTCCTCTGCTCTGCAATATTTCCACAACGCTGTATTTGTGCTGAGGAAATACCTCCGCAAATCCATCCGCATTCTCCACAAAGTCGTTGACCTCTGAGCCGGACATTTCTCCCGCGCCTGTCACGCCAAGCCGTTCTGCGTTGTATATATTCGTCCCGAGCCCGAGCTGTCGCGCAGTTTCCTTTGCAATCCCCACAGCGTCGCCCGTCAACATCTTGATCTGAAGACCTAGGCGCTTGGCCTCTTTAATAGTTTTCGCTGTATCATGACGAGGGGGGTCGGAGCAAGGCATAATCCCGAGAATCTCCCATGGCTGAGCACCCAGTTTTCGGGCAATCCCAAGCGCTCGAAAACCACGACCTGCAAATTCTGTGACCTTCTCGAGGTATGCAGCCTCCACATCCTCTGGAATAGGCTCATCTTCCTTGACAGTCCGCAAGACGGGGATTGGGGCTCCCTTAACACATATCATTCGTTCGCCATCGGGAGACTCAACAATCGCAGTGACCTTTTTCGACACAGGGTCGAATGGATGGAATTCAAGAACTTTGAACTTTGGTATTTGCTCCTTGGCACGCGGGTAACCCTTCAGGCCCTTGATGAAAACACGGTCAATGGCGTCTATGCCATTCCGTTTGCGAGTCGCGGCCAAGCAAGCTGTCACCATAAGCTCATCATTGGTGATACCGGCAGTCGTGAATGGCTCACCCAGTGCCAGCTTGTTCCTGGTGAGAGTGCCTGTCTTGTCAGAACATAAGATCTGCACGCCTGCCAAAGACTCGATGGCTGAAAGCTTCTGAACGATTGCCGACTTCTTTGCTAAGTAAGAAGCACCGACAGCCATAGTGGTTGTGACGACTGCTGGGAGGCCAACCGGTACTCCGACAATGGTTATGGCCAGGGTATATTCCAAAATGTCGATGATTGGGTCAGATCGGTAGTAAGCGGAGATCCAGACAATGAATAAAGTCAGGCATACGAGAACCAAAAGCACCATGCTGATTTGGTTGAGCACCTGGGTGAAGTGTCCCACGCCGTTGGCTTGGTTGACCAAAGCCGCGGCTTTTCCGACAAACGTGTTGTCGCCGATGGCGCTCGCAATCATGGTAGCCTCTCCACGTTTGACGGCCGAAGATGCGAACACATTATCTCCAGTATTCTTGTCCACGGCAAGAGATTCACCGGTAATAGAGGATTGGTCGACCTGCAAGTGGGCGTTGGGAGAAATAATAATACCGTCCGCTGGAATGATCGTGCCCTATTTCAGGTTTAGTAAGAGCTCAAATGCATCTTTTGTTGGATATATCCGGACTTGGGCAGGCATACATCATCCACCAGAATCACATCTCCAGGGACAACCTGCTCAGCCCCGATCTCGAATGTTCGTCCATTTCTGATAACGGTCGCTCTCAGCGCAAGGGTGTCCTTGAGACTGTCGACTATGTTACCCGCGTGATATTCCTGAATAAATCCAACGCATGCGTTCAACAGCAGGAGACCCAGGATAACACCAAAGTCAACCCAGTCCTGCAGCCCTGCAGCCAAAAGTGATGCAACCTACATGCGGAGTGATCAGCATGACCGTCATTTCATTTGGGTCTTTCCGAGTCTGACTTACCTCCATGACAAACTGAACAGGTCCAACAAACAGCTTGAGAAATTTGACGATATGGCGCTTCTTCTGCTCCTTCAGGCGGTTCCATCCATACCTGCGTCGGGCAAACAGGACCTCGGTATCGGTCAAACCATGTTCAGGATCAGTGTCAGATGGGTTTGGACCTTCAAGGCCGGCTGCTGTGCCGGTGCCGGTGCAAATAGTGAGGATTTCCGGGTCCTTCTCTTTGCCATCCTGTTCCTCGAGCTCCTCGATCAGAAGGTCGAGGCTTTCCGCGTCCGCGTCTTTCTCTGATTTGACCAGTGGGACTGCGAGATCCTTTTCTTGGCTGGATGTTTCTTGGATCTGGTTACCAAGGGCCACGCTTCTGAGGTGATTGGCGTGTTCCATGATTCCCCGTGCAACTAGATCAAGAGAAGGTTATGTAGGTGTGTAGGTGTGTAGGTATCAAGTCAGAGAGAGACGAAGGGAAGGATGAGGTTAGTGGAAGAAAGAGGAAGAAGCAGTGAGATAATGAAGGAAAGGTCAAAGTCCGGGTGGGTGAGAAGAGGATGGGAAAAGAGGAAGAAGTCAACAGAGGCAGAGGCAGAGAAAGAGGCAGAGGAAGAGGAAGGAGATAAACGCAGTCCAGAGCCAACCCCGAAATTAGAAGGTGCCACCTGCCCACCTGGGGCATCCTTCATACGGCCTTGGTCCGATATTGACTGAGAAATAAATGGACTATATCCTCTCTCTAACTCCTTTACTCCAATCACTCTATTTACTGAAACTTTCACATCACGAAATCATGGCGAGCACCTCTCCATGTAACTACAGTACGGCGCTGGAGTTGTTTATCCATACAAATAAAATGCTTGGTCCAACCTGAGGCAGGCATTTGACTTTTCAAACCATTTCGAATTAGACTATATAATTCTCGTCAGTTGGGCCCCGAGTAGGTACTCAATGTGCTAAATGCATCTATAGGATACCAGAAGGGCTTAGTTAGTTCCTCCACGGTAGCAGCCTGCCGCTTCAGGCATAAGCATGACTAATCGCATCAACGTCACCGTCGAAGATCGCGACTGGCAGTTCACATACCTTAAGTGTCTCCCTGCAAAGGACGCCCTGGTTCTCGTGGGCGACCGGTCGGACAGACATGAATCGAGAAATCCCCGGCTTTTACTACGGTCAGTCTTATCCGTGGCTTTGTCGAAGGAATGAATGCATTTTTTTTTCACGCGGCTCTCCACATCGAACCGTCTCTTCGCCTACTAACCAGTTGACCACAGATGCCGAGAAAAAGAAGTACTTCAAAATTCAAGCCAACCATCTTGCGCCGCCGGGAGTCCAATACTCCAAGGAATCTGTGAAGAGGAAGCGCACACAACAAGAGGTTAGATAGGTCCCCCCACTTCGAGCTACAGCTGCAGTGCTAACCTCACCAGAAACAACATAAAAGGGTCCAACTGAACCAGCGAATAGCGCGGGAGAAAGTCCGCAAAGCTAGCTTCCTAAGTCATCCATTGATAAATAATGACCGGGAAATCGGCACTCGTATCCTACCACATTCTCTCCAACAGGAGAAACAGGCTCGCATCTACGTGAGCCAATTGCATCGGAAGAAATTGCACCAATTTGAGCCTTGGCCCGATTATTCGATCCAACATGTTCTGCGAAATCCACGATCTGGAATCCTGATCGCCAGTAAGTCTCACCGTTGCGTTTCTCCGAGCTCGTCAATGCTTAATATTTTCCGTGATCAGGTGGGCATCGCGGAGGTGAGTCCTCGGTATCGTGAGTCTTACTCTCCTACACTATCCGATGCACTCTCTAACTGCAAAAAAAGGGTCTGCTTTCCAGACTTTGAGGAGAAACGATGGACATACAATCGCACTATGGAACGAGTTCTTATGAAAGAGGCCTATCGCGTATGTTAATTTTTGGTACATAAACAGGAAAACTGCTGACAACTGCGTCAGCTGTCCTCGATCTCATTAAGTCACACGGGATATCTCTTGTACGGCATGCATCTATACCAAGCTTTGTGCTAGTACTGACAAGTCTCAGGGCCACCATGGATAGCGGCCCAGAAGGCGACTCCTTCCTCTCTCCACGAATGCTCCCGGGACCAGACGACCAAGGCGATTATCAATGGCCCTCTTTCTGTGTGTTTCTCCTTATCCAAGAGTCTCACTAGTAGGCAAGGCAGGACTGACGCCGATCCAGTCTCTCATCCAATTCGTATCCGAACAACACCCTCGCTATGGTGCTCCGCTGCATGTCCAATAGGAGACAAGGCCCTCTTCGCCGTTGGGACGTCGAATGGCTTACATACTCTTGAGGGCTTCGGCAGTCATTGGACAGTATCACAAAAGCCCTTCCCCAACGACGCTAACGCAAGGAGGCACGGGAATGAACAAGGATTCCGTGAACACGGAAATTCGTCTCATGCCAGTGTCAGCACGGTAGAGTGGCTAAGTTCGAATGTCATTGCATCTGGGATGCGTGATTCTAGCGTCTTTCTACACGACCTTCGCAGTGGAGGAAGTGCAGTGCGCTTGCAGCATCCGCACTCGGTTACCAAAATCCGCAAGGTCGATCCATATCGACTTGTAGCTTCGGGGTATAACTCAGTATGCTTGTCACCAATAAAGTTCCCTAGTCAATCTCTTGAAGTTGATATTAACTCCTGCATCAGCTCCAAATGTACGATATCCGCTTCGCGCCAAATGGCCTGCAACGCAAACCAAAACCCACGTCCTCTTCGCATACCTCCACGCGTCCATACATGACGTTCCCGGAATACTCGCCCGATATAATCTCCGACTTCGATGTCAGCGCTGAACTGGGCCTTCTAGCAAGTGGTATTCCTCCCATCCCTTTCATTCTAGTTGCAATTCTTTAATCAGGTCTTCATTCATTTACATCAGCCTCGGATGACCGCATAATCCAGCTTTTCTCTCTCCAAACAGGTGACCTGGTCCCCTCGCCTCTATCCAACCACCGATATTCCAACACCATCAACTGCGTGTCCTTTGAGTCTAGCGAGGGAGGCGTTGGCATGGGTGGTCCGCAAACACCGAGTTTGCTAGTCTCTGCGAAAGCAACGGTTGATCAGTGGACTTGGTAGTCTCTATAAATGATACCCATCAAATTTCAGAAAGAGATTCTCATTTTCTCTCTCTTTTTATCTATAAAGGATCATTCCAATTGCTACTGTAATCAAGGCTAATAACGTCAAGCAAAGCTTCGATTCCGCTGCAGCCTTCATCGACGCACCCCTGGTTTGCTGACTCGTGGCGGTAGGAGCAGAACTGGTTTGTGACGAAGGACCCTTCTTCACGTTTAACCTGAAGTACTTGTTGTCCATTCCAACCACATTTCCTGCGGGTGTATATTCACACACCACGTACCAGCCCTGTGCTCGTGTACTGCCGTCCGGCCCTCTGGCTACCAAGCGGCTCTGATTGTCGTCACTGTCGTCATTTTCACTTTCATCTTCATCTGCATCTTCATCTTCATCACTTCGTACTTTGTTCTTGTTCTTGGAATATCCGCAGTTGATTGCAGCGCATCCCACTTCGGTCGTAGACTTCCAGACCAGCTGTGTGAAGTGGCCAGTCTTTTCCGTAAAACCTGTCGGCGTGTTAAAATTATACATCTTGCGCTCATTACCCCAAGTCTCCACAGCTGCCGATGCATTAGGATATCCAAAAGCAAGATTTTCGCCATATGGTCCGTCCTAGATCCCGGCTGTTAGCATTGATTACCCTGCCGTACATAAGGATTCATGTATACGCACTGAATGTTTCCAGATACATGTCTCAGCCCATTTTCGGGCATATGTTGTCAAGGTGTTATTCCAGACTAAAGGTTCCGCATCATGGCTGCTGCGATAATCGTTGCTGACCTTTAATACGGTATCCTTGAAGTCATCGAGTGAGGTATAGGATGCTGGGCTCGGGGCAGTGCGTGTCGCGTGGACGGTGGTCTTCACGGTAATGATTACCGTCTTTTGGGCATCAACAGCTAGCATCAAGCTAGCGAGAGCCAAAAATAGGCATAGTGAGCGCTCCCAGAATGAGAGTGCAACCATACTCGCGGCGATGGTTTCTTCGTAGATAATACGTTTGACGAAATCGGGTTCCCGTTTTGTAGTAGATCACTGCATTTTTCCGAGAGTAAAGGCGTGAAGGTGTAAAGTTGTAAAAGTGTAAAAGTGTTGATTAGATGGTCGACCAGGTGTAATAAAGTGGCTTTGTCGAGTTTCAAGGTGAGTGAATGCGCGTCAGAGCGGTCCTATTCGGGCTTCCAGGGTCTAGAATAGAAATGCGCATTCGGGACCGCATAGGCACCTAAGGTACCATCATAACCATAAATGTTCCCTGAGTGGTCGTGAAACCATGGAACGTGAAGTAGAAGAGGTACATGATTTCTGAGGATAAGAAGATCCTGGCGTCACCAATCGATTCCCGCGACCGACTTCGGCCTTGTCGCTGTAGGATATGGGGTATCTAATGTGGCTGACCAATAGGGGGTCGAGCTACAGCTTTGAATCTGCAACTGTCTGGCCCTGTCGCTCTGTGGGCCTGGTTGTTGGTTCATAAGGTCTGGTTGTCGTTTCAGGCGGAGCACGATGTTCCAGTAGCCGCCGTTGACGTCAAGGCAGGGCCAAATGCTACCTTATGGCGGATGGGTCGGATATATCTCTCAGACGTAGAAATTGGACATCTGAAAATTTGCTTTTGATGAATTAATGCATCAGAGTGTAGTAGAGGACATTAAATACTCTGCGGCGAAATCATAGTATACTATACTAACCGTGCCTGGCGAATCTTGGCTTCCTCTTCCCGATTAGGGACCACCCCTCGCCGCTTTTGAATTGGCCAAATCCCATTCTACTGAGAGTTGAATCAGAATAAGACATTGAAAACAGCAATGCACCTCTAATTTAATATTTTATCTATCAATGGGGTTTCCTGCTTTATGAATAGTTTACCCTTCATTTGGGTATGTACGAGCAACGCATTTAGCCCCATTCCGCCCCTGGAGTCTAAGCAGGGGTCTCAGCCTCATTTATCTCTTAGTCGTATCTCTATGGTTTTACTTGCTTATTTCCTTCCTGTTCATTCTTAACCCTTGCTCAACTGCCAATGAGAAGGAAATGGCTTTCACAGCGCAGAGCCCGGAGACCTCCCTGAAACTTTCTCAGCTCTCGTCCCCGCCAAGTATATCTCTGCAAATACTCGAGACACACACGACTAGCGACTCAGAACAGCTGGAAATCGATGATTTCGATCTTTGGATTGATTACTCGAGACATGTGAAGATAAAATCTGGAGAGTTCTGACGACTCGGAACTGGGAAAGTGACCGTCGCTCATGGAGCGAATCTGAGGCATCCAGTGATGATTTCTTAACAACATCGCATCGCTGGATTCAAGATTGGCTACGTGGAAGGTCTTGGGCGTAGTATTGCATATGGCGGTTTCTATCAAAATTGAGACTCACACTCCACCCCTCGAGGTAAATATTTCTGAGCACACCGCGGTCGTTCATTTCGAATGGCCCCTTGATTGTAAGTTGCCATTATCATTTGATAATCAGGTTCGGGTAGTTGAGAGTTTCTCTATGTCTGTTATAGCATCTCATTTTTCATTGCGAAGCCGTGACTGTTCATTCATATAGGGCTATTCTAGTGGCCCACTTTCTGTACATTTATACTGCACTTCGGGGTATCTATTTACATCACACTACACCCAATGCCGTACATGGCTCGTTCAACATCACCTTTCACTTGGTACCAGTCAGCCCGGCGCTCCGCGAACTCATGCACTTCTTCCACACGCCAGATCCCGTAGAACCGGTCGGCGTCAGCGATGACCGTTGCCAGTTCTTTGGCGTCGGAGGGATCGATCAGGTAAATCTGCGCGAGCTCCCGGAATGCCTTGAAGTAGAGAAGAAGCTCATTGTTCCGGAGGGTCTGAACGAATTTGAAGTAGTGATTCATGTCACTGAACACCATCTATTAGCCTGACGCCCGAAAAACGGCCGAATGGAGAACAATGACATACCTGATGAGTTTCAAAGATCCCTCCACGCTGATCCGCTGTCGCTTGAGGTGCTTGCAGAGAGCTGTAAACAAGCGCAATCCGACTTCCTGGTTGAAGACGTCTAATGTGCTCTTGTCGGTGCTTCCCACCAACATCAGCGTATGTGATGAAACCACATCCACGATGGACGATGCGGCTGCACTGACGCTCACGTCCATGGTCTGGCGGTGGGGGTCCGCTGATACGCCTGGGTTGAAATCCGTGGCCATCTGTCGTGTGGCCAGAATATAATCTACCTCCCCCATGAGGACATCAATGCCTTTGTTGAGACCGGCTGCCACCCGTTCGTCTAGCATCTGTTCAAACTTCTTCTTCTCCTTGACCGCCGGGTCCAAAAAGTCATTCCGATCTGTTAGTCTGGTGCCGATCAACTCTTGCTCATAGAATACATCCATCATCTGCAGAATCAGATCGCCGACGTTGACCAGCTCCAGGAAAGTCACCAGCGGCTCAACTCCCGATTGATCACGCTCTTCATGTTCACGTGGCCTATAATTGGACAAATGGTCAACAGCCTTGTCAAAGCCAATGATCACATGGCCGTGGCCCAATATACGCAAAAGTGTAACGAAAATTGCCTGGCATTGCCGTGTTGCAGCCGTACCAAATTCTCCACCTAGTCGCACAAACTGTGCAGCTCTCTCGAGGCTCGATTTAGCCGAATGCACAAGACCCAGTGCGATCTCGATACTGAACAAAGACCGAATACCCTCCATTTTCGACTTCATGATCGCTGCCTTAGCAGCCAGTTCGGTAGTGGGAACTTCTTCTACTGGAAGCGGTGCGGGCGATGACATTGTGGAGAAGCGATTGGGACTCTTCGGTGCAGCATTACTGCCATGCTCGTCGGACTCCGATTTCTCTTCAGTGGTCTTTGAGAAACTAGGGAGAATATTGACGGGCATCATGATCACTTTCTTGAATGACGTAAGGAAATCCCGTTTATCGGCCTGGCGGTTAACATTCGACATCAAGAAAGATTCCGTGGAAGCCGCTTGCTCGGATAACTGCCGATCCCAGTCTGCTACCGTGGCCTCGGATCTCTTTCGGAAGAAGTCAAGTTCTTCTGCGAGGTACAGATCGATGTGTGGTTCGTAGATCTTGGCAACGACGGTGTCCAAGTAGTGGTCGAAATTCTCGCCGGAGTTGCGGATTGGCAGCAGGGACTCGGACAAGTTCATACATTGTATAAAAGTGATTGAAATTGCCGTCAGGTAGGACTCCATATTGGTCCGGTGCAGCTCGTCAAAGATAGCAGTCAAGAAAGGGTAAAGAACGTCTTGTCCGACCTTTTCCATGAAAGGTAGAGCCACCTCTAGCTCGGGAGGGAATACACGATTCATAATGGAAATTTCCTCGTTATATCCGACGCTCAGACGAGTAAAGAAGGCCTGGGTATGTTGCAATTTCACATCTCCGGTGGCCCCATCAATGCAATCAGCAACGCTCCCCAGCTCGGACTTGCGTGTCATCAAGTGGTTGTGGTGGATGAAAAGGTCTACAGCAGACTGGCCGCCATTGAGGATCCACAAGATATGGGCATACTTGCGCATAACCCCCTCAATATCACCCGTTTCGTATCCATTCCGGAACTCGTTTAATGCTGCGGTTTCAAACATGGACACGGTGCCTTCCAGGCGTTCCACCCGATCTTCCCACCCATTTGTCATATCAGCTTTCGCAAATGCCAGCAATTGCGATAGGATTTTAGCTTGCGCCAGTGGATCTTTATGTTGTGTGAACACCAGATTGTCAGTCGAGGGCCCATACTTGGCAATGTCATTGTAAAAGGGCGCCAAAGCGGCATGGATCTTGCCATACTCCTGGCGGGCCTCCCCCCGAATCGACTTCGCATTTTTTATAACCATCAAAATAGGGTCTTCATCATCCATCTCGAGGATATCCGTCTGCGGTGCAGCCTTTCCCAATTCAATCTTGTCGAAGCCGTCGGACACTTCATTCACGCTGATGGCGGGGGCGAGGGCAATCTTCGGGATCGTACTCTTGACCTCCTCTGCCATCTCTTGTTGTTTGGCGGTATCCAAGTTGGCAACAGGACCAAAGATCCTCTCGGCGTGTTTCCGCGCATCGGTCTCGTCCCAGCATCCAATTCGTTTTAGCCTCTGTACCCATCGGGTGTCGTCATACGCCATTTCATGTAGGAGTCTGCAGGAGCGTGCTGCGTGAATAAGCTCGACCGGGTCGAGATATTCGACAATAGAGGACATTATCTCTAGACAGTGTCAGTCACGTATCCTCGTAGGCTGGACGAGTTGGGAGACGGTGTCTTGACGCACCCGCTGGTAGTGAGCCTCGAGCGATATCTTCCATTGACGCCATATGGAGCGAGGCCAGCACATCTCTGCGCGGCGGCCTCGGCGGCGCCGACCCTTTCTTCCCGTTTGGCATTTTGGATTTGTGGAATCTTCATCGGGGACTTGTAGCCTTGTTGTGATTATCCGCGGGGTGGCTAGACGGGGTGGGGGCGAGTCTCGAGGTTAATCAGCGAGCTCGAGCTCGGAGATGCTGTAAAGGCCGCAATGCCGCAGGAACGAGAGATTTAAAGCCCCGGAAGAGTTGGCAATAGCTCAGCGCACAGGAAGCAAATAGACGGAATGATCGACTGCGGTGCGAGCGGCGATCAGCGAGGGTCCAGGCACACCGCCTCTGCAGGTGGCAGAATAGGTTGCGGTACACCAGCACAACATGCCAGTAGTAGTACATATAGGTAAATATGGGTGATGGGAGTAGAGTTATACATTGATTACTACTATTTTTGTTGTCTATGGAGGATTGAGTATTGGTGGTTGTTATTCTTCAACTTGAAATTGCTATTTTTTCCAAACACCTAGGGTATAACTATCGGATTACACTGTGAGCTGTAGCCTGTATCTACCAGCAGTAAGTATTACCAGAATGAAGAAAATAGGATGAACATATCACACGGCCTTGATCTTAAAATGACCAATACCATCGTACATAGAATCAGGTTACTTTGCATACTACTTTACTTATGGAACTTATGGTAGTCCGGTGACGTCCACTCCACCGAGGGTCGCCGATAAGATAAGCCGCCATCAAAATTTCGAATTTCTTCCCCGAAAAAGTCCATCCACCACCTGTACCAATTTGACTTGAACCAACCATGGCGACTATCCTGCCCCCGCCTAGTAAGCGCCAAAGGGTCGCTCAAGCCGAGAAGGCCCGCGAGCAGCAAGAGATCCAGAGCATCCCCAGCGATCTCGGCAGCGTCCGTGTTCAATTCTTCGACCAGGCCACCGGCAATCCCACCGGGCCCGCAGTCTCGGTCCCAGTGGCCGATGCCAATACTAAGAACCTCGAGACACTTCTTAACACATTACAAGGGAATGTAAGTGGCCCAGCAAAGTCTCTTCTTAATGTCTATCACAAACTCACGAGGCCTTAGGACGACAATGACCGAGTCCCGTACCGTTTCACATACCAATCCGACAAGGAAGGTGAAACCATCGACATTCTCGCCGATCTATACCACTCGCTCCTGCAACCAGGAATCAAAACTACCGAAGATACAGTCTCGCTATATTACACCCCGCAAGCCGTATTCCGAGTCAAGGCCGTCTCCCGCTGCGCCGCCTCCATCGCCGGCCATGGCGAAGCTATTCTCGCGACCTCCTTCTCCCCCGTCTCCTCGTCGACCATGGTATCCGGCAGCGGAGACTCGACTGCGCGCGTCTGGGATTGCGATACTGGTACCCCGCTCCACACACTGAAGGGCCACACCAGCTGGGTGTTAGCAGTGGCGTACTCGCCGAACGGAGCGATGATCGCAACTGGTAGTATGGATAATTCGGTGCGGCTGTGGGATGCGAAGAAAGGCCAGGCTCTCGGTGGTCCGCTCAAGGGTCATGCCAAGTGGATCACCAGTCTTGCGTGGGAACCGTATCACGTACAAGAAACGGGCCGGCCGCGTCTGGCGTCCGCTTCTAAGGATTCCACCGTGCGCGTGTGGGATGTCGTCAGCAAACGCATTGATATCGTGTTAACCGGGCACAAGGGCTCGGTCACTTGTGTGCGCTGGGGTGGTATTGGCCAGATCTATACTGCGTCCCACGATAAGACCATTAAGATCTGGAACGCTAAGGACGGGACTCTCATTCAGACTTTGGCGGCGCACGCTCACCGCGTTAACCACCTGGCTCTGTCGACGGACTTTGCACTGCGCACTGCGTACCATGACCACACGGGCAAGGTCCCGGCCGAGGATAGCGAGAAGGTGGCTGCGGCGCGCAAGCGGTATGAGCAGTCTGCTACCGTTAACAACAAAATCGTGGAGCGTTTGGTTTCGGCTAGTGACGACTTCACTATGTACCTGTGGGAGCCTTCGAGCTCGAACAAGCCTGTAGCTCGGCTGCTGGGTCACCAGAAGGAGGTCAACTATGTCACCTTCTCCCCGGATATGGCGTATATCGCCTCGGCAGGATTCGACAACCACGTTAAGATTTGGAATGGACGTGATGGGAAGTGAGTATCCCCTTTCTCCCGAGTCGGACCGCCTGGTATTCGTTACTTACACAGCTCAGATTCATCACCACTCTGCGCGGCCACGTCGGCGCCGTCTACCAGTGCTGCTTCTCTGCCGATTCCCGGATGCTCGTATCTTCGTCCAAGGATACCACATTGAAGGTATGGGATGTGCGCACGGGCAAGTTGGCCATGGACTTGCCGGGTCACCGGGACGAGGTATTTGCGGTGGACTGGAGCCCGGATGGACAAAAGGTTGGCAGTGGAGGCAAGGACAAGGCAATTCGGATCTGGCGGAACTAAATAGAGTAGAGTAGAGAGTATAGATCTTGATACCCACCCAGTTCTTTGATTTATTCGACATATACGACGTAGATGTAGAGTTATTGTACTATGGAGATATGGAGGTAGTATACTATAGTAGGCAGGTCAAGGCCAAGATCAAGAGTATATATTAATTCACGTACAATGCACGATTGAGTCGCCAAGCGAAATTAGTATACATGTACAGAGGGCATAAACAAAGCAACGCTAGACAAAATAGACAAGATCATGACAGAGCATCACTCCCGCACGACCTTAAACGTACTGCCACGCAGGCACCTCACCCTTGTAAGGGAGAGCCAGAGCAGAGAAGCCGAGGCAGTCTTCGACCTTACCCTGGGGCACGGTGGCGTTCTGCATGGCGGCGAAGACCTGCCAGCGGTTGTCCTCGGTCGGGCAGGCCATGAGGCCCTTGGCGCCCCAACCGTTGAAGGTGTAGTGAGCCCAGGGCTTACCGGGGACGTAGGCGAGGTCGCCGATGGCGGAGTTGGGAGGGATACTGGCTGAGTGGGCTTGGGTGAAGCCGAGGGCGCCTGAGGGAGTGACGTAGACTTGTTGGCCGCCGGGGACTTCCACGTCCTAGTGATTGCGTTAGTTCCGAATTCTTCCCCTTTTGTTTTGTTTTTCTTTTTCTTCTTTTGTTTGGGGGGTGGTATCATACAAGAGAGTTGCCACCAGAGGCCAATACGGTCTGGTTACCGGCGGGACACTCGAGACCCTCGATGTCAGGACAGTAAGAGGCGGTCTTTCCACCCAGCCAGAACTTCTGACCGGCTGCATTCAACTGCATGTAGTGGATGGGCGAGGCGGAGCGAACAGCCATGACGCTGAAGTTGGGGTTGGCCTCGGCGCGTTCAACGGGGACAGCCGCGGCCAGCACGGGCAGGGCGAGGGCGAAGAAGGACTTCATTGTGTAGATGGAAGAGGTAGATGGAGGAGGTATACGGAAGAGGTAGGGAGGTAGAAATGAAGAGTTGAGGTGATGTGATGTGATTTGATGGCTGATGATAGACAGGGGAAGCAGCAGTCTTTATAGGTGAGGTTGAGGTAGCAGGGATATTCCGATCAACAACGGATGATGCAGTAGATAACCCCGCGGTCCACTCTCCGAGTCACCCAGGAACTAACTCGCGACTAGTCACTATTGTCTCATTGTCTTGGGAACCATGAAGAATCAATGACGCTGCATCGGATAGGCCCGTCGCGGAGTGGCTGAGTGGCAGTCCCCATTGGACACGTTTGAGAACCGTGGATGAGAACTCGCAGAACAGAGGAGAGCAGAGGAGAGCACCGCTCGCTTGCTTGCTAGTTGAGACAGTCGAAGCCACTGTGGTTCGTCGAGGATGAAGGGAAACCCACTGATCGACACTCGATGTCTCATCTATTCTTGGCCGGCATCATGCGAAATTTCGAGAATCCCCCGAGCGCATGGAGTATGGTAGCATTGACAACATTCGGTTACCTCTTACTCAGTTTCCAGTTTACCCAATTTCTTGTTTATTTCCGGATTCTTTGAGACAACGGACCCTCTCCGAGAAATATACTGCATCTAATGCATCTAATGCATCTAATGCAGCTGGTGCGAACATCATACCATCACGGCAAACCCTGCCGAATCTCACTCCGCTCATTCAACCCCCAAGCAGTCGTACTCCCATCATGAACAGTCGCCCTCCTCATATCCCTCCGATGAACCCCTTCAAAGCTTCCCCCAACAGCCCGGTGCATCACACTCGTGTTATCCCACAAGACCAAATCACCCACATTCTCCCATCCCACCCGGAGCACATACCGCTCCTGCGTCGCATGAGCCAGTAACTGCTCCACCAACGCCGCCGAAACCTCGCGATCAACCCCTTCAATATGGTGGATGTGCGCGGCAAGGTACAACGTCTCGCGCCCCGATGCTTCGTGCATCTGTACAAGTCGATGTCGACTCATCGGGTAGTCCTCCGGTTTGATATCCGCGAAGGTCTTCGGGCTAGCGACCTTTCGCGAATGCCAAAGGGAGTGGGCGGCGATGAAATCCTGTCTGCGTAGGTGGTCTTGTAAATGCGGTTCCAAATCGTCGAATGCTGATCGTGAGTCGGCAAACTCGGTTTCACCTCCCAGGTTGGGTGGTGGTAGTTCTGCAGTGCGTAGGAGCGAGTACCCGGCACGGCGGGGGTTGAAGCTCGAGTCCACGTGGAAAAGACCGTTGCCCTTGCAGGATTAGTTGAGGTTTGATTGGGAGGGAAAGGGCTGGGACAGGGACAGGGACAGGCTTGGTCGCTGACTTACTTTGTTCCACTCGCGTCGCACATTGTCTAGTGCGAATACGCTACCGTCGAGGTCGATGTTGCCCACGTCGAATAATCGTACGTCCGAGAGGCGATGTGCTCGGCCGCCCGCTAGGTAGGGAGTTACATCGTCTAGTTCGCCGAATTGTGCGGCGAAGGCGACGTGGTTGGCGTCGTTGAGGCCAGTGTTGCGGAATACGCAGACCCCGTACTGCCACGGTGAGTGAGTGAGTGAGTGAGTGAGTGGTCGTTAGATCTGGTCAGCTTCAGGATGCATCAGACCCACCTTGGTGATTGCGGCCAAGATCTCACTGAATACTTCTTCGACCACTGGCTTGGAGAAGTCTACGCCGCGTATCTCAGCCCCGAATGTGGGATGTAGTTCTTTGATGGAGATGTGTTGGAAGTCAGAGGTGAGTCCAGACATGATGGTGATCACTGGATATTGTTGAACACAGAAACGTCGACCTGACAAGTGCATTCTTTGCATTTATCTACAAGGTAATGCTAACTAGTCTGAAAACCTCGGCATGAAGAGCGTAGATGCGGGGGTGACCGGACTTCTGTCCAGATACCATGATCGATATCAACGAGAACTACCCTAGTAAGGACCCTCTAGTGCACCAGTTTGGTGCGGTAAGACCTGCGGGGATTGGTCCTGGGCTGGTTTTTCGATGTCCGAATCGCCATCGTCTCTTCGCATGGGGAAGACAGGCGTGCGGCTGCCATTTGAGCGGGACCTGGTTGGTGTTCGCCCCAGCTGACAAGAGGCAGAGAGAGTGTCGCGGTCTGAGTGAGTCAGCGTAGCGCCTATATATTTGCTTTTATATATAATATTAGATTCTTTGTCACAAGCAGCTTTCATAGGAATGTTTCTACTTTTTCTTTATGTTGTAGTTAGAAAGACTGCGACTCTGTGAATAAGTAGTCCCCCTGAGATAGAGCTAATCAGAAGCCTGTATTTGCGGAGTCTTATGATATTGGCCAAACGGATAAGGTACTAATATTTCCTGCTGGCCAAAGATTAAAATACTAAGCACTTTCATATTGATCGCTGCCATACAGTCATTCTCGAAATCGCCTTGTCCAACATACACTGAGAAACTCTTTCCTGAGCCCACCGACAAGGCCTTAGCGCAGATCATATATTGAGCGCCTCGCATCAAATTGAGGGACGCAGTAAAATGCGCATTGATGCTTGTGTCTATTGTTCAGAAAACCTTGGTGACTCTTGATTATAATTTGATAAACACTACGACTAGACCAATACTCCAGTATAGATCTCATCGGCGCTGTACCTGGTATCGCTCCTCGATACCCTTGAAAGGAGTTGGCCCCTATAAGACCTGTTAGGCAACGGTACGGTTGAGAGACTGATCGTTGACGTTGAAAGCAGAGAAGCATAGGGAAGTATAACCCTGAAACTTCTAACTTACCGACGACCCGATAGTCGTGCATAACATTATAGAGGTAGCGGTCTTCAAAACGGTACAGCGTAGAAACATAACTGGATTGTCATTATAAACTGGCCTAACGGTATTAGTGTATTTGTATTAGCGTGCTCCTGGTGCTAATTTCAAGAACAAAATGGATTGTGTGGAGTGTCAAGCTGATTTAGCCTTCTACTGTAAAACAGCTTCCTGAGTGGTTCGAAGACCATGTCAAGAGGGATTTGTCGCAAGAAGAGATTGTCCAAAATTTCCTCAACTTGAGTAAAAATACTGAATGATAATCATCCGTCTTGTCCATGCGAACCCCGCCAGGATCAGCGTCTGAGCGCACACGAAACACAGCCACACACTCGATTTCAGCCTCGTATCCCGCACTCTTGCTGCTTCCAAGTTTCCATGAATTAACTATTTAACAGACAGCATCATGTCCGGACTCGAGGCGGTTGGAATTGCAGCCGGGATCATCCAGATCGCAGATCTGGGCACAAAACTGTCCGTCAAGCTTTTCACCTTCTACCGTCGCATGAAAAATGCTTCTCAATCCATTCAGAACCTCTCCAGTGATGTTGCTCTGACATGTGCCATTCTACGCGAGCTAGGCGAGAACCTGGCATCAGATGAGCAGTCGAAGCTCTGTTCGGATGAGGCATTTCGTACCGCACGACACATTCTTACTCAGTGTGAAGAGGTGGTTCGACAGATTCAGGACATGGTCAATCATGCAGATCTGCCGAAGAAATCTCGTCTGCAGCAGGCAGTGGACTCTTTTCGCAATGTGTTGATCGAGCCTGACATAGATCTTTTGAAGCAAAATCTGGAGAGGCTCAAGTCGACTATGCTTCTCCTGCTGAATGTCATCATGTATGCAGGACAAGTGCGAAAGTAAGTTATATTTCCGTGTTTATTTCTTTTCTATTTCTTCGTCTTTTCTAATATGGAGCAGTAGCCATGTCACCCCAATGCTTCATGAACAGCGTACTTTGATTGAGAGACTCCTGGAAGAGATGCAAAAAGACGAGCCACACTCACCCCAACCAAGGGAGTGTGGGCCAGGGATGCAGACTGCTAACAACAGTCAGCTTTCAAAAACATCCACAGAATCTACACTGAATTGGATGCCGCTTCCGCAAAAGCGCGATTCGGAGGAGCTCGACGAGCTTGGAGAGTACAACGTGCTGATCCAAAAAATGGTCCATGAAATCGATTCTTGCAAATCCAAGCTTGAAGCCAGCCGTCATACGAGAATCAAGAAAGGCGTGTTGGGCATTCATGATACGGAGGTTATCCGGTTTCAGCTCACACATGGCAATTCGGTTCTTCAGCGCTTTGATGCCTCTCTGTTCGAGTGCGTACTTGTTCTGTTTCTATGTTTTGTGGAGTTGCATCACTGGATTAATCATGTGCGATACTGACCTGAGCAGAGAACCGGTCTCCAATGCTCCCTCGCTTCCTTCTGCAACTAATTCTCAAAAGCCACCGATATGGAGCAAATACGGGAGCATTGATTATCAGAAGACAGAAAAGCCAACAGCAGAAGCGATTGAGGGACATCTGCCCAAAGACCATGACAATGATTGCCTCCTGGCCCGAGCTGCGGCGGTTCAGAGGGAGCGCGATGCAGACGAGGCATTTAGAAAGGCTGCCGAGTCAGATGGTAATAATCCCTGGACACTGTCGAGTCATAGTCTCCCCTAATAATTCTTATAGCCCAGCACACAAAATCGTGGAAGTTCGGGAGCTGGTTCGGAAGCGACAGGACATATACCGACACCGCTGGTCGGCGCATAAAAGCCACGCTGGGCGAGGAGAGCTTGTTTCACTACGACCAGGAGTTAAAGAGGTGGGTCAACCAGAGAGACGCGCCCAGCAGTTCTGCCCACGCAGTAGTTCCTCCTCCTCCTCCTCCTCCTAAGAGCTCCGCTCCCCCCTGTCGAAGTTCAGTTCCGATTCCCATCGCAGAGTTGGACTTGCCCGGTATCAATGAGTCACCAAGTTCCTTTGACAACAGGCACCAATCTACCTCTACTAGCACAACTATCTCACTCCCGGCCAGTGGCTCAACACACACTCCTCGGCCTCAAGCGTCACAGGGTCATGCAAACCAAATCGACCATCAATTATTACATGTTCCTCGTGCCCACAGGCGTGGAAGTGCTCGGGATAGACGGAAAGACCGCTATGTCGATGTCCTCGCCGACAAAATCGCCCACACACCACCGTCAATGCCGACTATACATACAGTGCCACCAGCTCAAACTTGCACATCAGAAGAGACTGCTATAACCCCTGATGGGTTTGAAAGCTTGATGTTGCGATGGACAATACTCGGGAAGGATGAAATCCAGGGACTTGATGTAAAGATGTAACAAGAATCGAAAGTCCATCAAGATATAGCAAGTAGAATAAACAATTTACCAGTCGGCGCTAAAGGTAGATTGCCTAATGGAAAAAGCTCACCGACCCTAGTAGACCTGGGACTGTATCTTTGTTGTCGGAGCTGCGACACATCAACATTCTCGGCCTCTGGGAGGCAGTACTCCGGTGTAGGTGGTTCCTCTTCGTCGCCCAGGATCGAGTCATCATCAGATTCATTATCCGATTCGACATCGCTGCCTAGAATGGAGTCGCTGAAGGATGAATCGTCCTCGAAACCATCGTTTAAGACTCGATTCTCGTAAGCGTTGCGTAGTTTACATTCCAGGATACAGTACCATACTTGGTGCCTTTCACAATGTCCATCAATTTGATGCCGCTCGCTTAGTTATTGATCTCCGCTAAGGCCTTGGTGGTGGGGCCGGAAAAGAGTGATGAAGAGTGTATCTGTCAAGCCGATTTCGAGAACGACTGTACATGTACACTGTAGAGCGTGCTGAATTTGCTATTTGATAGTTCAGCCTTACCTAGGACTTAGTCACCAGAAGAGCCTGGCGGGTAGTAAGTAGATCCATGCATACAATTGTATACTTCCGACGTACACGTCTTCATCCAGCACTACACACCCTATGTACCACACTCTGCCTGAGGCCGGCCTCAGGATCGTCATATGTTCCAGGGTCTAACTTCCATTCGCACTCATTGGTTACCTCGTTCCAGATCCCTGCTCCTGGGAGTGGCCCCATTTTTAACCTTAACTGCGCCACGGCCGTGGTCCCACCTGTGCAACCATGCAAGCATGCTATGCGGGGAATCAGTGGATCAGGACTAGTACTATACTTGGAACAGAATTCAAATTGTGAGGACTTTCCACGGAATAAAATATATACGAGCAGCTATAGCGCTGCCGAGGTATAAACACGGCCGCGGGCCAACATAACAAAAAGCCAGACTCCCCGGCACCAGTCCGTGTAGCAAATATAGAAGAAGAAGGGAGAAAGAAAAAAGTAAGAAAGAAAAAAAAGACAGAAAAAGCCCCCAAAGAGTATAAAAGAGGCCCACCGAAACACCATTTAAGCCATCGCGCCTTCTTTTTGTGTCCCGGCGTCTTGATCCGCCAACCCAAGCAAGGGAAACCATCCTGACCAGTCATTATTCGTCTCCGGGCGGAGGACCCCAAAAATCTAAGAATTTCCGCTCCGGGTGGGGACTTTTGTAAAAGCTGGGGTGAGATGAGCAAGCTCATCGAGAGATATGTGGTAATTTTTAATAGTCATCGCCGTCGTCATCATCGCCATCCCCGCCGCGGCCGCGAGGGCCCTTCACTCCGTCCTTTCGAATGGGAATCTTGATCCCTTGTAGCGCGAAGCACTTGCTGAGTTGTGTGCTTTCGATGACGCCCGGGAACTTCTTAGCGGAGAATACCTGGAAAGGTTCACTGAAGACGGAAGCAAGAACGGGCGCCGAGCCATGGTTGATGATGGGGGCACCATTGCTCGTCTCGGTCGATGGAGTGCCGACATTAACGAAACTCATTTTGAGACTGTATATAATTAGTAAGAGTGTACTCCGTTTGATAGTATTGCAGGGACTCACCGGAAAGTGCCCTCGGTCCGCACACTCAAATCCTGCAAAATGAACCATACGCCAATCTTGTTGTCCGGATCGGTCAATCGGAAAGCGCTGGCACTGAGACTTCCGATCAGGTTGCGCGTGAACATTCCGCCTGGACCGCCGGAGACAGGTTGCGCAGGCGACATTGTTCCGGGCATCTGGCTACCTGAGGGGTATCCGTATGGATAGCCCACCTGCTGTGGGGCATATGGATTTTGATACATTTGTTGACCGCCGTAGTAGTTGTTCATGCCGGGGTAGCCGACTTGCGGAGCTCCATAGGGGCTTTGGCCGTATGCGGGATAGGTAGGGGAGAGGTTCTGGGGCGGAGGAGGGTATGAGGAGGACATGGCGGTCGAGATGGAAGGCGAGGTGGCCGAGTGCTTAACCAGGTTGACTTCGCTGGTACCGTCGGCGTTCCATAAATCCACGGTGAGCACATAGAAAGAGGTATCGATTTCACTAGACAGCGCTGTCAGAAAGGATGATATGTTGCTGGCAGGTTGGGAATGAGACGCACTTGATGTCAATTTCCTTGCCGGAGTGGATATCGCGCACAATGAGTCGGATGCACGGGGGCGGAGTGATGGGCCTTCGGTCCTAGAGAGAGGCATTCGAGTCAGTCAAAGCGACACTACCACCAGCTTCTATGCAGCTGCGGAAAAGACACCCACCTTGTCACCGAAGCCGCACATGCGGGCGCGGATAGGTTGCTGGACAACTTGTAAAGACCATTTGCGACCATCATACTCGGTCTCGATGGGGGCGAGGTGGTCGGAGGAGAGAAGCGGACCGGAGCCCGGGGTAGGATAGGCGGCGGACGGGCCAGAGATGCGGTCCATTGAGAGAGGAGGAGGTGGCGGCGGCACCGGATGGGCCCTTTCCTGATCCAGAGCGTACATGGTTCGAGATGGGGAGGAACCGGGGGCGACGGTCGCGACGACAAGGACGGAACCCTCCTATAGATCAGAAGGATCGAGGAGCGTCAAAAGACTCGCGAGTAGTTGGAGCGACCGGAGGAAAGACAGAGGTGACATGCGACCCCGCGAAATTCACACGTCACTGTTGAAGCATCGACTTTCGGGCGCAGCTGAAGCGGTCGCAGGATCTGATCGGCGGGGGTTCAGGGTTCAGCGGAGGGTGTGTGGGAGGGCGAGAGAGCGAGAGAGAAGAGGGAGAGAGAGAGAGAGAGAGAGAGATATTCTGCGATCGCGATGTCGAGAGGGAAAGAAGGATGGAAAAGAAATCCAATGGAAGGTGGAGGTTGGCAAAAGCACGTTCCCACCAGACCCGGCGAATGGAAGTGGCGAGGACTTGAGGGCTTGCTGAGGGAGGAAATGACGGACAATGGTGACTGGCGACTGGCGACTTTCGACTTGTAACTTGCGACTTCAGATGCAACCGGGTCAGCAGGGATTCTGGATCCGCCTTGATCCCCCACTTGATGCCACTCGATCCCACTTTAGCATGGATCTGGGCGAGCCAGCCGACGAAGCTGTCAGGGCGGGAGATTGCCGGCCTTCCACGGATCTGAGGCCCACCGCACTTAGCACTTACAGGATGCCACCAGGACTGACTAGGCCCAGTAATGAGTAGCGATACAGTGAAGTTGAAGAGTCGAGGAGGTTGGGAGTGGAGGTGGGAATGAGGTGAGGTGAGGGAAGAAGTGGGGAGGAAGAGGAAAAGGAAGAGGAGTGACAGTGACGTTCTCATCATTGCAGCCCATTTTGTTCCCGACTGTCAGCGATCCACACAGCCGGCGCAGGAACTGTCCCGGCCACTCGGTGGGCGGGTGTGTTGAGTGCTCTAGGGTCCCTCTGCCAATGAATGCCCGATGCCTATAGGCCGATGTAACTGTCCGCTTGCGGAACCCTGTAGGCTGTCACTATCGACTGTCCACTCTGCCAACCGGATCAGTTCTGACCTCTCACTCCACTTATCCGCATTTGACTAAGCTTGGCTTAGCTGAAGGGATTTTGTGAAATCCCACCAAGGACTGACCACTGACCCAGGGTCTCCGTCTGTTAGGATATCCTAGGAATACCCTAGGATACCAGGATCAGCGAGACCCTGATTCCTTCCATTCGAGGAATGCTGCTGGTCTCGGGCCCTGCCGTGAACCATACCCGTTCCCTGCCGGCCCATGTTTCCACATACGGTACTTATACTGGTACTGGTAGGAACCGGGCTATCAAGAAACATGTTCCTGTGGCACAGTGACAGTGCCATCTCATCCTTCGAGATTGGACCGACGATATATGGCATGATGTCGAGGTATTATCTACTATAGTCACTCCCACACTCACACCGCACGAAGAACACTCTATAGAAAGTATGGATAGACAATTCTGACGCTATGTACTACTAGTTACTGTCTATGTTTGAGGTCCGAACAAGCTCTGAAGAATGGCTGATGCAGCCCACTCTGTACGACAGCAGTGTCATAAGCTATTCAGCTATTCAGCTGCCAGTGCTTAGGGATACCAGGAGTGTCATGATGCTGGCCAAGTATATACTCAGTGACCAGTCATGATTTGCCATCTACCCAATTACCGGTTAATTCAATATCTCGTCCCATCTCTCGATATTATAGCCCAACTGGGTGTGATGCCGGTGTCAGCTGATCTGCATGCCCTGATTCATGCGGGGAAGGTTAATCAGATGCACTGGCAGATGGCAGGCGAGTGATCCTAGAGAAGTCCATGATTTCTTTCCACAGGAGAATATGCACTTTAATAAGCTTTGGCCAACAGGGCGAGCCATGCAGACCCCGCTCGATGTTGCTTTGACAGGGTATTACTATAAGGTATTGGCCCTAGTATACTACACTATACGCTACTATACGCTGCTAGCTGCAGGTCAATCTCACGCGATCTATCCTGGAAGCAAACAATCCCTCGGCTCTCGCCTCTCGCTCTTGAGATGATTCACTCGATGGCTCACGGGCGCACTAGATGGCGTGCTTAGCACGAAGTTCGACACCAGTCGAGCACCGTCTGGAGTATCTCCACCTCCAACATCAAATGATATCCTAGATGAACTGTGATCTCCTCTCCGCACTCGCCGAGGTGCATTAGGCCTTTCTCGCGCAAGCTGCGCTGCCCATGTTGTGATTGAAGACATGCCGACCATCTCGAGATATTTGAAGCCACCGGATTCCTCCCTGTTTCCCAGGCATGGCATTCTATTCTGCACTGCACTGTACTGCACTTCCTCTTATGAATATTTCATTGCATCTCTCCCGATCCTAATTAAATCGGTATACGTGCGTTGTAGCTCCGAGCCTGTCTCGAGCCTGCCTCCCACCATGTTTACTCGGGCCTGGGGCGCACTCGCCCTGGTCGCATCCTGTCTGGTCTCGACCAGTGGTGCAGTCACTTACTCCCCCGTAAAGCCTCCATCGTATCCTCTAGCCGTGCGCAGTCCATACTTGTCGGGTGAGTGTGGAGATCGATCAACTCCCCAGATGATGCGTTGATGAAGATCCCACTGACGATCGACATAGCGTGGATCCCCGGCAATCTAGTCGCATCACTACCCTCCAGCAACGCGCAATTCTGGGCCGGCAATAACCTAGTCTGGTCGGTCATCGCACGCGTCGACGGCAGCGCGTATAACCTCTTTGGCGTGGCCAGTCCCAATGACAACACGCAGTCCGGCACTGTCACCGCGGCCAGCTACACCTCCACCCATTCCACCTTCACTGTCACGGCTGGCTCGCGCGAGTTCACCCTCGACTTCTTCTCTCCCGTCTCACCCAAGAACTATCTGCGCCAATCGCTGCCTTTCTCCTACCTAACGGTGGCCGTCACGGCTGGCGACTCCGCTTCCGTGCAGGTCTACTCCGACATCGACTCGAGCTGGACGGGCCAGACAAGCGACTCCAGTTGGAGTTACTCCACCAGCGGGGAGACGGGCGTGTTCCAGATCGAGGCCAATGGGGCCGCAACTTATTCGCAGAACAACAATGGCCAAGCGCTGTGGGGCAACGCTGTCTACGCCACCCGTCCGTCAGACAACAGCTCGCTCTTCACTCAGTCCGGGCCGCGGGTCGCGGTGCGGAATCAATTCGTCAACAATGGCACCCTCACGGGGAATCACGCCGACTGGACCTCCGGCGGGGTGGTGGGCTTTGCGCATGATTTGGGTACCACGGCGAGTGCATCTGCCGTTACTTTTGCTATCGGCCATGTGCGGGAGGAGTCGATTGATTTCCTCGGAGACGCGCAGACGGGCTACTATCGAGCCACGTATGAAGATACCCCGGCCGCGGTGGTGCATTTCCTAGACGATTACTCCTCAGCGAAGAGTGAGTCGATCGACTTCGATGATCTGATCGATTCTACCGGCACGTCTAGCTATGGATCTAACTACTCCGATATCCTGGCCCTGTCGGTACGTCAGGTATACGGCGGTATCGAAGTGACCATCCCAAACGATTCCTTGGACAAGAACGACGTGCGTGCCTTCATCAAGGAAATCTCCAGTGATGGTAACATCAACACCGTGGACGTCATCTACGCCACCTTCCCCATCTTCTACATCCTGAGTCCCGAGTACCTCAAGCTACTCCTTCTCCCAGTCTTCGAGTACCAAGCCAGCGATGCCTACACAAAAGGATACGCGGTGCATGAGCTCGGTGCAAATTATCCCAACGCCACGGGCCACCCAGAAGATGGGGAGGAAATGCCCATTGAAGAGAGCGGGAACATCATTATCCTCACCTACGCCTATCAAAAGGCTTCCGGGAACACTGACCTGTCAGACACATACTCAGCACAGTTAAAGCAGTATGCCGAATACCTCTACGAGAATGGCTTGTACCCGGCCTCGCAGTTATCACTCAACGATGCCCTGGGCGAATTGGCCAACCAGACCAATCTCGCAGTGAAGGCTGCTGTCGGTCTAGCCACATACGGTGCACTCACCGACCAGACGAACTACACGACGACGGGTCAAGAATGGGCCGACAAGATCTGGACAGACCATCTGGGCACCGACGACGCCGGTACTCGCTTCCTAATCCAGTACGATACAACCCCGTGGTTCCTTGTCTACAATCACTATCCAGACCTGTTATTCAATCTCGACGTCTTCCCAGATGAGGCGTATAACGCGACATCTGACTTCTATCCAACTGTGCGAGGCACAGCAGGGGTTCCGCTAGATGGAGACATTAAATGGGGCCAGACGAATTGGCAATCTTTTGTCGCTGCAACTGTCACTGGGGACGCCCGAGATCTCTTCATCAGCGATTTGCACGCTTATTTGGCGAATGGTTTGAATACAGCGCCGTGGTCGGATCGGTATTGGGTTGAGGCGAATAATGGGTACTCTGCTGGGCAGTCTTATTCCTTCCGAGCGCGACCTACGCTGGGAAGTCACTTTGCTCTGGCAGCTTTGTCAGGGGCTAATACTTGGAGCTCATGAGGATGGATTAGCGTGGGTTGACAGAGTGTACAGTGACACATTGGGGAAGCTCTGTTCCTCAGTCTTGTATGTGGCATACCTAGACATTCCAGCGCTTGGTTTGGTGCAGTTAATTTCAGGCACAGCGTTTTCCTGTCATGTTGAGCTCCTTTTAATATAAGCAAATGCATATACATATTACTGTCAATCTAGCCTGCCCCAGGCTTTACCTTGTTGTATAGTCTTCCCTACCGGGATATGGCCCAACTATTCAGCCACGCGGGTGCCGAATCAAATCAAGAGCTTATTAGACCAAGAGCTTGCGTATACCTCTTCTCAAAACGTGCCTTGCATCTCCTTACAGTCTCTTCATGAAACGCTCTATGATTGTCGGGATGTGGACCTCTTGTGGCCCACAACATCCTGTCACCCCAACTTCTCCCCAGATTTTCTCCCTATACCCCGGATTTACATGACTATTCTTCTCCACATCCTCCCGAAAAGAACACCCCAGTCAATCAATTGTTTCTGTGGGGTATCCCTCAAGCAAAGGTTGCGCGGCATCGAGCTAATATGTATGTTACTGATCGGGGTATTTAAGGTCGGGGCACTCCAAAGCTTGAACATGAATACCAAGCTCAGGCAAGGTTTCGGCATTCGTTTCACTGCAACTGATCGGCACCACCCTTCAAACGATGTTCTCCAAGTCACTTCTTCTCTGGCCAGCCGTTGCACTGGCTTCGGTTACCATCGAAGATCCCTCAGACGTGATTGATCCCTCACTATGGGCGGCGGACAATGCCATCATTCCGGACTACGATATTGCGATGGTCTCTGCACAGCCGTCGGATAGTGAGTACTCAGAAGAACGAGGTGGTTCGCACTTGCGCTACTAATACAAATATCGACAGTTGTCGCGACCCATAATGTCAAAGGCAAGACTGCCAGCGCGGACCATGTCACCTGGTATGCGAAGGGCAACGATACCAGCGTTCTTCTTGTCGCAGAGGAAGGATCTTTCACTGGCTCCTATATGACCTTTTACAAGAGTGGCTACTCTACGAACTTGAACGATGCTAGCTTCTGGGGCTTCAATGCCGCGATCAATGTGGTAAGTCGCCTACAGCTCCAGAAATAGAGGACCCTCGTTAACTGGCCTAGGCTAATGCCTCGACTGCGGTCTTCGATCATGTTAATGTCACTGTTCACAATGGCGCTGCCGGGTTTTACTCCTACGGAACTGGTTCTGTGGTCAACGTTACCAATTCTTGGCTCTACTCTTCCGGACCCGTCAGCCATGGTCTATACGCCTCTGGAAACGGCACTATCTACGGCAGCAATCTCGAGGTTTACTCTGGCGGTATGCGTTCTTCCAGTTTCTCTGGCGATTCGCCCGGAGGCTACATCTATGTGAAGGATAGCGTGGCTCGTGCGGCGGGTATTGGCTCGGCCACTTTCTACGCCCTGGGCTCGATCGACGCCAGCAACGTCGTTAGTGTTTCTGAAAGGGGCCCTGTTGTCTTCTCGGATGGTGCGCAATCTACTACTCTGGTTGATTGCGATTGCACTGCCGGACTGCTAGGCGGCGTGGCTATGTTCAGCAGCTCGACCCGTAACAGCGGTGCCACTCTTAACCTCACAAACACCCGATTCACCACCACCGGCTCGGAAATGCCGGGATTATGGTTCGGTAATCTCATTGGCGAGGTTACCCTCAACAACGCAGAGCTCAACACCGCCTCTGGGATCCTGGTCGTCGCCAATTTCTCCCAGATTACCCAGGACTTTGACTATTATGCCGGCTACTCGGATAACAACAGCCTACAGCCAGCTGAGATCACTATCTCTGTTGCGGAGTCTGACCTCTCTGGGGACCTGGTCGCTTATAATGGCAGTTACATCGGCTGGTCTTTGACAGAGTATAGTACCTGGACCGGCGCCGCTTACTCTGGTTATGCAGACGCTACTTTCGATATTGCCCTCGACTCTACCAGTAACTGGACCATGACTGCCGATACCACTGTTCAGAAATTTACTGATACATTGAGAACCTTGAAAAATGTTCAGTCTCAGGGTTATACCCTGTACTATAACTCGACTGTGAGTACCTGGCTAGGTGGGAAGACCGTTCGCCTGCCTGGAGGTGGTGTGGCTCGCCCCATTTCCTCCGCTTCCAGTCGTGTTCGACGTAGAGTGCAGTCGTGGAGAGTTTAATGCAAGATGCGAGCAGTTGATTTATATTTCGAGTGATATATTCAGCTGGCTTTAGATAGCTCTACAGTTCATCAGTACCTCTTATATCGAACTAATATGAGAGCTGTTATCCTGCATGATTCAACGACTTAGCTTTAGGAATATCGACACACTTCACACCATGTATATGAGACAAAAGCCTAGTAGAACTGGGTGCCTAAGCGAAACGGGGTATCCATTCATTAATTATTTCCGATACGTCCCATTTTGGCCCATATATTGGAAAATCTAGCCCTCCTTAAATTTCAAGTATACCAAGCTTGTTTTCAACCTCTCAATTTATGTTATTTTACCTTCTTTTTTATACATATATCAAAGAGAAAGGTTATTCTATTTAACCGGCTCCTGGAATGAAACAAAATCACCAATTTCAACAAACTAAGACTAGTCAGTGGCCAATTCGACTTGCGGGTCACATGGTCAACACTTCAACCTGATCGGCACCTCCTGAATATCACTACCAGGGCATCCCCCACTTCAACAGGATATTAGTGAATGGCTCTAGATAAACGTGATAGATTAAGCAATTAGTTTTACCCCTTATAAATTGTTAGCTCAGGAGTTGTATTCGAAATCAGACTTGTTCATCTACATTCACTGGTTGCCTCACATATGCGGTTCCACCGCCTTCCAACTGGACTTTGGTCAATTGTATCCGTCAAGATGAGTTTGGAAATAAAATGCCAAAAATAAATATAGGACGTATCATTTAATATGTGGGCAAACCCCTCCTCCCATATCTGTATATAGCAATTCTATTATCCTTAGTGTAGTGGGGGATACGTGAACGGTCAAATGGCGGTGTGATGTAAGATAGGGCATACGCGATATATTTAGTGCTGGCCTTCGCAGAGAAAGCAATTCAGACACCTCTTTCTCTTCATAATAACCTCTACGTGTTCTCTCTCTTTTACCTACTACCCCTAGTGGCCGTTCCTGGTTCGCAGACAGGACTGGTCGGGGCTGTCAGCCTAGCCCCCCTTATATAGGACTACCTTGAGGAGTTTGACGAAGTATCCACTATTATCACAAATGACAGCCTTCTTGCTGATACTAAGCGGTCAAGCCTCTTTAGAAAAGGGTTCCCTGAAAGGCTCCAATCGAAGATTGTTCGTCAGCACGCAAAGAGAGGTAGAAGGAATCCTCGTGATTACATCAAATACTCTAAAGCATATA